>CM072997.1:158441235-159783735 GCA_037038555.1 Rhynchonycteris naso | reverse complement strand
TCAACCTCAGAGAGACACTCTGTATTCACAGACACTTTAGGTAATAAGGAGTAAAGCAACTCACAAACCCATCATCCTAGAAAAAATGGGCATTTCTAGATGACGACAAGCAGCCCACCCAGCTGATCTGTATGCAAAATTTTTTTCTATAGTTTATAGAAAAGCCAGACACCAAACAATACAAAAGCACTCAGCTCTGCTCTGTGCCTTTTAACCTTTCTGTTACCAGTGCATTATTTAAACCAGCCTCATTGTCAGAATTCCTCATTTTATTAAGATCTCTTAAAAGAAATGGCATTTTAAAGACCCAACAACCTGAAATGCATAAAGATTTCATTCTGTAATTTGAAGGACTATTGCCCATCTTTGAAACAGAAAAAAATTCCTAACGTAACAAATATTCTGTAAAGAAGAAAATAGGAAGATGTACACCTATCATCACCAATGCTTTTTTTATTTTTTTGCTTTTTCAAAAAATTTATTGATTGATTTTGGAGAGAGAGGAAGGGGGAAGAAAGAGTGAGAGAGAAAGAAAGAAACCTTGATTTGTTGTTCTACTTTTTTTATGCATTCATTGGTTGATTTCTATATGTGCCCTGACTGGGAATCAAACCTACAACCTTAGCATATTGGGATGATGCTCGAAGCAATTAAGCTATTTAGCCTGTTTATTTTTTTTTTAACAAGAACAATATAATAGAACCACCTTTTCTATCCAAAGGATGTAGAGTCCCTAAGGGGGAGGTTCCTTGTCCCACCACGCACATACTCACAAAATACTCACTTCTTGTGTTTAAGTTAACACAACTCACATGACAGTACTTATTTTGCAGTTGGATTTCATGAAGCTATTTTTCAACATATCTATACCCACCCCCGACAACAACAAAAAGCCTCCCAAACTGAAAATTGTTTCTTTGCTTCATTACATCTAAATGATCAGACCCATTTCAGTCTCAATTCTCAAACTTCCCTCCCTTCTTTTATTCCTTTTTCTTTTTAACAGACCCTATTATAGGGAGGGAAAACAAACTGGAACAAAGCTACAATTCAATGCTCCTTTTAAGGTTTTCAGTTATAACAGTGCTCCTGGGCATGACTATTACATATTGGCTTCTTTGGAAAACTGTTGATCTTTTGATGTTTATCATTTCTTTATTTAAACTGTAAAAGGGAGCTTTGTGGAGAACTAGACTCTCTCTAACTAAGGTCTATATTAAAACTCAGCCCAGGCCATGAATGAAAATGGAGGCTGTAGACTCAAACTATTCCCTCATTGGCCCCTGCCCACATCATAAAACCAGGAAGCTATTTGGCTCAGAAGCAAAGGGATGGGAAAACGCAGGAACTAAAAGCCAGGGCCGACCACGTACCTAAGAGCCACGAATATAAACACAGAAGGAAGTGTTAGCTTAGCTCGAGAAGGTGGCAAGGGGGACATCAGAGGTTTATGTGATATTCAGTGTTCATATTCCTAAAAGAAAGTGCACATTTTAAAATTTTCACTGCACATCTGTGCATTGCTACGTTTTTAAGGGCCTGCTAGGACTGGAATTACAGGAGATTTGAAGCTCACAACTGAGTAGCTCTGGCACAGCTGCATGTGGGAGGAAGGCTACTGAAAATCACGAGGGAAAGGTAGAGCCCATGCCAAAGAGGAGCATTAAAATAGGGTTCTAGTGGAGGAGACCGTCAGTTTTATATATGGGAACTTGAAATGGAAAAATTGGTAGTGCCACTGAACCTGAACAGCAGCTGTGAAATCAGAATTTACTCCCTAATCTGAATTAACTAATCAAAACCAGGTCACTCCTCCACCTTCCCTCCACTACCCACCGCATCGCCCCTGGGTTATTTTTTATGACCAATAGCATTCTGCAGCAAAATAAATAAAGAGCAAGAAAAACAGAAATACTAAAGGTCAAAGTGTCCCCACAAGACCCGATGCACTTGAGATTTATCAATGGAAGAGAAAAACATAGGTGTTCCACCTTTTGGCTTTCATCTTTGTAGTGCGTAGATGTACTAACATAGACCAGGTCTATAATTGCATCATGAATGTACTCAAATAGAAACCAAGAAAAAATTTTAAATGTTGACTTCTGAGATCCAAACTCAAAAGAAAAATAAAAGGTAAAGGCTACATGAAGCAAAAGGACCACTGTGCTCATATTTTTTTTTAAAAAAATCAGATTTGCAGCTAATTTCATATACTTTTGATTCAAGCATAAGTATTTAATAAAATTATACTGGTAAATTACCCACAGAAATACATTAAAGGGTGTACAATAGCCAAAGCACGATTTGAAGCTCTTATTAACTGGTGATTATCTTCACTGATCCACATTACCATTCAGTTGCAGATGTTACTGACATTAAGATGTATGATGCAGAGGCTGGAGAAAAAGCCCATTTAAGACAGGTGAATACTTAATAGTAATTCAACATACACGGCACAAAATGTCTTTCACAGGAGTTCAAGGATTTTTCCCTCTTTTTCTCCTTGCAATTTTATGTGGATGTTTATAAATAAAATGAGAAATGAAACTCCATTTGGTAGCCATTTGACTTGCTCAAGTCTAATGGCCTTTTAAAACTTTGCAATTTATCATTTTAGGTTTCTTTCTCATCTGGCTTTACTTTTATTTATTTATTTTTTAAATTCTTCTTTTACTCTGAATCCCTATGAAAGATTCACATTTTAAGTATGCAGATAAAATTGATCAAACAAAGAAGGGTTGTTTATTTTTTACTTTTAGAAGCTCCACAGCTGATATTGTATTAGTTAACTGCCCACTGGATTCAGAACAGATCCCTGAGAACCTGTAACACTGCGCTGTGTGCTATTCAACTGCTCAGTATTTACAGAAAGACCCACTGCCTTCATCCCCATCACTCCCTACCCCTGGCTCTGCAGCCCAAGACAGATACAGAAATTGATTTATTCTATACATCACCTCTAAAGGCAACAACACAGCCAACAGCTTATTAGGGATGCTTTTGTAAGTTGACTTTTAAGAAAAAGAACCTAGACATCCCAGTAAGAAGCAGAGATAAAAAGTCAAGGATTTCATGGAGAAGCAAGTTTGCACAATTGGAAGATTTTGAGACCAACTCAAGCAATCAATTTCATCTCCTTCTCACTGTCTTTCACATGCAAATGCCAATTGATTGCTAATTTTATATATCAGTGATACACAGACGCTAAGTAGTTAGCCGAGTGCAAAGAGGACACAGGCTTCCACAGCACCTCAGTCCTCCTTTCTGTACAGTTCTGATTTGAAGTGTGTGACTGTCTCCAATGGCATGTGCCACACCGCAGTGGGTCAGTCTGTCCCTTCTAAATCTAGACGAAATAATGTTCCCTCAAATCCAACATCGGCTATGTGTTTCCTATTCTTTTTTGAATCATTTCAGTCCTGCATTTCATACACTGCTTTGATCTGCTCTCTGCAGTATTGATTGAAAATAAAATATTAAAAGTAAGGTATCAGTAATGGTAAAATATATGCCATACCCCAGCTGGTAGTTCTTTTTCAACAGTTGTCTTCACTCAGAGGAGTAGGTAACGGCAGACCCAGCACATACAACAGGGTCTGTGGGAAGTATGTTTTGTCTGAGAATTTCTTTCTGATCACGCAGCATAAGCATCTACTTACTCTGCATAAGCATAACTCTGATCCTGTAAACATACACATATGTGTATTCATAGCTTTCTCTTCCATATTTGGAAATATATGTATGTTGCTAGTTATTGTATATAAACAGAAATTTTACTGTCTTTAGGGGAATCTATATTATAAAATATACAGCATGTTCTAATATGGAGTTTCCAATAGCTCTCTTTATTCCAAGAGGCAAAACAGAGAGTAAAGAGTGATTCTCTTCACACTAAAGGAAACTAATCCCAATGCTCAGTCCCAAGGCATCTGAGTTGTCTTGAGCTGCCAATTTTCAGACTGTGTTCAGAGACGTTATACATTTCCTGCGAGGTTTCCAAGAAGAGGAGTCTTGAGGAAGACAAGATGAGGAGGCTGAGTCTGAAGGAGTTTCTGTCCTTACAACCTTCTTCCTTAGCCAAAACAACTCTACTTTTATTGATTTTAATAAAAGAAGTGTGGGCAAGATTTTCCTAAAGACAGTTCTCCCCTGTTTAAAGACATAATATTGGGAAAATAGTATTGAAGAGAGAGAAACTGACTCTGTGGGCCCAAAGAAAATGGTTACTCTTTCTACTTAGCCATCTTTCTCTTCTTTTTAATTTTATTTATTGATTTGAAAAAAAAAGAGAGAGGAAAGGAAAGAGAGAGAGATCAATTATCTATGTATTCATGGGTTGATTGTACCCTGACCGACATTGAACTTGCAACCCTGGCATATCACAACTATGCTCTAACCAACTGAGTTATCTGGCCAGGGAACATCTTTCTTTTGTAGTTAGAGTCTTCAGGAAATTTTTCTAACTCTACTAATGATTCTGCTAGGAACTTTCCAAATACTAGATGAGACCTAACTTTGTCTCTTTCTAGATTCTCAAAAGCTTCCTTTCAACAGAGTTCATCCTTGGAATCTTTCTCGAGAATAGAAATGAATATGTAAATAACCTATGCTTACTTTACTTCTCAAAGAAACAATAGTATTCCGATTGGATAACATCTCATTTGTCCATCATTTATATAAGGGGAGCTTTATTTCTTTTGTATAATTCAGTGAACTGAGCTGTAAGATGATACACATCTTTGCAAAGTTATCACTAGGAACTGGTCCTTAGCCTAACTTCTGAAATGTTGAGCTGCCAAGTTCTACTTCACATGTATATGAGACATGTATTTTATGTTTGTGGCAATAGGAGAATGACATACCTTATAGGCTCCTTTCTTACTAGTCATCATACTCAATAGATGGTAATATAAACATAGTTGGAATCAAGTGAACAGAAGACTGCAAATGCATAGTAAGAACTTTCTGAAGGCAAATGTTATCTTATACTGTACAGTCCATCATCACTTCAAAATACATTTTGCCTTCCTCACTGGGGAGTTGTTAAACTAGGTATCTCAAACTCTAAAAGTGGGAATAAAAGAGACAATAAGAACTAAAATAATAATAATAAGGACAAAATAATAATAATAAATGTTCTCTCACTTTGTGAGAATCTCAGTTTTCATTTTGCAGAGGATTTCACACTTCCTACATCTCTGTATAACATATGGTACGTTCAAGGCGATGTTAATTACAGTTCATATCTGACTGTTGATTCATCCCTGTTTCAGAGCACAGAGGCAGGGAAAGGTGCTCACACAGCTTAGAGCTACCAGCAGCACCAGTTCATCCTTTGGGAAAACTGATGTGCAATCAATTACATTCTACATTGGAAATTGCATCAGAAGTCCAGCATGAAAAAGCTTCCAGGGGATTACTAAACTGTGTATGTCCAATAAAGCATTTTCTTTAGTTCTATGCTTGGGAAAGCCTGTTCTCTCTTTCCTTACAAATAGAAGACAATATTCTGGTAGAACATTAGGACACAGAGTGTTTTCCTTGTGAAGGCGGTTATGTGGTACAGGAGTTGCTCTTTGTCACAAGGCTGCTGTGTCACCACCTTGCATAGCTCTTATAGAATAGTGTGGTGCTTAAAATACAGTAATTACTGTTACAGTGTGTGCATAGCAATGTAAGAACCGTATCTAGAGCTATATGTGGTACCGAGAGTCAAGAAACAGCTGTAATTTTGGCTCTAAATATGTTTATGAGCATTCTGAATGGTTTAAGCTTGCTGTGCAACATATGATTTTCATTTTCTTTATAGATATGGGAGGCCATGAAATGCTAACTTTTGGTGTAATAATCTTTCAGGTTTCAGAGGAACTATATAGGAGGCCAGTCAGTCCTCAAACCTCCATCTTAAATCTCCACTTATAAATTTCTCGGTGGTAGATGTAAGTTAAAAAAAATTATACCACACATTATATAGTAAGTCTTATATCTCTGAAGTGAATAAGGCCTTTCAGTTGACTACTTAGGCTTGAAGAAAAGAAAGCAAAGAAAACCTGTTAAATGGAGGTGTGTATCTTCTTTACCAAATCATGATTCTTTTCTTTGGAACAGAATAGAATATTTCAAAGAAAAAAATTAAATCTCCTCTTTTACCACAGAAAAAATTTAAGGAATAGTCATTTTTATATTGAAACTCATATTTAAGCACACTTGAAAGCAAGTGCAAAATTGGTCACTTCTTAGAAATTGCTCAAGCAGATTTGCTTACAATTAAAAGCAAGAAAGAAAAAAAACATTTGAATCGCCTCTAGATATTGTAAGTTAATTGTGCCTACTTTGGTTTACTTCTTTTAAAAGAACACATTCCAGACCAGTTTGTAGTTGAAAGATTAGTGATGGAGAAAAAATGAGTCCTACAAAAAAAAAGATGCACTTAATGAAAAAGGAATGATGCCATGCCCCTCAACTGGTTGCTACTGTGAGAGCCTAATAAACACCCATTTGACTAAAACTAGAGAAAATAAACCTTGATAGACAAGTATTACTTCCTAAGGTGTGGACTCAGGCAGGTGATTTCATCTGTTCTTTAAATATAATTTCCTGCATTATAATTTTTTCAGCAACATGTCTTATTTCTGTCATCAAGGTATAAAGTTACATTTCAAATTAAAAAAATCATTTGCCAATCAAATATTTCTACCAGCTTCTGTTCACATCAAGAGAATATAGCAAATGACACACTAAAATCTCAGGAACGTGTTGACAATTAAGTCCCAGGTAGCTAATAGCCAATCTGTTCTGATAAAAAAAAACAAAAAACTTGAGGTATACAACCCAATCTATGACAGGGCAGCTAGATTCCATGCTTTCTTAGGTGACAGTGCAGCAGGTGCAACGCTGGATTAATTAAATTTTATTTTATTTTTGTCCTGGCACATAACTAGATTTCATTTCCAAATCTTTCTTTTAGCTGGAGTCACTAGAGTGAGTTCTGGCCAATAAAATATGGTTAAAGTTCTTTGTTTAATTCCACTCTTCTACATTCTTCCTCGTTTTCCATACACGGGAGGAACTTCTGGGAAATGGCTGAGCTACATGACAGAGGAACTCTGGTCCGGAAAGACCACATGGAGCCAAAATGTGAGGGAGAGATCAGTTTTATTATGTGAAGCCACAGAGATTTTGATTAATGAATGTAAACAGGGACATTGTTGTAGCTCACATATTTTAGGACCCAATTGAAAACAATAATAATAATAATAAGTCTAGTTTTATTTTTTTAAATCTCTCAGAAAATAGTAAGTACATTGATTCAAAAACATTTATTTAGCACTTGAAAGACACAGGCTCATCCCTCCTGAATCTTACTGTCCAATTAAAGGAGAGAGAAAATTTCTGGGATTCAATGTAGCCTGATGAAGGTATAGGGTGTTAGATGTGTATATAGGAGAGTCTTCTAACACAGGCTAGAGGAGTTACTGAAGACTTTATAATTATGGTTATAATTCAAATGCAAAAGTTAGTGGAGGGGCCTACAGATGCACAAGATCCCATACCATGATATAAGTACCTAATCATTCAAGGAATTTACAGTGCAGTAAAATTATTATACATTGGAGTCAAATCCCAGGTACCATAGTTGGGTTCATGAATGAAATACATATTTTGCTACGTTTAAACTTATAAACTCTCTCCAGGAAGAAAAAAAGCTACATCCACAATAAATAAAATCTAAACAAAGCCCTTACTGATTCTCTTGAATTTGAAAAGTTTGGCTAATTTTCTAAAAGTGATGAGGATATAGCAGCCTTGCTAGTCTTCAATTTTGGAGGAAACATCTCTATAGTTTGGCTTATAATATTAACTCTTTTTGTGTTTTCTGAGAGTACCAAAATGATAATTTTGGGCTCTTAAAATTCAGACTAATATTTGTATACCAAAAAGTATGGTTGAATCACTTTTTTAGTCTCAGGTGTATGAAATTTAGATACATTAATAATCAATATAGGTGTGCTGCATATTATAATTAATGGGATTGATTTTTAATTGTTTATTTGTTTGCTTACTTGTCTGTGTGGGAGATACTAGTTTTCCTTTATGCATGCTTTCTTGGCCAGAAGATAAGAAGAAATAAAATCTATTCTATTCCATTCTGGGTTTAAAGAAAGTGATTTAAAGAAGGGATTCACTAAAACCACTAAAAGTGGTATTTCTAAGGGAGCAGAGAAATAGACAAAAAGGGAGTATTTAAAAAATAAAACTGTTTTAGGAATACTAACAAATGAAAGTGGTCAAGGTAATATAAATAAGCAGACATTATGTTACAAGACATTACTTAGTAGCTCTAGACATTATACTAGCTTAACCAGTAAAATGTGCCCATGCCAATGCTATGTTGGATATGTACAAAATTTGTCATAAAAGTTTGGACATCATGGAAAATAGCAGAGGAGACAATAATGCCCCAGGAGACAATTGTATGCATAGTATATCATTTTCAAGCTCCCTGCAGTGTTTCTCATCTAAATCTTTATTTCAAATAGAAAGACTCAGACTATTTTATTGTATAGTAAGGTTTAAATTTATTTTGAGTAACAGAAAGATCACATTTCTATAAAAACATAAAAGAAAGGTTTCTTAACATGAAGAATGTGTTTAGGAATCTCAGTCTAAATCTTGTCTAAGTTGAATTTTAAACCTCTGAAAGCAGCTGGCATTGTAGTAGAATAGAACATGCACTTGTCTAGTCCTCTATTCTACAAACAATGGATAACATAAGCATTCAAAAGGAAAAATACATGATCATACCTAAAACTAAGTTAAGGATCTTTTGGACTCCAAAAGGAACAAAAATGCAAAGCCTTATGCTAAGCTGAAGTGGGTTTCAAGTCTGAAAGCAGCAGTGAAGTTTGAAAGTCTAGCTCCTGAAGGATAAATGCGACTCAAAGTGCTTCAAATGAGACTGTGAGGGTGTAGGAGTTTGGATGGAGGTGGCGCTAGTGAAAATGGGTATAAGGAAAGAAACCAGAACTTGGTTTGATGCTTGAAGGTAGAAGGTGAAACTAGTCTTTCCTATAAAGGTGGCTTAAAACAAAACAGAACAACATGACATAAGAAACAAAAATTTGTTACTAGCCACTATGGTCAGAAATTGAATCAAGCTATCCATTGGCTCATTGGATACATCTTTGAGATCTTTATTATCACTGTAAAGCAGAAGACCAGAAATAACATGAGAAGATAGGTTTCTTAGAGGAATAGAGTTCAGAGATTCATAGATAGGATATAAAATAACAAGGAGGAATATACATAGAAGAAAGAAAAATTTAAAACACAGCAACAAAAACAATAACAAAACTCTCTCTCAAAATGAATTTTAAAACAAATTATAAAGCTCATTAAGAAACACAGTATAAAGAGAGCTAACAAACTAAATTCTCAGAATAATAATCATTCTAAAGAAATTAGTTTTATGATGCAGTCTGACAAAAACTTTAATGTTAGTAAGTTGAGAATGATCAGGGAAAGAAATGAAGAAATAACTTTGATTTAAAATGTAGAAGGTACTTTTAAAAAGAGATATAAAACAAAAACAGATAGATATAAAACAATTAAAAATATGAGGAGTGAAAAATATTTTACGGAAAAGAAATATATTAATAATGATAAACCCTGGGCTGAAAAATGGTTGAAGAAAGAATTAAAAAATTGGAAAATAGAATGGAGGAGTTTAACCAAAATAAAGTATAGAAAAAAGAGGTTTCAGATTTTTAAAATATGCAATAACAGATAAAAGACATGGGCAATATGTGAAAATATCTAATTTATGCCTACTAAATGCTGCAGAAGATGGAAAGTTATGGAAAAGTATTTGAAGAATTAATAACTCTGAATTCTGCAGAACTGAAGAAAAGCATAAGTATTTAGATGTTAGTTATTTCTCCAGGTAAGAACAGGGTAAATAGAGATAAATCTAAGCAAAAGTTATCTTAAGAAAACTGTAGGGATTTGAAGATATGAAAAGAAAAATAACAGAAAAAAAGAAAAAAGAGATAAAACTGACAATTATAGTTAATGTATCAATAGTAACAATAAAGGCCAGCATAAAATAAAAAAATAATTTAAAAGTACTCAGGAAAAATTACCATCAGTTTAATAATTTTTACTCGGCTAAGCTATTTGTCAGAAAGGAAAGCAAAATAAAAGGGAATTTACTATTCACACACTTTCACTGGAAGATCTTTTGAAGAACACACTTCAGAAAAATAACAAATTGACACAGAAAGAAGTTGTGGGGATTAAGGAATAATGATGAGAATAAAAATTGATTAAATATGTCAATAAATGTCATCAAAGATTATCTGTGAAAGTAATATTTGTGTGTACATTTAAAATAAAGCAAGTTAAAAAGTGGCATAGTACCAAGAAGTACTTGTGTGTTTGGGGGCCAGGGGGAGTAGGTGCTCATTGCCTGCTAAGGTTAGTGGGATACTAGAACTACTACTGCATATAAGCCTGCTTTTAACTTTTCAGAAATTTTGTAAGCCAGTTATTAAATACATTTTTAAAAACTAAATTATAGAAACTTATGATGAAATAAATTATATTAAAAACAAAAATAATAAATACCTAAACCCCATCACTAATTTTTTTGCTACATTTAGCTATTTCCTATGCCCTTGAGTTAATCTGTGTTTATTATATTTGCAATACTCTGTTAGTATCTTATAGAGCATTTCTTCCCATCTATACATTCAGTTTATATGTATTTATAATTGTAAATCAGCCATGGAATTTTATATGGAAATATTTACACCAAGGAAATCAACAAATGTAGCAAATCAGAGCTTTTTTTCTGCCTTCATATACCTGGTAGTTACAAATCTATCAGAAAGCATTGAATAAGATTAATATTTTTTTAAAAGAAGTCTAGAAATACTAAATAATTTTATACCTTATAATGCTACATATGTTTATTTTTAAAATTAAAAATAATCACTCGAAGAAAGGAAAAGAGGAAGGGAGGAAGGGAGGAAGGGAGGAAGGGAGGAGGAAGGAAGGAAGGAAGGAAGGAAGGAAGGAAGGAAGGAAGGAAGGAAGAAGGAAGAAAGGAAGGAAAGAAAGAAAGAAAGAAGGAAGGAAGGAAGGAAGGAAGGAAGGAAGGAAGGAAGGAAGGAAGGAAGAAGCAAGGAAGGAAAGAAAGAAAGAAAGAAAGAAAGAAAGAAAGAAAGAAAGAAAGAAAGAAAGAAAGAAAGAAAGAAAGAAAGAGGGAGGGAGGGAGGGAGGGAGGGAGAGAAGGAGGGAAGGAAGGAGGGAAGGAAGGAAGGAAAGAAGGAAGGAAGGAAGGAAGGAAGGAAGGAAGGAAGGAAGGAAGGAAGGAAGGAAAGAAAGAAAGGAAAGGAAAGGAAAGGAAAGGAAAGGAAAGGAAAGGAAAGGAAAGGAAAGGAAAGAAGGAAGGAAGGAAGGAAGGAAGGAAGGAAGGAAGGAAGGAAGGAAGGAAGGAAGAAAGAAAAGGAAGGAAAGAAGGAAATTTAAAGGGAAATGGGTAGATTATTATTGAAAGTTTGATAAATACAAGAGTTAATAAAGGAAGGAAAACACAAATATAAGCCAAAAACAAGTTATAAAAATAAGTTCAAATATAACCATATTCACAATAAACAAAAATGAAAAACTATCAGAACAGACAGAAAAAACAGTAGCACTGTTTTGCTTACTAGACACATCTAAAACAAAATCCCACAGCTTGTTTTAAATTTAGGAATTGAAAAATATCGGGAAAATACAAATTAACCCAGAAGTCATAAAAATTAAAGAACATTGGTGAGACCAGAAACCAAAAAAAGTTAGTTTACTTATACTTTTTTTAACCATAAGCATATATGGCAACAAATTGACAATTGCTCGAGCTGCTTGTTATATTGCTTTATTACTCTCTAGAACTTCCTGTGTACTAATAATATTTTCTAATAAAAATATCATTTAAAAAAGACAGTATATTGGATTCAGGGAACCAGGAATTATTTAATAAATCTCAGCTATGTCACTAATTTTGGTACCTCTATAGTCTTCAGGTAGCAGATCTAGAAAATGAGAATTTTGGATTTTCAGTGGCTCATGCATGTACTGTATCAATATCATTATCACATGTTAAAAATATCTCTTGGGTCAGTATCTTCAGATGAGGCTATGATTAGTATAGGGCAGGCAGACTGACTTTTAAAAAGGCACTCCCCATCCTCATGAAAATCACGTGGATTTGAAAACCATTGATAGATGATCTCTCACATCAAAAGAAAATTTGGCTTGATTTCTCATACTCTTGTAAATAAACTATTAAAAAACTTTATTCTTCCTTCTATGTAAGAAATATTCAAAATCTAAACCAAGTTAAAGGCTAAAAGACGTAAGATTTACATGTTTTAGCAAACTAAACAGAACAAAATAATTATTCGTAGTAAATAATTTTAACACTTTCAAACATTCACCTCAGAGGGACCTAACTCAGAGTTGATAGAAACTCAGATGGTGGAACTCTCTAAAATGTAGGCAGTTGTGTATGTGTGTGTGTGTACATTTTTTCAAGAAGACAGTAATTAGCTTTTATTTAAACTGAAACAAAAGTGTGTAATTCTAAATAGATTAGAAACCACTGATTTAAGAAATGACCAAAAGAAACTAAACATAATAAAAAGAACCTTTCACAAACCTTGTGGCATGTTGGTGTTATGTTAGAAGTAATGACTAAATGTTGCTATGTGTAGAATTAAGGTCAGTAATAGAAGGTGGTGACTGAGTATCCGGAAGAGGTGATTTATAATAAAACTCCCTGAAACCCCTGAAGTGCCATGATTGGAAGAAGGGATTCTGTAAGCAGGTGCTATGTAGAAAAGGATGGTCAAGTGGGAGACTGCTGTAGGAGACTGAAAACTGGGTTCTAGGCCTGTCTTGCTCAATGATCAAAAGTGTCCTTGGGTAAGCCACCTAGCCTCTCTTCATCAGCAAAATGGGAGGATGACCATACATTATGTATAATTTCCTTTCTGTTCTAGATTCCGTAATTCAAATAGAAACACCGTTCTCTACTCCAAAACAGAAGAGAAACAACATCACACTCCACGTACAGATCTAAACCGAATCCAGAAAATCCTACCATAAGACAGAGATAAAAAAAATTCAATTGTAGGGGGGTAAAATTAACATTGCTATTCCAGTAATCCCAACATTAATTCCATGGAAAACTAGCATAACATACGGTACCACTTTAAACACATAGAGTTTCAGCAGACAGATCATGGCCATTAGAATGACTAAAAGTAAGGGCTATGGTTCTCCATTCAAGGTGTTTTCATTTCTCTTGAAAGTTCAAAATCAACAAATAAGCTTGGGCAGGCTTTGATTTGGTAGCTGGCGGTGAGCCCAAACCACCATTTATCCCAGGAGTCCTAGGGTCTAAGCATAATCACATGAAGTTTATACCTACTAGGTCCCTAATGATGTGACTACATTAGTCTTTAACCTTTAACTGGCCCAAGCTATTAGTATTTAATATTTAAAAGTCTCTCTATTTAATCCCATGTTTCCCAAACTGTGTGCCAAGTTACTATGGAATACCAAAGAAAATCTACGGGGGACAAGGTTATTTTAAATTTTTAAGGGACACACAACCACATATTTTAGGTATCTCAGGAGCAAGGTAGTTCATGGTTTCAACATTAAGTCTTGCTATATTCCTTTCAGTGGCATTGCATCATTGGGAAGGCAAGCTTTTGATTATTGCTATGATAAATATGAATGAAGTAGCACCTAAAATTCATTTGTGCAATGAGAAATAAGGGAGGCAGTAGCCAAACTGATGGTAGGATGTGAAAGGTTGTAGGGTAGTCAATAGTTGCACATACCCCATTAATAAGTAATTGTGCTTATTGAGGAATAACATAAAAGTCTAATTTTGTCTTTCAATTTCTATGTTATTTCTTTTTTCAAAGGTTATGTTAGGATATAAACACTTGCTAAGTTTATTTGTCCTAACTACTTAATAAGCAAAATAGTTAATTATTCCTTTTGAGCATAAAAAAACCATTGAGACACCAAGAGTCTTGAGAATTTTGGAACCACTGGTTTAATCTCAAGAATAGCTCAAAGCTTGCATCAAAAAAAGCTTGACATTCTTAGTTGTAGGGTATATATTTTTTCTTGGATTATATAATATAATAAGAGGAAGGAGCTATGGAAGGAGGGGGAGAAAAAGGAAGGAAATAGAAAAAAGAGGAGAAAAAGAAGAAAGAAGAGGAGAAGGTAAAGAGAAGAAGGAGGGAGACAAAGAAATTGTGGTCATGGTAATATTAATAATAATAATGGCAATTAACTGAGCATTTACTAAGTAGCAGGCTTTGTGTTAAGCATTTTATCTATCTTAAATTTTTTCAATCCTATAACTGTTCATCCAGCCTCTGGATAACCATATTGCAAGATATTTCAGGGGGGTAGGTTCAGGACTGCCAGGGTAGCAGGGGAGCCTTGGAGGATTGGAATAGCAGCTGTTTGCTGACGAGAACAGGAAATTCCAATATGGTAACTAAAGTAGCCCAGTGGGGGAGCCACCAGAACCCCATTCCATACCTATAATTGGCAGTGCCCAGGACTTCTTAATTGTGAAGTATTTAACAGTCGCCTCGATTAACTCCTCACAGCAACAGTATGAGGAAGGTACTTTTACTCCCACATGTAGGTGTTGATATTGATTCTAGTTCTATGTGACAGCCATGTCCATGTTGTAGGTAAATGAGGTATATACACCTACCACCATATGTAGGTAACTAAGTGCAGTCTAGTTGGAACTGCCCCACATTTCTAATGCATGCTTGACCCAATAGGCCAAGATTCCAGTGCCTGAAACACCTTGGATCAGCAGCTACTTCAGATTCTTCTTTATTATAGGACCAATTTAAACATGAGAGACTCCTTCCACTAAAGTTCATAATTAGCTGACATCAACTGCCCAACTTTAATATTCTCAAGTAGAATTTGAAAAGTCACCAAATATTATATATTCTGCAAGAAGCAAATCACCATGGTTTAATATAGCCCCTTGCTTTTCAATAGTGTATGGAAGTAATCAACTTAGTAGCAGGCTTTGTTGACAGGAGTGGCTCCACAGTACCTTTCCCAAGTGCTGCTGGTGAATGGCCCTTTTCTGGTCCCAGGACACCCATACTCTCATAGTGATCTCAATGTGACTAGAAGGAACCTGGGAGTTTCCTTCTGATTTGACATAGATTTATAGCTTCTCCGGAAGACTGTATGTCTACTGATAGCAAATCACATCAAGAATTTCCCCCTCTCCTTGCAGAATGAGGTCTAGATCCCCATACCACTGTGAATGGTGGGAGAATGGGTCATCAAGAGAACTGGGAATTATTGAAAGGACTCATTCCATTTTTTTAAATTAAGAGAGGGTGAAACAACCACACCCTAATCACAGAGTCCTTTGTCTTCCAGCTATAGGACAGGGTTTCCTCCTTCCCTTGTTTTATAATTTCATCAGAATGACCCCACCATGTGCTCTTCTTGGGTAATACCATGAGATTTCTAATGGCACAAAAGCAGCCCTCTGCCTCTCCCTCCCAGTAAAAAGTTTTTATTCTTTTATTTGTATCTTCCTCACCTATCCTGAGGCCACCCTTCCATTCCTGTAACACAAATCCAAACTATTCATTAAAACTTAAGCAATTATAAAATAATCACAGTAAAGTAAGCAGCATCAGACTTGGTTTTGTGTGAACAAGCAACTTTCTGGGAACAAAGTGCCCTTCACTTTTCCAGGCACTATTAAGTACATTTCCTATTTCAAGGCTCTAATCAGCATCTTAGAAGGGCAAATTCATCTCCTATGGGTAATGATTTGCTCCCACTGAATAGTTTAATTATTCCAGCTCACCAAAGGTTCAGGTCCACTGTAATTAGAATACTATAAACTTTTACTGGGTATAGCAAGGATTGTCATTTGTGTCTGTACTCTGCCCTATTTTTACGAGTTCTTAAAGAAAGTTTCCAAAACTCCAGATATTTACAGCCAGATATTCAGACAGAGTAGATTGGCTTGATGCAACCAGAGAAGCCTTCCTGGGCTGAGTAAATGGAAGTGCGGGTTGGTTGTTTGATATCAGATTTAGTGTCTATAGGTAAGAATGAATTGATACCATTATTAGGTAACAACACATGTAAAAATTAGACCTACATAAAAAGTAAAATAAATAATCAGATGATCATATTTTAGACCTGATAGGCACTTAGCTCCTATTTCCTTGGTTTAGAGTTTAAATAAATTAAGGTTGGCAGAAGTTATCAGCCAAATTGGCATAGCTGGTTAATGGCAGAGCCAAATTAGAACCCAAGTCTCTGGCATCTCAGGTCTCCATTATTTCCCATACACCATATGGTCCTACCAGTCATGTAGAAAGAAGATCTATCCTTTGTTTTTACTAACTTTACTCTTTGTATGCTATTTGAATATAAATACAAAGAAGCAAGTCCAAACCTGCAATTCCACTAAAAATCAGCTTACCAAACTTTCTCCATGTGCCAGAAACTATGCAATATACTAAATAGGGGCTGGAAAGTTGACCAAGGTATGCCCTCTGCCCTCAAGAAACAAACAATCTAATATTAACCTACTATTATTGCTCTATTTTACTTGAGTGAAATAGACATCCAATTTAGGTTAGCCTCTAAACTTTTATAACATTTTTCAAACAGTAATATATTTTTCTCTGAGATTTGACAGTTTTTAGCAGATTATAATCCTTCCTGAGATATAACATTATTTTGGGACAAATTTTGTCCTTAGAGCTAAGCATTCCTCTTTTCTCTTGCAAATTTGGAATTCAATTTACAGGAGCCACACCTGAATGAATTCCTAATGATCTATTTTAACTATTGTGAATTTGCCTTAAGTAGTGTGATTAACCTCTCCTGTAAAAGATCATTTTCTAAATATAGAGCAGTTACTTTAACTGAAGTAACCCCTTTGGATGCCAGAGTTCTCCTGCAGTCAGGGAGGACCAAGTAGAGAAAATGCACAGAAATCACCGGGAGAAACTACCAAAATCAACTTTACTGTGTCAATGTGCTCTAAAATAATCCCATGGGCTCTCTGCAAAGAAACAGATGGGGTCTCTAAGCAGAAATGGGAAATAGCTTCCATTGATGATAAAGCTCCCATAATACTTCTTTGGGGGGGGATTATTTATAAATTTAATAGATAGAAACTATTAGAAAAAAAGCAAGCAAGCCCTGGCCAGATAGCTTGGTTGTTTAGAGCACCCTCCCAAAGGACAGAGGTTGCTGGTTCGATCCCTGGTCATGGCATGTACCAGAACCAATTGATGTTTCTGTCTCTCTATATATATCCCTTCTTTTCTTGCTAAAATCAATAAATTTTAAAAAATTAATAAAAGACAGAGAAAGAAGGCAGGCAAAACCACCGAAAGTCAAAGGAGTATGTGTGTTTTTAACTCCATTATTAACTTACTGAAATTGGTCAGGAGTAAGAATCCAGTGGCCCCCATGATCTGCAATACATTATGTGTTCTATGCTTACTGAGACTCAAAGAGTAACAAAAGAATAAAAGATAATAATATTTACGCTGGGCCCTTCACAGCAAAGTATTTAGGTTTTGAAGGCTAAGAAGGTGAAAATCAAGAGCATGTAACGCTGGCAGTGCTATCAATATCCAATGGACTGAGAATATGAGCAAGGTCGGGACAGAGCCAAGCCTTCACTCATGACCATCAAGTGATGTGTCAGGACAGATTTTTGCCATTTGAGACTTATATTCCAAATACTCTCAGACTCCGTGTGTGACCGAAAACTATCCGGCATGAAATTGAAACCACTCTGAACCAGATTGTCTACTGTTGTTGCACAGTCAGTGCCTCAAATTAGGTCAGGAATGATGTCACAATTATGTTTTATCTTCTGTACAACCAATTCAGTGCAGCTGTTTTTGCCTTCCACCACCGTGAGATTTCTCAGGCCAGAACTGCCTTAAGAAAAGCAAGTCCCATCTTGCTCATACAAAGTAGGAGACTGGAGTCAGCAGATCAATCACATAGTAAACATTTATTGAGCACCTATATTGGCAATGCAGGACACTGAAGAGGCAAGATAAGGAAGACCCAACCCAGTGCTTCTGCCTCTCCCAATAGGTCATAATGACCCCACATGCAGGATTCCAGGATGAGTTTCTTTCCCCAAATATTCTGTTCCATTGTCAGACACCATGCTCTCCCTCTTAATTCATAAAATAAAGTTACTACATAATTCTTAAAGAACAAGTAAAATTGGAGCTGTAAAGATTTAAGTGTGTGAGCAGCAAGATGGCAATGGAGTAGGCAGACGTACCAACTTCCAACTCCCAGAACCAAAGTGGATTACAACTTAATCTTCAGACCCATCATCTGGAAAAACCAACTTTGAACTAAGTTAAGAGGACTCTTCAACCAAGAAACACTGAAGAAGCCACATTGAGACTGGTAGGAAAAGCGGATAGGGCTGCCCAGCTCCTTGGAGAGAATGGCAGCCCAGAGAGACTCGCATGGTGGGAAGAGAGTTTAGTGGAGAGAGGAGGGACCTGAGCCCCAGGAACAAAGCCTCAGTCTGCAGTCCCAGAAGCCCTAGAAGAGGTGTATGGATAGTATTTAGCTGAGAAACAAGTCAGGATATTGTTTGTGAGAAAGAGACAATTTTCTCAGACCCAATATTCTTCTTTTTTTTTTTTTACAAGGACAGAGAGAGGGATAGATAGGGACAGACAGACAGGAATGGAAAGAGATGAGAAGCATCAATCATCAGTTTTTTGTTGCCATTGCAACATCTTAGTTGTTCATTGATTGCTTTCTCATATGTGCCTTGACCACAGGCCTTCAGCAGACTGAGTAACCCCTTGCTGGAGCCAGCGAACTTGGGTCCAAGCTGGTGATCTTTGCTCAAACCAGATGAGCCTGCACTGAAGCTGGCAACCTCGGAGTCTCAAACCTGGGTCCTCTGCATCCCAGTTCCACGCTTTATTCACTGCGCCACTGCCTGGTCAGGCCCAGGATTCTTCTTAAAGGGACGGCACAGAAAACCTCTCTCACAACCACTCAACCGGGGCTCTGGAGGACAAGGAAAGAGGAGAGGGCCGGAGCAGCAGGAAGAGAGTGTAATCTAGCAGGCACAGAGAGAAACACTTTGAGGAACAGTCACCCTAACCTCTGGGCTGAGTCACTCCCCAAATCTGAAGCAAATACTTCCCCTGGAACCAGCAATATCAGCAAAAGGAAGCAGGACACCAGCCAAACAAGCTCTCCCGTGACACTCAGAGCATAGTTGCTTAGACGGAGGGAGCTTTCAGGACTACAGAATGGACTGTTAGGGTCTGACCTTGCAGCCCCCCACCCACACTGCTGAGGGCTTGCTGGAGGGCGAGCGGTGGGACACGTAAGCACGGTCCTGTCCACGGGGCGGAAGCGGGGTGCTGGTCGGGGTGAGCTCAGTCTAGCCCAGTGGGGGTGGAGGGGACACACAAAATTAGTCTGGCCAGCTGTGGGACCACCTGCAGCCCCACCTGTGGGGGAAGGATGGGAGCCTGAAATGGGTGGAGGTCTGTCACTGAGCAAGGGTGTGCAGGCACGCAGTCTCACCTGGCCTCCGAGGCTTGCAGCCTTACACGCGAGCCAGCTCCACCAGCGAGGGTGGGGTGAAAGCTTGGAAAAAGGCAGAAGTCCGCAGCTGAGTGCGTGCCTGCAGCCCCGCAGAGGCGAGGCTTGTGGTGAGCCTTGCAGCCCTACCGTGAGCCAGCTCTGACTGTGGGGGCAGGGCGGAAGCCCTGGAACATGTGGAGGCCCGCAGCTGAGCAAAGGTGCTCACATGAGGCTTATGGCCCCTGTGCAGCACGCAATCCCACCCATGGGGGCAGGGCTAAAGCTGAGATTGACTGAGGCTTGTTGAGCCAGGCACAACACAGCCCCTACCGTGGAGGAGAGGCAGAAACTGCAGCGACAGCCGCAGCAGACTGGCACAGGCAACACCCATACCTGAACGTCCTAGGCAGAGACAGAGAGGGTGGCAGGCCTGCAGACAGACCACACCTTGGGAGCACAGAAGCAACACCCATTGGACTCCAGTGGCCAACCCTACTTATACACAGACAAAATGGGCATCCAGAGAAATGCAATCCAAATGAATCCAGAGAAATCCCCAGAGAAGGACCTGAATGAGTCAGATATAACCAAATTACCAGATGCAAAGTTTAAAATAATAATTGTTAGGATGTTCAAAGAGCTTAGAACAACAATAGATGGTCATTACGAGCATCTAAATAAAGAGATAGAAAATATAAAAAAGGAAATTGAAACAATAAAAAAGAATCAGACAAAAATGACAAAATATCAGAATTGAAGACCACGCATGACCAGGCGGAGGCGCAGTGGATGGAGTGTAGGACTGGGGTGCAGAAGACCCAGGTTTGAGACCCCGAGGTCACCAGCTTGAGCGCAGGCCCCTCAGGCTTGAGCAAAGGCTCTCCATCTTGGACCCAAGGTCACTGGCTCCAGCAATGGGATGCTCGGTCTGCTGGGGGTCCACCGTCAAGGCACATGCGAGAAAGCAATCAATGAACAACTATGGTGTCACAATGGCAACAAAAAACTAATGATTGATGCTTCTCACCTGTCCATTCCTGTCTGTCTGTCCCTGTCTATCCCTCTCTCTGACTCTCTCTCTGTCCCTGTAACAAAACAAAAAAACAAAGAATTGAAGATAACAATGGGAGGAATAAAAAGCAGGATGGATGAAGCTGAGAATCGAAGCAGTGAGTTAGAGGACAAAATAAACGAAGACACAGAAGCAGAGCAGAAAAATGAAAAGAGACTCTAAAAGTCTGAGGAAACTCTAAGAGAGCTCTGTGACAACATGAAGAGAAATAACATCCACATCATAAGGGTTACTGAAGATGAAGAGAAAGAACAAGGGGTAGAAACTTTGCTCAATCAAATCATAGCTAAAAACTTCCCTAAACTGAGGCAGGAAAATGTCTCATATATTCAAGAAGCACAGAGAACTCTATTAAAGAGCCTGACCAGGCGGTGGCGCAGTGGATAGAGCATCGGACTGGGATGCAGAAGACCCAGGTTCGAGACTCCGAGCTTGCCAGCTTGAGCATGGGCCCATCTGGCTTGAGCAAAAGATCTCCAGCTTGGACCCAAAGTCGCTAGCTCCAGCAAGGGGTTGCTCGGTCTGCTGAAGGCCCACAGTCAAGGTACATGTGAGAAAGCAATCAATGAACAACTATGGTGTCTCAAAGGCAATGAAAACTAATTATTAATGCTTCTCATCTCTCTCTGTTCCTGTCTGTCTGTTCCTATCTATCTCTCTCTCTGACTATCTCTCTGTCCCTGTAAAATAAATAAATAAATAAAAACTTAAGAGAACTCCATTAGAGAAACCCAAAGAAATCTACACCAAGACACATCATAATTAAAATACCAATGCTAAGTGATAAAGAGAACATATTAAAAACTGCAAGAGAAAAAAAAAGCTATCACCTACAAAGGAGCCCCCATAAGGATGACATTGGACTTCTCAACAGAAACACTTGAGGCCAGAAGGGAATGGCAAGAAATATCAAAGTAATGCAGAACAAGAACCTACAACCAAGACTTATTTATCCAGCAAGGCTATTGTTTAAAAGGGAAGGAGAAATTAAAACCTTCCCAGAAAAAAAGAAAACTCAAGGAATTCACTACAACCAAACAAATGCTGCAAGAAATTCTAAGAGGCCTGTTGTAAATAGATCAAAGGGGGAAAAGAATATAGCAAAAGAGGAACACAGCTTTAAAGAATAAAATGGCAATAAACAACTATATATCAATAATAACCTTAAATGTAAATGGATTAAATGATCCAATCAAAAGACATAGGGTAGCTACGTGGATAAAGAAACAGGACCCATACATATGCTGTCTAAAAGAGACACACCTTAAAACAAAAGATGCACATAGACTGAAGGTAAAAGGATGGAAAAAAATATTTCATGCAAATGGAAATGAAGAAGAAGCCAAAGTAGCAATACTTATATCTGACAAAATGGACTTTAAAACAAAGGCTATAGTAAGAGATAAAGAAGGACACTACATAATGATAAAGGGAGCAATTTAACAGGAAGATATAACCATTATAAATATCTACATGCCTAATATAGGTGCACCTAAATATATAAAGCAGACTTTGATGGATATAAAGGGCGAGATCAACAGAAATACGCTAATAGTAGGGAATTTCAATACTCCACTAACATCACTAGGCAGATCCTCAAGAAAAAAAAATTAACAAAGAAACAGCATAATTAAAGGATACACTAGATCAACTCAATTTAATAGATATCTTCAGAACCTTTCACCCTAAAGCAGGAGAATATACATTCTTTTCAAGC
Organism: Rhynchonycteris naso; assembly: GCA_037038555.1. Classification (NCBI taxonomy): domain Eukaryota; kingdom Metazoa; phylum Chordata; class Mammalia; order Chiroptera; family Emballonuridae; genus Rhynchonycteris; species Rhynchonycteris naso. Next base: position 159,761,263 of record CM072997.1, on the reverse strand, counting down.
GCTCATGGTACATTATCTAGGACAGACCACATCTGAGGACACAAAAGCGGTTTCAACAAATTTAAGAAGATTGAATTCACATCAATCATTTTCTCTGATCACAATGGCATGAAACTAGAAATCAACCATAACAGAAAAACTGAAATATACTCAAACACTTGGAAACTAAATAGCATGTTATTAAATAATGAATGGGTTAACAATGAGATCAAATAAGAAATAAAAAAATTCCTAGAAACAAATTATAATGAGCATAAATCAACTCAAAATTAATGGAACACAGCAAAAGCAGTACTGAGGGGGAAGTTCATAGCATTACACGCATACCATAAGAAGCTAGAAAAAGCTCAAACAAACAACTAGACCCTCCATCTAAAAGAAATAGAAAAAGAACAGCAAGTAAAGCCCAGGGGTAGTAGAAGGAAGAAAATAATAAAGATCAGAGCAGAAATAAATTACATAGAGGCTAAAGAAACAACACAGAAGATCAATGAAACCAGCAGCTGATTCTTTGAAAAGGTAAACAAACTCGATGAACCTTTAACTAGACTCACCAGAAAAAAAGAGAGAGGACTCAAATAAATAAAATTAGAAACGAGAGTAGAGAAATAACAACTGACACAACAAAAATACAAAATATTATAAGAAAATACTATGAAGAACTGTATGCCAAAAAACTAGACAACCTAGATAAAATGAACAAATTTCTTGAAACATGCAATCTTCCAAAAATCAATCTGGAAAAATCAGAACACCTAAACAGACCAGTTACAACAAATGAGATCAAAACGGTTATCAAAAAACTCCCAACAAAGAAAAGTCCTGGGCCTGATGGCTTCACAAGTGAATTCTACCAAATATTCAAAGAAGAACTAAATCCTATCCTTCTCAAGCTATTTCAAAATATTCAAGAAGAAGGAAGACTTTCAAGCTTCTTTTCTGAGGCGAGCATAATTCTGATTCTAAAACCAGGCAAAGACAACACAAAGAAAGAAAATTATAGGCCAATATCCCTGATGAGTTTAGATGCTAAAATCCTCAACAAAATATTAGCCAACTGGATCCAACCATATATGAAAAAATTCATACACCATGATCAAGTGGGATTTATTCTGGGGAGGCAAGGCTGGTTCAATATTAGCAAATCAATCAATGTGATCCATCACAAAAACAAAAGGAAGGACAAAAGCAACATGATAATTTCAATAAATGCAGAAAAAGGTTTGATAAAATCCACTACCTACTTGATTTTAACAAAGTGGAAATACAGGGAACATACTTTAACATGATAAAGGCTATGTATAACAAACCCACAGCCAACATCATACTCAATGGACAAAAATTAAAAGCAATCCCCTTAAGATCAGGAACCAGGCAGGGGTGACCCCTTCCACCATTCTTATTCAATATAGTTCTGGAAGTCCTAGCCACAGCAATCAGACAAGAAGAAGAAATAAAAGGCATACAAATTAGAAAAGAAGAAGTAAAACTGTCATTATTTGCAGATGATATAATATTGTATATAGAAAACCCTAAAGTCTCAGTCAAAAAACTATTGGACCTGATAAATGAATTCAGCAAGGTAGAAGTATATAAAATTAATCCTCAGAAATCTGAGGCATTTCTATACACCAAAAATGAACTGTCAGAAAGAGAAATTAAGGAAACAATCCCCTTCACTATTGCAACCAAAAAAGTAAAGTAGCTAGGAGTAATTTAACTTTGGAGATTAAAGACTTGCACTCAGAAAATTATAAAACATTGATAAAAGAAATCAAGGAAGACACAAACAAGTGGAAACATATACCGTGCTCATGGTTAAGAAGAATAAACATCATTAAAATTTCTATATTATCCAAAGAAATTTATAAATTCAATGCAATGCCAATTAAAATACTATATTCAAAGATATAGAACTCATATTCCAAAAATTTATATGGAACCAATAAAGAACATGAATAGCCTCAGCAATCTTGAAAAGGAAGAATAAAGCAGGAGGTATCGGGCTTCCGGATATCAAGGTTTACTAGAAGGCCATTATACTCAAGACAGCCTGGTACTGGCATAAGAACAGGTATATACATCAATGGAACAGAACAGAGGACCCAGAAATAAACCCACACCTTTATGGACAACTGATATTTGACAAAGGAGGTAAGAGCATACAATGAAGTAAAGACAGCCTCTTTAACAAATGGTGTTGGGAAAATTGGACATCTAACTCCAAAAAAAATGAAACTAGACCACGAACTCACACCATTCACAAAAATAAACTCAAAATGGATAAAAGACTTAAATGTAAGCCATGAAACCATAAGCATCTTAGAAGAAAACATAGGATGTAAGCTCTCCAACATCTCTCGCATCAATTTATTTCTCAATTTATCTCCACAGGCAAGTGATATAAAAGACAGGATAAACAAATGGGACTATATAAAACTAAAAAGTTTTTGCACAGCTAAAGATAATAAGAACAGAATAAAAAGACAAACCACACAAGGGGGAGAACATATTCGACTACATGTCTGATAAGGGGTTAATAACCAAAATTTATAAAGAACTTATAAAACTCAACACCAGGAAGACAAACAATCCAATCAAAACATGAGCAAAAGAAATAAATAGAAATTTCTCCAAAGCAGACATAGAGATGGCCAATAGGCATATGAAAAAATGCTCAACATCACTAATCATTAGAGAAATGCAAATTAAAACCACAATGAGATATCACCTCACACCAGTCAGAATGCCGCTCATCAGCAAAACAACACAGAATAAGTGCTGGTGAGGATGTGGAGAAAAGGAAACCCTTCTGCACTGCTGGTGGGAATGCAGACTGGTGCAGCCACTGTGGAAAACAGTTTGGAGATTCCTCAAAAAATTAAAAATCGAACTGCCTTTTGACCCAGCTATCCCACTTTTAGGAATATACCCTAAGAACACCATAGCAGTGTTCGAAAAGAAGAAATGTGCCCCCATGATCATGGCAGTATTGTTCACAATAGAGAAGATCTGGAACCAGCCCAAGTGTCCATCAGAGGGCGAGTGGATTAAAAAGCTTTGGTACATATATACTATGGAATACTACTCAGCCATAAGAAATGATTACATCGGATAATTTACAACATGGATGGACCTTGATAACATTATACTTAGCGAAATAAGTAAATCAGAAAAAAACTAAGGACTATATAATTCCATATATAGATGGGACATAAAAGTGAGACTCAGAAACATGGACAAGAATGTGTTGGTTACTGGGGTAAGGGGGGTAAGTGGGGGAGGGGTAAGAGGGGAGCGGCACAAAGAAAACCAGATAGAAGGTGAGGGAAGACAATTTGACTTTGGGTGATGGGTATGCAACATAATCAAATGTCAAAATAACCTGGAGATGTTCTCTCTGAGCATATGTACCCTGATTTATCAATGTCACCCCATTAAAATTAATAAAAACAATTCATATTAAAAAAAAGATTTAAGTGTGTGGCATTTAGGATGTTGAAATTGCTGTAGGGGAAGAATATTTGTGCTTTTAAAGGTAACATGTTTTGGAAATCAAATAGCCTTGGTGATAAAAGGCAAACAGGAATCATAAAATTTTAGATGATATTAAATAGTTATTTACCCCCCCCCTTCCCCTTACTAAATAAACTAAACACATGTAACAGGGCAAACTAATTACACAACTTCAGGGTTTCCATTTACATCATAGTCTAAACCCAGGACACTCCTGAAGTTGTGCAGCGCATAGCATGCAGTACAAATAATACATTATGAACTACAAGTCACCTTCTCACCTGCAATTCTTCTCAGATACATCTAATGTTCTTTAAGCCTGACCCAATAAGATGTAGGATATAAAGATCTTTCTTCTTTTTGCCTTATAAGGGTCAAGATGCCTTTAATAACATAACCCAGCATTGCTGGAATTTTGCTATGTGCCAAATATTTAATAATTACTTTACTTTTATTATTTAATATAATTATTAAACATATCCATTTTACAAAGAAGAAATTTTTCCAGGGTGTCAGAGCTAATAATCAAAGTGTAAACCCAAAACCAAGTCAGTTTAATCCTAAGGTTTTTCTATTAGTAAATATTAATTGTCTACTTTGTACCAGGTACTGCTCTATGGTTAACAAGACAGAAGTTTCTTCCTTAGGCATCTTACATTATGATTAATTAAACAGACAATAAACTAATAAACAATCATTTTTTTTAAAAAAAAGTAATAAGTTTGAGTAGTGGTAAACCCTAGGAACAAAATGAAATAGGGTAATGAAGTAGAAAGTGACTGGGTGGAATTGCAGAGCCTGCTTACCAAAGGTGGTTGACTAAAGGTGATGACTAAATAAGAGCTGAGTGAAAGGAAAGAGTCAGTCACAGTTCTGAGAGGTGGGAGGGAGGAATATTACAAAAGTCCAATGGCCATGAGGTGAGACCAATGCTGACATGTTTGAGAAAAAATAAGAACATGGTCAGAGTATGTGAGCAACAGAAAAGGTGGAACAAGGTAAGATCAGAAGTGCAGGGAGGGACAAATTGTGGGGGCCTCTAGGTTATGAGAAGTTTAGATTCTTTTTCTAAAGACACTGGAAAGTTATTGGAATGTTTAAGTAAGATATTTATATGACCTGACTTGTGAAATACAAAAAATAATCATTTTGGTCTCAGTATGGAATTATATAGGTGGATGAGAGTGATTAACAGTGCACCAAATAGGAGAATATTGTAGTTCCCAAGTAAGAGATAATAAGGATTTGACTGTGGACATAATGGTGAAAGTGATAAACAGTCTAATTCCAATGCCACAGATGTCAATGTTGTGAATGGATGGTTTTAGAAGATGAGGGGAAGGGAGAAATTAAGGATGTCTCCTAGATTGTGCTCTGATCAATTAGGGAGAGATGGTACCTTTTAGTGAGTTGAGAAGAGTGCAGGAATCTCAATTTGGATAAATGTTTGGAAAAAATATATAATTTAGTCTTGCTCATATCAAGTTTGAGATGCCTTTAAGACATTCAAGTGGAGATGCTGAGTAGATGTCTAGAATTCAGAGGGAGTCATCAAAGTAGAGATATGGAAGTTACCAATTTGAAAGTCATTAAAGTAGAAATGTATATAAGTGATTTAGCTAGAGTCATCAATGTATTCAATAATATGGGGTTAAATGAACGCCTGTGGGGAGATCTGACGGAAAAAATTGAAAAACAGGCGAGGGTTGGAGACCAGTCGCCAACATTAAGAAGAAAAGCCAGGGGACTTGGAAGAGAAACAGCCAGCAGGCAGAAAAGACCCAGGAAAGATGCCCTTGAGGGTCTTTGTCCTCATCTTTAAAATGGAGGCAAAAACTCCAATCCTGAGTACCATCCAGGAGAAATATAAAGGTCAAATGAGGCCCTATACATTAGAAAAGTAATTGTAATTTACAAAGGGCAACATAATTAAAGAATATGTACTTTTAATTATCTCATCTCTGCCATAAATAAAATTTATAAATTTGAACAAGTTACTTTTTCTCTCATCCTCAATTTATAAATATGTAAAATTATACTAGCATCAAAGCATTTTTGTATTTTTTTAAGACAAATGTCTTTTTAATTTCTTTTTTATTTATTTATTTTAGAGAGGAGACACAGAGTGAGAGAGAGAGAGAGAGAGAGAGAGAGAGAAAGAGAGAGAGAGAGAGAGAAAGAGAGAAAGGGGGGAGGAGCTGGAAGCATCAACTCCCATATGTGCCTTGACCAGATCAGTGCAGGGTTTTGAACTGGCAACCTCAGTGTTCCCAGGTCGACGCTTTATCCACTGCACCACCACAGGTCAGGCATTGTATTTTTTTAATTAAAGGAGATAATATATGTTAAACACTTAGGTTGACTGGCTTATTGCAAGTGCTCAAAATATGGTGATTTTGATGTGCCTCTTTGGCTTCATGGTCTACTTGGGAAAAGCCTAAATTTTGCCCTCAAGCAGACTTTTTTTAAGTCCCAGGTCTTCTGGTACACTGGTAGTGTGACCTTCAGAAAGTTATCAAAGCTGTCTGAGTCTACTTCCCCATCTATAATATAGGGGAGATAATAGCTATCACCTGGTGGCATAGTGAGGATTAGAATAACAGGTGCAAACTGGCAAATAGAAACCATTTAATAATGTATAGTGTCCATTATATTTATAACCATTGTCATTACCTAAATCACATGGCTAGGGCCTAGAAGGGGTCAGAGTGCAAGTTCCAAATTCTAGCTTTTGGATTCTAAGTTCAATGCCCTTCCCTCAGAATCCTGTCACTCAATAAGAACTCTCTGAACAATCAATTCATCATCTGTAATGAAAAGAATAAAACTTTCCCTACAATTCTAGAGCCACCCACCAACCATAAGTTCACAATCATTAACATCTATGATCTAATGGTTTTGCAAAGCTTTGGAGCTGAAAATAGCTTCCTTAGGAGAGAGAGAAAAAAAAAAAACCTCCTGACTTTTCCACTAGGATTGTAAAGGTAAATAACAAAACTCTTTTTTTTTTGACTGCACTAAGTTGCAAACTAGCAGGAACATAGAGAGTAAATTTCCATACTTACTTATAAAGAGGTCATGCTTTCACATGACCTAACTAATATTTTAGGATTTAACAAAACAGGAGTCCTCAGACACTCAGACACAAACTTAAAAGCACATATGACCCGTCTTCGTTTTGACATTAAAAATCGGTGTCAAGCCTGACCTGTGGTGGTGCAGTGGATAAAGCGTCGACCTGGGAACACTGAGGTCGCCAGTTCAAAACCCTGCACTGATCTGGTCAAGGCACATATGGGAGTTGATGCTTCCAGCACCTCCCCCCTTTCTCTCTTTCTCTCTCTCTCTCTCTTTCTCTCTCTCTCTCTCTCTCTCTCTTTCTCTCTCTCTCTCTCACTTTGTGTTTCCTCTCTAAAATGAATAAAATAAAAAAGAAATTTAAAAAAATCGGTGTCAAAAACAACTAGGTATTATAAAATTTTTCAGTAACAATTCTATGAGTTCTGGAGATGAAAGATATTTATATAGAGTATAAATGATGATTCTTCTATGATTAGCTATATTCAATCCAAATAGCACTTAGTAAAGTATGTGAATAATATCACTAACCATGGATATTGTGTTTTATATTTACATTTTCAAGGTTTTATTGCTATATGAATATTATTCAAATAGTTTTCTCTAGCCAAGTTCTGCATGTTTACTTTGAATAACAGACCTTCACTTGAAACAAATAATATTAAAATGGCTCCCACACAAGAAAATAAAAAGAAATGAGATGAAGTTGACTGGTTATACATATATACACTGAGCAAGAAATGAAACATGCAGAAGAAATAGAAAGCTTTTGAAGGAGATAAACTAGAGTTTGAGTGTTAGATGTAATAAAGTGAGGAATCAGAAACAAATTCTCTATGAATTAAACAAGGCTACATTTATGCTCTTCCTGGAGCCTAAATATATCTGGTAGGTACTGTGAGTGATTTCAAAAGATGTAATTTTTACACTCCAGGAGATAATAGGCTAGCCAAAAGACCAATGTACATACACACAAATATACAAGTACATACATTTAAAATTCATACAAAGCAATATAGGAAAAAGTATAAAACATATAGAAAAAAACTTCATTTAGGCTTAGTTCTGCTATAAAACCCATAAAGCAATCTATGTATATAAAAGAGTAGACAAATACCTGATCTGTCTGTGTGTTACCATAGTTGATTTATTTATTCTTTTGGACTAACTTACAGTTCTTTGGGAGAGTCAAAACTATGTTTGTGTGGAGCACTCAGATCAATGTAAGGTCATCGCTCTCCGTACTAGAATCTCCATCCTGTTGTCCTGGTAGTAGTGGACAGGCTTTCAAGGATCCCTGCTCAGTCAAACCAATAAAATAGGCCACAGTGAATATGCTGCAGGAAATGCTAGAGTCTTTTTAAGTTCACATATATATCAGCAAATAGCTGAAGAGAAAGATGTTTTTGTGAAAAATTCCAATATCCCAGAAAAAAATATCTGAATTTTAGAATCAATAGTTTAGTAGCCATTTAATGCATCTACCAAAACCTTCTGAAGGGGAGTGATAGGGTAATAGGCCACACTTTGGGGGAGGTTAAACAATCAAGTAACTCAACTGGGACAGGGAAGAAAGGGCTCTGATTCTGTTCATGAGAAGCTGGTTGAACTTCTGAAAGCTGATTCCTCTTTGCATTCTCTGTACCACCTACACAGCAGGACTGCAAATGATGTCTTTCTTTTCTCTTTTCTTTTCCTTTCTCTTTTCTTTTCATCTATTCGTTTCGCTTTTCTTTCTTGGGGGGTGGGGATTAGAGGAAGGGAGATACTCTCGCATACACCCAGACTGGGATCCAGCTGGCAACTCCCATCTAGGGCCAATGCTCAAGTATCAAGCTATTTTTAGTGCCTTGGGCTGATGCGCTCCAACAGAGTTATCTTCAGCACCCAAGGCAATGCTCTAACCAATTGAGTCAATGTTTGCAGGAGAGGAAGAGGGAGAAAGGGGAAGAAAGAGAATGGAGAAGCAGATGGTCGCTTCTTCTGTATGCCCTGACCAGGAATTGAACCTGGGACATCCATACCCAGGCCAACACTCTAGCCACTGAGCCACCAGCAGGGCCCAAAAAGTGTTTTTCTAGTCTTCAATGGAGTCTCACATAGGTGACTCCATCAGCCTTGGCCTATTTCTAAGGTACTAGAGTTCCCCACACCAATGCCAGTTCCCCCCACCAAGGCCTATGAAGATCAGCTATGTCCCTCTGCTCAATATAACACTTTTTTCACTCCATCCAAATTATATGCCCCCACTAAGCCCAGACCAAGCCCCAGTGCCTTTTTTCCTCTCTTTTCTTTGGTTATTAATAAACTTCCCACATCACATTATTTGTTCTTCTTATTTCTTGTTGAATATTGTAATTTAAATGCTTCCTCAAATTTGCCCTATTCCTTTCCATAGAATGGTAGGTTATTCTAAACCATGGACCATAATTCATATGAGTGTTTATTTCCTAGGGAACCTACCACGGTCCTTTGCACTGCATCTTTTAGATTTCTATATGGCAACTGTTAAGGGAATCATGAATAGTAATGGAATATGCACTGTTGAATCTTTAACAGGTAATCAAGGATAAAATCAGACCCAGGACCACGTAGTTGCGAGCATGAAGCTTCCCAAGCAGCAGCAACCGTGATAGAAGGTAACACCAAAACTATGGTGGAGGACACTCCCTGACGGCTCAACAGACATCACTGAGTATCTTCTAAGTGCCTGGTCTAAGCTAGGCATTGAGGATCAAATGTGTTGTCAGTTTGTCATTCTCCAAAGCACTGGGTTCCTGCAGGTGCTCTGGGTCTGATATCTCAAGTCAATGAATGTTAGGCCACAGACTCTGAAATTGGTGGTTGCAAAGCAGCCATAAAAATACAAAAAACTACTCTGGCCCCATCTATGAAACTACAGTTTAAAATGCCTAGCGACACAAATCTGTAAAATGCTCCAGATGATTCTCTAGTTAAATCGACACTTCTACCTGAAGACTTCCATTGTTCCAAAAGAATAAATAAAAACTGATACACGCCAAGGATAGCCCAGACTGTTTGTGCTGACATCTTTTTTTAAATTAATTTTAATGGAGTGACATTAATATATCAGGGTACATATGTTCAAAGAAAACATCTCCAGGTTATCTTATCATTCAATTATGTTGCATACCATACCCATCACCCAAAGCAAATTGTCCTCTGTCACCTTCTATCTGGTTTTCTGTGTGCCCCTCCCTTCCCCCCTCTCCCTCCCTCTTCTCCATCCTCCCACGCCGAAACAACCACACTCTTGTCCATGTCTCAGAGTCCCATTTTTATGTCCCACCTATCTATGAAATCATGCTGTTCTTAGTTTTTTTCTGTTTTACTTATTTCACTCCGTATAATGTTATCAGGGTCCATCCATTTTGTTGTAAATGATCTGATGTCATCATTTCTTACAGCTGAGTAAGTATTCCATAGTATATTTGTACCACTGCTTTTTAATCCACTCTTCTACTCACGGACACTTGGGCTGTTTTCAGATCTTTGCTATTTTGAACAATGCTGCCACAAACATGGGGGCACATTTCTTCTTTTCAAAAAGTGCTATGGTGTTCTTAGGGTATATTCCTAAAAGTGGGATAGCTGGGTCAAAAGGCAGTTCGATTTTTAATTTTTTGAGGAATCTCCATACTGTTTTCTACAGTGGCTGCACCAGTCTGCATTCCCACCAGCAGTGCAGAAGGGTTCCCTTTTCTCCACATCCTCACCAGCACTTATTCTGTGTTGTTTTGCTGATGAGTGGCATTCTGACTGGTGTGAGGTGATATCTCATTGTGGTTTTAATTTGCATGTCTCTAATGATTAGTGATGTTGAGCATTTTTTCATATGCCTATTGGCCATCTGTATGTCCTCTTTGGAGAAATTTCTATTCATTTCTTTTGCCCATGTTTTGATTGGATTGTTTGTCTTCCTGGTGTTGAGTTTTATAAGTTCTTTATAAATTTTGGTTATTAACCCCTTATCAGACATGCTGTCGAATATGTTCTCCCCCTTGTGTGGTTTGTCTTTTATTCTGTTCTTATTATCTTTAGCTGTGCAAAAACTTTTTAGTTTGATATAGTCCCATTTGTTTATCTTGCCTTTCATTTCATTTGCCCGTGGAGATAAATCGGCAAATATATTGCTGTGACAGATGTTGGAGAACTTACATTCTATGTTTTCTTCTAAGATGCTTATGGTTTCATGGCTTACTTTTAAGTCTTCCATTTTGAGTTTGTTTTTGTGAATGGTGTAAGTTGATGGTCTAGTTTCATATTTTTTGCAGGTAGATGTCCAATTTTCCCAACACCATTTGTTAAAGAGGCTGTCTTTACTTCATTGTATGCTCTTACCTCCTTTGTCAAATATCAGTTGTCCATAAAGGTGTGGGTTTATTTCTGGGTTCTCTGTTCTGCTCCATTGATCTATGTGCCTGTTCTTATGCCAGTACCAGGCTGTGTTGAATACAATGGCCTTGTAGTATACCTTGATATCAGAAAGAGTGATACCTCCTGCTTTATTTTTTCTTTTTAAGATTGCTGAGGCTCTTCATGTTCTTTTTTGATTCCATATAAATTTTTGGAATATGTGTTCTATATCTTTGAAGTATGTCATTGGTATTTTAATTGGTATTGCATTGAATTTATAAATTGCTTTGGGTAATATAGACATTTTAATGATGTTTGTTCTTCCTAACCATGAGCACAGTATATGCTTCCACTTGTTTGTATTTTCCTTGAATTCTTTTATCAATGTTTTATAATTTTCTGAGTACAAATCCTTAACCTCCTTGGCTAAATTTACTTCTAGGTATTTTATTTTTTTGGTTGCAATAGTGAAGGGGATTGATTCCTTAATATCTTTTGCTGACAGTTCATTGTTGGTATATAAAAATGTCTCTGATTTCTGAGTATTAATTTTATATCCTTCCACCTAACTGAATTCATTTATCAGGTCCAGTAGTTTTTTGACTGAGACTTTAGAGTTTTCTATATACAATATCATATCATTTGCAAATAATGACAGTTTTACTTCTTCTTTTCCAATTTGTATGCCTTTTATTTCTTCTTCTTGTCTGATTGCTGTAGCTAGAACTTCCAGGATTATATTGAATAAGAGTGGCGAGAGGAGGCACCTCTGCCTTGTTTCTGATCTTAAGGGAATTGCTTTTAATTTTTGCCCATAATTTTAGTATGATGTTGGCTGTGGGTTTGTCATAGATGGCCTTTATCATGTTAAGGAATGTTCCCTGTATTCCCGCTTTACTGAGGGTTTTGATCAGAATGGGTGCTGGATTTTATCAAATGCTTTTTCTGCATTGATTGAAATTATCATGTGATATTTGTCCTTCCTTTTATTTATGTGATGAATCACATTGATTGATTTGCGAATATTGAACCAGCCTTACCTCCCCAGAATAAATCCCACTTGATCATGGTGTATAATTTTTTTCATATATTGCTGGATCCAGTTGGCTAATATTTTGTTGAGGATTTTAGCATTTAAATTCATCAGGGATATTGGCGTATAATTTTCTTTCATTGTGTTGTCTTTGCCTGGTTTCGGGATCAAAATTATGCTCTCCTCATAAAAGGAGTTTGGAAATCTTCCTTCCTCTTGAATTTTTTGAAATAGCTTGAGGAGGATAGGAGTTAGTTCTTCTTTGAATTTTTAGTAGAATTCACTTGTGAAGCCATCAGGCCCAGGACTTTTCTTTGTTGGTAATTTTTTGATAACTGTTTCTATTTCATATGCTGTAATTGGTCTGTCTAGGTGTTCTGATTCTTCCAGATTGAACTATGGAAGATTATGTGATTCAAGAAATTTGTCCATTTCAACTAGGTTGTCTAATTCTTTAGCATAGAGTTCTTCATAGTATTTTCTTACAATACTTTGTATTTCTGTTGTGTCAGTTATTATTTCTCCCATCTCATTTCTAATTTTATTTATTTGAGTCCTCTCTCTTTTTTTCTTGGTGAGTCTAGTTAAAGTTTCATCAATCTTCTTAACCTTTTCAAAGAACTAGCTCCTGGTTTCATTGATCCTCTGTATTGTTTCCTAAGACTCTATGTGATTTATTTTTGCTCTGATCTTTATTATTTCCTTCCTTCTACTAGTCCTGCGCTTTATTTGCTATTGTTTTTCTAGTTCTTTTAGATACAGGGTCAGGTTGCTTACTTGAGCTTTTACTAGCTTCTTAGGGTATGCTTGTAGTGCTATCAACTTTCCTCTCAGTACTGCTTTTGCTGTGTCCAATAAATTTTGAGTTGATGTATGCTCATTATCATTCTTTTCTAGAAACTTTTTTATTTCTTCTTTTATCTCATTGTTATCCATTCATTATTTAATAACATGCTATTTAGTTTCAAGTATATTTCAGTTTTTCTTTTGTGGTTAATTTCTAGTTTCATGGCATTGTGATCAGAGAAAATGCTTGATATGATTTCAATCTTCTTAAATTTGTTGAGACCACTTTTGTGTCCTAACATGTGGTCTATCCTAGAGAATGTACCATGAGCACTTGAGAAGAATGTATATTCTACTGCTTTAGGGTGAAAAGTTCTAAAGATATGTATTAAATCGAGTTGATCTGGTGTATCCTTTAAATCTGCTGTTTCTTTATTAATTTTCTTTCTTGAGTAACTATCCAGTGATGTTAGTGGGGTATTGAAATCCCCTACTATTATAGTATTGTGGTTAATCTCGCCCTTTATATCCATCAAAGTCTGCTTTATATATGTCGGGGCTCCTATGTTTGGTCTGTAGATATTTATAATGATTATATCTTCCTGTTGAATTGTTCCCTTTATCATTATTTAGTGTCCTTTTTTATCTCTTACTACAGCCTTTGTTTTAAAGTCCATTTTGTCAGATATAAGTATTGCTACCCCGGCTTTCTTTTCATTTCCATTTGCATGAAATATTTTTTTCCAACCTTTTACCTTCAGTCAATGTGTATCTTTTCTTTTAAGGTGTGTCTCTTGTAGACAGCATATGTATGGGTCCTGTTTCTTTATCCATGCAGCTACCCTATGTCTTTTGATTGTATCATTTAATCCATTTACATTTAAGGTTATTATTGATATGTAATTGTTTATTGCCATTTTATTCTTTAAAGCTGTATTCTTCTTTTGCTATATTCTTTTTCCCCTTTGAACTGTTCACAATAGGCCCCTTATCATCTCTTGCAGAATGGGTTTCGTTTTAATGAATTCCTTGAGGTTTTTTCTGTCTGGGAAGCTCTTTATAATACCTTCCATTTTATACGTTAGCCTTGCTAGATAGAGTAGTCTTGGTTGGAGGTTCTTGTTCTGCATTACTTTAAATATATCTTGCCATTCTCTTCTGGCCTCAAGTGTTTTTGTTGAGAAGTCGGATGTCATCCTTATGGGGGCTCCTTTGTAGGTGATAGCGTTTTTTTCTCTAGCAACTTTTAAAATTTTCTCTTTATCCCTTAGCTTTGGTATTTTAACTATGATGTGTCTTAGTGTAGATTTCTTTGAGTTTCTCTTTAATGGATTTCCTGTGCTTCTTGAATGTATGAAATGTTTTCCAGCCTTAATTTAGGGAAGTTTTCAGCTATTATTTGATTGCACAAAGTTTCTATCCCTTGTTCTTTCTCTTCATCTTCGGAAACCCATATGATGCAGATGTTATTTCTCTTCATGTTGTCACAGAGCTCCCTTAGAGTTTCCTCACATTTTTTGAGTCTCTTCTTTTTCTGCTCTGCTTCTGTGCCTTTGTTTACTTTGTCCTCTAACTCACTGATTCGATTCTCAGCTTCATCCATCCTGCTTTTAATTCTTTCCATTGTGGTCTTCAGTTCTGATACTGTATTTGTCATTTCTATCTGATTCTATTTATTATTTCAATTTCCTTTTATACTTGTTATCTCTTTATTTAGGTGTTCGTAATCAGTATCCATTGTTGCTCTAATTTCTTTGAACATCCTAACTATCATTATTTTAAACTCTGCATCTGGTAATTTGGTTATATCTGACTCATTCAGGTCCCTCTCTGGGGATTTCTCTTGATTAATTTGAATTGCATTTCTCTGCCTGCCAATTTTGTCTGTGTATAAGTAGGGTTTGGCCACTGGAGTCCAATGAGTGTTGCCTCTGTGTTCCTTAGGTGTGGTCTGTCTGCAGGCCCGCCACTCCCTCTGCCATTGCCTAGGGTGGTTGGGTATGGGCGTTGCCGTTGACAGCCCACTGCGTTTGTTGTTGTGAGTTCTGCCTCTCCTCCCTGGGAGGGGCTGTGTTCTCATGCCCGGCTCTACAAGTCTCAGCCTGTCTGGGCCTTCACCTCACACCCACAGGTGCGGTTGCGCACCGCACTCAAGCCACAAGCCCCAGCACCAAGGATAGGGGTGAGCACCTTTGCTCAGTTGCAGACCCCGCCAGTTCCCAGGGTTCCACCCAGCCCCCGCAGTCAGACCTGGCTCGCGGGGTTTTTTTGGCCCAGGGTGGGGCTGCTGGCATGCACTCAGCTATAATCCTCTGCCTATTGCAGGCTTTAGTCCAGCCCCCATGGTCAGGGCTGCCTAGCTCAGGGTCGCAAACCTTGGAGGCCAAGTGATGCTGCGTGCCCACGCGGCCCTGCTCAGCAGCAGATCTCTGCCCGTTCCTGGCCTCCCGCTTTTCCCCCGCAGGTGGGGCTGTAGGTGGGCCCGCATCTGCCGGACCACTTTCGCGTGTCCCCTCCACCCCTGCTGGGCTAGACCAAGCTCACACCGGCTGGGCCTCCACCCCCACCAAAGAACTGCATTTCAGTGTCCTGCTGCCACCATCCCTCCAGCAAGATCCCTCCAGCAAGCCCTCAGCAGTGTGGGTAGCGGCACTGCAGCTCAGACCCTAACACTGCATTTGAATTGCATTTCTCTGCCTGCCAATTTTGTCTGTGTATAAGTACCCCTAACACCCATACTGTAGTCCTGGAAGCTCCCTCCATCTAAGCAGCTCTGCTCTAAGTGCCACGGGAGAGCTTATTTGGCTGGTGTCCTGTCTCCCTTTGCTGGTATTGCTAATTTTAGGGGAAATATTCATTTTCTACTAGGGAAGTGAGTCAGCCCAGGGGTTAGGGTGGCTGTCCCTCAGTGTTTCTCCCTGTGTCTTCCAGTCCAAACTCTCTTCTTGCTGCTCCAGTCCTCTCCTCTGTCCCCATTCCCTGGAGCCCCAGATGAGTGGTTGTAAGAGATTTTTTTGCACTATCCCTTTAAGAAGAATCCTGGGTCTGAGAAAACTGTCTCTTTCTCACAAACAGTATCCTCACTTGTTTCACAGCTCAATACTGTCCAAACACTTGTTCTAGGCTCTGGGGCTTCAAGCTGGGACTTTGTTCCTGGGACCCAGGTCAGTCCCTCTCCACTAAACTCTCTTTCAACCACGCGAGTCTCTCCGGGCTGCCGTTCGCTCTGGGGAGCTGGGTTACCCTTTCCGTGTTTTCGCTTTTCCTACCAGTCTCAATGTGGCTTCTTCAGTGTTCCTTGGTTGAAGAGTCCACTTAGTTTAGTTCAAAGTTGGTTTATCCAGATGATGGTTCTTAAAATCAAGTTATAATCCACTTTGGTTTCAGGAGTTGGAAGTTGGTACGTCCACCTACTCATTCACCATCTTGCCATCCTCTGTGCTGACCTCTTACAATGAAGACACATATTAAGTTTGTGAACTTTTGAACTATGTTATGTAAGACAAGAAATTATTTTTAATTAATAAAACTTCCAATTGCATTTATACACAGAAAAAAATTAGTCCATTTAAAAATTTTGTCTAAAATCAATCTAGTTTTATTGATCAAACCCCATATAACATTGGAGAAACCTGAGTCCAGTTTTGGGTATCCCTGGGATAAAACATGAAAAAATATATGCCCCCTCATGACTAGGAATTAGCAAGAGATTTACACTATCATCCAGAAACTATTCAACACCTGATGATTTTTTTGATTTGGCTAACCAGAAAAAAAAATATCGTAGAACAACTTGATATGTTCTGTTCAGCTGAGACTTAAAAGAAGCCCATGAGATGCAAACACATTCACTCTGAGCCCAGCAAAAGATTTCCTGAACTCCTTGCAAACTGGGTTCTGTGCACACACTTCTGATATCTCCTGTTATCGCTATAATAAACCAGGTGCATCACATATATAAAGTGGCTCATAACAGATACTGGAAAATATCATATAACCTCATAAATAATTGTGTTTATAAATTTACTCTTACCAGTTACAGAAAAATGTAAAGACATTGCATTTCTAGGAAGAACCAGCTGTGCAATACAAGATGGATGATCCATTCTGCTGCTGGAATAATTTATTGTACAAGCTAATCCTCCATTGGATCAAGTAGTCATATTCCATAGGATCCCATCTGATGTGCTCATATTTGCATGCTACTCTGGGGATTATTTCTTAATCTGAAAGTCACATAATACACAAAATTAAAGTTTGAGCTATGTGTCAGAAAGAAGAGCTGAATGATTAAACTAAGTTTCTTTTTAAGACTAAAATAAGAAATTCCTGAGTTCTGACTCTGCCTTTTTCAACCCCACTGCAGATATCATATTTTTCTTCTACTTGATTTTGTTCTATAATTATTTATATATTGTGGCAGGTGCTATGCTAAGTACAGGAGAACAGAGATGATTAAGAAGAAAACTCATTTCGAGATCAAGGTAAAACTGGTCAATTGTGCACAACAAAACTCATGAGTCAGCCTCAGTCTGTTCTCCAGACTCAGAAGCACTCCCCACAGTTGGGGTCTTGAGCCCACCTCCAGGCTCAGCCCTAATACCCCTACCCTCTTTTGTTTTCTAGGTCAATTCTGGCCATATATGAAAGTGACTAAATATTCAAGGTCTGGATATCAATCTTCCTGGCTCAAGCCACAATTTGCCTTTCGATACTGATGAATGTCAGGTACTAGACTCAACTCTTTTCAAACATTGCTTGCTCGTATCCTCACGATAATCTAGCAAAGTATCACTAAACCCATTTTACAGAAGCAAAAACTGAGAATCTAAGAAATGGCATCTTATTCTCTAAATCACAATGTCAATTAAATGATGAGCTTAGACTTGTAGGACCTTAGAATATTCCAAGAAGTTCAAGGCCTGACTTGAGAACTCAGCTGTAGGTTTTGCTGCTACTTTCAGTTCTCACCAGTACTGACCACTCACTTCCTACCACTTGTCCTTCCAAGGATCTATCTTCCAGATTCCCTATGACTGACAACCATCACCTCCACCTCCCCCATCCACTATAAAAGACTATATTTCTGACATAGCCATACCTCCAAAAGGCATCTGGTTTTCCAGAAGTAGCTCCCACAGCTTCGGTCCCTGCTGATGAGGAAATTCAATGCCAACCCACAGCTACACCCCAACTGGTTGATGGGCCATGACTGACCAACCATGATCTTACAATTTTGAAAGAGCACAACATTTGAGATAACATTCCCTCCTCCTTTCTTCATTGTTTTGTAAGAATGAAAAGTAGAAAGGTAGTTTGCCCTATGTTTACAAAGTGCCAAAAAGGACACAAAGTAGTAACTGTAACCTCCCACAGACCGTTTTAAGTTCCTTTTTAAGATATTAAGCATAAAGCCAGACTTGAAGTTTGTGAAGATTCTGGATCTCTCATAGAATATTATGTGGGTCAGTACATGTATTCTGTTTCTTGTTTTGATTAAAATGCAATCCTGCATTTAGAAGCAAAACTAATTGTTTCAATATATCCAGTTCTTTCTTCTACCTTTCCTCCCTCGTGTCCATTTCCAAATAAATATCAATCAAAACAAACATAGAACAAAGAAATTAACCCATGGCCTAAAATAATTCTGACTTGGATTAGTGGTCTCCCCCAAATGTCCCTTGTATATTTTAGGTCAGTCCACCATGATTTTCTATTTCATTTACATGTAAAATGCTGCTCTTCTGTAAGGATCCCTGAGAGTTTTGTGGATACCAGCATTTATTATTACCACTTTATAAAATAACAATCAAATGCCCAGAAAGGTTAGGCATCAGCAAAGAGCCACATGTTTGAAGAAGTCTTGCAGGGAGGCATCTAGAAGCCTAATTTCTAAAGGAGTGTTAACTAGCCACTCAACCAGGCTACCACTCATTTAGATGGCACTTCTCAAGATGAAGCATCCTTTAGCTTTCTAAACATTAACTACTTTTGTGCAGTTAAGTTGAATGCCTCACAAAAGCTCAGAAGTGAATTAGACATTTTATTTAAATGCTACTAAACTAAAAGTTAAAAGTGTAATTTTCTATTGCAGAATAAGAACCGAAGAAACTAATTTGGTGGAGTTGTTAAATTTTACAAAGCCTGAGTCTCAATTTTCTCAAAAATATTGTACATTTATTTATTGAAGTGAATGAAACATTTGCTATAAAACTATTCAATGGAAAGTTTTTTAACAAAGCATAATTTACTTTTCATTTACAGAACAGTGGAAAGTAGAAGGAAATCTCCTCCAAGGTATTAGAATCATGTACAGTTTCATATTTGACTAAAAAATTATTTCCCCAGCTTGTTTTCTCAACTCTAAGGATATGCAGAAAAGTATCGCTTGCATTCATCATGAAAATTACAGAAAAATGACTGAAACTACTGAGAACATTATTAAATAAAACATATACTTATTATCTGTCTTTTTGTCTCTGTCTTTTATTCTATGATTTACAGAACATTGGCTCTTCCTTACTAGTCCTCCTACTTAGAAATTAAATTTCACTCTACTCCCCATGTGAGAAGTCAAAGAACTCCCACACAATCTCATCTGGGGCATTTGAGGGTGAAATCTACACCCAGGCTGCAGATCCAAACTCTGGGCTGCCTGCAAGGAATGCGCATTTCAATTTAAGTGTGGCAAATAGGGTAGTGAGAAGCCTTCTTTTACCCCAGCAGATGGTAAGCAGAATCAGAGGTTCTTTGTTCCAGATGCATTGAGTTTCAAAATGAGGATGGGGTCTATTTCTCCTTATCTGATTATGCATGTGCACAGCATTTCACCCAGGAGGCTAAGGCAATGAATATGCACCCTGGTACATCCAACATGACAATATGAAATTAGAAAAAAGAATTTTTTTAATGTGTCCTTGTTACCACCCACTATTCATATTCAGATATAGATCTAATGAACTGAGCTTGGTACTTTAGATACTTGCCATCGTATATTTATTTCAGAAAATCCTATCAGAATCCCTAGTCACTTATTCAACGCAGCATAATGTTTGGGGACATGTAACAGCAAGTCTTAGAATCAAAGAAGTAACTGATATAACTAAAAATACTTTTTTTTCTGGTGAAGTACAATAGAGCAAGCACTATAAATGCATTGTGTATGAGTGAATGCATCTATGTGTTTGTGTGTGAATGTGTGCACATTTGGGGAACTTGTCATGTACAGAGAATATGATGATGCCCCTATAGAGACATGGGTAGCCATGGAAGCATACTACTGACTTCAATGAACAGAGGTTCCCACATTAGACCCATAGATGTCAGGTACAGGACCTAGGCAGCAGCCATGAGGTGGTAGTAAGGAGAAACATTATGGACTTAGGACACAGAAAATAGACAGAAACAGTGAGAGCCAGATAAAGTCTTAAAAGAGGTCCCAGCAGTAGACAAAAGATTAAGACTTTCACAGAAGAGTGGAGTTTTATTATACTCATGCTTTTTGAGCAAGGACCAGTATTTTATTCGTTGTTATTTTCTCAGCATACAGCAAATGTTTGTCAAATGAATGAATGAATGAATGAAAAATGAGACAGTAAAAAATGGCTTAGAGCCCTGGCTGGTCGGCTCATTGGTAGAGCATCAGCCCACCATGTGGATGTTCTGGGTCTGATTCCTGGTCAGGGCACACAGGAGAAGAGCCCATCTGCTTCTCCACCCCTCTCCCTCTTGTTTCTCTTTCTCTCTCTCTCTTCCCCTCTTGCAGCCATGGCTCTATTGGAGCAAGTTGGCCCCTAGCACTGAGGATGGCTCCATGGCCTGTGCCTAAGGCACTAAGGAAAGCTCAGTTGCTGAGATACTGAGCACCAACCCAGATGGGCAGAGCATTGCCCTTTAGTGGGCCTCTCAGGTGGATCCCAGTTGGGGCACAAAAGGGAATTGTCTCTGCCTCCCTTCCTCCCACTGAGTGAAAAAAAGAAGAGGCTTGGGTAGTTAGGAGTAGGAAGATCCAACTGTGACAGGGGCCCAAGCCAAGAGTACTCCTAATGAGAATTTTCTGGGAGCAAGAAACTAAGAGACTGATATGGGGTAGAAGGCATAAGACAGAATTCAGTTATTGCAAGAGAAATAAGTGGACTCAGCCACTCAGAACAACAGGAGAGTACAGATTCTACAATCAGCATCTATTTTCAGAGGAAACCAGTAGCCAGGTTGACATGATGTTAATGCCCTGAGGGAAATAATAGTACATGGCTTTGGTTTGTGATTGAACCCTCCTAGGTATGTGTGTGTGTGCATGAGTGTGTGTGCATGTGTGTGTGTGAAAGAGAGAGAGAGAGAAGAAAAAGTAGGGAATAAAAGAAAAACAATAAGAGAGAATGGCTATGTGGTTTTTACTTATTTCATTTACCTATTCATTCAATCACTAGCTATTTTTTTTTAATATATACTTTATATTGTTATGGTTCTGGGCACTGGAAAGACAAAAAGTATTTCATTTGGAGATTCACAAGGAGAATGTGATCAAACAAACATTAATATATGTTCCTTCCAGAGCCTAGGAAAGGACCCCAGGCATGATAGCAGTGTCCATCATCACAGTTCATTGGTGAGAATGGGGTCGGCAGAAGTGTCACCTCAGATAGTGTGCAGGTCACTACCTATGGACACTTCCTTTACCATGCATATATTGCTTCTATTCCCTTGGAAATCATAGAAGTCTCTCTTGATCAATCACTGCTTTAGGTTCAGAAGAGCTGTCAAATAAAGCAGAGGATGATGATGCAAAGAGAATTTACTTACTCAGCAGTTTTTACAAAATTTCTTATAAAAGTGTTGACTCTTAAAGTTTCAGGTTTTTTAAGACAAGAAAAACATTACTTCTGAAGGTGATCAGATAAACAAGTTTTATGACAGTATTAAATAAATAAAGTGATAAACACATCTTAAAAAGATAATATATAATACAAAAAAGAAGGCTTAGTGAAGACATAAGGTCTATCTTTAGATACTTGAAGACATGAGTTCTGTCATGTGGAAGATAAATTATTGAGATTCCATGATACTCTCTCAAGGAGCAGATTTAGAACCATTGGAATATAAGTTCTGCTTCAATATTATAAATAAATTGCCAAACTGAGAGCAATCCAGAGAAGGATCGGGCTATCATAAAATGGGTTGGGAAAACACACAAAATGTGCCAAGACTGCTCCAGGCAGACAATTACATGGGCACCTGCTTGGTAAGATCTGGAAAAACTGACCAGTGACCTGAGAACTAAAGTGTCCAACATGCCAACTCAGACCCAAGGACAGTAAGCACAGCAACAGTAATAAACACAGGCAACTCTCCAAGTCCAATGGGTTCACAGTTATATATTCTCAAGCGAGCAGGATTCTAACCAAGAGCTGGTTGAAAGAAAGTGAGGTCAATCAGTCCTTACATGCACTACAGGGTAATTGTCTGGTGTCCTGAGCAGTCCTTTAGAAGGTATCCTGTATTTTCATCGAAATGAAAAGGTATAAGTCCTGTTTACCTTATTGTCTTACCTCTAATTTAGTTGTTTCAGTCTGTATCATGTGAAACCCTTATGATCTAAAAAAAGTAAAATAAATAAAATAAAAATAAAGTGTCTCATAGGAGCCCTGCTAAGTCTCAGAAATTAAGAATTTGGAATTCTTATTTCCCATTTTAAAGAATAACTTATTTCTTTTATTTATGTATTATTTCTTTGAAAAACAAAAGTCAGTCTTCTTAACTCCAAGCAGTATGTTCAGTGTCCAGCTGAAGTTTAAAAACCATGGTTGTAGATTTCAAGACCTTTACATCTCACTCCAACCTTGGGAGAAGGAAAGCCCAAGGACACAGTGAAGCTCCCCTAGGTGCACAGTTGGGCTATGATAACTAGGAAGGAGCTTTGGGAATAAGCAGCCAAAATAGGAGGAACTCTCCCTGCCTCTCTGTCATGCCTCAGAGTCCCTATTAGGATGTATTTACATTACTTTGCTCTTTTCTACCTTCCTATAATATTGCCCCTTTGTTGGTTCTGACTTCAGAACCCAATAGGACCAGGGAGGCATAGGGAAAGGATAACATTGTGTTAGTCAGCTTTGCTCCAAAACCCAGAAGGGTTGCCTTCTCCATCCTCTTCTCACCCAAATAGTGACAAGTTCTTGAAGCTCACGATTATCATATGGGGCTTTAAGTAAGAAAAGTAAAAGGAGTTCTTAAAACCTGTGTGCCATCTAGTCCAGTTTATAAGAACAGGACAAAATAGGCACTAGTGGTAAGGGCTACATTAAAGTGTGTTTGGTCCAATTGACACTGTGTTTGAATTACATTCAGATACTGGGGTCATGCTGGATGCTTGGACTGGAGATTTAGGACTTTGGTTGCCTCTCTGTAGAGGTCTATGTAGTTATACAATAAGGCAGAGTAATATGGTAAAAGTAAAAGCTTCTATTCTCTAAAGATGTGTTTACTTGTGACTTATAATTGGGAAACCAGACACCAGGCCTATGGCAGAAAAGTTAATTTCTGCTTTTGCCTGCCAGTGGGTCTGAACCAGCATTAGCATTAAATTTCAATTGCCAAGGATATTACTTCAAATAAAAAATAAAAATTCAGAAACAGGAACAGTATTCCTTAAATGAATTTAAACTTGAGCTGAAAAATCTGTTTGTGTGGGACTTAAGAAAGAATTCAGGTTGGGAACTCACCCACATTTTTCAAGCCCCGCTGCTTCTACTCCCATCTCCAACTTGTACTGTCAAAGGAGATCTCTGATCAAATGTAATCAAAAGTACTAAAATAACATTGTATGTGTCTATGTGTGTGTGTACACAATAAAATAGTATTTCTACCAATATGCAGTCCATTGAGGTATTCTGGTTAATGAGATATCTGGTTTTGGAAAACATATTTTCGAATCCAGAATGCAACCACAGTTTACTGGTCTCAATGTTTTATCACTTCAAGTGAAGTGTAGAAACATTTTTAAAATGTAATCTTAATTATTTCTTCTACATGCATTTAGAAACCTTATTTCCACTTATATACCTTATTTTCTCCATTTTAAATGTAATACTAATTATTTCTTCTACATGCATTAAGCACCACTACAGAAGATATAATAATTTTTGCTTCAACTATTAAATATTATTTAAGAATTCATGAGAACAGTTTACTATATTTACCCTGATGTTGACTCATTTGGAAGTTTTCTCCTAAGTTCCAAACCTTCTTCTGCTTTTTCTTATTTTCTATTCAAATAAACTCCTTAGCCATTCTTTAAGTGTAGGATTTTTTGGGACAAATTATTAATTTTCCTTTGTCAGAGAATATATTGATTTTTGTCTTTATTCCTGAATGATACTTGTGCTGGATATAAAATTCTCATTTGAATATTCTTATCTTTCAGCACTTGAAAACTTCTGTGCCATTTACTGCTGGTTTTCTGTGTTTCAAATGAAAAACTCCCTATAATTTGTATTAAGATGCAATTCAAATTGATGTTTCATATAACTGATAAGTAACATATCATTTCTCTTTAGATACTTTAAAGTTTTTTTTCTTTTCATTTTGGTTTAAAAGTTTTATTTTAATGTATCTTAGCACAAATTCCTTTGGGTTTATCCCACTTAAGGTTTGCTCAGATTCTTAAATGTGTAGGTTATATCTTTCATCAAATTTAAAAATTTTTCAGACATATTTCTTCAAATATGTCTTTTTTTCTTCTCTTTTTTTTAGTCTCTTTTTCTTCTCTCTTTTTTAGTCTATTTTCTTCTCTCTTTTTTAGTCTCTTTTTCTTCTCTCTTTTTTAGTCTATTTTCTCTGTTTTTCAGATTGTATACAGTCTATTTATTTCTCTTCAACTTTACTGATTCTATTATCTGTCATCTCTAATCTACTACTGTGCCTATTTAATGAGTGTTTCATTTTGCTTTTAATAGTCTATAATTCCATTTGGCTCCTTTTTATAATTTCTATTTCTTTATTAAGATTTTTAAAGTATTTGTTTTAAGGTAATTTATCATTGCTCTTGAAGTATTTTACAGTGGCTACTTTGTAATTATTATCATATATTTCCAATATCTGATTCATGTTGGGTTTAGTGTCTGTTGATTATATCTTTTCCAAGTTGTGATTTTCTTGGTTCTTGATAATGAGCGATTTTTTTATTATTGTATCTGGACATTCTGGATAATGTATTAGTGGTTTCTGGGTTCTATTTTATCTTTTTTTGAAGACATATCTCCTTGTAAGTTACAGTATTAGGGCTATGTGACTGTATATGTCCAGCTTCCCTCTGGGCCTTGCTAACACTTCCCAGGGAAAAATGGAGCACTAACTCACACTGCCTCGCTGCAGACAAGTGAAGTGGAAATTCAACTCACCCTCAGTCCCTAAGACATCTCCCTGGTTAAAGTGGTGCACTGACTCCTGCCACCTCATTGGCTTTGAGTTGGAGTATCACCTCAGCTTAGCTCCCTATTCAGCCCCACCAGTACCACAGAGGTCAGAAGTTTAGGACTGACTGGCACCAGCTCACTCTTCCTTATTCAGTCTTGTTGGTCCCAGGTTGGGGTGGGGCCTCAGCTTCTGACTCAGCTCTATTATCACTGTTAAAGGGGTGGAATAATGACTAACTCCTCCTTTCACCATTTCTCTCAATTGCATTACTGTTGGGTAACAGGGGAGGTTTAGCTCACAGCAAGATTCTGCTTTGTTGTTTTTTCATTATAGTGTGAGCTCCATGAAGACAAGGACATGTTTGGTTCATTTTTATATTCCTAGAATCTCACATAGCATAATCCTGTTATTGATGGTTAAATAAATAAACAATAAATTTAGCAGATAATGGGATTAGATCATCTTTAAGGTTCAGAGCTACTGAGGTTCTATAGTCTGTGACCCTAAGTAAAGCACCAGTAAAGGCTAAATTGTGTGGTTCAGTGATATAGAAATTCAGGATGATTGCCCTTATGCATGGTGGGGAAGGAAGAGCCTAGGTAATCTTTTCTATAGTTCATTTAAAATTTTAAACACTAGGTTTAGAATTGCCACTAAAATAATTCTTCATTTTCATAGGAAGAGCATTGGGTTTGAATCTTTATAAATTCTACTGAGAAAGGTCTATACTCTTCTGAGAAGCAATTTGAGTTTTTCAGAACTCAAGCTATATTTGGCTCACACCTTTTTTCCATCTAGATCTAGCAGGAGGCCAGAAATCCACAAGTCACAGTTTTGCTAGCTGTTTCCCAGTGACTTACTTTCAAATTTGAAGCAGTTTCATCTGAATTCATTAAATTAACAACACTGTCTAGTGTACCCATTCTATCATCCATCTGCTTAAGATGCTTGTCAGATGATACCCTCCTCTATCTGCACCTTTATCTGGTGTTCAAAGCTATTGAACCTGGCTCCAAGGCAGTTTACCTCCTGTTCCAAGCGACAGAATTGACTCTCATCTTTCAATTCTAAGGACTATGTCATGACTAATAATCCTCCCATCACAATCCCTTTTAAAAGTATGGGACCTTTGGAATGCATTTATACCTAGAGGATGGTGAACGGAGAACATTTAAGGGATCAGCATATGCAGAAAGGTGCTTCCAAAAGAAACTCAGGTTTTCGCCCTCATTCTCCTTCAGAGAGTCTGAACCTTGGGTCATCTTATCCTCTTACATGCCAGTCAATTTCTTACAACTTGAAAAACTCTTTTGTTCCTCATCCCCATGAATAAAAAATAATAAAAATGTTTGGTTAACATTGGAATGCAACAAAGCCTTTGACTTTGCTGAAAGCAAACCAAAATATAACCCTCAACTGTAGAGAAATTCAGTGAGTAAAAAGGGTAAATATATATATATATATATATATATATATATATATATATATATATATATATATTGTTTTTAAAAAACATGATTATTTTTTAAAACTTGTCATGGCTTCCTTTTATTTCAACTCTTTGAACTGGCAATCAAGGTCTTACACAATACAACCCCAAGCCCACCCTTCTCTCCCAAATCACAAATACACACCTCTACTCTAACCAGATTTGATTTACTTGTATTCGGAAAGCACAATCATATATTTTTTCCATATGCAAACCTCTGCTCAAGCCTTTTTTTCCATCTGGAAAGCCAACAATATTCCTTTCTCCATTAACTCCGCTATAGCTATTGGCATCTTCTGTCTTCAGTGTCCCTTCATTCTAAACTCTAAGAACAGTGTGTTCTACGTAACTCCTAACACCTATCATTCACTGCTTTTCTCATTTTTCTTCTAAGCCAGTAGTTCTCAAAGTTAATTATTCACCAGAAACTTGGACTGTTGTTTGAAAGAGAGATTTTATTGGCTCCACTGAACAGACAAGGATTTAGTAGGTGTGGCAGGCAGAATTCTAAAGATAGGTCACCAAAATTCCTACACCCTGTGTTTTCAATCAAACAATAATTGAGGTGCTGTGAAGGGAGTTTGCAAATGTAATTGAAGTCTCAAATCCGTGCACCTTGAAATGTGAGGATTATCTGGGTGGGCCTACTCTAATTATATAAACCCTCTAGAAGCAAAAATTTTCTCTGATAGGTAGCAGCAGAGAAGTCAGAGCGATTCCAACCATGAAAAGGACTCTACATGCCTCGGCTGTTTTGTTGATTGAAAGGGCCATGTGGGAAGAAATATGGGTGGCCTTCAGAAACAGAGAGCTACCCCAAGCTGACATCCGGGTCAGGATCCAAGGTTTTCCAACAACCTAAGTGATCTTGGAGCTAGCTTTTCCCCCACAACTTTCAAATAAGAACTTAGCCTAGTGAGACCCTAATTTCAGCCTTGTGACAGCTAAAACAGAAAACCTAGTCCAGCCTGCAAATACTTGTGATTTACAAAACTATGAGATAATCATGTTTTATACTGCTACCTTAGTGGTAATTTGTTATACAGCAATAAAAAATTAATGTAATTGGTTTGGGGCCAGACCTAGAAATCTGTATTTCAACAAGTAGGTGGTCTCTAATCACAATTTTAAAAACCTTATTCAAAAGTTTCTTATTCTATGTATCTAATAAACTAGGTTCACAACTCATTTCCTACTTGGAAAGATAATATATATGTCCCTTTAGTTTGTAATTATTTCCACCTCATACTGATACAGTCATAAATATTTTTTAACTTTGTAAAATTCTCTCAACTCAATAAACTATTTATATCTAAAATGTGATCACCAGCCTGTGTTTGGACAAGTCCTCACTCATGGAGAAGACAAGGAGATGCTGGGAAAGCCAAGGATGATTTCTAGATGGACCATTAACCTTGTAGCTGTGCATTGGCTACACAGCCGGAAACAGGAGTCTGTCAGCCTACTCATGAATTCCTAGTGAATAGTACCCTAAAACTACAGTCAGAAGTTCCATGCATGATACCATTTTTCTCAGCATGACCAGCCACTCTTGGTGTTAGCAGAACTTTGTGGGGTAACGTATGGTGGTAGCAGGTAGCAGTTTTTCAGGATTCAGAAAATGCAAGGCAGAGAAGACCAAGAATTTTGATATTCTATAGTTGTGGAAATTCTCCCTGTTTGTTTGATAGAAGCAGTTGAGCACAGCCTTCCTAAAAAAACAGAATCATTAATACTAATGATGGAAAAAAATTAGAACTCATATAGTTCAAGCTCCCTCCTCAAACTCTTCTTGACTCCTTTCAGTGCCAGAGAGCTCACCACCTAACCAGCAGCCTATCCCATGTCTGGAGCTATATAAGAGGGTGCTCCCTCAGGCTGAGCCATTACCTACTCCCCTGTTGCTTCTTCCTACTTGCTTCTAAGCAGTTTCTGCAGCCACACAGTGGTGCTAATCTGGCCTGGTGCATCCTCTGACATTGGAAGTCCACCGTCATACCTTGCTTCTTTGCTGTGTATGTTCTTAGTGACAATCCTTGTTTCAAAATGAAGAAAGGGTATTATCAATCCCATTCTCTCCAATATTGTTTTGTTAGATATCTTTCCCACATCACTCAGAAGACTACCACATCATAAATAGTGGGAAAAAGGCCTGAGAGAGGAAGTATGCACAAAAGCAAGAGATGATAGTGAAGTAACAAAGGGTAGAATAGAGAGACAAAACAGAGAAAGTGACACACTTAGAGAATAAATAGTATAGAGCCCTTCATAGCTCTAAAGTCCAAAAAGGATAGATAGGATTTGAAGTAGCATACTTAAGTGCACTGCTACCTTAAAATAATAATAATAATAATATCCTATCATCACGCCACTATTTTATAGACCCTACCTCATTCACATCCCTATTTCTTCCAGAATCATAAAGCAGCAGCAGTCACAAGCATTAATGGAGTCTCTAATCTGAGCTAGAGAACAAAGAAGATTTTAAAGACAAAATGAATAGATTGCAAAGGAGGAAAAGCAGCCCACAGTCCCCTTTCACTCAGATAATATAACATAGACTTTGTCTTATCTGTCAATATCTGTAAGTCTGAAAATCTAAATATGTACAGTACTTATGTGTCTAGACAGACAGACGGTTCTAGACAAATCATGGAGCTGAATTTTTATGCTTTGGAAATATTTTAAACAAAGATACTGCTCTGGTGGTTTTACATCGCACATACTCAGAGCTTGCACGCAGCAGGAATTCAAACAAGCGTTTTCAGGTCCTGATAGAAGGGGAAAGATCTGACATTATAAAAAAGTTTCTTTTCTGTTTCCCTCTCCCCTCCCAGCAGCCCAGGGCAACACCTGTCTCATCAGCAGGGGCACTCGGAAGGGATGGGCCTCAAGGCACCTCGGTCCCAAGATTCTCCATGCCTCATTCTTCATCCACGCTGCTCGTAATGTTCCATCACTGGCACAGTTACACCTGAACACTCCGGTGCTGCCAAACACCTGGCTTGATTTTCCACTGTCCAAATGAAAAATAAGCATAATCTGCTTTTTGAGGATACAGCAAATGAGGGAGTTCATGACAAATTGTGTTGGTTTATGCAGAATAGTGATAATAAGATACAAATGAGAATTTTTTGCTTAATGAATAATACTAATCACGTTTCAACAAATGCTGTGCCCTTCTAATTAGAGAGACTGCATAAAATCAGCTTAATTTATTTGTGACTAGTTATACAGAGTTTAAATATTTACTAGAGATTTACTCAAATGTTTGAGAGGATTTTAAACATTTCCCACAGTTGAAGCAGCCTGCCTAGTTCCGTCGGGTGCGGTGACAGCTCTAACTTGTGAGAGCTCTCTGATTTTGCAGTGTGACATGAAAATCCTAATTTCAAAATGAAGAAGAAAGGTTATTATTGATTTACATACTAATTCCCCAACTGTTACTCATTTTCTTGATTCCAGCTTCCAAAGTTGTCCTCCCAACATTCATCACTATAGTACACTAAAAAGGATGAGCATCTTTTTCAATAAATTACAGGAACTATGACTAATTATAGTGATATTAACTATGCAAAGTAATGTGTAACTTAAAATGGATATGTTCATCATTTCAAATTATGCCTTTGACTTTTGATGGTCTAATAAAGGCATGTTCTTTTTGTCCTGAATGCATATTGTATTTTTTAAGAATCTCTGCAAATCTAGCTTCTGTTTGTGAGCATTCTGACCTATTAACACTAACATTCTAAAGCCTTTTCAATAACCCAGAGTGATTGAAGGGAGGACAAGAAGATAACCATGAGTAATAAGGAATGATGTGTGTGTGTGTGTGTGTGTGTGTGTGTTACACCTCCCTTGCATGAAATTAGATATAAGAGGATAAGAGGGTTTGGTCATCAGAAGCTCTGCTGAAATCACTTACAGTATTTATATTTTTCAAAAGCAATTTGACCATGAATTATTTTTATTCAGTTCCAACCTTGGGGGTTTTAACTATCTGTATCCTTATCTTCCAAAAGAAGACATTGAGTCTCCGATAGGTTAAGTGATTTATCCAAAGCTACAAGGTTAATTAGTGACAGTCTGGAACTCTAGCCGAGACTTTGAGCCATTTAATCCATGTTGTATTCTCTAGAACAACTGAACTGATATATAAGTTCATTAAAGAAACTTAGAGAAAACTTCCAAAGGAAAAAGAAAAACTTCCAATATTCTCCCTTTATGTGAGCCAAATAATTTGTTCCAACATTCATTTATGTATTCCTTTCTCAATCTACATCTAATCTCAACCATTTCAAACACCTTTTCTGTGTCAGGCACTGGGTTAGATACTGCAGATAGAGTGTGAGGACATAATCCTTACCTTATAGAGCCCGCCCTTTATTGAGGAAGAGCAACATGTAGTCACGGAATTATAAACCAGTACAGAAAGGGCTAGAGTAAAGGTTTGTATAAAGTGTTCTGGGAGCACAGAAGTGAGAGAATTATTTCTAAGGGACAAGTAAGGAGGTGGTCAAAGGAGGATTCTCCAGGAGGGTGATGATTAAATTTAGTCTGCAAGAATTCGCAGGATTTCTCCCAGCAGACGAGAGCAGCAAAGGCATTCCACACGCTTGAAAGAGCAAAGCATGAAGGGTACAACTCCTCAGGAAAGAAGAGGCTGGAAAATGAGGCAGAAGATTTGAGGGAGGCCTTATCTGTCATCCGAAGGAGTCAGGCTTTAGTATGTGATGGTAAAGACTCAGCAGAGGGTTCTCAGAACAGCAACAGGATCAGTTTTCTGTTTCAGCAAGGTCACCTAGAGAGGGTGTGCAAAATGGAACAGAAAGAAGGACATTGGAGGAAGGGACTAAGTAGGAAGCTATTACAGTGCTGCAGGAGCAACTGCTAAGCATCTGAGTCAGGACGGGGGAAGTAAAGGAGCTGGATTGGGAAAAAGAATTTGAAAGGCATTTAGAAATAAACTGGCTTATTGAATTATAGTTATGACACACAAAGACATATTTTCCCCAATCTCCTGTTTCTTCGATGTTTAAGTGACATAACTCATTAGCCTTTGAGCTTCCAGAAGACGAGAATAAATGTTTGTCAAATGGAAATTCTTGTTATTCTCTTGAAATTGCACCTGTACATTGCTCACTTATAACATGTGTATTCATGGATAAGGGTTGCTGACTTATGGTTGGCTGACATGTTGTAACAGTATCAGTATAAACTTTTCTCCAACTGACAACGAAACCAAACAGCTACATCACAATAAAAAATATTGTGCCTATAAGCTCATATGCTTAATGGAAGAATATATTTAATTCCTAAACACACCAGTTGCAAACAATACTGTGAAGGTCAGGAGACTATTTGTTCCCAACTATAATATATAACCCAGATCTTAAGTATTTAAGATGGTATATTGTGTTTCCAGAGAGCTTATGATGACATAACTCAAAATTTTAAAAATTATTGTATACTAAGTGAGTTAACTATGGACTCTAGAGAAAACTGCCTCTTTTCAAATTCTTCCTCTACCATGAAGCTGTGTGACCTTGAACAAGTAAAAAACCTCTTTGTGCCTCAGTTTTCTTATGAGTAAAAGAAGACAAGAGATAGTAACACAAGGGTTGTTAGAAGTATTAATGTTATGTGTACAGAGCTTAGAATAACTTTGATATTATTATTATCTTTCCTCTTATTATTGTCAAAGAAAGACAGGCCTAGGCCTTAACAACATTATGTGGTTCTACTCAATACTCTCAATTATAACAATAATAAGTTAGATAGATTCAAAATTTAGAATAAGATAGCATCATCATTATTAATTACAATTAGAACAAAGAAATTGACTTTCCATTGTAGCCAGGTTCCTGACTCTGATATAAAGACATCATTTACTTTCAAGAAAGCAATCTCAAAGATTAGGTCTGTTTAAAGTTACTTTTTTTCTAGTTATCTTTTAAAACCTGTTAAATATAAAACATCCCTTAATTTACATAAAAACATTTTTTTAATTTAGTGGTATTTCCAATCTTGAGATAAAAAGGCCAATTCTTTTTCTACCCAGTATTGTCTTTCATTTGTCCTGAGTCTGTTTGTTCAGTCTTCAGAAGATGTTAAACCCATTTATCCTTTAAGATTTGAGGGATAACTTGGTGCTTTAAAATAAAGAAAGGAAACTATTGAAAACATATTAGATACTGAAAAAAGGTTTGTCAGGGTAGACTCCACTATGAGCAGACAGGATGCTCACTGTGTAGATGCCTTCCTATCTAGTCCACATGGCATTAAGTAACAATTATTATCTCTGCTGTGCAGGTAAGGAATCTGGAGAGACGCAGGGTCTTGCTCAGGGTCACACCATTAACAGGTGGCTCAGAAAGGATTTGCCCTGAAGTCATCTGTCTTTAAGTCCCTGTGCTCAACCCAGCAACCAAAGTGATTCTTGGCCTTCAGTTCCTCCTGATGAAGAATGTTAATTCTCTTAGACAAACTTAGCATTTCCAATGTGTTAAGTATTTGACTAGACTTTTCTCAAAATATTCAACACCATTATGTCTTTTTCTTCTAGGGTCAGCTCAGCAGCCTGAACATGCAAGAATTCATATGCAGATGCATCATGGTGGAGTAGAGTATTTTAAACACTCCTCTAAATATCTTCACCTAAAACTCAATGCACAGTGTAGCTGGAAATTCAGAAACTAGAATGATTTTAGACTTTGATCGACTCAAACACCTTTCAATGGGCTCACATTTTTTTACTGTTATAAAATAAAAACTCATTAATTAAATGAAATTAAAGGAATCACAAAACATTTTCCAAAAATGTTTAATAAAATGACCCTTAAAAAAGAACTGATTAACTGTCAGATGCCTTTTAAAAATATGTAATGCATTCTAATTAGAACAGAACAAACAAACAAACAGCTGAGGCCTTTAGGGTCATCTAAATCAGAAAATTTGCGGCCTCCTTTCTGACACCAACAGCTTTGGGCCTTACTTCACCCTTAGTAGATGCTGGAGGCTGCAGCCTTGAAAGCCAGCCGACAGCAGCTCTAACTGAAGTTGTTCTGGCAGCAGAAGGAAGCCCCAAAAGCTGATTATTTTAAAATGTGCTTTCATTGTGCTGCTTGCAGCTGTGAGTTAATTTTGTTTTTAAAAAATCCATTTCCTTCTTTAAAATCCAGATTTTTTTTCCCCTCTGCAGAACAGCTGCAAGGAGCGTATAGCTGCAACCTGAAAAGCCTCTCTAAGAGAACTACTTTGGGAAAAATGCCTTCCTCGCCAGCAGGGAATCAACACTTGTCTCCAGACTGCAGACTTCAAAGGCACTCCTCATTGGCTGATTTGCACAGATGGGCAGATGGAAGGACCAACTGCAGAACTGTAGAATTTTAAAAGGACTCTGGTCCATTCTCAGCCTTTTTCACAGATGAGAACACTCAAGAACAGAGAGGTTAAGTGGCTGGCCTAAGGTTTTACATTTAGTTGATGGCAACGCTATGTACATATAATTTGGAAATAGGGGAACAAGAGGGTGTCTGGGGAAATAGAAATGTAGGTATGCCATCATGAGACAAATTCAGCCAAAGAGCATTCTTCTTCCCCAAGGCAGTATTTATTATAGCTATTTACTTTGTATCATAAAGATGCTTAGCCACTAGCTTCCCTGTTTCCCTTCAGTTCTATTTTTGAATCATTGTTTCAATAGGATACTGAACTATGTCTCTCTACCCTCATCACTTGCTTTCGGCTCACGTCCTTGAAAAAGCACCCTCTCTCTAATGCTCCATGCCTTTTGTTTTATACAATTTGATATGACTGTGACACATTAGATGTGAATATATGCCCAATTTAAATTTACTTCTACCATTTGCAATCCCCATTGCTCATTAGGTTTCTTCCTTTGACCACACTACTAAATTAGACAAAGGAGTTATAGATCCTGGTTTTGGAACTTCTTTTGGCAACATAAAATATCCAGTGTCTCTGTGAAAACTCCCAGTTTTCTATACATTCAGAAGAAGCCACATGGTGCTTGACCAGTGGTGCCGCAATGATATAGTCTCGCCAGGAATGCTGAGGTCACCAGCTTGAAACCCAAGGTTACCTGTTGGAAACCCAAGCTCTCTGACTTGAGAGCGGGTTCACCAGCTTGAGCAAGGGGATCCTGGCTTGACTTGAACTCAAGGTTGCCAGTCCAATCCCAGTCAAAGCATATACAAGAAGCAATCAATACACAATTAAGAATGAACCGAGTTGATGCTTATCTCTTTCTCTCTAAGAATAAGCCATATGGTGATAAATAGTAGTGATCAATCTTGTCTTTGTCATTGCCCCTTAGCAAGAGGGTAGTTCTTCCAGTCACTTGCCAATCAATTTCACAGGATATAGGTTGTGCCTTACCCAATTCAAGTCTCCTAATTAATGGAGTGACAGAATTTTGACATTTTGTTGGCTACTCTGGCTCTTGTAAGAATTTGGAAAATAGAACTGAAAGAGGCTCAGAAGGAGGTAGAGAGTTAAGAGAGAAGAACACATACTGACTTACTAGGTCTTTGCCAGTTTTTAGCTAGTAGCATTTTTTTAATAAATAATCTTTTCTAATTATAAAATTAATATGTGTTTGGTGCAGAAAATCTTTAAAAATACCGAAAAACATTAAAAATAAAAACCACTTTAATTTGGGTCTGTTTTATTTTCATGTAATGAAAACCACAATGACATTAGTCTAAATGATTAGGGATATGTTAGCTCATCCTAAAATTAGGGCAGAACTCATTGAGAGATGTGATAATGCCACCAGATACAAGGTCTCATGCCACTTCTGCTCTGTCTTCTGTGTCCACCTTAAAGCCAGCTTTTCCCTATAATCCAAAATCTCTTCCAGTATCACCTAGGACTCCATGTTTTCTCATCAATGATCAGGGAGAAAGAATAGGAACCTCTTACCCAATTAAAAGTCTTTCAACTCTTTCTGATTGAATCAATTGACATATGCTTACCTCTAAATCAGACATTAATGCCAAAATATTGCTTTTCACAAAATGGCTTAGGTCTGAATTATGTGTTCACCTCTAACCTAATAACCATAACTAAAGGTATAGGATCACTCTGATGGACCTCACTCAGTGATGGACCACTCATGGTACTGAAGGTGAAGTTCAATCTCACCAGATTGCATGGCTTCTGTATATGGTGTAAAAGTAGAGGAGATAATGGGAGGTATGCTGAGGAGTCAATTACAATGTCTTCCATACATTAGAATTTAATTGCCTCGGAAAGAGCCATTGCTAGTGTTTTGCTGTATACTATTTGTGTGTTTGTGTGCATATTGAGAATCAAACTTTTATTATATATGTTCTCTTACAGCTTTATTTTTCACTGCAAAACATATCATTAGAATTTTCTCATGTCATCAAATATTCCAAAAATTATTTAAAAGACTGCATAGAATTTAAATAACCTCTAAGATTTGAACGTTAATTAAGTTGTTTTATTTTTCATCCTTAAAAATTAAGCTACAATAAATAAATTTTGCATATATATCATTGTTTACATACAGGCTTTTTTTCATGTGATACAGTACTAGAAGTGAATTGATAAGTAAAGTATATAAACAAAACTCCTGGATACTTATTACAAAATCACCACCTAGAAATACAGTGGCAATTTTATATTCTGGCAATAGTATATATTTGCATATTTAAGTATCCACACCTGCTATAATTTAAAGCCCCAAAGTATAAAAAAATATTGTTTGAATTAGTACTTAAATCTGTGGGGGAAAGTAAAAGTAGAGGTCACTGATTTATTAAAAATTTGGAATTTAAAATACAGAGCTCTTGATTTTTTCAACCCATAATGTTTGCACTTGTCATAGGAAGAAATAAAATAAGACCATATTTGTGTGAAGGAGATAACTTCCCCTCAGTGTCTATAGTATGTTACTCTATCAGTCTTGATTATGTGTAGATTATAGGCATGCAATTTCAGTTGCCTTAGGCAAAAAGGTAAATGCATTTATTCATGTAACAAGGAATAGTAATAGAGTAATTGGGAATGACAAGAACCAAATGTTTGATGGTCCTAGTATTATTGTTCTTCTATCGTTACCTCACCACTATCTATGTCTTTTATTGCAAATCAGGATTCTTTAAGAAACTGGAACCCATTGCCAGAAGCTTCTGAGTCTATATTTTATCACCTTCACCATCAGAGAGCCTCACCCTAGCCTCAGTTTCAAAGATCCAGAGCTATATCATGCTTGGTTAGGCTGTTCTTCTGCAGATTCCTTGCTTTGGGGAGAATGAAGGTGGGCTTCTGTAGGGCAAAAAGTTACTACTTGATTGGCAGCCTCTTACAACACAGACATGATCTGTGTGGTGGGGAGCAGTTTCTCTAGTGGGGAATGGTGTTATTGGAAGAAATGAAAGTATGCTAAATTGACACAAGTAACTTGTTTTATAAATATTATCTTTTAAAACCCTTAAACTCCATCACATAATTGTTATTGTAAAAGTGTAGAGGAAGAAACTGAGACACATTGCAATCAAATTAATTGCCTTGGGTCTCTCTCTCTTTCACACATACACACACCAAAGTGATGGAGGAGGAATTTTAACCCCGGCCTACTTCAAAATCCTATGCTCTTTCATTAATTATACATTAAACATTCTTTAGCAATATGGCTATTAAGTAATTTATATTAATGGTTGAATGGTAGGCAATCATCTCAAACCCCAACACCCCCTTTCCACACACACATAAAATAACCTCCATATGTGGCCATACAGTATCCTGGCTTGCCACATATCCTTGTGAGATAATGTTTTATATGGGTCTACCATCACCTCTTTCTCTGAGCCACAACTGCCAGGGCTGCTACAAATCACAGAGGAATGGGAAGGAAGAGCACATGTTGGAGGAAACAAACAGCCTCTCGTTGGCCTTCTCCAGGTCAAAATCTAACATTCACTATAAGAAGATATGTTGAATTTCTACTTGATTACCTTTCTTTTTTAATTAAGTTTATTGAGGTGATACCGGTTAACATACGTATACAGGTTTCAAGTAACCAATTCTACCATACCTCTCTGTATTCTGTATTGTGTGTTTAACCTCACATGTCAGTCTTTGTCCATCATCATTTATCACCTTTATACCTTCCTTCATCCCCCCACCCCACCCCACAATCAGTACATTGTTGTCTGTGTCTATGAGTCTTTCTGCATTTTGTTTTGGCACTTTTTTGATTAATCTTTCCTTTACCCAGCCCCCAACCTGACAGCTGTGTGTCTGCTCTCTATGTATGAGTCTATCTCTATTTTGCTTATTAGTACATTTTGTTTATTAGGTTCCACATATGGGTGAAAGTCTATGATACTTACTTTTCTCTGACTGACTTATTTCACTGAGCATAATGCTCTCCCAGTCCATCCATGATGTCACAAAAGGTAAGATTTTCTTCTTTTTTATGGCTGAATAATATTCTTTCATGTAAATGTACCACAGTTTTTATACCCACTCATCTACCTTTGGGCACTTGGGCTGTTTCTAATTCTTGACTATTGTAAATAATGCTGTAATAAATATAGGGTGCATATATTCTTTCAAATTAGTGTTTCAAGATTCTTAGTATATATTCCCAGAAGTGAGATTTCTGAGCCAAAAAAGCAGTTCTACTTCTAATTTTTTGAAGTAGCTCCATGCTGTTTTCCACAGTGGCAGCACCAGTCTGCATTCCCACCAATAGTATATGAAGCTTCTTTTTCTCCACATCTTTGTCAACACTTGTCATTTGTTGATTTATTGATAATAGCCATTCTGACAGGTGTGAGGTGATATCTTATTGTGGTTTTAATTTGCATTTCTGAGATGATTAGTGGCATTGAACATCTTTTCATATGTCTATTAGCCATTTGTGTGTCCTTTTAGAAAAGTGTCTATTCATGTCCTCTTCCCATTTTCTAATTGGATTGGTTGTTTTTTGGTGTTGAGTTTTATAAGTTCTTTATAAATTTTAGATGCGAATATAATTCTCCTATTTGGTGGGTTGGGGTTGTCTTTTCACTTTGTTGATGGTTTCTTTTGCTGTGCAAAAATTTTTCAGTTTGATGTAGTCCCATATGTCTATTTTTTATTTTGTTTCCCTTGCCTGTGGAGATATCATCTGATTACCTTTCAATCATTTCCTCTCCTGTACTCCAAAATAGTGGGCTAACTCTTCCCTAAAGTGCATGAAATGGCTTCATAGTATCACAGAGGAGCCTGTAGATTTAGTCTAGTCTGTATATCTTATTTAATGGCCTACGGGAATTATAATCAGACAGACTAAATTACTTGCCCAGAGTTAAAAGCACAACTAATGTCATAGGCAAATTTAAACTCCAGCCTCACATCTCCCAGGTTAGTGATCTCCCACTCACACATGGATGTTTCAGTTACTCCGAAGAGGAATAAGCTCCTTGGGTGAAAATTTGCATCAGGAAGCAGCTCCGGAGAGGAAAAATAAAGGATGATGAATATCTGTGCAATCTCAAAAGAAAAATATTTCACCATCTCATTGGAAAGAGATGGACAAGCAGCCAATGACAGCAGTGGGAAGGAGTATCTGAACAGTGGAATCAAGACTCAAGTGAAGTCAACAAACATTTTTTATGTACTAATTAGGTGCCAAACACCATCTATGTGCAAGGTTCTGAGAATAGAACAATAAACAGCACAGGTATAGTCAGTGGTCTCACAAAGATAGCAATCTAGTAGGAAAGATGGATGTTAAACAAAAATTCACAGGTGTGATGACTAATTTGAAAGGTCACATGCAGGATCCTGTAGGAATGCAGGTAGTAGGAGTGATGGTAGCAAGAATCTCACTCAGAAGAGGGAGTTAAAGCTGAGATTTGAAGAATGAGCATATTATATTCAGAAAAATGTGGAGAATAGTGGGCCAGGCAAAGGGAAGAGCATGCACAATGGCCTGGAGGTGAAAGAGAATGATGATGTGAGGATGTGAAAGCAGGTCCCTGTGGGTAGAGAACAAGTGAGGGAGAGGGTAGAAAACAATTGTCAGTTCATGCAAATAGAGACCAGAGTATGTAGAGCTCCATGAGCTATGTTCAAGAATTTGGTTTTATCCTAAGGGCAATAAAAAGTGTTGAAACAGGCAGAGGCAGAATCATCTCCGCATTCTTAAAAGATAATTCTAGCAGCAGCATTGAAAGATTAGAAAGGACTAAAGCCAAACATAATATAACACCTCTTAGGAGGCATGTGCACTGGTCTGATTAAACTATGGTGGTGGTTTAGGTATAAGGGTTGGCAGTGAGAAAGAGGAGGGCCTCAAGATTTTCTTCCCTTGTTCCCTAAACCAGGCTCAGCAGGAAAAGCAAAATCAAATCTAAAGTCTGTACATGGGGTGTGGAGTGGGGAGGTCTCAAGAATTAGAATAGGAAAGCATCCAAATTGCTTCCATTTACTAGAAAATGATTAAAGAAAGGAGTACACAGAAGAAAAATAAAATTTGGTGTTGTAATTCTAATTCACAGAAAATATTTCTCAGCCAGATGCTGCTGTAGAAATTTCAGAAACACCCGACAAAATCATAAATGAAAATCACATATTAGTAACATTTAAGGAGAATACAGGCTGAATTTATAGCCATTGAATGTGCACTATGGATGAAGATGTTTATTTACTCATGGAAGATGAAAATATATACGATCGAAGAAAACAATACACAGAAAAGTGATAAACATTTGCATGAAAATGAGTCACTAGAAAAACTCAAAACTTCCACAATTCTTTATGCACCAAATTATCTTCAGAGAAGTCAAAAATAAATAGTAATAAATAATAATAGTGCATTTTTGTGCCATTAATTTTTTTTTACAAAACTTCTGTTGACTTCAGTGGAAGTTCTGCATCTAGAAAGCGGCCCAGGAAATTTATAGTCTGTAACTCAGAGACCAAAGACCTTGAACATCAAGAAAATCTCTTACCCTTATTTATATACACTGTTCTTTATCACAAAGGAAGAGCTGGTACCCATTCCAAGTAACCAATCATTATGCAAGGAATATTCTGACTCACCCAGCATCCCTAATCAGTAAATGCTGTGCCAATGGAAAGAGAGTGGAAGAAGTCACAGCATCCATTAATAAAAAATGACTGGGGCTTTCTATCAACAGAAGCATCATTAGGAAATGTATGGTAGGAAAATAGTAGGCTATAGATTTGTGGTGGCAGGGATGGCAGTGGAATACTAACATATATACCCTCTTAACCATTTTGTTTTAAAATGATGCCAGATTTCAGGTAACTACATATGTGTTTAATCCATTTTCAATTTCTTGCTAAATTTCTGACTACAGGTTCAAAAGGCGGAACTGCCCTTCTTGACCCTTTGCCCTCCCTCTGGCTTCCAAACACAAATATTTCTCTCTTTTTCAGTTTTATTGAGGTAACATTGTATAAGTTTACAGTACACAACTTAATGATTTTATACATACACATAAACACATATATCAAAATTATTATCACAATAAGTTTAAAAATATAGAATACTTCATGAATAGGGGGGTGTGTGTGTGTGTGTGTGTGTGTGTGTGTGTGATCTTTGCACAGGGCCATGCTAAAATTCTATTTATTATTCTAATATTATTATTATAATTGCTAATGAGATGAACACCCCAGATATTTTTAAAAGGTAATTGGTTGTCATTGTCTGAGCATATCTTCCGTAATGCATTGGTCAGTTGTTAGCAAAAGAGTAATTAGATATGAAGGAGAAGGACCTCAGATTAATCCAATACTTTCTCGAACAGTCTCCTCTCCTTGCTGCCCTTTTACTCCCAATCATGAACCCTTGAGTAAATACAGAAAATATGATTCACATTTCCAATAAACTGTGCAATCTGTATTTAAACTGAGGGAGCTTCTTGGTCACACAGTGGACTTATAATTCCAAAGTAACTATATTGCATTTTAAAAGAAAACAAGCCAGTTGTGTTTCATTAACAGAAAGCCTTCATGAGCATGTCTCCTGATAGGTTAAAGGGATCTGAGTCATTTGTGGAGAGTGAACAAGAGAGTCAAAGTTCATGTAAAATACCTACAAATCTTGCTAGAAGGATGAACTAAAACTGCAGAAGTCTCCACTACTCTATAACTTTTCAAGTATCACTAATGCACATCACCAGTGGATTAACTAATAGTATTCTGCTGTAATAGCATTTCTGCCCTATCATTAACCCAAGCATGGTCCATAAAGTTACTCAAATATCCATAAACAAGCTTACTAAAGTTTATGTGATTTCTAGTTCTATCATCTCAATAAGAAAAACAGCATCAAATTTCTCATCCAGGCTCAATTGTGTGGATCTGAAGCCTAAGGATTGAATAATATCAATAGTTATTCAAAATAAATTCAAATACCTACTTTGTCAGTATTCCATGCCTTGTTTTCAAAAGATCATGTTTCTGATTCTAATTCTGCATAGCAAAATGATATTGCTTCTAATGATATTTTACAATTAATCTATATTCCACCTTCAGACAGAAGAACCTGGATAGATGATGTTTTCAAATCACCACCCAGTCTATACTGGAAATTATACTGGTTTTGATAAGAAGTAGTTGGAATATACCACTCAGTTAAAAAAAAAAAAAAAGTCTTATTTAATCCAATCTTCTATTGGAATTCCAGGATTTATGTCACTATTATAGAAAAACTCATTTTGGTTATAGCACCAACATGGCCAAATAAATGACTTCAAGATGCTAGAAGAAAGTATTTGGCCAAGATAAATAGGTATTCAAACAGGCC
The DNA here is from genome assembly GCA_037038555.1 of Rhynchonycteris naso. Lineage (NCBI taxonomy): Eukaryota > Metazoa > Chordata > Mammalia > Chiroptera > Emballonuridae > Rhynchonycteris > Rhynchonycteris naso. The sequence continues at coordinate 159,718,753 of CM072997.1, read as the reverse complement.
TCCCCAGCTTGCTCATTTTGCTATATGGAAAATGAACTAACCAAGTTTAACGTACACCAAATGAGATTTGGAAGCATGTTCTAATTCACTTCATTTAGTACCAGAAATGAGCAGCTTTTTTATTTCCCTGCTTCTACCTTTAATCCCTATAGTGTATTGTCAACAAAAAGGTCAAAGTGACCCTTTTAAAATATACATCAGGTTATGTCACTCCTCTGCTCAAAATGCTTCCTTGTCTCCCATGCTGCAAATGGTGCAAGCCAGAGCCCTGGCAGCCATCTACAGGCCCTATACACTCTGGCCTCTCTGATCTTTTTATTACCCCCTCCCCCTTGCCCACTTTACTCCATCTCCACTGGACACACTGTCTCTCAAACATGCTCAGTGTAATCACATCTCAGGACCTTTGCACAATTGTCCCCTCTGGCTAGAAGAAAACTCTCTTCTCTCCACTATTCTTATGACTCGTTCCCTCATCTCCTTCAAATCCTTACTCAATAGTCACCATCTCAATAGGCAACCCTCTCAAACCTATTTAAAATTGCATTTCAGCCCCTCTTCCCACACTCCCAATTACCTCTTGTCCTATTCTATTTTTCCTAGGTAGTACTTATCACCTTCCAACATTCTTTGTAGTTTTCATTTTTATGTCTACGGTCGCTCTTCCTCATTAGAATTTAACTCTCACAAAGTCAAAATTTTTAATCCATTTTGTTCACTACTATAAAAACAGAACTTAAAACAAGACACAGTATATGGTAGATGCTTAGTAATCTTAGTTGAATTAAAGAATGAATTTTAAAGTTGCTGAATATAGCTCAGATCTAGCACACTGAAAATTAGCAGACATTTTACAAAAACCCCATGATTTAAATTCTGTAAGCCTCAGCTTTCTCATCTGTAAAATGGTATAATTTTAGTAACTATTGCTCAAGGTTCTTGTAAAGATTAAGGGAGAAAATAAATGAAAAGCATTTTGAACACTGCCTTTCATGTTGACTATTTTAATTAGTTCAAAAATAATAAAAGTAAAATAATAGAAATAAGAGCTAACATAGGTATAAAATTTTATACTTTATGAGGAACACAACTTTTTATTATATCCTCTCAGGATCCTTCTGGACTCATTCCAGGAAAATATTAATAACTGAATCTTCACTGTCCATGCCTCAGTAATGTCAGGTACATAAAAAACCAGAGGCTGTAAAAGGTAGAGGCAGGATTCAAACTGAAGTCTTCTGAGGTCAAGCCATGTGCTCTCTCCTCAATATCAGAAAAAGAAAATCACTTTCAACTTAGGGCTTTAACAGAAGGAAAGATCTTTGAAGTAGCATTTTTAGTTGTTTTTTTACTACGTCTGGACGTCTGCATAAAATGTGGCTTAGATATGGTGGTAGTCATCAACATCCAGTATTTTCTACAAATTCTACATCGACTCCACCACTAGAAGACCTCTCCTCACCACTGATCGTTTATTCAGTCACATATGTACAGTCAAGGATATCTTTATTATCTGTGTGTGTCCTAACATGCTTATAAGCACCTCAAGACAAGGATCAGGTTTTTTAGAGAAGTTCCATGAGTCCTGATTATCTTGTTTATATTGTAAATGTGTAGTGAATTTTTAAAGAATAAATAAATGCCTTTTTATAGATAGGTGAGTTTACAGGTTCTGCCCACCTTATCTTCCAACACAAATTGTCTCCCTCTTTTTCTACTGAAGTAATTAGAGTACAGGTGGATGTCTACAGCATCCTCCCCTGCCGCAGCCTCCACTATTGTGTTAATGGTAAAATTTGTTCACCAGAATGTTGTGCACAAACAATTACACCTTTAGGAAATGCTGAGTTAAACAAGTTCAAACAAGTGTTTTCACTACAGGACTTCTCAGGGTCTTTCGCTAAAGTCAGTTTTCCAGAGAATATGTTTATCTATAATACACTCAGGGTCTTCAAAAGTATAACCCATAAAAAATTCAAATGAAACACCAGGAACACTTAGAAGTTAAGGTAAATTTATATATTTTTAAAACTGGACAACATACAGCGTGATTTTACTTAAATTTACTATTTATTTCATTTTTTTTCTTTTTAGAGAGATAGGAAAGGAGAGAGAGGAGGGAGGAGAGGAATGAGAAGCATCAACTCATAGTTGCTTCACTTTAGTTGTTCATTGATTGCTTTTCATATGTGCCTTGACTGGGGTTCTGAGGCTGAGCCAGTGCACCCTCGCTCAGACAGAGACTTTGGGCTCATGTTGAAGATCCCCCACTCAAACTGGCAATCCCATGCTCAAACTGATGACCTTGAGGTTTCAACCTAGAACCCCAGTGTTTCAGACCAATGTTCTATCCACTGCACCACCACCACTCAGGTGGATTTCTATTAAGCTTAATATTAGATTTGTGTAAGCCCACAGATACTGCAAGAGCATTATAGTGGAGGATGCTTTAATGGGGAAGGAAACAAAAGATGTTCCTGTCCTACTGGTATCACCACAGGGTCTCTGGGCCCATGTAAATAAAAACTCTGAAGAAAACCAAATTTATCCAAAGATATTGATCAGTCCATCGCATCTCACTTCATTTTATTTATCAGATAAGATTAAATAAACCTAACAAGGTACTGAGGGCCTAGACCACAGAACTCATGTATTTAGATGGGGCCAAGAAGAGGAAGGGTGAGGGATGAGGTCTGTCAGTGGGGAGAGCTGTCACTGGGCTCCCTGAAGGAGGTTAGGGGAAGGCATTGTGAGAAAGAAGAATCCAGTAAAATGGAAATTCCATTTTGTCCACTTTATACTTTAGCTTTATGGTAGCTTTGATGACTGGAATTGTCACAAGAAGCGGTAAGAATAAAGCCAGGAAACCTCACCTAGTTGTGTGGGAGTTATTGGCAAAAGATAACGAAGATACTCAGGAGAGAAAGTAATGTCCAGAAAGAACACTGACTTTAGCAAATACAAGAAGTTATTGATAGTAAGTTCCCCAGAGCCTGTTATAGACAAAGTCAAAACAAAACAAAACAGCCTTCTATCAAGGTTCATCAAGATGTACTCCACATCTTCCTCTTCCTTCACTCCAGCCAGTACAGAGGTTCTCCAGCTTACAACACAGTTCTATTCCTATGACAGTGACATCATCTGAATTCTGGTGTAAGTCGAAGCACACCCTAGCCTTAGTCACTTACCTGTCCTAACACAGTTATAAAATCATAATCCAGAACATAAAACCCAACTAGCTACAGAAAAAAAAAGGACATAAATATACTGTACTGTGTATTCTTCCGCCACACTCAACCAAACTAGTTTACCCATGTAGTCCATAAGGATGATGCTAATGGCATAAGCTGAAACATGTCTCAATTTTTTAAAGTTTTTATAGGAGTGAGCATTATAAACTCAAAACGTCATATGTTGAGACTGTCATAACCCCAGGATGTCCTGTACCTCTATCCTTAGCCTTAGCCCCAGAATAAAGAGGGGATAAAAACTAGCTTGCCTGCCTCTGTTGTATGCCATATTTCCATATGCATATTAACATATACCTTTCTTACTATTAAACTAGGTCCCATATTTCATCCTATCAAGCTATAGAATATATGGATTCTGAAAAGCATACAAATCCCCTCCTCTCCTTCTAAAGATAGACAGTTTATGAATTGTGAATGAAGTCACTGCCTCTGAGATGTAGTCTCCTTATGGAGACTCTCCCTGAATTTTCAATCTGCAGTTTTACACCTGAGTCCAGTTCCTTCTCATTCTCCACATTTCCACTACACTGTTTCTCCCAGGCTTTTGTCAATGTCTGTGGTGGCCTTCTCTCCAGGCAATCCACAGTGAGCACAATTGTTTGAGGTAGAGATGTTCTCCTAGGGCACCTCGTTTTGGAAGATTTAATAGGAACATTTTAAATGAGTTCATCTTGAACCCTGAATGAGTCACCACACTGCTGATGGAGGAGGCACTGTCCCCAATGAGCAGACCTCACCACTGACCACTCACTCTAGACAGTCTCACCCACAGCTCACTCCTCGAAACTGCTGAAATCTGCTCTTCCATTATCCTCTTAAATAGATCTCATCATCTCTGGATCCTGTCCAGGATAAAACCCACTCATTTCCTTGACTCACAATGTCCTCTTGGAAACTAAGTAATGAAAGCAGATGCTCTACCTCAGACACATATTTTCTCACTCCAACGTTCATCTCAGCTTCCCACCCAGTGCATATCTGTTGGGAAATTCACAGTCTCTAAAGCCCACAGAAAGGTTCTTGTGGGTTCCATAAATATGACTTTCAATTGATCCAAAATTTTGTTTTATAAAGCTTTTGTGTCCACTCTCTGTTTTGAATCCTGCAGGATATCAACAGAAAATCAGATAAGCTTTTCTTTCTGAGTATCCCATACTGCCTCTGGTATTCACACCATTTAAAAACAATAGCAACAAATATATTTTTTTTCTTGGAAGGAAAAGAAACCTGCCACCTGAAGGTTACTTTTTTTGGCCAGTCACAAATAAACTAATATGTTTTCAACTGAACCCAGAAATTAGGGGAAAAGGCAAAATGTGAACAGATTTCCCTACATATTCCCTGATCTTTCTTTCTCCCTCAGGATATAGGGGGATGGCAGGAGAAAGAAAGCACATAATTGACAAGTCATGTCTAATTGTTTCCATAAACCAATAGGCCCTATACCTCGAACATGACCCTACTTATAACTGCATCATCTGCTACAGACCCAAAATTTTCAATGTTAAAGAGTCCAAAAAGCAGACTATTACAATAACCTTGTGTATCTTATTGAATGGCTAATCCAAAAAATAAATAAATAAATATAATTAATTAATTAAAAAGACTCACATTCAGTATTTCATGTGACTGCTGCTGATCCTTCATGGCGTGCACAAATTTTTTTAGAAATTGCGGGAAGTGTCAAGACCCTCACTTGTTACAATTTAATTTTCTGCTGCTAAGGCAATTACAGTTCAATGAATGATGATTCAAACACATCGAAGTTTTCATTACTCTTTGCTTAATTTGTCAGTTTATGTCTTTGAGTTCTACAGTTTCTCCGACAGTCTTAACTTGCCATTAAAAACCTGTCAAGGAAACAACCTCTGATTCCAGAGGGTTGAAAGAGTATATATATATCCTTTCATCGTTGAGAAACTTAGAACCTGATCCTTAACCAAAATATTCAGACTCTAGGAATCCTCAGTTGGGAGAGGTTGCAATAAGTCTAGATTAGTGTTTTTTACAACAGCCCTGCAATAAATACCAGAAATAAGAGTTCATGCTTAAGATACTATATATCATAAGAATGTTACTTTCTATCAATGTTTCTTAGTAGTTTATGGGTACCTGATAGGTGTTGGACTTTTATATGCCTCTCCGTATCCCAGGCATCTATTACATTTACACATTTTATACTTCTCTAATATTTCTGCAATACATTTTCCCGAATCGGCTGATGACATTTAATAGAATGTTTAAGACACAATATAAAACCTTAAGTGCTTTTGCTTATTCTGAGGGGGAAATATGCATGTAGATTGGATTTCAAATTAAAACCTATGATGATGTACCCAATGTTTCTTCTTCTGCTATACATGTTAAAATATAACTAGACGCTTCTTATGCAATACTAAAACATCAGTACAAATAACAAGCTCTCCCGTACTTACAAGCAAGCTGGATGATTAAAGACCAATTAATGAATAGAAACAAAACCACAGTGCCGGGATGTAATAGTCCATGAAATTCCTATTGGCAGAAAGAGAATCTGCAGTGAATAAATATTAACCCAAATGTTACAGAAAACATAAAGCAAACGAGGAGAAATGTATTCTTTAAACTAAAGTATAGGTTAAAAATTGCTGACGATGTAAGGAAAGTCTATTTGCATACCACAGGGCTCCATCTGCTGTGGAAAATACAAGCTGCAAGAATGATTTAATATTTAATAGAAGTAGTAGCCACTGTTAATTATAATTTGCACATTTACAAATCAGCACTGATAGCAATACAAATTATGAAATATAAGGGTGTTCTGCTGGAAACTAGGGAGAATAAGATGACAGACAAAGTTAATGGAGTATCCCTAACCACAGCTCTGTCAGAACACATCAGAGAACTAATCCAGTTACAAAGAGCCTGCAATGGAAAAGCTATTTAAAATATTAAAATGCTGTTTGGTAAAAGCTTTTTCGTAGTGCATTTTACTTAAACAGTTGCTTATTGCTCATGGGTCATTAGCTGCACACCCAGATGCATTCTGCAAACTGCCATTTAAAAGAATAGTTGAAATTAAATAAAAAAAAGATATTTCTGCAGCACTTCTTTCTGATCTATAGAAGTAGTTTGCTGAATATATAGTCTACATATGGAAAAAAACAGTATGTAGTCACACCATACGGCTAAAGCTATGGAACTAAGCACATTTTGCCACATTGAGCCATAAAATTCAACACAAGTTTTCCCTCTAGACCTGATCTTATTTCCACTTATACGTAGATGTTAATAGTGATGATACAAATCGACTCTTGTTTAGTAAGAAGACAAAAATTACCATTGATTTTTTCATTAATCTTCTATTTCACCTCATTTCTCTCATCATCATAAAATATGGATTAGAGTGGAAGAATTTTATGCAAAATGTTTTAATAGAACTTTTGTTCTCTAAATCATGAATTGTGTTCATTGTAGCCTTTAGAATTCCTAACTTATGGAACTGATTTTGTATCCGAACTCCCTCAATTTGCTATGATTAGAAAATCCTTGCTCCATGAAAGTGATTTTTAATGTATGCTAAAGATACTCCTGCATCTTGGAAAAAAGATATAGAACAAATGCTATACCATGCATAAGGTTTTAAACACAGAAGCTTAAGCAAGTAAAAGTGTTATAGGTGACATATAAATGTGAAATTTGATGTCACGGTAAATCAACAAATATTAGCACATATTTAAGCCTACTCAAAGTAGATATATATATTATCGAGGTATTTGTTGGGTGTAGGCAGAGATAAAAACCTAGCAGTCTCCAAGCTACTACTTCTAGGAGACATCTTCTTTTTTAAATTTGACAGTGTACCCATCACCTCTTATTTTCTTATTTTAGTCACTTTAGACCTTTACATTACCTGCCTAAGCATTGCAAGTATTGTTCTTAGCTTAAACAATTATTTTTACAGATCTATTTTTGTGCTATTCTAGATGTATTTTTCATTACCCAAACATCCAGGACATGTAGCTACAGTTACATCTCAGTAAAAGGCTATGGTACATGGACTTCACTAATTTGGGACCTCAAAAATGTTACAGCACTAGTAAAAAGACATTGAAAACATCTGCATATTAGCAGTGGAAACCCATTTGGAACCAGTTTTTCTTCATCAGGACGTAAAAAACACGCACACACTCACAAGCCCAAATTATAATAATTTCTCCTGAAAATTGGCCCAATGAACCGGCTATCATTCAGGTCAGAACTTTAAATCTATACCATCAGTGCAGCCAGAGAAACCTGATGCTTAAACATTATGTTGGAATGGTATTAGCTTAATAGCATGCAATAGTCTCCACCAGGAGCAAGAACAAGTTTTTTCTGGAGCAAAGTATCCCCAAGTTAAACCCTCAAGCTTCCTAAAGAAGTTCAACAAAGTAAGAACAAAAACAATTACTAAGAATGTCAAGAAATACTCCACCATTTGTGAAAATTAGCAGAAACAAACCACAGGTTTAAACCCCTAAGCCTTTAGAGTTCTGAGAGCATTAAGTATAGAATGTAAAATAATTATTGATCAAATGGTTTGAAAAAGAGAGAGGGCATTGGCTGGTTGGCTCAACGGTAGAGTGTTGGCCCAGAGTGTGAGGGTCCCAGGTTCAATTCCCAGTCAGGGCGCACAGGAGAAGCAACCATATGTTTCTCCATCCCTCCCCTTTTCCCTTCTCTCTTTCTATCTCTTTCTTCCACTCCTGCAGCCATGGCTCAGTTGGAGCAAGGTGACCCCAGACACTGAGGATGGTTCCATTGCCTTGCCTCAAGCACTAAAATAGCTCAGTTGCTGAGCAACAGAGCAACAGCCCCAGATGGGCAGAGCTTCACCCCATAGGGGGGCTAGCCCAGTGAATCCAGGTTAGGGCACATGCGGGAGTCTTTCTCTCTGCCACCCCACTTCTCAATTAAAAAAATAAAATAAAAAATATAGAGAAAAAGAGAGGGGGGGGGAAGATATGTGATGAAAAAATAAGACATAAAAAATGACCAGTCAGATCTGAAAAATAAATAAAGTGTTTTAAAATAATACACATACATACTGAATTTTTAAAATAAGTAGAAGAGAGTTCTGTTTCTGATAATGATAGACTAGATATTTTAAATTAACTCTCCAGTTTAAAACAACTACTAAATGTGGAAAAATGGTTTCAGTAATAAATTAGAGTTCACTGGAATTATAACTAAAAAAGTAAAGAATTTTGAAGTCAAAATTCAGGCAAGGATAAGCACCCAGAGAAATAAACCTACATATAAAAATTTTTCCTATGTGTCTTTTTTTTTTAGGCAATTAAATTTAACAGGGTGATATTGGTCAACCAGAGCACATAGATTTTGAGAAAACATCTCCACATCATTTGAACAGTCGATTATATTGTATACATATCACCCAAAGTCAAATCATCTTCTGTCACCCTATATTTTGTTTCTCTTTAAGCCCCTCTCCTTCCCCTATCCCCTTCCCTCTCCACCTTTCCCTTCCCCCTGATAACAACTGCACCCCTGTCTATGTCCATGAGTCCTAAATTTGTGCCCCACCTATGTATGGAATCATACAGTTCTAAGCTTTTTTTGATTTGCTTATTTCACTCAGTATAATGTTTTCAAGGTCCATCCATGTTGTCGTAAATGATACTATGTCATCATTTCTTATGGCTGAGTAGATTTCCATAGTATATATGTACCATATCTTCTTTATCCAATCCTCTATTGAAGCGCATTTTGGCTATTTCCTTGTCTTGGCCACAGTGAACAATGCTGCTCCTTGCACAAAAATTAATTCAAAATGGATCAAAGAACTAAACATAAGATCTGAAACAATAAATTGCATAGAAGAAAACATAGGTACTAAACTCATGGATCTTGGCCATAAAGAACATTTTATGAATTTGACTCCAAAAGCAAGGGAAGTAAAGGCAAAGATAAATGAATGGAACTACATCAGACTAAGAAGCTTCTGCACAGCAAAAGAAACTGTCAACAAAACAAATAGGCAGCCAACTAAAATGGGAGATGATATTTTTCAAACAACAGCTCAGATAAGGAAATGATATCCAAAATATATAAAGAACTCACAAAACTCAGCAACAAACAAACAGTCCAATAAAAAAAATGGGAAGAGGACATGAACCGACACTTCTCTCAAGAAGAAATACAAATGGCCAACAGATATATAAAAAGATGCTCATCATCACTAGCTATTCGAGAAATGTAAATCAAAACTATAATGAGATACCACTTCACACCTGTTAGACTAGCTATTATCAACAAGACAGATAATAACAAGTGCTGGAGAGGCTGTGGAGAAAAAGGAACCCTCATTCACTGTTGGTGGGAATAAAAATTAGTGCAACCACCATGGAAGAAAGTATGGTGGTTCTTCAAAAAATTAAGAATAGAACTGCCATATGACCCAGCAATCCCTCTACTAGGTATATACCCACAAAACTTGAAAACATGGGTACGTAAAGACACATGCACCCCCATGTTAATCGCAGCATTGTCCCCTATGTGTCTTTGCTATTTCCAAAACAAAGAGCTAAGAGGATGAGAAGCCGAGCAAAGCTTTTAACAGACACACAAGAGTAGATGAAAAGAAATTCAAGTTCAGAACTTGCCAAGTGGGAAGTGACTGGCAATTCTCCAAGGCTCTGGAATATGAGTGAACAAAACAAACCAGTCTCAAGTGATCTAAAGCCCTACTGAATTAAATCAAATCTTGGTCACTAACACCCTTAGCCACTTATCAGAAATAAACATAAATTTTCTCTGGTATAATATAACATATCCTTATGCCTCAAGTTATCTCTCTATATTTTTTGATATGCAGTGATTAGAATTTAGCAATAGGAAATGATAATAACCAGCTTTATAATTAAGCAAGATAATGTAATTAAAACTGAAGAGAAGTTATAGAACATAAAAGCAGACCTGCAAGGAATCTGACTAATAAGATTATCAACTATGAACTTAAAAATAACTATACTTAATATGTTCAAAAAATAAAAAACAAATCTATCAATTTTAGGAGAGAACATAAATTATAAAAATGGAAATTCTAAACTAAAAATATGATTGAATTTAAGAACTCAATGGCTGAGATTAACTGCAGAATTAACAAAAGTAAAAAGACTATTAGTGATTTAAAATATAGAAATATATCCAGGATATATTAAAAAATATATGTTTGTTAATAGGAATAGCAATGTTAATAAACAAAAATATGTTAATAAAAATTATCTAAGATAACACACAGAGAAGAAAAAAGAAAAACAGAGAAGAGCTTAAGACATATGGTCAATGCAATCAAAAGGTTTAATGTACATTGAGTTAAAGTCCCAGAATAGTTGAAGAAGAGAATAAAGTTGCAATATTATTTGAGATGATAATAACTGAGCATGTTTTTAAATTGTTGAGAGATTTTAAGCCATATTTTTCTAACATACTACAAACTTTAAGCAAGATAAGTATTAAGAATATCACATTGAAACATACATTAGGTCCAATAATCCGTGAGTATATAAATACCCTTAGGACCCGGTCAGTTGGCTCCATGGTAGAGCATCAGCCTGGCATGTGGATGTCCTGGGTTCAATTCCCAGTCAGGGCACACAGAAGTGCCCATCTGCTTCTCCACCCCTCCCCTCTCACTTCTTTTTCTCTCTCTCTCTTTTCCCTCCTGCAGCCATGCCTCGATTGGAGCGAGTTGGCCCGGAGAACTGAGAATGTCTGTATGGCCTCAGGCATTAAGAAGGCCTTGGTTGCTAGGCAATGGAGCAATGCCACAGATGGGCAGAGCATAGCCCCCTAGTGGGCTTACCAAGTGAATCCTGGTCAGGGCACACGCTAGAGTCTGTCTCTCTGCCTCCCCTCCTCTCACTGAATTAAAAGGAAAAAAAAGGTAGTCTCCTTTAAATAAGCATCAGTATGAGTAATAGCTGACTTCCCCATAGAAAAACAGTCAAAGCTAGAGGGCAATAGATTGATTTTTCAAAATGCTAGGAAAAATTATATATATCATCATAAAATATTATAGTCTAGGGAAATAGTCCTCAAAACTGAAAACTAAATAAATACATTTTCAGAAAAACAAAAAATTAATACAGGCTTGAATTAAAGATTTTAAAAGGTATTTAGATAGAAAAAAAAATCATATGGAATTGAAATACACATTTAAATGCTTAAGTTGAGAAATATACCACATTCACAGATAGAATAGCTTAATGTAGTTAATACAGCAGTTTTCCTCAAAATTAATCTTAGAGGAAATAAAATTAAACTCAAAATCCAAACTAAACATTTAAGAAATTTAACAAGTTAATTCTAAAATGTATATGGACAAAGTGCTAAGAACAACAAAATCATTCCCAAAAGGGGAATAGGAACAAGATAATAAAATATTTCTAACAGAAATCAAGGTTTATTATTAAGCTATATTAGCCAGTGATATTTTCATTATATAGAAATTAATAAAAGAAATGTAATAATGAGTCTAGAAAGAGACCCACATACCCACATGTGACAGTGACATTGCAGATTATTGAAGAAAGGACAAGTCAATAAATTGTATTAAAAATTGATTATTCATTTTTAAAAATATTAAATCTCTACATTATATATAAAATTATATTCTAGATGAATTAAACACACACACATACACACAAATGCATATATATATATATATACAAATCTTTCAGAATTTTAGAAGAAATATGAGAGAATATCTTTATCACCACTGGTAGAGAAAAATTCCTTACATAAAAACACAAAATCTACTAACTAGTATAAGGCAAAATTGACAAATTTGCCTATCTTAGTATTAAGAAATGATAAGCAGAATATTTTCTCAGCAAAATATGTTGAATATGGACTGACTTTCAGAAGTTACTTTCCAGTCATTCCATATTTGAGCTGTATTCACCAAACCCATTTTAATTTCTTCCCAAATTGTTTTTTTATTCCAATTGAATTTTTTACTATGTTATGTGTAGGGTTGGTGGCTAAGGGGGAAGGTCACGTGGGGAACCCAGGCCTGGGAACTTTGACTAGGGCAGCCCACACAACCAAGCAAGCCAAAAGAAGCTTCCCAGGAATCCCTGGGAGAAGAGTGACTGTCCGTCAGCCAGTGAGATTTCACCATGTCATATTAGCTCAACAACCCTAAAGGACCCCTAGGACCCCTTTAAATACCTCACGTGCAGTCTAACTCTAGGGCGACTCACCTAGCCTCTGACCCTGGGGCTGGGGGACCTCATCGGGCGGCTGCGCAGTACTTAATAAAGCCTCTTATTATTCCACACTTTGTGGCTCTCGGCCGCCCCTTCCTTCTTTCTCGGTAGGGAAAAAATACCTTACATTATGTTTCTGGTCTTCCACTTAAACATTTCTGGTTAACTTGCTATCATTGTTAATTGTGTAGCATAAAACAAAGTCTTCACTCTAGAGAAGCATGATTTAAATGACTAAGCAGAACACTCAAATGTTTTTCTAAAAAGCTGACTTTATTATTTAATAAAGTATTGGTTTATATTCGTTATTCAGTAAAAGAAAGCAAACAGTAAATTTAGAGAAGACATTGGTAACAACTATAACCAAAAAAGTTTACTATCCATGATATATTTAAAAATACAACAACTCAATATAGAAAAGACAATCCCTAGAAAAACAAGCAAAAGATATAAATAAGTATTGCACAGTAAAGAACATCCAAATGATAAATAAACATTTTAAAAGACTCACAATTGTATTAGCTACCAATTAAAGGCAAATTAAGGCTCTAATCTGATGTAATTTTATCTCCATGAGACCAGCAAAAATTAAAAAGCCTGATAATATTGAACAATATGAAATAAGCAACAGTGGTGTTGGATAGCAAGATCACTAGAATAGATTCTACTGAAGTTTTGAAAAAATATAATAAAATATATTACTAAATCTGCCAATTCTAGAAGTTGCCAATTTGTTTATTGTCATTGTAATGACTGCACCAGATCCCTGGGATTGTTTGTTGGTCTTCCAGCAGATGCTATTCTGAATAAATCCGTGCTAATACAGTGATTTAAAATAATTTGCATGTCAAGTAATAGATTGTAAGAACCATGTCATCTGAACTTCAACTTTGTTCAGACAATGGTCAACATGTTTGCTTGGAATATTTTCTTTGGATTTATGAAACCAACTGTTTTAGGCATTTAAGATAGTCAAGAGCACATTTAATTTTCTCTGTTAAATGGGATTTAATCATTTAAAGCTTCTTTGTAGCCTACAAGAAATGAGTTACAAATTTTAAAAGTCTATTGTTCCAATAATAACTAAAATTATCAGCTAAACTCAAAGAGTGAGACTCAGAAAAAAAAAACCCTGATGTTTAGGGAATGTTAATAAATGCATTACATCAACTACTTGGATTCTTGGATTCACTGTCTGGAAATCTATAATCAAGACAAGCAAAAACAAAACAAAACAGGACTTAGAGACTTTGCACATCTATGGCCTTAGTTTTTTCATCTGTTAAGTAAAGATATTACTTCATTGCTTTCCAATGGTTGTTGTGAAGACAAATTAATAACTCATAAAAGCCTGATCAGGGGATGGTGCATTGGATAGGGCGTTGGACTGGGATGTGGAAGACCCAGGTTTGAAACCCTGAGGTCACCAGCCTGCTCATGGGTTCATCTGGTTTGATCAAGGCTCACCAGCTTGAGCCCAAGGTTGCTGGCTTGAGCAAGGGGTTACTCGGTCTGCTGTAGCCCCAGGGTCAAGGCAAATATGAGAAAGCAATCAATGAACAATTAAGGTGCTGCAACAAAGAATTGATGCTTCTCATCTCTCTCCCTTCCTGTCTGTCCCTGTCTGTCCCTCTCTCTGACTCTTTCTGTCAAAATAATAATAATAATAACTCATAAAAAGCACTTGACAAATATGAAATGCCCTGTGTATGTTAAACATTAGTATTTGTAGAATAAAGTGCCTTTACCAGAAGCCTAATAACTAGGTGAGTTTTTTTTTATTATTATCCTTTCCCCACTAGGCAATATGACAATGAACTATTTCAAAGTAATACATGGCATATATTACTGGTTCCCTTTTTACCTTGGTACTAAAATGAAGTAAAAAACACCATTCTTGACTTCAATCAATTCAAAACAATTTCTAAACTGTTTATTCAAATTTGCCTTATGTTCTCAAGAAACTAAACATTCTTCATAATACATTAGAAAGAATATTGTATAGTCTTCCTTCCACTCTCCTCTCAATAATCTATTATTATTTTAATCAATATGTGTGAAACTTATTTTACTAAAAGAAGATACAAAAATAAGGCTGTGTTTGGATTCAACAATGGAAAAAAAGCTTAAAGATACTCTCAACTAGCTCTCCAACCATATAGAATTTCAGTTAATTATAGCTCTGACAAGTGGCCATCTAATAGACCTTATTGGAGCAATCTCAGTGAAGGGGCATTTATTCTGAAGATAATAGAAACTACCTCAATTGTTTCTAGACCCACCAGCTAAAAATTCTTTCTCTGATATGAGTCCAATTTTGGCTCATCAAAAGTTGTACCCATTGCCTGACCTGTGGTGGCACAGTGGATGAAACATCAACCTGTAATGTTGAGGTTGCCAGTTCTAAAACCCAAGCTTACACATTCAAGGCACATACATACGAGGAGCAATTACTACAAGTTGATGCTTCCCACTACCCCCAATTTCTTTCTCTTTCTCTCTCTCTCTCTCCTCTTTCTAAAATCATTAAATAAAATCATTAAAAAAATGTTGTGCCCATTGATGCCATTTATGCTCTCAGGAACAAGAAAGAGCAAACCTATTCGATCTTTCATGATCTTTTAAAATTTTGAAATATTTTTTCAGATTCTTCTTTTAGTTCTTAGAGCATGCTCTAGTTTGTGTATAACCTTGTAAATGTAAAGAACACAGAACTAAACATTTGACTTTACATATGATTTAGCTAATGCTGTTCTTAGGGCAATGCTTGCTATCTGTAATCATTTTTCTTTTCCTGATGTAGAGTAAGGTATTTGATTCACTTTTAAGCAGCAATGTTATACTAAGTCACACAGATATCAGGAGCAACTAACTACAAGACCTCCAAGAACTTTTCCATGAATCACCTGTCAAGGCAGGTTACCATGATATTATCTCAGCATATTTTTTCATCTAAATTCAATTTTATTTTGTTATTTTTCACTCAGAAGTTTTATAGTTCATGTTCATCTTTAATCTTGATATAACATGCTGTCTAATAAAACCCTGTTTCACTGTCTATAACTTACCTAACCCAGCTTTGTATGACTTCATCCAACTATTGATGAATAAGACAGTTAGAGAGAGTCTTACCACATATTCCTACAATATTCTATCCACTTTGACACAGTTCACATTTATTTATAATCTCAAAACTAACCTTGTAGCCCACATTGTTATTGGTTTCTTTACAAGACCTTCCTTGTTACACCCAGGTTGTAGTTCTGTCTATATAATTTGCCACTTAATTGTTGATTTTTGTGGAATAAGAAACTTTTACATTTTATTTTTCTTCTATTTTCAATATCTTAACATTAGTAACATTTCATTTCATTTCATTTCATTTTTAAAAAAGGAAAGGAAGGAAGGAAAAGGGGAAATGGAAGAAAGGAGGTAGAGAGAGAGAGGAAGAAAGAAAAGAGAGAAGAGATAACGAGTTCCATCTGGTAATGTAAGTTTTAAGTTCTGAAAAGTAAAAGACCACGCCTTACATGTTGTTTCTCTCTTCACAGTACTCATTTCAGCATTGAATCCGTAGTCAGACATCTCCATCTGACAGAAAGACTAAGAACAAAACTTTAGAGACCATTGAGGATAGGGTTGATATCATCTATAGCCTGATACAAGTAGGTACAAATAATAAGAAAAAAAATAGATGAATTAAAGACTTACTGCAGGTAGTTTGAAGATGTGCAAACCTATGAGACAGTGAAATAGCTTTCTAGGTATTCAGAAACAGTTTTAATAGAATGGGAAGCCTATTAAATCAATATGTAATATTCTCAGCTGCTGATACAGAGGAAAAGGAAAGGTTACTCATGCAGATTGATTAGTAACAGGTTCTATACCTGGTGAATGAAAAGAGGTATTAATAAGCACAAAATAGAAGGGAATCTCTATCCTGGAGTTAAAGTTGGGGACAAAAGTCAATGAAGGAAATGAGGTGAACCAGGAAGGCCAGTCAATTAAAGGTCACATTGGATCAATTACAGCCCCATCTATAAGACTTCCAACCAGAAACTCAGAGTAAGCTTTATCTCCTCTTATTCCATCACTACTCTACAGGTCCCAAGACCCATCAGTTCTAATTCAGAAACCAGTTCTTTCCTCATACCACCACTGCCTCAATTTAGGCTTCATTTCTTGTTTGAAAATTGTAATGGTCTTTCAACAAATCTGCATGCCTTTATGCTTACTCGCTCATCCAACCTGCTACAAGACTTACCTTTTAAATCACACATCTGGTCACATCATATTCTTAGATAAAATCTTTGTATGATTCCTCTCAATTGACTACTGGATAAAGTTCATAACATTGAATTGCAGGTCCTTCATTATCAGACTTCAATATGCTTTTGCAATATCATTTTCTACCACTTTCTAACACATACTATTTCTTAGTTGCCACAAAATATTTTCTTAGCTTCTATCACCCTTGACTTTGCTTAATTTTTTCCCTCTCCCTAGAAATCCCCTTCTCTTCTCTTTACTTGGTATCTTTCTGTTATCTTGTGGATCAAGCTGAAATGTCCATTTCAAAGATTTTCCCACTTTCTCAATCCCTCTTTCAAAAAGATTATTTCTTCCACCTCAGCACTTCCACAACATTTTCTGCATGCATCTTATTTTGCACCGATTAAATTGTGACTCTCCATCTTCATATATACAGAGGTTCTGAATAAGTGCTGATTGAATAAATGAATGAATGAATGATGCAGAAAACAGGTTTGGGAGTGAGTAAAAAATGCAATGACAATAAAGGATATGATGATGATATCTATCCTCTCAGCTGTAACTCTAAGTCTTTCTTAAACACTGAGTATAAATCTGTCTAAAACAATGAACCATGTAATCAGAACATGTATATTTATTAATCTTATGATTACATATTTTGATGATTTTTCATTTATAAGCTTCATTGTTCTGAAACATTCAAATATGTGGCAAGCATACCTCACTTAACCATCCCCAAAATAGCTGTGCGAAGAACTGTTCTAGGCACTGGGATCGTATGGGAAATAAGACAGCCAAGGTAATCTTGTAAATTTTACATTGTAGTGACAATGGCAGCTACAAAGCATTTCAGTCCATGAGAACAAGTGCAAAGTCTCTGAGGAGGCAGTGGCTTTGTGTTTGCAGTAATGCTGAGAAGTAGGCAGGGGCCAAACCATGTACAACTTTATATAAGGCCATGAGGAAAATACTGACTTTTATTTACACCTATTTCATTTAGGTCATTAAATTTCTGACTAACCAAACCGTAATTAGAGAAATGTATTCTCTAATTTTCACCTCACTGCCTTAAATCAAACCCTCTTTATATCTTGCCTGAATACCTTCCTCTGGTATCCCTGACACCAGGCTACACCTACCTTAGCCTGTAATATTGTCAGAATTTCTTTTTCAAAAAAAAAACCAAGGAGATCAAGTATACACTGCTTACAAATCTATGAAGTGTCCACATGCTCTCCCAAATCTTATTCTTTTATTTTTTTAGATAATTGACAAGAAAGGCATTATTCAAGGGAAAAAAACACATTCTTTTGTGTGTAAATAGACTTTTATGACACCACAAAAAATGTCAAATTGTGTGATGAAGACATAGCATTATTAAGCTTTATATAGTAATATTGAATACCTTACCATTGTAGCTAAGTATTATTTTAAGTGGGTTATGGCCTAAAGTTTAGAATTACCATTTCTGCCAAAATTAAAACTAAAATTTATATAAATGTCTTGGTACTTGTAAAAACTGACATGGCATGGCTTGCCTCTATCACCCCAATTTTGTCATTTGTAACAAAAATACCTCATAGCACTGCTCTTTCTTATAACTATAATGTACATGTAGATGTCTTCAGCTAACTTTTCCTAACTCATTATTTAAAATGCACACACTTCACATTTACAGATTAGTGCATTTTGACAAATATACACACTTGTGTACCACCACTGCAATCAAAGCATAGAACATATCTCTTACCTCAGAAAGTGTCTGTACCCTTTCCCAGTCATCAATTGTATTACTGCTTTTATCTCTACAGAGCAGATATGTTTCTTCTAGAATTTCATACAATCATGCAGTGTATATATACGTATGTCATGTATGTGCATGTGTATGAATTATTTTGCTCCACATGATTTTGAACTTCATTCATGTTGTTGCTTATGTCAATAATTTCAGAGTAGTATGGTTAATTGGCTTAACCATTGGAAATTTGCGTGTCTCTAGTTTAGAGCTCATCAGCATTATCATCAGCATCATCAACTACTATAAGCATTTTCTATTGCTATATAGGTTTCTATTTCTATTGGATAAATATCTGAGTTGCATTTCTGTGTTGAGTATGTTTTATTTAAAAGTGAGAAAATTATATTCTGAAGTAATTCTACCATTTTGTGTTTTCATCAGCAAAACTGACATTTATGGTTGTTACCACATTCTTGCCATCCAAGTGTATGTAAAGGTACCTTCTGTGATTTTAATTTGCATTTCCTGGTGACTAAAGATGTTGAACATTATTTCATATGTTTGCTTGCATTTTGTATATCTTCCTTTGTTTGAAGTATCCTCAAATGGCTTCCTTCCTTTTTTAACTGGATTATTTAACTTCTTAATATTGAATTTTAAGAGAATTTTTATGTATTATATATATAATTTTTTAACAGTTACATGTATTACAAAATACATTCTTATAGTCAATGCCTTGTTTTTTTATTTTCTTAATTGTTTCTTTTTTAAGAGCATATGTTTTTAGTTTTGATAAAATTTAATTTATCAATTTTTTTTTAGTTCATGATTTTTGTGTAAGAAATCTTTGCCTATTTCAAGATGGTGAAGACCTGCTCTTACATTATATTCTAGAAGTTTTACAGTTTTAGATTTTATGTTTAGGTCTAAAAATCTTCTTTATTTCTTCTATCTAATGTGGATTTAAAATTACTTTTTACTTCTAGCTCTTTAAGGTGAAATTTTAGATCATTAATGTTAGACTTTTCTTTTTATCTAATATGCACATCTAAAGCTATAAATTTCCTATGAAGTGTACTTTAAGCTACTAAGAGAGAGCAAAAGGGGAAAAGAAAAAAGAAGAGAAGCAGATGGTTGCTTCTCCTGTGTGCCCTGACCAGGGGTCGACCTGGGATGTCTGCACACTGGGCTGACACGTTATCCACTAAGTCAACTAGCCAAGGCCATTATCTCATATTTTATGTAAATTTGACTTTCCATCTTGTATCATTTTCCTTCAGCCAGAGAAACTTTAACGTTTCTTGTGAAGATATATTCTAGCAAAGAATTATTTATGTTTTATTTTCTCAAAATGTCTTTATTTAGTATTTTTTTGAAGAATATCTTTGCTTGATATAGAATTCTATGGTGTTGGTTGTTTTCGTTTAGTTCTGTTTTTACGACATATTGTTGTTTTATGCTTTTTTCTATGTTCTATGGTCTATGCTGGTTTCTCTCAGCACTTAAAAGATGTATTTCTGTCATCTGAGTTGTATCGTTTCTGGTCATTCATATCTTTGCTTGTATAAAATACAGTTTTCTTTTATTCATCTAGCTGATCATAGGTTTTCTCTTCTTTATTTATTCTCAGCAATTTTATTATGATGTGCCTTGGTGGGATTTTCTTTGTGTTTATAATTTATTAGATTTTGTTAAGCCTCTAGACATGTGCATTAATATTTTTAAATCAAATATGAAAACATTTAATTCATTATTTTCTTAAATATTATTTCTTTCCTACCCATCACCTTTTCTGAGACTCCAATTAGGTGTATGCACAATTACTTGATATTACCCATAGGTGTGTAAGGCTCTATGAATTTTTTTCTAGGTTCTTCTCCTTCCGTGCTTTTTTCTTATTTCTTTATTTCTTTCTTTTCCTTCCTTCCTTCCTTCCTTCCTTCCTTCCTTCCTTCCTTCCTTCCTTCCTTCTTTCCTTCCTTCCTTCCTTCCTTCCTTCCTTCATTTTTTTCTTTCTTTCTTTCTTTCTTTATTTTGTTAATTTTAATTTATTGTGTTAATATTGATTCAAGTGTCCCACTCAAAAAAACACCCTCACTCCCTAACAATGTGCTCCCCATTATACCCACTTTGTCCCCCTCTCCATAACTCCCTCCCCTCCTTCCTTCTAAGATTTGTTGTCCTGTTATCTGTATCTATGTGTTATGTATATGTATAATTTCACTAATCCATTCACCTTCTCTGATCCTGTCCCCTCATCTCCTTTTCCTCTGACAGATGTCCCTCTCCTTCCTATCACCCTACCTCTGCCTCTATTACATTCCTCAGTTTACTGTGTTCATTAAATTCCACATATAAATGAGATCATATGATTTTTTTTTTCTCTGCCTGGCTTATTTCACGTAGCATAATAATCCAGGTTCATCCATGCCATCGCAAAAGGTAAGATTTCCTTCTTTTTCATAGCCGTTGTGTATATGTATATGTACACATAGTATTCCATTGTGTATATGTACCACTGCTTTTTATATCCACTCATTCACTGATAAACACTAGGGCTGTTTCCAGTTCCAGATCTTGGCTATTGTAAACAGGTGCTTCAATAAACATGGGGGTGCATATCTTCTTTTGAATCAGTGTCTTGGTGTTCTTAGAATATATTCCTAAAAATGGGATAGCTGAGTCAAAAGGCAATTCCATTTTTAATCTTTTGAGGAAACACCATACTGTTTTCCACAGTGGCTGCACCAGTCTGCATTCCCAGCAGCAGTGCAGGAGGGTTCTCTTTTCTCCACATCCTCACCAGCACTTATTGTGTGTTATTTTGTTAGTGAGCGCCATTCTGACAGGTGTGAGGTGTATCTCATTGTGGTTTTAACTTGCATTTCTCTGATGATTAGTGATGTTGAACATTTTTTATATGCCTATTGGCCATCTATATATCCTCTTTGGAGAATTGTCTACTAGTTCCTTTATCCATTTTTTTATTGGATTGTTTACCTTCCTGATGTTGAGTTTTGAAAGTTCTTTGTAAATTTTGGTTATTAACCCCTTATCAGATGTATTGGTGACTATGTTCTCCCATTGTGTGGGCTGCCTTTTTATTTTGTTAATTGTGTCTTTTGCTGTGGCTGTGCAAAAGCTTTTTAGTTTGATAAAGTCTCATTTGTTTATTTTGTCCTTTATTTCACTTGCATATAGAGATAAATCAGCAAAAATACCACTACAAAAGATTCCAGAGAGTTTACTACCTATGTTTTCTTCCAAGATATTTATGGTTTCATGACTTACATTTAAGTCTTTTTTACATTTTGAGTTTATTTTTGTGAAAGGTGTAAGTTGGTGGTCTAGTTTCATTTTTTGCATGTACCTGACCAATTTTCCCAACACCATTACTCCATTGTATGCTCTTACCTCCTTTGTCAAATAGCAATTGTCCATAAAGGTGTGGGTTTATTTCTGGGTTCTCTGTTCTGTTCCATTGATCAGTATGCCTGTTCTTATGCCAGTACCAAGCTGTTTCGAGTAAAATGGCCTTGTAGTAAAACTTGATATCAGGAAGAGTGATACCTCCCATTTTATTCTTCTTTTTCAAGATTGCTGAGGCTATTCGTGTTCTTTTTTGGTTCCATATAAATTTTTGGAATATTTGTTCTATATCTTTAAAGTATGCCATTGGTATTTTAATAAGAATTGCATTGAATCTGTAGATTGCTTTGGGTAGTACAGACATTTTAATGATGTTTATTCTTCCTTTCCACTAACACAGTATATGCTTCCACTTGTTTGTATCTTTCTTGATTTATTTTTTCAATGTCTTTTAACTTTCTGAGTAAAAGTATTTTACCCCCTTGGTTAAATTTATTTCTAGGTACTTTATCTTTTTTATTTTTTATTTTTTGTGACAGAGTCAGTGAGAGAGACAGAGGGAGGGACAGATAGGGACAGACAGGTAGAAAGGGAGAGAGATGAGAAGCATCAATTCTTCGTTGCGGCTCCTTAGTCTTCTTAGTTGTTTATTGGTTGCTTTCTCATATGTGCCTTGGCTGGGGGAGGCTAAAGCAGAGCAAGTGACTCATTGCTCAAGCTAGTGATCTTGGGTTCAAGTCAGCAATAATGGTCTTCATGCCAGCAACCTTGGACTTAAGCCAGCGACTGTGTAGTCATGTCTATGTTTCCATTCTCAAACCAGTGACCCAACCCTCAAGCTGAGGAGCCCACGCTCAAGCCAGATAAGCCCATGCTTAAGCTGGTGACCTCAGGTTTCAAACCTGGGTCCTCCACATCCCAGTCCAACACTCTATCCACTGCACCACTGCCTGGTCAGGTGGTACTTTATTTTTTGTTGTTGCAATAGTGAAGGTGATTGTTTCCTTAATTTCTCTTCAGTTTATTGTTGGTGTATAAAAATGCCACTAATTTATGATTGTTAATTTTATATTCTGCCACCATGCCAAGTTCATTTATCGGGTCTAGTAGTTTTTTAACTGAGACATTAGGGTACAGTATCATGTTATCAGCAAATAATGAGTTTTACTTCTTCTTTTCTAGTTTGGATGCCTTTTATTTCTTCTTGTTGTCTGATTGCTGTAGCTAGGACTTCCAGAACTATGTTGAATAAGAGTGGTGAAAGGGGGAACCCTTGCTCTGTTCCTTATCTTAAGGGGATTGCTTTTCATTTTTGCCCATTGAGTATGATGTTGGGTGTGGGTTTGTCATAGATGTCCTTTATCATGTTGAAGTATGTTTCCTATATTCCCGCTTTCCTCAGAGTTTTAATCATAAATAGGTGCTGGATTTTATCAATGCTTTTTCTGCATCTATTGATATAATCATGTGATTTTTATCCTTCCTTTTATTTATGTGATAAATCACATTTATTGATTTGTGAATGTTGTACCAAGCTTGTCTCCCTGGAATGAATCCTACTTGATCATGTTGTATGATCTTTTTGATGTATTGCTGGATTCAGTTTGCTAATATTTTGGTGAGAATTTTAACATCTATGTTCATCAGGGATATTGTCCTATAGTTTTCTTTCTTTGTAGTGTCTTTACCTGGTTTTGAAATGAGGATAATGCATGCCTCATAAAAGCAGTTTGGAAGCCTTCCTTCCTCTTGAATTTTTTGAAATAGCTTGAGAAGGATAGGTGTTGGTGCTTTTTGAATGTTTGGTAAAATTTGCCTGTGAAGCCATCTGGTCCTGGACTTTTGTTTGCTGAGACTTTTTTGATAACTGTTTCAATTTCATTTGTTGTAATCGGTCTGTTTAGGTTTTCTGATTCTTCTAGATTGAGTTCTGGAAGATTGTATGTTTCTATAAATTTATTCATTTTGCCTAGGTTGTCCAATTTTTTAGCATATAGATCTTCATAGCATTTTCTTACAATCCTTTGTATTTCTGTGGTGTCAGTTGTATCTCCACTTACATTTTTTATTTTATTTATTTGAAACCTCTCTCTTTTTTTCTTGATGAATCAGGTTAAAGGCTCATCAATCTTGTTTATCTTTTCAAAGAACTAGCTCTTGATTTCATTGATCTTTTCTATTGTTTATTTTAGCCTCTATGTCATTTATGTCTGCTCTAATCTTTATTATTTCCTTCTTCTACTTCCTCTGGGCTTTGTTGTTCTTTTTCTAGTTCTTTTAGGTGCAGTGTTAAGTTGTTTATTTGAGCTTTTTCTTGCTTCTTAAGGTATGCCTGTAGTGCTATGAACTTTCCTCTAGGGACTGTTTTGCTGTGTCCCATAGATTTTGAGTAGTTGTATGTTCATTTTCATTTGTTTTGAGGAAATTTTGTATTTTTTACTTAATCTCACTTTTAACCCACTCATTATTTAATGACATGCTGTCTAGCCTCCAAGTGTTTGAATGTTTTTCAGTTTTTCTATTGTAGTTGATTTTTAGATTCATGCCATTGTGATCAGAGAAGATTCTTGATATGATTTCAATCTTCTTAAATTTATTGAGACTTGTTTTGTGCCTTAACATGTGGTCTATCCTAGAGAATGTACCATGAGCACTTGAAAAGAATGTATATTCCGATGCTTTGGGTTGAAGGGTTCTGAAGATATCAATTAAATTCAGTTGATCTAGTGTGTCATTTAAGGCCACTGTTTCTTTGTTAGTTTTCTATCTTGAGGATCTATCCATTGATATTAGTGGGGTTTGAAAATACCCTACTATTATAATATTGCTGTTAATCTCGCCCTTTTTGTCTACTTGATTTCTTTGCTCTAGGAATGCTTCTTGAGTGTGGTATTTTTCCTCTTGTTGTATGTGAGTATTGAATGCAGTTGGTTCTTCTGTGGGTGCAGTTATCCCTTCAGGCTGGCTGGCTCTAGGGTCAGCCTTGATCATCTGTATTAGATGCTGTGTAGTGTCTGTCCTGTTGGGCATATTTATTATTCAGTGTCTGGTACTTGATGGACTCCTCCTTTGCATATGCTGCTTTTGTAAGTAGCTGAGTCTAGCGCTGGTGCTGTCTGCCACCTACTACTGGATGTGTTGGTACTAGGTCTTGTTGGGTTGGTGTCAGTTGTTGTTTGTAACCTGATGTAGGCTATTGCTGTTTGTGTCAGCGTTTCCTGTGCCTGGTAGCATGGGCAGGGCCAACCCGTGTATAAGTATCAGCTTCCCCCTGCTTAGAGATGACAACAGCTCCATAAAAGCCCCAAGCTCTATAAGATTTGCCCCCACTTTACAGCTGCTCCATCTCTTCTTGCAGCTGCCTGGTCTTCCCACAGAGTCTTCTGTAGAAAGACTATAGTGTGGACTCAGACTGGCCTCACCCAACCAATCCCTCTGCATGTTGCAAGCTTGGTGGGTTAGGAAAGCTGAGGTTGGGAATATAATGTTAGTGGAACCCCCTACAACAAGGGTCTCTTGGTCAGGAGCTCATTATGGGGAAAGTGACCCATACTCCAGAGCCTATTCTCTTAGCCACTGCCATATATACTCAAATTTTATTTCTCCCCGGCAAGGTGAGCTACAGATTCAGATCAAGTGGGGCCAACAGTTCCCTCTGCAGAAATTCTTACTGTTGATGAGATCCTGGTTTCAGGGAGGAAGACTAAGAGAGTACTCTCCTGAGACTGACTGTGCTCCTGCCCCAGAAAGTGTCTAAGCCCCTCGACCAGCCCCAACAATAGACTTTCAGGGACCCGCACTTTAAATGTCCATGCTCCAAGCCTCTCTCCCTTCTCCCTGTGGAATCTAGCTCAGCAGGGCAGGATATCCAGCACCCCAGCTGGCTGACTGTAAAATTCTACACTGTCCAGTGCACATGACCTGGTATGCTGGTGCTGATCACAGAAATTGGAACTCACCTTAGCTGGGCCAGGTCTGAAGAGCCTTTCCTTAGGGCATGCCGCCAGCAAGGGTTGTTAGGTCGTGAACCAATGCTCTTCACAGCCATCCACTGGATGTGCCAGCCTTGGGCCTCCCTGGATCCCTCCAGTGCAGACAAGTGAGAGACGCTGCCTGTGACTGACCCTAAGCAATCTTGTTGGAGCTACAATCGAGAGTTTGTGGCTGCCTCTGCTGGGCCCAAGTGCATATGGAAATACCAAGCTGCACACCTATGCTGGCTTTTAACCAAGTTGCGCCTGGGGTAAAGTCTGATTAAAAGACCAAGGTTTCCTGAGTTTTGCCTCCTGCAGCCTCTGTCTGCTGGCTACTTGGTGGGCTCTGCCACTGAAAAAACCTCTGGTAGAGTCTGGAGCCAAGGCAATTCAGGGATCAGGAAGGGTGGTGGGTGTGGCTTCACTCCACAGCCCCAGGTGTCAGTCAGTCCAGACTTTTTTCACAGACCTTAGTAGGGTGTTGCCACCAGGAGTTCAGTGAGTGTGGGTGGCCTCTGAGACCCAGATGTGTGGTCTACCGCAGTCCGGACAGTTTCTTCTCTGGCAGTTGACTTCCACGTAGAAACATTTTTTGAAAGGCCGACCTGAGACCAAACCAGTCAACTGCTGCAGCTGAGAAAGAACTCCTTCTGTGCTTTAGTTTAAGATAGTTTCTAGTATCCCATCTTCAAATTCACTGATGTTTCTCTCATAAGTGAATATGTCCTTAAATCCATCTTGCAAATTTTCTATTTCAGATATTGTATTTTTTTAAACTCTAAGGCATTTACATTTTTTAAGTTTCTATTTCTCTATTTTTATGGTTACATTTCTTTAAATTCTTGACATAGTTATTACAACTTGATTCCCATATCTGCTAATTCCACCATTTCTCTCATTTCTGAATCTATTTTTAGTATTATGATTTATAATTTCTTGCTTTGTGACATGACATGTATTTTTTATTAGAAGCTGACCATTGTGAATGTTATGATGTTTAGTGTGGAGGCTTGTGGGTTTTCTTTGAAAAATGTTAGTCTTTGACCTGGTGGGCAGCTAATTTACTTATAGATCACCTTGATCTTTTGGAAGTTTGTTTGTTTGCTTGTTGTTGTTGTTAGAGCAAGTTGAGAGTAGTTGTTACTCAAGAGTTAATTTGTCATTCTCCTAAGAGTCAGGCTTTCTGGGATTTTTATCCAACATACTGAGTGTTCTTTGAGTTTTCTCTGCATTGGCTCGTTCAATATCAAATGGTTCCCAGCTCTGTTGAGCCCTGGTAGTTTTTCAGTTTATGGTTCCCTGGTAGTTGTTCTTTCCTGGTAATTGTTCTTTGACAAATCTTGTGGAGTCTTACCCTTCATATGTTTTACTATTCAGCTAAAACCTAAATGGTATTTCACAGGGATTTTTGAAGCTCTTTTTCTGCATAGCTCCTTAATTTTCAGTATTTTGTCCCAGAAATCCAGAAACCTCAGCTTCCCCAAACTCTTATCTCTATCTCAGCTCAGGAATATCACTAGGTTTTTCTGGATTTCCTTTCTTTTTGCTGGGGTCTAATAAATACAAAGAAAAGTATGGTGGTTACAAGGCTTGCCTTAATTGGTTTCCACTTTTTGTGGATCTCATGTGTGGTTGTTATCTAATGTCTGAAAATAGTTGCTTTACTTATATGCCCACTTTTCTAGTTGTTTACTCACTATTTTTTGCAGGAGTACAAATTGTTCTTTCATGGACTGAAGCAGAAGTTCACAATAGATACATATAATAAATATAGCTCTGAAATCACATCTTACAACATAAAAATAATTCTTAATCTTCACAACTAATGCTCCAGCAATAAGTATGATCTGCCCCTAAAATAAGCTGGATGGTAAGTTATGAATCATTTCCGGCACACCTGCTGCATTGCACCTTATTTTCTCATATTCAAAGAAATATATCAGAATACCAGTGAATAAATGTAATGTTCCAGTGAGAATAAACGTACATCTGGCTTTTACTTTACATGTAATATAACTCATAATTGATTTCAAGACATCAGCGTGTCCAAATACTAATGTTAAGAACCCCAATTAATTAAAAGGTAAAACAACTCAGTTCTAAACTTACAATATATGACTCTTAAGATGTTGTATCACATAGTGTCTTCAGCCTCATCTCTTGCTAGTCTATCTTATCCACACCATGTTCCAACCTTAATGAATTTCACATTATTCCCAGAATGCATCATGCTTTTGCTCAATGCAACACCTTTATACATGTTCCTTTCTTTCCTTTAAAGATAAGAAAATTAAGGTTTAGAAAATTTAAGTACTTGTTCAAGATTACACAGCTAGTAAGGAGGAAACAGGAATATAAATCCAGATCTGTATAATTCCAGAGTTTATGCTTTTAACCAGTACACTTGCCATTCTTAAATTTTTGTTCCATGGTAGAATTACCCAAGGAATTTTCAAAAAATCTCCATACCAATTAAATCAGAATTTCTGAGAGTATGACCTTAGCCTCTTTAAATCCTGTAATACCAATGTAGCCAAATTTGAGAGTCAGTGCACTTTTTCTTCAAAGTGATTTGGTGTTGATGAATACAGGCTCAAGGATGTGGCCAGAACCAAGTTCATTTTACTGAAATTTAGTATTTACCAAATGATTCCTGCTTGTACCTTGTGGAATGATGTGGAGAAAGTAGAAATCAATTATTCAATGTAGTCACAAACCCAAGCATCAGGAATTGTTGAGTAATTGAATATCAAAACTCTACCATTAAAGCAATAATAAAAGATACCTGGCTTGTTATTGTGGTTGGCTGATTCTGTTAAGTTACTGTTCCCTAGGCATTGCAGGATACCATAAAGTAAATAAGAGACATTACAAAATTGCTTTGTAAGAATAAGTACAGAATATAATACTATTATATTGCTAAGTACACATACTGAGCACTGCACATTATTAATAATCTTTGAACAAAAGGGTGGAATCTGAGCTCATGTCAGAGAAATTTAAATTCACCCATCCATAATTGTTAAGAACCCTACATTATATATCAGATGAGAACATAATGCTTTTGAAATCTAGTGATTGAGCAGAACTCAACACATTCCCCACATCCCCTATGCACACACTAGTGATTTACTTAGAATAGAATTATTCCTGGTTTAGTAGAAAAGCAGCTTCAGGATTAGAAATAATAAAATTCTATTAATTCCCTAAATTGGTTGGTATATTTACAGATACCATTATATCTAACCTTTGCCTGCATTTATCCCCTGATAAAATGCTGAGTTATACAGGTTTACTTAATATCACTAGTGTTCAACCAAGATGACACTTTATATTATGGAAAATAAGACCCTTTATTATATAGAGTAGAAAGGCTTCTGAAGAATTTAACTATTTTTTTGTTTTGTTAAAAATATACATATACCAATATTCAATAGTAGAATGGTATATTTTAAATATATGCATTTTAGCAATATCCATTTAATATCCCCGTTTTCCAATTTGAAGATATATCTGTCAGAAGATAGTACACTATGTTGCAACAACAAACAATGACCCAAATATTGTGGTTTAAAACAATAATGGCTCTCTTCTCAAATACATTGCCACCCGTCACAGATCAGCACTGCCAGCTTTAGGTTCATCGTAGTCAAGAGGATCTGAGCTTATAGAGAGAAAGGTGCTGCTGGCCACACCAAAAGGAAAGAGAGAGTATAGTTAACCATTCGCTGGCTCTTTAAGCTTTCACCCAGAAGTAGTTTCTGTTTAAACATCTTTGAACAAAGGGAGCAAGAAAATACAAGCCTACCATTTGTCTGAAAAGAAAACTTGAAAAATTTGGAAAAGAAAGCTGATAACTACCACAGTCTTCCTTTTCTGCTTATTAAACACTTGGTTCATTCCTATTCTTATATGCAAAACATATTCATCCCTACCCAGGAGAAACAGTTAAAAAATATTGTATGATTATAGCATCAAACTCAAAGTCCAGGATCTCAGGATAATGCATAGTGGTCTCTGCATCATTTTTCATCCTCCCATTCAGGAAAGGAAAAGCAAAGAACACACCGGAGTCATTACCTCATGACAAGTCTAAATCCTGGGCAGTCTCACATATTTTGAGTTACTTATTAAAGCAGTAACCAAAATTCTAGGTACCAATTCTTATGTCAGTCAGGAAAGACTAGATTATGCTACAGTCACAAAAAACTTTGAATATCATTGGCTAACAAAAAGGGTGAATTGGAAGCTTTTTCCTGTTCATGATGCAAAGCCAATGCAGTCAAAGGCATCTTTTCAATGCTGTCATTTAGCATCCCAGCCTCCATCTCAATAGTCACCACCTACCACACAGACTTATGGAGAGAACATGCTGAACAATATACTAGATACCAGTTAGCCTGTAAGCATCTTTCCAAAAGTAACATGTATCATATAGTCAGCCACCTGGTCACACCTAGATCCACCAGGGTAGAAAATGCAACCCTACCAATGCCCAGAAGGAGAGCTGTGTATACTTGATAAACAACACTAAATATTACAGAGGAAGACTTAAAGAAATAGATTTAGTGACTTAATAAATGATAAAATAACTCAGCAAATCAAAGGAAGACATTTTTTCCCCATTATCAATTTATACTTAGAGAATTCCTAGATTATAGACACTACACAAAATGAATAAAATGTAAAGGACCATTCTTCTAACAGCTTGCACTCAAAAGACAGACATCAAAACACTATCATATTTTAGCAAAAAAAAATTTTTTCATTCCCACATCTGCTATTTACCAGAGGACAGGATTTAATCTGGAAAACTTTCTTGGATGAAATGAGTTAGACACTTTAGATTTTTTTGTTGTTGTTCTTATATTACTTCTGAACATTCTGTCTCAGCAGGCTCTATAGTCTCCTGAGATTCTGTAGGCCAAAAAAAAGAAGAAAGAACTGAAATGGTCTTAGTACAGCAGAGAAATTAGGGCTTTGCTTAGGCATGACCTTAGGCAAGTCACTTGTTATTACTTGCTAAATCATCCTATTCATAAACTTTTGACATCTACACACACTGCAGGGATGTTGCAAGGGCTAGTAAGATCATGTTGAGAAGTGCCTTGCACCACTAAACACTAAGGCTAGAGCAGTGGTTCTTAACCTGGGTTCTATCAAACCCTAGGGGTTCAATGAGTCGGTCTCAGGGGTTCGGAGAAGCCTCTGCTGTGGAGGCCAGAAAAAAGTGTTGTGAGTTCATGCACTTTGTTGGTTTTGTTCTCTGAGCAAGGTGATGTTCATGCACGGCTCATTTTGTGCACCAGTAAAAAAACATATACCTATGTCTTGAATTTGGAAAGAAAAATCATATTTTATTTATCACTAAAGAAGGTTTCGGTGAATGCGCATATGAAAGTGGTGGGTTCGGTACCTCAAAAAAGGTTAAGAACCACTGCACTAGAGCCACTTTAAGAGACCATTGTTTTGAATAAGACTCAATACACTAATTTCTTATTCCTCTACTAATGATATTAACAGAAGCTACAAAATGCCATAGTTTAGCAGAATTAACAGATTGTTCTTTAACATTCCTCAATTGCATAATCACTACAATTATGTCCCATTATCCTGCCTTTCCTCAAGCTGTTTGGTACCTAAAAGCTCTTCGGGCTTAACTATTCACAAGCTGAATGTGGGCCATCAATTTCTCCTTCTATGCTCCTTCTAGTTCCCACAGCCTGAAGAGACCTTCAAAGAGGTAGTTTCTCACATGACACTCACTTTCATCAATAACTCATTATAGTCCACAGTCCACAAAGTCAAGACTCAAAGGTGGTGAGCAAAACTGGGTGGAAGGTGACACAAAATGTCATACGTAGTAGCAATGCTCATCTGTCTTCCCCTTAACTTTTTTGGGTTTTTTTACAGGGACAGAGAGAGGGGGGGGGGACAGATAGGGACAGACAGACAGGAACGGAGAGAGATGAGAAGCATCAATCATTAGTTATTCATTGCCGTTGTGACACCTTAGTTGTTCATTGATTGCTTTCTCACATGTGCCTTGACCGCGGGTCTTCAGCAGACCGAGTAACCCCTTGCTGGAGCCAGCGACCTTGGGTAAAAGCTGGCGAGCTTTTGCTCAAGCCAGATGGACCCGCACTCAAGCTGGTGAGCTCGGGGTCTCGAACCCGGGTCTTCCACATCCCATTCTGATGCTCTATCCACTGCGCCACCACCTGGTCAGGCTTCACCTTAACTTTTTATTTCTCAATTTGATTGCCCACTCACTGTATTGCTGTTCTTGGCCCCTTTTTAATGTCTCATACTATCATAGTAGCCTTAGTGCCCAGAGTAATCATTTAATTAAGATCTTATTCATTAATCATACACCATTGTATGAACAAATGTGATATTTCTTTTGTTTGTATAATTCATATGATCACTCAAACCACAGGCCTACCAATACCAAATATAATAGAAATTTTAAATGTATGATTTGGATATGAAAATGCTATGTGTTTGACCAAATATCCATCATCATATCAATACATAATAATTGGCAATGGGTTATAAATTTATAAAAAATTGAATATGATCAAATGGTTTTCACATCAAAATTACCAATATATTTTCTCATTGAAACTATACTTCAAGATCATGATGAGTCTCAAGGTTATTTCTTAAAAGTTATTATTATACCACCAGCAGAAGTGGCAGATTAATTTTGTTAGTAACACCAATTAATGATATTTTAGTATCAATACCATTTGTCCTGTCATTTTATAGGCTTCTTCTACTCTTACTCTACGTTCAGTCATGTAATTTTCCTTGACCAATTGCACAAGAACAAACTTGACACTAACAGCAGCTTGATAAAATACCTGTACATTTTTGCTTCCTCTCTTGCTCTTTGCCTTCACAATGTGAACATTCCCAGGCTAGCCCCCTAGTAGATGAGACACTCAGGACAGAGGTAAGCCAACCCAATCCTAGCCTAAGCCACAGACATGTCAAAAAACATAGTTGCCTAGCAGACCTGCTGCTGGCCATGTCATTCGTCTCATTTCAGATCATCAGAGCCATCAGTCAACCCACAAACTTGTGAGTAAAAAGAAATATTTACTGTTGCATACCACTAAGGTTCTGATATTGTTTGGTATACAGCATTTCTGTAGCCATAGATACCTGATGCATGAAAGTTCTGTTAAATAGAAATTTGAGGTTAATAAAATGCCAGACAATAGAGTTCAAAATTAGTCTTAAAATCTGTCAGAACAAAATTCTCTAGCAGAGTTACATAGTAACATATTATAAAATTCAAATAAAAATATTAATTTAGAATGTTTTTAAATGTCATTTTCTATATTGAGCAAGCAAATATTGATTCTAAAAGTAAATCCATGCCTTTCTTTTTTCCCCTACACCAATAGATACATGTATAAAAGTTGGAAGGCAGTTGGAAGGAACAGAAAGAACCTTAATGTGAATGAAGTTCTTCAAAGCTGAGCAGTGAAAATAGCAATGCCTCCAAACCAACTGTACCTTGCCTGGGAATGCACACCTTGGATCCGCTGACAAATGGGAATGGGTGTGAAGAAGTCCCTGAAAAACTTCTCTGACATCCTTCCTGAGATTCAAAAGTGTATGTACCACCCTGTCCTAGAGTGTATTCTCCCTGCACTGGGGCTCCTTAAACAACAGGATTCTATGCAGTGCTCAGAATCTTTGCCCTTTAGTAGCACTAAAATGGAACATACCAAAACCAAATCGTCACACCGTCAATGGTTATCCATGGAGTACCTGATATCCGTGGGGTTCAGCATTCGGCTGAAGGTCCATTTCTTGGACCTTGAACTTTACTTGTCTTTACACTTGAGTTGCTGTCTTAGAATAGTAAGTACCGTATCTTGGTGTCCTCTTAGTCAGAAGCTGCTGTGAGTTGGATACTTGTTTCTTTTTAAAATGAGTGATATGATTCCCTCCATTGTCATCTACTTGGCACAAAAGCCTCCAGTGAAGAACTTCAAAGCGCCCCTCATCACTGCTTCCATAATCTTAAAATTAAGTGTCTTCTCCTTTGTCAAATTCACAGACATAGGCTTTCTTATCCCCATGGGGAAGCCAGTGTCACTGCCTTTATTTTATAATCTAAGGAGAAAATACCAGGAATATCAAGTGTTTTTACCCTTTCCCTCAAATAAAAATAGCACTAGGAAAAGGATTTGGACCTCCCGGTCCCAGTCCAGTGCTTTTGCTAGGGACATTAGATGTTCATTATTACAAAAGCAGCAATAAATGATAGCAACATGTCATTCTCAGTGGAAAGGAAACCTCCCGCTTGCCTAGTTATTTCTGGCCCACAGTTCCAACCTGACAAACACTTCATTTTAATGAGCCCCCACTTAATCATTTCTATAATCACTTTAACTTTTAAGAAAAATATGTTTTATCTTTCTCCTTTCTCCTTTCCCTGCCCCTCTTCCCTGTTTCTAGCTTTTCTCCAATAGTATAAGCTTTGGAGGAGATCATTAACACCGGCTGACCTTGGAGCTGGAACAAAGCCATCAGAGGTTCCTCATCCCCTCCTCTGTCATTGGAATATTCCGTCTTCCCACTATTCCCGCACTAGTAGCCATTTCAAAGATGCAGCTTTAAGAGAGTGATGTGTTGTTGAGACCATGGTATATGTGACTGAACTCTGTTGAGGCCTCTACAAAGACTTTTAAGATTCTAACAGGTGAGTGCGGAGATTTACTGATCTTACAGTCACCAAGACAAGCCTCATATAAAAGTTTCCTTGCTTGGCCTCCCAGTGCTTACCGCAGGCTGTGTTCTTATACTAACTGTACAGAAAGAGGAGGCAGAGTAAACCCATCCCATATACACCTCAGCCCTGGCTCTTTGCCTGATCTGTATTGTGAATGGGGGGACATGGGAAAAAGAAAAAGAAAAAGTTTCCTTGCTTATTAAAACTGCCATCTACCCAGCTGGAGTGGTCTGTCTCTTTGGTCTCTCACTGCTCTCCAAATACTGGGGAGAGTTTCAGCTCCCTTCATCACTCCAGAAAATTCCAGGTTGCAAAACAACAACCAGGAAGTTCCAACTATGATTCAGAATTTTACACAAGAAGACTCAATATTAAAAATGTACTCAAATGCATCCCACCACCCCACCTCAAGCTTGGAAAGAAATATTTCAAAGATCATGGAGAAACTGTGCAAGAACTTTATCCGAAAGATTAACTACTTGAACTTCATTGACCCTGGCTAACACAGATGGATTTCAGAGAATAATGTGAATAACATAATACACAAAGTTTGAACATACCAATTCACATGCCTTTCTTTTTGGGAAAAATTAATGTTTATAATAAAAATTAAACATGAAAAAGAACGATATTATTAGAGCTTTTCGTGCCTGCCCATAATGAAATTATAGTATGTTCATAAGCTATCACAATTATATTGTTCTCACCAAGAAAAATTTTCATATATGTTTACCTTAAAATTAAACTATTTGATTATGTTTCAGATATTCTTTCAATATAACATCTTCTTTTGGTAAAAGATTTGTCATATAGCATGTAACTCCAATTCTCATCAATACAAGTTAAGAAAAGTTTTCTGTAATGGGCTTGTAGTGATTCAATCTTATTTTTCACAGAGCATCACTCAACTGTAGCAGAAAATACATGTATTTCAAATTGTCTTTGTGACTAATTTGATGTGAAGGTAAGTTTTAATTCTCAACAATCTTCAGACATAATCCAAGTTTTCCAACCTCATCAAGGGTGTGCATTCCAAACCGGCCATGTCTTGAAATATTCCCAAACCTATCACAATTTCACAAGTGATATTTCCTACGGATAAGTTCCCCCTGGTTAGAACAATTCACAGTGGAGTAACTTGGAAATGAGCTGCTTAGGCTAATTATTTAAAATATATTTTTGGTTAATAGTACTAGAAACACTGGAGATTCTTAAAGGTTTCTATGACTAACATCAATTCAGATATTGTGCATTTGTGTCCCCACCCCCAGTACAACTGAACACAGCCCAGCCACTCCCGAAACTAGGCTTTCCAAAGACACAATATACATTTTGATTTTGTTTTTGAGAACATGTTTCCAATTTTCACTTTCAATAGGAATATTTTTAGAGATCATTGGAAGCAAAATGTCTTGAAAATGTCTTCATAACTTCTCTAAGTTTCTTTCCAAATGTCATGATTTTTGGAAAAGACCACACCAAGTGGTAAAGAGATGGACAAGACTGCAAACACTTCTAAAATCTCTTTGGAGATATTCCATGTGCCACATTATATATGAACTGAGAAATGAAACATCTGTGACTAATACAAAATTGAGTCTGTCTTAAATTATAATTAACAGCAATGAGAAAATGTTGCCTGTTCACTTCTTCAGAGAATCAAGTCATCTTTTTATCATTAAAGAACTTGAGCCAATGATTATTATTTGTATAATTGCCTTGCCCAGTGCTTTTTCAATTGCAACTCAAGACTCATAGCAGAGTAAGAACAATGAGTATCCTTCAAACTTTCAAAAATTAGTTTTCAGAGAACTTTAGCTTTCCATAATACTTCATCTGTGAGCCCTCTTTTGGCCCCATATCAAATATTCATACCAAACAATAAGTTTTTCTTTGTACCAAACACTAAGTTGATAGAACTTAAGCTTTTAGCTTTCAAAAAATATATAGTACTAATTTTTCTCCTGACAAAACTTCCAGGAAAATGTAACAAATAAGAAAAGAATAAATTAAATTTGGTGGGGGAACCATGCTGAGGCCTCTAGACAGTGCTTATGAAAGAAGAAGTTAGCTCCTGGTACATCAATGCCTTATCCCAGACGTGGTCCTGATTCCTAAGACCTCTCAGCTTCTTCTTATTCCCACCGCTCTGATATGGACCCTTTACTTCCAACAGTCTCGGTTCCATCTGGCCTGCTAACATTCCTCACATCACTAATCTTTTCTAACTTTCTTGCAATGCATTCTTTAAAGCTTCTCCAGTCTCACCTTCTGTTTTGAACTTTTTTGACAATGTTGCTTTACAGTGACCTCTTTGTCCTCTGAATTCCTATTATAGCCCGTGGTCTGTCCGTCTTCAGTGTGTGGGTGTCGAGTCCCAACAACTCAGTTAAAAGCTACTCTCAGGCATGGTGCTGCCCGCTCTTCAGTCATAGGAACAGCACTTGTTTACACCTATGTAAACACTACGCAAAACCACAAGGACAGTCTTCTAACATTGACATTGTACAGATTCAGAGTTAGATATATTTAGTAACAAGCTTATGGTACCCTACCGGAGACTAGAAACTAGATCTGGTGTTCTTGCTGTTACCAGCAGTTTCAAATTTTTCACATGAGAATATCAGTCAAATACCTAAAAATGTATGGGCCCCCAATACAATTGCAGTCTCACGTAATTTACTGTCTATCTGCCCTCTGGTGCTTGCGCTCCGACTTTGGAGACCCCGCTGGTAGTCAGCCAATCAAGACTGCTCTGCCTGCTGTGCCTCTCCCAGTCCGCACTGCCCTCCCCTCCCCAGGGCCCTATCCTGCTGCCACCTGGGGATCCCCTGTAACATAAACCTTAGTTTCACTCGAAGGGACAACCCTTTCTCAACACGTTCCCACATCTTGACATTCCATGCTATCAAAGCGCTTGTCCCTGGGAAAGGGGCATCTTGCACAAGCCCTCGAAGAGCTGATTCTCTGGAGTTTGAGCCTCAGAATATGCTCAGCAATATATTAAAACTCGGGCCACAAAGGAGTTCCCATTTCCAAAGAACACAGATATCTATGAAGTAACTTCAGTCCAAAATGCTATTACAATAAATAGACAAAAATAATTATTTGACACATGTTGCCTGCTCCCTGACAACCACGTTTACTTCTCTATCTCTGTCTGTGCCTTTGCCTCCGCTTTGTTCCAGCTCTCGTTTGTCCTGGGCCTGGAGGCATAGACAAGACATGGGGCAAAAGCATTGCAGCTTCTGCGTGGGCCAAGGCATAGAAGCATGAATGGAAAGGTGCAGTAGGTTAGGAATTAGGGTCTGGAGTCAGGAAGACCTGGACTCTAGTTCTGATTTTGACACTAACTAGTTTTGTGATTTTAGGCAAGTTGCTTAAGGTTTTTGAACCTAGGTCTCTTTACCTATATAATCACTTACATAATACAATCTCAATAAGTAAGACGGAACAACAAAAGGATTTAACACAATATATAGCATGAACATGTTGAATGATGGGGAGAGAGATGTGACTAGAGAAATGAGAACTGAGGGAGGCAGACCCTGTGGTGGGTGGCTTACATACGTCATCGCACTTTATTCTCGCCGCAGTGACGAACCCCAGCCTTAGGTGACATAACATGTTCAGTATAAAACCAGTCCAGCTGAACAACTCCAGCCTCCCAAACCTGAACCCTTAATAATTTTTCATCACTACTTACATGTCACTGATCATGAAATCTTTCTAAACCGACCAAGAAAGCTCTATTTTATCCTCTATTAGAACCCGTGGCATATGTTTGGGTGGGCAGCAATGTCTATCTCAGCTTCAGAAAGATGTCTGGCAGTCACAGGAATGATTGGGGGAAAAGGATGAGTTGGGAATCTATTCAACTGTCCTATGCAAGAAGTGGTGAAGTCTTGACTAAGTCAGTAGGAGTCAAGTGTGGAAAACCAGGGGAATGGCCAGGGAAGGTACTAAGCAATGTGCAGTGAGGGATAGAAAGATGGTGCAATGTGGTAGGAGAAAGATACAGAAAAAAAACATAGGGAACTGTTTATTTTTTAATCAGCAGAACAGTATCTCTGCCTGCTGTGCCTCTCCCTATCTGCACTGCCCTCCCCTCCCCAGCTGCACTCAGTGTTGCAGCTCTGGCCCTGCTGGCCGGCCCAGAAGCTGCAACACTTCTGTGTGCAACTTCTCTCAGAAGCTCCTTTAAAACTTGCTTCCTGTAAGGAAACTGTTGAGGTAGATACCTCTGAGATAAGAGGGATAGGAAAAAGATACCTTTCTAGTAACGACTTCTTCAAAGTTTTTTTCCAATTGGTTTCATCACCAGAGAGATAGAAATCTTTGAGATTTTTTACTAGAGGTCATTAGTGACAGCCACCATTCAGGAAAGGTAAAAAGAAGAGTATACTAAGAGTCAAATGGCCTGCCATCATTGCGTTTCAAAATATGAAATGATAAGTGTGACAGCACTTTGAATACTAGAAGATGTTATTGTAACATGATGTCAATGGCATTGCTGATGCACATGAAACAGACAAAATATAGTCTTATACTGGTCTCCATGGTATGGAGTAATTGACTGGCTGATTATTTCCCAAATCAGGCTTACCTGATTTCAACTCTTTTTTCATTAGCGCTATCCTAAGATATTTATTCTTTCCAATATATCAGATTCAAAATATCCACTCTGGTGCTGAGTATTAAGATATTCACATTAAAATCACTGGCTTAAAGTATAATTGTATTGATCAGATTTTTAAAGGCAGCACTCACAAAAAATATTAGCAATGTTATGTGGCAATGCAACATTGACTCAAATTGGTATTGAACATAAAACCCAACCTGCAATAACACAATCTGTAAACCCACAGAAGCAAAGACAATCATAATCCAGGCCGGGTCTCACCTCCTCCCCTGCTGCATCTGTCTCTGTCATTAGCTCTGTAGTAGTCTTTTAAGGGGCCTTCAAAACTGGGGGGAGTGCTCCACAGACTGAGAAACTGAGGAATTAATCTGGACAGGAAAGCATCATTGACTTCTGATGGATCATTGGAGGTAGGTAGAAGGGTAGTAAATATGCAAACCTAGAAAACAGATAAACAAGGTTTGGTTGGTCGCATTAGCTTAAATAAATAACTACAAGCAAATCGCTTATCTGTATCTCAAACTAATGACCAAATTAATGACCAAAAATGACCCACTCACATCTGTGAAGTGAACAGAACTAATGTTGGGAGACACACAGAGCAAGGTTCAAATCCAGGATTCGTCACTTGCTAAGTGAAAAAGGCTGGACAAGTGACACTCTCAGCTCATACTTTCAGCTAAAATTGGGAGAAATAATTCTTACCTCAGCAGCGCCGTAGCAAGGATTAAATGAGATAATGTGGTAAACGTACCTTGTATGAAAGGTTTTCGGTAAATGTTCTTTTCCTTTCTTCTTATTTTAAAGGGCTGTTATGGGAATCCAATTATAATAGAAATGAATATAGTTGAAAAAAATTTGAAGATCTATGCAAGTGCAAAGCATTATTATTATGATTATGATCCTTCAATTCAATTTTCTCCTCTTATCCAGACACTGGTGTTCTTAAAAAGAAAAAAAAAAAAGTATGTGGATAAAAGACAAGCTGAGAGAAATAGAGTTAAAAAAAAAAAAAAAACCTAATGCAGATAGTGGGAAGCTAATATTTCTTTATTCATTTCCAGCTTTATGGCACTTGGTAAATCAGCAAATAAAACCAATCAGTTCCAATTAACTTTCCTGGAAGTGAGGAGCCAAAAATAAAAGAGCAAGTTATACATGTACTTTTAAAATTTTCTCAGTGTAGAAAAAGCTACTGATGTCATTACTAGTGAAAATAATAATAATATGTAATGACATTACTAACAAAATGCTCATTGCTACCTGAAACAACACTTGTAAGACACTGCAGCACCTGGGAGAGAGCAAAACCCCAGGGTTTCTGTGGGAGCTGCTCCCAGCCATTTGCTATAGCAGGCATGATCCAAGGAGCACTGCTGTATGCTTTTTTTAAAAAAAAAAAATTGATTGCCAAAGGTTGCACCCTAAATTTGGCAATAATGAGACCTTCAAAAATAGCATGAAAAGCAGAGACTTCAATCTCCCCATGATGTACAGCTACCAACAGTTAGCATGGATGATGCACCAGCAGCTCTGAGAACCAGCCTCAGTAATGCTACTGGTGGACAGTTCTTCTAAAGACATGCACAGGACGGGAATGCCCATAACTGGACATGACCATGGGAGCCTAGTGAGATGAAATGGAGGTCAGGACATTTAAGTCCATTTTGGAAGAGATGTTTCAAGTTTCAAGATACAATTTTCCATTTTTTTAAAAAAAAGTACTACTTCTCTATATGTTTTTATTGTTGTTGTTGTTGTTAGCATGCACGTGAGAGAGAGACAGACAGACAAAGACAGAGAGAAGGACAGATAGAGACAGACAGACAGAAAAAGAGAAAAATGAGAAGCATCAATTCTTCATTGTGGCACCTTAGTTGTTAATTGATTACTTTCTAATATGTGCCTTAACGAGGGGCGGGGCATGGGGTCCAGCTGAGCCAGTGACTCCTTGTTCAAGGCAGCAACCTTGGGCTTCAAGCCAGCAATGATTGGGTTCAAGCCAGCAACCATGGGGTCAGGTCTATGGTCCCATTTGCAAGACGATGACCCCATGCTCAAGCTGGTGAGCCTGCGCTCAGGTCTGATGAGCCTGCGCTCAAACCAGCAACCTCAGGGTTTCAAACGTGTGAGTCCTCTGTGTCCCAGATTGGCACTCTATCCACTACAACCCTGCTTAGTCAGGCTCCATATGCTTTTAAAAATAGAATTCTTCAGAGTGGTCCTCATAGAAGCTTAGTTATATAAGGAGATCCCTCACTCCTGTAGAATCTCATTCTTCACTGAAAACATGAAAGGGGAAGGAAAGGACAGAAATCTAGTTTTTAAAGGTGTTAAAATATAGAAAACATTGTAAAATGATCATTTTAGGCTGAAAATCCAAATATTTTCTCCTCTCTTCCTCCACAAATACTACTTTAATTCACTGAGGGACCTACATATTAAGACCCAAACATATAGAATAGGCTGTCTCATTCAATACTTTCACTTCTCAAATAAGAAATACCTGGAATACATTATTAACTTGACAATTCCTTGTCTAAATGTTGTGCTCTGTTGGATTTGGAGTTGTTAATATTACAGCCAATAAACAAGAGAATACTAGCTAAAAAGAGAAACAAACTGGCTATGGTGAGTTCCCCTCCAGCACTGTACATTAAAATCCTCTTTGCTGTGGAGTTTTTCATCTTTTGAAATTTGGGAAGGGGGTAAGACACATGCTTTTCTTTTTTAAGTTCACACCATGTAGAGAAACCATCTAAATCATTTTGGTGGGCAGAGATTTTATTTCTAATTTTTCTGTGCAAAATGCTTTGTTAAATCCTGATGACAACTTTTATGCATAATGCATAAAATAAACTTTGCCAAAAATAAGGCACTTTCTAAAATTATGTAAACCCCTTTAGAAGCCAAATGACACATCACAGGGCATGGCATTGCAGTACACTGGCAACACCACGCTGCAAGGTAGATGGAGAGTATTGTGCTCTATACCATTAACTTCCAAACATCTAATCTGTGTAGTCATCTTGCATTCAAAATTACATGCTATTTCTTATGAGATTCTTATATTGATGCCTAGTTTATGCACCACATAAATTCAGCCCTGTCTTTAACACCTCTGGGAATCTTCACACTTTAAAAAGATCAGATTCTTATTTCATTTATATAACCGAGAAAAAATCTTACAACTGACCAGAAAATACTTTAAAAACTGCTTGTATGTGTGTGTATGTGTATAGTATTTTTACACATGTATCTATCATTTGATAAATCAGATAGGTAACTCCAATTCAAATCTTATGGCTGTTTTTGTTTATTTAAAACCATAAAAATAAAGACCAGGAAGAAAAAAAGACTTAGCATTCAAAAGTAGGTGCTATAAATCCTGTCATGCAAGAGCCAAATAAAAAATAAATAAATAAAAAATCAGAATAATAACAATGTATCACTAGCCAGTGTCACTAAAATGATTTGTTTTACTCCCCTAATCTTTACCGTATCTAAACTGACTATAATAAATGAATAATTTCTCTGAATACAGAGTAGTTAATTGAAAAACTGCACCAAGTATAAA
Organism: Rhynchonycteris naso; assembly: GCA_037038555.1. Taxonomy (NCBI): domain Eukaryota; kingdom Metazoa; phylum Chordata; class Mammalia; order Chiroptera; family Emballonuridae; genus Rhynchonycteris; species Rhynchonycteris naso. The sequence continues at coordinate 159,675,924 of CM072997.1, read as the reverse complement.
ACCAAGAAATCATAACACAAAATACAAGGTTTCCTCAGTGTTTAGGAACTTGTCTTTGTCAATATTTTTAAGGTTCAGTGTAAATGATACTGTTTACTATCATATATCATCGACCATCATGAATTATGTTAGATGTCCCATGAATATTAATGGTCTTAAGTTACAGGACATTTCATCAACACACATCCAGGTGTGAAATGCTGATGGAGTTTGGCTTCTTCCTGAATGAAAATGGCACCATGATCTAAATGAGCTTTATCTTGAGAGCCAAGTTTCTAAGAGCAGTCCCTGTTCAAAAGGCAGGGGCCAGTTTGACAAATGGTTCGCATCCCCCTGGATGTAGAAGGTGTGACATCTCGCTCCTGGGCAAATTGTTTTTCAAAGTTCCCCTCTGGACATTTATTTACCATTGTGTGTACAAAACAATTCAAATCCTAAGGAGGGGGGTGGATATTAGAATGCAGAAATAAACATCGCATTGTTGATTTTAAACTGTGTTGTCCTGGGAGAGCACACATTTGTTCAGGCATCCCACAGTGGACAAAATAATTTTAAGAATTAGTTGAATGAAAACAAGGGCACAAAGATGAGTTGTTAATCATTTGGGCCAGTGGAAAATGTCCTTTCTGAAAAATCTTTAAAAACCTATAGCACCTGAATTTGCAAGAAAGTTGTATTGTATGAATATTTTTTTATTGAAAATAAAGCACTTTGGGCTCAGTTCAATAATAACAGCTTACCAGAGAGTAATTGAAGTTATCCAATTCTCTTCCCATTGAAAATGACCTACAGTATATACACACAAAAAAATCTGTCATGCAATTTTATTGAGACCAAAGTAAAAAGGAATTGGGGTTAGGCACTGTGTGAGCATTTAACGCACACCAAATGATGATATAGTAGGGGAAAATTATCCCTTTTTCTTCATATTTCTTTTCCAAATTTTCATCTGTTCCACCCCCTGCTGCGTTCCTATTGACTTCAAAGAGAGGTCCATGGGGGTCCAGAGCAAGAAGAGAATTTGGCCCCGCATGCATAATTTTTGTGCTCTCTTATTCATAACATACACAATAAGCACTGAATTTGAAAAGGCTCTTACAGAAGCTGATAATGGCTCCCCAACGATCTTGTATCTTCTTGGTATACTAAACAATATCACCAATTGTGCCAGTGGAAATGCTGAAAACTCTGAGGAAAAAACCATGCCAAGTCTTTGTTATTATCTTCATCTATTATTATTACTCTAGCTAATAATAGCAATATTTATGTAGGACTGAAACCACAGTCTCATCATAATAACTTGTAAGACCATAGGCATATCTGAAATCTTTATAAGAAGGAAGCTACCCAGAAAATTCTAAAATCTTCTCCCAGGAAATCTCACCATCTCAAGGCACAAAAAGACATCATGTGGACCAGCACACAACAGTAATAACAGCAAATTACTGGGGACAATGATGGAGAAATAATAGGTGGGATAAAGTAACTTTGTAGAATGCTGGTAGGGAAGAGAAGTCACTCTGTTCCAGAACTGCAAATGACAGGGACAGAGGTTGGAGAGAAAGAATATGGGGATGGGTCAGGGGGTTGCACCAACAAACTATTCTAGCATTGTGAAAAGACTAATATGTGGGGAGTTTGGGGTTGGGGTCAATGTGGAGGTAATAATGTCAACAAACATCCTAATGGAATCTGACCATCTTGGGAAGTAAAATAAATACTATACCATATCATTAGTTTCTTATTCACATATAAAAATCTATAGTCACATATGGGCAATTTGAGGAACAGGTGGAAAAAAAATCTGTGTTTTGTTTTGTTTTTTTGACAGAGATAAAGAGAGTCAGAGAGAGGTGCAGATAAGAAGAGACAGACAGGAAGAGAGAGATGATAAGTATCAATCCTTCATTGTGGCATCTTAGTTGTTCATTGATTGCTTGTTCATTGATTGCTTTCTCATATGTGCCTTGACGGGGGGACTACAGCAGAGAGAGTTTGCTCAAACCAGTGACCTTGGGCTCAAGCCAGTGACGTTAGGCTTCAAGCCAGTGACCTTTGGGCTCAAGCCAGCGATCATAAGGTCATGTCTATGATCCCACACTCAAGAGAGTGACCCCACGCTCAAGCTGGTGAGCCCATGCTCAAGTCGCAACCTCGGGGTTTTGAACCTGGGTTTCATGCATCCCAGTTCGATACTCTATCCATCGCGCCACCATCTGGTCAGGCAAAAAATTAATATTCTTAATACACATTTTGGTCCATTTCTTTTTCGTCCTATGAAGTTTTGACCTAAAGTGTGGTTAATCTAACATTGCCACATTTTTAATTTACCTTCTCAAACACTGATGCCTTATTATTAAACTATAGTATCAAAAACAGACAAGATCATAAAATTGCTGTACAATTCACTGACATAATTTTCAGTGATTTATCAATTCAGTATATCTTGATGTCTAGGATCCTAAAAATCAGCTGATATCTCATCTGTTGCAAGCACATTTATAATTTAGATGGCAGCAAAAGTGAATTCCCTATTTATAGGTAAACCCTGCAACTTACAGAAGGTAGTCAACAAAAGTTAAAATGACATCATAAATCTATGAAACACCTTATAGTTTGTTTACAAAGCAGTTTCACATATTTTATTTTATTTGTTCCTCTAACAATATTGTAGTTCAGTTGAAGAGAAGAAAGTGGAACTTTTGATTATCAGTGGAGCTTCCAACCAACCTCTTTGCTTTAGCACAGTAATTTTCAACCTTTTTCATCTTATGGCTCACATAAATTGATTACCAAAATTCTGCGGCACACCAAAAATATATATTACATATTTCGCTGATCTAAAAAAATGTATAATTTTGATTCATTCACACCAGACAGCTATTTTTGTGTTGGCTGTTGTAAATTTTTTTTGACAGCCTAAGAAAAAAGAGGTCAGTGTCCCTGAATAGTCAGGTATTGAATGTTTTAAAAATTCTTGTAGCACACCGGTTGATAATCATTGCCCTAGCAGATAGGGCACATAATTGAGAATCAGGCATATTGCTTCTTTAGCCACTGACTACTTTCCTGTATATGTTGCATTAACCCAAGCATGTAATCCTTTTCCAGCTTTTAGCATTGCTATTATCACACATACATGCAAAAGGGAAAGAATGACAGTAACTCAGAGACAGTATTATAGGTGTTGGAGTAGTAGTGAATATATCCTACTTTGACTACTTTGAGATGAAGTTCTGTTGACAAAGTTATCTGCTGCTCTAGCTCTAAGGCTCTAATACATGGTTCTGAGGACTGTACAGGAAAAACGTGACTTGCTTAATACCCTCTTGTTTTTCCTTCTTTGGCTCACTATTTAAAATGAAATCTGTGGGCTTGTGTTTCTATTGGTCCTTGGCACCTGCTAACTTCTTAGTGCTAAATAGGTAATCAATAAATACTTCTAAAAAGAATGAATCAATCATGCATTATGTGCAGAAATATCATTTTAAAATAATTATCTGAATCATTTGCCTTTAAGAAGTTAATCTCAGCCCGACCAGGCGATGGCGCAGTGGATAGAGCATCGGACTGGGATGCAGAAGATCTAGGTTTGAGACCCGAGCTCGCCAGCTTGAGCGCGGGCCCATCTGGTTTGAGCAAAAGTTTGCCAGCTTGGACCCAAGGTCGCTGGCTCCAGCAAGGGGTTACTCGGTCTGCTGAAGGCCCGCGGTCAAGGCACCTGTGAGAAAACAATCACTGAACAACTAAGGTGTTGCAACGGCAACGAAAAACTAATGATTGATGCTTCTCACCTCTCTCCATTCCTGTCTGTCTGTCCTTATCTATCCCTTATCCCTCTCTCTGACTCTCTCTCTATCCCTGTAAAAAAAGAAGAAGAAGAAGAAGAAGAAGTTAGTCTCAAACTGAAACCAATTTAAAATTTTAGGCTCTATGATTTGATTCTCTAATTAGACCTCTACCATAGATATTTAAAGGTGGCTTCAACAAGGAGAATTTGACATAAACATAGATTTAGAACGTGGGCTTTTTCTTATTCCACCAGGAAAGCAGTCTTATTTTAAAGAGCCCTTTTCTCCTCCTCTTTCTGTGGTTGAGGAATTCACAACAAAACACAGCACAGGCAAAAATCACATGAAAATGGTTGACATACATGGCAGGCAACTGTCTCACAGTCTCACAGCTTTAAGTAGTAGAAGATTATCCTTTTAACGAGGATAATTTTATTTTTCACTAGGTATCTATCAAAGGAAAGATTACAACATAGCAGCTGGAACGCTGGAACCTACATAATGTATTGCACATTTTAATCATGTTGGATAAAACACTCTTTCTATGGATATCAATTATACTAATGACTCATATAATACTCCCGTGTGCCTACGGGCTATGTATTGTCACCCTCTTTTGTCATAAAAATAGTTAGCAGCTCTGGATCCACACTGAAGTGGTTGCTTTCATTTTTATATAATGAATGAGTAACACTGTAAAAAAAGACATTTTATCCCATATTAGTTTAACAGAGTGAAGAGATTTCACATATGACAGTGCTAAATATATTCTTAAGCTGCTAATAAAGCCAAAAAGCCTTTGAGGAAGAATTCTAATGACGGGTAATGCCAGAAGTTTGTATTTCTGAAACTTAAGCAAAAATGTTCCACTTAGGTATAATTTCTAAATATCTTTAAAAGGAATAGGGATTTCTAATAATTTCATTTCCAATAAATCTTCCTGGTCAATTTGGAATCATTTTATTTGCAATAAATCTCCTCAGTCAGCCTAAAAGATAAGCTTACATTTTTTTTCTTTTCCCAGAGTGCAATGTTATAAAGTTTCTTTGAATGTGTCTTCAAAATTAATAATGACAACAGAAGGTATGATTCATAGCCAAACTACTATGTGCTTCCTTTTCATCAACAGAACAAGAATTTCTGCTAGAATTGTTGAAGATTATTCACCTAAAAATAAATAAATGAACACGTGACTGAATTCCTTAAGTGGTGTTCTAAAAATGCCTCAGCTGAGGGTCCATCCATGTTCCCATTCTTCAGAGTACCTGCTAGCAATGCTACAGTTAAGGCTTTAGGAGAATTTCCATTATAAACTTCTAGTTTTCAGGTTTAATAAATCAGTCATAAAAATGTGCTCAAAGCTGAAACTTGGCAAAGCAATTTAAAGAAAAGAAAAAACTTCTGCCTGGTCATTTTTAAGTTACACAAGTATAAAAAATACAGCTAGGAAGGTATCTTACAAGCATTCTCCCTACAAATAGATTTGAAGACATATGATTTTAATTATATAGAAAATTGGTCAAGTGACTGGTTCATAGTATAGTTAGATTATTTGGTGTGGTTTGAAGAAAAGGGTAAAATAATAAAGTCATTAAAATTCTACCTAGCAGCTTCTTTATGTGCATTTTGAATATTATTCTCTTTGGTTCAGTAGTTTTCTTTTGGGGGGGGGGTTCAGAAGGCAGGGTTTGTTCGTTTGTTTGTTGTTGTTTGTTTTTGTTTTCACTGGATTATCACTTTCTTCCCATTTGGTTCAGCTAGATATCCATGTGCAAAAATCTTGGAAAGCTTTCTCTACTTTAAGTACTGACAATTTTAAAGTATGCATATATTTAATTATTTATGTAGTTGAGTGGTATTACCTGTATTAATAAAAGTTACTGATTTCTCCAATTTCTCTTTACAAAAAGGCTTATAAATGTTGTGGGTTGACCTATTTAAATATGTCAATAGATCCACTTAAACACTAAATCTTTGAGAACATATTGAGTGTTTCTTGGACTCTGTTAATATAATCAGACAGAATACTTGTTACTTGGTTATATCCCCTGTCCAAGTTTGATGGCCACTGACGCACTGGTGATTTAGCCTCAGAAATCCAACCCTTACTACATAAACATAAGAATTAAGAAGACTTTTATAAGGCAAAAAGACTTTGTAACTGAAATTTATTTCCTGTACCTTTCAAAAATGGAGACATTAATTCTTTGATATTTACATACTTAATTTTTGACTACTCCAGACTTATTCTGGAGGTTCTGTCATTGCTATTTTTTCATTTTTGCTCATGTTCATGGTGAGACTGGTGTGTTGGAAGAATGACTTGGCTAGTGAATGAGCATAGCCCACTGCTCAGAATCATCATCCTAATTTAGTTTAGTTTTCTAATCACTTTTATGTATCCGATAATAATATCTTTGTTTTTCTGTGAAAAATATTCCTTAAAATAATGGTAAATGGCATTGAAAGTGACGGAAACTAAAAAATGATTATTATTAGTCATAAAATGAAGCAGTATAATATAGTGTCTTTGAAATTATACTGCCTGGATTCAAATCCCAGATTCATTCATTTTCTAATTGTGTGACTCTGGGCACATTACTTAATTACTCTGAAGCTCAATTTCCTTGTTTGAAATAAAGGGGATGAAAATAATAGTAATACTTCCTCATGAGGTTTCTTTGAGAATTAAGTGAATTTCAGTGCTTACCAGAGTGTCTAACACAAGATAAGTGCCCACTGATCTATTAATGTTATTCTTATTACTATCACCATCATCATTATCATCACTGAGGAGAAATTATAGAGGTAGCCCCAAATAAGCAAAGATATTCCAAGATTTTATAGCTTTCACCCTCCATATCAAATAGTTTTATTCCATCTTTTTCTCTTTCTCTTTTTTTTTTTTTTTTTAGTTTCTTTTGGCTTCTTTATAGTCACTTTCTCTCACACTTTTAAAGCTTAACTTTCAAGCAAAACAACTGCCGTTCTCAAATGTAGGCAAGGGTTTCATATCTACTATTAGCCACCAACAAAAATAGTTTAATACTTGGTTAAAGATTTATAAATCATACTCATTAAATTGATATAAAACACAAAGTTAGAAAAATTCACTAATATGCTATAAGACTGACTTGACCTGGGGTGGTGAACACACAATACAATATACAGATGATATATTATAGAATTGTATACCTGAAACCTATATAATTTTATTAACAAATGTCACCACAGCCTGACCAGGCGGTGGCACAGTGGATAGAGCGTCGGACTGGGATGCGGAAGACCCAGGTTCGAGACCCCGAGGTCCCAGCTTGAGTGCCGGCCCATCTGGCTTGAGCAAAAAGCTCGCCAGCTTGGACCCAAGGTCACTGGCTCCAGCAAGGGGTTGCTCGATCTGTTGAAGGCCCGCGGTCAAGGCACATGTGAGAAAGCAATCAATGAACAACTATGGTGTCAAAATGAAAAACTGAGGATTGATGCTTCTCATCTCTCTTTGTTCCTGTCTGTCTGTCCCTGTCTATCCCTCTCTCTGACTCTCTCTCTGTCCCTGTAAAAAAAAAAAAAAAAAAAAAAAAAGTAACAAATGTCACCACAATAAATTCAATTAAAAATAAGATAAATAAGGCAATAACAATCACATTTTGAATAGTGTGTTAGTTCCAGGCAAAACCAAACAAAATTGCATCAAAAAAGCAATTACAATAATGAGAGGATATAAAAACCCCAATTTCTGAGGAAAAATTGAAATATTTGTGATCCTCTTTCCTAGATGAAGACTGAGAATTCAAATATACTTTTTCCAACTATTGAAAGGTTATGATTTGGAAGTGATTATTCCTATTCTGCATAGTTCCAGGAAGTTTGACAAAATCTAGTGAATGTAAATTAAAGGTAGATTTCAAATCATTAAGAGAAAATTTATTTCAAACAATTATTTCTAAAAAAGAGATGATTACCCTCACAAAATGCTAAGTTCCCAGTTTTCTTACCTTGATTGTTATATACCTTTATTAGGCAAAGCCAGTGACTTACTCACTTCTCTCCTGTCTGTTAGATTCAAATGTTCACTAGGTTTCCAACAGCTCCTTCAAAGCAGATTCACTGTCTTAAACACCAAAAAACACTGCTATTCTGGGTACCTAACTCACTTCTCAATCACCTAAAACAAAAACTTGAAAGTCCCAATTTCTCCCATTTCAGATGATGATCATGGTTGTGGTGACAACTATTTTCATTGAGTTTTTACTATCTGAAGTCATTGGGCTAAATTTTACATATATTATATAATCTTTTCAGTAATTATATAATGTGCACATTGTTTTCTTCATTTTATAGGGGAAGCTGAGGCTTAGAAAGGTAAGAAGCAGAGCTAGCATTTTTAGTTAAGGGCCTCTGACTCTAAAGACTGTATGACTAGTTTGTCTACTATACACCTTTTCCAAGTAGTTATCTGTTCTACCTCTTAAAGTTCTTTAGTGTCGGCCTTCTCACTTTTCATCCCTCTGTACGTAAGGGAACTCTGGCTATTCACATGGCTGGCTTCTTGAATTCTTCATGTAGCATCTTGTATGTCATCCTAACTAAGTAGACCCCTCCCCTAAATCTTAGGGTACCCTGACTATAGTGCTCATCATCATCAGGGTTTTTTTAATACTTAGTTACTTGTTTATTCCCTAATTTCTTAAAGAAATTGAAGCCTTATGGGGGAGAACTTGATATTTGCTGCTCTCTTAACATTCAGCAATGAGAGTACTGACACTTAGGTTGTGCTCAATCAATATTTGTTGGTTGACTGGTAAGATTGGATGCACATTTTACTATGTTGCCTGATATATATAGTCTTTCTACCACTTCACATGGTTCCAGCTCTTATCATCTCATTTGGATACCACAAATAGTTACCATCTCATCTCCAGTGTCTCCCAACTAAAATACAAATATAGAAAAGATTGTGTCCTTGCTCAAAACTCTTCGGTGGCTAGTCTTTGACTATTGAACAAGTCAAAAAAATTTTAACAACATTGAAAAATTGCTATTAACACCACATCTGCAGTCTTCTATGTTCCAGCCATACCTTACCACCAGCACTGTCTGAGGAAGATGCATAATATCATGTTCTGGCACCTCTTTAATGATGCTCAGTTCTAGAAAATCATTTTTCCCCTCTTCTCAAAAATAAATGTACTTTTAAAGAAATTATCTTTTTTGCAAAGTTTTTTCTGGCTCCATCCTTCAGAGAAATGTTAAACATTCCCCCACACCCATATGTTTTCTTTGCATTTTGACTATTATTTTCTGTGGTATATATAGAATTGTATTATACAGTTAATTGTGCACTTTTCTTGCTTTTCAAACTAGATTACACATGTGACATATAATTATTGCTTACTAAATAGTCAAATTTTGAATAAAGGAAAAAGTTGAGCTCAGTGATATCTATTATCTTCTCATATTTTATATATCATTAATTACTGTTATTTTTTAATTGAAAACTATTTTAGCAGTTCATACCAAACATTTTTAAATTTGATCCATGCCTACTAATTAAAAGCATTAAATGCAAACAGACAAACAAACAAAAAAGAAACACCAAACGAACAAAATCATCTATAGTGCCAAAGATATAAGGTGGGGGTGGGCTTCCCAAATAAAAAAATGCTTGCATTCTTAAATGTTAACTCTTATTCAGCAATTATATTGTTTCTTTAAATTAAAAATCTCCTCCTATATTTCTGATGGAAATTTAAATTGAAAAATCTATTAGAAGCACAAGCTGGCAACATGTATCAAGAATCTATAACTGTTTATGGGCTTTGACCCAGAATTTGACATCTACAAAGTAATAAACCAGGAAAAATAGAGATATAAAATTAATTGTGTCATTAATTTATTATTGTATTATACAGTGTTTTATTTTATACTAAAGTATCTAAATAAAATTAAAAACAACTTTAATAACAAGAAAATGTAGAATAATTAAATAAATTAAGATGTTTCTATACAATTAGAATGCATTATTTAATAATCAAGGACATAAAAAACTAATCATTAACATGTGGAAAAAAGTATTTACCATATAATCCCAAACATCTACATATGTATACATATAAACATATGCATATGTACACATAAACATATATACATGTGTGTGTGCTTGAGAGAGAGAGAGAACAAGAGAACATTAACATAATTTCCAGGTGGTAAGACTATGTACAATTATGATTTTCTTCTTTACTATTAATTTTTCTTCTATTTTCCTACCTCAACAAAAATTAATGTATATTCCTTACACATCAAATTTTAAAAAATTGTTTTGAATTTTTACACCTCGTCTGGCACCAGAACAACTTCCACTACCTTTAACTATCTAGAACTCTTGCTATATTGAAGCCTAGTGGGATTGTTAGCAAGTCATAAACTATAAACTTTGTTTCAAACAAATGTATCCTTCACACAAAGCATCTTCCATGCAGCATAAATTATAAAATGTCTTATGAAAAATTAACAAGTTTTTAACTAAATGGCTCAGTAAAACATTGGATAAAGAAGGGGGTAAGTCTAAAAAATAAAGGGCATACATAACTGTTGGATAAAGTTGATATATGAAAGTGATGAATGGTGAACATAATGTGCCAAGGAGAGAGAGACGTGTGGGAGAGATGCCCTAATATATCATATGTACATATTCATATCTAAGTAGAAAATGCAAAATATATCCCATCTGTTTTCACCCTCTTTTCATCTTTTCCATTCCTCAAACAGCTGGTTGCGCAGCAGTGTACTTTCTTGGCAATCTCTCATTAGAGGAGGAGAATGGCTTTCATTATTGCCTTGATGGACCAGAGATGGCCAATGGGACCAATCCAAGATGACAACTACTGTCACAGTGTAAGCATATATCTCCTGGCATTATGAGGGTTCCCGGGCTGTTAATTCAGTTTATTGTTTCTGCCAGGCACATTTTTTTTCTTAAGTTATAAAATATTAAAGTATTGGGGACATTTAACAACAAATTCTTGTTTCAGATAAGGTGGTAGAAGGCAAGAGACTTACACAGACTCATCTCATTGCAGTTACTTCATACATACTGTAAGTAGTTTGATGTTATTTGTTTATCATCACCCAAAATATCTGTAACATTCGATCATAACAGCAAATAGAGCTTTTTGAATATTTCTATTTCATTCAGATAAATAATGTGTTCTTTCTGACTTAAGTTTGATGGCCATGATCTCAATGCTTCTAGGATGTCTTTGGATAATGAGTTTAGTGTCTGTGGGTCAATGAAATATTCCTCCCACAAGCGATATCAAGGATATTGTGTTGCATTAGGAGGAACATTATAGGAATAATAAGATCTGGTTTGGGTCTTACCTCTGCTTCTAATCAATTGTGTGATCTAGAACATATCATTAAGCCCTGTCACCTTAAAATTTAGTATCTCCATAATTAAGAGGAGTGAAAACTGAGAATGCTATGCTTCTACTTGATTAGTGCTTAATCAGTCATGCTTTTGCCCCACCCACCTAAGGAACATTTGGCAATATGAGGAGACATTTTTGGTTCTTATAACTTAGAAGAAGGAGTGTCTGGTATCTAGTACATAGAAGCCAAGATGCTGTTGAATGTCCTAAAATGTATGATACAGTCCTACACAACAAAGAACTATCTGGCCCCAAATGTCAATTGTACAGCTTTGAGATATACTACCTTACCCTCTAATTGCATCAGTTCATAGCTGAGAAAATTCAAATGACTGACAGATCAAAATTTTAAACATTTTCTTTTTTAGGTTATTGAAGTGTAAACATTTATAGTTGGATTTTAGGTGTGTTCAGGTGATAGGAGGTGAATTTCATTTACATAATGGAAAATATTTAGAAAGATTTAGGATATTACTACTGACTTCGACTATCAAAATTGTTTAATTTGATATGCGCTTATTTGTGTAAAATTAGTCTTCTTCACCTTAAGCACCAGTCATATTTTCTTTTCTCTCACTAAGAGCAGGCAAAAATACTGTTTTCACACAACCACATGTCTTAGCATCATGAATGTGGCATAACTTGGAAATCAGTGTGGGCTTATCTGTAAGTCAGACTATTTAAATGGTTCACCATTACTTAGAGGTTATTTTCCCTAACCCTGAACATGGTGATTTCTTGGTTATTTGTTTTAACAACAATCTTGTCAATAACTTTATATTATTGAAGTGGTATGAGGATCATATGATAACATATTGTTGTTAGAATTTCATTTCTAAAAGGAATAGAGAATATGCTAATATAAATGGTTGTTTGTTAAATGCAAAGATTAGGAAAATTTTATAGTTGAGTCTTCTTTAAAAATCATTTTTAAGCCAGAGTTTTAAGAGATTAAATAAAGCCATATATAAAAGATTGTGTTTGTTTTCCTTTCTTTAACAGGAAGCTGTGGAAACATCTGTTAGTTATATGAACCCACACTGTAGTTTGATGTGTCCGTGGGAAAAGAGATGAAAAGAAAAAGCAGCCTTACCTTTTTTTTAATTGCAACAATTCTGAAATAAGTCTTTTTGCCATGGATCCTCAAAAAGTATAGATTCATAATGGAAGTGTCTACCATTTACCTTGCAGATTTCAGCCGAGATGCTGTTAACTTCAAAAATCTGTTTTTCCCTTGGTTCCTGGTGTTGCCACACCCTACTGAAATGGTGACAATAGGGTAAATTTGCCTCAGGTTGGAAGTTTCAATATAGAGTTGCAAAGACATACCTAAACAAGAATCTTAGCTTAAATAAGTCTTCTGAAGGGTCTTCTGTTAACACAAAATGATTATTTTCTCATTGATCAATTCAGATCTCAATGGGGTCCTGAGTATGAGGACTACAGAAAGTTGTGGAAGAACCACATAAACTTGTATATTATAGGAATCAGAGAATTGTTGGATGAATGTACACATATTTGTCCATCTTGTCTTGTTTTTTATGTCACGAGCTTTCCTTTGAAACTTTATGCAGTTACTTCCATTTCTTTCACTGATAGTTGATGCAATTTTACCAAGCTCTCAAAGCCTTGAACTAACAGTCAATCAATTCTTAAAGTGCCTCGTCATTCTTGTCAAATCAGCCATAATGTTACTTGGAAGAAAATCCAATTGTTTCAGTAATGGTGGACTTAAAGAAATCCCAAGTAAATGCTGAGGCGGATTCTCCATTTTCTAAAAGAAAGACTGGTATAAATGTTTTAACTTGATTTGAGCGTTTTACCATTAGTGTTCGGACAATGTAAATTTTTGCTATGTCAGTCTGATAGTAGAGATAAAGCACTAGACTTGACCATCAAAAGATCTGACTGACCAGGTTGTGGTGCAGTAGATAGAGCATCAGACTGGGATACAGAAGGGCCCAGGTTCGAGACCCTGAGGTCGTCAGCTTGAGCGCGGGCTCATTTGGTTTGAGCAAAAGTTTACCAGCTTGAGTCCAAGGTCACTGCCTCGAGCAAGGGGTTGCTCGGTCTGCTAAAGGCCCATGGTCAAGGCACATATGAGAAAGCAATCAATGAACAACTAAGATGTAAAAAGAAAAACTGGTGATTGATGCTTCTCATCTCTCTCCATTCCTGTCTGTCCCTGTCTGTCCCTCTCTTTGACTCTCTCTCTGTAAAAAAAAATAAAAAAATAAAAAAAACTCTGCCTTAAAATTACAGCTTTGCCATTTAATAATTGTGAGCCTTTGGGTGTAATTGCTTTATATCACTGAATCCCAGCAGTTACCCTTATGGGAGAACAGTACCTGACTATTAGAGTTTTTGTTAGCATTACATAGAACAATGTTATGGAAATACCTTGTATATTGTAAATCACTATACAACTGTCAGTTTCACTATAATTTCTGGCTTTACAAATACGCTGAATGGATAGATACACTAAGAAAATTATTCTAGGGGTAGATATGGTAGAACACACATTATTATGACCTTTACATTAGCATTATAACTGCATAGTACAGTGGTTCTTAACCTTCTTTGAGGTACCGAACCCACCAGTTTCATATGCGCATTCACCAAACCCTTCTTTAGTGATAAATAAAATATGATTTTTTTTCCAAATTCAAGACATAGGTATGTTTTTTTACTGGCGCACAAAACATCACCCTGCTCAAAGAACAAAACCAACAAAGTGCATGAACTCACAACAAATTACGGTATTACTTTATTCTGGCCTCGGCGGCAGAGGTTTCTTCGAACCCCTGAGACCGACTCATCGAAACCCTAGGGTTTGATAGAACCCAGGTTAAGAACCACTGGCATAGTATTTCTCTAGATTACAAACAGTCCATTTATCAACTTTTGGAGGAAGAACCAGCTTGTATTACCCAAGAAAGTTATTGTCTCTTTTTTATTAATATAAAATGTTTAGCAAGAGGATGTCTTCATGAGCTTCTAATTTTATGCAGATGTAGAAGGGAAGAGAGTTTATAAATTATGAGTGCACAATAAAAAGAGACCTTGCCAGGAGAGACATCACTGCTGAGGAAAGGGGTTCCACGTATTCAGAAGTGGGTTTCAGATACATATTCTCACAGAAACAATTCTAGGTATAATAAGGCTCACTGAAAAAAAAAATCGTCATCACTGTTACTATTTCCGGTTTTCAAATATGTACACAAAAGGCTTTTATAGCCTGACCTGTGGTGGCGCAGTGGATAAAGCGTTGACCTGGGAACACCGAGGTCGCCAGTTCAAAACCCTGCACTGGTCTGGTCAAGGCACATATGGGAGTTGATGCTTCCAGCTCCTCCCCCCTTTCTCTCTCTCTCTCATTCTCACTCTGTGTCTCCTCTCTAAAATGAATAAAATAAAAAGAAATTTAAAAAAAAAAAAGAAAATAGCTTAAAATTCTAAATTTAAAAAAAAAGGCTTTTATAGGCAGCCTATGAATCCCACTATTGGACATGCATTTTTTTATATAGGAAATATGTTTTAAATACAAATAAATAAGTTTAAATAAACATTTATGTATCAACTCTACTCAAAGTTTGGGCTTGCTTGTATAATCAATTACATATAAATTATATTGCAGATTCTACCAGGATTAGACTTCCTAATGATAGAATCAGGAATCCACCTGCCAGTGAATCCATATGAGTGAACCATTGTCCTGGGATGCTCTGCTGAGAATCCTGGTATCACAGGAATGGTCTCAGTCAGCTTCAGTGCAGATCATCTTCATTTGGGTGTTTTCCTGTTACCTGATATTGTGCTTATCTGATGAGATTGTGTTTGATACAGTATTTCACTTGTTTGAATAAGAGGAGGAAGCCAATGAAATTGACCTTTTTTTGTCTTCACGGCCAATGCCTCCACTCTTAAACCCCAGTGCCCTTTACAACCTGATATAAACATTACTTTTAAAAAAATCATTCTTTTTAAATCACTAAGAAATTAATGGCTATGGTTCAGATAATCTTATCTCATCTGCTTCTATCTATGCTAATTAATAGCTGTGACTGAAGCAGTTGTGCTGGGATATGCAATAACTCTATGAGTACAAGTATTATTATGTCATTTTAGAGTTCACTTATTTAGCCTTATGGACCCAAACTAATTCTGTTTTTCCAGAAAAAAAATATCATAAATACTCACATAAATTTTAGTGTATATTTTGCTGTTTTCTAAACATGACATGTAGTTTGCTACATATGACATGGTGCCTTTGTATGTTCTGTTACCTCTGCCTAAAACCCTTCCTTCCATGCCTCTCAGGGAACCTCCTTTTTTCCCTCACAGTGTGTTCAAATACCAGCTAACCCACATGGTCTTCCCTACTCCCTCCACTCTGCTCCCAATCCAAACACAAATTCACCAGTTTCACTTCCTGTTCTCCCAAGAACTAAGAATGCACTTACCTCCACTAGCACTTATATTAACCCTTTATAAATACTTGTTTACAGACTATTTGCTGAAGGCAGGAAACATATTATTCACTTATAGTAGCTATAGAAATAATTTTGAATTAAGTAAATACTCAATCATTCTTCTTTGACTACATGAATAAGTGGAATTGAAAGTCAGCATTTTATGATGCTTAAGCTTCCTGACAGCTGAGATGTCTCATTCATAGGGTAGTCATTAATCCGATCTATCTTTTCATCCAGTTACTCATTTGAGAAATAGTGTAGCTTCTGTGTGTCCATTGCATAGACAAGAGACTACAGACACTGCATTATCCTTACCTTTTTACTTTGAAATAAAATGGTATATTGAGTTTTTCACTGGAATCCTCAAGCCATAAATCTATTCTAGTGCTCTGGGCACTTACCTGAGAGCTATATGGGAGTCTGGCTGACCAAGAATAGGTTAGCAGTAGGCTTCAGCTTGGATGGACTCTCAACTGTTATACTCAATATCTGTGTAAATTTGGGGACATGGCTTCACCTTACAGGAATCTCAGGTCTCATTTCTGTACCATAAAAATAATAACCTATCTCACAGGGTTCTAAGTAAGACAGTATGTATGGAACACCATAGAAGATGTCTATCTATAGAAGGAATCATTACATGATAGTTCTATCTGCCTATTTTTACCTGTCCTCTTTTAAGAGCTAAATTTGATATAACCATGTTGGAGATAATCCTCATGACCACTATAATTCTACCATGGAAGATTTTTAAAAACACTGATTAAGTCACCTGCATTTGAAAAGGATTTATCATTTCAAATACCTACTAATTCATTAATTTATTCATCAAGAACATTTAGTCAATGCCTTCTATATACCAGGACTTTTCTAGGCTTTGAGTATACAAGTTAATCAGACAGGCAATACTCTTTACAGTCATAGGGCTTTCGGGCCTTCATACCATATAACAAACAACAAGAACAACAAATGATTGAGGTTATATAGAAAGCTGAGAAACAGTTTATATTTCCTAAGCATGAACATATTTTATTGTTTCTTAACCGAGATAGAATTTTCATATTGGATTGTTTCCCAACAATATATTTTTGAGTTTATCATGGCTTACACATAGTGGCTGCTCAAAAAAAAAAAAAAAAGCATTTATTGAATTAATAAAATTTTAAACAGCCTTTATTTATTTTAGCTTTAAAATCCTCATGAAGATATAACAATCTCCACCTCCCAAAAAAGCCTTAGAAATAGTCACTGAATGTTGATTGAGGAGAAAAGAATGTGAATTTTATGCACCATGCCAGCTCTCCCACCTCCACTGGGGAAAACAGACAGGTTGTCTATTAAAATAAATTTAAAACTTTCAGAGGTGGTTTTTTGGTATTTAATTATGTGATAAGAAGGAGCTACTTTTCTTACCAGAAGGGAACATGAATTGGTCTCACCCACTAGAATGATTCAACAAGCATATTATACTTGGAATAAGTTACACAAGAGAAAAAAGAAAAAACATCTAGCTACTGGTACATGAGCATACTAAACATTTATTCCATTGAGTTTACTGTCAACTTCTTCCTTTTGCTTTTCTGAAGAGACCTGGGGGATTTCCTATTTTGTTGGGCTGTAGTTAAGGTGGCTCACAAAAAGCACATCGGGTTTCTCAGCAAGTAAGACACATCTGTAATTCCTGCAGGTACTGAGCTTCTTATTGTGTCACATGATGAAGAATTCCCTCACTCCAATACCCACATGGTATCATGTAATACTCACCCAGGCAACACTAACTTCATGTTCTGCTCTGGCACATTGGTAAAATTTGGGTGCTAGATGTGTACTTAGGATTTCTTAGTTGTTTGATCACATCAATGAAAGAATATGCAATCAATCTCCCCCTAAGACAGTGAGTGGTATTGGCCATAACTCATTACTCCGTCAAGGATTTGGCATTTCAATCGATGGGAAATGATGTGTGATCATTCTAATTTATTATACATCATTTCCCATCAATCGACGAGCTGAAGCCTTGACATAATAAGTACTTACAGACATTGTCAATCATTCTTGGTCCAAATAACTCCTAGTGCTGCCTTTTGGGATATCCTCAAATAGTCATGAAAATGGAATGTGCCCCAAAATTACAAATGTACTGATTTCATTCAGCAAAAGATTTGGAGATGACCTCTTACTGGGGTATTCCATCAGCAACTGCTTAAACACTGGACCATCCACTAAGCTAAAGGGGATGAAATTGATAAATATTCTGATTTATCACAATTTTCCTCCCAGCATCTTCAAATGGGACTCAAAGAACGGCGGTGTTGCCATAATCATACGGGTACCCATTACATCTTTAAAAAAAATGTCACTCTTCTCCACCTACCTCATCTCAGAAAATTTATTACTTCCTGAGTGTTTTTTGGAATAATGTCAAAGCCCATTGATTTCCCAGCCTTTTTTGTCGCTGTGGAGAATGACATCACAAGAGAGTGGATCACCAAATAGTATCAAAATAAGAGAACTCATGAATTACCAGTACATTTAAATAAGATCTCCCAGCTGTTATTACTGCCCACACTGAAGCAATGAATAAGAACTGTCCAATTTGATTAGTTTCATTTCTTTCAAGTTAGAGTCTCATAAAAATAAAAAAAAATTTAAAAAAAACAATAATAATTCTCAGGTGCATGTCCTTAAGCAACAGTGTCAAAAGTTGAGATTTTGGACATTGCATACAATGTATGGTTTTAATGGCAACTCCAAAAATGGCTTGCTGCTTCACATAAGCATTTTTGGGGATTTTGAAAATATGTCACAACATTCTTAATTTCTACTTTGTGATATTTTTCAAAAACAAAACCATACTCCCATGAAAATTTGCATGCATAGTAGGAGAATTTTTATTTTTGCCAGCAGCAAAAGGAACATTTTTCTGAAGAAAGGAGGGTGACGTACTCTCTATAACTGACATACATAGCAACACTTTTGTGAGGACAGAAGGAAAAATACTGCACTTTGGCTGGAAAAAGATTACTTTCTTTTGCCTATGAATATTGCGTCTTAAATATCTGGGAAAATAATGAGTAAAGTCAAGCTGAGGAGGACTTTTCATTACTAATTCACTTTAAAAGAAAAAAGAAAGAAACTCCACATGATTCTTTTTCACCAGCAACATTTGTGGCATCAGCTTTTTTTCTCTTTTTTTGTAAGGAATCCAGCTGTGGAAGTGCGATCATTTTGAAGGAAGCCAGTGCTTTGCATGCAGTGGGTGAGTATGATCTGGAAGTCAGTTCCGGTTTCTAAATTATTGCCAAGGAAGTTCGCTCCAATCCTGTTCAAGGGACCACTACTCAAATGACAAACTAATACATTGGAATTTAATAGACTCTTTCTCAAAGGATTTCAAAGCATTCATTAGCTTGTTCAATCCTCACAATTGGCTGGAGCCAATAACTTTCTAATCTTGGGGGGAAAATGCCTTCCTCACTCCTCCCAGCTCCAGTGTTTCTTCTTTGTTTCCTCATCAGCAATCAGTGGGTGTTGGCAGAACCAGGACTTACTGGGGAGACAGCTGGCTCCTTTCACTCTCTGTATGCTCTGGGGCTTATCTAGGCTAATGGAGAATCACAGTTCATTATGCACCTTCTTCCTCCACCCCCTGTGAGGAAGCTCCAGTGTAGATCAACTTTGGAACAAGGAGGCACCATTGCCACTGAAGCTGCCAAAAAAGAGCTGCCTATGGAGGAGGTAAGGAATCATGATATTTGTAAGAAAATGTGCCTTTGTCCCAGAAGAAGGCTAGAAGGAAATCCAAGGATGCAGGAGAATTAGTGTCATCAAATAACTCTACCTGCTCTACCTAAGGAAGGCTACAGCAACCATCTATTAGCCTTGTACACACAGGAGTTCATTTAGATCTTAAAGCAGTCCTAAAGAATTAGTATTGTTATTGTCCCTATTTTTGAGATGAAGAAACAGAAATGGGATTACATATGCAAAATAACTTGTTTACAATCACAACATGTAAAAGAGCTGGCATTTTTAGTCTGAGTCTCATATTAAGCCCATCTTTTAACCTGCTATCAGCCCAGTCTGTGAAAAAGGAGGCTAGCCATTCAATTCAAAGATGAAGAGGAAAGCAAGTCAGATAGGGCTTTGTTCCATGAGGAAAGGGAAATAGGAAAGAGCAGAGGAAGAAAAATGGCAAGCATCTAAGTAATCAAGATCAGCTTCCAAATAAAGAACAAGTACATGAAACTATAAACCAAAAAATTATAAGGGTATCCTTATGATAATTAAGACATCTCTTTTCTTATAAATATTTATTTCTAGAGGGAAAAAGAAGTATTAAGAAATTCATTTTCAGAGGGGAAAATGATTATGTGAAAAAAGAAACTTTTTTCAAAAATGTGATGCAGAATCAGTCACAGTACTCTATAAGAAATGCCACTCTATAAAAAATGAGGCCCCTGCTTGGGAACCTTCACTAACAAAAGAAACAGTGCCTACAGTGAGTGTTCATGTGTGAGGTTTGAGTTTGATATGATTTGAAAAGCTTGAGTAATAAACTCCTGAAAAAAATGGAGTTTGGTAATGAGCAAGCCTTTAACAATATAGACATGTGGCCAGGTACCACTTTAATAAACTATTACAGATGATCGATGCAAAGGTATTTCCAGCAGCTGTTTATGCAATGTGGCTGGAAGAATTCTTCCATAAAGAAGCTGTTAGTGGGAAAATTGGCTCTGCATGGTTGTGATGTCAAACCCACACATAACAAACTTTTTCCTGTCAATCAACAATCTTGCCATAAATTGGTCCATTTATATCAAGCTTTTTTTGAATTGACAACTTTGATGTGAATAATAAAAATTACTCTAAAGAGAGCGAACTCAGAATGGCGTTTGCAACTCTTTAACACGTGGGGGAAAGTGACAAAGGTTTGTGACTTTCCATTTCAATTTGAAAACGTGGGCGGCGGCTCTGAACACTGTGGTAGCTTTCAGAAGGCAGCTGAATACAACAAAGCCAGGGTGACCGCTTAGGTTTGGCTTACAGAGGTTAAGCAGAACCGGCTCCTGTCCAGTAATAAAAACAAATGTTAGGGCATGTCCCTTGATTATCCAGAACATAAAAGTCAAGTACAGATGAGATTGTTATATAAATACACTCTGCTTTGCTTTGTGACCAATGAAGTGTTGCCAGCACCAGAGCCTCAAGCAGGTTAGTGTGTGTGGATGGCCTGTATCATCACAGTAGATTATTCAGGAAGACCCTTAGAACCTGCTATTGGGCTCTGATGTACAAATTTTTTATCTTGCCTTCAGCCACATTGTTGCTAATTCAATCATCTCTGGTTTCTGATGTGTTTTTTTTCCCAACAAATTTAATTCACAAAAATCACAGGGTTATAAAGAATGCCTATAGGACATTAAGCAGGTGTTACTATGTGCTAGATAACACAATATGTAAGGCAAGCATTGTGTTCTTAAAGATGGCTAGAGATGGGAGAGCATAATCCCTTCAAAGATTCCTAATGTGCCATTTCTAACTGTTGAATTTCTTTTAACTTTAGGTAATATAATAAACACTGTCATCACTAAAAGCAAAGAAAACTTGTTTTCTTTTTTATGCCTAAATTCAGCATGCCTTGCCTTCTACCTAAATAACATCTATTTTGGACTCTGGCATGGTAGGTCAATTAGTTAGAGCATCAGCCCTAATACACCAAGGTTGTGGGTTTGATCCCTGTCTAGGGCACATACAAGAGTCATACAAATGGCCGATGGATGCATGAAAAGATGTTTGACATCACTAATCATCAGAGAAATGCAAATTAAATCCACAGTAAAATATCACCTCACATCTGTCAGAATGGCTATCATCAATAAATTAACAAACAAGTGCTGGTAAGGATGTAGGAAAAAGGGAACCTTCATGTACTATTGGGAAGAATGCAAATTGGGGAAGCCACTGTGGAAAACAGTATAGAGTTACCTCAAAAAATTAAAGATGGAACTGCCTTTATGACCCAGGAAGTCCACTTTCGGAAATATATCCGAAGGAACCCAAAATGCTAACTCAAAAGAATATATGTATCCCTGTGTTCATTGCAGCATTATTTACAATAGCCAAGATTTGGAAACAGCTTAAGAGCCTATCAATAGATGAACAGATAAAAAAAAAACTGGTATATTTACACAATGGAATACTAATCAGTAATAAAAAAGAAGGAAATCTTACCTTTTGTGACAGCATAGATGGACCTAGAGAGCATTATGCTAAGAGAAATAAGTTAGTCAGAGAAAGACAAATACCACATGATTTCACTAATATGTGGAATCTAATAAATAAAGTGAATTAAACAGTAAAATAGGGAGGAGGGGAGGGGCACAGGGAAAAACAGATAGAAGGTGACAGAGGACAATTTGACTTTGGGTGACAGGTATGCAACACAATTGAATGATAATATAATCTGGAGATGTTTTCATTGTACATATGTACCCTGATTTATTGGTGTCACCCCATTAAAATTAATAATAAAAATAATTTTTTAAAAAAAGTAAAATAGAAACAGACTTATAGATACAGAGAACAGACTGACAGTTGTCAGAGAAAATGGGGGTTGGGGGAACTGGTGAAAAAGGTGAAGGGATTAAGAAAAAAAAAAAAAAGAAGAAGAAGACTTAAGCCTGACCTGTGGTGGCGCAGAGGATAAAGCGTCGACCTGGGAACACTGAGGTCGCCAGTTCAAAACCCTGCACTGGTCTGGTCAAGGCACATATGGGAGTTGATGCTTCCAGCTCCTCCCCCCTTTCTCTCTCTCTTTCTCTCTCTCTCTCTCTCTCTCTCTCTCTCACTCTGTGTCTCCTTTCTAAAATGAAAGAAATTTTAAAAATTTTTTAAAAAAGAAGATTTAAAGACACAGATAACAGTGCAAGGATTGCAGGAGAGAAAGGGGTGGAAAGGCAGAAGAGGGTAGAGAGGGTATAGACGGTGATGGAGAGATACCTGACTTGGGGTGGTGAACACACACTGCAATATGCACATGATGTATTATAGAATTGTGACCTGAAACCTGTATAATTTTATTAACCAATGTTACCTCAACAAATTCAATAAAAACTGAAAAGAAAAAGAATCAACCAATAAATGCATAAGTGGGAAAAACAACAAATCAATGTGTCTCTCTCCCTCTCTATCTCTCAAATCATCAATATAAAATTATTTAAAACTTAAATAAAATAAAAATAATATTCATTTGGCAGGGTAAGGGTCTCCTCCAAAACCATTAGTGCATGGAACATTCCTGCCCTGTACAGTCCTCTCCTCACCTCTCCACCTAGTCAATCCAATCAAGACGTAGATGTGAATAAACTACTATCAGTAAGCATGAAAACCTAAAATTACATAACAAACCAATAAGATATTTGAAATGTACTAGGAGTTTTTGTTTGCTTTGTATTTTGTTTTCCTGCACTAGATGAAACCCACCCTAAATTCTCCACAATTATCCTATTAAGTTTGTTCTCGAAGAGACAAGCCCCATTTTGGACCCTAATCAAAGCACTCCTTTTCACAGATGCCCTGTCCTCTGTTTTTGCTCTGCCCCATTGGCATGCTTACTGAATTGCCACGCTACTTCCCGTTGATCAGACAGACCCCTTTGCCCACTTGATTTTCCAGCCAGATTCACACACAGACACAGGCAACCAATGCCTAGATCTAGTTGTTTCTCGGGTTACTTATCTTTTCCACTGATTTTTGGACTCTTCAGCTCCCCCATTTTGTCAAGGGCATTTAGAATTTTAAATCTACGCTCCAATTACAACCTCACTCAACTAGGCCACATATGCCTCTGAACAGTATGTTCCCAATTCCCCCATGTGGTGGAGGAAGAAATTTTCCTCTGCCCTTCTAGGGGTTTTTCAGCTGTTCTAATAAATAAACATGAAACAGATTAACAAGGGAAAATAACCAAAGTTAATTACATAGTATGTATGAGAGCCTCACAAAACAAGAGAAAGAGAGCTCACATACAGGAGCAGTGCAGAGCCTGAATGGTGAAATGAGGTATATACGTACAGCATCCTGAGCTAAGGAATGAAGTCAGACACGTTGGGGCTTCAAAGGGGAGGCAGGTCATTTGCACAATGATAAGAAGAGCAGATGTTCAGTAATTAGAAGTTAGTCCTGTCCTATTCATAAATCATACAAAGTTGTTTCTGCTGATAGCTCTTGTTGTGGGCGAGGTTCCAATTTAAACTCTTCAAAGGAGAGACAAAAGTTCCTCTTGAGCCTACAGGGTCTCAATTGTCTTCAACTCAAAATGATCCACGTGCAAAATAGTTCAACTTGGGGAAGTTTGTTCTGCACCTCTTCAAACATCAGAATCACTGATGAAGATAATTAGGCCTCCTCATAGCATAGAATCTATAGACTGCAGCACTTTTAAGATGCAGTATAAAACACTATATTTTGAAAATGAAAATTGTCCTGGATGCATTTTTGCTCTCCTCCAGTATATCACAATGTGTTTTATACTGAGTAGACTCTCATGTGTTTGTTTAATGAATGAATGAGTAGACAAGGAAATGAATAATCATCTCAGTAGAAACAACTTCTCATGGGCAGGCTGTCTACATTCCCAAACCTCACTGCATGTGGATTTAAGTTTAAATTTCATCAGATTAAGTTTTAGCATAAAATAGAAAAATGTGTTCATTTGAATGATCTCTACCTACCCCAAGAAATTCTTCAAATTTTTTATATTTTGTGTCTATGAGCTTTTTTTTTTTTTTTTTTGGCTTAACCCTCGCCTTTTTCACCCATTCCCGTAACCCCACCTCTCTGACAGCTGTCAGTCTGTTTTCCGTATCTATGAGTATGTTTCTATTTTGTTAGTTTATTTTGTTCATTAGATTCCACATATAAGTGAAATTACATGGCAGTTTTCTTTCTCTGACTGGCTTATTTCATGCGGCATAATACTCTCCAGGTGCAACCATGCTGTTGCAAAAGTTAATATTACCTCCTTTTTTATGGCTGAGAAGCATGCTATTGTGTAAATGTACCACAGCTTTTTTATCTACCCATCCACCGATGGGCCCTTGAGCTGCTTTCAAATCATGGCTATTGTAAATAACACTGCAATGAACAGAGGGATGTATATATTCTTTTGAATTAGTGTTTCAGGTTTCTTCAGATATATTTCCAGATGTGAACTTCCTGGGTCAAAAAGGCAGTTCCATCTTTAATTTTTTGAAGAAATTCCATAATGCTTTCCACAGTGACTGCACCAATCTATATTCCCAACAGTGCATGAAGTTTCACTTTTCTGGTCATTCTTACCAGCATTTGTTTACTAATTTATTGATGATAGCCATTCTAACAGGTGTGAAGTGGCATGTTATTGTGGTTTTAATTTGTATTTCTCTGATGATTTGCATTTCTCAGACAACAGTTGGAAAGGTGGGTGTGGAGAGGTATAAGAGGATAAAGGGGAGGTAAATGGCTATTGACTTTGAGTAGTGACCTCACAATATAATTTTATTAACCAATGTCATCCCAATAAATTCAGTTTAAAAAATTCTCACCTTTTAATACAACTATACCTTCCTCCACATTGTTACCAAAAGCCAAAATTCTGGTATATTCAAAGAGATAATTACAGCCCAACCATTCACAGCAGATAAAGCCAAGCCATACTTACTATGTTTAGGAATGCACTTTATCCAAATTATGGGGAGCATTTTATATATTTAATGTTGAGGATGTAATAACACTCTCATCCTCAATATCTGTTATTTTTGTGAAGCAAAACAAGTAGATTGGTATCAACCTGCTTGAAGCTAAATGCAACTTCTGCCCTTTCTTGCTTCTTTCCTTCAATACTCACTAAGCTCGTCATGTGCAGGCTTAAGGAGTCCACATTATCCTTAAAGCCATGGCTTTTCTGCTACAGCACTCCAGCTGGAACCCAATGGCAGGATAAAGATGATGCAGGCAGTTACCAGCAAGATTTATTTTTTATTCCTTCACAAACATTTACTAAGGACTAGACTGTTCTAAGTATCGGGGTCCCATCAGTGATGAAACACCTAAAAACAGACAAAAATCCTTACCATCATGGGGACAGTCGATGTAAGCAATCCCTCCTTCTTTATTTCTACATTTTATTTTATTGACTCTGATTTTGATCATGGAAAAGATGGAGAAAAGGGCAAAGAAAAGATGAGTGAAAGAGAAACATGGGACAGGAAGTCAGAGAGATGGGGCTGAGTTATATTAAGATCAGAGGTTTCTATTGAGCCCCTACTTTCTGTCATCCCACCATCTTTTATTTTGGATACTTCGGTTTCACAAAACCTTGAGCAGATTCTCTGCAGGAAGCCTAGCAATCCAAAATATGCCAAGTTGACCATTTATTGATGTCTACGACTTCCCTCCACATCCCTAAAAAAATGGAGAACTTATGCCTAAATGGATAAGTGAGTTGCTATACTTAAAAGTCCATGTATAATAAAGAATAACAA
Source organism: Rhynchonycteris naso (assembly GCA_037038555.1). Lineage (NCBI taxonomy): Eukaryota > Metazoa > Chordata > Mammalia > Chiroptera > Emballonuridae > Rhynchonycteris > Rhynchonycteris naso. Next base: position 159,649,705 of record CM072997.1, on the reverse strand, counting down.
CAGTAATCCTAGGTAATTACATGGCTCCACTCATTTCAAGGTTTATGTTAGCAACATCACCAGCCCTTCAATAGGAGGAAGAATCTCCTTTTGCCTGCTTGTATTGTTTCTTCATTTTACAGACCCTATTTAATTAAACAAGAATGGGTTAGCAAAATCAGACACCAATTTTTTTTTATTTAAAATAAAGTCTTATTGTATTGTACACCCACCTGGTACTTTAAAAGTACTAAAAAGGAACAAACTCTGAGATACATTTACAAGAAAATACAATGTAAGTAGATCAATTCATTCATTTATGTAACAAATATTTTTTGTTCTGTGCAGGATAAGTTTTGTTTGTTTTACAACAGTGTGGGTTTTTTTTTTATTAATTTTAATGGGGTGACATTGATAAATCAGGGCACATATGTTCCGAGAAAATATCTCCAGGTTATTTTGACATTTGACTATATTGTGTACCCATCACCCAAAGTCAAATTGTCCTCTGTCACCTTCTATCTGGTTTTATTTGTGCCCCTCCCCTCTCTCTACCCTCTCCCTCACCTCCCCCTCCTCCCAGGTAGCCAGTACACTCTTGTCCATGTCTCTGAGTCTCATTTTTATGTTCCGTCTATGTATGGACTCATATAGTCCTTAGTTTTTTCTGATTTACTTACTTCACTCAGTATAATGTTATCAAGGTCCATCTATGTTGTTACAAATGATCTGATGTCATTATTTCTTATGGCTGAGTAGTATTCCATAGTATATATGTACCAAAGCTTTTTAATTCACCTGTCCTTTGACGGACACTTGGGCTGTTTCCAGATCTTCACTATTATGAACAATGCTGCCACGAACATGGGGGCGCATTTCTTCTTTTCGAACAGTGCTATGGTGTTCTTGGGGTATTCCTAAAAGTGGGATAGCTGGGTCAAAAGGCAGTTCGATTATTAATTTTTTGAGGAATCTCCATACTGTTTTCCACAGTGGCTGCACCAGTCTGCATTCCCACCAGCAGTGCGGGAGGGTTCCCTTTTCTCCACATCCTCACCAGCACTTGTTCTGTGTTGTTTTGCTGATAAGCGCCATTCTGACTCGTGTCAAGGTATATCAAGGTATATATACTACAGACACCAAATTTTCTGAACTTATTATTATTTGATAACAATACTTTTCTCAGAAAAAAAGATTTAGAGAAAACTGACAAGAGCCAAGAGCTTAGATGAACATTTTTGCTTTTTTATGTTTAAATTAGGAGCATGGCAAATAGAGAGTTTAGGATAATGTTACTGTAAATAAGATCTTTGTCTCTAAATGAGACTACTTCCTCAAAACTGCTTTTTCTTTTTTACTTGAACTGTTCAGCCCCACTCTCAGTGAAATTCAATCACATTCATTAGCATTTCTAAAGATGTAAGCTACTCAAAACAGCTGCATTGTCTTTCCTTTTCAACTAAAATGCAGCTTTTCCTTCTGAAGAGAGAACTCTTCCTTTAGTTACCCAATTCTTTCTGCTTGGCACCCATAATTTTCAATGGGAGAGCCAACCTCCATGAAACAGGAAGTGCAATCCCATTTGATCTCACTTGAAAGAAATTGTAAATACTTGGTAAGAGCGGAAACAGTGGCTCAAAGAAAAATACAACAAAATAACTGTGGAAGAAAATAAAAGAAAGAAAAAGCAAGAGAGACAAAGTAATAATCATTTCAATGAACTAACTCTTTGTCCCTGGAACTAACATTCTCATTATCAGGAGCATTTAATATATTCCCTATGCGAAGCAGGCTGCTGTCTGTCAGTCTTCCTTCTCTTTCATTGGCTATTTCAGCAATTAGAGAGGAAAACATTTTCTATTTTCAATCTCTTAGGTCTATATAAAGAGTGTTCCATATGCTTCAAATCATAAAATTATCTGCCTTTTTTTTAGGTGAGTATTGATGGAAATATATTGCAAGAAAGAGTCAAGGGTTTACAAGTTAATCTTTTTACACTGACTGAGAAAACCATCTTTTGTGGTGCCCAGTTCCAAATTTTGCCTGTAATTTGATTATAAAACCAATTTTGTGCAGTAAAGCCTAGAAAATATGCTGTCATTTACAAAGGAAGATGGTGCCTTAATCCATGTAGCTAAGAGCAAGCCCTGGTGCTGTGTTTCAAAAAAGGTTTGTCACAGTTCATACAGATGTCCAGCTGGCCCCTGTGACAGTACCGACAGGCAAGGATAGAAGCTGAGGAGCCTACTGGTTTCAAGTCCTAACCCACTGAACTAAGCAGGCACAGAGATCAGAAAAGTGATTGTGAATGCTACAAATGCGGGTATTAGTCACTTATAATCACATCTGAACTAAACAAAGACAAGCAAAACTGAATCAATCTTCTGCTTCCAACAAATATCAGATTGAACTAAGACGCTCTAGTTTATAAAAAGCTGACCATAAGAACTTTTACAAATGAAGCAGCTCATTAGTGGCATCCACTAATACCAGCTGGGTCTGGTGCTATGGAGGGTAGGGAGAGAGATGGTCAGGGCTCTCACTACTAATGGATGTTAAAAAAACAAACAAACAGTGTTTCACATGTGACTTGCTTAAATTCCTTCAGTTGTGAAATTAGTAAATTTCTAAACAGGTGTGCCAGAGCCACTTTCTATGTTTAAACCTGGCAAAGCAATTCCCTTCATAGAAACTGCTGCTGACCTGGGCTGAATAAATCTCTCTTAAGAGAGAAAATCTAAATCTGAGACTACAAATGATAATCAGATCTATTCAACAATTTTGTGAAATGTAAATCATTCCTAAAGGAACTTCCGAATTCAAGCTTATAGGGCACAGTAAGTCAGAAATGTCAAGCTGCAAGTGACAAGTACCTGCAGAAGTGCTTCCTCAGAGACTCTGTCAGTCCCTGCAAAGGCAGGTTGGTAAACTCTTCAGCATTCTTAGAATGAAAATTAAAATTGTGGGTAGTTATCTACATGGCACAGGGAACTGACTGGACAATACGATACATGGCAGGAGCAATGGCAAATCTATGATGTTTAGTTCTGCTAGGCACTCTCCCAGCTGGGAGAAACATCAGCATTTCCTTGTGCTGTCAGCCTGAAGAGAACAAATCTCTGACAATACTGCTAGAAGGAGAGTGTGAACTCCTGGTGGAAGCTGCTCCAGCCCCAACCTTCCTGAGTTATGGTCATGGTGAATACAAAGATCTAAGCAGAAATGCCTGGTCCTATAAGATTCCATCCATTTTGTAGTGCATATTGCCAGGTAAATCCTACTCTTTAAGACTTTCATTCCAATCCTGTCCTCCTGATAAATCTGTCTAGTATGTGTGACCCCTGCCTCACTTTTGGATGTTATCTTTTAAAAAAAGATACTAGGGTTCAAGTGCATGGAATGAATGGAAGAACAGATGTCTGCATATATCTTGAATAGATATATAACAACAACTACATTAATATTAGCTGTCACTTATTAAGCTCTCACTGTGACAGAGATAACACTAAGTAGACATCAATCTCTTTAATTTCTACTTCGTAATCCTATGGGACAAATACACCTGTATGGCCACTGGCTACCACCATCATGGCTATGCAGGCTCTAATGGGATTCGAGCAAATGGTAAAGAAACAGTGGAGCCAAAAAATGGTGCGCCATTTATTTATTAAAGTTTCGCACCAGCCAACAAGCAAACACACAGGGAAAACACTTCTCTTTCATTCAGGGCTCCCAAAGCCCTGATACATTCTCCAGTTCCACAACCAAGAGACTCTTCTCCAGTTCCTACTAGAATCAAGGGCCCCACCAGTCTCAACAGAGCTTGCAAAGCCCCTCACCTCTGGTTCTCCACGTGCACACCTCTCTCTCTCTGCAAAAACTGGTTTCTTCAGCACTCTGTATTCTCTCTGCTCTTTCTACAAAACGGGCTGGGCCCCGGGAGACCCCTCCTCCAGCAAACATTAGCAGAACAATGGCCCCTCCCAAGCAGGAATGCAATCTGCAATTTGCAATCAACTGCCCTGCTCTGAGGGCAAGCACACACGTGGCTGCCCAGCACCATTTTTTAACAACAAAAGTGAGCAAACTCAAAAAAGACAAATTTTACAAACTCATTTGCCCAACAACCAGTATTAACCCCATTTTACAGGTAAAAAAAATTGAGGTACAGAGAGGTAAAATGAATGGAACCCTTGCTCTTGATATACACTGTCAAATGGTATAATAGGAATAGTACTCAAGTGTGTTCATCACCAATCCCGTTCATTTAAGATACTTCAATTTCCTGCTTCATAAGGATTAAAATATCTGTGTCCTAATTGAGCATTTATTTTCCTGTGTGCTTTTGTTGAACTGTAAAGAAAATCATCCAATCATCTGCCCATTTCTACATGACTTTATGTCTTCTTTGGCCCAGGTTCCAGAAATGGCACTTACATTTACTTTCAGTGAAGATAAAGTGTTCTAAAAAGCTATGCTGTTCAATATTGTAGCCACTAGTCATATGTGGCTATAGTACATGCAAAATATGGCCAGTGTGACTAAAGCACTGAATTTTTCATTTATTTAATTTTAATTAATTTAAGTAATGACACATGGCTAGTGACTACCATATTGCACAACTCATCTCTAGAGGGAAACACATGATATGCATTGAACTGAAACTATTTAATTTACTCATTCAACAAATAGTTTTTGAGAACCTCCTATACACCAGTCTTATTTCTTGGCATTATACAGAAGGTGGTGAACAAAATAAACAAAAAAGGAGAACAAATAAGATAAAAAGCCAGAGATGTTGGAGAAAACCAGGAGACTATGGCATCATGGAAACTCTGAGAGGAGAAAGTTTCTCAAAACTTGGGCTCCTTCTCTACTGTGTAGGCTGCTGCTGAGAAGAGAGACAGATATGAGTTACATCTTCCATTATCAAGAAACATTATTACCTTTTCTAGAGGAGTTTCAGTGATTTAAATGAAGCAAAACCCAGATTATCATGGGTTAGAATAAACAGGAGATACAAAAATAAAAATGAAGATAACCTAGGTTGACAATACTTTTGAGAATCATTGCTAAAAGGAGGAGGAAAGAAATGGGGGTGATATCAGAAGGGCCATGCATCTTCTAGGCATCTTTATGCTGCGTATTTGTAGGCCAGAGGAAAGAATCAAGTAGAGAAGGAAAAGCTGACAAGGCAGAAAAGGGCAGGGTGTTCCTGAGAATGGAGGTCCAGAATAAGTTCCAGAGACCAGTGAGGGGACCACTCTTGGCTGAGAGGGACACTTCCTCAAGTAAGAGAAGGAGAGAAGTTAGATTCAAGTAAGTGCAGGCTTGTATGTAGTATGTTCACTGAACTGAGCTAAACTGCCCTGGAGACCCTCTTAGCCAGGCATTGTGTTCAAAGAAAGTCAGCCTAATATTCAAACATAATTGAAAAGAATTAAATTTTTTTCTTTTTTTTTTTCCTATTTCTTTAGAAATCCCCAAAGGAAATCACATTGATAACACTCAACATAAACAAAATTTCCTAAAACTTCTCTCTTTCTCTCTCTCTCTCTCTGTCTTTCTCCACTCTCTTCTGCTTCAATCTCTTCCTATTTTTTCCTGCCATTCCAAATTTTTTTAAATCTCTTACTAAAAATATAATATGTCAAGTGCTAGCTCTAAAATTTTATGATGCTATGAATGATAGAAACTGATATTTAAAACTCCACCTTTTCATTTGGAAAAGGTGGAGCAAGCTTGGATAGAATCTGAAGGTTCCTAAGGTTTCTGTATACCATTCCTAATACGTCATGTCATGCTGTATATACTACCACTGAAAACTCCAAAATTGCAACGCAAGTTAGTATAGAAGAAGAAGAGGTTTGAAGGAGGCAAGAGTAGGAGGAGGACCACGGAAAAGTAGGGGCATCAGAGCTAGTATTGCCAAGTCCTGGGGAGAAATTGGAGATGTAGATGGAGGCATAACATCTGTTCTTCTGTTCCAAGCAACTTTTGTTTCCAAATTCACCTCCTCTTCTTTCCTTGCCTTAGCCCGACCCTATCTCCCTTTTCTTTAAAATGATATAAATAGGAAAAAACTCACCAAACAGTAGAAACTACTTTTATACCACATCTCAAATAAGATGAGTATGCTTGGGTACACAGGATAATAATACTGCAACCAGGGATTTCTAATTCTTTTTTTTTTTTAATTTAAGGGGAAGCAAAGGGAGGAGGTAGAGTAACTTACCTCTAAAGCTGTTTGTTTGAAAATTATATGCAGAAAGGGAAAAACAATCCTCAACTAACAACTGCCTTCCTTGCCATCTGCTTAATCTAAACATTAGCATATCACATATCTGGGTGAACTCAAATTGCACTGAAATGGGGGAGTCAAGTGAGAATTCTCTGTGGGATTATGTGGGCTCTCTGGGCTTTCAACATATGCATTTAGGGCCACATTTCCAGTCCAGCCTTACTCATCAAACTACAACTGGAGGCAAAATTGTGCATGGCTTAATTAGCACAAAGACTAATCAAGTACTAATGAAATTTGCCCACAAGCAGTTCTTCAGACTAGGGCACAAGAAGTGCACACAATTTCCGTATATATCACTTAGCATGTCAGCACAAAAGGAGGGAAGTAATGAACAATTTCTCCCTAAAATGTGCTTCAGGCTAACCACAGACAGACAGCATCACTCCTCAGAAGTAATCCATTAGTTTCATCAGTGTAAACTCTGTAAATCCTAAATTACCAAACTGCATCCCAATTTGCCACATTAGATTGCAAATTTATAAAAATATAGAAAATGTTATCAATGAAGACACTTCATGATCACAGATTTATCAGCTTTTTACGATCTGAGTTTGAAAATGAGTATGCTCTGTAATGTACCTTAAAATACAGTGTGTCCGTAAAGTCATGGTGCACTTTTGACCTATGACCTGCCAAAAGTGCACCATGACTTTATGGACACACTGTATATAGGCCGTCTTCCAAGCTAAAATATCAGTTCTGAAGAGGTGGCAATAATGTTAAAAAACAGACCGATTTGTTTAAACTCAGATTAATGACAAGAAGGAGGCCCAATTTTATCTCTTCCATTAGGGATATATCCTTAGTCGTACTATGCTTTAAATCTGCTATTAAGATCTGTCCAAGCATAAGAGCTTATTTACAGCACAAATATTAATTACACTAAGAAAGACGCCTTCAATCTATCAATTAAATCCAGTAATCGGAGATGCAGTAAACACGTTGAAATAAGTATTTACATAATCAAGCTCTGCACAGAGGAAATATTTTTGGTTTGGGTATCTCGTGGAACTTTGCCAAAAATAAAATTCTGGGTCATTCATTTTGGGGGACACAAGAGGAACATCGATTAATTCCCAGAGCAAGGTCACGTTAAAAAGCCAGGCAGAAAATTAAGAGAAGACTCCACAAGTACCCAATGCTGCTATCTGTTCTGACCTGCAAACTACACTTCTTCCTCCAAGGGCTGTTCTATTACTTAGGAGAAAGGATCTCACCTTTAAGAAGCGGAAACTTAACCACTTGAACAGGTGCAAGGGCCAGATGATGAGTTGTTCTTTTTATGGACTATCTACAAACATCACTTTAAAACATAATGATCATTGGTGAGTGCTAACAACCAGCCCATTCACACAATGCCTTCATAAAATGAAATTCAGGAGAGAGGAAAGCAAATGATCCAGAATCAGGGTGACAGGGTGATGGCGTGATGAGGTAGCAGCATGTCTGTCACCTGAGGTCCCAATGCCAGGAAATCCTCCCAAACAGCTTCAAGTTAAGGACAACAGATTCATTTTGATATTGACTTCTCTTGCCCTTTCAAAGTTGCTGTTGTCTGGGAATTATATTATACTCATTTTTCCATTTGTAAACATGTCAAATTTATCTCTATAGAATAGTGGAAAGGAGAAAAGAGAAATTTCTTGTCATTAGTGAGTTTTATTTTTCTTAATTAAATAAAGGTTTGTGAACTATAAAGAGCGTATGAATTTAGCATGCTGTAAAAACAGAGAAATTCATGCGGACCACAGCCATTAACAAAATTTAAGCCTGACATTCTTCAAAGGAACCAAGGGCCCCATCTGCTGATGCTTAAATGTACTACACTAGCAAACGAATTAAAAGAAGCATGTGGAAGAAGAATTTATCATAAATACAACTAAAGAACCTAAATCTGTGGAATCTCGTGAGCAAAAGGCACCTTTAGAAGCTGGAGAATCTGCCCTCACATCCTCTTTGGCTTTGGAGGATAACTCTGAAAGTCATTCTGAGCAGATGAGTAGTTATTTTGTGTGTGTTTCATTTTGTTTTGTTTTGTTTTGTTTTAGTCTCAGGAAAGGAGCTCCAAGCACAAAGTCTTCACTAGCACCATTCGCTACTATAAGACCTTTGATTGGAGCAAATTCTCTTATTATTCCTCTAAGTGGTGATTCTCGTTTTGAAGTGACTTGAAATGGTTTCGGTCTCAATGGGTTTTGATGTCAACCCTTTTGATAATAAAGAAGACATTCAAATCACTTCTCAGGCTTATCTTCAATATGAGGTAAGTCTCATTTCTTTCTCTGAAATCTATCTTGTTTATGACCATTGCAACAACTAAGCAACTAAATAAAGCACGACGGAAGATCCTACATAGCTTAGAATAATGAAGTTTTGGAGTCTATTCACAGTTCTGTCAGATGGTCACTGTTGACAGTCCTCTACCTAATTCTACACACTTTAAAAATAAAGTGCAGGTTGGCCTGACCAGGTGGTGATGCAGTGGATAGAGCATTGGACTGGGACACAGATGACCAAGGTTCGAAACCCTGAGGTCATTGGCTCCAGTGTGTGCTCACCAGCTTGAGCAAAGGGTCTCTGGCTTGAGCGTGGGATCATAGACATGACCCCATTGTTGCTAGCTTGAGCCCAAAGGTCACTCACTGGCTTGAAGCCCAAGATAACTAGCTTGAATCCAAGGTCACGGGCTTGAGCAAGAGGTCACTTGATCTGCTGTAGGCCCCAGGTCAAGGCACATATGAGAAAGCAATCAATGAATAACTAAGGTGCCGTAATGAAGAATTGATGCTTCTCATGTTTCTCCCTTCCTGTCTGTCTGTCCCCATCTGTCTCTCTCTGACTTTCTCTGTTTCTGTCAAAAAATAATAATAAGGTGCAGGTTGTGTGAACTTTAATTCATTTCATTGTAGTGCTAAAATTCATTGAATTATCCACAAGGGTGGAGAGTATCAGATACATCTTTATATCAATATTGCATACATTAGGTGTTCCATGAAAACTTGAGTAATTCTTAGTAATTCTCCAGTTTATCAAAGTCATTTGCAGGCAGCAAGCAATTTTGCCTTCTAAAGTATTTAGAATACTGCATACTAGGTACTTGTTCAAATAATGAATGAAGTGCTTTATGTTCCAAACTATGCTTCCCTGTTAGTTAACCCTCTTACTACATCATTAAGGCCAAAAGGAATGAGTTCTACTGAAGGTCCACCAAGTTCTTAGGTTAGTAACATGTGGCTTACTGAGTTTACAGATGGTGTGGCCACCTGTTATTGGAAGACTGAATCTACATCCCTTCTTGGATGAATCATTGATTTCTCTTTTTCAGACCTGCCCCACCCATTCTACTTCTAACTATACTTTTTCTCAGTTATATGAAGGAAAGCTAGATGAACCACACCATTGATTAAGATACCATTTCTTTCTTAAAAAAGAGTCATTTACTTCTTCATTATCTCATTCCCAAGCACCTTCAACAGAACAGCTCCTGTTTTAGCTCTCTTCCCTGAGTTACTCTCCCTCGTTGCTTACCCATCATCTACCAACTAACTTGATCAAACTGAAACACCAGAATTTCTCTCCCCATCACTCATCACATCTTAATGAGTTATCAAGTATAGTTGATTCCATTCAGGTAATATTTCTTCAACATATTACCTCCTCACTGCTCCTACATGCAGTAGGGATTTTTTTATTCCTTACCTGAACTATCCTCCTACCTTGTGTCTCTGCCTCTAGTCCTGCCATGTTTATATACATCTTTCATCTGACTCGGGATGATATATCTAAAATGTAAACGTAACGTTGTCATTCCCCAGCATAAAAGACAATGGTTTCCCATTACTTTCACTCTGCATTCTATCCTGAATCCTTTCTGCTTAATTTTTGCTTCCCACCACTCTGGATTTTCTTCAAGTCTCTGGGAAGAGGAGACCATGTGTGCTCCAGTCTCTAACATATTTCTTTCTGCCCCAATTCCTTAATCATGCTATTTTCTCTGCCTAGTATAGCTTCTCGCTTCTTCTTCTCCCTGCTAACATTGACTAACCCTTATAACCACTGTTTAGGTGTCATCTTTCATAAGGGGTATGCTATGACTACCGCATACATGACCAAGTGGTTCAATCCTATGACTTAGGGAATTCTGTGCACCATAACATTCTAGTACTTACAAGGCTAAATTTGAAATAAACCTATGCTATGCCTCCTTCTGTATGAAGCCTTTAGTAAACAGGCAGCCCGTAGTCCTGTTTTCACCATGTGACCTCACCCTCTTGTCACAGTTGATTGAATTAGAGGTAGACACAGTGTGTAAATGGGCAGCCATGCTTGCTTTGAAAAACATGGGCTGCATCAGTTCTATCATGTCCTAACTATTTTGAACTAAGAACTACAGAGAGAAAGTCTGAAGCAGAGGCAAATTCAGAAAGCCCATTATGCAGAGAAAAATCATGGTTTGTCTCTGGTGAGAAAAAGTTTTAAGTTAGCAGAAGCCACAAGTCAGTCAAAGGAATGAAACGAAAAAGTGAAGAGAGCAGGTAAGGACTTGCCAACTCCTACTCTGAAGTGACAAAGGTTCTGGGGCCACCTGAATACATAAGCACCCTTGAATTCATGTTGTTCCTGAAGCAAAGAGGCTGCTTTCCCTGGGTTGCTGTGTGCTTGTCCTCTTATAATGATCCCTCACACACACAGACAAGTAGGAGCTGAGCATTAGTTCTGGTTACTAGAGGAGTCTAACCAAAACAGCACTGAATAGTCCTTTTTTCTCACTGGTCTTTGCCACTAGACTATAAGCTTCCTAAAGGTAAAGAACAGACATAGTATCTACAACAGTGGTTCTTAACCTGGGTTCTATTGAACCCTAGGGGTTCGATGAGTCGGTCTCAGAAGTTCGGAGAAGCCTCTGCCGCAGAGGTAAAGACACACTTGTGTAAAGTCGTGATGACACACCCCTCTTGGCCATCACTTGCTGCAGAGGATCACGTTACATTGCTTGGCCAACCAGTGCTGCGGGGAATTTAGTGCATGCAGTAGTCAACGGCTGTCATAGTTGTACATCATGTGGTTTCTTTCTTAATGTTTTAATCCATACTAAATATGTCGAGAAAAAAAGAAAGTGGTCAGACGAATATGTACAACATGGATTCACATGTATCACGGAACGGGATGGGAGTCAGCGTCCTATCTGCATGATATGCAATGCCAAGTTGAGCAACTCTAGTCTTGCACCGGCAAAACTAAATTTGGAAAAAAATCATATTCTATTTATCACTAAAGAAGGGTTCAGTGAATGCGCATATGAAACTGGTGGGTTCGGTACCTCAAAAAAGGTTAAGAACCACTGATCTACAATATACTAAACACTAAATAAAATACATATTAAAATCTATGAATGGGAAATCAAATAGGAGAAGGCTATAGGGGATGGATGACAGGGATCTGCAGCCAGTTAACTTAGGTTAACTATAAAGGAATTAATATAAAACAATAAAAGAGCATAATTGTCTCATCAATTACTTAAAGTGAATACCCTTTATTTTTACCTGATAATTATGCAAGGGAAAGTTTTACAACACTATTTTCTATCTTGTAAAATATGGGACCTGAAATTTGATGCTTTGTACACTTCTTGATTACATTTTTACAGGTTAATGAAACAGGGACTTAATAATCACCTACTATGTGCTTAACACATTGCTAAATGCTACAAAAGATACAAAGCCACAATGTAAAACTCTTGTGTTGAAGAACCTTACTTCCAGCATCTGTTTTTAACATAGCTTCATTATCACCCTGTTACCTAATTTTTACTAAGCATTTTGAAACTAATTTAATCATCTATACCTTGCTCATAATAAAAAGCTCTCTAAAAAATGTAGCATTTTAAAAATTCTGCAAGTTCTAGCTTCTTGCCCCAGTTAATCTAGCAAAGGCACAGTGAAATATTACCAACAGTAGACTTCATTTTTTTGACTACTTCAGCCACAATAAAGAGATTATGAAAATTCTAAATGCCTTGCAACTTAAAGAATATAAACTCTATTTTTCAAACTATATGAATAGCTGCAAGAAGCAGCTAAGAGTAAAGGCAAGCAGGGAATTGTAGAATAAAACTTTCATAAAGTCTCTGAGATGTCTCGTGAGGAAGTCTCAGGGCTGACTGTTAGGATGATTTAAAACCTTAAACACCATTTTGTTGACACATAATTCTTTTATACATTTTCAGTATATAAATTGTGAGGTCCTCTAAAGGAAACAGTTTTTCACATTGAAAACAAAGAAAAAAGCCTCTAACTCTTATTACATTGTAAGCACTAGATAACTTTGCAAGCGGGTAACCGAGTTTATGAAATCATGTAAGTCAGCAATCTGTGAATTGGTGTGGCAGGAAGTATTTCCTAAGCAGACTTTCTATTGACACATATCTTACTGTTTTCACATTTCATACTTTTCCTTATGGCTGTTAATGTGCCTCAAAAATAGGGAAATGTGAAAACCAATAGATTCCATGGCTACAAATTGGATAGTAACTAATGCAGACAGGGCTGTCTTTTTTCCTGTGGGATCCCAAGAAGTTTTGAACAACAGGTTGGTTTCTATGCCTTTGAAGAAAGTCTGTCTTATTCAAGACCCTATTTCCACTAACTATACTATCAGGATAGAGCTGGGGCTTTTTTCTCTATTAGATTAAGGGGGAGGCATGGTGTTCAACATATATTTATTGAATGTGTATTGAATAAATAAATTAAATATGGATGAAGCAGGAGGACATGAATAGGAGGTTATAGTGGGTATTTGGGTCAAAAGCACTTCTTTTTTAAATATTTTGAAATTTCTTATGCTCAAAACCCATCTAAGTTGGGTATCATCATAAGTTGGTGATCACAATATTTTGTACCAGGGGAAAAGAAAATTAGTATTTCTTAAGATCAAATAAGGTTGTTCTGAGATATCAGATGACCTTAATCATTCACTAATTTGTTCACTCATTGACTCAACAAATATTTGCCGAGCTCTTACTACCTGTCAAGCACAATTCTAAGAGCCAGGGATACAGTGACTGAAACAAAGTTGCTGCCCTCAAGGAACAATCCAGGGTAAGAAACAGACAATAAATAAACAAACAAACAAATGAAAAAACCCAGCTACGTACCTCAAGGTCTGTTAGTCTTAAATGCTATGAATAACAACAACAAAACACACAGGGGTAGGGGACAGTGAATGCTGGGAGCTCTAATATTAGATAGAATAGATAGGAAGACCCAAAATCATGATAAAATAAAAGAGGCCATGGGAGCCTCTGGGTGAAATAATAGGACTAGCAGGTGCAGAGGACCAAGCAGGGAACATTCACTGTGTGCAAGGAGGCCAGCACAAGGAAGGTGGGGAAATAGCAGGGAGCCAGAATAAGAACAGCTCTGTAAGCCACTGTAATATCTTGGCATTTTATGCTAACTAAGTCTGTTGGAAGCGAGAATTTTAATTTTATGAATACTACAGAGTTTAAATGTATCAAACAGGGCTCACACTATCAACCTCGGGCTCACAACAACCGTTTTTCACTCAGTTCTCCAAATATAATTCCAAACTCTGTAGTTAGGGAAAGGTAGATATTTTTCTTTAACCATAGCTATTAATCAAATATTCATCAATGATAGACCTTTAACAAACCCAAATCACCGACAACTTCCCATCAATAATAGGTGTTTGCAGGATCAAACTAAAGGTGAGCATTAGGAGCAAGCCATTGACCATCTCGGTTCACAGAAAGCCAAGAAAGAAATTGACTTTGCTGCAAATTGGTCTATGCCAGGTCAGCTTATACTGAGAATCCAAAGTAGGCACAACATTTTTCTTGAATAATTTCTTTGACCTACCTTTAAAAAGCATAAATCTGATGATAAATTTTTGTTTGAAAATAGTATTTTATTGCTTTCAAACACAGCCTAACTTCAAAGAAAGCATTTCTAAGTGAAAGCACTTCCTTAATGACTCATTAATAATAAGTAATATCTATGTGTATATCCACATTTAAATGTGTTAAAGCTCACAAAATGAGATGCTGGCACCTTTAAAACAGAACTAGTTCTTGTGTTAGTCAGGGTGGGCTGGAAGCTATAGTATTTTTAAAACTTCTCAAAGCTCAGTGGCCCAACAGCATACAATGTTACTTCATCCTGTTGCCCTCATCATAGTCCAGGTTGGCAGCCAAGGCCTCTGCATCATGCTGTCACTCAGGACCCAGGTTCCTCCCACCTCCTGACTCTGTCCTTCTCCTAGTCCAGTGGTTTTTAACCCTTTTTGAAGTACCGAACCCACCAGTTTCATATGTGAATTCACTGAACCCTTCTTTAGTGATAAATAAAATAGGATTTTTTTTTCCAAATTCAAGACATAGGTATATGTTTTTTACTGGTGCACAAAATGAGCTGTTCATGAACATCACCTTGCTCAAAGAATAAAACCAATAAAGTGCATGAACTCACAACAAATTACTGTATTACTTTATTCTGGCCTCCGTGGCAGAGGCTTCTCCAAATCCCTGAGACCGACTCATCGAACCCCTAGGGTTTGATAGAACCCAGGTTAAGAACCACTGTCCTAGTCCCTGGAGGTCTCTTCATTTAACCAGTGGGTGGGACAGTGAACTCATGAGAGGTTTTTACTTCATTTACATGCCAACCTCAACACACCCCACTTCCTTGATATTCTCCAGCTTCCCTGGTCTTTCCTTCTTGGTGTCCTTTACTGATTTCTCACTAACTTCTTAATGTCATGGGATGAGGGAAGATGGCAGCTAGATATCAGTCCTGGAGTGTACTCTGTGCTCTATTTAGAGTTGTCTTTCAGTAATACAGCCCTGTATCATGGCTTTAGTACAATGTAATACTGAAGTTCCCTAAAGTATATATGTCTCTCCTGTCTCCACATTTATACATCTACCTGCTAATTCAACATCTCCACTCAGATGGCTAATGTACATATTAAATTTACCACGTCCAAAGCTAAGCTCACCAGCTTCCCCAAAATCTGCTCCATGTGCAGTCTTATCTATGTTCATTCATAACTCCTTCCTTCCAGATGCTCAGGCAAAACCCTTGCAGTCATTTTTGGTTCCTCTCTTTATAGTACATTCTTGCTGGCTCTGCTTTCAAAATATTCCCAGGACCCTGTGAAGTTTTATCTCCGCCACTGCACCACCTGGCCCTGGCTCCCATCATACTTTGGCTTTATTCCGTAGATGGTTTCCAACAGATTTCCTTGATTCTACTCTTGACCCTCTATGGTCTTTCTTAACACAGTGGCCAGAGTGCTCCTTTCTAAAGCATGTCACATCACACCACAATTCTATTCAAAACCCTCCAGGGGTTTTCCATTTTCCATTTCACTCACAGTAAAAGCCACGGTCATTACAATGCCTGCAAGGCCTATAGCTATATGGCCTTCTGCTAGTCATCTCTCCTCATCTCACGATGCTCTCCCTTCCTTGCTCTGCCTGCATGCTTTTAGAACATGCCAGGCATATTCCTGTCCTAATGCCTTTACCATGAAAAGAATGTTCTTTACTGATATCTGCCTCACTAATCTCTTTACTTCATTCAAGGCTTTGCTCTGATTGCACTTTCTGACTACAGGGAACCCTGCCCATGCCACGGAATACTGGAATACTGAATCTTGCCCACTTCCCACCTTACCATAGTGTGACTGAACCACCTTACCCATCTTTACTTTAGTTTTTACATTGCATGTATCACCTTTAAACATGCTATAAAATTTTTTATTACATCTATTGTATATTTGTCTCTCCGTATAAGATTTAAGCTATTCAAAGGCAGAGATCTTTATCAGTCTTGTTTAGAGATGATTCTCACTTACCTAGATCTGTGCCGTGGCACATGACACTGTTAAATAAATAGTTCTGAATGAAGGAAGGAAAGACAAACATCATAGTAGAAGCAGCAGGAAAACTAGTTGACAAAATCTGTATATTTTTGGTACCCGATACTCTGTTCTGGTTAGCTTCCCTTTCCCGCCTCAGCCACATCCATGGGCTTTGGACTATAGTTCCCATTTGGACCAGGTCTCAGTGACTGCTGATTCGGGGCAGTGTGGCCTGAGGTACCTGTGTGTGGGCTCTGCAGTCATGCATGTTGACTCAGTTCCAGGCTCCGCCACCGAGGTCTATTCCTACTCTTTACTCTCAGTTTCTATAACTATAAAATACCTAGTTAACAGCCTTTGTGATAAATGAATGAGATAATATAAGTGTGATGACTAATACTGTGTTTTCACAGATTTTGTATTTGCTAACTATTAGCAACTGCTAAATATTTCCTTTAAATGGATATTCGTAAATGTGCTGACCTGGTGGCCCACGCACAGTACTCTTACCTCACCTGGACAAGGCTTAACACTGGATCCATCAGACTCCACCTCTCCCAAACTTAGTCACACAGTGAGCTAAGGCTTAGAAGAGTCAAGAAATTAGCTTTATTTCTAAGTGGATTCCATGTATGTAAGTAATCTAATTTATATTAGTTGAATTATATTAAAGTATTGGTATTATTGATAAAAAAAAATAAATTGTCAAATATGGGTAATTTTGTGTGGTTCAGCCCAATGTCTCCTATTTTGTTTAGAACACTTTGTTGGTATGGCAGAAAAGTGTTAGTTTAGCCTAGTTTGGTTATAAAGTTGCAAACTGAGATAGAACTAATACTGGAGTCATAACAATACAACCTAAGATCTCAGAAGAAATAAAATAGTTTCATTCTTCTTTTTTCATTCATTTCAGGTGTTTGAATCTTGCTCTGTTCTCAGGAATTTTCACTTCCCCTTTTTATCTTTTCAGAGTCCTCCCAACCCTTCCATAAACCTTCAGCCTTCACCATTATTTGAGTAAGGGTTCTCCTTAGAGGCAGAAACAATAGGAGATATCTGTATCTATATCTATAACTAAATCTGTATCTGTATTTATATCTAGAGTAGATCTATATAATCTGTATCTGTATATGTATCTATCTATATCTATATTTATATCTATATCTATATCGATTGATATGGTATTGATATCTATATTTATTTCTAGAGAGATTTTAACAAATTGGCTTATGCAATTGTATGGGGCTGACAAATCCAAAATCCGTAGGGTGAGATGTCAAGTTGGAAATTGAAGTAACAGTTGATGTTGCAGTCTTTAATCTGAATTCCACAAAGCAGGCGGGACTGGCTGGAAAGTCAGGAAAGGTTTCTATGTTGCAGTCCTATTAGTAAACTGTTATAGGTTGAATTGTCCCTCCCACCCAAAAAGTGATTTTTTAAAGTCCTAACTCCTAATACCTCAAAATGTGACCTTGTTTAGAAATAGGGTCATTGCAGATTTAACTAATTAAGATGACATCATAGTGGAGTTGGTGGGACCCTATGCCAATATGAATGTGTCTTTAGAAAAAGAATGCCATGTAAAAAGAGAGACTCACACACAGGGAGAATACTATGTAAAATTGGGAATTATGTTGTCAAAAGTCAAAGAAGTACTAGAAGCTAGGAGAGAGACCTGGAACAAAGCCTTCAGAGAAAGGAAAGCCAACACCTTGATCTCTGACTTTTAACCTCCCTACTGTGAGAAAATAAATTTATATATCAGTTATATCACTCAAGTTATAGCAGTTAGTTATAGTAGCCCTAACAAACTATCTACCAACCAACCCAGAACTATCTTGGATTCCTTCCTGTCTTTCTCCTCCAATTTTTAGTGAGTCATCATACCTGTCTACCCGAATATTAAAACCATCTCTGTACTCTGGTCTCTTCTCTCCCATTATTTTAGGCCCTTATTATCTCTTACTTCATATAACACCCCCCTAAGTGGGGCTCCATAGTTTCAGCTTCTCCCTTCTCCATCCCATTTTCAAAATTGTTTCCAGAGACCCTTTCCAATATATATCTAATTGTGTCCCACATTTGGTTGAAAACTTTCACTGACTCTTCTTTGCCAGATGTGTATGCTTGATTCCTTAGCTTGGGGCTTTGGTACTCCCCATAATCTGGGTGCATTCTTTCTTTCTAGTTTAACCTTTCTACTTTGCTTCTTTGTACCTTTAACCACACCAAACATCTCATTTTTATAAAATGCCGTTGACTCTGCTGACTGATCTCTTCACTTTGATAGAACCTAGATCTCCCTCTCTTTGATTTAATGCCTTTTCCAAATGGCTACACTGTTATTGTCCGACACCATGCTTGTCTCTTTCCACCCCAAGTTTAAATCAGCCTGGCTGTCAGGGAAAGATGAGAGGTTTAGTATTATTCCATAATTCCAAAAATTATGTGCATGGTGGGAGAAAGAGAACTGTGCTCCGGAGAGGGTAGGGGAACAGGTTTAAAAATAGAATAGGACACAGCAGACTCGAGCAGGCAGGAGTTCAAGGTCGTTCTCTCTTGTAGAATGAGTTTCACAGTTTCTTGAGTCGACTCAGTTTTTCTTTTCATGTGAAATTCCTTGGAGATGCACCTCATGATCCTTCTGTATAGCCTTGTGTTCAGGAATCTTAGAAAGGCTGCAGTTACACATTGTGTGCAAGGCTCGATTCCAATAGCCACAATGCATCAGCTTATGCAAATACCTAAGGAAGACAGTACTATATGGAATACAAGCTGTGGCAATGCAGTCTTTAAGATTTGCTGAGACTACATGCTTGCCAAGTATGACTACCAGATGCTTAGGAAAGAGAAAAAATTATAATTCCAACTGGTCAGTGGTCAGAAGGTAATATTCAAAACATCCTACCACATGGATAAACAAGAAAATAATTAGAAATCAAATGTTAGAGAATTCTGCAGTGAGCATGAATGTAATCCACAGGATAAACAACACTTGGTTGACATTTGACTGACTAAATTAAAACCCAAAGTAATTTGAATAAAAATTCAAGACATGTATCAGAGAAGTTCAGGATAGGAGACAAACGATGAAATCTTGCTTTTGACATTTGAGCTCTGTTGGAAATTATGAATAGGCCTGGAAAAGAAGGTCAAAGGCCTTCCCAAGGCACTATGGGATAAACTTCATTGTACAAGGCCATAACTTAACTCTTGAGTAGTCCATTAAGATGAAACATGTACATTCAAGATAGTGTGCGGTAGAAATTACCGTACTGACAGCAAATAAAAAGTGAATCCAAACCATCTACCTTGTCTCATGTTTCCTCGAAACAAGATTAGTAATAACAAATCAGAGACATTCTACTAGGCTTTCATTACTTGCTGTAAAAGAGCAACAATAACCAGCTACACAGTTAAGGGGCCAGATGCCTGCCTTTTGCATGTACTATCTAATTGTGTCCCACATTTGGTTGAAAACTTCAACTGATTCTTCTTTGCCAGATGTGTATGCTTGATTCCTTAGCTTGGTGCTTCGGTACTCCCCATAATCTGGGTGCACACACACACACACACACACAAAAAAAAAAAAAAAAAAAAAAAAACAAACATGTCTGTACTATGGTTTTCTCTGGATAATCAAGACTCTGGTATCATGAAATGTATAGAATTGACTCTACAGTTGCTTTTATCATCTCACAGCAAATACTTTCTTTAACAGAAATGGTTCTATAAACCTTTCTCACAGTTTGAGTTTTTGTACTTTTGTTTTACAGAAAGGATCACAGCATCTGCAAATCTTATTCCCTACATTGAAAATATTTACTGCAAATGTATGCACACACACACTCATGTTCACATACAATGTGTAGATTTTTGCTTCCAATAGACTTATAAAAGTACCTGAGCCAATGATGGTTATATTACTGGGGTGAAAGCAAGGCTCTATATTTCAGCTTGCCAGAAATAAATGGTGATTGATACCACACCATAGAGATCAGCTGGACAGCCCTAATTTCAAGTGAGACTACCTGCCACAAGAAGAAAGGCAGAATCTAGGTGGACAACGTGGTGGGACACCAGGGAACTAAGGAGGGCCAGCAACTGCTCTGGCCATCTCCGAGCCCTTCACCTTCACTGGCATGAGCGTGGCGAAGAACATGCCCACAGGGTGCAAAAGGCCTGCCCCAACATTTCTTCCATGAGCAGAGGGCCGCCGTCACCAGGATGCACCTGCCAAAGAAAACGAACTCTTAAACGCATACATTTAAATGCAATGCAACTCAGACCTTTGTAGACACACGCACAGGTGTATTCCATAGTTTCCTTACAAATCTTGCTCTTCTCACACGTGCCTTCATTCCGTCTGGTATTTCATTGTGATATTACTACTTCCTAAACCATTTTAATGCAAAAATATCAAAGGGTGGATTATCACTACAAAGTGGTCAATGTTTAGACTTATGCTTGCTAGCAAGATTGTATATATTCCATACTACTAATAAAAACCCCTTTTGTGTGTCTGTGGTCACCCTAGTGATATGCTAGAGTGCTGCACTTGATATTGGGAGAAAATATATATACTGCTGCACTTGGTATTTAGAGAAAAATAAATCACAGATCTCAGAATCCTCATCAGAGACAATATACGATAAAAGGTTTATTCTGGTAACCAGTGGGGATGCAGCAACTCAGTGACTACACAGAGTGAGCATAGCCACTGCTTAATATATCAAACCCATCAAGAAAAATAATTACATCCATATCAATTATTGGTCTATTAGAAATAAAGGCCTGATGGAAGGACACTGTCCAAAGGTGATTGTCTAGTGCTTTAAAAATAAATGTCTTATCTCTGCCTTGGCATTTTCCATACCATCAAAAGGCCATTATCCTATGACAGTTCCATTCCACAGACATTAACATTAGATACCAATTCTTTGTAAAGGTTCTTTACAATGCTTTGTCTCATTTGGTGGGTATGCCAAACGTTCTTCACATTTCATTAATAAATTGACCGGCCCAAATCCCTTAGGACTCCGGGGGAAATTAAGTTTCATTCTTTTTTCTTCTTCTACTCTAATTAATACTATTAAGAATGAAAAGATGTTATCAATAGATCAGTCAAGTCTAGTAAATTGGGCAGCATAATTTAAATGAAATAACATTAAATGGCAAAAGCTATATTAATAAATATAACTATATACAACAACCGTATACCAACAGTTATGCTAAGAGCATTATGTGTATTTTATTGATGTGTACAGTAATCCTACAGCACAGGTGTTATTTATCTCCAGGTATAGTTGAGAAAACTAAGGTTTGGGATGTTACTAAATGCTGAAGTCAGAATCTAAGTCTTTCTGGCTTCAAAATCAGGGCTCGTAAATATTCTGCTTTATTGTCTTTTAGGCGGTATATTTTAGGTCTGTCTTAAATACTGACCTCAGGCAATCATATAGGCACTCCATGCCTCAGTTTTCTACTGGCAAAAGTGATAATAGATAAATTAATCATTCTTACACTTTGTTATTAGATGATCTTAACTTCTTAGAGGTGGTTGGCAAGACTACAAGGTATATCTTTAAGCTATGATTAAATGTATTGGCAAAAAATAAAGTTATGACATAGAAAGAAGAGTTATAGTACTAAAATCTCTGTGATGGCGAACCTATGACATGCATGTTAGCACTGACACACGTAGTCATTTTCAATGACACGCGGCCACATGCAGCCGCATACCAGAGAAGTATGGGGTCGCATGTTGAGAAGGACGTTTAATCCTCGGCTCCTGCACGGCCAGGTGCAGTAGCCGAGGATAAAACATTTGCTGTAGTGTAGACACTCTGTGCCAGAAGTCTGTAGGTCAAAACAACAGAACTCCAGCACAGAGGGTCTCGTTCTGGGACTTCCGGTTAGGCCGTTTTTCTCAAAGTGACACACCACCCAAGTTATGCTCGGTTTTTTGGCGAATTTTGACACACCAAGCTCAAAAGATTGCCCATCACTAGATCATGTTATTTTCTGGCTTCTACCTTTTCAATTGTTCCATGTAAAAGTCAACTTATACTTTATAAAAAGTACAATATAGACTCCCATCCTCTGTAAAGAGTCCCAGGGTAGTCTTCTCCAACAAACATGAGAGTCATATGTGGAAATGATACTGCCCACCTTAGTCCCCAAGTTCATTAAACATTTCACTTGTTCATAACTTGATCCTTCACTTTTTATCAGGAGCCTCAAACCAAAGGAAAATCAGCTGCTGGTTCATCTCTTCCCAGATCCAAGGCCGACTTCCCACCAGTGCAATCCAGAATTAAGGGTGAAGAAAAGGTTGCCAGAGCATTCTACCCTGGATAGAGGAAGAACCTTCTCTCATCACTTTACAGACCAAAACAAATCAGCTTCCCCAGTTAACAGACAACAAAGACAAAGGAAGATTAAAAATCAACAGCACTTAGGATCTGGAAGGAACTGGGAGAAACTATTTGGTCCAACCTGTTGCCTGTGGCAAGTGAGTGTCAAAAGCTCTCAACGCAAGTGAGGGAGTCTGACCTTTCAAAAATGTAATATTTTTCAGATCAGTTATCCAACCATGGGAAAGGGAAGAAAGAGAGGAAACTTGATTGAGAAGCCCAGAGGCCAACCAAGTTCCCCCTCTCCTTTCCCTGCTCCTCTTCCGGTAGTAGTCTGAAGCAGCAAAGTGGTCCTTCCCAGGGTGAGGGGGATGACCCTTGTGCCAACCTCTCCACCTCCCCATGTGCCCCGTTATTGCCTCACACTGTGATAACCACAGCCCCATGGAGGTTCAGTTCAGATATGTTTGCAATATAGTTTCAATATCGAATACAGGTTATTCTTTTTTCTTTTAAAACTTAACATTAAATTAAAATATTTGGTCTACTTTCAGTATAATTTCAATAATTTTTTGAATCCAAATATCTTCTTGTAAAAATACTTAAAATATATATATACTTTCTATTATGATGGCAACAGGAAATTATGTTTTGATACTGCAGAACTGATTTGCAGGTAGCACTAAGAATCCAGGGTGCACAAGTTGAAGAACCCTACACAACTTGCACATAGAGTATTTTGAATATAATGAAAAGATCAACCAGGGGAGACAAGGAATCATATTTAAGCAACATTGGTAAAGAGTGAGGCTAATTTCTCTCACTGTGAAAGTTAATCCCAAATAGTAGTGAGTGACAAAAGCTTTAAAGTGAATAATAAATTCTCCCATGAATGTGGAAATGGAGAAAGTGAAAAGAAGGAGGAAGTAAGCCAGGGCGAGAGGAAGAAACTACTTATTTGATTATAGTTGAATTGCACGTCCTTTGTTGCTAGATACTTCTTCAGGTTAAGTTTTGCACAAATGATTTTTGGCATATACCCATAAAACTTGAGTGAAAGAAAACTAGACCATCAAATTGTGTTAAAGCTCTGATCTGACAATTTAAGACAAAGATATTCAGAGTGAAGGTTGCTTCTCAATCCTTTAATCATCTGTTGTGTCCTGACATTCTAGGGGTCTCAGAAGAGTGCATGACAAATACTGTTCCATATGTGCAGTTAAAACTATCTGCAACAAGAGTGACTGACAACTGAAGCACCCTGGCTCTAAGTTACTAATACAACACACTGAAGCAATCTCTTCAATGACTCACATGATCGATAAAGTCATACACAAAAAATGCACAAGCTGGTTAGCTTATGTGACCCAAAGATGATGCACTGATCTCCACCCTCCTGGGGAAAATGCACACTGTTCACTCATGGTATAAGTTTATCTGGAGGGTTGTGGTCACCATCATTGATTATCTGCCTGTGAATTCTCCAGACTAGACTCCAACAAATATCCCTTCTTTCTCTCCCCCCTTACCAAGGCACCATTACTACAAATACAAATTAACTGATATTTTTTAAAAGCTGAAGAGAAAAATGAGTTTCACAAGGTAACTTAAAGTGTAATCCAAAACCAGATATAAATGAGTTTTCTGTGCTTCTGTGTTATCTGTGCACTTTCAAATACAGAGATATTTTAGGAAAGAATGTGACACAGGCAGTCATTGGTATGGCTATTAGATTGTGCTTGGTTTCCCATAAGACACACACAAGTACTCAAATATACATCATTTTTATCAAACCTGCTCCCATGCATACCTTAGACAGCCGAGTTACTAAGAGAGATAACACACTGTATAAGCTCTAACAATATTCTGGTATAAACAATAAAAGAAAGCTGGAAATTACTGTTCACTATATGTAAAAATAAGTGGAGTTTGGTGCATGTGAATGGGTTAATATTCTCATAATCAGACTAATTTATAGATATTTTTGTTGTTAAAAACACCAAACTTTGTAACGGCTGGAGATCTATAAGCACAATATGTATAGAGCATGCTTGCTCTATTGAGTTTTGTTTTAAATATTGGGTCATGAAAGGGTAAATCCTTTCCTGGATCCATATTGGAAATTTATGTGTGTGTGTATATGCTACTGGAATTTCTACAATGTTGTAAGGTGACATGATAAAAATTTTAAGATTTAAATGCATCCCCAATCCATAAAAGAAATTATTCCAAACAAGTTAAAATATATTCAAGTCCTTACGAGAAAACGTTTTAAAAGAAAGTTGTGCTTTATTTAATGAGAGCAATGTTTTGCTACAAAGGGAATCATTTTTATGCTTCAACAACCAAATATTTTCTGTTATATGCACATGTGACATGAATGTACAATTCGGGGCAGTTATTCAGAGTCAAGTTCCTAATATTCAGCATCGTTCTGCACCCTATCACACAGCACCCTTTCTTAATCACACTATATGTAGTTGCTCATATAAATTCTGTAACTAAAAAAAGGGAAGGAGGAAATCTAACAGAAAATTTCTTGCCAGATGGAGAAAATTGAAACATTACCCTTGTTTCTTTGCCAGCACAGATCCATTTTGACAAGCTGGA
Source organism: Rhynchonycteris naso (assembly GCA_037038555.1). Taxonomy (NCBI): domain Eukaryota; kingdom Metazoa; phylum Chordata; class Mammalia; order Chiroptera; family Emballonuridae; genus Rhynchonycteris; species Rhynchonycteris naso. The sequence continues at coordinate 159,624,574 of CM072997.1, read as the reverse complement.
AATGATTTATGGGGAAAAAAACGTATTTACACTGGCAGAGATGTTATTAATTGCCATACAATGTTCACATTTTTGCATTGTTTTGTATATGATTACTTATAAGGCTTAATATACAGTCCAAAAATGCTTTTTTGCATGCTGATTATATGACAGACAAGCTTACAATACATGATGCATGCTATAAATTTCTTTTAAATCCTCACAGACAGCACCACAGCAAAGACATGACAAAGCAGCAGACCCACAAACAGCATTCAGAGAAAACAGGTCACTCTGTGTGTTCATACACACACAGGCATACACACATGGATGCAAATGATTTAAAGGATTCTGTACAGTACATGGGAGTTGATAAATAATATAACTCTCAACACATAAAAATATTACTCTTATTATTTTTCAGAGAACCATTGCTACATGAAGCCACTACTAAAAGAAGGTTCCAAAATGTTTGAAAATGAAAATATTAAAGCAATATATAATTTCTAAGTTAGAGAATTTTATATCAGAAAAGACGACTAGATATGCTAACTTCTGTAGCAGTAGTTTGAAAGGGTATTTTTGTTTGTTAGTTTTTGGTGTTTTATTTCAAATGGTTTAAAAATAATATCTTTGAAGGATAATTTCCCCCTCATATACATACATGGTTATAGAAAAAAGAAAAATTAGGCTATTTAGTGAGAATAAAAGTGACTGCAGCTATGACAAGGCAATCTATCATAGGCACTGACCATTAGCTGTCTACCTGTTTATTGCTCTTAAAATACTGTCACTTTTTTACACTAATATAGATGGATATATTTATTACTACTTGCAATTCCAGATTTTAATCTCATATTAGAAGGATGTTCTCATATAACAGCTACTTTGTCCAGGAATCGTTTACAATATATCTGTGTCCACTGAGGACATTTTAAGATACCCTTATTTCTAGTTGTGAAAATTAATTTCAAAGGTCTCAATTTCAAGCAGTTATATCAGCATTCTTCTAAGCATTTGTACATAGCTGTCCCTTAGGGTTAGTGTTTTAGTAGCACAGTCTCTCTGTAATTAGTTCTATGCTTCTTAAATGTAAATCAGATGTGAGCCACTATAAACACTCACTCTCCATAGTGTTGCACAGAGTGTTCCCATTGTATTAGGTTACTCTAGGAGGCAAATAATTCTAAATATGAAACAAAATGGTGTGCATGTGCCAAAACTATAATCTAGCTGTTTATGATTTACCCAACTCAATTTTGCTTGGGAAAATGGATTCAATATGTCTATTTGAAATTAGTTCATAAATAAGAGCTTATTGTGAATGATTAATGAGTAGGTCCTGCTTACATAAGATTAATTTCATCCAAGGTCACTCTATCTCACTGGGAATTTGAGCATTTGCCCAGTGACCCCTCGTGGGTGGTATTCACTTTTCCAAAATGGGATACCCAAAAGGAAGCACGATCATCCAGCTGCCAAGCATCACATTCAAGCTACTTACTTCACTTCATTCTGCCGAGCAACTCCTGTTAAGCTTCCATCCCAAAGGGGCTGAGAGAGGCCTGGCTTCATAGGATTTATTAGCTGCATATTCCTGCATATGTAATCACTGGCTCAAAAGGCTTTTATTGAGCATCTACCTGCTAGCCAGTCTCTGCTAAACATCATGAAGTGGTGGGGATCATAATACAAATCATTATTGCTGCTGTTTTAATGAGGCCAATTGCTGATGGTACAGCAGACTGGCATCTTTTTTTAGAGACTTTTGGCATCTATCAACTCAAATTAATAGATCTCAAAAGTAACACTGAAGCACGTAGTAAATTGTTAAAATATGTATGCTGATTAATAGATGATTTCAAAAACAGAGAAACAAGGATGGAAGAGTGAGAAAGAACAAGAGCATGTGTTTTCTTTTTTCTACCACTCAGAAGAATACAATCTTTAGATGGGTATCATTAAAGGAACAGATAACATAGCACAATAATTAGGAACAAGAGCGCTGGAGCCTGAAACTTAGCTCCACCATCTACTAGCCGTGTTAGTTAGTTACTTAGTACCTTCCTAATCTCTCTGTGCTTCAGCTTCGCCATCTTCAAGATGGGGTCAATAAGGGTGATGATGATGATAAGACTTCAAACGATTGTTGCAATGATTAAGTCAGTTAATAAATACGAGCATTTAGAACACTGTTTGACATATATAAGCACTCGTGCATATGTGCCACCACTGTTATCCAGAATGTACTTGCTTTATGGTAGGACCTTTTTAACCAAGAAGGATTGGAAAGGCGACAAGAGTGCTAAATCAAGATAGCCATATAATAAGCATATATTTGTTTTCATAACCACTAAGTCACTGACATTAGGAACTGTATCTCTTCCTCTCACTAGACTCAGCTGCTAATAAAGTGTTGGTACTTAGTAGGTGCTCTATAATTATTGCTGAACTGAATTGAATTGGTTAAACTTTTAAATACTTTTGAAGTTAAGAATAATCATTCAAATATTCTCCTTCCAATTCTTGAGCCAATGGAGTCTTAAGTCCTAATCATCTAAGACTGATTGAATAAACACAAAATTCCCAGGATGGAAAAATCATAAGCTGTCTCTTGCAATGGCAGCAGGAATAGTGAAACTCACACAGTGCTCTGGAGTCGGGGCAAGGATACAAATATGGTTATGTGAGGAGTGATGGTAAGAAGGAAAACAGCCGCAGTCATTGAAAAGTAAGAAATTTCAGTATCAGGGACTGTGGAAGGAGACTGGCCTGGGTGCTGAATTGGACATTTATCAGGTATGTGTTTGTTACCCTACCAAGCATGCTAATCTCTTCCCTATTTAAGAACAAGTCCAAAAAGAGGGGGAAATTGGGTTAAAAGAGACAAGTACTTTCTTTCTCTCCTCAATGATTCTGGGTTGTAGGCATGTGACCCAGATTTGACATGCAGATGAAGGGACACAGAGTGGCTGTTGGCAGCCATTGTGGGTGGATTGTCCTGAGATCCAATGGCAAGTAGCCACTGGCGGTAGTTTCAGTAGTAGCTTCCCAAGTTGACTATTTCTGGGGCATTTTCTATAGAATTTGCTGCCAAATATTCTTTGTTTCTTGCCTATTTTTTTGAGCCTGTTTCTTAAGAACTTTCCAGCTATTCCATGAAATCCTTGATATCCTTCCAATACATTTCCTTTCTCCTTCAGTTAAAGTTGGTTACTCTTTGTTTACAATCAAGAACACTAATGAGTACATGAATAGGGCCAAATGCCTTTCTTTTTGTCAAATGTCAAAATCTTTACTGTCCCAAGTTCGACATTTTGTGATACTTCCTGGCTATAGGACTTTGAGCATGTTACTTGTTTCCTGATTCTAAGAATAATGACAGCAATTATCTTAGAGGGTTTTGGCAGGATTAACTTAGTAAATGTTAAGTCCTTAGAAAAGTACACAGCATATAGTGTTGAACATAAGTTGCCTAATATCATTGACTATTGTTAATGAAGCAAGGGTAACTGATGAGACTCTGAAACCTGTGGCAATAATTTTATCTTGTTTAAATTACATGCTTCACAATAACATCTCTTCATCAATGGAAATCATTAGATAATATTTAAATAGCTTCTCTATAATTGTCTCATATAATACACATAAAGAAAACATTTTTAAGGAATACTTTTATGAACACATATATGATTTCCCCATGATTGAAGTCACACAGCTTCACAGAAATACAAGTGTACTTTTGGTATTTGTCTTATGATGCTTTTATCGCTCATAAAAAGACTGAAGGCTAGTCTTATATTTCTTCTGTATCCTCACAATGTCGAGCACATAATAGGTGTTAAGTATATACTCATTGATTGATAGCCCAGCATTTAATTTTATTACTAGAGCCATCTGGGCCCCTAAGTGATGTAGTTTGCACCCAACCATCTGGAACTCCCTCTGACCTCAGTCTGGTCCCCATTAGCTAGGACCAGTGACACAAACCACAAAGTCATCCAGAGATATGAAGGTATGTCTCACAATGATCTGCCTGACTCAGGAGGAGACATCCAGTTCAGCTTTCTCTTCTAAGTCCCTTGTGCTACCTACCTTACATTGTTAAATAAACCTGAACTAAACTGACTTCTCCAGGACAGAATTAGCCAGGGATCGTAACAGTTTTCCTAAGCAAGTCCTGGTCCAGCACTCTACTTATCCAGGCTGCAGGCAGCTATGAGATTTGCTCTTCCGAGCTCCTCAAGAAACACAGGAATGATGAGGTTCAGTATCATTTTTTCTCCTTTGGGAGAACATTGTCACTGATTCCTCTCAGCATACACTTTATTATCGTCCAAGTTCCCAAAGGCATTTGAAAATATGTGATTAAAGGAATTCCCTACTGTCATATATACAATAAATCTAACTGGCTTTATTATCTAGCAAGGTTTTTTCCCCCTTCAATCTAATGCTTCCTGGCTAGAACTAAAGCCACTCACCAAATATCCCTAACTTGACCCCACTTTTTTGAGCTTGAATTGAGAGTATGAAGGTCAAGTGCCAAACTGCCAGCATACTGGCTATGCTCAGTTTAGGTTTGTTGGAAAAGACTCTTATATGTTTTAAGATTTTAGTGTCTTATATATAAATGGTATTTGGAATTCCCATGCCTGCAAAGCAGAGGTTCGGTTTGAGGGCAATAGTAGCAAAAAAGACCTTCTTTTCACTCTTATTTAATTCTTCAATTCCAAGCACCCACCTGTAAATGGGGGAAGAACATATATAAACACTATTTCCTCCGCCTCTGGTCGCCTTCTTGTTTCCTTTCTTAGTCAGTGTGGGCTACTACAACAAACTACCATGGACTGGGTGGTTACAATCACAGACATTTGTGTCTCACAGTTATAAGGCTGAAGTCTGAGATCAGGTGCCAATGTGGTCAGGTCTGGCAAGGCCCTTTTTCGGAACTCCAAGCTGCTGACTTGCTGTACCCTCACATGGTGGAGAGCAGAGAAGGAAAGCAAGCTCTATTATCAGGCACTGGTCTCAGTCATGGGGGCTCCCACCTCTTTAACACAGCTAATCCTAATTATTTCCCAAGGAGCATAGATCCTAACTGGGAGTAATAGGGTTTTAAAATGTGAATTTGGGGAGACACAAACATTTATTTGACACCTTTTCTTCATTCTCTTATCAATTCACCCTAAACGTCTAAGTGATGGCTGAAGGGGATGGTCAGATCAAAGAAACCAGTTCAGAAGCCTCACATCTAATCCTTGAGCATTGAATATAATGAAAATAAATACTCAGGACCAGAGAACCACTTTTCTGGTAATAATTTGCCAGTCTGAGTTAGCTACTAATTTTACTTCTATGTTCCCATATCTCAACATGCACCCTTTGGTCAAAGACTTTTCTTCTACTATTGCAATTGCTATCTTCTTCTCCATCTCTCCCCAAAAAAGAGCTTATTATCAATTTTCATGTCCTCTCTGCTTACTAGGAGAGCCAATGTATAATGATTAAAATAGATTGCAAAAGCTAACCATAAATCCCTCCCATTCTTGTATGCACCAACCTCCTTTTCAAAAAGGTATTTTGCTGTTTCAACCATCAAGAGCTAAAATTGCTTTCCCTAGTCCTTTAATCTAGGTTGACCTTAAAATTTGTTCTGACCAATAGAATTGGGAAGTTCTAAACCAAAACCTCCACAAGCCACAAAGCTTCTGCTTTCAGTCTCTTAAAGGGGTGCTTCCACCTGTGAAGAAGCCTGGGCTAGCCTCTTTGAGGATGAGAAACCACAGGGAGGAAAGACATTCCAGCCGTGAATATTTTCACCAATCACTTAACAGTGAGAACCAATTGCCATACATGTGATCAAGGCCATCTGAAGCCATTCAGCCCTTGTTGGGCCACCATATGTAACAGTAGTCACATGAGTGACCTCAGGTCAGACCAGTAGATGAACCATCCAGCTGACCCCAGTAAAAATTGCAGACCCACAGAACCATGACTGAAATTATTGTTGTTTTAAGCCATCAATTTTGGGGATATTTTGTTATACAGCAATAGATAAATGATTTTGTGAGTATTCAATATAGGTTTGTTAAATGAATGAATAAATGAGTCAATTTATTAAAAAAAGAGTGGAGCCTGATGAGGTGGTGGCACAGTGGATAAGAGTGTCAGACTGAGATGCAAAGGACACAGGTTTGAAACCCTGAGGTCGCTGGATTGAGCGCGGGCTCATCTGCCTTGAGCACAGGTTTACCAGCTTGAGCGCAGTGTCGCTGGTTTGAGGGTGGGATCATAGACATGACCCCATGGTCGCTGGTTTGAGCCCAAAGGTCACTGGCTTAAGCCCAAAGGTCGCTGGCTTAAAGCCCAGAGGTCACTGGTTTAAAGCCCAAGGTCTCTGGCTTGAGCCCAAGGTCTCTGGTTTGAGCAAGGGGTTACTCAGTCTGCTGTAGCCCCCTGGTCAAGGCACATGAGAAAGCAACCAATGAACAACTAAGGAGCTGCAATGAAGAATTGATGCTTCTCATCTCTCTCCCTTCCTGTATGTCTGTCCCTGTCTGTCCTTCTCTCTGTCTCTGTCTCTCTCTCTCTCTCTCTCTGTGTCACAAAGAAATAAAAGAAGAGAGTGGAGAATCTCATCTTACAATTGCAGTGCCATGTCCTTATGACTAGCTCAGTACATTAGCAGAACAGATGAGCACCTATTTGATGTAACAACTTAATCTGTACTTTTTCATATGGTAATGATGACATGAACCTGAGTGAGTTAATTTCCTACCAGCATCATATCATCCTTTAGAAATTATTGTAGAGTCTTACATAGCTTCATTATGTGATTTTTTTCTAGTCCTAAAATCTGTCATTTTCAAGGAAGATGGTTTTTTGGAGCAGTCTTAACCTCTCTGAATAAGGTAGACAAGCATGCTGGCTTGTTTGGGACAATCCCAGTATAGTGTTTATTTTATTCCACAGCATCCCAGCTTAGACAGCACATTTATGGTCACTCTATCTCTGAGTTTCAGCTCATAACAAATGAGAAATAATGTTAACAACTAATCTATCACAAGCTATCATAATAGGGTTGTTTTTAGAACTAAAGAATATGTGCAAGTAAAAGTCAGTGCTCAATGGTAAGGTATTACTTTCTAATAGTACTGATGTATATCATTTGAAAAAATGATGGTTTGGAAGGTCAACTAAAATGAAGTTACTCCCAGAAAAGTTTCTATCCACTGCCATGATTATAATTGTAACCATAACCATAGATTAAGCACCAAAATCTAGTACTGTATCTAGGTTCCAGGCACTAAAGTAAGCAGGTTATAAGAGACATAAATGTATGACCCCATTCACTGATGAATATAAACAAATCACATTCACAGAAACTAGTTTAACTGTTCTTCCAAATGGTTCTGGATTCTGTGCAAAAAAAAAAAAATATGGCTGGACATTTGTTTCAAAGGCACCAAAGATTCTGTAATAGCTAAGAAATTCCCCAAAGGCTTCTTTGACATTTAGAAAACATTCTGATTTGGTTGGGACAATCCCAGTTCAGTGTTTCTTTTACTCCAAAGCATCCCAGCTTCACATAACCTATATTTCACATAACCATGAAAATAATTTTATCACTCACCTCAATAAAATACTCTGACACATACACAGCTCATTAATCTATAAGTCCTTATTATGATCCTATTTTGCAGACGAGAAAACATGAAGCTTGGAAAAGTTAAATAGCATGCCCAAAGTCATTTGGTTAGAAAATGGCAGATTTAACCCAGGATCTATCTAACTCCAAAGTTGTACTCTTAAACTGTCTTCTGAAGTGCCATATTTGATTAGTTTTATGATAGATTACAGATAGAAGTCACTACAAAAATATTTTTTAAACTTTTTTTAAAGTATTATTAGGGATGAGAAAATCAAATTGAAGCTAGCCCACTTGATCCCTAAGGTTTTAAGGTATAAATAGATAATTTTAGTGAAATGATGGATGAGGGGCACAGAGGCCACTAGACAAAGTATTCAGGTGGCAAGAAAGATGTGGAGCCAAGTGGGACCTAGAACAGTGGGGGAAGGGGAAATAGAAATTATGCAGACACTGGTCCAAAGAAAAAAGGCCCAGGACAATAGGACTTCTCATATGGCTACAATTTAGAACAAGGTCTCAAAAAGAGAGGGAGGAGAGCCTCAAAAGTTTATTTTTTTCCTATGCTGAGAGGGGCCAGCCCAGCCTTCTCCATTTTCATCTAAAAGAAGCTGTGTTTTAGGTTTAATTCATGAGTAAAAAACACTAATGTCCTCCCATTATCTATTGATGGGTACTTTATACTTGTTTTACTGTTGCTTAATAAATAAATTAGAACACAGCTAAACTTGTTCAACAGCCAGCCATTAGTGCAGTTAGATCTACTGTTCAGAAAACTGAAGGGCTATTGACTCTGCTCGTTTAATGAAAGAAAATGAGTCACAGGAGATCTGGGCAGGAGTGACTCATAGCCACACCAGCAGCCTTCTCTCCACTGCAAACTACTTTCCATTACTTATTGTCAGCAAGAAGCTAAAAGAATGTCGATGCTTCTTTGCTGAATAGTTAACTTCCTGAGTTCAGACAGACTGACACTGTGGACAACAGGAAGTCAACATTTCTATGATAAGAGACCAATTATATAAAAAGCTGTCAGGCAGTCAGATTTCCCCTTAGCCTTTCAGAAATGAAGTGGGGGGTTGTCCTGTGAGGAGCAAGACACCATCTCATAGGAGAATGTCCTGATAACAGAGGTCCTACTGACACAATAATGATGAAAAGGGAGAACACTTCTCAAAAACTGACCCAACATATACTGAATTGTGCTCTAGCCTAATGTTACTACAAAGTTCTCAAGTAGTATTCCTGGCTTATCATGAGAGTAATTTCTTTTATTCTACCTCAGTCTTAGAGGAGAGATGCTGGTGATACTGTTATAGATGTTATTAATGGGGACAATGAAAAAAAATTGTCATTCTTCATACATAGCAACAATAATGGAGACAAGGATCAATTTTTCAGACATTGACAGGCAGCCTAGCAGTAGGATTCTGCACACTAAAGCTGTAGGAAGAAATATTCTTATGAAGAAGGATAGTGGCCACCAGAGGTATAGGGTGATTTCTAAATTATATACAGGTTTTGACTTAAGGAAACAAACAAAAAAATGTATGATTGAAAATACTCAGACCCCAGATGGTTCTCACAGTGTGGATATTTATAGGCTTAGAAATGGAATTAAGGTAAGTTACCTTGGGCAATACCACATCTTGATTACTCTTGGTTTCCCCCAGATTTCAGTGTTACTGACACCATCTTGGGAAATATTTGGAACTCAGATTAGAATTTAATGCTCAAAGAATGATACACAACCACATTGTAGATAAATGCAGTAAAACTTTCTCAAACTTGTTCTCAGGAGAAAACCATCTATAACATATCTTAAACTTCATAACAGTGAAGCTGATACAATGATGAGCAAAACAGAAATGGCTCTTGTACTCAAGATGCTTAAGGTGTAGTAGGGGATACCAGCAAGTAGACAGGTATTTATTACACACTATGGTGAGAATTATGATAGGAGCAGCACAAAGTGCTGTGGGAGTAAAGAGGAAGAGCATTTGACACAGACTTCAAGAGTCAGGTGAAGCTTCCTGTATAAGGCAAGTTCATTAAAGGAACAGAACCAACAAGATGTGTATATAAAAACAGAGAGAGAGAGAGAGTTTAAGGAATTGGTTCTTGTGATTGTGGAGATTTGGTGAGTTCAGAATCTGATGAGAAGTACTGACAGGCTGAAGACTTAGGAAAGAAACACAGTTGGAATCTAAAGAGTCTCTGGAAAAATCACTTCTCACTTAGGAGAGGTCAGTCTTTGTTCCATCAAGGCCTCAGCAGACTGAATGAGGACCATCCACATAATGGAGAGCAATCTATTTTACTCAAAGTCCACTAATTAAAATGTTAGTCTTTTTTAAAACACCTTCACAGAAATATTCAGAATAATGTTTAATTATATCTGAACAACATGGCCCAGCCAAGTTGACATATAAAGTTATTTATTCATAGAATAATATAATTTATGTCTATTAATATTTGTGTCTTCACTAGACCCATTAAGCAGTCACTTACCATGCTCTTCTCTCACAGCTCCTGGCAACCACTAATCTGCTTTCTATCTCTGTGGGTTTATGTAGTCTGGGTATCTCATACAAATGGAATTATATATGTGGCCTTTTGTGTCCAGCTTCTTTCAGTTAGCATAATGTCTTTGAAATCTGCTCATATTGAAGCATGTGTTAATACTTGATTACTTTTCTTGTCTGAATACTACTCCATTGTATGGATTGCCATAGTTCATTTAGCCATTCTTTAGTTGATGGACATTTGGGTTGTTTTCATCTTTAAGTTAGTGTGAATAGTTCTTATCTTGACATTTATGTACAGGTATTTCTCTAAAAGGCTTTTGGGGAAAATTGCTGAATAATGTGGTAATCTTGTGTTTAACCATTTGTGGAACTGCCAAAATGTATTCCATGTTAGTTGTATTATTTTATATTTCCACCAGCAGTCATCTATTCTTATTTTTTTAATTTAGCTATCCTAGTGGATATAAAGCATTAACTCATTGTAGTTTTGACTTGCATTTTCTTAATGATTAGTGGTATTGGGCATCTTTTTATATGCCTGTTAGCCATTTATATATCTTTTTTATATGAGAAATGTCTATTCATGCCTTTTGCCATTATTTTTAATTGAGTTGTCTATCTTTATGTTGTTGAACTGTAAGAGTCCTTTATATGTGCTGAAGATAGATTCTTATCATACTTATAGTCCTATATATTTTCTCCATCTATCACTTCTGTTTTTGCTCACGATTGTGTCCTCAGGACTTAGCACAATGTCTGGAAATAAAAATGCGCCTGACCAGGCTGTGGCGCAGTGGATAGAGCATCAGACTGAGGTGTGGAAGACCCAGGTTTGATATCCCAAGCTCACCAGCTTGAGCGTGGGCCCATCTGGCTTGTGCTAAAGCTCGTCAGCTTGGACCCAAGGTCACTGGCTCCAGCAAGGGGTTTCTCAGTCTGCTGAAGGCCCGTGGTCAAGGCACATGTGAGAAAGCAATCAATGAACAACTAAGGTGTTGCAACGGCAACAAAAAACTAATGATTGATGCTTTTCACCTCTCTTCGTTCCTGTCTGTCTGTCCCTATCTATCCTTCTCTCTGACTCTCTCTCTGTCCCTGTAAAAAAATAAATAAATAAAAATTTAAAAATCCTAAAAAAAACAATTGCGTTGAATGAATGAGGAAGAAGGCTTTGAGATGTGAAGAGTCTGTAGAAGGTTTAAAATAACAAACTCAAAGTTATTATCAAGTGCTAATCATAGCATGACACTGTATTTATCTGAAAGTCACAATATAGGGACTAAACTTAATAAGTCACACACAGGTCTAATTTACGAAAGTATTTCATTTGATTTTAAGTGTTTTTAATAATAACCTTTTGATAATGCAGAATTATGAACAGTGAAATCTGAGCATCATACTACATTAAAAAAAGAGCTTCAGGTAGAGGTGATAAGCACCAGCATCCCATATGGCGCTTTTCGTTTCTGGCAAGACGGCAGTATTTCCTTATGCTTGCTTACAGAATTCTTTTTAATCTTCAAAGTACTTTTCACTCATTAATTTATATTCCTAATGCTATTTTTAGATAGTATATTGCATCTCTACTCATACTAGCCTAAAATGGTTAAGGCAAAAAACACATACACACACACAAAATATATTCTCCATAGTGGTGGGATACAAATAAATTTTATTTCATCACCAGTTAATATCTACTTTTAATCTTTTTATTTCCTAAGAGCTGTTCCCTCTAGACTCAAACTACTGAGGTCAACAAAAGAAACTACAGAGAAAAGCAAAAATGGGACAGAGAACCAAATGTTCTTTCTGTCTTCACTTTATTCAAACTCCATTTTTAGAAGGCACATGGATTAGGAGAGATTTCTTGATAACATGAAGAGAGAAAAGGCCAATAAGGAGTTGTAGTTAAAGGAAAAGAGGCAACTTGAAAGACATATCTATAAGAGAAAAAAGAAAACAAATTGATTTAGGGTTGCAAGAAGTATCCTTATCTTTTTAGAATGAAAGCAGAAACTTGGTGTTTTGGACTCAATTGTGTTCCACCAAAACTCATATGTGAAGACCTAATGCCTAGTATCTCAGAATGTGACTATATTTGGAGATAGGGCCTTTAAAGAGATAATGAAGGTAACATGAGGTCATATGGGTTGGCCGTAACACAATAGGACTCGTGCCTTTATAAGAAGAGAAGATTAGGACACAGGCAGAGAGAAGACCATGTGAGAACACAGAGAGAAGTTAGTCATCTACAAGCCAAGGGGAGACCTTCAGAGAAACCCCGCTCTGCTGACACCTTGACTTTGGACTGGTACCCTCTAGAAATGTGAGGAAATAAATTTCTGTTCTTAAGCCTGCGGTGTTTTGTTATGTCAGCCCTACCAAACTAATATACTTTTCATATTGTTAAACTTGCTTTATTATTACAAGAATCCTTTTCAAAGGAATTCTAGTTAAAGAAATTCTAGTTATATCTTCAACAAGTCTTCTAAATAAAAGTTTTTCTCAGGTTGGTTTATGTAATCAACCATTGATTTATTTTTTTTTACCTGAATCTTTAAGTTAGATACAAGCTGGAGTTTTCATGAAAAGAACAAACCAAGAATCAAATTACCTATAGTTTAAGCTCATTGGATTTTCAGGGATAATTTTAACTAATATACAAGTATCTTGAAACAGTAACAGTGTTTTTCCCCTTGTTATGTTCCTCTATATAAGGGTTCTCATGTCTGAGAAGCAGAGTGTCACAGCTGTCTTTAAAGGGCAGTTCTGTACACTCTTAAAAGAATACATGTGTACATTGTCTACTGGTTTACAAAGTACTAATAATTCATTATGCCATTTAATCTTCACAAAAACACTGAGCTAAATCAAGGCAGATGGTGTTATGTATATATTTTTTAACTGATGAGAAAACTAAAGCTCAGAGACAATAAATCACTTGCTCAAGGTCACACAGCTGGTAAGATACTTGCAGATGAGATGTTGCTATCTGATGACCAAACCAATTTTCTTTTCTTTCTGGACAAAGTGATGTCAAACTGTGCTTTACTAGCCAAATTAAGCCTACCACCTGTTAGAGTAAATAAAGTGTTTTTTGAAACACAGTCACACCCACTTATTTACATATAGTAAAGGAGTGCTCTCATCCTACAAAGGTAGAGTTGAGTAGTTAAAATAGAGACTATATGGCCCCAAAAACCTAAAATATGAACTATCTTGCCGTTAACAGAAAAAGTGTGCTGATCCTCGTACTAGACATCCAACTGAACTATAGTTCCCTAAATTTTCTCTTGCAATCCAGGAGTGCTCACTTCCTTCTTCTGGGTTGAATGCAGAGGATCTAATACAAGATTCCAAGGCTTTAGGAAAAGGCAGAGGCACTGTATGACAGAGAGTAGAGTGCTGGAGAGCAGGTGCCCACAGCAGCACAGCATTGGTCTAAGACCTGCATGACAAACAGCCTTAATTGCTTTAAGTCGCTAAGGTTTGGGTTTTTTAAATTTATCATGGCTAAGAGAAAAGCAGAACTTGGGTCGTTTTTACTCTAAATCTAAAACTATTTTTCTTCTTGAACTGTCAAAGTGACCATAAATGAAAAGGAATAGCGAGCTAAGAACAGGTTCAGAACCACATTGCCCGACTCCCAGACAGAGTTGCCTTAGAGCAGGGTTGGCTAATGAGTTTCATCACATGTGATGACAGTGGGCAGTGGCATACTGACAAAGATTCTGAGGCCACCTCCAGGCTCCATAGAAGCAATGGCATACAAATCAACAACATCTGCTATGGACTCAGAAGTGTGGAAATGTGAGATCATCAGGGACTTCTCCATGCACACCTCTGAGAGACACCTGAATGATGAGAAAGCATTTTCTACCTCTAAGGGCATGAAAGGCACAACTTTCTATCTAAGCCACACAAATATGCTGCCACTATTTAACACAAAAAGAATTGTGTCCTATATAACAGTTGCAAATTTTTGGTGGGAGGCAGGTGGAGGGAAAAGGGGCTGTCACTCAGAGAATTAAAAGTAAAATTTGAAAAGTAACATCATATAGGCCCTGGTTGGCTGGCTGGCTCAGTGGTAGAGCATTGGCCCGGCTTGCAGAAGTCCCAGGGTTCAATTCCCAACCAGGGCACAGAGGAGAAGTGCCCATCTGCTTCTCCACCCTTCCTCTTCTCCTTTCTATCTCTTTCTTCCCCTCTCACAGCCAAGGCTCCATTGGAGCAAAGTTGGCCTGGGTGCTGAGGATGGCTCCATGGCCTCTGCCTCAGGTACTAGAATGGCCTCGGTTGCAATGAAGCAGTGCCCCAGATGGGCAGAGCATCGCCCCCTAGTGGACATGCTGGGTGGATCCTGGTCAGGCGCATGTGGGAGTCTGTCTCTCTGCTTCTCAGTTTCACTTCAGATAAAATACAAAAAGAAAAGAAAAGAAAAGTAACATCATATAAAATGAATTTTACCATGTGAGATACACTAGGCTTCATACCAGATGTTTGGCTCCATCTTTCTTTCATAGAAAATAACAAAGTATATTTCAAGGCACATGGTTATTTGTCACATAGACTTCTCTCAACCATCTTCTAAGAAGAAGGATATATTACTAGTAGTAGTAGTAGTAATGCACCAACAAAAACCTGGAATACATTGTTTTAGTGTATGTCTGATAGCTCCCTTCAGTTTTCCTGTGTTTAGTTGCAAATGTCTTGGAAAGCAGATTCTCATGAAAATAAAAATCATTTTCATTTGATTTGGAACAAGATACAATTAAGAAAAAGGAAAACAAATTATCTTTATGTCTTTTGCAACTTGAAGTTATTGCTCAAACAAACCACAGGTCTCAAAACTCTACTCCGGTCTTTTCCCCAGCTCTTGCCCTCAGTGAAGGAAGAAATCCACAGAACTATGGTCTGCTCTGAAGTTGCGTGATGTGTCTTTCATGAGTGTTTACTTTTACACAATTATAGTAAATAGAAATGAGGTGGCAATATGCTATTTTCATCTGACCCTCTTTTTGTTTATTTCAGTAATGCCATTGCAGGTCATTCTCCCCTTGCTGAAAAAATTTTCCATCCTCTTTTTCAGTGTATTATTTTTATGTATTTGCCAGGTTGCTTGCAGGCACTGCAGCACCAGTGAAAGGTTTGTGAACCATTAAATAAGTGGTCCCTGCACCAATGAATTACCTAGCTTTCATGAACAGTCATGAAGAAACAAAGCAGGTAGAAAAATAATGAATACATTTGTACCATGACATTCTCTCCAACTATGAGCTTCTCACAACCGTACAATTTCCTCACGAGGAAAGACAACATTGCCCTGTCATTAGAAGAGATAATCATTAGATTTATCTTTTATATAATTTGTAGCATCTTAAACTATTCTATGTAGCCTCATTACTGCCAGGAGTCCTCTTTAACTTAGATGATAAGTAAATAAAGTAGAAATTGTACACCAACAAGAACCTGAAATACGTATGTCTGATAGCTCCCTTCAGCAAACCTAATCTGCACAGCAGTTACCATTATTTCTACCTCAGTGAGCATCTCCTAATTGCTGTGTTATTGCTTGTGAAGAAAATATATTATTAAAGTCCACAACTCATGACTTGTTGCACATCTAGCCATAAAAAGAAATAACTTTCATTTCATCAGCTTTTAATCAGTTTCAAATGGGGTGATCAGCAGAAGGGTTTTTATTCCCTGCTTTCTTGAATATCTGTTCATTGCTGTTTCCTAATGTCAGTGTCTCCTTTAAACAGTCAAGATGCATTCATAATTTATTCAGAGACCTGAAGATTTTATTAAACTAAATCTATTTAAATCTCCCTGAATCAGCTCAAGATGATTTTGGTGGCTTTTTGTAATGAACAACAATTAGAAACTCCAAGGACTCAGAACCCGCTTTTAGTTGTTAATGTCTTATGCTCTGCTGTTGGTTCGCTGCCAGATAATGATCCACCGAGCATTACAATTTTATAATAATATCATCTTTACAAATGCAATATTGTTCAGTGGAGGATGAGGTTTCCAGTCTTCTTTCTGTATTAGGTTGTTGTTAGAAATTTTAGGTGATATTGAAGCTGACATCTTGGACTCTGGGTTGGCCATTTAAAATCTCAAGACCTACATTTTTCCTTGGTGTGAGGTCAATCACACCAGCTGCCTTTTAGTTAAGGTGAATTCAAAACAGCATTATAGTCTCTCAATGAATTTGAGAAGGATAATAAATTTGGAAAACAGAATGGATTTTATTATTCAATAACCAATTACATCTTCCTTAATGATTCAAAACAATATGGATCAAAGGTTATATGTATGTATCAATCAAAAATATGGACAGTAGCATACAGGGGTGGGTAAAAGCAGGTTCACAGTTTTGAGTATGCAAAATACAGAGTTTACTTTTGTATTTTTATTTATTAATTACTGTTTTATTTGCCATACAAATAACTGTAAACCTACATTTGCCCAACCCTGTATATTCCTGTAGGAGTGGTAATTTAGTCTGTTATTGATCCTTGTGGCAGGGTTTTATAAGAATGACCATCACCAGTCAGTAAATTTCTCCCAACATAATTCCAAGAAGTATTTCATATGTCTAGGATGCTTGAAATCATCATTAATGATGCAAGTCAGAACTCGGACAAGCTTAAAATATTTACAAAAATTCAAAACAGAGGTAAAATATTCTTTAATTAAGTGCTCTGCTTTGGAAAGGACACACATAGGGTAGCAAATAATTTGTCTGGCACTCACCCAGAGGTGCCATATTAGTTAAATCAACCAGTACAGTTATCCAAATTAGTGATCCAATCTTGTCCGAAAGGCCTCACAAGGATGGATCCATCCTATTATGGCTGAGATTTTAGGACAGTCTGGTTTGAGAATGGGTGGTGAAGAGCTCCCACCATCCACCCAGTAACACTCCTATGCCCATCAACAGCCTGATCAACAAATGTCAGATTGTCTTTCTTCTAAAAAATCAGGCTCTTTAAAAACACCAAACAAACTGTGAAAGAGAAAGAAAGAAAGAAAGAAAGAAAGAAAGAAAGAAAGAAAGAAAGAAAGAAAGAAAGAAAGAAAGAAAGAAAGAAAGAAAGAAAGAAAGAAAGAAAAAAGAAGGGCAGAAGAAAAGAATGAAGGAAGGATAAAAAGAAAAATAAGAAAGAAAGAAAGAAAGAAAAGGAAGGAAGAAAAGAAGGAACGAAGGGAAAAAAAAGAAAAAGAAAGAAAGAAAAGGAGAAAGAAAGAAAGGGAACAGATTGTTGAGAAAAATTGTTACTAGGTCAGAAATCACAAAAGGAAAATTTTTATATTTTCTTCATTAACTTTTGCTTTAGTGTTTTGCTTTTAGCTTTTTGCAAATGTCACAAGAAGAAACAAACGTAAGAGCTATGCCTCTGAATTTTCCACAAAGAGAATATTAAAGATATTATTAATGTTAGTAGAGCACAGGTCACCCAGATTCTAATTTTATTTCCACCATGTACCACTACCATGACTTCTTAAAATATTTTGCTTCAGTTTCCCTATCTGTAATGAATGTTATCATGGGCCTTACTCCTAGAATTCCTGGGGGAATTAAATGGATTATTGTCTATGAAGCCCTTAAAACTGCAAATAAGTGCTCAACAAATGTTAGTTATTTTTTCAATGAACAGATACTTATTGAGTGTTCTCTATGTTTTAGACATTACATAGGGGGTCCTTGGGTTACAACAGTCTTGATGTATGACATTTTGAGTTTATGATGCTCACTCCCATAAAAACTTTAAAAAATTGAGACATGAGAGTTTGGGCTTACACTGTTAGTGTTGTACTTACAGACTACATGGGTGAACTAGAGTTTAGTTGAGTGTGGTGGAAGAATACACAGTAACACAGCCTATGAGTGAGGCAGTTGACATCCCCCAGTGCACTTACCTATGCCATTTGGGACTGTTCAAAGCACAAGTGTTCCATTTGTGCTGCTTTGTTTGGCAAGGAACCTTCTGCTGAGGACCTCATTCAGCTGGAGAAGCAGCTGATTGAAAAGGAAGAAACAGAAACCCAGGACCCAAGAGATTTACTACCAAGGGTTTTACAGAAGGTTTTTCTATGATAGAGGATGGGTTGGCAAAATTTCAAGCTGAGGACCCCAATGATGACAGATTCAGTAAGGTCTACAGAGCTGTTATGATGGGTGCTTTGCAATGCTATAGGCAGATTTTGGAGGAAAAGAAGTCATCAACCTTCCAGACTAGCCTGGAACAATTCTATAAGAAGGTAGAGAGGCCTGCAACAGATCCTGTACCCTCTACATCAGCTGCTTCTTGAGATGAAACACCTGTAGTGCAGGTAGGATCATCTCCAGCATCTCCTGCATGCTCCTTAGGCATCCTGATTCCCCTGACTCAGTATCTCCAGCACCTTCTGCAGGTTCTCCTGCCTCTCCAGCTTCCTCCTCCCAACAGGTCACTCTCTCCCATCTGCCATGACCCTTCCAGTGTGCAAACCAACCACAGGAATAAAGGTAAGGAATTTTTTTACACTCCATTTTTGTATTTTTTTCTGCTATTACAGTACAGTGTACAGTTCAGTATATTTATGTCCTTTTTGCTGTGGCTTAGTTGTGTTTTTATTTTCTAGATTATAATTTTACAACTGTGTTAGAATAGGTAAGTGATTTAGTTTCGGGTGTGTTTGACTTACACCAAAATTTGGGTTATGTCACTGTCATAGGAGCAGAACTATGCTGTAACACAAGGACCCCCTGTATAGGCACTGAAGTTTAGCAGTGAGAAAAACTGACAATTACCTCTGCCTTCTAGTCCATTTCAGACAAAAGACAAATAAGTAAAATATATAGTATTAAAATGATATATTAAATGGTATAAGGGCTGTTGAAAAAATTAAGAAAATAGCCATATAAGAAATGCTGAAGTTGCAATCTTAAATGTAGAAAGAGGAGGCCTCCCTGAAAAGGTGACATCTTAGTGCAGACCAAAGAAGAAAAAGGACTAGGCCAAAAAGGATCTGGCAGAAGAGTGGTTTGTGCAAAGCAAAGAGCAAATGCAAAAGTTCTGATTTAGAGCATGCCTGATATATTCTAGAAATAGCACAGTACATATTAGCTATTAGCATTTGGGATGTTTTTACTTCCTAACTTCCTTTAAGAGTAGAGCCCATATCTACTACTTCGTTTCATCTCTCATAAGGCTTGGTTCAGCACTGGGTAGAGAGTAGAAAGGTGTTTCTTAGAATCAATTGCTGACTCTCTGCAGCAGAATTGGTACCATTTATTTAAAAAGAAGTCCCCTCTCATCTCAGATCTACAGAATCTCTGAGGTTGGATCCTTGGAATCTGCCTTCAGGTATTCTTAGTAAACATATGTTGGACAGGTTGATGCCATTTTATTTCTACGCAGGTCTATGAGTTTACATTGCTCCAGCCCTGCCTTGCAGCTGCCCTGTAGACGGATGAACTTGGAATCTACTTTGGAGAGAGATGCAGTGTTTGATAAAAGCCAGAAAGCATGCTAGCATACATTTACATTGGATGAAATACCAATTCCATTTAGCTACAGTATGAAATGCTTCTTTTATTTGCATGGGAGATCAACCATATAAGGCATAATAACTTCTTTCAAAAGTTCATTTCTAGTCCCATACTAGCTTCTCCCAGCAGGGATGGCTGGCAGCTCTCCTTGCAGTAAGTAGGAAGTCATAGTCTGTCAAAGCATCAAGAGCTAATGAAATAAACAAAAACTTTCCTTACCTGAGGCAGGTGCCAGAGCCTGCTACTCTAAGTACCCCCACTGGACACAATTTAGACTTGCTTTCAAATGCTAAAAACAAATAGGTTCTCCTAAGTGCAATTAAAGCTAAGCCACACGTTAAATCTATTGATACTGATGGAGTTCTTTTTATTCCAAGGCTCTTAAGAGTTGTTCCTGAGAATATCACATAATTTGGTAATTATTGTTTTATGCTAATATATGACAAGGAAATGTCAAAAATATTCATGAGCTTCCTAGACATTTTATAATAATCTTGAATCAATACTGAGTATTTCTCCGAAGAACAAAATAGTTACTCTGCCATTATAGCACAGTATGATTTAATTTAAATGATTAAATATACTGTTTTAATGAGATGTATTTCCATATAAAAATACTTTATATCCTTTTCTGTTTCATAGCTCCCCTTTTCACTCTGGTATAAAAGCCTGATTCCCAACCATGCCAATTATTTTACTATTTCTTTTGAATTAAGGGTTGTGTTAGAGGTTTTGTTTTTCTTTTATTTGGCTATTCAAGCCAATCTGAAAAAGACTCCTACTCACAAATAGCTCCAGTCCTTACCATCAAATATTTTTGCTGTGAACAAATGAAACTTCTGTTAGGATGAAAGAGGGTACTATTAATCAGTATGTGAGGACAAACAGACTTAACCCAGGACTGTCTCCAGTAAACCAAGAAATATTGTCATCCCGTCTACAGGCATCTTTATAGACCTAAAGAAACAAACATAAAAGATTGTATGTTTAGGAATGTTCTTAACAACACTGCTTATACTATCTAGAAAAGGCCTACTAATATGCATCTCAGGCCCACATTATGGCCCATGAATACCTCCACATTAACTTAGATTACACTGGGGAACAAAATTTTTGTTGTATCCACAAAAACACTTGTTCTTACCTAATTGGAGTGTGCTGATCTCAAATCTCACATTAGTTTTTCTCTGTAAGCTAGAGTTGTTTTTGCAATTCAAGATTTTAGGTTTTCATCTTGTAAAATTTTCAACATTTAGTTTAACTTAATGAAGTAGATTGTTTCCTTGGGCATCATTGGTGTGAAAATATAATAATTTATATAATGCAATAAATACACTAATACACTAAAAGATATAATTGCACCAGAATTTGTCTACAGTTTCAAAATAGAACATATTAAAACACTTATTTTAATCATAAAATTTGCACAAAACTTATTTAAATTCTATTCAGGCAAAAATTTGCGTTTGTAGTTCTTGCATTTGTGTACTTGTTGAGGATAATCTTGTTTGATGCTCCAGCGGTAGTCTGTTCATCACTAACAGCTCCAAGATTTGGGGGAAACTTATCAAGGTGACTGTTCAGGAAGTGAATCTTAATGCTCATGTTACATCCAATGTTGTAGAAAGCCAACAGCATCCTTTGCACCAGAAGTTCATAGTTTTCTGCTTTTTTGTTGCCAAGGAAGTTCTTTGTAACTGCCACAAAAGACTACCATGCTGTTTTCTCCTCCTTATTCATCTTCCTGGCAAATTCTTCATCATGTATGAGGGTTCAAATTTGAGGTTCATCGAATACACCTGCTTTTATCTTCTCAAAGGACAAGGCAGGAAAAGCATAAATAATATGTTTAAAGCATTCACTTTCTCTATTCAAAGCCTGAACAAATTGCTTCATTAAGCCAAGTTTGATGTGAATGGGGGGGAAATGATTTTGTCTCGATTAACTACAGGTTCATTCACAATATTTTGCATCCCTACTTCCAGAACTTCACGTTTCGGCCACTCCTTCTGTGTCCAATGTTTCTCCCAAGCTCGGCTGTCCCACAAACACAGAAAGTAAGGATACTTCATGAAACCTCTCTGTTGTCCCAGCAGGAAATTTACCATTTTAAACTCCACACAAATGATCCAGTTATGCTCCTCATATTTCAGAAAGTCAAGGACAATTTTTATGTCATTATAATCTCCTATCACATGAGTTGAATAACCAATTGGAAACACTGCATAAACATTACCATTGTGTAGGAGAACACATTTCAGACTCCATTTGGAGCTGTCAAGAAATAGCTGCCATTCTGTTGGACTATAAGTGGTAACACCTAGTTGACTGAGAAAACTACTGATATAATGACAGTAAACAAAGTTTTTCTTGGGAAAAAAAGTCCACAAAAATTTGTTCATGCTTCCTGAAATGGGATACATTAGCTGACTGGTGAAGTACATTTTTTTCTTGAAGCCTGAAGGCTAATAACTCAGCTGCTTTCTTTGATAGGCCTAAATCTCTTACTAAGTCATTCAATTCAGGTTGGCTAAAATGCTAAGGAGTTAATGACTGCTTGGCATCAGAAGAAGACCCTTCAGATTCTACAACCATTTCCTCATGCATCTTATCAAAATACACTTGATCACCATGTTCACTTTTTTCATCCTTACAAGAAATAAAACCATTGAAAACTGGAATGGGTAGTGTCTCAGAGTGTGGAATAGGTTATATTGCTGAATAAATATTAGGATATGTGTTCATATGCCATTTTTTCTTGCCGATGCCCTTTGTATGGATCAAACAGAAATAACAGTCATTGCTGTGGTCTTTAGGTTCACGCCAAACCATGGGAATACCAAAAGGCATTTCTTTGCATTTTCCTTTTATCCAGTCATGAAGCATTTCCTCACAATTATGACATACAATATGAGGAGCCCAATTCTTGTCTTGATCAGCAAGGGGAACTTGAAAATAGGCAACATATGCATGTGTCACAAATGATGAAATATTGCACCTTTGACATTGAAGTGTGTAACAGCTACATATATAACAGAAGGTGTCAGGACTATTCTTACATTTACACCTACTCAAAGAAGCCATGATTCAATCTTAAAACAAAATAAGAGGGTGTTTTTTTCAGATAATAATTTTTTACATTTAAAAACAACTAAAATTATTTAAAATTGATGTTTTTAAAACATTAATTGCCTTATGGTTATGTTCAATCCAAGAGTCATTGCCCTTTAACTCCAATTTATAAACCAATGCATGCCATTAACTATAACAAAAAGAAATTAAAATTGCATAAAAACTAGAGTATGCACCAAAAAAACAGATTTCAGATTTGGAATCAGTGATGCAGAAATATATAGAAATAGTTCTAAAACCTCATGCAACAGAAAATTAAAAAAATAAATTTCCCAGTGTTATTACTGACCTCACAGAGAGGATAAGAGGCTGGCAGTCTTTGGTCAGGAGAGGACAGTCTAGAATGTGAGACAGGACACCATCTACTAGAGCAACACAACAAAAGAAAACCGGCAACTGAAGAGTCTAAAGTCATTAGGCTTCTAAACCTAATGGAGGGTGTTTCAGAAGACACTTAGAAACAATGATCCCCAAAGAAGAGATAAGAGAATACATAAGGCAAACTTTATCTACTGTGTTCTTCCTTAACAGGGAAGAATTTAGGGTGATTTGCACAGTATTCAAGAACCTGGAATTCCCCCTACCAGCCATCCACATATGTGCATCTTTTCTTTCCACCCAATCTCCTCATTCTCTTTTAGGTTCCCAAACCCTAAAGCAATTGCAGTAGACACAAGTCCCAAACCCAGCCACTAATGATTTATTATTATTAACCAATAAGATGAACATTATTTACTTGTGACTTTAACCTTGGGCCAAATTAGGGTCAAGTCAACTTTGGTTGTTTAGGCCACCTGTTGGTAGATATTGAAAATTACACTATCATGCAAAGGCTGTGTCATGGGTCTGTATCATAATTTACCTAATAATTCTGTTAAACACATGGTTGTATCTAGTTTTCTACATATCATAAGCAATATTGCAGTAAAAATATTTCTAACATAAGCTGCATAAGTTACATGAGCCTGTTTTGCTCTTCTAATACAAAGCCTGGCTCTTAGTAGATGCTTACTAAGGATTTGATAGTTAACTACCTGACAAAGAGAAAGACCTTCAAGAAACACTGATATCCAAAAATATCATAAATTTTTAGAAACACAGAGAAGAAGAAATTAATTATATTTATAAGGAATTAGTAAAAGATTCATAGAATAATTAACATTTGAGCTGGACCTTAAAGGATACTTGGAAATTTAAAAGAACAGAAAAAGCAAGGAAGCAAACATTTAAGATAGAAGAGCAGAAAATAGGATCAAAGATGTGGAAGAGCATTGACTTTTGAAAAAAATGTGAATCAGTATAGTGTACATTTTGGGTTAACAATGCAAATCTAGAGATTAATAAGATAAGACTAGGTTCTAAAAGATCTATACACATGCTAAAAAATTTAGACTTAATCTTCCAAGAAAGGGAGACGGGGAGAGAAGGGGGGCCCCTTAGACACAGCTATTAAACTTGTAAACATTTCTCTTTAATATTAAACAAATAAGTGTATAAGACAATTGTTCAGGAATGTTTGTCACAAATTTTATTACAATATTTAAAATTCTAAGTAACGCCTGACCAGGCGGTGGCGCAGTGGATAGAGCGTTGGACTGGGATGCAGAAGACCCAGGTTCAAGACCCCAAGCTCGCCAGGTTGAGCCCGGGCCCATCTGGCTTGAGCAAAAAGCTCATCAGCTTGGACCCAAGGTCGCTGGCTCCAGCAAGGGGTTGCTCGGTCTGCTGTCGCAACGGCAACGAAAAACTGATGATTGATGCTTCTCACCTCTCTTTGTTCCTGTCTGTCTGTCCCTCTCTATTCCTCTCTCTGACTCTCTCTCTGTCCCTGTAAAAAAAAAAAAAAAAAAAAATTCTAAGTAACACAAATGATAATTAAAAAGCATTTGAAAGTTCAGTGACAGTCCACCCATAAAATGTAACCAGTATAAACAATGATGATCTTTACTTACTGATAAAGCAAAATATCCACACTATATTAGAGGAAAACAAGAGGCTGCAAAACATGTAGAGCATGATCTCATTTTTGTTTTATTCTGTTTAGTTTAGGTGATTTATGCACAGAGAAGAATCTAGGAGGATGTATACTGAAACATTAGCAATGGTCATATCCTGATAGTGTGATTATAAAATTTTTTACTTTCTTATTTTATATATACATATAGTGTATATATAATCTATTTAAACATTATACTTTTTGATTTTTATAATCAGAATAAACTATAATGTTTTTAGAGAAGTTAACTTTATGGATAAATTTGCTTATCAAATAAGTTACTTCATCTTTCTCTTTATTTCCATGTCTCTCTTTCTCTCTGTGAGGCCATAAATATCTAAATTTATTTTTCATGATCATGATCACCCCAGCTAAGAACACGAGGTCAACTTGCTTAACTGTTCCTAAATGCCTGAATAGTGTTGCAAAAAGCTTGGCAAGAAAATATGCTGCTCACAAAAATTAGGGGATATTTTATTGCACCATATTAATTTTTAAATATCCCCTAATTTTTGTGAGCAGTATAGTATTCAACTTGCAGAATAATAACCACGATTATGGAATCAGAGGTCCAACTGAAATCTGGTAAAAGTATTGAATGAAGAAAAGTAGTCAATAAAGGCCACCAGCATTATGAAGACACAGCAAGGAAAGCAAAAGGCAGTCCAAATGAGGACATAATCAAGTTGAATGATCATGTTGGGAAAGAAACCTTCACAACCCAACAATGGTTATATAAATTGCCATAATTTTAGACCACAACAGAAAATGAGATCAAATTTTTCTGAGTGTATTAAATATCAACTCGTCAGAAACCAATTAGAGTCTACACAAAAACAAAAGTAAATTTAAGTCATAAACTGGGTCTATCCTGGCTCTATAGAGCTCACATACAAGATAAGACCAAACAGCAACAATGACATAACTGAAATACAAAGAGACAGTGATTAGATTATAAAATATAGATTTCTCAAATTTAAAAAAAAAATGAATGATAAGCTAGGAAAATGAATGTATATAATTCTTACCCAGAAGAATCAAAAAAGAAAAAATAATTAGAGAATTCTTACTTTCATTCTAACTATTTTAAAATGTGGTAAGTATATATAAACTTGTTTTATAATTATTAATAGTTATATAATAAAAAAGCATTTATAGTTTACCATTATACTCTTAGTGACTAAAATAGTGTCAAAAATATAGTAGGTGCTCAATAAAGGTTAATATTATGCATATTTTACTAATGAATTTTATAAGCAATACATGTGATTGGTTTAGACCCAATAAATCAAATCAGAGAACTCAAAAATAATGATTCTGATAAAATATATTAAACACTTTATAATAAAGATATCAGATATAAATAATTAAAAAGTCACTTTTTTTACATATTGTCATATTGGGAAGAACAGAGTTGGAAAGTCTGGGACTGGAAATCAGGTGTTTAAATCCCGAGTCGCCACTTAATGCTGTGATTTTGAATGAGTAAATTATGCAATCTCATTACTAAGGGCAGGCCTCAGTTACCTTAATTTTAAAATAAAGATAATATAAACATCTATCCTACTGATGTGACTATTTTGATATTCAAACTAGCTCAGATATCTTTATATTGTACCTTTATAAAATTTTAAATAAGGGCTATTTTGTTGTAGGAGAGAATTAGGGGGGGGGGCAACTATGCCTCCTATGTTATATTTGGCTCAATAAAGGCCTTGAAAATTGAGTAGTAAAAAAATTCAGTGGTTGCTTTCTATTAAGCAAATTATAAACATTATCTCTTTCCTCCAGTTTTTAAAAAGTATCTTAATTTTAGTGATTAAAACTGATGTTCAAAGAGGTACAGTGACTGACTCAATGGTCTACAACCCATAACTTGTGAAATGGCTTAACTAGTATTGAAATGCATTCTTTCAACATGTACATTGGATGATGTATTAGTTTCCTAGGGCTGCTATAACAAACTATCACGTACAGAGTTACTTCAATAGAAATTCATTCTCTCCAAGTTGTGGAGGCTAGAAATCTGAGATCAATGTATCAGCAGGCTTAGTTCCCAACAACGGCTCTGAGGAAGAGTCTGGTCCATGCTTCTCTCCTGGCTTCTGGAGGTTACCTGCGATCCCTGGCATCCCTTGCCTTGTAGACACATTATTCCAATCTCTGCCTCTGTTTTCCCATGGCATTCTCCATGTCTTTACATCATCTTCTTATAAAGACACAATGTATATTGGATTAAGGGCCCATTTTACTTCAATATTACCTCATCTAAACAAATTACATCTGCATCAACCCTATTTCTAAATAAGACATTCTGAAGAACTGGTGGATAGGACTTTAACATACCTTTTGTGGGGGATCACACATGATTCAACCCTTAACAAATAGGTATCCTCAATATTTCTGGTTGTTGGAAATGAACCACATAATATACAATGGACAATTTTATAAGTAGAGTCACAAGAAGAGTAAAATATGCAGAGCTTCAAACTTCTGTCAGTAGCCATTGCTCAACAAAAGTAAATATTTAAAATTATACAAAGGCAGGCCTGACCTGTGGTGGCGCAGTGGATAAAGTGTCGACCTGGGAACACTGAGGTCGCCAGTTCAAAACCCTGCACTGGTCTGGTCAAGGCACATATGGGAGTTGATGCTTCCAGCTCCTCCCCCCTTTCTCTCTTTCTCTCTCTCTCTCTCTCACTCTGTGTCTCTTCTCTAAAAACTGAATAAATAAAAAGAAATATAAAAAAAATTTTTAAAAAATCATACAAAGGCATAGTAAAGGAAAAAATTAAATTTTTAAACTGTACCCAGTATAGCTCCTGAGTTTACTCAATTTATATTAAAAAAGCACCTCAAAAATAATTTAAAGATTACTAACCCTCAGTGTTGCATTCAAATAAGCAGTTTAATTACCGTATGAGACAGGGACCTAACCTCATACATCCACCCACATACAAATCATCCTGAAGATTACTTTTCCGGAGAATTGAAATCTGGAGGAGAGAAGCCTCCTCATTCTGTCATCAGTGTCTGCTAATTTCTGTGAAGCCTAAAGGCACCCAAGCTCAGAAAGGTAAGTGGTAGGAGTAAAAGGCTTGTCATTCATTACCCAGCAGTATAGATTGTGTTATTGTATCTGACCCCAAGTTCTGCATGGTCAACCACCTCTGCATTGAGTATCCAGGGGATAATTCATCATAAATGAAAATACTCTTGGTAAAGGTGGGGGAGGAGTCCAGTGATCATGGCTGGAGCTGGGATTTATAACATTTTAATAAGATAATTAACTGTGGCACTCATTGCTTTTTTAAGAATGAGAATAGCATCTGAATGTACATGCTTATTAAGAAAACTATCTTAAGGCATACAAAATGCTTGTTAGGGAAGATGTCTTAGGATGATTTAAAATACAGAGTTTTATAAAATCCAGGCCTACACCTTAGTCATAATAATTAAAGAATTACAGGCTAATGATGCTATAAAAACCTGATTGGGTTACATTTGTGGGTGTGTGCTAAAATTGCTAGTTCAGATATATCAAGGCAGTGCTAAACGGAATAAGTTAATTTCATGCCAAAACAACCAGTATGCCTGGATATTTGAAAAGATTCTGAAACTAGTGAGTAAGAGGTTCATAAATGGAGGAAAAAAATCTTGATGCATCATTGTTTCTGAGACATTTTAATACAGTCATAGAAACATACTGCAAAAAATAAATTTATCCAAAAATGATTTAAGATTCTAAAGCAATTGAATATTAATAATTTTCAAAACATGAAGAAATTTGCTCAGGGACAAGATGGTGATGAAGTAGGTGGACGTACCAACTTCCAACTCCCAGAACCAAAGTGAATTATAACTTGATTTTAAGAACCATTATCTGGATAAACCAACGTTGATCTGGACTGAGAGGACTTTTCAACCAGGGAACACTGAAGAAGCAACATTGAGACTGGTAGGAAAAGTGAAAACGCAGAAAGGGCTGCCCAGCTACCCAGAGTGAAAGGCAGTCTGGAGAGACTCGTGTGGAGGAAAGAGAGGCTAGCGGAAGGGTAGGGACCTGGGTCCCAGGAACAAAGCCCCAGCCTACATCCCCAGAGCCTAGAAGAGATGATGTGTGGATAGTATTTAGATGGGAAACAGGTTAGGATACTGTTTGCGAGAGACAGTTATCTCAGACCCAGGATTCTTCTTAAAGGGACGGTGCAGAAAACCTCTCTCACAACCACTCACCTGGGACTCTGGGAGACAGGGAGAGAGGAGAGGAGAGGAGCAGCAGGAAGAGAGTGTGGTCTGGAAGGCACAGGGAGAAAAGCTTTGAGGGACAGGCCACCCTAAACCCTGGGCTGAGCCACTCCACAAATCTGAAACAATATTTCCCCTGGAACCAGCAAGGGGAAGCTGGACACCAGCCAAACAGGCTCCCCCGCAGCAATTAGAGCACAGTCGCTTAGAAGGAAGGAGCTTTCAGGACTACAGTATGGAGTGTTAGGGTCTGAGCTGCAGTGCCCCAACCCACACTGCTGAGGGCTTGCTGTAGGGTGGGCGGCAGCAGGACGCTAAAGCACAGTTCCATCAGTGGGGGCAGAGGATGAGCCAACTGGCGTGAGCTCAGTCTAGCCCAGCCAGGGCAAAGGGGACATGCAAAAGTGTCCAGCGGCTGCAGGCTCTCCTGCAACCCCACCTGTGGGGGAAAAGCGGGAGCCTGGAACTGCAGAGATCCACCGCTGGGTAGGGGCGAGCAGGTGCACAGCCTTACCCGGCCTCCAAGGCTTGTAGCCCTGCATGAACCAGCTTTGCCCGCAGAGGTTGGGTGGAAGCCAGGGCTCACAGTTGAGCGTAGCAGCAGCCCCTCCCAGCCAAGGAGCTGAGGTTGGCGGGGGCAGGACAGAATCCTGGCTCACAGCTGAGCATGCACCAGAAACCGCTCCCAGCCAGAGGACCGAACTGACAGGGACCCGCAGCTGAGCAAAAGTGCTCACCCTTGCCCTTGATGCCCAGGTTTGTGGCCCAAGTGTGGTGTGCAATCCCAGCCATAGGAGAGGGGCGAAAGCCAAGACCGGCTGAGGCTTATAGCTCCTGGCACCAGAACACAGCCCTTCCTGCAGAAGTGAGGTGGAAACAGCAGCAAGAGCCATAGCGGCCAGAGCCAGCAACACCTATACCCAACCGCCTTAGACAGCAGCAGAGGGGGTGGCGGGCCTGCAGACAGACCACACCTAGGGAACAGAGAGGCAATACCCATTGGACTCCGGTAGCCAAATCCATCTTACACATAGACAAAATGGGCAGGCAGAGAAATGCAACCCAGATAAATCAAGAGAAATCCCCAGAGAAGGACCTGAATGAATCAGATATAACCAAACTACCTGATGCAGAGTTTAAAATAATGATAGTTAGGATGTTCAAACAGCTTAGAGCAACAATGTATAGTCATTACAAACACATAAATAAAGAGACAGCAAGTATAAAAAAGGAAATGGAAATAATAAAAAAGAATAAGACAGAAATGACAAATACAGTATCAGAACTGAAGACCACAATAGAAAGAATTAAAAGCAGGATGGATGAAGCTGAGGATCGAATCAGCGAATTAGAGAACAAAATAAACAAAGGCACAGAGCAGAGCAGATAAAAGAAAAGAGACTCAAAAAATCTGAGGAAACTCTAAGGGAGGTCTGTGACACCATGAAGAGAAATAACATTCGCATCATAGGGGTTCCTGAAGAAGAGAAGAGAGAACAAGAAATAGAAACTTTGTTCAATCAAAGCATAGCTGAAAACTTCCCGAAATTAAGACTGGAAAATGTTTCACACGTTCAAGAAGCACAGAGAACTCCATTAAAGAGAAACCCAAAGAAATCTACACCAAGACACATCATAGTTAAAATACCAAAGCTAAATGATAAAGAGAAAATTTTAAAAGCTGCTAGAGAAAAAAAGGCTATCACCTACAAAAGAGCCCCAATAAGGATGACATCTGACTTCAAACCAGAAACACCTGAGGGTAGAATGGAATGGCAAGATATATTCAAAGTAATGCAGAACAAGAAACTACAATAAAGACTACTTTATCCATCAAAGCTAACATTTAAAATTGAAGGAGAAATAAAGAGTTTCCCCGAAAAAAAAATCCTCAAGGAATTCATTAAAACCAAACCAATTCTATAAGAAATGCTAAGGGGTCTGTTCTGAACAGTTCAAAGAATATAGAAAAAGAGGAATACAGCTTTATAGAATAAAATGGCAATAAACAACTACATATCAATAATAACCTTAAATGTAAATGGATTAAATGATCCAATCAAAAGACATAGGGTAGCTGCGTGGATAAAGAAACAGGACCCATACATATGCTGTCTACAAGAGACACACCTTAAAACAAAAGATGCACATAGACTGAAAGTAAAAGGATGAAAAAAATATTTTATGAAAATGGAAATGAAAAAAATGCCAGGGTAGCAATACTTATATTTGACAAAATGGACTTTAAAAAAAGAGATAAAGATGGACACTACATAATGATAAAGGGAACAATTCAACTGGAAGATATAAGCATTATAAATATCTACACACAGAACATAGGAGCCCCGACATACATAAAGCAGACTTTGATGAATATAAAAGGCTAGATTAACAGCAATGCTATAATAGTAGGGGATTTCAATAGCCCACTAAATTCACTGGATAGATCCTCAAGAAAAAAAATTAACAAAGAAACAGCAGACTTAAAGGAGACACTAGATCAACTTGATTTAATAGATATATTCAGAACTTTTCACCCTAAAGCAGTAGAATATACATTCTTTTCAAGTGCTCATGGTACATTCTCTAGGATAGACCACATGTTAGGACACAAAAATAGTCTCAACAAATTTAAGAAGATTGAAATTATATCAAGCATTTTCTCTGATCACAATGCCATGAAACTAGAAATTAACCACGAAAGAAAAACTGAAAAATACTCAAATACTTGGAAACTAAATAGCATGTTATTAAAATATGAATGGATTAACAATGAGATCAAAGAAGAAATAAAAAGGTTTCTAGAAACCAATGATAATGAGCATACATCAACTCAAATTTACGGGACACAGCAAAAGCTGTACTGAGGGGGAAGTTCATATCATTACAGGCATACCATAAGAAGCTAGAAAAAGCTCAAATAAACAACTAGACCCTCCATCTAAAAGAATTAGAAAAAGAAAAGCAAGTAAAGCCCAGGGGTAGTAGAAGAAAGGAAATAATAAAGATCAGAGCAGAAATAAATGACATAGAGGCTAAAGAAACAATACAGAAGATCAATGAAACCAGGAGTTAGTTCTTCGAAAAGGTAAACAAGCTTGATGAACCTTTAACTAGACTCACCAAGAAAAAAAGAGAGAGGACTCAAATAAATAAAATTAGAAATGAGAGTAGAGAAATAACAACTGACACAACAGAAATACAAAATATTATAAGAAAATACTATGAAGAACTGTATGCTAAAAAAATAAATAACCTAGATAAAATGAACAAATTTCTTGAAACATACAATCTTCCAAAAATCAATCTGGAAAAATCAGAATACCTAAACAGACAAATTACAACAAATGAGATCAAAACGGTTATCAAAAAACTCCCAACAAAGAAAAGTCCTGGGCCTGATGGCTTCACAAGTGAATTCTACCAAATATTCAAAGAAGAACTAACTCCTATCCTTCTCAAGCTATTTCAAAAAATTCAAGAGGAAGAAAAACTTTCAAGTTCCTTTTAGGAGGCGAGCATAATTCTGATTCCAAAACCTGGCAAAGACAACACAAAGAAACAAAATTATAGGCCTATATCCCTGATGAATTAAGATGTTAAAATCCTCAACAAAATATTAGCCAACTGGATCCAGCAATATATGAAAAATACCATACACCATGATCAAGTAGGATTTATTCTGGAGAGGCAAGGTTGGTTCAATATTCACAAATCAATCAATAGGATTCATCACATAAACAAAGGAAGGATAAAAATCACATGGTAATTTCAATAGATGCAGAAAAAGCATTTGATAAAATCCAGCACCCATTCATGATCAAAACTCTCAGTAAAGTGGGAATACAGGGAACATTCCTTAACATGATAAAGGCCATCTACGACAAACCCACAGCAAACATCATACTAAATGGGCAAAAATTAAAAGCAATCCCCTTAAGATCAGGAACCAGGCAGGGGTGCCCCCTTTCACCACTCTTATTCAACATAGTTCTGGAAGTCTTAGCCACAGCAATCAGACAAGAAGAAATAAAAGGCATCCAAATTGGAATAGAAGAAGTAAAACTGTCATTATTTGCAGATGATATGATATTGTATATTGAAAACCCTAAAGTCTCAGTCAAAGAACTACTGGACCTGATAAATGAATTCAGCAAGGTGGCAGGATATAAAATTAGTACTCAGAAATCAGAGGCGTTTTTATATACCAATAATGAACTGTCAGCAAAAGAAATTAAGGAAACAATCCCCTTCACTATTGCAGCCAAAAAAATAAAGTACCTAGGAGTAAATTTAACCAAGGAGGTTAAGGACTTGTACTCGGAAAATTATAAAACATTAAAAGAAATCTAGGAAGATACAAACAAGTGGAAGCATATACCATGCTCATGGTTAGGAAGAATAAACATCATTAAAATGTCTATATTACCCAAAGCAATTTATAAATTCAATGCAATACCAATTAAAATACCAATGACATACTTCAAAGATAAAGAACACATATTCCAAAAATTTATATTGAACCAAAAAAGAACACGAGTAGCCTCAGCAATCTTTAAAATAAAAATATCACTCTTCAGGATATCAAGGTTTACTACAAGGCCATTATACTCAAGACAGCCTGGTACTGGCATAAGAACAGGCACATAGATCAATGGAACAGATCAGAGAACCCAGAAATAAACGCACACCTTTATGGACAACTGATATTTGACAAAGGAGGAAAGAACATACAATGGAGTAAAGACAGCCTCTTTAACAAATGGTGTTGGGAAAATGGGACGTCTACCTGCAACGAAATGAAACTAGACCATCAACTTACACCATTCACAAAAACAAACTCAAAATGGATAAAAGACTTAAATATAAGCCATGAAACCATAAGCATCTTAGAAGAAAACATAGGCACTTAGCTCTCCAACATCTGTCACAGCATTATATTTGCCAATTTATCTCCACGGGCAAATGAAATAAAAGGCAGGATAAACAAATGGGACTATATTAAACTACAAAGTTTTTGCACAGCTAAAGACAATAAGAACAGAATAAAAAGACAAACCACACAATGGGAGAACATATTTGACAATACGTCTGATAAGGAGTTAATAACCAAAATTTATAAAGAACTTATAAAACTCAACACCAGGAAGACAAACAACCCAATCAAAAAATGGGCAAAAGAAATGAATAGAAATTTCTCCAAAGAAGGCATACAGATGGCCAATAGGCATATCAAAAAATGCTCAACATCACTAATCATTAGAGAAATACAAATTAAAACCACAATGAGATGTCACTTCACACCAGTCAGAATGGTGCTCATCAGCAAAACAACACAGAATAAGTGCTGGCGAGGATGTGGAGAAAAGGAAACTCCTGCACTGCTGGTGGGAATGCAGACTGGTGCAGCCACTGTGGAAAACAGTATGAAGATTCTTCAAAAAATTAAAAATCAAACTGCCTTTTGACCCCCCAAACAACACCATAGCACTGTTCGAAAAGAAGAAATGCTTCCCCATGTTTGTGGCAGCATTGTTCACAATAGCGAAGATCTGGAAACAGCTCAAGTGTCCATCAGAGGACGAGTGGATTAAAAAGCTTTCATACATATATACTACAGAATACTACTCAGCCATAAGAAATGATGACATCGGATCATTTGTAACAACATAGATGGACCTTGATAACATTATACTGAATGAAGTAAGTAAATCAGAAAAAAACTAAGGACTATATGAGTCCATACATAGATGGGACATAAAAATGAGACTCAGAGACATGGACAAGGGTATACTGGCTACTTGGGGGGAGGGGGAGTGGAGGGAGGGCGTAAGGAGAGGGAGGAGCACAAATAAAACCAGATAGAAGGTGACAGAGGACAATTTGACTTTGGGTGATGGGCAATATAATCCATTGTCAAAATAACCTGGAAATATTTTCTCTGAACTTATGTGCCCTGATTTATTAATGTCACCTCATTAAAATTAATAAAAAAATAAAAACATGAGGAAATTTCATTCTTTATGTAAACTAAAGCATATCAATATTAGCACAACAGGTTGAAATTTAAGTCAATTGAGAAAATTATGAAAAGCCACATCTGTCTTCTGTGACAATAGGTACTATACTGCATTGACAATATGAAATTAGAAATATAAAGAAATAAAGAAGCCTGTATTTTTAAATGGGAAGACAAATTTTTATGATATAAAATTTTTTCTCAATATTTTAGTGCATTTATTAATATTCTTATTCAAATCCCAATTCAACTTTTTTATAACTTCACCAAGTGATTCTAAAATTAATTTGAAAGTATAAACAGAAAAGTAATAATTGTTTTCCAGGAAGGATTAATTTTAACATAATATTAAAATAAAGAAAAGAGAACTTATTGACAAGTATACAAAAAGCCAGAGTCTTAACCATGGCTGAATAGCTAGGTTGGTTAGAATGTTAGCCCAATATCTGAAGGTTGCTGATTCAGTCCCTGGTCATGCTACATACAGAAACAGACTGATGTTTTTGTATCTCTCTCTCTCTTTCTCTCTTTCTCTTTAAAATCAATAAAGAAGTTTAAAAGAATGAAAGGCATATTCTCAAAATATACCCCATTATACATATACTTTCAATATCTGAGTAAACCTGTATGACATGTAAGAGAAAAGGTAAAAGTTTTAACCCAAAATAATCATAGCTCATTTACAAGAGGGGTGCAAAATTTAATCTATTTAAATTATGGAGAAAGAAGGACTTTCTAAACTGAAAGTCAACTGGAAGAGAGAAAAGGAACAAGAAGAAGAGACAAAAGCAATGAAACACTGTTATAAATTAAATGCATTATTTTTAAAAAAGAAATAAAACTAAAACTAGAGGAGAGTAAAAGAATAGACTGCATAACATGTAAAAACTGTACCAGAAAATAAGAAAGAGGATTAAAAGATAAACAATAAGTTAGGGGAAATATGTGTAGAGAACACATCAATTCAAAGGGATAATGTATTTTGTATAGAGTTCATATAGATTAATACATCCCTTAGGTGGGGTAGGTAGGGGCCACACTGCTAATATTAAACTCAAATGCTAAAAGGGCCTGGGTGACTAATGGGGACAGGTAAAGAGGGCAGACACTCATATAGAGCATGTGAGCAGCAAATGGGAGATGGCAGCTCAGGTTTGGGGTGGGATGGGAGTGCATTCTAGCAATGTGTTCTCATGCTGGGATATAAACCCAGTATTACCCTATCTTCTGCTTTTTCAGAGGAAACCAAACATTCAGACCTTCTTAATGCTGGCCAAATTGTTTAATGATGTGCTGACAAAACAAAACAAGGACGGTAAGCTATAAACCAAAGAATCACCAGTTTGCAGTTCCTAACAAGAAGGAACAGACAATTAGGTAAGGAGAAAATACTACTAGTATTTATTAGTAAAAATACCTGAAACTAAGATCAGGATTAACTACTCTTCTTGTTTGTGAGTTAGCGATATCGTGCTCACCTATGTAGGGAACTCTTTAGAATGTAAGAAATTTCCAACGAGTAAGATGCAATACAGGCAGCATCTGGTTGCTCTCCCTTTCTAATCCCCATTGACTCGACATCTCACATGGGGCCTGCCCTGGCTCCTGCCATGAACATCTCTTCAGTAGCTACCCTGGATGACATACACATAGTCACCCAAATGCTTACATTCTTCTGTTCCTGTGGTTGTTTCATCCTGGAATGTTCTCTCTTCTTGATAAAGAAATCTTAATTACTCTTTAAAGCTTAGTTCAAATGTTACTGCACTGTAAAAACCAAGGCTGAATTAACCATAAAATCAACACATCTGTTGAATATCTCTTCTGTGCCAGATAGTGGGGACTATGGCAGTGAACAAGATAGAGACACTTCTGCCTTCATGGAACTTACATAGTACTTAGTCCATGTACTATAGCCCTTAGCATATTTCCATTTATAATCATTAGTCATTAGATATTGTTTTCTTCCCCCACCATACTATGAGCTCCTTGAGAAAATGATTGTCACCCCATAACAGCAGCTTTTTCAGGAATCCAATTTTTTTTATTCTCTACAATTTCAAGGTTTGTAAATAGTTTGAATATAAAATAGACATTTGATATATGCTTGTTAAATGTGAGAGGGAAGCTATCTTATTATAAAAGACCACCATGATTATGAAATTGTAAACTTTCTGTGGAAAGAAAACTCAAACCAGGATAAATTTTTTTAAGTAATTTAGAAGTCAAAACGATTCATCAACATTTCCCAGTATATTGCTATATTCTGCTTTCCCTAAAAATGTGACAAAACACTGCAACATTAATCAATTCAGATATCTGCTAACCACTCTTACAGTTAATTTAAGCAACAGAGAAAGAGTCAGTATTCTTAA
Source organism: Rhynchonycteris naso (assembly GCA_037038555.1). Classification (NCBI taxonomy): domain Eukaryota; kingdom Metazoa; phylum Chordata; class Mammalia; order Chiroptera; family Emballonuridae; genus Rhynchonycteris; species Rhynchonycteris naso. The sequence goes on along the minus strand of CM072997.1, from coordinate 159,587,105 downwards.
ATTAACCCTGCAGAGATATATAAGCATAGCAGCATAGCACAAAATCCATTTTGACATCTGGAGTTCCACACAGTAACTACACTCAAAACGAGTATATTTGTCATGTCCTCTTAAAGTAACTGTAAAATTATTTCTTCTGGTATTAAGTCATAAAGTATTTCTATCACAGGATTATCCTGGGTCACCTTGGCTAAGGTCTACAATCATGGCTAGAAAAAAAAAATAGTCTTCATTATCAAAATACAAAGTGAGACTGCAGAATTTAAAATCACATTCAATGTTGTTCTGGCTATGAGTTGCCAGAGTGCTTTGTAGGGTATGTTATATGACTTATCAAGCTCTCTTTCTGTCTCTCTTCTTCTGTGGACTAAAATTTATTGAAGATAAGAAGACGAAGAACATGTATCTTATAGTGCCTTGAGCAATGACTTGCATTTGGTAGGTGTGCAGTGAAAGTTGTTGTGACTATTAGAATATGTATTTTATTTTATCACATAACATGAAATATGAACACTTTGCATTTGAAAGCTTACCATGCCAACATTAAAATGTTTCTAATGTTTGACTTTTAAATCATTTGCATTCTTTAATAATCCTTTATATGAAATGCAGAAGATGAGCAGAAGAGAGAAGTCAGATGACCTAAATAATGAGAAATCCAGTAAATGGGTTCTTATCTTAGACTAGAGCAGGGGTCCCCAAACCTTTTACACAGGGGGCCAGTTCACTGTCCCTCAGGCCGTTGGAGGGCCACCACATACAGTACTCCATACACTGACCACCAATGAAAGAGGTACCCCTTCAGGAAGTGCAGCGGGGGCTGGATAAATGGCCTCAGGTGGCCACAATTTGGCCCACAGGCTGTAGTTTGGGGACCTTTGGACTACAGTCTTGTTTATTTACAGATCACCATTAAAAGATTAACTTAAACTAATATGCCATATCTCATACTAAATACTAGAATCACCCAGAGCCACAGAAAAAAAATTAAGTTATTTATTCTGAAATATTTATTAAACAGAATAAATTGTCCTTAAATATAATCATTCAAAGATAGGAATTATCTTATTGTTGGGAATGATAGTCATTCACAGAAGACATCAATCATTTATTTATAAAATGTTTTTGAGCGTCAATATTGTAGATAGAGTTATCACTAAAAACATACATATGACATTGTTCCTTTCACCCAAGATGCTATTGTCTGAAAAAAGGAGAAAACATAGTCCATAGTTGGGGACTCAGCTCCTTTTGTTAGCAAGAGTTGTATATAAAGTTGTTGACTTGGAGTTATTAACAAGGTACTATACACATTTGTTTTGTTCTCTACTTTTCTGTTAGGAGTTCATGTCAGAGAAATGACTAATATTTCATATAGTCATAAAGTATTGAGTTTGAAGAGTTCATAGACATCATCTAGTTTCTCCCTTCTCCTTGTATATTAAAAAGTAAAGTCCACAAAAGTTAAATGCATTTTTCAGAATTACCCACAATATAGCAACAAATCTGAGCCAAAAACATAAGTTTTCGGCCCCTTTATTTTTTTCTACTAACAGCACACTATGGCTATCTTTAACAAAAATAAGGTACTAGCCACATTTATACAGAAAATCCAAATAGTTTATAACATTAACATGCCCAACTATGTATGTTCTTGTCTTTCAGTTGACTTTTAGCAATTCTAGCTCAGCTGTAGTCCAGCGACCTCCCCCCATAATAAAATGCACGTCTCTTTTATACATATTTTATCATTTGTTTTAACTTGTATTTTACAAAGTGTCTAAGTTTTTCTCTGGTATCCTGATTTTAGTTAATACCAGAAAACAACAACAAGAGGAAAAATATAAAATAACACTCCTTGATCTAGACCTGTTTAGTGTACCAAAGGAAAAAAATGCACCAGGGCTGCAGGCACATGAAAACATGTCAATCAGATGTAATTGCTCTCCAAGAGAAACACTTTTCAAGCAGTAGAAAAGAACTCATACTGAACACAAGGCTTTGTAGCAGCAACTAATCTACTAATGACAAGCTCAGTTTGTTATTCTCAACTCGTTATTCAAGATTTAACATTTGAAACATGACAGAAAAGGACAACATGACCAAGTCCTAACTCTAAAACAATTATAAAATTGATGTGTGCAGGCATTTATAAAATAGAAAAACAATAGATAGATAGATAGATAGATAGATAGATAGATAGATAGATAGATAGATAGATAGATGATAGATAGATAGATAGATAGATTACATGTAGATTATAAAGACATTTCATTATATTATTAATAGTTCCTGAGAATAAAAGGACCTTTTAAGTACTTTGTGATTATTTGTACCAGTGCAGGCAAATATCAGAACTCCTGCACATTTTTTAAAAATTCCTCTGCTTTTCTGCACAATAACTCTTAAGGACACTCAATAGGCCATTCTGCGTGAAGACAATGAAGCCCACCTCCCAGGGGGTACTATTTGAAGGCTATATTTGGCTGGATGCATATAAAGACAGCTTTAAAAGTCTTTCAATATCTTTTCCAGTATTGCAGGGTCTACTTAAATGGAAACTTAATAATCTCTGCAACAAAAGGCCATTGCTAACTCTAAAAAGAAAGAAATGGCCTCAATTTTTGCTGCTTACATTTATTACCCAAAAAATTGAGATGTCATATTTTTATAGCACCGAGAATTGGAGTATTCAATAACTAGAAGGTATAAAAGTTTAAAAAAAAGACAAATAAAAGAAAACAGTAACAAGTACTATATAGTAAGCCTCAGCCAAGATCTCCACTGTAATCTCCACTTAAATTTACTAAAGTTGGAGCCCAGCTATTAAGACACTATTGTTTTCTGAAGTGCCATATTGGAAAACACCTATAAACTATTTATTTATGAAACTTATTTTGTTTTAAAACAATTGATTTCAAGTTTAAATAAGGCCACGCAAACAGAAAGAGTATATAAAAGCAGATCTTATGGTAATCGAGCAGACAAGATTCTTAGATAGGGTACTTGCTTTTCTACTCATAGTATTGCCTCAGTTTATATGAGAAGGATGTGGCTGAAACACTTTTGGCTAATCTTTTCACTTCCTAAAAGCTCCTCTCAGACATGGACAGGTAGCTAATCACTTTGTTCATATATGGGGTACAGGTTAGCCACATGTCACTAGAGGTGATGGTTATATGATTAAGATAGAGCCAGGCTGAACCCCCTCCCTTTTCCTCTACATGTGACCTCCATGCCATGAGAAGGGCTTCTAAGTGGTTTTGTCTGTGTGGACTATTGATAAGAGTGTTGGTTGGTGTAGCAGACAATGTAATGCACAGCCCAGATCCTCCTTCAAGGAAGGACTTGTTACACCAACTGCTGGCCTTTAATGTCAGCTCCTCTGGAGACTGTCTGAGTCATCAAGAGCCACTACACTCTTCCCAAGATCACTTAACTTCCAAGGGCAACCTATACCCGATAACTAATTGATACAGGAACATAAAATAAAAGCCTTTCATCTCGGCCCTTCCCAGAAAAACTCTGAACATCTATTCTAGCTCCCAGAGTCATCTGAGGCTGTTATTGGACCTACATCAACAGTGCGACTTCCTTCTTTGTCTACCCCCTGCTTCCTTGCCTCCTTTTTCACAAGTGTAGATCCATGAGCACTCATTAACAAAAATTCTGTGAACTAAACTTTGACTCAGGGTTGTGACTGGGGAACCCAGTTTGATCTCTGTTGTTAATGTTCTAGATTCTATACAGTAAGAATCTGTTTAGGTTTCTAGGTCTAAGACTCCCTCTGCAGCTTCATTTACCAAAGTCCTGAACTTGGATGTAATGAGCACATTCTAGCTAGTAATTAAAATGGTATTTGACTTTCCTTTTGGCTATTGCCATCATGTCATAGCTCACATGTCATTGGAGTAGATTAGAAGTGGGCAATAAAACTTAAGCATCAAAATCCTACTCCATACCCTTAATAAAGCCTACTCCTGAAGTCAAATAGAAAGAAATAGTATGAAAATCCAGAAATGTCAAACCTTCATCAAATCATTTAAATTTGCCCTCTTGAGATTCCTCATTTCCATGACAACTATAAGGAGAAAGAGTTAGTGAAAAGTTTGCAAAATGCAGAACAGTTTTGGAGACTGGGGAATTTAGAGTTAAATTTAGCTTGTTTAATTAAATTAAGGTAAACTATTCTTTGTTGTTTCATAAATGAAAAGAATATGAATCTGAAAAAATAACTTTCTTACCCATTCCCACCAAAGAGCAAGAGATGCCCCATTTTCAAAAAATACAGTCTTCAGAAAAATCTTCATATAACTACTTGGAACATTATGAAAGAATTCACATGTCAGTACAAACTACATGGCCAGCATTTGTAGGCAGAGAAAAATGATACAAAATTAATGCACACTCCAAGTGGTTGGCACCATGATCTGATATTTATTTAAGTAAATTTATTTCCTCTGTACTGCTGAAGAAAGCTTAACACTTAGATGGCTGAGTTCTACCTACATGAAAACATAAAGATTACCCTCCTTTCTCTAGTGTTATCATACTATGAATCTGCAAATACTCTTTGCACAACAAAATGAAAGGAAAAGTTATCTTGACAACCCATAGTATAGTCAGCATCCATTATATTTCAATCAAGACATTTAATCTAGTACTTAGACATTTTCTTCCATCAAACAATAAATGTGTCATGTCTTTGTGAGGCCAATCAATAATGCTAGCCAGTTTTACAGAAGAGAAAACAAAAATTAAATTCAAATTACTTGCCCAATAAAAGCTGCTATAGACGAAATATTTTTGTCTCCCAGAATTCAGATGCTGTTAACCTAACCCCTACTGTGATGATATCTCAAGGGAGGACCTTTGGGACGTGATTAGGTCTTGAGGATGAAGCCCTCATTAATGGGATTGATGTCTTTCTGAAAGAGACCCCAGAAAGCTCCCTTGCCCTTTCTACCATGTGAAGACATAGTGGGAAGACAGTCATCTATGAACCAGGAGGCAAGGTGGGGCATCAACATACAGTTAATCAGCCAGTGCATTGAACTTGAACTTCCCAACCTCTAGAACTGTGAGAAAAATGTTTGTTGTTTAAGCAGCCCTGTATATGATATATTTTATTAATAGCAACTCAAACTGACTAAAACAACAACTAACTAAAAGATTAACTTAAAGTCTTAGAGCCATGAACTTCCATCAGTTTACAGAGCAACTTGGCTCCTCCGCCTTTTGGGATTAACTTGAAAAATTTATATATACAATACCAATCCAGTTCAAAATCCAGCAAATACTTTTTAATGTAACTTGACAGTTGACATTTCTGTTCCTTAAAAAAGAACTGCTGTATTGGGAAAATAGTAGAGGTGTATTTTAATTGTTCCCAATGTCTCCTCCCTTACCTCTGGCAGCCACAACCTCATTTGAGTGACCAAGCAAGTGTGGATAACTTCCCAACCCCAATTTTTAACCTATGCCAGTACTCACCCAACTGATCTTGCCAGGAATAATTGGTGTTTTCCTTTGACTATGCTTTTTCTCAACTTTTTGCCTTTCCTTATAAACTAATTCTACCCTGGCTTGGTAACTCAGTTGGTTAGAGTGTCATCCCAATACACTCAGGTTACAGGTTCAATCCCCAGTCAGGGCTCATACAAGAATCAACCAATGAATCAATAAATAAGTGAAACAACAAACCAATGTTTCTTTCTCTCTCTCTTTCTCTAAATATTAATCATAATAAAAAATAAAATAATCCGAGCTTACATTTAATAACAATTTACATTGCAGTTTTTCAAATACTACATTGAGTCTTGCTTCTTTGTTTATCTTAACTCTTCAATAATAGTAAGTATGCATATCTTTTTATATGGGCTATGAACATTTATTAAATAAGCACATCTTTATTACTATTTACATGTTCACAAGTCAATAAATACCTTCAAAGTCAAATGATATATACTTTATTTTATATCCTAAGTTTAGAACAATGTCTTATATGAATTAATACCTTAAAACATATCTGCCATTTTGATCTGGCTGATATAAAATTCCATTATATAGTATTCTTGTACTTTTATGAAATACAAATTAAAATGTTTATTCAAATTAAAGTTAACTTAACGCTCTTGTTTAAATCATAAAATAAAAGTGTTTTGCTGAACAAACTGAAACACAAAGGACTTATCTTATTATTAATGTAAATTATTCTGAACTTCCTTCAGATCATTTATACAGCTTCTTTTAGTTTTAATCACTTGCTATATAAACACACAGTTGTTGAATTTGGGTTCAAGATAGAAGACCAGGCAATTAAATTTGTTTCCCATCTCTCCCAAAATTTCAATAAATTAAAGTATTAAAAAGTACATAAAAAGAATAAATAGGCCCTGGTCAGTTGGCTCAGTGGTAGGGAATCAGGCAGGGTATAGATGTCCTGCATTTGATTCCCAGTCAGGGCACTCAAGAGAAGTGTCTATCTGCTTCTCCACCCTTCTGCCTCTCACTTTGCACACATGCGCTCTCTCTCTCTCTCTCTCTCTCTCTCTCTCTCTCTTTCTCTCTTTCTTCCCCTCCTGCAGCCATGGCTGAGCAAGTTGGCCCCAGTCACTGAGAATGGCCCCATGGCTACCACCTCAGGCGCTAAGAAGAGATCAGTTGAGCAATGCCCCAGATGGGCAGAGTATTATCCCCTAGTGAGCTTGCCGGATGAATCCCAGTACTGGCACATGCAGGAGTCTGTCTCTGCCTTGTCTCCCCTCCTATCACTGAATTTTTTAAAAAAAGAATAAATATGTAATAAAAGAGAGACCTAAAAGTGAGTAGGTACCAGTGAGTGAGATATTTTAATTCCAGGAATAAGAGAAAAGATCAATGAATGAAGCAGAGGAAACCTCAGCCTTAAAATTATAAAATAAAACTTCTGTAAAATAGCCTGACCAGGCGGTGGCGCAGTGGATAGAGCGTCGGACTAGGATGCGGAAGACCTAGGTTCGAGACCCCGAGCTCACCCGCTTGAGCACTGATCCATCTGGCTTGAGGAAAAGTTTGTCAGCTTGGACCCAAGGTTGCTGGCTCCAGCAAGGGGTTGCTTGATCTGCTGAAGGCCGGCAGTCAAGGCACATGTGAGAAAGCAATCAATGAACAACTAAGGTGTCACAACGGCAACAAAAACTAATGATTGATGCTTCTCACTTCTCTCCATTCCTGTCTATCTGTCCCTATTTATCCCTCTCTCTGACTCACTCTCTGTCCCTGTAAAAATAAATAAATAAAATTAAAAAAAAAACTTCTGTAAAAATAAAAGCAAATTTTTCAAACAGAGTGCTACCAAGGCCTTAGACTTAGAGTCAGAACATATGGTAGAGGAGAAGTAAGAAATGGGCTAAAATTGGGGTATTAGTTGAACATAGACGCATGGGACAATAATCACAATACTCCTCACCAATCTCTAACACTAAGTTCCAGTCAAAACAGCAAAGGGTTTAAAATTGGCTCAGTAGTAGAGCATCATCCCAGCATGTAGATGTCCTGGATTCAATTCCCAGTCAGGGCACACAGCAGAAGTGACCATCTGCTTCTCCACTCCTCCCTCTTTCTCTCTCTCTCTTCTCCCCCCACAACCATGGCTCGATTGGTTTGAACAAATCAGCCCAAGGAAATGAGGATGGCTCTGTGAAGCTCAATTGTAAGCATGGCCCCATATGGACAGAGCATTGGCCCCAGACAGTGGTTTCTGGGTGGATCCCAGTCAGGGCATATGTAGAAGTCTTTCTCTCTATCTCCCTCCTCTCACTTGGAAAAGAAGAAAAAAAATTCAGAGACTGAAAAATGTCTTTGGAAAAGTATACTACAAATACAAAAAGAATAAGAATGTAAGAAAAAAGGGAAGTGGCATAGAACAAATTTATGACTAAACTGTTCAACTAATATTGTCCCAAGAAGAGACAATGGAGAAAAATGGGGAAAATATAATATCCAAGAAATATTAGAAGACAATGTTCTAGCATTGAGGAGAAAATATCTTCAGGTTGAAAATTTTCATTGAATGGGTACAGGAAAACAAATTCTAAGAGGAAATCTTTTTTTATACTTAACTAAACTAGTATTAAATTTGAAATAAGAATAGAGGGAAAAAGAAAAAGAAAGAAGAATAAAGATACTTCCCTATACAAAGCATTAAGAAATTTTACCTCTCACATCTGCTCTTTTTCAAAAAAAATATTTCTTAAGGACATGTTCCAGAAACATGAAGTAATATACAAAAAAATCAAGAGAACTAGAAAGCACAGGTCCAACCAAAGAGAATAGTCAAAAGAAGTATTAGGATAATGGCTGCATATTAACCAATCCAGCTTGAAATAGGAGGACAGAAAACTCTACAATCTATTGTAGGGAAGGAAGAGCACTTCATAGAAGAGAAAGTAAAATATAAATGGAAAGGGGGAGGAAAATCAAATAAGTTAAGAATGAAAAGGAAAGTAATTTTAAAATTCAAGATATGTACCAACTATTAACCTTTCAAATATGAAACAAAATAAAACAAGAATTGAAGCAACTAATGACACTTTAGAAAACTATATCCATGTATAATAATTAATGCAAGAAAGAGTTTACTTCTTGTGGCTTAAGTACTTCTTTTAACTACTTGTTATTCTAGAGAAGCAAATTTAACACCCTAATTGAACCAACATTAACAAAAGCCATAATCATGAAAATATTGTTCATAGCTTTTCAACTCTGCTATTCATTCCACAGACAAAGAATGGAATCCTTGGTTGTGACTATAGAGCGGACTGTGTTGTTAACAGTCTTCATAATGTAAAAATAAAAGCGATGCTGTCAGAAAATTGTATGTGAAAGGAGGAAGAGAAGAGGAAAAAATGAATAGTAATGATATTTTTTTCTTAAAGTCTTGGGAGTTAAAAGATAATAGGGGAAACTGATGAAGCAAGAAAAAATATTTAAGGATATTATTTATAGGTACAAAGATCATGTAAAAACAAATAATTATATAAATATCATCTATTTGGAGGGGGGAAGTGATAAAAATAAGCCAGATTCTCATCTGTCATTTCAAAGAGCTCATAAATATTGCCCGAAGTGTGTGAGTTCTGAAACAGAAGCAGAAATACATTCTCTAGTCTTTTGGTGAAATGATAGACCAAAAGGAAAGGTAAGTTGTTAAAGGTGATTGAATTTGGGATTGGGACTTAGGAAAAGGAGAGAATTGATGGGAGACTGACACACTTGTTTTATTTATTGCCATATAAATCAATTTTATTATTTGATACAAATAATAAAAAACTTTAAATGAACACATGTTAAATTTTAAAGAAAGAGAGGTATATATATGTGAGACAGAACTCTTTCTCCCTCCCAGGGTAGCCCATCTTTCTCTTGGCCTTTTCCTAAGATACCATGTACACCATTCAGTTTCTCCGCTCTTCAATGTCTGCTCCTGGTTCCCTTTCTTCTTTGACTCAGAAAATTTTAAAGAGGCACATGCAATTTTTAAAGAGGCAAAATATCTTGGTGTTTTAAGCAATAATAGGACAATATTCTCTCACTAGAACAAAGCAGTCTAAACTCTTTTGATTGTAAGTAAGAGAAATCAACTTCAAATTTGTTACTAAGACAAAGAGGTAATTATTGTGTCCAGGACTCCAAGGTATAGGTAAATGACCAAATCATAGAAGTAGAGGTACAGGTAGGCCTCAAAAAATGGTACCAGGAACTTAAACACTGCCAGGATTCCCTAGCTCCATTGTCATCTTATTTTTCTCTGCATGCCAACTTTCTCCCTCACTGACAATCAGAGTCCCCCACATGGTGGCACAAATGGGGCATGCAGCTCTTAGTCATTACAGCGCTCAGGTTCACCATCTGAGACACTCCCTCAGGTCCCAACTCTGGATGAATTAGCCATGTTTACTGTACAGGTGAGATGTGTGCCATGTTCCTTCATGCCCTCCCACTTGACCAATTAGCTGTTGTCAGGGGTCAGAGTCATGTAAGAACAAGGCAGCTCTTACTAGAATTATGAGAATTATAATATGAAATTCCCCTTACAAGGGGAAAGGAAATTCTTGAAAGAAAAGAGAGATGCTATTCCAGGGAGTGGGACTGGAAGGTCAAAATACTAGATAGATAAAGCAGTAAGCATTTTTTATTAAGAGATAAAACTGTTTTAAAGAAATTACCTGGTGCACAATAATTGTAGGAAAAAAATATCAGTTTTACAACATTGAGGATTTACTATTGAGAGATAATAGTTAAAGCACTGATTTGACTTCATATTTCATGAAGGCCCATAAATACAAAGAAGAATGATTATTTATCAATTTAAAGATAATCTAACTTTTGCCCACCACCCCCTTGAAATAATTTCATTTTAATATACTCAAAGCTGCAAAATGTTATCATTTAGATGTGTATGTAGTTTTAAAACAACTAAAATTCAACTGGATAGCCTGACCAGGGGGTGGCGCAGTGGATAGAGCATTGGACTGGGATGCGGAAGACCCAGGTTCAAGACCCCGAGCTCGCCAGCTTGAGCACGGGGCCCATCTGGCTTGAGGAAAAAGCTCACCAGCTTGGACCCAAGGTCGCTGGCTCCAGCAAGGGGTTGCTCAGTCTGCTGAAGGCCCGTGGTCAAGGCACATGTGAGAAAGCAACCAATGAACAACTATGGTGTCTCAAAGGCAATGAAAACTAATGATTAATGCTTCTCACCTCTCTCCGTTCCTGTCTGTCTGTCCCTATCTATCCCTCCCTCTGACTCTCTCTCTCTCTCTCTCTCTCTCTCTCTCTCTCTCTCTCTCTCTCTCTCTGTCCCTGTAAAAAAAAAAAAGAAAAGAAAAAAAATTCAACTGGATATATGTGTGAGGAAAATAAGGACGGCAACAAGCATAAAAGTTTTTATTTAAAAACAATGTTTTAGGTTTTAAAAATGAAATAAGTGACTGTAAATAATATAACCAATTTTCCAGTATGACTCTCAAGGTAATTCTAAAGAAAGGTAAAATATTCCAATCATTTAAAAAAATATTTGAGTAAAATGAGTTTTGTTGTAAACATGTAGCAACCTAGAATGAGTTCTTTGCAATAAGCAGATCATTTAGAGGCATGTATCTGTCATCAGTCTTGTGACTCCATGCCAGGGCTTGAAAACTTTTTCTATAAAGGGCCAGGTCAATAGTTTAAGCTTAGCAGGCCACACCATCTTCACAGGGATGTTCAGACACTGCTGTTTGAAAACAATCATAGACAATAGGTAAATTAATGGGTATGATTGTGTTGCAATAAAACTTTATTGACAAAGCTGGGTTACTGAATTTGGCCTGCAGGCCATAATTTCATATTAAGCAAATATTTAGTGCCTGCATTCTCTTACTCTCCTCTTCCATATACCCTACCTACTATTTTCACTCTGGTTTAAAGCACAAATGTGATTATATCACAGTCTATCTTAAAAACTTTTACTGACAAATTTCAGTTCTCACCATGACAGAGGAGATTGTATCAGACCATCCTCCCTGCTGAGAATATCTCTATAAAACGACATACAATGTAGAACACAGTAGTTTGAAGTTAACAGACAGGAACCAAGCCTGAGATTTGAAGGACTAATAACCTGAAGAAGGGGAGCACATTGAGCTGCACCTGCTCCTCCAAGAGCTTTGGCATTCTCACAGACCTGAAGAGACAAGGCCAAGTCTCCCAAGTTCATCGTGAATGGAGGAATCAAATTCCCAGAGAAAAGGGAACTTTCTGCACAACAGTCTGCATGGCTTTCACTCTTGGGGTGTTTGCCAACTGCTAGGTTGTGAAGGACTAAGGTATTCAGAAACTAACTTCTTGGCTTGAATACAGCAACTGTTCTGTGCTTTGCACACTGTAAACACTTAGAAAGCAATATTTAGCCATAAGCCAAAAACTATGGCTCTCAACCTCAACATGCTTACTATCTGAGTGGAAAATACTTAGTATCAGCAAATTAAATGACACTAAAGCAACAAGCTACAAAGAAAATAACAGAGTAATGAAACATAGGCACTGATCAAACATCAAAATCTTTAGGCTTCTTCAATCCGTTATTCTCTAAACCTCTATGATTTCAGTTTATCAAATTCTTTGTTGCCTGATGATGCAGTGGCGCAGTGGATAGAGTGTTGGACTGGGATGCGGAGGACCCAGGTTCGAGACCCCGAGGTCGCCAGCTTGAGCGCAGGCTTATCTGGTTTGAGCAAAAAGCTCAGCAGCTTGGACCCAAGGTCGCAGGCTTGAGCAAGGAGTTACTCGGTCTGCTGTTCCCCCTGGTCAAGGCACATATGAGAAAGCAATCAATGAACAGCTAAGGTGCCACAACGAAAAACTGATGATTGATGCTTCTCATCTCTCTCCGTTCCTGTCTGTCTGTCCCTATCTATCCCTCTCTCTGACTCTCTGTCTCTGTAAAAAAATAAAATAAATTCTAAAATTCTTTGTTAATTCCTACATAGATCTAATTACTCTTGTTATATTCTTTTCTTATAGATCAAGTTCAGCTTCCTTGTGTATTTCCAAAAATACTTTAAGACCAGTTTTATCTTCCAATTCCTCCAAACTATGACAGTCATTTATGAACTGAGATAAAAAGGTCCATATACTGTTCACATTTGGGTTTGCAACCTCACACAAGAAAGCATCAAGATGCTTTGACCATGTACTGATATGTATATCAGTCTTTTTTTTTAAACTGCCTGTTCGTTTACTCTCTTCATCACTTAATTTAAACAGCTTCTCAGATCACATATTTAAAGAATAACAAGTGCATTATTTCATGTAAAAATGGTAAAAACTCATTATGTAACATTTTTTTAAAAAACATGGAAACTTTTTAATTAAAAATTACTTCTTTTCTACCACTCAGTAATAATTATTCTTAATATTCCTGAAAGAAAATGTTTAAATAGATGAATTGATGGATAGTATAATAGGCAGAATAATGCTACCCCCAAAGATGCCCACTTCTCAATCCCCACTGCCATGTTATCTCACATGGCAAAAGGGACTTTGGAGATAGGATTTGGGTTATAGACCTTGATATGGAAAGCTTATCCTGGATTCTCTGGGTGAGCACAATCTAATCATGCATCCTTAAAATTGGAGAGTTTTTCCAGGTTGCAGGCAGAGCAACATAACAACAGAAGAAGAATCAGAGAGATGTATTATGAGGACTCGACCTGCCTTTTCTGGCTTTAAAGATAAAGAAAGAGGGACATGATCTGGAGAATGTGAGTGGCTTAAAGAAGCATGGCCTTCAGTTTATAGCCAACAACAACAATAAAAATAAAATGAGGACCTCCATCTTATAAACTCAAATAACTCAATTCCAATAATACTTCAAAAGAGCAGGAAATATATACTACCCTACAACATACAAAAAGGAACAAAATCATGTCAACACCTTGATTTTGGCCTAGCAAGATTCATGTTAGATTTCTGCCTTATAAAACTATGGTTTTGGTGATTTGCTATGGTAACAGTAAAAAATTGATACATATACTAACTAGATAAATGGATGCAAGACTTCCATAAAATGAATCATTCTATATATCCTATTTTAGAATACAAAATACTTTATTAAATTTTATATGAATTTAATAGAAACTAGATGTTAAAATTAAAGCATTTCTTTCCTGACCAGGCGGTGGCGCAGTGGATAGAGCTTCAGACTGGGATGCGGAAGACCCAGGTTCAAGACCCCGAGCTCACCAGCTTGAGCACGGGGCCCATCTGGCTTGAGCAAAAGCTTGCCAGCTTAGACCCAGAGTCACTGGCTCCAGCAAGAGGTTGCTCGGTCTGCTGAAGGCCGGTGGTCAAGGCATATGCGAGAAAGCAATCAATGAACAACTAAGGAGTCACAACGGCAACGAAAAACTAATGATTGATGCTTCTCACCTCTCTCCCTTCCTGACTGTCTGTCCCTATCTATCCCTCTCTCTGATTCTCTGTCCCTGTAAAATAAAAAAAAATTTTTTTTTAATTAAAGCACTTCTTTACCATAAAAGATGTGTTTCTAAAATATAAATTCACTTAACATTAAAAAGAAATTATGAAAAATATTGAAATGTTGAAACCAGTTTTTTTAAAGTTATGTTTCTGATTTAGGTAATATTTATTGTTCTTGCTATAAAAATGAAGAAATTAGCATATTCTTACTTCTTCCCATTTCTTTCTCATATCATCAAATTTTATTAATTATACTATTTGTTTTATTTATCAGAGTTTATAATATTTACATTTTGTTCTCCAATCATAGACTTAAGAATTTTTTAGTTATTATTTGTTATGTTCCAATGCTTAACACCAGTCCTTTTTACCATGGCTTCTTTATCCATGAGTTTAATTTTGACCATCATTTGTTTTCCTGGAATTAGCAAATATTTTTATCAAGAAAGGCTCATGAGTGTTGCTTTCTCTGAGTTCTTGCATATGAAGAATGCTTTAAACTTTAAGCTTGAAGGATAAGATGGTAGAGTATAAAATTCCTTGATCGTATTTTATTTCCTTCAGAAATGTATAGATATTGCATCACTGCCTTCTGGCTCTGGCTCTGGCTGTTGCTGGGGAAAGACTGAGAACAGCCTAATATTATGTTTGTGTACATTTTTGTTTCTTAGTTCTTCTTCTCTTGACAGAAAAGGATTCTTTCTTTACCCATGAAGTTTTCTAGAATATATTTGTGTGGGTGTTTTATATCAATTGTTTTCTAGGACTCTGTTTATCTATATATCCAGGTATTTATTTCAGGAAACTTATCTGCTATTATATCATTTTTTAGTTTTATTTTTCCCCATTCTGGTGTTTTTTTGTGGTCTTTAATAACTAATGTAGTATTTTCTGTCATGTTCACTCATTTTTCTTTCTATATGGCTTTCATCACAGCAATGGTTTTTTTTTCTTCCATTTCTTTTCTAAACACTGCAATCTCTCTTTTCACATCCTCCTATTTTTTTTCTTAGAATATTTTTCTTTGAAAACTAACGTATTTCGTTTGAGCTCTTTTTAAAGAAAAATCAATGAACTGCATTTTCTGACACCTGAAATTTTTGCCTTTCCCTATTTACTTAGTCCTCTAATAAGTTTTTTCATTTGCCTTTTCGTTGCTATTTTTCTCTTATATTTTATAATTCATGCTTATAGACTCAATGCTATTTTTTCTATGATTATTATTCATCTTCAAATGCAGCTGGCTACTTATGAAAGAATGTCTGAAGAGATGAAAAAAGAGTTAAGTCAAAGCAGGCAATAACTTCTATGGGATATGTGTCTTAAATGCTCTCTTAACAAGGCTGTTAATGCCTATAGCAAAAGATATGCCTAAACATAAATATATAAATTTCTTGCTGCCCCTGAACACATCTTTAAAATTATTACCTTTCTAGTAATATTTTAAGCATAAGTTGAAACTATAGCTATAAGGAAAAAATATTAGAGATAGTTTACTTAGTGTACAATTCAAATATCAATGTTGAGATTGTGCTGCCTCCTTAAACTATAAGCATCCCCTGTACTTTACACCAACCCTCCTTCACTTATAGCACCACCTCTTTAGGATAGATGATTTAAAAATAAAGATTGAGATGGCTTGCTGTCAAGTTGTCTCCTTCAAAACCCACTTGAAGTTCAGGTCACAATATTTTTAATCTTAGAATGATGTAGTGAGAAACAACAATCTTCAGAAATAGTGAGTATAATTTATGCTCTTGGTTTTTTAGCTTTTTAAACAACAGGTAGATTTTCAGTGATATTCTGAAGGGATCTTGAATATTCTGCAAAAACAAAAAGCATAAGAGGCTTCAGCTGCAGTTTCAGAACATCTCCATCAAAAAGGAGTGTGAGGGGATCCATCAGGGATTTAAACCTTATCGATATCAGATATCACCTTATCAGGCATCTCTTCCTAAAAGAGGTGCATTTCATCTCTGGGGAGGATACATTGAAATAAATAACTCTTGTGATAATCCCAGCAAAGGGTAATAGAGAACTCCTCAGTGGTTACAGTTCCATGTTCAACGCGCTGACCACTCACTTTGATGTTGTACAGATTGCAGTAAGTTCCATCTGGGGCTTGATGAAAGTTTCATCAGTGGTGAACTAGCCTAGCTTTTAGTTTCTCAAACTCTTAACCTTCCACTGAATTTATATTTAGCTAATGCACACTCAGAATTTACTTTGATCTTCTAGCCATACACTCAAAAGATTTTCCATCAATCAATTTTTTTAGCTCTTGTTAATTATAGTTGAATATATACATGCTGTATTTTTTACATTATGGCTGACTCACTGTGTATTTCAGAATTTTCTTTCTGTCAAATGTCTAATTCACAATGAATTGCAATACTTTTTATTGTCTCATCTCTTTCCATTTTTCAATTAACTCTGTTTACACCATACCCTATACGTACCTCTCTCCTTACTAGAATTCATTACTATTATTGTTATGCTGGCATTAATAATACTCCAAAAACTCCTCAAAACTTAACAGGGTCACAGTCAACCTGGAGGCGTACAGAAACAATGTTGGCTGAGAATATGTTAGCTGCCTGTAACCAAGGATAGTGTGCCCTGGTAGATAGCTCTCTTATTCAAATATTTGTGAAAATATAGCTCTTTGCCCTGGAAGGCAAATTGCTAATTTAGTAATGCTGCTTTTCTGGGTCAGTTATCTCAATTAGAAATATGAGCAAATATTGCTGAGTATGCTCCTAAAAGTATTAGAATATTTGACTAAACAAAATGGCCACAATGAGTATTACAAAGATCCCTGTTGTATCTCAGTTTTCACATGAGTGAAAACTTGACCACCATCTCTTACTCTCAGCAGACAGATCTTGTTCTAATGATTACCAAGTTCTTTTCTGTATGGTAGCAGTTTCTCCATTAAAAGTTTTAGAAATTTTCTGCTTAATGTTCTTAAAATTAGAAAGGGGATTGTTATATTTTTACTTTCATTTGCATAAATGTGAAGTTTGCCCATGAGAACCCAGGAAAGCCCTCTTGGCATCATTGACATTTGGATATAAAGCATTTACTATTTATTAATTTCCAAATTGCTGAACTATTTAACTCACAGATTTTAAACTTGCACTTCCCACATATTCCCTTCTTAGCCCAGTACCTTATCCTGGGAAGATTATCAAATATTTTTATAATAAGAAAGAGTTGATTATTTGACATTTGTATCTACTGTGCAATAAAATAGCATTAAAATCTACTAATGCTCTACTTGGGCTCAAATAATATTTCCAATAGTCTTAAGTCCAAGACCAAAATGTTGGCTAAAACTTAATAAGAATCTCTTTATCACCAGCCTATATCCACAAATTCCTTCAAAATCTCAAAGAATTATTTTTTGATTGGTCTATCACAGCCATTAAAGACAAAAAGGCATATATCATATCATTACTTCCATTTAATTCTTCACAAATACACATATTTCCAAAAGGAATTCTATGGTTTTTCTAGAAGGAAAAAAATGTAATCTTTAGTATGATTGCTGTTATTTAGGATATAATTGAAATACATTTAACTAGGCATCTACTGTTCGGGGAATTTGCGGTGATTGAGTTCCAGTTCATTACTTTCAGGGCTGCAATGCTATTGTCAGGGCCTCAAAATCAGTCAGAGAGGCTACGATAGCACAAAGGCAATTATGCTGCAAGAAAAATGTTGTCCACTAATCAGCTGGCAATCAATTACTAAGAAGAGAAGATAACCCTCTCCCTACTCAAGCTCTTCAGTATTAATAGTGCCATCGTGTAATTACTTTCGGCTTGGGCAGGTGCATGAAAGGACAGACTCTATAGCACACTGCATTGAAGATTAATGAGTTCTGTCAATTTGCCCAGCAGACATCTGATTCTCCAGCTTTCTGTAGCTACTAGTTTTACACTTGCCTCAGGGTTTTTCCCCCTGAAAAAATTAGCTAGTAATTTAAATATATTCAATAAGCATACATCTTTAGGGGAGAAAAACGTACCATAATTTTGCAATGAAGTGCAAACCAAAAGGACTCTTCATCTGAATATTAACATAGTAAGTAGTTCATAATGGCGGTATTCTTTTAGTCATGCTTTATTTTTAGATGTTGCAATTAGTGATGCACAAGATTCAGAGGCAACATAACCCCTCAAAGTGGGACCATGTAAACTCAACGTCCCTCCATTCCCCTGGCTGGTCCAGCAGCTGAAAAGAGAAAAACTGTGAGAGCTCCAATAAATTAGTGGAACTGCTTTAAAGCCTCCTACAGTACAAATGGTTTGATGAAGGAGGAGACTTTTAGCCCACTGATTTTCTGAGTAAAAGCCATTGAGATCTCCCCACACCCCCACCCTATAAGAAAATGCAGCATTGGCCCAGAGAACCTGGTCACCCGGGCCTATACATTTGCGTCAAAACAGGAATTGCCTATAAACTGAAATGAATATCAGGAAATTTGCTGTTGCTCTAAATTGATATTTTATAACCTAACTACTGTAAAATCTCATAATCTTTAAATACATGAGGTCAATGTACTAAATGGCTATTTTATGATGCTTCCTAAAGTCTTCGATTTGTTTCTCATGAAGACCTAAGTCTTCTTATTTCATGGCTCTCACTCAATTGCTCTTTCCATAAGTGGTTGAATAAAAGGAGAAAAAAATCTGACTCAGAAACACTCGTTGTTCCTTTCCCTTTCAGCATCTATTTGATGTCACAATCACCATCCATGAAATATTTTTTTCAGACTACATTTATTGGATATTAGATTTTGCTAATTAATTCTTTGTAATAATTTCTTCTGAAGCAATGTCATTCATCATTTCCAGTAAAAGGGAAAAAACAAAAACAAAGAAAAAAATCCTAGCCCAGCCGTAACTTGATTTTCATATAAATGTATTTAAGCCTTTCACAAATATGTATTTAAGCCTAATGTAAAGTCATGTTCATCGTTGATCCATGTTCACTGGTTGATGCTGTTTAAATTATTATTTTCTATAGTAAGAAACAATATAGTAGGGACTCTTGAAGCTTCCTTGAAAAAGAAAAATGTCTCATGTCTCTGAAGCCACTAATCTTCAAAGTCGGAAATATCTTGAAACCCACATCAGACACAGAATCTTCATCAAAAAGAGATGAGAGGCACATTAGCAAAGCCATGAACTCAAATGAGTCAACAGAAACTAATGCCACCTCACTTCACAATGTTAAAATATCTTAGCTACTTGAATTTTCCATCTCATAATATTTTTTACCTATGTTGATATTGTTTTATTCATCCAGGGGTTGCAAAAGATATTATTTTCCCCAAATATCTATTATCTCCTTATGAAGCCCTTGGTTGGCATGTCAGGTGGCTCAATTCTAAGTGTCCAATCCAGAGCCAAGTGCTGTTTTATCTGTTCTGATTGAAGACATAACTGTGAGAGCTTAAACCTGAAGTGTAATGACCCTGTGTGGTGCCACAACAAATGTCAAAAACAGAGCTACTTTTAATAACATTCATTCAAATACATACACACATATGTATATTTAATTAGTACTTTAATACCATTCCAACTACTAATTTCTGGTCAACAGAAGCTGGTTACTTTAGAAACCTATGTTTAAGATCTATTTGAATGTTCTGCCCAAGAAAAAGAAAATTTAAGTAGTATAAATTAAATGGGTGGGCAAGGAAAATAGACAATCTTACAAGCAATATTAGCTCTCTGGTCCAAAGAAAGCCTAGCTTCATTAGTCTCTTAATATCACTGCCCTATGAGTGGATATATTATTAACTAATCCTAAAGGGTATATTATTATAAAAGAAAACAACTCTTGGTAGAAATACAAAACATCTGGACCCCTGTAAGCCCACACTACAGAGGCAGAAAAACAAAACTGTATTTAATTTCAATGCATCTCTATGGCAGAGGAGATTAAAAAAAAATACTTAAGGGTCTACAAGCAGAAGAAAGGTCATAGAGAACAGGGTGATTTCCTTTTTCTGACCCTCATCAGTCCTGGGGTTATTTTTATCCACCTAGATCTCTGTCATCAGGCAAAATGCCTCTCAGGCAGGGGCTCCCTTTAACTAGAAAGACTATGACAACCAAGGCCAGACTTTTCTTCAGTGCACACTCTGCAGGTAGCTGCACAGAGAGGTCTGCTTACATACCTTCTTCATAGAGAAATAAGCCTGGGTCCTTTGAAACAGAGGGGCATTCCCTGGGGACCCCAATCTTCCTAGTTTCTTTCATCTTGGAAACCAATTTAATTAGTATGCTCTGAAATGAAACGGATGAAAGAAACAAACACTATATATCTTTGTTTTTGAGTCTATGAGACATATCACCTCTTTTGAAGTCCCTGTACAAAACTTACCTAGTACACGAGGTGATAAACTCCCAAAGCAGGATACATTGATCATTTAGGTCTTCAGAACAATTTATTTTTCAGGCCCACCATCTCTACTCAGGTACACCTCCACTCATCCTCATCAGGTACTCCAAATATGAAATCATATAACTTTGTAAAATACAATTTTATATTTTAAATTCAAATTCTAGAAACTTTCAACTGTTATAATAATAAAAATAATAATAGCTAATACTTTGTGATTACTCACCTGAGGTATTATTCAAAGTGCTTTACATGTGTTAACACATTATTATTATTATTATTACTATTATTGATTTTAAAGAGACAGAAAGGGAGAGAGGAAGAGAGACAGGAACATCAATCAGTTCCTGTATGTGTCCTCACCAGGGGTTGAACCAGCAACCTCTGCACTTCAACACAATGCTCTAACCAACTGAGCTATCCAGCCAGGGCCATGTATTAACACTTTCAATCCTCGTAACAATTCTATAAGGAAGGTACTATTATTATTCTCATTTTACAGATGAGGAAACTAAGGTACAAAGAAGTTTAATAATTTGCTGTCAAATGGCTAAATAGTAAAGATGGGATTCAAATTCAAGTTTTCCTTCAGAGTCAGTGTTTTTTACCTCTACATTATGAACAGAATTTTTTAAACAATCATATTTAACAAAAAGTCAAAAGAAGAATGTATGAAATAATAGACTGCATAATGAGCATCACTTATAATTGCACAATACTGTGATAGAGCTACTTAACCTACAAATCAACTTAACAAGCTAAGGCTGTCAATGAAATTCCTGAATTCACCAAAGTTTGTCTTCTGTGCTTACCCTAAATATTCACTGCGCATCCAACTAATTTTTGTGGAGGCTGGCATTCTGCTTATTGCATCACGAGGTTTCTTCCACAAGACATATAATATTTTTTTTCTGGTCAGAGTATTTATGAGGATCATGGACTAAAGCTCATCTTTCCTAGAGGACTTACTGAAGATTACAAGAAGTTGTCAACACGGCCCAGAACCCCGACATTGTCTCCATGACCTACCTCTATTCCCCAGGCTTTGATAGGTTTTAGATGGAGTCCCAAGACACAGTAACAACAGTTCAATCCGTAGCTTTGCTTTACCATTTCAGAAGGAGGTTCAACTACAAATAACAGAAAATCGAACTTATGGTATCTTAACCAAATAGAAGTTTGTTTGTTTGCTTGCTTGCTTGTTTATTTTCACACAATAAGAGTTCAGGATATGGAAAGTCCCTGGCTGGTGTGGCAGTCCTACTATAATGTCACTGATTCAAAGCCTTCTTCTATCTCTGCTCACCACATGCCTGAGGTGTGGACCCAGTCTGAATATCCGCAGACATTATGAGGCTGGCACAGACAGAAGGAAGAGGAAAGGGAAAGATGAAAGGTACATTGCAGCTGTCATCTAAGAACTTCCTTGAGTGTCTTATGCTAAGAAATTTGCTTAAATGTTATTGTTTAAAATTATCATGTTGCATTTCCAATCAACAAAGGAGTCTGGGAAATGTGTTTTCTAGCTGGACACTTTGCCACCCGGAAGAAGAATTTGGATTACGACAGTAGGGACACAGAGTGGAATTGGGTTGTCAGCGCTCATTCTGCCACCCTCACATTAGTCATGCATGGGAGAATCCTGACACTGCTGTATCTTGCCTCTGCTTACCGATTTCATAATTTGAAATCTGTACACTGCAATTCTGATACGTAAAGATATTTTTGGTTGTTAATGGTTAAAAATATCCAAAGTAGCTTAAATGTAAAAGAAAACAAATAAGACGTTCTGCCACGTGACATAGAAAATGGGCTTCATGCCAAATAAGTGTCAGAAACCATGCATACTACATTTTACTCTTCTAGATTTAAAATGTTGATTAACATATTAAGGACTCCAGAAGGTCCTGAAGTTAGGAAACCTGTATAATTTTATATAATCCAGCATTTTTTAAACTTTACCACATAGCAGTTTTTTTAGTTGAGTGAATAAAATTCAGCCCTACAAAGCCAGCCCTTGGATTTGAAAGAAATTTTGAAAGGCAGGAAAGAAATGAGAATTATAATATATAATATAATCTAATTTTATAATTTGACACACAATCTGCCTCTTACCTGTAAAGACATCATTCCATGCTCATGACATTACACAAGTCATAATTATAGCAAAGGTAAGCGGGAACCCAAGTAGTGCAAAGATAAGAGAATGATTCACTTTGGTATATACTAGGAGATTGAGTTATTCCTTTTAAAAGCATTTCTGTCTTCCAACGGCAAATCAAGTGCATTGACAGAATAATGTTGAATGTTTCATGTTGTTTACTAGTCAGTGTTTCACTGAAGTACCTGAAAAGGAAATGTCTCTGTCATATATAACATACCTAACAGAGTGTTGTATAGGTTGAAACTGCATGGCTGGCTCTCTTTGTACTCTGGCATGTTGCTCAGTGGCTTAAACATTAATAGGTTCTCTCTGTACTTGATGTGGGCAATAACCATAAGCCTTCAGCAACAACTAAACTGGTTTAGTGACCACCTCTCATTACACTTTCTGCCTCCCTACATTCATAGCATTGTGCAAGCTATTCCTGCTATATGAGTGCCCTATTCTCAGGTGGATGAAATGCCACTGAATTTCAATTCCATCCTCTCTGTGAAGTTACCCTGACAAAAACAATAATGGTTAATATTTACTAGGCATGTAATGCATGCTATGTATAAGTGCTTTGCACACACCATTTATTTGATCCCCACATATCTGAAAGCCCTATGGGGTCAGTTAAATAATTATTCACATTATATATAAGTTCTAGTCATCATCCCCTGATCATTTTTTATTTAAGACAATTCCCATTGATGCAGGAATCTATATATAGGAGGTCTATTCTCATTCCTTGACCATTTTGACACAGCACCAGTCGTAGGTGTTTTGTATCAAATTGCATACATAAAAGGTTATACAGAGTATATGAACTAAGGCTGACTATTGAGGGACATCTTAGGTTGTTAAAATCAAGGAAAAAAGAACTTACTGGGTCCTATGGATCTTGAAAATCATCATCACCTAACTCCTAAGCCATTCAAAGTCTGGATCAGATGCTATATATAAAGTCTGTTACATCAAAAGAAAGAGGCAGGAATCCATTCACTGAAACTGATATTGTGCCTCTAAAAAGTATTTGATTTGAGTATTTAAAATATTGTGCTCTGCTGCTGGTTTAATTTTTGCAAGTGTTCCTTCTCTTATAGATCTTCTCAATAGCCACATCCGAGGAAAGTAAAGCAAGAATAAGCTCCCCATTCAGTCACTCACACACTCCTGCTTGATTGGAATAGCTATTGTACATAATATGTCCCTACAGATGTTTCCTCCATGGGGCACACTGAATTTCATTTAAATGCCAAGGCACAAAATCTAAAACAATGTGACTTTAACAAAAAATCTGATGAGGAATTTGATGAGAAAATGGCAAGAATTCCTGTGGCATTTGGGTAACAATTTCAAGCTTTCATTTTAATAGAATAAACAAGATCATATTTCATTCAAATCTGGCAATGAGATGAGCTTTGGGTATTACATTGATATAAACCAATAAAGAATTTGCAAATTTGAAGCACTAATTAACAGACACAATATTAAATGAAAAAAGTTTGCTCCAGGGGCAAATATATTTTGAAGACTTTAAACTTTTATTAAAAGACTTTTTTTGAATCACTTCTCTAGTTTACACTTTTACTGATTTTTATAAAATACGGAAAGATTGTAATATTTTCCAATGGATACCCTTAATACAGACTCTAATATTCCTTCTTACTTTTTTGAGGCTATACATTAATGTCATAGCATTTTGAAATGTGGAAGAAAATAAGCCAAAACATGGGCCTAAATATCACAGAATAATTGAAGCAGGCTCATTTAAGATATTCTGTCAGTGATTAGAGACCAACAACAAATTATAGGAGATCAAGTTGACATCTTATAACAAATATTTTGGGGGTAGTTGGCCCCCATTCTTTAGCACCATCCTTGCCTTGGTATAGCAAATTAGGCCAATTATTCCCAAAACCAAAGGCAGTACTAGGAAAGGCTGCTGTAAAGGTAGAAAGATCTGGTTCCATCACCTTGGACTAAAAAAGATCACAAGATTTTATTCATACCCTGGGTACTGAAGATGGCTCTGTTGGTCTAAGCATCAGCCCCAGGAGCTGAGGATAGTTCAGTTGATTTGAGCATTGTCCTCAGGTGGGGGCTTCCAGGTGAATCCCAATCAGGGTGCATATGGGGGTCTATCTCTCCTCCTCTTACTTAAAAAAATAAAAAAGATTGGGCCCTGGCCAGTTGGCTCAGAGGTAGAGTGACAGCCCGGTGTGTGAAAGTCCCGGGTTCGATTCCCAGTCAGGGCATACAAGAGAAGTGCCCATCTACTTCTCCACCCTTCCCCCTCTTCTTTTTTTCTGTCTCTCTCTTCCCCTTCTGCAGCCAAGGCTCCATTGGGGCAAAGTTGGCCCGGGTGCTGAGGATGATTCCATGGCCTCTGCCTCAGGTGCTAGAATAGCTCCAGTTGCAAAGGAGTAATTCCTCAGAAGGGCAGAGCATCACCCCCTAGGGACTTGTAGGGTGGATCCCGGTTGGGCCCATGCAGGACTCTGTCTCTCTGCCTCCCTGCTTCTCACTTCAGAAAAATAAAAAATAAAAAAAAAGGATTGTATTTATACAATAAGATAACTCACTTAATTTCATTCCCACCATTATTAAGGGCATATACCCAAACCCATGTAAGACTTTTTGACTCTTTGTCTCCCAGATATCTGTAGGGTACTAATTTGAATGCAGTTTCACCTGGATTAAAATGTGAAGAAAGGTGGAAGAAAGGGTGTGAGGAGATACAGTATATTTATCTCAGGTCTTGCACACAGACAATGCTTCTTAAATGAATGACCAATTAATTTTAACACCATGGTAAAATTATTTCATAAAAGTTCTAGAGGAAGAACTCTTGAAGCGTTGGATGACTGGTCACATTGGCACTACAGAAAGAGAATGTTCTCTACCTAATTGCCATGCTGCATGCACAGAGTTATTTTCTTGAGAATACAATATCTAAGACTTGTGTATCTTCAAAAACTGGGACTGTTAGAATGTTAAACAATCAAATATATGAGATTGACCTTTGTATAAGATATAGTAGGCTGGCTTTGTGTGTATGTGTGTGTGCACACATGCCACTGCATGTCTTTCTTTGAATGTGTGTATTTTTAAATAAGCAGTTATTTTATCCTAAGTATGTATTCAGCAGAAGTCAGATGATGTTAATATTATTTGTACCAACAAGTCTTCAGTCTATGCCCCATTTAACAGGTTGTCATCGAAAATTAATTTGTTTGCATTGTAATTAAATACCACATTCTCCAAGAGGGAAAAAAAGTAAAGGGACATTAAGTATAGTACAAGGATCTTTATATACATTTTACCCTCAGAAACACCTATGAGGGAGGTATTACTGCACCTATATTACAAATGAGGAAAGTAAGATTCAGAAAGGTTAAGTAACTGACCCTAGAATACACAATCAACCAAAAAAAAAAAACCCTAAAATTTCAAACCAAATAGGTTTGGCTCCAGACTCTAGGCTTTTCCCACTAAACTAGAACCTCAGAAAAGTGAAAGATACTCACATTAGTTTATTCACCGAATAACATATTTAACTTACCTTAACTGATTTTTCACTCAGAAGAAACTCAAATCTAATCCATTGTCATAAATGTCTTTTTTATGGAAACTGTGAGCCAGCTTTTATCGTAGAAAGTTTAGGAACAAATTTATACTCACCCCCCCCACCTTGTCCCTCTGGTGTGTCACATTATCCTAGAACCATATTTCTAGCTTTATTTTACCTCACTTCTTTTGTTGTTGTTTTAATTGACTTTACTGGAGTGACATTGAATGATAACATTATATAAGTTTCAGGTTGATGTTTCCATACTATATCATCTGTACATTGCACAGAGCATTCACCACCCCTAGTCAAGTTTCTTTTACCCTTTCCTAACTCCACCCTTCTGCCTTGCTTGTTTTAATAAATTTCTAATCTGTCATAATTTACACTTTCTTCTTAGATATAAGAAAGGCTTTCTGGAAGAAAATATACTGAAGATAAAAAACTAAAAATATTTTTTTCTAGTGCATTAATCAGTTGTTGGATGAAATTTAATGAGTCAACCAGTGTTTGATTACCATTTTCTCTCTCCCTTAGTCTATGATGTCCTTAACATAAATAAATATTATGTTGTAACATAAAATGTATTGACTTTATATATAGTATTTAAATATTTTAAATTTTACATCATAGTATTTAAGTCATAGGATGTCAAGGAGAATAAACATTTACCTAGTGATGGGATTCAAATAGTTTAACAATAGCCCTAATGAGCATTTTAAGTATAAAATTGATATACCAAAAGGTAATTTATTTAATACTTAAATTAAGAACAATAAGATATACACTAAACTAGATTATGTTATAAGAAAGAATATTAAAATAGTAATTTAAAAATATTAAATAATACCTGACAAAGGACAATAAAACTGTTAAGATATTTCTTTAGCCTGACCTGTGGTGGCACAGTGGATAGTGTTGACTTGGAACACTGAGCTCACCTGTTCAAAATGCTAGACTTATCTGGTCAAGGCACATATGGAAGTTAATGATTCCTTCTCTACCCCCTCCATATCTCTCTCTCTCTCTCTCTCTCTCTCTCTCTCCACTCTCTAAAATAAATAAATAAATAAAAATAAAAGATGTGAGAGTTATTTTTTTTAAAAAAAGAAAAAGATATTTCCATACTGCTTCTTGACTGGCGTCCTCACTTGCAGTTCTTTTCACCTATGGACGGAATGAACATTAATACTGGTGCTTAGAATACGCTGTTGCACAGATGAATCTCAAAAAAGACTAAGAAATGTAAATTTATGATTTCCACATTGGGCGGCTGCTCAGGTGCCCACCTTAGAGAGAACCTTGATTACAAGTGCCATTTTAACAACTGGTTCACTGAACTCAACAAAAGATTAGGTATTGGTTCTGCCAAACTGGTGAAAAACGGCTGAATCCGTCCACTGCATTTACTCAAGGACTTTACCTCCCATTCTGGGGAAGGGGTTGGTGCATTTCCAGTTGTGCACAGGATAGTTATGTCATATTATATGGAATTATATGGACCTTGTTACTCCATTGCAAATTGAGTGTGGCTTAAAGAAATGCTTATGGGAGTCAGGTTGACAAAGAGTGGATTTGTGATGGTTACCATATTTTTTGCTCCATACACACTCTTTTTTTCTCCCAAAAGTGGAGGGGGAAATGCCAATGCATCTTATGGAGCAAATGTTCATTTTTTTTTTTAGCTGCTGCAGTGCGCTGCACCAGTAAACATATGTAGAATGAGCACCAGCGGGAGCATAATCATACCTGCCACAGCATCTGCTAAGTGATCTTCTGGTTCTGGTTTCCACAGTTGCATGCAGCACAGGAGGGAAGGCAAGTGACATTGTGTGGATGCATTCATCTGGCATCATCAAGGGCAGACGTGAGAGGTGTGCTGCAGTGGTGGAGGGCTGCGTTGCAGCTGCTGGAGCTCTGCGTGAACTGCTGATGTCATTTGCTGCCCTATTAGTGCTTGACCAGTTTAGAACTCAGATCAGGGAAGTCACAAAAAAAAAGTTTAAAGAAGTGAAAACTCATCTAGCTGTAATTCCTGGGGGTCTTACCAGCCAGTTTCAACTTCTCAGCATTTCCCTCAACAAACTATTTAAAATCTTTATGCAAGAAAAGTGTAATAGCCTGACCAGGCAGTGGCACAGTGGATAGAGCCTCAGAATGGGATGCATAAGACCCAGGTTCGAGACCCCGAGCTCGCCAACTTGAGCGCGGGCCCATCTGGCTTGAGCAAAAGCTCGTCAGCTTGGACCCAAGGTCGCTGGCTCCAGCAAGGGGTTGCTCGGTCTGCTGAAGGCCCGTGGTCAAGGCACATGTGAGAAAGCAATCAATGAACAACTATGGTGTCGCAAGGGCAATGAAAAACTAATGATTGATGCTTCTCACCTCTCTCCATTCCTGTATGTCTGTCTCTATCTATCCCTCTCTCTGATTCTCCCTTTGTCCCTGTAAAAAAAAAAAAAAAAAGTGTAACAAATGGATGGTTGCTGGTAATCATGATCTGACACCAACTGGACGAAAGAAGAGACCCACTATCACTCAAGTTTGTGAAATATCATAGCAGTCAGTAAAGATTGAAACCATGATATGGTCATTCAAAAAATGTGGCATTAGCAATGCCTTAGATGGCACTGAAGATGGTATCACATATGAAAATAGTCAAGAAAGTGTTACCAGTGATTGTGAGCAACTGAGCTTCTTAAATTCTGACACTAGCAATGATGAGTTCCTGGGGTTCTCGGACAACTAGAAGAGTATTTGAACATTAAAGTCTCTTCTCGTTTGTTAATAACAGTGCTAATGGTTGTTAATAGTGCTGTTGAGTTTACATTGTTAAGATATTATTGTGGTGTTTTTTATTAAATATTTTAACACACCATTTGGTTCAGAATTTTTTTTTTCTTATTTTCTTCCTTAAAAGCCGAGGAATGTTTTATGGTCAAGTATATCTTAGGGAGTGAAAAATACAGTAATTTGTGTGTCAACTTGACTGGATCATGGAGTGTCCAGATATTTTGTTGAACATTATTTTATGGTATTTCTACAGGGTGTTTTTAGATGAGATGAACATTTGAATCACTAGACTAAGGAAAATTGCCGTCCCCCATGTGAGTGGACCTCATCAAATCTATTGAAAGCCTTAGTAAAATAAAAGGCTGAGTAAGGAAGAATTCTTTCTCTCTGCCTGGATGTCTTCAAGCTACAACATCATTCTCCTGCCTTTGGTGTCAGACTCAGACTGGAACCATTGGCTCTCCTGGTTCTAAGGTTTTCATAAACAACCAGAACTATACCATCAGCTCTTTTAGGTCTCCAGCTTACCAAAGGCTGATCTTGGACATCTTAGCCGTTAAAATTATATGACCTCATTTCTTAGAGTAAATCTCTCTCATTCTCTTCTTCTCTTCCCCTCCCTTATCTATATAGGTTATCTTTCTCTGGAGAACTCACAAACTAAGCATTTCTAAAAGGCCCCACTTTCTAATATCATCACATTGGATATTAGGCTTCAACATATGAATTTGGAGGGATACAAACATTCAGACTATAGCAATGCAAGATCCCCTTGAATCCACTGTGGGCTAAAATTCTATTGATCACCTGACTTCCTTAAGTTCAGCTGACTGGTAGACCAAAATGATGTTTTGGGTCTCCTGGAATTAATGTCAAGTCAGAGCCAGTGTCCAGTAATCTCCCAAAGGTGTGACCAGTTGTTGTTGTTGTTGTTTTCCTTCAGTGCACAGCAGCCCTGGTAAAAGGCCATGGTCCCCTGCAGAGGCTGAGAAAAAGACTAAAGGTATAAATTTTGGCAGTGTATCAGGGTCCTACCTCAATGAGATCTGGTCTCCCTTTCATTCACACGGTTCTGGGTCTATAAACTGGCTCAAGTCTACGAACTGACTGAGGGTTCACAACTCTCTGTTTTGATGATTCTAGTTAGACTTGCATTCACTTGATTTAGAACTCTGCCACTTACACAGATTATGTACAAATTAGTAGACTGCCCATCTAGTTCACTGTTAGGGACACCATGATCAACTAGCTGATGTCAAAGGTCTGCACAAGTCAAGACTGTTCTTATGAATGCTTCAAGTCTGCTGTCCATTATAATAGCCATGTCCACTTTCTATGGAAATTAAGTGCCACCCATGGCCCCCGCTACTCTAGGACTTTATTATCCCCACTGCATTTTGTTGTCCAATTCAGCAGCAGTTGTCTGTCTCTGTCAAAAAAAAAAAAAACACAAAAAACTTTATGGTAGATATTTTAATAATTGAGTGACTTATTTCTTGCAGTGCTATCAAATCACAATCTTACAAGCAAGGACTTGGCTTTTCCTTCTGGTTAACTATAGTCTTTCCAAGTCTGGGACATCTCAGCATTCTTCACACTAATTTTTCCTATCTCCCAAAGATAGTGACATAAGCTTTTTTCCCCATTTCCAATCAAGAGGAGGTAAGTGCTCACAAATACAAATGAGCCACAGCTTGCAGATGAAGTTCCTGATTGTCTTTTCAGACACTGGCATGAATCAAAGCCAAAAGGGGAGGAAAGTAGTACTAGTCCAGCATTGATATTATCAACAAAACTTGAAGGAAATTAATTCTGTCTTTAAAATATCATTAACTA
Source organism: Rhynchonycteris naso (assembly GCA_037038555.1). Classification (NCBI taxonomy): domain Eukaryota; kingdom Metazoa; phylum Chordata; class Mammalia; order Chiroptera; family Emballonuridae; genus Rhynchonycteris; species Rhynchonycteris naso. The sequence goes on along the minus strand of CM072997.1, from coordinate 159,556,344 downwards.
TAAAAATAATTTAACTGGCATGCAAAAAATGAAAATTATAAAATGTCTGCCACACTATCCATGCTAATAGTTTAACCTTGCCACTTTGTTATACAGAGCTGGTTTTTCAAAAGTATACTTGCATACACTCAAATAAAAAATCATGAGAAAGGGATTTGCATATCACACAATTGTGCTAAGACTGCAATGAGTTTACATCTTAGCCTAGTGCATTTGAGAAATAAACTTTTCTTACTTACTGTATTTCTCCATCTATAAGATGCACCCTTTTTATAAAAATTTGGGGTCTAAAAACTGGGTGCATTTTATAAAGTAGTTGAAGATTTCTTTTACTTGTATTTCCCACTTACTTGTGCTTGTTTTTGTACTCATTGTTGAATACAGTGATTCATCATCAGACACAGATGAGGACAAGCTAATGGATGGGAGTTTTGACAGTGATGAGGGGTTGTATGAATTTTATGATGAATAAAACTTGAGTTTAATAACTTTATATAATTATTTTTTCAAATTCCAGGCCCCAAAATTAAGGTGCGTCTTATACATGGGAGCGTCTTATACACAGGAAAATACAGTAGTTTAGTGAATACTGTATATATTTGCATTCTGCTCATGCATAAGACTATTTTCCTTTAGAAATTTTTGGAAACATTTGATTATATCTAATTAAAGAAAGAAACCAAAGGTTTGTAGGAGTTGTTTCTATTCCTTCATCTATGGGTGCCCTTTAAGTTCATCAATTTTGGTATTATTGAGTCACTTTATATCATTCAAGCACTGATAAGGAAAGTTTTAATTTTGAATATTATTTTTTAATTTCAACTGATATCCACAATTGCTTACACCATATTATTTTAATTATCTATTTATGTTTCTGTCTGTCCCAGTAGAGCCTGAGCTTTTAAAGACAGATTTGTCTTACTCAATTCTTCACATTCAGTGGCTAGCACTGTTCCTGGCATGAATCTGAATTGGTGGGGTGTATTTAACCTGAAACCCCCAAATGAAGGTTATTCTTCAGTTCTTATAATACAGGTATTTAATGAAGTAGAATTATTGGGGAAAATTGGCTGTGGCACAATCTAGCTAACAGGCTGCCTACTCCCTTGTCTGAAGTTACCGCAACGACTATTAGCATTATACAAATAATATTATATAATAGTTGAATCCTAGAAAACCTTCAGTTCTGTTCCGTATAGAGCTCAATGCAGCAAGCTGGGCACAGAGGACCTGGGATCCCTGCTACTGACTTTGAAAAATCAGCTATCAATGCAATCCCCATCTTCTTATTTTATTTTAATCACCTTTCCACCAGTGCATAGAATTTAGTTATTGCACACTCCAGTTTACATTACTATCACCTTTAATATCAGCCTTCAGGTCCTGATGTTCCCAAAGTTAAATCAGAGCATGACAAAAGTCCTCTGCTTGTGAGATGCTTAAAGAAACTAACCTCAGATGAGTAGTTCTCACCCCATCCCTCCAAACACCCAAGGTTGATAAATTACAATTTATACATGTCTCACCCTATAGCTGCTCTTGTTGGGATGCAAAGATCTGATCTAAGAAATTGTTTGATAGGCTATGGTTTTCTGGTGCCTGGTATCTTCATCCCAGATATCACACACACATAACTCAAAACATAAACACTGAAATTTTTGAAGCTTACCTTGATAAGGGTCTTCTTGCCTTCTTCTATTTGCATTTCCTAATAGCATAGCCAGTACTCCCAGGAATAAATGAACCCACAGGCCCAGAAAACAAGGCAGTCAAGGGACACAACTATTCAGTGTACTACTATATGGATTCATTAGAAGGAGAAATGTTAGGACAGACAGACCAAGATTTTAAAATTAAAAAACATGTTTTTTAAAAAAAGATAATAGCATATGGAGCAAAAACATTAAAAAGGAGGCAAAAAGGGAAGGGCTGGCAATTTCAAATAAGGTATTCAAGATGGCTTCACTAGAAAGGTAACATTTAAAGATCAAAAGAAATAAAAGGAGTTTGTCATGCAGTTATCTGGGAGAAGAACAAAACAATCCAGGTTGATGAAAGTCAAGTGCAGAGCTGGAGCCAAGAGATGGGAAACGGAGTGGTTGGACATGAAGCCCAAGGGGAAGAAGGCAGACTAGAGGAAACCTGGAGGCCATTGTCACAACTTGCTCTTACTCTGAGGGAATAGCAAAAGCCAATGGAGGATTTTGAGCCAAAGAGTGACATTATCTAACTTAGGTTTTAACAAAATTATTCTTTTAAAAATAGACTGAAAAGAGTGTGCAAAAGAAGAGGTGGCAAAGTTTACAGCAAGAAAACCAGCCAGTAGGTTATTGCAGGAAAAACAATGGCTGCTAAGCCTAGCATGGTAGCACTAGAGATCCTGAGAATTGGTCAGCTTCTGGATGGAATGGAGGAAGGAAAGGAGTGGCCATTTACTGAAGTTGGTAAAACTAAGAGAGAAGAAGGGTTAGGAAGGAATTTCAGCAATTCAGTTTTAGATATATTAATTAAATGCTTATAGAACATTCAAATAAAATGTCAACTAACAAAGGGGTATAGATATCTGTATGTCAGAGGAAATATCTGAAGAGGATGGAAAACTTTAGAAGTCTTGTGATATCAAAGAAATAAAAAAATGTGATGAAATAAATGAATAGATTTTCTGATTTTGAACAATGATATTATTCCTGGGATAAAACATACTCAAACATGACATGTTAGTTTTAATACTATGTAAGATTTAATTAGCTAACTATATGCATAGTTTTTTTTTGTTTTTTTTTTTGTCTATGTCCATGAGTGATACTGGCCTATAAAACTCTTCTCTTGATAATTTTTCAACACATATACAGACATACTTCAGAGATATTCTGGATATAGTTTCAAATGGCCACAATAAAGCAAATAATAATCTTCTTGCTGGTGGTGGGTCATCTTCAATTTTAAAACAATACAACATCTGTGGAGCACAATAAAACAAGGTATGCTTTACTTTATAAAATGAGTTGGGCAGCTTTTTCTCTTTTGCTTGTTTCTAGAACAGCTTGTATAAGATAGAGTCTCTGCCTTATAGACCAAGAAAAGGATTCTGAGGTTCATTCCAAGTGTGATGGTAAACAAAATTTGATTAATATCTTAAGAGATTAATTTGACTATGAGGTAGAAAATAAATTACAGGGGGCTAGAACAGTAATCCAGGTGAGAGATACCGGTGTCTTGGACCAGAATGAAAGATGTAGAGATGAAAGAAAGTGAAAAAATTCACAGTATATTTTAGAAAACCTAGTTAGAGATTGTGTGTATACAATGAGTTCCTAAACAAGGAAGCAACAGCCATTATGATGATTGTGACTAACTTGTTAAAAGTTGAAAGAATCATGTGAAAGCAGGAAGATAGCTATACCACACACCTGACATCTTCATTAATCCCTACTCTTATCACAATTAAATATACAAATTAAATCAAAATTTGTATTAACATAAATAAGATTTATCACAAATCTCTTAATAATTCATTTCACTTCTGTGAGGGAACTTTTTAAGTGCATTTTGCATCACTGCCTAGTGTCTATAACTATTTCAAAAAAAATCTTAGACTAGAATTTTTAAATTAAAATACTAGGTTTTGCTTTTGCCAAACAGGAAAATCCAGTTACCAATCATAGGTGAGGATTTCCACGGCTTAGAGGATGGTAAAGAGCATTAATAATGCCAACTACCAGAAATAGGAGCCCACAGACATGGGCCCACTACATCTTCTACAGGTTCTGAGTTACCAAGAAGAACTCAATACATGAGACACTTGTTGGAACAATGTTTTATCCACTGAAAGGAGGAGAAACAGCAAGATCAGGGTCTGTAGGATGGGTTTCTCTCTCATGACCAAAGGATTTCTCCCAACAGACCACACAGGGTGATGGACTATATATATATATATATATATATATATATATATATATATATATATACCCCTCAGGCTGCAGAAATGAGTGAAGTTGTTCAGGTGTCATGTGACCAGCATGCTTAAGTAATGTAAGAAGTTCATAATGAAGAAAAATCTGGGACCAGCAATAGTTTGGACCCAGCTTCCATATAAGGGATGTTCCAACCCCAGGGCACTGATTATACAATCTCCAGATGGACGACAGATCATGTAATGACTATTTCCTTAAAAATTTTTTATAGGCACTTGCTATTTACTCTACCTTTTCCATTCTCAAATACTTTTTTAGATGCATATCAGAAGGACTACTGATAGGCAATCACAAAATACTATTGAGAAAAAGCTATCTTGTTGTCTTAGAATGAATTCAAATGTTTTAACCCATCCTTCTTCTCCAGTAAATGTCATATTAATAAGGAAAACTGGTGGGTTTTGGAAATAGCAAAGAATAATTGTTATACTGATTTCTAGTGCATCAAAAATAAGTGTATCACAGAGAGTCAAGTAAGGTAAGAAATGCTCATCACAAAATATTTATTGTAAAAAAACATACCTGCAACAAAACATTTTTCAACCTTTCAAAAGAAGCAGGTGGGTTATGGAATTCTACCAGTTCAAGTACTTTCAGTCTCTGTTTGGAGATAAAATTGCTTAAATTTTTACCACTGTTCTACTTACCTATAAAACATATTTGAAGCAGAGCAGCCTTGATAGATATCTGTTAAGAATCCTTTCTCTGACTTAAGAGCTTATTGTCACTGGTTCTCACAGGACTGTTCATTTTTATGAGTTTACATATATCGATTATACCTTATTTAATAGGCTCTATTTAAAACCATCAATAAAACTTGTATCAAACTGCAGACAAGCAAAAATTCTAATGTGCTATCAGTGAGAGAATCCATGGAAATTGAAGGGTCACAAAGAATTTACTGGAGGCTTCTTTTAAGCACTCTACTTGTTGAGTGGGAAGCTGTCTATCTGTTCTTAAGTGAGAAAAAGATATCTAATTCCCAAGTGTATAAAGCTAACATATTACGGTTTCTGAAAATATACTGAGAAAAACAGAACCCCAACTTCTAAAAGACAAAATACAAAAAGCTACACTATGAGAATGTGTAACCCAATTTGAGGCTGTCACCCAGTGTTTACTGGTATAATGTTTTGGTAAACCATACTATTGTGACAATATTTTACTTTTCAATTACATTCTTGCCATATTTGTGACTATGTATATTTCTCTCACTTTCAAGTGCAATGTTGCTTAGCTCAGGGAATCTGGTATAAGGGAAATCAGATAGATTCCAAAGTTGAAAGATTGGAGTTTGAATATCATACATGACATTTTTTGTGCTGAAACATAGGCAAGTTACTGAGCCTCAGTTTTCTCTGTAAATGGGGATAGGCATAATAGGTACTTCTCAAGGTTTTAAATGAGAAGATGTCTGAGAAATAAATGTGTAAACTCTAAAGCACTCTACAAATATTGGATAACTATTATTGCATATTTTATAATTCTCCAGGCTGGAGCACAATGTTTTATATATCCATAGCACTCAGTACCTGATTGTTCAATGGAAAACCCTCAATTGAAATAGTGAATTAATCTTATATGATAAGAATTTAGAGTTTTCTTCTTTGTGAGACACATTTCAGAGACAGGGAAATGTTTCCCCTAAGACTCACAGCATGTTTAATGACCTCAAGTTGTCCCTCTGGTATCTGAGAGCTTATAATTTCCTGATTTAGCCCAAACCCCTTTCTTCAGTTGTTTACTTCCCAAGAACCTTATTTCCACAAAACTCAACGTGTCAATTATCTAACTAGGTAAACTAAGCTTCACAAATAGAAAAAAAAAAGAGAGAGAGAGAGGTATATACACCCCCCTTCCTGCCATTATCTCAATATTTCCTATTTTGTATATATCATTAATTTTTCACAAAACCTGAGTTCCCTTCTGAGCAATATTAAAAGCCTGCTTTAAAACATTTAGAAAGTATATTCAGTTGTATTTCATTAATATTGTTGTCACTTTCCAAATTTCTATAATTGTTATGAAAACTCAAGGCTACCCCTCGACCAATTTGGGTAACCAGTAATATACTGACAACCAGTGAGAACCACAGATATGACACATGAAAAATGATTCCTAACAATTGTTTCAGCAAAAGGATGAAATACTCTTCAAATGTAAAGAGGATCTTCAGAGTTCTTGTGTAGAAGGACTCTTCAAAAATCACAAATACAATAAAACTATTATGTGGTATTCCTCTCTTCTTGAATTCAGAGTACTTCATGTCAAATCAGCAAACCATAATTCAGAGTAGAAAATACAGAGTCAACCAGTAAAAATTTAAATTTTTATTATTCATTAGTTATGTGATCTTAGGCACATGACTTAGCCCTTCTACATTGTAAAGGGAAAACAATAGAGGCTACCTCTAGCCCCACTACAAACTCATTGGGGTTTATATAAAAAGTTATTTCTTCCTCAAAGTACTTTATTGTCTGCCGGAACATTGTGATTACATGTAGATATATTTCTGCACATATGTATTATGTATGTAAACATGCATGTATGTATACAGGGGTGAGCCAAAGGAAGTTTCCAGTTATTTGCATAGAAAAAGATGTACAGGTTATCATTATTACAACAGCTTTATTAACTCTGTATTTCACATATTCACAACTGTAATCCTACATTTGCCTACCCTTGTATGTACAACTCTACAATGACCACCAATGAATGACATTTCCTACAGCTTATGCAGTTCACAACCTGCAGTGCCACATACAGTGATGATCCCCTCTTCATAAGTAAATGAGGTTTTACTTTGCTCTGTAAAGCAGTTAGGACAATTGCAATTATCACTTCTACTATATATTTTAAAGGCCAGCCTATATGTCTACAATATAAAAAACCTAAAACATTGATGTTGTCTTTCCCAGCCAATAATATGCATTAAAACCATTTTCTAAATGTTTTTCAATATTTTGGAGTCTAGTAAAATTTCTAGTCAGTCTAGACTCAGGTTTTACATTGGCCAATATACACTTATCAATGCCACTCCAGTTTTCCTTTTTCCTATTTATATCTCCTTCTATTTCTTATATTAATAGAAAAGAAGCACAGAGCTATAGCAAAGTGTTCTTGCAGTTCAACTATGGATGCATATTCCCAGAAAATGCAAGCACAAAAAAAATATCAAGGGGGAACAAAATATATTTAAATTACTTTGTTTCCCTGTTGAAATGAAATCAAAATTTCTTTGGGAAGTTAAAATTTACTTGTTTGTTCCTTTTAGTTAGGTTTGGTTAATTTTATTTGTTTTTAGGGTAGAGGAGGGTTGTTAAGAATTTGGAATAGGAGATAAGAACCTTTCACTTTTAACCAGATTAGGTTTATAGATCAATATTAATCTGAATATACATCTGTTAAAGAAATCTTAGTTCAGCCTTTGAGCCCCCCATCTCATGGCTATGATCTAGCCTAGAAGCAACTTCATTCACATTAAATGCAGGGAAGAGGAGCATGTTTATAAATGGAAGAAGAAATAGTTTATAATTAAGCAGAGCTGAATGCTCTAAACAGACAATATGCAAGGAATAAAAATGAAAAACACGTTGGTCCTTCCTTTGCTTTCTCGGTCTAGCACATCTCTACTTGATGAGCTGGTCTGACCGCAGCTGGGCTTTACATTTCTGCAATTAGCACAGCAGAAGCCAGAGTGAGGGCACAACTTTTTCTCTTCTATTGTTGGCACATGGGGGTGGGGGGAGGAATTCTAAATGTCAGGTGCTCCTTCCTTTTACAAAGTGGCCTACTAGCTTCTCAAAACCAGTTTGAAAACCTTTCAAGAATCATTGACTTGGCCCCATGTCCCACATTAGGTAAGGATTCTAGCAGCAGGGCCCTCTAAAGGGCTGCTCAGTTTTCTTAGAAAAAAATAATGAATAAAATTAAATGAGCTTTTAGGTGGACTGTGGAAAGTTGTGGTATAAAGTTAGAGGGCCTTGCCCCTCGTTTTCATTTTTATGTCAGTTGGGTGAAGGAGAAATGTTTTATTTTAAATCAGCAGAAAAAGCTGGGGAAAGGCCAAATGGTGACTTCTGTTTCAAAATCTTCAGCACCAATCCAGTGCTATTTTACTATACTGTACACATATTAGCATCCCAATTGCCCACAATGTATAAAGAAAGAATTCCTAGGCATTCATTTCCATACCTAAGTCAGTAAATAACATAACAAAGTTTTTGAATTCTTGTTTGCCTGACAGTTATATAATATGTAGTCCCCATAAAATACAAATCACTGATTTTATAGCACTAGAAAACTGCCAGCTATCTAGTCACCTCAAAGTTTTATATAGTCCTAATTGCTGCAGTGTAGGGTGGCAAGGACTAAATCAACCATTCAATTTGTTTTTCCCTATGAGTTTTCAACACCCAGAAATAAAGCCAAAGATTAACTTAAATGGGAAGGAACCCTTATGTTGTTTAAGTTATCTGAAAAGTCCATGTAACTTGGACACCACACATTTGTATCTATTTTGCTATTTTTCTAAGTTAGATGAAACCTTAAAGACGATGATGCAAAACAGAATACGATGATGCAAAACAGAATAGTAATCATTCTTCTGAGAGCTGTGAAGGCTATCCTTGTCTAAATATCTGTGGCCCATTAGCAACTATGGTGGTATAAAATTCCACTGAGCAAAGCTGTGTACATTGCCACAAAACCAAAGAGCAAGAGCACAGATTAAGACCAGAACTTTGTCATATTTTCATCTATCAGCAAAGGTTAGTAATATAACCATATATTCAGGAAGAAAGAAAACAGACTTTGGTAACCAACTAATAGTACATGCCAGTACAATTGATCTTACTCTTTCTACAATTTCCTATTTTGAAAATTTTCTATAAGAGTATGTTTCCCCTAAATAAGAAAAGAACAAACTAAGTTTCATTTTTGAAAGGAATACTAAATATATTTCTATAAAAACATATAATAACTAATAGCTAAGTTTGAAATTCACTTTTCAGGCCCTTGAAAAAGATTAATGTGGAAACATAGACTTTGTTTATAGAAGATATAGGAAATTGAAGCTGAAGTGAATGCTCAGTATCATCTAACCATTTGTCCTGTAAGCCAGTGTTTCTAAACCTTTTTCATCACTGTCCCTCCAAACAATCTTTTTAACATTTTATTTCTAATTACCCCCATTATGACATTTTAGTACAACAGATATGTTCTATATTTGTTTAAGTAATATGTATCATATGTAAATATATATATCATACATTAAAAGATTAAAATTTTTTAGCCCCTCACCACAAGAACCAATTTTCACCCCCTTGGGTGCAATATCAAAATGTGATAAGGAACCTGACTCCAGAAAAGTTAAGCTACTTATCTAAGGAGATAAATGATACTCAGGTGTCTTGACCACCAATCCAATAGCTTCTTAGATAATAAGACAGATAAAATTGTAACTTAGAACATCAATGTCCACAATATAAGAAGGAAAAGAAATAAAAATAAACAATGCCTTATTAGATAATGATATAGTTGCTGGTTGAAATACTTTCATTTGCTTGCTTTTTGGCTTGTTTATTTTGTTTTTACTTTAAGGTTTTTATTTCTATGGTAAATACCACAGGCAGAGGTATACCCAGAGTTTTAATAACCTTCATTTGTAAAAATGTTATGGAAGAGGAAATGAAAATCAAATCAAAGTAAAACTGGCACTGAGTCAGCATTCCAATGACCAGATGACTCATTCAGGTGAAAATGGCTTTCCCTTCTCAATGCTCTTCCTTCAATGACAAGGAATGGTGTCAGAAAGTGTAGTCTGACCATGCCTCCCCAAGTGCTAATCCAAGACTTGTTTTAAACAACAAAAAAATGTCTCAGCGTTGCCAGTGCCAAAGGGGTCAAGGAAGGCTGAATGTTCTAAGGATAGTAGCATTGCCCTTGTTTTCACACATGCACAAGCTAATGGAAATAAAGTTAAAACCAATAACTATATTTCACAAGTGCCTACCTGAACATACTCTATGCTCAGAGAAAAAGTAAGGGATAGATATGTGTCACACTAGAAATGGCTTTCCAAATCTATGGAAGTAAGTTTTTAGAGCTGCTCTAAAATACTTTATATAGGAAAGATGATGGTACTGCTACACACATTAGAATAATTTGAAAAGAGCAAAGCTGGTGATCCAATGCCGCATCAAATTAATAATGACATTTTTGTCAGATTTTATTGTAAAATATTGTAACTGTATTTGAGAGTGTGAAGAAACTGCAAAGTTACAGAATTGTTTTAAAGTCTCTGAAAGTATCTCCAGAAATAAACTTAACCCAACTTTTCCTTTTAGGGACGGCTTAATCTTATATAGTAAGAAAAGTTGTTACCATCTCTTTCCTGTTAGTAGGAGAGGAAAATTGTCAATCAGAACATCAAGCTATTACATTTGTTTTTGAAAAAAAAAAGACCATTTCTTAGATTCCATAACATGAGGGTTCTAGATAACTTTTTACTAACTGTTGATGAAAAAAATTCTGACTAAAATTGTACTATATGACCTTTGCATTAATAGTCTTGCCTCTTGCCTGTCAAGATAATAAAGAGTTTGGGGAATTATAAGGACTCATATGGAAATGATAGAATTTCAGCCTTTGTCTTTCTTCCCTGGACACTAATGGCTTTTTGTCAGTCCTCTTCACTCAGTGTATGACACATGAGGCTATTCCATTTTAGTTGTCCATTAACTCCAAGCATTATGACAAGAACAAAGCAACCCCCTAAAGAAACTAAACTCAAACACTCATATTAAATTTCTCCAGTTCCTCAGCTTATAAGGTGCTGTTTTCAATTGTCAATAATGTTTGTAAGAGTAAGCAATATCCATTGCTAATTAAAACAAGCTGTTTAAACAAACACAAAAGGTCACCAAGCCTGTAGCTCAACATATTTATGCTATTGTTTGGTTTCTTGGTGCATTGCCTTCTAAGGATTTGTTTCTATCTTCTAGTCACCTATTTTTCTAAGTAACTAACCAAGAGAATAAATACGCAGACACCAACCTTCCACAGTAGGTGCCATGAGGCCCTCGGGCTCCAGTGTGGCAGTGGATAGTGTTTCCCTGAGATCAGTAATGTACTTCACATCACTGTAAATGAAAACAAAGAAGTTTTTACTTATTTTTCCTGAACTTGTGGAGATCAAAGGCATAAACTACAAAGGAAATGCAGTTTTTATTACAAAAAGTGACACCTGTAGTTTTCTGCAAGATGTTTAAACATTTTATCTATATGGGTCTGCTATTAAGGCATGAATAAATTGTAATACTGCTTCTGACATGCTGAGCAATGGCTTATTTTAAAAGTTTTCTTTATTTTTATACCACTAAGTCCCTTACATATATTTTTTAACTATTTGCTCAGTGTGTGTGTGTGTGTGTGTGTGTGTGTGTGTGTGTGTGTGTGTGTGTGACAGAGACAGAAAGAGAGAGAGAGGAATAGACAGACAGGAAGGGAGAGAGATGAGCATCAATTCTTTGTTCTGGCACCTTAGTTGTTCATTGATTGCATTCTCGTATGTGCCTTGACCAGGGGGCTACAGCAGAGCAAGTGACCCCTTGCTCAAGCCAGCAACCTTGGGCTCAAGCTAGTGAGCCTTGCTCAAACCAGATGAGCTCACACTCAAGCTGTCAACATAGGGGTTTCAAATTTAGGTCCTCCAAATCCCAGTTCGATGCTCTATTCACAGCAACACCACCTGGTCAGGTTATTTCCTCAGTCTTTACTTGAGCACTGACATTTAAAAAATTGTATTTCTTAACAGTGTATTAATTACATAGAGGATATAATCTCTGAATTAATATCAAACCAATTTAATAAGCCAGTGTAAAGAATCAGTTAGACCTTTTAAGCTACTTAATATTAAGTTGTGTGATTCACTTATTATAATCAATTCCAAATTATCAACAGAAGTAGAAAGGAAGAATAATTTAAATTAACAAACTCAGAGATAATTCCCAAACCTCACTTTAGCCGTAAGTATCAATATTCTCCTAAGCTTTTATTTAATGTTTATGCACAATTGTGTGATTAATTTACAGATTTTTAATTCATCTTATTTAATATTTTTCTGGCCCAAACTGTAGCAGATGCATACATAAATGAATCTTGAAGGAAGTAAGAGTAGGAAATAATCTTTGTTCCTCATCTACTACATTCCTGTCTGAATAATAAACCTTTACATACATTATCTCATCTCGTTTTCATGCCATTCTATGAGGCTTGTAATATTATCCACAATTTGCAAATAAGGTTACTAAAGTTCAAAGAGTTTGCAAAAATTATCCAGAGTCATCCAACTGGCAAGGAGTAGAGTCCATGCTGACTCCAATTGTATAAGCAGGTCCAGCAGCCCAAGGGGTTTACTAAAGTCAATACGATCCTTTTACTTTAGCTAACCAGAAGAATATACTGAGTTTGAAAGTTTTCAGTGGTGTTTATTTGCAGTACATAATGGAGTTGCCTTATTCCATTCCGACCCTATGATTACATATATTGTGACTTTGCTTCCAACTTTACAGCATTGTAATTCTTCAATGCACAAAAGCACTTCATTAGTTACCATACAGTAAAAGCAATACAGCTGGATAGTAATGTTGACTTTGCCATTCGATTCAAAAAAATAAAAAGGATGTTTGTATCCCAGAGCTACAATGTTTAGACTTTTGAAAATTGTGATTCTTGTCAAATTCTAAGATTCTGCCAACTTGTAACCATCATTTAAATTCCACTTAACCATAGTCTCATTTTATTGCCTGAAAAATAAAAAGTGGGCACATTTTTTGGTACATACAACACTATGAAAAACAACCACCCTCAAAAGCAGAATCTACAGGGTAATGCATTAAAGCTAAATCTGACACTTGCCTGGTGATATAAATAGTTTCTAGTTAAAAAGTTAGCGTAGCAAATATAAACTAAGTCAAAATTAACATGGTTTGCTAAATTCCAAACTCACTTATAAATCACTAGTTTGTCTTGATAAATTTGATTTAAAACATTTTGAATAATTAAAAGTATGAAAACTGTGTATTAAATATATCTATGTATTAGAAAAAGAATAACTTCACAGATATTCAAAATAATATAAAATAGATTAAATGTCCTTTAATAACCTGAGTTTATAAGGTATATTGGGGAAAACTTTTCTAATTATTTTTTAATATTCTGAAACAAAACATCATAAAAGAACTGGAGATACATTTGATGGCAAGAACAAACATTCATCCAGCTTCTACTTCCACTAAGACTTTCCTTTGTCCTTCTCTTCCTTTTCTTCCTTCCCACTTTCCTCAGCATTAACAGAATCACTAGAGTCTAATAGAAAAAAATCAAAGGACATGAAATTCAAATCCATTGATACTTGCTGTATCTTAGCCACTCTGGTAAGTGGTTTGGCGGAGAAAAGTGTTTAAACTGCAAACTAAAGTATAACATTTAATGACTTGTAAGAATGAATTTTTCCAAGCAATTGAGAGCTTACAGTATTATGCATTACCCATAATACTGTTCGGAAGAAAGTAACACCAGTGTGACATAGAACATGTTTTATGAAATGTACAGTTAGTAGTTCACTAAACCTTAAGAAAAGAAAGACTTTATTCCATGAAGTCTCCATAACAGTTGAAAGAACATAGGACTAGAGACACATGGGGAGAAAATACTTTGTGTGACTTCAAAACAAGAGCTGTTTTCTTGCATACTAGATCAGCACTGCAGGTCCTCTGGTCTTATGATAATGCCTCACACACACACACACACACACACAAGGCAATAGCCTGGTGAGTGCCACAAACTCCACCCTGACAATCCCCCAAGGTTGTACTACCCAACTCACTCAAAACCAGGGTCTCTGTTAGTGGCAACCAGCCTGGACCTAGGTTGAATTTTCTTCTTAAAAACCTCTCCAGGAGTTCCAGTCAAGCTGCGTAGAGGTGGAGAGATGGAGAAGTGGGGATTTGATCAGAGAACACAAGGAGAAACTGAGTTTTTTGGCTTCAGGGTGATCATTTTCTTAATAGAGCTGACAGGCACAATCCTTCTTGTGTTAAACTCTCCACATGGACAAATCTTAATCTGCTCAAGCCTGGTGAACTCTACCAGCTCCATCCTGATGGCTCTCTGAGACCCTGCTTTACCACAAAGGTCTATAGGCCCCATGCGGGTGGCAGCTGGCCTCTGTATATCCTGAAACTTAGGAGGAAGAGCACCAGACCCTGCAGGGGTAAATTCAGTTTCATGGGGTCAGCCCTCACACTGGTCATACACTGTGGTTATGGTCCATCTTCACAGCCAAACAGCAACAAAGACTCAACTATAACAAGAGGTTTCTATGTAACCCAAACAAGGGACACTCTTAGAGCACCCAGCTCAGGTAATCAGGGAGTCTGTATGCCACTAGACCCCACAGGACACCTAATATATTAGACCACCCTACCAAGACTGGGAGAAATAGCATACCTAACTAATACACAGAAACAGAGAGTCAGCTATGAAAGTGAGACATAGAAACATGCTCCAAGTGAAAGAATAGGAGAAATACCCAGAAAAAGAGCTAAATAAAATGGAGGCAAGCAACTACCAAATACAGTTAAAACATCTGTTATAAGGATGTTCAAGAAGCTCAGTGAGATCTTAAACAAAGAGAAAGTAAGCATAAAAAAGAAGACATGGAAAATATAAAATAGAACCAGTCACAAAAATGAAGAATACAGATCTGAAATGAAGAATGCACTAGAAACAATCAAAAGCAGGTAAGATGAAGCAGAAGACTGAATCAGCAACTTGAAAGAAAACACCTAATCAGAGTAGAAAAAAATAAAGAATTTAAAAAGTGAGCATAGTTAAAGGGATCGCTGAGACAACATCCACATTTTAGGGGTACTAGAAAATTTAGAGACATATAAAAGGATTGGGAACCTATTTGAAAAATTAATGACTGAAAACTTCACTAATCTGGTAAAGGGGAAAAAAACCACAAATCCAGGAAACACAGGGAGTCCCAAACAAGATGAACTTAAACAGCCCAACACCAAGACACATTATAAATAAAATGGCAAAGGATAAACACAGAGAAAGAATCCTAAAAGCAACAAGAAAGTCATTTACCTAAAAGGGAGCTCCCATAAGACTATCAGCAAATTATTCAGCAGAGACTTCATAGGCCAGAAGGGATTAGCACAAAATACTTAAAGTAATAAAAAACAAGAACCTATAATCAAGACTACTCTTCCCAGACAGACTATCATTTAAAATTGAAGAAGAGAAAAAAGAACATTCTAGCTAAGAAAAAACTAAAGGAATTCATCATCAGCAAATCAGTATTATAAGAAATGTTACAGTGTCTTTTTAAGAAGAAGGGCAAAAAATGAACATAAATATGAATAATAAAATGGCAATAACTTTAAACATCAATAATAACTTAAAATGTAAATGGTTTAAATGTTCGAATCAGAAGACATAGGGTAAAGGAATGAATAAGAAAACAAGACCTATCTATATGCTATCTACAAGAGACCCACTTTTACTTTTATTTTTTTAGCGAGACAGAGAGAGAGAGAGAGAGAGACAAACAGGGACACACAGATAGGCAGGGAGAAAGATGAGAAGCATCAATTCTTTGCTGCAGTGCCTTCGTTGTTCATCGATTGCTTTCTCATATATATTGTGACCTGATAGCTCCAACAGAGCAAGTGACCCCTTGCTCAAGACAGCAATCCTGGACTAAGCCAGCAACTTTAGGCTTTAAGCCAGCAACCTTAGGCTTTAAGCCAGCAACCTTTGAGCTCAAGCCAGTGACCATGGAGTCATGTCTATAATCTCATGCTCAAGCCAGAGATCCCATGCTCAACCTAGTGAGCCCGCCCTCAAGCCAGATAAACCCACACCCAAGCCGGATAAGCCCATGCTCAAGCCAGCGACTTTGAGGTTTCAAACCTGGGTCCAAAACATCCCAAACCAACACTCTATCCACTGTGCCAATGCCTAGTCAGGCAAGAAACCCACTTTAAATCAAAAGACACAGACAGACTGAAAGTAAGGATGGAAAGTCATATTTCATGCAAATAGAAACAAAGATAAAGCTAAGGTAGCAATATTTATAGCTGACAAAATAGACTTTAAAACAAGAGCTATAATAAGAGACAAAGAATGAAATCCTAATGGTAAAAGAATCAATCCAAATGAGGATAGAACCCTTATAAATATTTATGTGCCCAATATAGTAACACCTGAATATATAAAGCAAATTTTGATGGACATGAAAGGAAAAATAGATATTAATGCAGTCATAGTAGGGGACTTTAACACCTTTTTGACTTAATAAATAGTTCTTCCAGACAGAAAATCAACAAGGAAATGAAGTCCTTAAATGACACACTAGATCAGATGGATTTAACTGATATCTTCAGGGCATTTCACCCTGAAGAGCAGGATATACATTCTTTTAAGGGGCACATGAAACATATTCTAGGATAAACCACATGTTAGAATACAAAACAAGTTTTAATAAATTTAAGAAGATTGAAGTCATATTAAGCATCTTCTCTGACCACAATGGTATAAACTAGAAATCAGTTACAAAACAAGTAAAATTCTGAAAAACATATGACAAATATATGGCAACAGAAAATGATTTGACTTTGTGTAATAGATACACAATGCAAATAATAGTTCAAATGCTATGGAGCTTGATCAGGTGGTGGTGCAATGGATAGAGCTTTGGACTGGGACACGGAGATCCAGGTTCAAAACCCCGAGGTTGACAACTTGAGTGCAGGCTCATCTGGTTTGAGCAAGGCTCACCAGCTTGAGCCCAAGGTTGCTGGATTGAGCAAGGGGTCACTCAGTCTGCTGTAGCCCCCTGATCAAGGCACATATGAGAAAGCAATCAATGAACAACTAAGAAGCTGCAACAAAGAACTGTTGCTTCTCATCTCTCTCCCTTCCTGTCTGTCCCTATCTGTCCTTCTCTCTGTCTCTCTCTGTCTCTGTCACCAAAATAAAATTAAGAAAATTTAAAAAATTAAAAAACAAATACTGTGGAGGTGTTCATCTGAAACCTATGTACTCTTATTGATCAATGTCACCCTATTAAATTTAATTTTAAATAAGAAAAAGAAAAACATACAAATTTTGAAGGCTAAATAACATGTAACTAAAAAGGAATGTTACCAATTAGTTCAAGAAAAAAATCGAATATAGCTTGAGATGAGTGAAAATAAACACACAAGACAAAGATCTATGGAACACACTAAAGTAGTCCTAAGAGGGAAATTCATAACGATACAGTCCAATCTCCAAAGAAAAACAAGAAAAATATCAAATAAATAATCTAAACTTATACCTAAAGGAACTAGAATTAAGAAAGCCCAAAGTGAGCAGAAGGAAGAAAATAATAAAGATCAGAGAAGAAATAAATGAAGTAGAGTCTAAAAAGAAAATACGAAAGATCAATAAAACCAAGAGCTGTTTGTTTGAAAAGATATACAATATTGATAAACTTTTAACCAGACTTATCAAGAAAAAAGAGAGAGAGAGGACCTAAATAAATATAATCAGAATAAAAGAAATGACAAACTGACACCAGAGAAATACAACAAATTATAAAAAAATACTAAAAACAACAAACTAAACAATCTGAAAAAAATAGATAAATTCCTAGAAACACACAATCTCAAAATTGAATTAAAAAGAAACACAAAATCTGAAAAGACTCATTACAGTTAATGAAATCAAAGTAGTAATCAAAAGACTCCAAAGCAAGCTAAATTCCTAGACTGGACATCTTCACAGGTGAATTTTATAAAACTTTCAAAGAAGAATTAATACCTATCATCCTTAAACTATTCCAAAAAAAATCAACAAAAAAGAAGACTTCCAATATCATTTTATGAAGCCAGCATAATTACAAAACCAGAAAGAGACACTATTAAAAAAAATCATAGTCCAATATCCCTAATTAACACAGATGCAAAAATCTCCAACAAAATATTAGCAAACCAATTTCAACAATTCAAAAGATTTTACACCATGATCATGTGAGATTTATTTTTGGAATGCAAGGTTGGTACAAGATCCACAAATCAATTAACGTGACACAACACATACACAAAATAAAAGATCATATCAATAGATACAGAAAAAAAACATTTAGCAAAATTTAGTACCCATTTATGTTAAAATCTCTCAGCAAAGTGGGAATAGAGGGAACATCTCTCAACATAATAAAGGTCATATATGACAAACCTACAGTTAATATCATAATCAATGGAAAGAAGCGAAAAGAGTATTCTTAAAATCAGGAACAAGACATGCTATTCACTCTCACCCCTCTTATTTAACGTAATATTGAAAGTCATAACCACAGGAATCACACAAGAAGAAGGAATAAAAGGCTTTCAAAATGGATAGAAAACAGTAAAACTGTCATTTTTTGCAGATGACATGATATTACCTAGCGAGAACCCTAAAGATTACATCAAACAACTAGAGCTGATAAATGAACTCAGTAAAGTAACAAGATACAAAATAAATATTCAGAAATAAGTTGCATTTTTAGAAACCCATAATGAATTTTTGGAAAGAGAAAGTAAGAAAACAATCTAATTTACAATTGCATCAAAAAGTATATAAAATATTGTATAGAGTTTCCTCAAAAAATTAAAAATGGAACTGCCTTTTGACCCAGCTATCCCACTTCTAGGAATATATCCTAAGAATACCAAATCACTGATTCAAAAGAAAATATGCACCCCCATGTTTATTGCAGCATTGTTCACAATAGCTAAGATTTTGAAACAGCCCAAATGTCTATCAGTGGACGAGTGAATTAAAAAGCAGTGGTACATATACACAATGGAATACTACGTGGGCATAAAAAAGAAAATGTTATTCTTTGTGATGGCATAGATGGACCTGGAGATTATTATGCTAAGTGAAATAAGTCAGAGGGAGAAAGACAAATATCATCTGATCTCACTTATATGTAGAATCTAATCAACAAAGTGAACTGAGGAACAAAATAGAGGCAGAGGCGGAGTCACAGTGAGCAAAGGGACAGCTGTCAGAGGGAAGGGGGATGAGGGGATGGGATCAGAGAAGGTGAAGGGACTAGTGAAATTATATATACATAACACAGAGATACAGATAACAGGACAGCAAATCCCAGAGGGAAAGAGGGAGAAAGTTAAGGGGAGGGGGGCAAAAGGGGTATAAATAGGAATATGGGGGTAGGATTGAGGGTGTTATATTCTGTGGGACACTTGCATTCATGTAAATGCAATAAATTAAAATTAATAAAAAAAAATTTTAAATAAAATAAAATACCTAAAAATAAATTTAAACAAGGAACTAAAAGTACTATACTTGGAAAATTACAAGATACTGAAGAAAAAAATTAAAGATAAAAATAAATGAGTCCCTGGCTGATTGACTCAATGGATAGAGTATTGGCCTGGTGTACAAATGTCCTGGGTTTAATTCCTGGTCAAGGCACACAAGAGAAGCAATCATCTGTTTTTCTCTCCCTCCCAGTGCCTCTTCTCTCCCTCTTCCACTCCCATAGCCAGTGGTTTAATTGGTTCCAGCATTTCCCAGAAGCTGAGGATAGCTCAGTTGATCCAAGTCAGCCCCAGGTGCTAAAAATATCTCAATTGATTCAAACATCATCCCCAGACAGAAGTTGCCAGGTGGATCTTAGCCAGAGTGCATGTGGGAGTCTGTCTATCTCCCTTCCTCTCACTTTAAAAAAAGAATTATACAAATAAATGGAAGTATATACTGTGCTCATGGATAAGAATAATTAACATTGTTAAAATGTCTGTAACTACCCAAAGTAACATATAGATTTTATGCAATCTTTATCAAAATACCAATGGCATTTTTCAAAGAACTAGAACTAATAATCCAGCAATTTGCATGAAACCACAAAAGACCCTAAATATCCACAATAATCTTGAGAGAGAGAAAAAAAAACGTTGGAGGTATTACACTACCTGATATCAAACTATACTACAAGGCTATAGTAATTAGAACAGGATGGTCCTAGCATGAAAATAAATACATAGATCAATAGAACAGAATAGAGAGCCCAGAAATAAACCAACACCTTATGGTTAATTAATATATGACAAAGAAAGCAAGAACCTACAATGGGGTAAAAGCAATCTATTCAATAAGTGGTGTTGGGAAAACTGGACAGATACATGCAAAAAAGAAAATGAAACTAGATCACCTTCATGCATCATATACCAGAATAAGCTCAAATAGAATTAAAAACTTAAGTGTAAGTCTCAAAACCATAAAACTCATAGAAGAAAACATAGACAATAAAATCTCTGATATTTCTCTTAGCAATATTTTTTTTCCTGATACAGTCCTTGGGAAAGAAAAACAAAATAAAATATAAACAAATGAGATTATATCAAGCTAAAAAGGTTTTGTACAGCAAGGAAATCCATCAACAAAACTAAAAGATAACTTACTGAATAGGAGAACATATTCTCTAATGATGCATCTGATAGGGGGATAAGGGGTTAATATTCAAAATTTATAAAGAACTCATACTACTCAACACCAAAAAGCAAACAAACAAACAAAAAACACAAAACAAAATAAAACTAGTTTAATTAAAAAAATGGGAAGAAAACCTAAATAGACACTTCTCCAAAGAAGACCAATAGATGTGAAAAAGATCCTCAATGTCACTAATCATCAAAGGAATACAAATTAAAACCTCACACTTGTCAAAATGGCTATCATCAAGAAATCAACAAACAGCAAGTGTTGGCATGGATGTGTAGAGAAGAGAACCTTAATGCACTGCTGGTGGGAATGCAGAATGGTGCAGCCACTGTGGAAAACAGTATGGAGGGTCCTCAAAGAAATTAAAAATAGAACTGCCTATGACCCAGCAGTTCTACTTCTGTTCTATTGATCTATGTATTTATTTTCATGCCAGGACCATCCTGTTCTAATTACTATAGCCTTGTAGTATAGTTTGATATCAGGTAGTGTAATACCTCCAAAGAAGCTCAAAACATTAAGCCAAAAATATATATGCACTCCTATGTTCATTGCAGCATAGTTTACAATAGCCGAGATAGGGAAACAACCCAAGCACCCATCTAGACAAGTGGATTTAAAAAAAGCAGTGGTACATATAGAATACTACTTGGGCTTTATAAAGAATGACATAGTATCATTTGTCACATTTGAATGGACCTAGAGGGTACTATGTTAATTGAACTAAGTAAATCAGAGAAAGGCAACTGCCATTTGATTTCAATTGGAATCTAAAGAACAAAATAAATGAACAGCAAAAGGAAAAAAAAATAGAAGAAACAGACACATAAATACAGAGAACAAATTGACGGTGGCCAGAGGGAAAGGGTTTGAGGGATGAGTGAAAAAAGGTGAAGGTATTAAATACAAGTTGATAGCTCAACAGAAGAATGTATAGTACAGCATAAGAAATATAGCCAATAGCATTGTAATAACTGTGGGTGGTGGCAGATCTTTACTTGAATTATCAGGAAATCACTTTATAAATTACATAAGCATCTAACCACTGTGCTGTACACCTGAAATTAATATAAAATATCAACTGTAATAGAAAAATAATAAAAAGAACATAGGACTTAAAAGAAGACCTGGATTCAAATCCCAGCTTTTCTACTTGTTAGTTATATGACCTGAGGATAGACACTTAACATTTTCAGAAATCAATATCTTTACACATAAAGTGGAGATAAAAATACATTAATTTGTTTTAAGAATTAAATGACCTAACACATTTAAAGCACCTAGCACTGTATCTGATACCTAAAAGTCAATAAATATCAAGGAGAATGCTGATAATGCAATTATTCTAATAAAATGTCCAAAATGATCCAATAGCCTCATTTTTATCCATCTTTACTTTGCATAAAAAAATGATTTTAAAAAATTTTACCATATATAATTGGAGAGTATGGTCAACTGAAGGAAAAGAAGAGGAATTATACAGGCTCAATAAAATCTCTTACCATTTCTGCCACCAGATCATGTGCACACATTCACAAACTCATGGTCAAGCCAAAAATAATAATACTTTGACTCCAATTTTAATTAAAATTCAAGTGGCCACTTTATTTTGCAGATCTTCAGTAGCAAGGCTTACATATGGTGTTTGGTTGCTAATTAAACAGCACATAATAGATACATATGTGATTCTGTGATAGGTGAGGGTCCTCCAAATTATTTTTTTAATGTAACATATTAACACATATTATGGGGAAAGTAATAAGTGATTCTTGTGATTTGGGGATAAATTGAAAAGCACATGATCAACTAAATATTGAATCTAGATCATTTAAATGGTGCTAAGGAACAGTTCAAAAGTAAAAATGAAAACTTGTATGTCATAGCAGGGTAGGGTGCAATGAGGAAAAGAAACTAGAAGGAAAAATTTTAGGACTAATATTTCAAAACAGGAAAAATTAGTAGAAATGCTCTGCAATGACATTTTATTTCTGTGGAAAGATAAAATGTGAAACTTTAATAATAATAATAATAATACATTGCATTTGAAATCAATAAGAAATTTCAGCTGATAACTATATACTAGACATTAATAGACACAATTAATGTGGAATGTCACAGTACATTCTGTGTAAATATAATAATGTATCATATATACTCACAAAGATCACTCTCAGGATTGCCCTCTGATCCTTACAACAAAGTTTTGTCACTGTTTCCTATCTGTAGTAGTTAGGGAGTCCAAAGCCCATTTTTATTTTGAAAAATGTGTCCCTTTTCGATCAAACTGAAAGTAGTTTCATTGTACAATTCTCTTAAAAATTTTGTGGGTCTCCTACAAATCTTATTAAGGTTGACTCTACTAGGCAAAAGCCACACCCACAAATCTTGTTATGAGTTCCTTTCTACCTTAATATTTTTTATGATGCTGCTGCAGAAAAATACCCTAAATATTCTTGGAGACTCTTCTGTCAAATGGAAAGGTTTTGTGATGAGTGCTCTTAAAATCTACACAGGGACTTTTTTCTGTTAGAGGCATTGCCTTAAATCTCTCTGTATTTCTTTCACAAAGAGCTTGATAGTCACACACTTTGCTTCTTCTTTACATGTTTTCCTGACAATGCCTGAATCTGATATTTGCCCAGAGCTTTTTCCTATGCCTAGCATTGTTTGCTATTTGAAGAGCCTCGGCATAAGAAGCAATTTTATTTTTTAAACTCAGTTCATTAGAATTAAATAAAATTTTTCTGAATTTCTCCTGCTCCTCTGGCATTTTACTGTAAATGAAGGAAATGACCAGGTGGCAATTTTCAACAATTTGCCTGGAAATATCCTTAGCTAGATTATTCAGTTTATTAAGAGCATTTTTCACTTTCAGTGTTACCATAAACACTGACAGTGGTGAACTTTCCTCAAATGTATAACAATATCCCTTTTCTCTAACTTACAATAGCATAGTTCTCACATTCTTTAAGCCCTCAGGAATAGTCTCCTCAAGGGCTTCCACTAACAGTCTCTTCAAGGCCCTTCCAACTTCTGCTTACCATTCAGTCCACAGTAATTATCAGATTTATTGGATTTTGTTTCAGCAGTGTCTCACTTCTGGTACCAAAATCTGTATCAGTCATTATCATTGAGCAATGAATGTTCTCAAAGCATGGTGACTTACCACCACACTAATCATTTATTGTCTCTTGTGATATCTATGAGTCATGAATTCAGAAAAGTCTCAGAGTTATTATTTGGGGTCTCTCATGTGATTTCAGTCAGATATTTTTTGGAGATTCAGTCACCTAGAGGCCATTTTTTATTAAAAATGAAGAACAATTCAGGGAGTAGAACAAAAGCCCAGAGGCCAAAGCAAATCCTTCGCAGGCCTTAATCAAGAGACACTCAATGTGTGCCTGACTGGGCTGCAGAATGCTTTGAAGAAGCAACCCTGTATCCCTCTCCTTTCCCCCAGTTTGGCACAGGGGAGTCTATAATAGTGATACTTGCCTGAGACACCTTTATTTGTTGGTTTGATGGGGAATCAGGTAACATACTACTTTAGTTCAAAGGCCTTCAAATCAAGAACTGTATTCACGGAGTGTTAGCTCGGGAGCCTTATTCACATCTGGACCTGAGTTACACAATCTTGAACCTACATCGAGAGCTGGTGCTGAAATAGATGAGACTTTCTGGAGCCTTAAGAGGGGCAGGTATATTTTTCATGTGGAAGCGATGTTAATTTGAGGGGCCAGAGAAAAGACTGTAGTTGCCAGCCCACAAAACCTTTTTCTCCTAGTGTTCACGTCCTTGTTTATTACTGTTCAACATTTAATTAAGGATGGCTTATCTGATCAATAAATTACAAAAGGAGTGATGGTATTTGACTTCCAACTCTAGATCATAAATGGTATTTCTTTCTTCCTTAGTTTCTTGGATGTTTCATTCTGGAGGAAATCAGTTGCTGTCTCAGGAGGACACCTGAGTAGCCCTATGGAAAGGCCCACGTGCAGAAAACTAAGGCCCTGTGCCTCACTTTTGGCACTGGTGGATGAGTCACCTTGAAAGCAGATCCCGTAGTTCCAGTCAAGTCTCCAGATGACTGCAACCATAGCTAACATCGGGTTGCAACTGCATGAGGGATCCTCAGTGAGAATGACCTGTCTGGTCCCTTCCCAAATTTTGAACCCATAGAACACATGAGAGTAAACAATGATTATTGTTGTTTGAGCAAGTAAGTTTTTGAATAATTTGTTATACAGCACAGTAGCTTATAAGCTTATACAGAGATACAAGACTAAAAAATGTTGAAAATGGGTAATTATTCAAAAGTAAAAATATAATAAAGGAAATAGATTATATTTTGTAGCAGAGAATGTACATCAAGGAAAGAAATATGATGGAAGAAAAGATATTGTGACTCATGAGAAGAAAATTTATGTGTGTTTTACAATGCATTTTATTTCAGTAACAAGATGTAATAGAGACATTAAAAAGATACTATATATAAGATCACTCAAAGAGCACATATAATTATATACTAGACATTAGCAGGTGCAATTAACTCAGAATATCATAGTACAGCATTATAAATATGTTAATGGCATACATATTAAGAAAGTACACACAACTGGTTAAAAAAACTACAAGTGACTAAAAGTGCATACTTCACAAATGGAGATCATATTATATAATTTCAGAATGTAAGCATGTTATCATTTTAATAAGAATTTCAAATAGTTAGATTTTTTAAGTGATGTGGTATTTACTGTAAACACAACAACAAAAGTTTGTTTACTCTTATTTTGCCTGCAATAGGCAATATATATTAACCTATCCAACTTTACATATAAACTAATTGTAATTATTACAATCCATAAAATTTAGCAGATTTTTTTAAAAAAAATTACACCCAAGCAACACCTTTCCATATGGCCAATTAGTAGAGTCATAAAATACAGCAAATATATGATGCTGTAGTGAACATCTGTGTTGGTTATCCTATGGGAATTTTTAATAAAGGACCAAGCAGCATACTGATGTTAATTCTATGTTACCGGGACTTTAAATAAAAAACTAAAATAAATAGCATCCATTAAACTGATCATACTGTTGTAACTCAAATTGTGTTTATTATGCTAATGGAACATGAAATTAAGAAAAAGACCTTTATGCCAGTGGAATTAATTAATGAGCTTTATGAAGGCATTGGGATGTAATTTATTTCTAGATAAGTAAGTCTAATTTGCAGTTCCATGGGTCTCTGCAATGCTGATTGTAATAGTTATTCCTGCAGATGTGCTGCTCACAGCATGTCTTTCCATTAGAACTGAACACCTCATTATATAAACTGTACCTAATTAAACATAATACAGTGGTGACTTGTTAAACTGGCCTTTTTAAGTCAGCAGCTGCCTAAGCTAATAATACTGTACACAAGATTTATATCATCTTCCCTATAATACTGATATTAAAATATACTGCCCAAGGGATTGATAACTAATTTACCAGTATGTAACAGGTACATTTCTGATTCTGTGATAAGAGATTAAAGACCAGCAGCCCATAAAAATAAAATGAATTCAAGTCCATTTGGAACTCAAGAGTACTGGGGAAACTTTATTAAAACTACAAACCTTTTTTAAAAATCAGTGAAATAGTGATGAAAAGAAAATGAACACTCAGTGTAAAAAGTATAAATAAATAAATGTCAAAGATCTAGAGGTCCTTCAGGTATTTTTCCAAGTGCATACAAATTTTTTTCAGACTCAACATACCACAGTTACATTTGTCACTTAAATTCACATCTGGATATGAAATATGGCATTTCTCACTAGAGATAAGGAGAATGCTTATACTGCCAGACCTGCTCTGCTTAAATTGGGTTTTGAACTGACATCCTTAACAGATACTGTAATACCCTTTCTTTCTTTTTAATTGTTGGCTAGTAATGTGAAAATGTAGACATGAAGCTTGAGCTCAGCAATACAAAGTATACCATATACAGAAATGTCCGTGATAATTTTTATTCTTTTCCAATTCCATAATTACATGATTATACCATCTATCCATCAACATGTAACTCAGGCCTGAAATGCTCTGAAATTCTTAACTTACCCAGTCTATCTCAGGTATCCCTTGCTAAGTCTCCTAAAGAATACTTCTCCTCCTCATCAATGCTGGTATAATGCCGTATTACAGATATCTAGAATATGTGTCTATGTTCTTACTCTTATCTGCCAATTAAATTACAAGACAAGAGTTATCTATAATTTATCACTACAACCCAACTTCTAACTGGAACACACTGCTGCTTAATAAATCAATAAATATTAGTTGATTGAATGATTCAAAGAGTCCTCAACATGTGACTTAGCTGTTAATCCTTTCTGCATCTCACTCAACAACTTTATAGAAATATAGATCACTTGGTAAATACTTGTCAATTTAATGCAATGATGGACACTATTAAAATTAAAGTTCATTTAACTTGGAAACCAAATACTAATTTAACTTCCGGCCTAAAGATTCCATACTTCACTCAACTTTGTATTTCCAGGTTGCCTCTCTCTGCTCCCCAGTAGCCACCTCCTCTTATAATATATATTATTTGGGTCACGAAAGTGTCTTCTTTCAGCAGTTACAAATATCATCCACTAGAAATACTGCAAAGTGTCCATATGGCTTCTTTGAAACATTTAAACATA
Source organism: Rhynchonycteris naso (assembly GCA_037038555.1). Lineage (NCBI taxonomy): Eukaryota > Metazoa > Chordata > Mammalia > Chiroptera > Emballonuridae > Rhynchonycteris > Rhynchonycteris naso. Next base: position 159,529,103 of record CM072997.1, on the reverse strand, counting down.
AGGCATAGTAAGTTTGGATAGTTTTAAACTGCTATTATTTGCAGAAAATAATGGAGCCAACATAATCCTTGCTGTTAGCTCTTAAAATGTTTATGAGTCCTGCTATCCTCATTTTAGGCTAGAAAAGAGCATTGTCCCAAGTTAAAAAAAATTCACAGGCTAGCTGAGAACCAATGGCCCATATGGACTGACTGAAAAACAATAAACAAGGCAAATGAGATTCTATTTTGGAGAAAATGGAAAAAACTAAGATGATTAGTTTGTTAGAAATGAAGCTGCATGTGACAAAATTCATGAGACTGGGAAAAATTCATGGCAGTCCAAAGCCCTTTAGAAACAAAAATATGAGAAAACAGAAAAGGCATAGCTTATAGGTGAGAGCCGATGGTCAAACAAGAACAGTTCAGTTGCTCACATGGAAGTACTGGTACTATGAGGGACAGCTGAGCTTTCCTGTCATGATTTCAGTCCACATGGAAGATAAAGTCTTTTTTATTTTCAAACAACCTAACTGTTTTTTATAGCCAAAATAATCAAAATCAAGTGCATAATTAAAGGGAAGGCATTTAAATTAGTTACATTGCTAGCTGCTATAATATAACTCCAACCTTCAATAACTATTCTATTAAAAAAGTAGTCTTATAAATGCATTCAAAGGCCAACGAAACCACTGTTTCCAAACCATTTACAATTTTGGATTGGAAGTGCTTGTTTAGCTGTGAAATGAAGATAGTGACTCTACAAAGGAGAAGAAATAATTCTGAAAAAAAAAGAAAGAGAGAGAGAGAGAGAGAGATTTAAGTTTGTTTTTCTTTTTCAGTACAACTCTTAAAATGCATGAAGAGTGCCAGAACCAGACATGGGAGGATTGATGTGAAATTTGATGAATGTGAAAACTGGACAGACCTAGCACTCTACAAAGACATGGGACAGAGCTGGCCTGAATAGTTGGTACGAAACACTAGAGAGACCCTGCAAAATCTGCAGCCTAGTCCCCTGGGCCTTCACCAAACCTACCTCAGAGCACCACAGCACACACGACTGTCAAGGGAAAAGTACAAAAATTCCAAATATCGGTGTTTCTCACCTCATCCCACCAGAGACACTATATGTGTAACAGTGAAAGACTGCCTTTGTTTTCTAGGATTTAAATCACAAAGTATATGGCGTATGGTTTTTATCTGAGGTTTTAATTTTATAATCATTTCTGAATACAAAAGTTATGGTCAGGCACAAAGAAAGAATCTTGATAGTACACAACTAACATTAAGAGAACTTAAACTTCACAATGCCAGACATGGAAAAAATGCTGTTTGATTTTAGAAGTCTAGCCACCATTTAGTTCATTTTCTTCATTGTTCTATCCCTGTTGGTCTGCCTTCAAAAGGAAGCACTTCTATTACACAGGGCATGATAGAAGGAGTCTGAGACTTGGTTGAATGTGATACTAATAGTTAAGTAACTAGTAGCAAGCTTTTTGAATATTTCTGAGCTCCAGTTTCCACATCTGAAAATGAGCCAACTTTGAAGCTGTTGTGTAAATTAACAAAATAATGTGTACAAAGCTCCTGTTATCTGCTAGACTATAGATCTTAGTTTTAAGGGTTCTGGCTGGTTCAACTTTGCAATGTAACATGAGCATGGCACCATTATTTTGATAATATGTTACATCTAGATCTGTTAGAGGACCAGAATTGCTCTCCTCCTTTCCAAAACAACTAAGGTCTAAAGCGGTGGGTATGCCAACAACCCCCAAATTTAAAAACACAACTCCTAAAGTATCAAGGTCATCCTAGCTGTATAGTAGGCATTAAATTAACAGTGCAAATTATTCTCCAAATCTGTTCACAGCCAGGATCCGTTCCGTAGAATATTAGACCCTCTGGTCTCAGTGAGAAAAGACAGCATACAGCAATTGTAATCCAAGTTTCCCCAACAGTCCCCAAATTGCTGTTAACAATGAGGTTACCTAAAGAGGAACAACCCAAATTTCACTGTCACTTTTGCAGAACACTGGAACTCAGCCTCCAACCAGTCTTTTAAAGCTGTTTCAGGGAATGCTGGTGCTTGTCTCGCATGTTCTTACAAATCTCATGATTTGTACTTACAGAATGCATCTCCCCTCACCCCACCCCCTGCTTCTCAAGAACTCACCTGAGGGAAGGTTTCACCTGCTTTGTTACCAGTGCCAGTCTTGAAAAAACAAAGATTCCCTGCTTAGGATGCTGTTTCTGGTGTATCCAAAACTACAAATGCCAAAGTATAAAAGTAAGCCTGTGTAATTTTCCAATCTCATTATACGAAAGCCTCTCTAGGCTTTCATAGAAATGGACAGAATATGCCTCTCCATCGTTCTATCATCCGGGCGCCAAGGCAGCACCACTTCTGCCTTCACAGTTTAGAGTGTCTCCGGAAAACTGGTCTCCCCCTCTCTCCTAAGAACTGTGTACAATCCTTCTCAGTTCCCTCACTCCCCATGCCCCACTCTACTTCCAACAGAAGTTCCTTCATATCTCTCTTTTTTAAAAGATTTTATTTATTCTTTTTAGAGAAAAGAGAGAGAGAGAGAAGGACTGGGGAGGAGCAGGAAGCATCAACTCCTATATGTGCCCTGACCAGGCAAGCCCAGGGTTTCGAACTGGTGATCACACCAGTCCAGGTGGACGCTTTATCCACTGCACCACCATAGGCCAGGCATATCTCTTTCTTCATATAAATAAACATTAAGTGCCAAACGTTCTACCAATGTATCACACAAGCCCAGACATGGAAGAAAGTACAACCAGCACTTTAAATATAGTAAAATATACAGAAATTCACATACTAGCAAAGACCTCATCAAAATACCACTGGGTTAGAAAAACCTATGTTGTATTTTAAGTCCCAGGTTTTCCATTTTAAACTATTTTAGACCCAAGCTACACCAGCTAGCAAATAAGTTGGTAATTGGGTCCTTTAAAGATTTCTCAAAAGCAATAATCACAGGTTGACCAAAGAAAACCCAAACCACCAGATGTGGCAATCAACCCACAGAGCCAAACATTGCTAAGTCCCTTAGCAGCAAAAGCCAAGCTGTGCTTCCCATGCTCACCTTAAGCAAATTATTTTAATCCATAACCTTACCCACATCCAGAAGTGTCTGCAATAACTCCTCTGGAGAAGATTCTAGCTGGCTTTTCTTGGGTCAGCTTACAGAATCCCTACAAGAAGAACACTCTATAGGTATTGTTATGAAACAAAAGCAGAAAAATGAATGTTGCAACATCTAAACAAAAACACAACTAAATAAAGATAGTGAGTTCTCATTTCAGTGCTTAAAAGTGGACTACTGCTATCTTGAATCTATCCATTTCTGTTCAATTCCACAGTCACCACTTTTGTCTGAGCCAGCCTCTCCCCATCTGAGTCACAGAACAGCCTCCAACTTGCAGTCCTACATCCTCACCTGTATCTCCATTTCCTCTTCACCTTGCTTATGCCCATCTATTATAAAGCTGCAATGTAAATGTCAATTGCTCAAAATAAAATGAAATAAAATAAAGCCTTCCCTGGTCATTCTTGTCATAGATAGATAATGTGGTAGGCAAAATAATAAAACCCCAATGATGCCCTAATACTTAGAAGTTGAGAATATGTTACATTATATGGCAAAGGAGAATTAAGGTTACAGATGAAATTAATTTTGATAACCAATTTACCTTAAAATAGGGAGATTACCCTGAATTATCTGTGTGTGTCCAATGTAATCACAGGGTTCTTAAATGTGGAAGAACGAGCAGAGGAAGAGACCAAAGTAAATGTGAAAAGGATTCAACTGGCCATTGCTAGATTTGAGGATGGAGAAAGGGAGCCACAAACCTAGGAATGCAAGTGACCACTAGAAGCTAAAATGAGCAAGGAAACAGATTGTCCCAACTAGAGTATCTAGACACCCTGAAAATAGCCCAGTTAGAATTATTTTGTACTTCTGACATCCAGGACCAAAAGATAATAAATCCAAACTCTTTTAAGTTATAATATTGTAGCAATTTATTACAGCAGTATATAAAACTAATACATCCCTTTATCACAAATTCTCATGGCACAATTTTGGGTCAACTTATCAACTTTGTAATTAGACTAAGTATTAGGTCAATGTCTAGTTCCATTCTTAGAGAAAATGTATTTCTAGTCTTTCCTGCTCATAACTGGCTTTGCACATTGCCTAGAACATAGTAGGTATTCTATAAATATTTGTTGAGTTAGTGAATAATATGTGTAGCAAAATATTGCTATCCCATGCAACAAAAATTAATTGCACTACAAGTGTTGCCAATCCAGTCCAAAAGCTAAGGTTTATGGAACTAAGTGATATATGTGAGGCATTAGGTATACTTTTTAAAATTTCTTTAAATAGAGAAACACTTTATGAACACTAACTAAAAGGATGTAAAAGTGAGTAAAAAATATTAAGGTAGGCAAAGAAGATCTAACAAATTTTTAAGTCCCCAAAGAAGAAAACTAAAACAAAGGAATAGAATAAGTACTACAAACTATAAATCAAGGAAATTTTTCTGAAATAAAAAATGTAGAATTACATATTGAAAGAGTACTCTCTGCATCTGAGGATATCAACTTAGAGCAATTGACATTTGGCATATTTTAGTAATTATGGAATATTCTAGTTCTATCATTCCCTATGTTCTTAAGAACTAGAATTCCCAGTGTGGAAGAAAATAAATATAGGTATAAGAAAAAGAGTGTAAATAAAAACTTTTAGTTTTGAAATTGAATGAGAAGTATCAATATAAACTCATGAGGTATTTAATGTTAAAGGTACACACACACACACATTTCCTAGACCTATACACTGAAAAGGCTGGAAACAACAATCAATTCAGAATCACTAAACACCACTAAAGCCCTGACTCTAGCCTCTGCATAGTGTTTCCTTATAAAAGAAACTATGACTGTTTAGAGAAATGACTAATACCATGTCAGGAACAGTAAATGAACAAGGTTGGCCTGGAATATCTTGACATAGCAGGTAGCAACAAAAATATCAGATTAAAAAAGGTAATAAATATACATTACTCAGGAGACAACTTAAGAGGAGAATCAATGTTCCAAAGAGAAGAAAATTTGAGCTTTAATAAGGATAAGATTGCAATCAATTGAAATCCATAAATTATGCTTAAATCCATGGATTCATAAAAATATTTATAAACAAAAAATTTGATCATCTTCTGTGAATGACAAGGAATCATTTCATTATCTTGAAAACTGAACAAATAAAAGGAAATTGTCAAAAATTAATCCTGTCTTTCCTATGTGATCTGTATCAATAATAGATTGTAGATAGTGATAGATGAGGTGAAGTATCTGTTTATGAAAATATTATACCTAGTAAATAAAAACAACTTGATAGATTTAGAATATCACCATTTTGCAACCCCCATTGAAGTAATGGATTCAGGTACTGAGCATCAATGGCAGGGATTTTTTCCTATAACTACAGCAAAAAGAGCAAAAACCAGATAACATGTGACTCCTGATGAAAAAATACATAATACCACCTATAATATTCTCAAAGGATTAAACCTAAATCTCATCCAGCCTCTAGATCCAGCTGCTACTCTGTAGGAAATAACAGAGGACAGAGGAACACGTAGACCTGCTTTATGGGTATGTAATCAGAAAAAAACAGACTGTGGGAAATTCTACAAGCCAAATGCCCAGGCTCTTTGATAGGCAAATTGTAAATAAAAGAGAGGTAAATAATAAATTTTAACTGTAGATTATAAGAGTCAAAATATGTCTGGTTTTCAGTATTCAAAATTAAACTGTAGTGTCTGGGGAAGTGATAGACCATAAAGAAGTTCAAACAGTGACACTACAGAAGTCAGAATAATGATTACTTTGGGAAGGAGGAAGAGAATGTGCAACAGGCACAGGCTGGAAAAGCTCTATTTCTTGTCCCAGATGGCGATTACAGTGGTTTCACCTTATAATAATTTACTAGCTATATATTTTGGTGTGGTGTCTTGTACTTGTATTTTACAATAAAACACTCTAAAAATACTTATACAGTGTCTAAGACTGTAGACAAAAAAAAATACTACTCCCTGAATGGATTACAGATACAAATGAAAATTATTGCTGAGAAGATTCATAGTGATAGAGTTATTAACGCTATTAATTTATTAGATTTTTAATTGTTAGCAAAATATGCTGAAGCAATGAAAGTATGGTCAGATTCACTTAGATTGTAAATCCTTGAGAGCATAATCATTGTTGCCACCATAACTTTTAGCATAATTATGAGGGTTGGGAATTGAAATAATAATTTATGATTGATTGACAGAGTCACAAACAGTTACAAATTGCCATTAACATTTTAATCCACACCATGGAAAATTTGAGAATTTAGGGCTGTTGTTTTCTTCTATACTATTGTCATTACCTAGGTACCTCTGAGATTAGGGGTAAAAATAACAAATCAGTTACTTGAACTGAACCCATCCTATCTAATTAAAGAAATAACACCCAGTTGACCTTTTTCAACATAATTATTAATAATTTTATATGCTTATTTAAAATTATCTTAGTTTCATAAACATCAGAAAGTTGGGATTTTTCTCAAAACAAAATTTTCAAAACACATACAGGCACAATATAATCAACCACTAAACACAATTTATAAACAGTTTAGACCCAATTGCTATGAAATGAAATAAAATTGGATATTTCCTTGAAAATATATTAACATTAATAGAGACAGAAAACAGATTAGTGGTTGCAGGAATGGGGAATGACTGCTAATGGATAAGCAATAAAATGTTCTGAAATTGGATAGTGTGATGATTGCACAAGTCTGTGAATAGACTAAAAGTCACTGAATTATACACTTTAAAAGGGTGAATTTTATGGTATGTAAATGATACCTCAGTAAAGCTGTTAACACACACACACAAATTAATGAGCACCCCTTTGCTTTCTCTCTTCCTCTCTTCCTTACTCTTGCTCTCATCTACTCTTTTCCTGTTTTTGTTTCTTTGTCCCTTAACCAGAAATGAAATCAAATTAATTTTTTTTTAAAGTCTGTTATGTGTGCTTTCTCTAAATATCAGGGCATGCATAGAGTTATAAGAGGTTATATCCTTTAATTTTACTTACTTCAAATTAGAGCTTTGGGGATTTGTCATGCAAATTTATGCAAAATAAGAATATGAGTGGGTTACTATTTCATTTCAGAGACAAGAGCACTGTCACTTTAAAAAATAGAACAAACCTTCCTCACTGTTATCCTCATCTTTCTGATTTCAAGAAATAGCAACTCTTTCTGATTAAAGTGCCTTCTCACTATTATATGTATTTCTAATAGACATTAATAGCACATTACACATATTACATCCATTAAGTGAAACGTATCGGCAAATTTGTGTGCTGCATGCATCGAATGGAGCAGAGATGATAGCATACTTGATTAAAATACTGGGTAAAAGTGTTTCAATTCAAGAACCCTCTAGTATAGATATAATTTAGTTTATGTATATATAAATTATACTAACTGCCTTGGTTTCTAAGTGTTTAAGGGTAATGCTACAATGATTTCCAGCAACATGTACCTCTACTACATTTCTCATGCTTTTGCAGATTAGATATGTCTTCAAAACATAAATGTAACATGAGAATTTTATCTTATCTTTTGATGACTGCAATCTATAAACCAAACACTTCAATAATGTTTTTAAAATTCAAATAAGACAACTACAGTTTTTGCATTAGGAATTTTACAGACATAACTGGGCTTTAATTAAATTCCTTCTCCACATTCTCCCTGATTATTTGAAAAGCATTTCAAATTTTACTTATAGCAAAGCTTAAACATTTTATTTGCATTTGTTTCAAGGCCAGAGATTTATTGAAGCAATATCAAAAAACATTTTTTAAACTTTGGTAAATACAGGGTCTCATTTTATAAAGCAAAATACTCAAAATTGGTGCCAGTTTTCCTGTGGTTTGTAAAATCTGCTGTACAGTATGTTTGGTGAGTGAAGCCAAATCATCGGGATAGAAAATACAGTCCCAAGTTAATACATCACTTTACCATCTAGCATTTATCAAACACATACAGGAAAGTAGAAAACAGTTTTATTCATGTTTTACATTATAAGGCTGCAATGCACTGGTACATTTTCTTAAAATTTGGTATCTTTCTCTAAAGTAAAGTAATTCCCATAATTTAAAGATGAAAGAAAATATCTTTAAAATGATAAGAAAACAAATACAAGATAGGTCTGTCTATCTGTGATGGTCTTTTTATCCTTGCGAAGGAAACAGAGAATATATTTACACTGTCACTGTCCCTTTTAACTTTGTGATTTCAGTCAAAAACATATTTAAAAAGAAGAATTTGAGACAGTTAAGCCAGACAACCTTAGCCTAAGACCATGGCATTCTTATACCCTGATTTCTTCTCATCTGTGGTGCTATTTATAATAAATGGTTTGACCCATTTAAGACATTCTGATGGGAAGCACTAAGAGGTCATAAAGTTTATGAATCCTTTCTCTCTTTTTTCTTAAGACACTTTGTGTGTATTTCCTTTTCAAACTTTTTCCTATTTCAAACTCTTCTCCATTCCCAAAAGTTGCCTTTTTGCAAGAGCCTAAATTTCCTGTAAATCCTGTGTATTTTTAACTAAATTTGCACCCTTCCTGAATCAAAGAACTTGTAACATTGAACAGCATGCTATGAAGAATGTATGCAACCTATTTCTAATATGTTATCACTTTGTAATAATCAGATATTAAACTGAATCATAATCGGATTACCATACAAATTTTATACATTCATATACCTTAGACTTTGGCTATGAATCGTTCTGCTTAGCAAGACACTGATTAAAGTAAAACCAATACTGTTGGTTTGACTTAATAGAAAACCAACAAAATAGAAAGCACTTGTTGTATTTTACCACCAGGAATGATTCTTCATCAAAATCAGCAAAGCCTTCTAGAATGTACTCCCCACAAGGGCAGGAGCTTTGCCTCATTTACCACTCTTTCCCAAACACCTGAGAAAGTTTGACACTTATCATGGGTTCATTATATATGCACTGATTAAGTATATAAATGAGTTATTAGTGAATTAATACATAAATCAAATGTATGATGACTGATAACTATCTAAAATGTTTTAGTTAAATACCAGAATTTTGAATGCATAAAGAGGCAACATAGAATGACTGTAAGTTTTTTTAAATACTCAGTATTAATAAAAATGTAGAAAAGTGAAAGCAGAGCTATCATCTACTGCTTGTGCAAATATAAACTGATACATTTTTGGATGACAATTTACAATATAAACTATAAGCTTTATACCCAAAAATTCTATTTTTACAAAATTATCCTAAGAAAACAATCAGAGATGGGCTCAAATGTTTGACAAGGATAATAGAGTTGTTTATAATAATTGAAATAATTTATGCATCCAAATATAATGGAGTGGTTAATTAAACCATAGAATGAGATACTATGCACTATTAAAAATTGTCAACAACATGTCGATAACATTGATGATAAAACATTGTCAATAACATAAAAAAGTTTTTTGGAAATACCATTAATTAAAAAGAAAGTCACGGAATAGCATGATCTATGTTTAAAAATTTAATATACATAAGCATTTTAAAAAGTGGAAAACACTTCAAAACTATTTCTTGGTGATGGGACTACAGGTGATATGTATTTTCAGCATCTTACTATTGTTATTTTAGAATATTTTCCCAATTGTCTACAATAAAAAGACATTATTTTTGAAGTCAGATGATTTTAATGATGATAATAATTTAAACGCAAGACGCAAAATATGGTTGGAAAACAGACAAACCTGTGTTTGAAATTAGGCTCAGCTACAATTGTCTTGTCCTGCCCCTTATGTGTGTAATACCACCTAAACTGCTAGGCCGTGGCACATAGGAGATGCTCACTGAATAATACCTAATACTAACTACATCCATTAATACCACACACTGCTACCTATAGGTGAAGGTTAAGAAATGTATTTTTGGAAAATTACCCCTTTTAACATCTTTATCCCATCAAAAACATATATTTGATTGCCTCGTTGCACAGGTCAGTTTAAAAAACAATTAATTAATAAGGAAGAACCACGTGAAATTACAGCTAAAACAATTGCTAATGCAGTTTAGCAGTGTGTTTTTGAGCATTTTGCTCAAATGCTTAAAATGTTGTTTTTTTAAAAAAAGATCTATCTAAAACATTTTATAACTGGCCAGCTTTTCTGACAATTTATATTTTTCCATATGGCCAACAGCTGATGGTATTATGCCAGCCTTAGTGTTCCTCTCCTTTTTTATATAAATACATACTTTCAAAAACAGATTTAAATTATTGAGGAGAGAACCATGAATTTTTATAGAGTTCATATTGAAATAGGGCTTTGTAGTACTTAAACTAAACTTTTATACTATATATTTTATATCGTTTTTCTCCATAGCACACATGGAGTTTAACTCTATGAAAACCTTGAAGAGGTAGGTTTACAGTTTCTTTAACACTGTTGATTCTTCCATAACAAATTTTGTGCTAATAGCCTAGCTCAACTGAGCTTCTGATTATTTACTGAATATCCAAATTTAGATTTCAAAGATCTACATTGGATTCCTAACCCTCTCATTTCAAATTTATTCTCTTTGTTTTTAACACAGGATCAAAATGTTTGTATCACAGGGATAGTAAGAGGATCAAATAAACTCAAAACAAGCAAGCACTCTGTGAATGGTAAAACCACGGTTCCAGTCTCCCAAATAATGTTCGTAGTTTACTGACTCCAGCTCTCTGTGAAAATGGGGTCCTATACGCACGTGAGCTTGGGAAAGTATTTTGATGTTTGAGAATCACTGGCACATTAACACGTTATACCTATGATTCTCAAGAATGGCAAGGAGGTTGGTGGAAAGAGGTAAAAATATTCCAGAATCACCTGAAAAACATTATCAGAATTAACATGCAATCCTATCCCCCAGCCTCTACATACCAAGCAACCAGATCTGGACTACTGATACTTGAGGTGAGGATATACTGTTAGGGTGAGGAAAATAAGTCTTTTCTTTTTTAAGTCTATAAAGGCTTTTTATATATGATCATGTCAGAGTATTTAAAACTATTCTATTTAAATTGATAATTTCTGTGTTAATAATGGGCTTAATTTTAATCCCATTATTTCACATACTGTTTTGAATAATGTCTGTTAATATCCCACACAACTAACGTTCTTCAGAACCCACCTAAGAAACACTGCGTTCAGCAATATGAGTTAACATCATCGCAATTATTTACCACACTGGTTTGAAAAAACCACATTGGTAGAGAGGGTGTGGTCACTCAAAGATGCAACCCCTCCAAAGATTGCTAGTTAAGATTTATCCTGACTCTGAGCAGGTATGCACTCAAAATTCTAAACTAAAGGAAAATATAGAAGAATGTGTCAATGGCCTTGGGATAGGAAAAACTTTTTTAAACAAACACACACACATACTTAAACACTAGACACAATATAATAATTACTCTCATACAGTAAGCAAATCTGTTATTCACACTGTATTGTCAAAAAGAAAATGAAATCCTTAGGTCTGTGTACCATTCTTACTTCCTTTCATTCATTCAGCAAATATTTATTGCATATCTGTGTAACGGCTTTAGAAGTAATTTGTTCAGAGACTTGTGTACTAGCTATCACTTTTTAACAAAATATCCTGCAGCAATCATATTCAGTAATAGGGATATTCAGTCATGACAGCTCGGCCAAATTTGAAATTGTGATCTGTCTCAATTCTATTCTTTCTACCCACTTCCTTCTTCTTCATAACATGAGGCTTCAGAAGGTATTCACTCTCTGACCTGGCAAGATACCTCCTTCTCCTGTAATGATAGACTAAATATTTAGATGAAACCACTTACAATGCCTTGCACGTAATAGAGCCATCTAATGATTTCACATGATTTATTTGAGCTGTTTGTTTTTGTTCTTCAAAACTGGGTCCTTTTATTTAAAAAGTCATCAAAATACACTGTGTTGTGTAAATATGATCAACATTGATTATGTACCATTGACAGAATTAACAACTCGGAGGAAAAAAAGGTAAAACAATTCAGAAACCTGCCTGTGAAGCAAGTTAGTGTTTTCAGCTTATGAAGTCTCTGAAGGGTATTCTGCATGTATTTCTGCAATCCGACAAGCACTAAAGCAATCTGCTCTCAGAGGTTGACTCTTATGATGACTCTTGGCGTGGATTTCTTTGGATTTATACTGTTTGGAATTAGCTCAGCTTCTTAAATATATATGTTTATTTTTTGCCTAATTTGAGAAATTTTCAGCCATTATTTCTCTGAATACTTTTTTTCATCCCCACACTTTTTCTGAGCTCCTTCTGTGACTTGATTGATATGATTGGCAGATCTTTTGTTATAATTCAATAGGTCCCTAAGGCTCTGTTTATTATTTTTTAATCTATTTTCTCTCTGTTGTTCATCTTGGGTGATGTTTATTATTCTAAGTTCAGCTTTTTTCTTCTGTCCTGTCCATTTGTTGAGCCTATCTAAGTTTTTAGTTTTAGTTATTGTATTTTTCTGTTCTAACCTTTCCATTTGGTTCCTCATATCTTCTATTTTGTTTTGCTGATACATTCTATTTTTTTCATTTGCTTCAATTGTGTTACTAGTTGCTCATGAAGCATTTTTATGATGGCTGCTTTAAAATCCTTATTAGCTAATTCCAACATCTATGCCATCTTGTTGCTGGCTTCTGTTCATTGCATTTTCTCATTCCAGTTAAGACTTTCATGGTTCTTGAGTTGACATATGATTTTTTATTATATTCCGGACATTGTGGGTACTTTGTTATGCGACTTTGAATCTTGCTTAAACCTTCTGTTTTAGCAGAATCAGTTAAGGAAGTAGAGCCTCCTCATTTCTTCTAGGTGGATGTAGAAGTTCAGGCTTCCTGGGCCTCCACTGATATCACCCTGGCTGAGAGAGGGCGAAGCACTTTCTCACTTCTCCACACATGGCTTCAGTGACATACAGTTTAGGGAGGGTGGCCCATGACCTCTGGGAGAAGATGCAAGTCCCAGATTACCAGCTTCTCTGACAAAACCCCAGCAAGGAATGAGAAAGGTGTCTCATTGCTTCCAGGTGAGGTTGAAAATCTAGGCTCCCCACTCAGCCTTTACTGATAAGGGTGAGCTTGATGTCACCATTTTTCCCCATGGTGTTTGGATAAAGTAGAGGGGTTGTTTTCTAAACGTTTTCTGTCTTGTTAAACTAATCTTTCCTAGGACATTCTAGGACATTTGCTAGAGATATTAAGCTTTTAATGGTGCCTTTTTTGTTTGAAATTTTGATATTTCCAGGTTTCTGGTTTCTCTATCACCCAGTCTGGGATATATGTTTTTGTGGCACAAATAAAACTAAGGAAACTCATCTCCATGTTGTTCCTCGAGTCCCAAGGTTTCTAACCGGTCTGGGTTCTTCTGCCCAACTTTCAGAATTATTTTTTATTTGTTCTATATGTGATGTCCAGATTTTTTAAACAATATTAATCAGGAAGAATATACAAAAATGTATTCATCCTATTTTTTTCCAGAACAAGAAGTCAATTTGCTTAATTTTAACATTCTTTATGGTACACATATGTTATTTCTCCAAAGATGTCTATGGCCTGATACTATTGTGATTTCATTCATTTGGAAGCTCACTTAGAAATGATTTTCATAATAATTATTTATGTCTTTGCATATTTCTCTGAGAAATTCTTATTTCACTGTTAAAATTTTCTTAATCTGCAATGCACACCCAATTGCGTTTTTGCTGCAAACCTATGTTTCTTGGAAGGTATAACATTCATAGTCACAAAGCTCAATTTTAATGAAAGTACAAATGTAGTATATGATCATTCCACATGGGCAAAAGATGAGATGCTACTCATCATATCTTTCATAGACTTTTTCCAAATGCACACAACCAGAGCCTGATTATTCTCTTAATTTCAGCCTCACCTGAACAGATGTTCCTAGTTGATTTTCTTCCACTTGTGCAGATAGTCTCATTTATTCTGATTATCATTTTGTGTTTTTATTGAGCATGATCTTCTATTTGCTCATTTTCATTCCCCATTTCTGTTTGAGCACCTCCATCATCTCTCACACAGTTTGCTTTTGATGTCTGAAAAAGCCAATAATACCCACAAATCTGCTGTGGCTCAGATGCTCACTGCAAAAGTATTTTCCTTTTTAGTCCATCTCCTGAAGATATTATCCTGGCAGGCAATAAAACAACTTTGGAGAAATAATATGTCATTTACTTCTCTCCACTTAATTTGTTTTGTTTTTTAATTATTTTATCATCTTGGGAATTTGTATGAGAGAAAAACTTCATTGTTTTGAGCCTGTCTCATGAACTAAACATAACCTTTAACAGAATTTCAGTAATACAGTGTTCTTTGGGACATTTTACTAAAAATATAAAACCTGCTTGGTACAGCGTGTCACACTAACCATTGTTACTTCCACATCTGCATTATTTTGAAACGAAGGATTATAAAATCTAAGTAATCTTGTCCCTGACTGTTCTTATAGTTAGCAAAGTGGTTTCATGAAGCTTAATAGGTAGGAAATGTAAATTCATACAAGTAAATAGGATTCTTAAATTGACATGAGGTCTTCACGCCACCACTCCTTTTATTATCTCCAATCACCCAAAGAATAAATTTTATGTAGAAAAAGTAAGAAAGAAGAGGAGGAGGAGGAGGAGGAGGAGGAAGAGGAGGAGGAGAAGGAAGAGGAGGAGGAGAAAGAAGAGAAAGAGGAGAAAGAAGGAAAGAAAAAATATAAGGTTAAAAATTATAGAAATACTAGGCCTACTACTTTTTTTTTCTTTTCTTGGCATGAATGGAATATCTATTGAAATGCTCTTGGCTCTTATGATGTCATTACAGAAATGCCCTCTTGCAAATCTTTCCCATTTGTCTCCTTCACTGCCTGCTTTGTAGTTGAAACAATTCATTTCAAAATAATTTACAAAATGTTTTGTATGACACTGGTGACATTTATTATAGGCATCAAGTTCCAGCAAAAGATACCCAATTATTTCTATTTAATTTATTTATCAAATGTTAAGGGCTATGGCAAGAATTTAGAGGTTATGTCACTTAGTATCTCACAGTAAAGAGGATGGTTTTGTTCCTAGTCAGATGAGCTAACTTAAAAGGCATTGGTCAACATGAAATCTTCCAGAGAAGAAGGAATGATGGCATTAAACAGAGAGGCCTGAGACAGAGGCTGAAGATTAACCACAGTACAAATAGTTGATTTGATTTTATGTCATTTTTTCTTTTAATTATAGAAAGTGGCTATTTTTCTTTATTTCCTTAAATTGTTTTTTTATTGTTATATTACATAGGTAAGAATGATTCTTTTGATAAATCTGACTCTTTAAACTTAATTATTATCTAACAGTTATCATTATATGGGATTATATTTTAAATATACGGTAAGTAGAAACCATGTTCAATTTTCTTCTTTTTTCTGCACACCATAAAGTGGTATTTTCCCAGATAATTTCTCTCCATTGAAATTTTATTTGAAGAATTTATTATCACAAAATGAGGTTTAAGGGACTCTGTATCTGTCTATCAGACAATAGAATTCCTATTCCCTCATCTTTGCCTTTACACAAATTAGAGCATTTTCAAGACCGCAGGGACCAGACTCTGCTTTAGTTTCATTGACGTCACCTAACATAAGAGAACAACTGTTGGATAAAACTGTAGTGTTATTAACTTGTGTTCTTACTCTGCTTATAACTCTAGCTGTAAAACTAGCCCTAATGATGTTTTAAATGTAATTATATTTAACCTCAAAAAGGAACTATCCCAAGATTTGTATGGAATGCTATCTTAAATAAAACTATTTTTAACTTGTTTCAACATTATTAATGTATGATGAGTACTAATAGTTCACTCAAAAAGAAAAAAACATTATTTAAGCTCTTCAGTAGTCCTTACAAATGAGAAAAAAATTTCAAACTGCTAATCAGAAAACTCCTACAAATTGGTATCTTGAGGAATATGTAAAATAGATACCACTGAGCATTATAACAAAGACCACTAATGAATGTAGACTCATCAAAGTCAGCTGAGGTGCCCTTTTCAACTAGATACCTAACTTAGCTAAAGAGAAAGCCAGTAATCACACACCATTGCACTGTCATGTTAGCTGGCCCTCGACTATTACTAAGACTCCTCCACTGTACTAACATTACACTGGACCCTACACCCTAGAACCTTCTTTTCTTGCAGAATGGGGAAGTAGGCATTATTCTCTACAGGTGTTTAATGCATTCACATTAAATGCTTCATATACTATTTATTGTATGTTGATAACACTTTGAGGTCTCTGAAGTTTATTTTGTGCATTTTCTTGTCTCTTTGTCCACAACTCCCTTTTCTTCATTCATTTGCCTTTATTTCTCCCACAGTATCTATTAATATTTTGCAAAGAAATGGACCTTTAACATTTCCTTTGCAGTATTTCTTCCCCTAGAGTCAATGCCAACAAACTGCAACCAATGTCAGGTCCTGGTGTGCTCGTCCACCTTTGTGTACCACTATTAGAAACAGGAAGAGACAAGACAACAAGCAACTGCAGATCCAGCACCCAGTGTGGGTACAGAGCTAACATCCACCACTTGGCAAGCCATGTTCAGGCAGACTTGCTTGGCTCTCATTCCAGAATTATTATAAAAATAAATCTTTTAACATTTGTTTGGGATTAAAAGTGAGGGAATCCAGACTCACATTTTAAAATGCACATCCTGATGAATAATAAATACACTTAGTAAATATACATTAAGGGAGAATTATATTTTCTGCAGCTTGTTGTGTTTCTCTGAAGGCATACTCCACATAGCAATGGATTTACTAACCCCCAAAAAGCAGATGGAGATTGTAGTAGTGATTATGTAACCTTTACCATCTCCTAGAAAAGAAAGAGGCCTGCAATGAGAAGAGACCAAAATGAAAGGGGGCTGTATGAGAGAAAAGAGGAGTGCCCTGCAGGACAATCCAGAACAACACATAGGAGCCTGCCTGGGGTGTGCTGGGAGAGCACTGGGAATGTAGCAAAAAGCATGCGTTCTAGGTCTGGCTTGGCTATCAGTCCCCTGCCTCTCAGTTTTTAGCTGCAAAATGCCTGGATCATAAGACCTTGCAGCTCTGGAATTGCACGCAGAACTCTGTAATTGACAAATGTGAAAGAAAGGCAGAAGTCTTATTTCAAGATCAAGGAGACAGCTAAGAAAATAATTCCATCAGGCTACCCACAAGCAAATCTGCTTCCTAAGTTCCTCCCCCTTTATTTTGTTCTTTCCTTCCAAGCAACCAGCGGTGATCAGGAGCTGATGATACCCACCTTCCCTCTGCTTGTCTTTCCTGCATGCACCTTCCCTCATCTGTTGGACAACACCCTATCCAACTCACCACATCATCAAAGTTTAATTGCCTTGTACAATAGTACCCTTTCTTTCCTTATCCTACTCTCCGTTGATGCCAACTTGAAAAGACACATGGGCTCAGGAATTAGAGAATCCAAGTTCAAACCTAACTCCTCAGCCTGCCAGACTCTGAGAATTGGTAAATAGATTAACCCCATGTGCCTTTGTCTCCTCGTCTGTAACCTGAAGATAATAATAGTACTGGGCTTCATAGCATTCTTATCCCATAATAATAAGGATAAGACCTCTGGCACAGTGCTTGGCTCATAAATGAACACTCAATAAACATAAATATTATTTGATCTAAAATGTTAATGACAGATATCAGTTTAATGTCACTCCTCCAAAGCCTTTTTTTTTTTTACCTGCAGCCCTAACTTAAAGGAGAATTGTGATTTTTAAACACCATGACAAGGTTCTGATGGTGATCCTTAACAAGGGGTATAGGGGGCCCTTGGTATAGGCCATTCCAACCATCAGCACAGGATATTCCAATGCACCGGAGAGCACTACTGGCTGTATTTCGGATACTGTCCCTGCCCAGACCCTCCCTTTGCATAACAACAGGAAATGCAGAGACCTGAACCAGAAGACAGAAGGCAATATCTATCAGGATTTTGTTTACTCTGGAGCCTTGTCAAATGATCTGCTCTTTACCCAGAACTGAGTAAACAGAAATTCTTTTGCAGAAACAAGTAAACACTCTACTGTGCAGTGATTTCACAAACAACTATTTAATAGTCCATTACCAGCCTTTCCAGACAGGTGATCACACACCTCCTTTTCAGTGGAAAAGGCAGTCATTGCTTTGTTTATTGTCTTGGGGGAGAGGGGCAGAAGGACAAGGGAAGTGACACTAAAATTATTTGTCCTCTTTGAAGCTTTCCAGGTAAGCTGTGCCCAGACTCAAGGACAGTGTGCTACTACTGACTCCTGTGTCGCCCCTGAAAAGCCCGGGGAATTCTAATTGAAATTACCTTTTGGCACCAGCACACTGCCTTATTTGCAATTTGTATTATGAAGGACAATGCTAAATAAGAAGAGTGACTTTTCTTTAAATCCAGACTCCAAAACTATATGTTGGCAACCCTCCCCTCCCCACCTAAGGAATAAACACAAGATTTTATTTTTCTACTAAAAGAAGGCAAGCATTTTTGGTTATCGATATTCAAACGCCAACTAAAACAGCACGGCAAGCTGTAGTGGGACAAGGTCCCCAAAGTGAAAGCTATTCACGGAAATGGAAACAAGCAGCAGAACTAACAGAAAAATCTCCATGTTTTCATCCCACATTTCAAAGCTGCTTTAAAGTCACAGTTCTTCTTGTCACAAGGCAGTTCCTAAAAATTCATGAAACTCCATAGAACAGGAAGTTTAGACTTCACTTTTCGTTATTTTTTCTTTCTCAATTCTACTTTAGTTTATTTACTCACTTAACAGAATATATTTTAAAACAAAAACTGGTAACCTCCCATAAATACCTTCCTTGAAAAGGCACCTGCCCCCTGCTTCCTGCCCCTCACTTTTTCTGAAGTTTTCCCAGAAGGCAAAACTGCACCAAGCAAGATTTATCTTTTCAAAAAATATGACCAACTTAGAGAAAATGGTATTTAGCTAATTATAAGATATGATGGCATCTTATGATGAAAAAATCAAACCTTGCTATTAAAGGGAGGCAATCTTAATAAACCTTCAACTTCTTAATGTAGGAACATGGAAACCCTTCTCTGAGGGCCTAGATATGTGCCAGAGATAATACACCAACAATAATTATTTTCCCGTGAATGATGGGCTACTATGATTATCTATCCCATTATGAGTCAAGTCCTTGAAAATCCAAAGGCAAGCAGCAGTTAAATAGCTATAAACAGTGGTTAATAAGACTTTTGAAGAAATATGATAAGGTGACACACCGTAAAACCACTGCAGAAATGAATCTCTAAGTATGAAAAAAATGTTTCGTAAACATCAGTCTCTAGGCACTCTCATTTTTCTTTCATAAGCCTCTCCTCCCTTTCCCTCTCTCTCTCTTTCTTTTGTCTTCTTTCTCCCACTCTGTATTTATTTTCTTTTTTTATTTTTTTACAGAGACAGAGAAAGAGTCAGAGAGAGGGATAGATAGGGACAGACAGACAGGAATGAAGAGAGATGAGAAGCATCAATCATTAGTATTTTGTTGCTGTTGTGACATCTTAGTTGTCCATTGATTGCTTTCTCACATGTGCCTTGACCACAGGCCTTCAGCAGACCAAGCAACCCCTTGCTGGAGCCAGAGACCTTGGGTCCAAGCTGGCGAGCTTTTGCTCAAACCAGATGAGCCTGAGCTCAAGCCGGCAACCTCGGGGTCTCAAACCTGGGTCCTTCGGCATCCCAGTCCGACGCTCTATTCACTGAGCAAACACCTGGTCAGGCTCTGTATTTATTTTCCCAGTTTATTTTCCCCCTACTTCCTCTCCCTCTCTTTTTCTCCCCACTTTTGTTTCTTACATTCACATTTTATCTTTTATTTCTATATATGTCTTATTACTTCACTCCCCCAATGACATGTCACAGTACTGAGTGGACGTTATTGTTTTAATCAAAGTTAATTATTTTATATCACTCTTTCTGTTTCCAAAAGGAAACCAAGTTAAGATGCTTTTTATTTTCATATGATTTGCCTGTTTATTTAAAAACCTTTAACTGATCATGAAGGAGGGAGAAAGTAAGAAAATACATGATTCTTACCCTCAATAAAATGCTCTAAGAAACTCCTTAAACTAGATCCCTTTAATTCCACCTGCCTTGTTTTTAGCTTTTCCTTTTTTAACGTTGGCTCATTAATTCATTGAGCACTTAGTGTTTGCCAGGAAA
The DNA here is from genome assembly GCA_037038555.1 of Rhynchonycteris naso. Taxonomy (NCBI): domain Eukaryota; kingdom Metazoa; phylum Chordata; class Mammalia; order Chiroptera; family Emballonuridae; genus Rhynchonycteris; species Rhynchonycteris naso. The sequence continues at coordinate 159,508,695 of CM072997.1, read as the reverse complement.
TTGCCGCATACGTAAAATAGGTTGGTGGAAGGATTATAAGGAAAGGAGAAAGGTCTTTCTATTTTTTCCTCCCAAACTTATTTCTTATCTTTTGTATGTGTGTGAGGAAACCAGGGCAGAATGACACAGAAGGGCAGGAACAATACCCGGCCTACACACACACACACACACACACACACACACACACACACACACACACGACTCTATGGTATTGAAACTTCTACTTTCCTCCATTCCCATAACCCTCACTCTACGTAGACCTCACCCTGAGACTTAAGGGGGGAAATATTAAAAGGCCTAAATGAAAGGGGGGAAATTAGGTGAAGGAAGGGAGGCCAAATTCTTTCATCCTCAAACCTAAAGAATTTCAGGCAAGGAGAACAGAGGTGCAGCTGTTGGTACTATGACCAGTATAGATGACCACCTTCCATGCAAAGCAGACAATGTCGTTCTTGAATGTTGAGCTTCAGAGAGGTAAAACACCAGCAAGTATATAGCACAGTCTAACCCAGTTACCTGGCTGCAAGGCTTATACTCTTTCCATTCTACTCCATGGCTGCTTTCTTGCCTTGACACACTCCAATGATTCTTTCAACACTCAGGTTAGGTTCCCTTCCTACCTAAGTGATCCCTCTCTCTCTTTCTTCAGAACCCTGTCTCTATCTCCATTATAACACTTACTACATTGATGACAATTCACTTCTCTGGTACCTCAACCATTCACATATGAAGTGCTGAAGGATAGAGTAACCATTTTCTTCATTTCTGTTGCCCCCAAGATGCTTCATATAGCACCTTCTTCAGAGGGTTCAAAAAATGTTGATTGCCTTGAATTAAGTGGAACATCAAAGTATGGTAAAGAATGCTGAGTTTAGAAACTATCTTATTCTAAAAGAATATATGGCAAAGCAGTTAGGTTATCACAGAAAGAAAAGAGACACTAAATCAAAATATCACCTACTGCCCTTCAGATGGAAGGGACAGGTCAAAGGAAACAATTTTTCAGGAGGAACCTCTGAAAGATGCAAGGATAAGGACAGAAGAACCCAATGAAATGATTTGGACTTGTAATGTTAATCAATGAGGCAGAAAATGTGTATTGGTTAAAGTTGATGAGGCAACAACTAAATTCCTGAGAATAAAGGTAGTGAAGAAATATTCTCTCTTCAGTGGTTCCAGAATGGCATCTATCAGTTGGAATTCTAACATTATACTCAATAAAAAGACCTATAATCTCAGACCCAGATAGTCCTTCCAAGACATAGAATTTTTCTTAGCCAGTATTTTTTTAGCTTTATTGAGGTGTAAATGATAAATAACATAATATTGGAAGACATTTAAAGTGTACAACTTGACGATTTGATATATGTACACACTGTGAAACGATTCCCAGCATTTAGTCAATTAACGCATCCATCACCTCACATATTTATCATTTTCTCTCTTATTTTTGGGGGGGGCAAGATATTTTAAATCTACTACTTCCTTAGAAAATGTTAATTATATGACACGTGTCATCAACAGTCACTATGTTTTACACTAGTTCCTTGGATTTTTTGATCCTACAGCTGAGAGTTTGTACCTTTTTCCCCAACTTCTGTTTATTTCCTTCACCCCCATCAGCCCCCCAGCAACCACTTTTTTACTTTTTGTTTCTATGAGTTTGAATTCATTTTAGATTCTACAATAAAGGGATACCATGCAGCATTTGTTTTTCTCATTATTTCACTTAGCATAACAGCCTCAAGGACCACCCATTGTTGTAAATGGGAGGGTATCTTTCTTCATTCATCCACTGATGTGCACTTAGGTTGTTTCCATATCATAACTATTACAAAAAATCTTAGTGTTCTGATTCAGCTTAAATTCGCAGGTATAGAAGAAAACCCCTACCTTTTCCCCTCTTAATTGAAGTTTCAACAGATCTTTAGATAAAGCTATCTCTGAACTAAGTCAACCATAGATAACAAATATAACCTACACCATGAATTAACATCACTTCACTTAGGACTTTTGTTTGGAACCTACTACTTCCTTTAAAATATTTTTCAAGAATATTTTTCAACACATAAACTCTTATTTTATTATTGAAATGATAAAATTCTGCCTGAGGTATTTAATTTTATTTTTTAAATTGATTTGAAAGAGAGAGGTCAATTTGTTGTTCCACTTATTTATGCATTCATTGGTTGATTTTTTTATGTGCCCTGACCCTAGATCAAACTCACAATTTTAGCATATGGGGACGATTCTCTAACTGACTGAACTACCTAGCCAGGGTGAGCTTTCTTATTTTAATTGGAAAGAAAAGGTCATTGATTTTAACTGAAGTGCTTCTGTGTTTTTTATATTCATATTTACTGTAGTTTTCTAACACAGAAGAGTAAAACCCCAATTTTATAGGTCTGCGAATAAAATGGATTTAGTAAGGTAATTTATTTAGAAGGGTAAAAACATATGGTATTCTGAATTACCACATTTAACCATATTAAACTATCCTTTTTATACTCCTCTATTCACCATAAGTCAGACTGATTCTCAAAAACTTGGTACAATACTCAAAAAAGGTTTAAGGTTTGACTTAACTTGGGGTGGTGAACACACAGTGCAATGTACAGGTGAGGTATTAGAATTGTGCACCTGAAACCTGTATAATTTTATTAACCAATGTCACCCCAATAAGTTCAATTACAAAATAAAATAAAAGACTTAAGGTTTTCTCAATCTTTATTTCATTGGAGTATTAGGAGTTCTTAGAAAGTCATTTTTATAAACATTATAAATCATCACTACAAATTTTTATTATTCAGTGTTACCAAAGTAGAAGTTATAAAATTCTAGTCCTTATCCATGAACAGAAGGTGCACAGATGATTTTAATGGCTGGTAATAATGAAAGAGACCTATCTGGATCCTAGGCAAAGCTGTGAATAGACAGTTCATTTCAAGTACCTCCTTCCTACCCTCATCAATGTCTCCATTCTTCTTTTCTCCTCACCTCCTCTCATTCCCTGCCCTCACTCTGTCTCCCAAATTCCTTCCACCTGCTTTATATTATAGCCTATCACTGCTGAAGTACTAAGTAATAAATAAGAAATTAATTAACAAGGAGGAAGATGAGATTACCATGACCCCAGAAATATTTGTACTCTGATGGAAGGTACTTAATGTTGCCCTCCAGACTAAAAGGACAAATGACTTATCCTTAAATAATACAAAGGGCACTTACTGGTCTGACCCTTGACTTTGTAGCTCAATCTCCCAGCACTTCCTGGCACGAAGCTACAGCCAGCTTTCATTGCCTCCCATGCCTCCTTGCCATCCCACATGCTTTCCCCTCTACCTGATAAAACCTCCCTGTACCCACACCACCCCATAGGCCATCACCCTCTTCACCTGATTACCCTGAAGATAGAGCTCACAGAAACCCTGAAAAGCTTTTCCAGGCCTCCCCGGCTGCGTTAGATAGATGACCCTCCTCTGTGCATTCCAGAGCTTATACACGTTAGAACACTTACTATTTCATACAATAATTATGGGTTCCTTTCTGTTTTTTCCACCAGCTAGACTCTAACCTCCTCACAGCCTTATCAGTCTTCATATTTTCAACAACTAGCAAAATTGCTGGGTTCTCACAGCTTCTTAAGGTTTAACACACAAAAAGCTGCAATGAAGTGCAGATTTGGGATACCATCGTTTCATGGGGAAGGGAATAAACAAATACTGAAAATGTTAATTATTGATTGGGACACTTGAAACCATGTCAACACAATAAATTAAAAATAAGAATTTTTAATTTAAAAAAAGAAAATGCTAATCAAGAATAATTTCCACCCTCACCATAGAATATAAGATTTAATATGCACAGAGACTATAGCATTATACAGTTTCCTGGGGCTTTTGTTTTAAAAAAGCCCTGATACTAGCTTATTAACTTTTCGTTTGTTCTCCTCTCACTAAAGGAAAGCACAAAACAATCCAGGTATTCTGCTCCCCAATTGTCTAAGTTCTAGATAAATAGGCTTATCGGGTTTGTGTATGCTTTTATGCAATTGAATCAATATATTTCCCAGTTTGAACAAGACAATAAATTAATTCCTGTCTTTTCAAAACTAGTTTCCACTTACTCAGACATGTCACTTCACAACATGGAGGCAGCCTTGAACAGTAAAAAAAAAAAAAAAGGAAAAATCTTGACCCAGAATTTAGTATACCTGCAAGTTTTAGTCCTGGTCGTGCCTCCAGCTGACTCTGTAGCCTTGGAAATTTTACACAACATTTATGGGCCTCAGTTTCCTCATCTATAAAGCATAAGAGTTAGAACAGATAATTTTTAAGTATCCTGTTCATTTTAAAATCCTGTTATTGTATAAATCTTTAATTTGAACATAGAGCAAGTGGACCCTGAAAAGTACTAGAAATGATGATCCTGTATTGTCCCACTAAGAAGATAATCTCCATCACATGCAATTCAATTTAAAATTCAAGGCAAAGTCAAAATTGCAAGCACTATGTCTGAGTGGCCAAGAGTAATAAAATACGTACACGGAAGGAACAGGAAGCAGGGGGGAAGGAACTCATGCACTCTGGGAAACAGTACACAGCCTGAATGTATTTTCTCACACTGATGTGTTTTAAATTTGTGACTATGAATATACTACCGTGAACAGCTTGAAGTTCTTTAGAACAAACATTGTCTCATCTAAGGTCACTCCTGAAGGAACTGCAATAATAACATTTGGCATATGTTGATAAAGTGCTTTGCAGACCGGAGCATGGAAAATTATGCTCTGCATGTTCCAGAAAGATGATGCATGATTCAGTTAAAAAAAAAAAAAAAAAAAGGTACATTTTGATCGGTGCAGCAAACCCAAACAACTATAACCATACAATCAACATATACGCCCTCATTAAAATCCCCAAGTAGTTGTGACTTTGATTTTCAGCAGGGTCTGGGCAGTAATAATGGGTTCGGTGGCCTGGAGGAACATTAGATGTTTTAATAAAAAGAACCTAAAATCACCAGTGTTGGCCCTGGTTCCAAGAAAGCTTTGGCTGGGTGTCGGTAACATGGGATGAACCTGATTCCTTGCCTCGCAGATTCTTGCTATTCAGTTTAAAGTGCCATTTTATATACAGCCTGAAATTTTCTCCTCAAAAATAAACCCGTAAAAATTGCTTTAAAATTCTTGATCAATGTTTTCAGTTCACATAGATATTAAACTGAATTTCCTAAAGCCTGAAAAGCTAATTATGCATTCAATTAGAGTTTCTTAATAAAGATTAAAACTCTGAAGTCTATTACAAGCCCATATTTAACTCAACTGCCATTTTATCCATGCCATGGAAGTGTAAGTGGTAACAATGAATATAAATTATAATACATGCCACAGAAAGAATGCTATTTGTCCAAGTACGTTACTATGAAAAATTAAATTTTGCTATCAGTTCCATGATCTAGTTAAAATTGGTATTCTTTATTTGGTCTTTCAATGTAGTCCAATTTCCTACTTTGAAAAACAAATTCTAGGGAATAAAGAAAAGAGATTAATTTATCATTAAGACTCTGCTTAATTGAAGTCAATTCGGAACAAACTTGAATTCAATTTCTGCTCATTAAATTGAATGTGCTCTGCGTTCCTCTCTGCATTGCTTTGAGCAAGCAGCTGAGAACAAGGGACTAACATCAAAATTATTAAATTGAGGAGATTTTATTTGGTCTTCACATGCCAGAGCCGCTTTGATGAGGAGCTGTTTTGGCACTGAAAGGAAAGAAGAGCAGCTGGAGGAAAAATCAAATGAAACTAAGCCTTGGAAAATTGAAGAAAACGCAAGCTTAATAATATTTAATAATTAAATTTCCACAAACAATAGCGGCAAATGAAGTAATCTGCAAAGTCTGTGAACTCATTTGCATAATTGATGCCGGTCCCCCGTAAATGAATAATGAAGATAATAAAAGATGTTGCTAAAAATGGGCACAATAACAGCAAATTTCATCAAGCCGCGCGCTCTGATTAATCTGCTCTTGCAAATCAGCAGCGAGAGGGGAGCGCGTGATTAACCGCGCCGAGGACGGCAGCAGGCGGCGGGGCTGCCCTTTCTCCGCGTGTCTCTGGGCGCGTCCCGCCCGCTCCCCACGCCGCCCGCGCTCCTCTCGCTGCAGCTGCCGCTGGGGCTGCCGCAGGCGCCGGTCCGCCAGAGCGCGCCTCCGCCCGGCCCGCGCCGCAGCCCCGCGCTCCCTCCTTAACCACTTGGCCGCTGCCTTTTATCTGGGCCGTCTAGGGAGCGAGGACCGCCGGTCCCCCTGGTGCTCCCCATCAGCACCGACCCCAAACCCAGGGGCTTCCCGCCCCGGGTTCACTACCTAGACGCGGAATAAACTGAGAAACAATTAGCTAACAGGGTGGGCAGGGGGCGGGGGGTGACTCAAATGCCAGTCGGCTGCGTGTCCCCGGTGCTCGCGTGGTTTTGGAGTGGGTTTACGGTGGGAATTTCTGTTCCGGGAGGAAGGAGAGAGGTGTCGGGTTTGCCCACAAAGGCAGCCGCTCGGGGACACACTCGGGATGACTCTGTAAAGGAGCAGGCCCTTGTCCTCCTGTCTTCCCAGCACCTTCAGAAAGAAAGGGCTTTGGCAGGTATGAGTTTATTGTGTACTTTTAAATGACTATTCAGAAAAGATCAGGAGGCACAATTAAAAAGTGCTTCCCACCCCGCCAATTCCCTTCCCTTGAAGAACAAAAAAAGAAAGCAACCCACACAGGTAAGCTGGTCATTTCAGATGCGGTTGGTTTTGTTTTCTTTCTTTTCTTTTCTTTAGAATTAAAATACCGTTTTTCTCTTTGAGCTGTACATCTTCCATTATATTTTTCTCAGGGCCAACCTAGGAGGCTAATAATAAAAATCTCAGAAATCTGCTATGCCCAAATGCAGTTTGTGTGGGAGTTTGTGAAAGCAACTTTGCGAGTGGCAAACCTTAGACTATGAAACTGAAAATACTTCGAAAATCACACGATCCTCCTCCAGTCGCAGTGCCGCACTTTTCCAGTTCTCCGGGATAAGGTTGTCTCAGGAAAATATAACTGTTGATAAACCATGATTCCAGACTGTTGCTTATTTTAAAACCCTTGGTTTGCAATCGATCATAGCTTGGGCCTAACAAGACTGACTGGGGCTTTTCATTTGTTTATAGTGTGTGCAATGTTTCGTGCCTCCAGTGTACCATGTCAGCTATGTAAAATAATGCATGATTTTTGTTCACATTCTGGATCCACCTCCACGATGGTATTTGTTTAAAATAAAGGCCGTGATTATTTTCCATTATTACAGAATGGAAACTTCAATCCTAGACATCTGAGAAACATCTTTAACATCCAGTTGGAAAAAGCATTGGGGAAGGAGATCATGTTTTACTTCATTTGTAAAGTGCGGGTGACTCTATTTAACTTGACCAATTTTAATCCAGTCTAATAAAATATAAACTTGCTTCCACTTCAAAAAAGCCGATATGCTGCCCTAGGTCCCAGATTCTGACTTTCTCAGTGCCATGTCATCAAATAAACCTGTAGCAATTACCTTGTTTTTGCTAAGCAAATGGTTCATATGTTGCCATGAATGTTTCTGGTGCAATAAGCATATTGTGATTTTTCCTGACTACTCTCTATAAGTACAAAGAAATCCTAGAATCATGGAATTTGGGGCCAGAGGGAACCTTCTTGCTTTACATGGGAAGAAATGGAGATCCAGAAGTCAAATGACCGCATACCCTCACTCAGGCTCCACCACCATACTCCAGGTCCCTCCGCTCCCAGACCTGTGGTTCCTGCCCACCTCCAGATTCCTGTGGAGATGAAAGAAGGAAACTGGAAAGGGACTCAAAAGCAACATTTCAGAAAGCAACAGGAGAGCAAGAGAATGAACTAACAATTACCGGGACATGGGGAAAGTTAGAATAATAAATCCAAGTGATAAAATGAGTTTCAAAGAATTAGAAACCAGATGGTAATAGGGAAACCATGGGAAGAGCAGAGACTATTGGGTGGGGGAGGGAGGTATATAATCTGGCAAAAGGAAGACCTTAGAGCAGTGGTTCTTAACCTTTTTTGAGGTACCGAACCCACCAGTTTCATATGCGCATTCACCGAACCCTTTAATGATAAATAAAATATGATTTTTTTTTCCAAATTCAAGACATAAGTATATGTCTTTTTACTGGTGCACAAAATGAGCCATGCATGAACATCACCTTGCTCAAAGAACAAAACCAACAAAGTATATGAACTCACAACAAATTACGGTATTACTTTATTCTGGCCTCCCTGGCAGAGGCTTCTTCGAACCCCTGAGACCGACTCATCGAACCCCTAGAGTTTGATAGAACCCAGGTTAAGAACCACTGCCTTAGATAGAAAGTAGGTGGTTTTTAAGATGTGTCAAATATGAGGTCAGAATTAGATCAAGAAAAGAAAGGACAAGTCCCTGGGCATGTTTGTAGACAGACAAAAGGAGAGTATATAAGTGAGCTGGTGTTCGAAAAATTCTGTGTGATGCTTCCGAGGAAGAAAGGGTGACGACAGACTGCCCTATGAGAATGAATTAGTGGGAGAACTGAGCAACAGGGGAAATGACTTGTAGTCACAGGGAGGTGTAGACAGTTGTGAGAGTTTCATCCTCAGGAACATGATGAGAATGCCAGGGCCTGATCCACATCGACATGCTCCATTGGCTGGGAGATAGATTCCTAAAACCACCAGGCTTTACAGAAGCCCACTGTCCAGTGTCACCCAGCAGCTCAATACCAGACAGAGAAAATTCAGGCTTTCTGGTCCCCATCTGTGCATGCCCATGGTCAAGCCACTGTCCTGCTTAGGATTTGAAATTGTTCAGTTAGGAAGGGCTCTGCAGTGGTATCCTTAGAGTTCCTTGTTTTTTCCTGTTTCAAATGACCCTAATGTATAAAATAGGAATGCATTCTACAGTGTTCCTAAGCTTATTAGCTAGCCCTCATGTAAGAAATGAATGATTCTCATTGTTCCTTGAAAACATCCACATTTTGGAAATGTCTGGGCAACCCAAATGTAATAAAAATAAAATGAATTTCAATTGGTCAGTCATGAAAGTTAATTCAACAGTCATGCTTTGTTCTAATTATTCCTGGCTAACATTGATGGAAAAGTTGGTAAGGTTTGATAGCCAACTTCTTGTTGGGTATTTTTTTTCTTTCTCTCTCTTTTTTGTTTTAATGACTGACCAGTTTGGGCAAAGGCCTAACACTCTAAGTAGATGAACTTGGCAGCAGTGTTTATGAAACCCTGGGTTCTGGAACACTTTATGGCTCTTTATCACCTTCCAGAAGCTGTCCTTATGAGGCCAGGAATCTAGCTGAGTTCCATGTGAGTAGAAAATGTATTGCTCCTCTGGTTGCCTGGATACTCTGGTTAACTGCTGGTGACTATAGACCCGTGTCTGCTTCTTAGAGCTCTGCTTACATAGAGCCGCAGGCTCTATGTATGTACGTAGTAAGATACTGTTGGTAATCTGACAAATGAAAATCATACCCTATGATGTCTACTGTCTGTTTAGAGACTGAATTTGAGTACAATCTAGAATTATTTCCTCACAAATAATTCATCTCTAATGAATAATGATATCTTTATTGTGAGGCCATGGTCCAAATAGAAAGTTTTTTTAATCATAATATCTACAATTATTATGTTTTCCCATTCAGTTAAACTTTTTATATAGAAACGGAAAGGTTCATTTAATTAAAATAGTCAGAAATTATTTAAAAATTAGCATATAGACTTAAAAAAGGAAATATTTAATAGGCTACCCATAAGCCATTTAAAACATAATTTATGGGTATATAGACATTTTAAGCAATTAGGGATTTCCCCTCACTGGTTATTAATTCTTTGTAATGATAGTTTTGCTGTCTACACTCCTTCCAAGCTAAAAAGTACAGGTTATTTATCTTGTCTGGTTTGTTCAAGATTTTCCAGAATTTATTTAAAACCCCTTAAAAACAACTGTCAAAACCTCTACATCTGCCCTATTTCTATATATTCTGTCCTTCTCTCTGGCAGGAAAGCCATAAGGCAAAAGAATTAAAAAGATGAGCCAGCCTACAATTCTAAATTCCTTACTCCTTCTATCTCACCATTTTCAATTTAATCAATATAAGTTGAGCACCATGAGACACTGAGGAAACAGGTGAGTAACTATGTCCCTGCCCTCCAGGAGCTTACAGCCACCCGGGGATGGAGAGGTGCCCACGTGCACACAGATATTCTTCTGTAATGTAGTGCTACAAGCACTTAGCCTAGTCTCAAAACACTGGGGTATTTTATTAAAAAAAAATAGGAGAAAATTGTATGATAACTTAATTCATGATCTTCTTATTAACTTCATGATGGTTTTTTTCCAACCATAGACATCATTTTATAATTCCCCATCTCCAACAGGTATTAGAAAGTTTCATCATTTATAGTTCTAGTGGGCTGTTGGAAATCAATATTTAATTCTAGATTTTCCCATAGAACAAACATTTTTATAAAGCTTAAGTTTTAAAAAACATCCCAGGCAACATTTTTTAGCATTGACTTGTATGACATTGATTTGTCAAGAGTGCAGTATATATGAAAACTATTTTAAATAGGTGTATGTATATACCTTAGTGTATATATATATATATCACTCTGGATATTAAATTATAAGTTTTACAGTGACTTGAGATGCCATTAAGAAACTGATCTATGAAAACAAATATAAAAGTTATGAGGAAATTAGGAATTGATGGAAGTTTCTGAGTTTTATGAATGGCATTAGAAATATTACTGCAGCCTGTGAGGATTGACCAACAAACAAATGACCAGTAGTCGAGAGCAGCTGTGGCTGGAGTGTGCCACGATTTCCGTGAATGTGAAGAGAATGTAAGAGTGAGCGGAGAATACCAGGAATCTGTCTTCTCAGCAGCTATACTCTACCAAACCTTTTGTGTTCGATTCTCTTGCTTTCCCCTGTGTGTACCAGGAACCTGCTTGACTGGCTTAACCAACTAGGAATTTATTTTTTCACTTAAGGGGAGGCAGGCCAGGGCTAGTTCAGAGACCCTACAATTCCACTAGACTCTCAATTTTCTCTGGCTTTCCCTATCATCCTCAGCATGTTGTTTTTTGTGGGGTTTTTGTTTTGTTTTGACAAAATGGCCTCTTTACCATCTCATGGTAAGTAAAACAAAGAGCAATCTTGTTCCAAGTCATTGTATCTATATTCTAAACAGAATGAAGGAAGGACAAAGGTACGTCTCAGCTGAGTTTGTCTCTATGGGACAACAGTGGCTTGCTGAGGGCCTCACCCAGTAGAGTTCTGCTAACATGTCTTTGGTTAAAATCACGTCATATGTCTTTAGTTGTAAAAGATTCTAGGAGGTCAGCATGTTTAACTGGGCACATTAAAACAGGTCCAAATAAATCCAAATTATCTTGGCAAGGGAAAAAGGACAAATTGATATTGGGTAGAGAACCAGTGCTGATTGGGTTAAGGTTTCCATTTCTAGAAGATATTGCCCACACTCATGCATGCAACTATCCCATATTTATATAGTATCACTATTGTTAAATAAAGATCTCAAATGATTTTCACATCTCCATATCTCAGTATACTTTCCTTGGGCCAAAAGGTAGCATACTTGTAAATGTATCAAATAGTCTGTTTTTAAAGGCTGTCAAGATGCCCAATATTACTATAATTAAAGATATCATTCTGGATCTTAATCTCACCCTATGCTATACTTTTAAAGGGCTTTGTGTCCTTACTGCTGGAAGTTTATTTGTGGGTTTATATTAAATGAAATATACTAAGTAATTCTTTAATATACAAGCAGGTATTGAAGGCATCTGAGCAACCTGGGAATTGGGATCTGGGTCAGTGATAGGAGAGGAAGGATGGAATGGACAAAATATTTTTATCATCATATATGCCTTTCATGGAAAAGCATTTATTAAGTGCTCACGTGCTCACATTACAATTGTCAAAATAAAACAAAGAGATGTTAGTTTAATTTTATAAAATCAACTCTCGGTTTTATGAATTCTGTTACCTATTTTCTTTGACACTCTTTTTTCCACTCAGCAGTACCTCAACCAGTGCAGGGGGCAGGGCAACATAGACCTCAAACCAGTCAACCTAATTATGTTATTAGCGAATAGTCAAAGGTTTGCTGAGAAAGGAGATTAAAGCTATTTGTAAAATGAGGTTTGTGTTTGTCTGTGGATTTCAATTGTCCATGCTATTCCTGGTCCTTATTTCCACAGATAATGAAGAGTTGGATAAATCTAAAGCCATTGTTTTGGAATAAGATTTGGTTGCTATCTGTCAGAAATCATAATTAGCGTCAAAAAGCATTTATTCCACTCTACTTTTGTACAAGGCATTGTACTAGCTGGTAGCAGCAGAGACGTTTGGAACACGTAATGTTATAGCAGCCCTCTTACCACATGCACATTTTCTAGGTAAAAGCAAGTAATGAGTACATAAGTGTATAACCTTCAACATGATGGGAGGAAAGAGTACAAGTATTTTATTCCTCAATAATTAGATTCAGATTCTTAGGAGTCTGGCTGAAAGGCATCGGCAGACATGCATCATCTCATCCATTTATCCCAAAAGGGAAGTTTGAATGTTCAATTTACTCAATGTGTTGACTTAGGTTTTGCAAATGAAGGACTTTATTTAAACATCCATGCTATGCTTCATGTCAAAACCTTTTCTCAGTTTTCCTTTGATTGCAGTGCACAGAGACTCAGCTCTGCCAGTTACTATGTGACCTTAGGCGAGTCACTCAACCTTTCTGGCCTTTTCTGTCTTCATCTTTAAAATGGGAGCAGCAAAAGCTACTCTGTGTGGTTGTTAATGGAGAAGGAAAAAAGGTGACTTTAGATGTAAAATCACTGTAAAATGCAATGTGCTATATACTAATGTTAGCTCTTCTTGTTTCATTAATCCAAACGTACTCTTGAGGGATCTTTATCAAATGTAGAAGTCATTGAGCAGCTGACTGACTTTAAGCTTTGGATAATTTTGTTGAAGTACCCCACAGTCTCAAAGACCAGCCAATGCTTGCTAGCTAGTAGGAAAATCTCTGGTTTTGAAATGAATGCCAAGATAGTATATGTTATGCACGTCTGCTTCAGAAATGCAGTTTAGGGTAATTGTACTTTGTAAATAGTCACCAATCATTTTCCAGATTTGTTGAAATAAATGATCCTCAGCCTTCAGAAAGAACAGATAGGCAAGTAGGCACAGCCACTGTTCACCTATTTCGTACAGAGAATTATTGATATCTATGAAATGTATCAGAAGAAACCTTTATATTTTTAGATGCATTTGCTCTTTTTAAAGAATACACTCACTAAGACTAAAAAGACATTGCTGTACAGGGGGTATTAGTCTTCACAAATTGCTACCACCTAAAATTCGGTTATTTTTTTCTCTTTTATAAACCCAAGTTTCAATTTTGCCCAACTCAAGGGCCTTCCAACAGTAAAAATACCATGTAATTCTTGCCTAATATTTTGCATTAAATCATCAAAGTTCTTTCAACTCCTTATTTGTTGATATCACTATAAATCTTCTCTTGGGTACCCAGTTACTACATCAAAAATAAACAAGTTTTATAAACATTTGATGGAAGGTTTTTTAGTTATTATTTCTTATAAACTTTTGCTCAATTTTTTCTTTGGTGATTTGTAATGGTAGGTTCATGCTAAATAACATCAGGTGAAGTTGTAAACTACTTTTCAATGAATGCTTTCAAATATCTATGGGTAGTTTCTAAAATGTGTTCCAAGGAGAGGGTCTTAGAGAGGGAGAAGTATCATTAGTATCCCTCCTCAGCTAATTCAGCCAAGCACATTGCACAACTCCCCCAATCAGTATATTAAGCAGATGTGGTCTTTGTCCACCTAGTAAGTTGTGTTAGACCTTTCAACACTCTGCAGTCTTTTTATCACTCAGCTGCCAAGTTCCCTAGGGTAATCATAGACAGCTTGTCAATTTAATTGCAAAGAAACAGGCTTTCTTGTGACCATTCCAATTTTAGCTGCTACTTTAAATTGTACATGATAGTTCTTCCATGCTGTCTGCCCTTTAAACAGTGTGGATCTCTGCAAGCCTCTTAATGGTGATGGAAAGAAGAAGCAAGGCTGAAAATTTGGCTTGCTGATAGAGCATTTTATAGAGATAACATGCATTTTATTAAGTTGCTGCTTTAGGAAAAGCAGCTTTTCCTTGAGCCCTGGATGTTGCCATTACATTGCCAATGCTAAATTACTTTCTTTTCTTTTCAATGTTTCACTTTCATGCACATTTTCTTCCTTTCTGGGTGACAGAGGATTCATAGGCCATCTGGATTCTGGAACATCTGGACACTGAATTTCTGTGAAGGAATCAGAGAGAAGAGACCATCAGTGGTACTGGGTGTCTCCAGAGAGATTTAAATCAATGGTGATATTTTGGTTGTCTCCATTTTGTAAAGTTAATACAAAAAGTTAGAGAAAAACAATATATCATAGGAACCCAGTGATCCAAGAATATCAAGAGTATATAAGAAGATAGGACTTTTAGATGTTAATTCATATTAGTAATTGGATATGTCTCTATATCAGATAGTATTGCTAGAATTTCCCCCTATTTTTCAATTGTTATGCATTTTTAGATTTAATTTAGTTAGCTATACTTTTAACAGTGCCAAGTTAAGTGGTGCATGATTTGAGCTTTTATTTTTTAGCTTAAACTGTATATAATTCAATCAATTTAAGTATTATATATAAAGTCATAAAATATAACAAAAATGTTGATACGTTCAGCTTGATTGAAAGACTAGGCCTAGGCAAAATCTGGGTAAATCAAGAAGATACACTAAAGAAAAATATTACAAAGAGATAGACCGCATTTTCCAAGACAATTGGGGTTGTAAGCTTCTGTATCCAAAAATCAAGAACCAAGAAGGTAACATGAGTTTGAGAAAGGGTCTCATCAGACCTTTATAAAGTTCAACTGTCCTACTACAAGCTCAGCTGTTGTGCATTTACATGTGTATGTGCATGTGTGTACATGTGTTGTGTTTAGTTGCATAGAGACAGAGAAGCTTTGGAAATGTGCCGGGGACCACAGGCTGGTTAGACGCAACCACAATACTTATTTATCACCCTCAGCCTTTCCCCATTAACACGTCCTGGTCCATGGTGTACCCTGAATTTGAACTGCAGAATCAGAACAATAGTCAGTTGCCCAAACAGCTCATAAATCATGGGAACGAGCCCTTAGTTTAGTCTTAAAGCTTCTTCTTGTGCAAAAGCCCTAGACTTATGTGTCCGGCAAATCTGAGGAGATGCTTAGCTATTATTATTTATTTCCCATACTATTGCAGAATTCTATCTTTTCTTTCATTATATTTTCTCTGGTAAACATTGGGCTCTTAATTAATAGATTTTCTTTCCTGAAAAAATGAAAATTGCTACAAAATACTCTTTCTTCTTCTTTTTTTTTGGCAGAGACAGAGAGAGAGTCAGACAGAGGAACAGACAGGAAGGGAGAGAGATGAGAAGCATCAATTCTTTGTTGCATCACCTTAGATGTTCACTGATTGCTTTCTCATATGTGCCTTGACCTGGGGTTACAGCAGAGCGAGTGACCCCTTGCTCAAGCCAGCAACCTTGGGCTCAAGCTAGTGACCATAGGGTCACATCTATGATCCCACGCTCAAGATGATGAACCTGTGCTCCAGCCAGACGAGCCCGTGCTCAGGCCAGTGACCTTGGGGTTTCAAACCTGGGTCTTCTGTGTCCCAGTCCAATGCTCTATCTGCTGTGCCACCACCTGGTCAGGCCAAAATACTCTTTCAAAGATATGAGTTTGGGTCCCTAGCTGGTTGGCTCAGTGGTAGAGCATCAGCCTGCCATGTGGATGTCCCAGGTTTGATTCCTGGTTAGGGCACACAGGCAAAGCAACCATCTGCTTCTCTATACCTCCCCCTTCTCCCTCTCTCTTTCTTTCTCTATCTATCTTTCTATCATCTTCCCTTCCAAAGCTATGACTCAGTTGGTTCGAGTGCATTGGCCCCAGGCACTGAGGATAGCTCCGTGGAGCCTCTGCCTCAGGTGCTAAAAATAGCTCAGTTGTGAGCATAGCCCAAGATGAGCAGAGCATTGGATGGATCCCTGGATCGGGTGGATTCTGGGATCAGGTGGATGCTAGTCAGTATGCTTGCAGGAATCTATCTCCACTCCCCTTACTTGGAAAAGAAGAGGGGGAAATTTAAAAAAAAAGATATGAGCATAACGATTAATCCTATGCACCTTCATGCAATTTTCCTGAGGTATGGGATGCTCTGAGGCATATAAAAATAGTTACAACTGTTAGTTTAAGTAGATTACTAGGAAACCAGAAACTTCAAAAGAAAAAGGACCCAAAAGCAATATTTTAGTAACTATTTTTTAATTAGGCATACCTACATTTAAATATAATAACACTCTGCAATAAATGACTACAGATGTATTCTCTGGTTTCTGCCCATCCATTGTGCCTATAATTCCCTCTAACTGCATCTTCACTGAGCCCTGCAATGAGCTTCAATATTAAATCTTCACTTGTATGATATCAACTTTGTATGAAAAGAATGAATAAAAAATGAAGTTCTTAACTGTGATCTATTTCAGATTAGCCATTTTCATTTATAAAACTGTTTACTTTACTTTGTCAACTTGAAGGTCAATCTAACTCCAAATTACAATTTGCAGAATTTCAACAGATATGAGGCCCATCTCTTCTTTCTTTAAGACTAAAGGTGAAAAGCTGAGTCTTAACTGGGATATGAAATGGACCAGATCATATTAATATAAAACTTGCAAAGGCAGTTCATCTTGAAACCAAAACATCAGGCCAGGACAGGGCAGCAGATAGCATCAGCATTAGCAAGTATTAATTGTGGGCTTTAACCCAGAACACTCTATAAGAGCAAGTTCAAGAAACACTTGTCATATACTAAGAAAAAAAATAAACAACAATAATTATAATACCTACCATTTATTTAATGATATTATGTATCAGGGATGATTCTATTAATTTTAGATAGGTTATCTTACAACATCTCTACAATAACTTTGAGGTAGACACTATGGTTACCACACTTCATAGATGAAGAAGCTGAGGGACAGGCATGTTAAGAATTTTGGCCAAGATCATAGAGCAAGTACACAAAGGAGCAAGGATTCAAACTCAGGATGAAAGACTCTGAAATCCATATTCTGAATGACAAGGCTAGTGTATATGTGTTATAAAGGCCACAATTCAATATGCTCAGATAGTGACATACATTTAAAAAGAAACCCAGCCCCATATACATACTCCCATAGAACTTTTGCAAACATATTTATACAATGGAATATTACTCATCCACTTAAAAAAAAAAAGAAATCTTACCACTTGCAACAATATGGATGAAACTAGATGGTATTGTGTTAAGTGAAATAAGTCAGACAGAGAAAAACATACCAATTATTTTACTTATATGTATAATCTAAAGAACAAAATAAACAAAATAGAAACAGAGTTCAGAAAGGAGGGGGCTGGGGGACTGAGTGAAAAAAATGAGGGATTCAGAGATACAAATTGTTAGTTAACAAAATGCTCACCAGAATATAAAGTACTACATAGGGAATATAGTCAATAATATTATAACTATGTGTGGTGCCAGGTAGGTACCTGAAATATCAGGGGACCACTTTTTAAAGTATATGTCTAACCATTATGCATACACCAAAACCTAATACAAAATGATGTTTAATGTAAACTGCAATTGAAAATTTTTTAAAATTGAAAGATAGATGTAAATAAAGAAGCCAAATCATTGTTGTAGATTCTGGGGACAGGAACACAGGACAGAAGTCACAAATGCTAAATGCCCATTTCACTGAAAAGACCCTAGATCCTCAAACTGGCCTGAATATACCTGGTTGCTTGTCTTGTCTCACACCTAAGACTTCTACTGAAGGAAACAGCAGCCCAGGTATGCCTCTGGGATTAATACATTTTTAACTGATACAGGTCATCAAGCTTTCTGTCCCCTAATATAGACTGGTTATTTTAAATGTTCAAACATACCCCAAATTCTTTGTCCAGAGTTTAAATTCCTAAAGGCATTTTAGAACCGTTACTCAAATAGACCTTCTCAACATCCCAAACATGCTTCCTCTTAAATTGTCTTATTTGTGAGCAGTCTTTTGTTTCCAGTAAGGAAAACAGTTTTGCTTTTGAGTTACATATTTTCTTTTCTGAAAGGACCAAGCTCAGAAACTACCATGAAATAAAATCATAGATGCACTATTTCATATGGTGTGAGCCCAGATTTATTTTTGCTTTGATGGAAATTTTAGTAAGGTCCACATTATATATAGTTTATCTAAATCAGTCAGTCACAAAAAGAAAGTATGTCTGTACTTGGCAAGTGACTTTAAAAAATGGATTCCTATGTTGTAATAATAACCATATAAGTAAAGTTAGTTATTAAAATAATTTTACCATTTTAATCTTACCTACACCAATTATAGCCCATTCAACCCCAACTGAAACCTACAACTTTTTAAACAGCCTTTAAATCCAAACTTCACTATAACAAAAACGATGAAGAATTATTTGTTATTAAGGATAACAGTTTATATATTTTTTATGATCATGAGCATTGCTAATATAAAAACATATTTGAAAATTAAAAATACATTTTAAAAAGTGACCTAGATGAACTTCTTAATTTGTGGCCCATGTATAGAATTAAGAACGTATTTGAATTTGGATAAGAGTAAAAATTATATGTTTATTTTTATAAACTCTAATTAAAATACTGCATTTCCTTCCATTATGAATGTCAGGAACTAATCACAATAGTATTGGCATAACCTGTGATTTTGTCACCAATAAAAATCACAAAGATATTATATTACACTTATTGCAAATATTTCAAAATATTATTTTTATCCATCAAAATTATGGAGTTATTAGATAAACTATTAGAACATGCTATTTAATGTGTTAATAACAAACTGATGTACTTCTAAATTACAATGTTTTAATATATTGCTAACTACCTTTTTATATAATTGGTTTTCTTTGTAATCTTATGTAATTTATTATATGTATTTAATAACTTTATTCTGACAGGGAATCCATAAGTTTTATCAAATTGCCAAAAGGGTCTTTTGTACAAAAAAAAAAAAGGCATTACAAACCCTTATTTAAAAACATATTAAATAATTTAGAGTATGCTATGAACTGAATTGTGTCTCCCCAAAATTCATATGCTGAAGCCCTCACCCTCTAATTTGACTGTATTTGCAGATCAATCTTTATGGAAGTAATTAAGATTAAATGAAGTCATAAGGGTGGAGCCATGATCCAAAAGGATTAGTGTCCTTGTAAGAAGAGACACCAGAGCTTGTTTACTCTCTTTGCTAGTAGGAAATCAGTGAAGTGGCAGCTGTAAGGATTTCTGAACTCAATTCCAAAATGTGAGTATGTGTGTGGGGGCAGTTGACAGTCTTCCCCACACTAATAAAAAATTCTTGGACACCACCAACATAGCTGAGATTTTAACTCAATTTCTGACACTATGTACTGGAAGATAGGATCAGATTCCAAAGGTAAAGGGCTCAGTTTCACAAAACCACTCTCCACTTCAGACACCTGTCACAAGCCCAAGTTAGTTAACCTTGGCTTCTGACCATTTTTGCTACAAATTGGAGGCTCCAGTGACACCCTCCAACACTGGATGCCAGTTGAGAGCCCAGGTTGTTACCTGTGCTTCAAATAGACTGGCTATAAATCAGAGATTTCCACACTCTCTCCTTGGATTCTGTTCATTTGCTAGAACAGTTCACAAAACTCAGAAAAAAAACATTTTTTCACTATTACTGAGTTATCACAAAGGGTATTAAGGGATATGAATCAATAGCCAGATGAAGGAGCTTCTGTGCTTGTGGAGCTTGGGGCTCAGCCCAATGGCAGGTGGAAGCATCCTGGTTCCCCATATTGGGGAAGCTCTCTGAAAAAAGAGCCAACCAGCTGTCCTTTTGGTTTTCTATGGAGGCTTCATAATAGAGTTATGATTGGCTGAATCATTGGCCATTAGTCACTGATTCAACCTTAAGACTCTCTCCCCTCCAAGAAAAATCAGGAGGTGGGATTGAAAATATAATCTCTTATCACATGGTAGTCTCCTACAGGCAACCAACCCCCACCCTTGGGTGAAGTCCAAAAGTTACCTAATTAACATACTAAGAGACACCATTGTTTCTGTCATTATTTAAGAAATTGCGAGGATTTTAGTAGCTCTGTGCGAGAAACTAGAATGAAGATTTATATATATATATATAATTTTAAATCACAGCAGCCATGGCAAATCAGGAAAAGAGTTCCCACCAGAACCTAACCATGCTAGCACGCTAATTGTGGACTTCTAGCCTCCAGAAATGTGCTAAAATAAATTTCTGTTTCTAAGCCACTCTGTCTGTAGTATTTTGCTATAGCACCCCATGATGACTAATACAGGCTAATACTATCTATTTCCTCTTTGAAATCTCTCCTGTCATCTTCTTTAGTTGCAAACCTGGATGCTATTGAGGAATTCACTATACTCTTTTACCAGGATTCAAGATCCAGAACCACATTTAAGCTAAAAGTCCTGTGAGTTGTTATTTAAATAAATGTCATAAAAAGGAGGCAACCTATTAGACAATAATAAATAACATTTTAAATGCAGTTGTCATTTGTCTCCCAAGTAGGTGGCAATTGCTACAACTACTATCAGATTTTACTTACATCAACAACATTGTTTTTACTAGAGCTCTGTGATCCAACTCCCTTCTGAGACATTCAACAGCTCCTGGTACACAGTGACTGCAGGCCCCTGCCCTACAGGGAACACCAAAAGTCCCTCTACCAGGTAGCTGGGTGTCCTGATTGCAGATGGGTAATAGTGAACGGGATTTTTGTTAAGGACCTGTATTCCTACATCAGCACTTATAACCTACTTCAGGAAATCCACCATACCATTCTGGTTAACCTTAAAACAATCACATTAACATGAAGAGGACTGTCAGTAGAGCAATTTTATAGATAGCTAAAATTAAACAGAGCAAGACTGGCAGTGCTAATGCATAAGCAAAGAACTGACTTCCTGCATTTCATCGAGAATTCCTGATAGCAAACTGCAGTATGTTTATTATACATTAATTCAACACAGCATTCAAAATGAATTTATGCCCTGGCTGAAGGGTGCGATATTGAAACTAAATATTATTTATTATCTTAATATTAGTAGCCATACTAAAAAAAAATCATGTTAACAATTCAGTGTTTAAAAAGCTAAGGATACCATACTTCTACTTACCAACCAACCACTCTTGTCTTAATTTATGCAAGTGTAGCCTATAGCCAAAAGCTTTGTATATTTGTTTCCCCATGGCATTAGTGCTCAAAAATAGGACACTCTTTCAAGGGCACCTTATAAACACAGAACTATAATTTATTTGCCAAATTAAAGCTCATATAAAATGTGCACACAGAGGTACAGATTAACATATTTAATTTCAATATCACCTGAAACCTATTTTTTCCATACGCTGTTCTAATTAATCATATAAAATCGGGTCTGTGTATTATAAGCAATTATTTTAGTGGAAATAGAAACTGGATCTGAATTAAATATACTGTAGAAAGATAACATTCTTATGGAAATTAATATATTTATTTGTATCTAGAAAAATGTGTTCTAGTTAAATGGCATGAAAATGTTGAGAGTTCAAAAAGCCTAATTGTAATAAAACTTGAGTTTTTTATGATTTAATAATACAGAATAATATGCAATCTTGGAAATATACTGTAAAGCCAGGAGCCAAGGCCACCATCATAGCCGCCTGGCCAGTGCAGGTTCGCATTAGATTCGGACAGACGGTAATGAAACAACAGAGCCAACAATTGGTGAGCCATCAGCTTTAATTCTAGCTTGCACCAGGCGGGCAAGCAAAAACACACACTGGGCTCCAAAACCCACTCATTCAGTGTTCACAAAGCTACTGACTTATCCGAGTTTCCTAGCATCAAAGCTTTCTAGCTCACCAGACTTATTCACCTCTGTTTCCCATTTCCTTCTCTCTACACAAACTCTACACAAACTGGCTTCTTCCTCAGCACTCCACCATCTTGGCTGCTTCTCCTGGCCTCCATGTGGCCTTACTCTGCTCTCCTCTCTGATACTAATCTCAGGAACCAAGAGAGATCAAGTTCCCAGCCTGCCCCACTTTATAGTGTAGAAATCCAAACCTTTAATCCAATCTACAAACAAGGAAGTCTCTGATACAAAGCCACTTATCTGAGGCATAATGGGAGGATTCCTCATGAGAGTGCACCACCCACATCATCCAATCAGTCAAGGGTGTGGGGAAAAGCTTACTCTTAATCTTAAAACTAAGGTGTAGGTTATAACGACCCAGCCTGCCCACAGCCTGTCCCCCAAAACACATTAATATCAAACCCACTGAATGGGGTTTGATAAAGCCAGTAGTCGAGGCCACTATCACAGCAGCCTGACCCACGCAGGTTCGCATTAGATTCGAACAGTCGGTAGTAAAACAACGGAGCCAAGAACTGGTGAGCCATCAGCTTTAATTCTAGCTTGCACCTGGCGGGCAAGCAAAAACACACACTGGGCTCCAAAACCCACTCACAAAGCTACTGACTTATCCGAGTTTCCTAGAATCAAAGGCTTCTAGCTCACCAGACTTATTCACCTCTGTTTCCCGTCTCCTACTGCACAAACTCTTAACAAACTGGCTTCTTCCTCAGCACTCTGCCATCTCGGCTGCTTCTCCTGGCCTTCATGTGGCCTTACTCTGCTCTCCTCTCTAATACTAATCTCAGGAATCCAGGAACTGAGAGAGAGAGAGATCAAGCTACTGGTCTCTCCCACTTTATAGCATAGACTCAAAACCTTTAATCCAATTATACAAACAAGGAAGTCTCTGTATAATGGGATTCCTCAGGAGAGTGTACCACCCTACATCATCCAATCAGTCAAGGGTGTGGGGAAGAGCTTACTCTTAAACTAAGCCTTAGGCTATAACAACCCGGCCTGCCCACAGCCTGTTCCAGAACACACATTAATATCAACGAATTTCCATGTGGGCAGCGCCATCTTTAACAAAGTGAGCATAATATATTTTATCTGCCCAACATGACATAAAGAGGATTTTCTTAAAGAAATAGAATTAAATTAAAGCCACTTGACCTAGTACAGAACATATGACTGGAGATGATCTAATGCCTCAGATGATAAGACTTGCATTCTCAAATGCAATATCCCCAGAGAAACCCCTAAAACCCTAATCTGAGATGACTCACTGCCCCATTATTTTGACCTCTCCACCTGGTGTGTTACTTTCTAAATCAAGTTTGCTGACTTTCTTGTTGTAAGGCCAGGAGCCGCCATCATGGTCATTCACATGCAGGTTCCCACTGGATTCAGGCAGACGGTGAAGAAATGGCAGTCGGAGGACAGTAGGCCATTCTGTTTATTGGTGTCTCACCAAGACAGGCAAGCCACAAGAAAAGACAAGGGAAAAGCAGAAAACCAGCTTTTCCCATGGAGGGCAAGGGATCAGGGAGGCCCCTGCAATGGTGATAGCAGGAACCGACAGAGCAAGCTCCGGGTCTGTCCCACTTTATAGTGTAAAATCCAAACCTTTAATCCAATCTACAAACAAGAAAGTCTCTGATATAAAGTCACTCATCTGTGGCATAATGGGATTCCTCATGAGAGTGCACCACCCCACATCAAAAAGGGTGGGAAAGGCTTAGTCTTAAAACTAAGCCTTGGGCTATAATGACCCAGCCTGCTTACAGCCCGTCCCCAACACCCAATACAAACTATAAGCAAGCAAACATATATATCATATTCACAAACTTATTTGAGCAACAGTGTGTGTGTCTGTGTGTATGTGTGTGTGTTCTGTACAAGTCTGAGGGTCCTTGCCCTTAGGGTAGCATACTGCAAATTATGAATTGCCTTCCTGATTGAGAGGGGCCATTGTTTGCTATTGTTGGCTGAAGAATGTTTTTTTCCCCCTAGCCTATTTTACTGGAGAGGGGAGAGAGAGAGGGAGGGAGGGAGAGAGAAAGTGCTGAGGGGCTTGGGAGCCCTGGGAATGATAGGGAAGCAGTCTTCCCTGCCTGTTTGCTCGTCTGCCATTAAGAGACTTTAATAAACGGAATGGCCCACTCTTTTCTGGATCCACAGTTCCTTCGCCATCTGCTAAATCCAATGGGAACCTGCATCTGTATGGCCACAGCAATAGCCACTAACCTTACAGGGCTCAATTATTATTTTTGAATGAATGAGTGAATCAGCTAATAAGATTTTTCCATTAAGATATTTCTGTAAGATTGTTTAGGTTCGCCTGACTAGGTGGTGGTGCAGTGGATAGAGCGTCGGACTGGGATGCAGAAGACCCAGGTTCGAGACCCCAAGCTCGCCAGCTTGAGTACGGGCCCATTTGGCTTGAGCAAAAGTTCATCAGCTTGGACCCAAGGTCGCTGGCTCCAGCAAGGGGTTGCTCGGTCTGCTGAAGGCCCGTGGTCAAGGCACATGTGAGAAAGCAATCAATGAACAACTAAGGTGTTGCAATGGCAATGAAAAACTAATGATTGATGCTTCTCACCTCTCTCCGTTTCTGTCTGTCTGTCCCTATCTATCCCTCTCTCTGACTCTCTCTCTGTCCCTGTAAAAAAAAAAAAAAAAAAAAAGATTGTTTAGGCTCTTTTCCACCCCTTTCCACCCCTGCCCCCCCTTTTCCTCCCACAGCCATGGCTCTATTGGTTCCAGTGCATCATCCCCAGACACTGAGGATGGCTTTGTGGAACCTCTGCCTCAGGCACTAAAAGAATAGCTCAGTAGCAAGCACGGCCCCAGAGAGACAGAGCATCAGCCCCAGAAGGGGGTTACTGGGTGGATGCCTGTATGGCCAGTAGTCACAGCCACCATCACAGCCACCTGGCCAATGAAGGTTCGCATTTGATTCGAACAGTTGGTAATGAAACAATGGAGCCAAGAACTGGTGGGCCATTAGTTTTAATCCTAGCTTGCATGTGGTGGGCAAGAAATACACACAGTGGGAAAACACTTCCCTTTCCATTCAGGGTTCCCAAAGCCACTGACTTATCCAAGATTCCTAGAATCAAAGGTTCCTACCTCACCAGCCCTATTCACCTCTGTTCCCCATCTCCTTCTCTCTACAGAAACTCTGCACAAATTGGCTTCTCTTTCAGCACTCCGCCATCTTGACTGCTAATCCTCTCCTCCACGTGGCCTTTCTCTGCTCTCCCTTTTCTGCTCTCTCTCTCTCTCTCATGCTAATCTCATGAACCAAGAGAGTGAGCCCCCGTCTGTCCCCATTTTATAATGAAGAAATCAAAACCTTTAATCCAGTATACAAATAAGGAAGCCTCTGATACAAAGTCACTTATCTGAGGCATAAATGGGATTCCTCATAAGAGTGTACCACCTCTTTTCATGCAACAGTCAAGGGTGTGGGGAAAAGCCCAGTCTCAAAACTAAGCCTTAGGTTATAACGACCCCGCCTGCCTACAGCCTGTCCCCCACACCCAATACAAACTATAAGTGAGCAAATATATATATCTTATGTTGGGAAGATAAAATATATTATGCTCACTTTGTTAAAGATGGCGCTGCCCACATGGAAGCCCATCACCCAGGTGATATTATTTGCCCTTATGCTTGGGATGGGTGTGGGGGAAAGGCTATAACGTAAGCAGGCCAGGTCGTTATGGCCTAAGGCTTGGTTTTAAGAGTAAATTCTTCTCCACACCCTGGACTGATTGGATGATGTAGGGTGGTGCACTCTCCTGAGGAATCCCATTATACAAAGACTTCCTTGTTTGTATAATTGGATTAAAGGTTTTGATTCTACGGTATAAAGTGGGAGAGACCAGTAGCTTGATCTCTCTCTCTCAGTTCCTGGGTTCCTTGGATTAGTTTAGAGAGGGGAGCAGATTAAGGCCACGTGCAAGAGAAGCAGCCAAGATGGCAGAGTGCTGAGGAAGAAGCCAGTTTGAGCAGAATTTGTGCAGGAGGAGACGAGGAACAGAGGTGAATAAGTCTGGTGAGCTAGAAACCTTTGATTCTAGGAAACTCGGATAAGTCAGTAGTTTTGTGAGCACTGAATGTGTGGGTTTTGGAGCCCAGTGTGTGTTTTTGCTTGCCCGCCGGGTGCAAGTTAGAATTAAAGCTTATGGCTCACCAGTTCTTGGCTCCGTTGTTTCATTACCGACGGTTCGAATCTAATGCGAACCTGCATAGGCCAGGCGGCTGTGGTCCCGGCTCTGGCTACTGACTTTACATCATATTTACAAACTTATTTGACCAACAATGCTGGTCAGAGCACATGTGGAAGTTTGTCTCTCTATATCCCCATGATGGCGAACCTATGACACGCATGTCAGCACTGACATGCGTAGCCATTTTCGATGACATGCGGCCGCATACCAGAGAAGTATGGGGCCGCATGCTGAGAAGGACGTTTGTTCCTCAGCTCCTGCACGGCCAGGTGCAGTAGCTGAGAATAAAACATTTGCTGTAGTGTAGACACTCTGTGCCAGAGGTCTGTAGGCCAAAACATTTTTGTTATTTAAACTATAAATATCGCGAAATTATGGTTTTTTTCTTGAAGTGACACACCACCTGAGTTATGCTTGGTTTCTTGGCACATATTGACACACCAAGCTCAAAAGATTGCCCATCACTGTATTATCCCCTCCTCTCCCTTGGAAAAGAAAAAATAAAGATTCTTTAGTTTTTGGTTGCCAGGAAATCTTAAATTTCTTAAAAGGTTTTTAAGACATCCCCTTTAATTCGAGATTAGCTGCCCACTATATATATTCACAAAAACAGGAGGCTAAAAGAATCACGACCTTCTCCTTTAGTGTACTTTTTAAAATTTGCCTCATAGACTTAAACGCATACCACATGGGGAGGGTCCAAAGAACTCCCTGAATGATACACTATCGTTTTCATGGCTACTCCTCCTGGCCCCAGGTAACTTCCCACAAAATACTAGCAATTTCTACCATCACTTCTTCTTTCATCTATGTTACCTATGCGAGCTCTCTTCACTCGCAGCTTCTTGGAACCATTTCCTAGTGTTGGGGCAATTACTACTAGCAAGTCCAACCAGCCAAACACACTAAGATTCATCACAGTTACTTGTTTTAAACATTGTCAGTCTTTCCAGTCTGTGAGGCTTCTACAGACCTTCAGAAAAGGGAAGCTTAAAAAATGTATTGTAATGCATAATAATGTCGAAACTCTTCCTTCTACCTCCCCTACATACTTCACAGGGTCTTTTTTTTTTCTTTCTGTATTTTCAGTGTAAACAGAAAACAGCTGTCACCACTCATTAAGCGTGGCCTGTCTAACATTAAAATACAAAACCAACAGGAGAAGCCACCTGGTCTTTTCCATATCACTCATCATTTTACATGCCTGCTTCTAAGTCTTCTTTCCAATTTGAAAAGGCTTCTGCAACTCTCAATCTGAAGGCCACACCACCAGACACACCATACCCGGTTTCTATTATTATTCTCCAGCTTTTGTATGGTTTTAAATTTTTAATAATAAAACGACTCACAATCTGATCTTTTTTTGGTTTCCGTAGTTGTACCTCAGGAGTCTGGCAGCTTTACCATTCAGCCTGTTTTCTACCAGGTCTTTAATAGACATTTTAAGCAGAAACTTCCATTACACTGTCCTTGAAACACTTCATTATTAACTTTTTTCCAGCTAAATGGTTTTAATCCATTGTTTTATAGCCTTTGTTTTAGCATTTTGAATGGTTTCCCATTACTCATAAATTCAGACTCCTCACATGGTCTGTAGCCCCTTGCTTGATCTGGCCACTACCTTCCTCTTCAGCCTCATTTCACGTTACCATCCCCGGCACACAAAATTGTTGCCCCAATTGTCTGTGCTCTGTTCAGCCAGCACTCCTGGCCCCATTCTGCACCAGGTCACTTGCTCTTGCTGTTATTCTGCCCTGACTCTACTGTCCCAACCTCTCCTCCTTTTCCTGGCTGCCTCTTCCCTGCTTATCTTTCAGGTCTCATTGCAAGTGCTACTTTCTTCAGGAGGCTGGCCCTGTACGTCTTATACCTCAGAGTCCCATGAGGTTTTCTTGCATAGCACTTTCTTACAATTATAGTCTCACAATAGGTGTTTCATACCTGGAGCAGGAAGACAGACTGGGTCCCTGGCCTTTGTCTCTTTCCACTCTCCTCGCCTTGATGGTCTCATCTGTCTCAGTACTTTCAATATCATCAACATGCTGACAGTTCCCCATGCATAAAGCCAATCCAGATTTCTCTCCCAAACAAAGGATGCATATCTAATTTCCTGCTTCACAGTTGTCCCAGATATACTTATAGATAAATCAAGTCACATTTCACCTCTGAGCCCCTAACCTTCTCCCCAGAACCTGTTCTACCTGAAGCCTTTCCCCATTTCGGCTGATGGCAACTCCATTCTTCTAGGTGCTCAGGCCGCTAAACCCTGGAATCTTCCTCATATGATTTTCTCTCTTATCTCTGCCAAATCTCTCAGGAAACCCTATTGGCTCTTCCTTCATAATACATTCAAATTTTGTTCATCTCTCACTATTTTCAGTGCATCGTCCTTAGTCTGAGCCACCTCCCCCTCCCCTGGATTACTGCCTGGGCCTCCTGACTGGGCTCCCTGAGAGGTTGTCCTTCACACTCCATCTCAACATAGCAGCTGGGTGGAACTTTTAAAACTCCAATGAGATTGTTTCATGCATCTACTCAAAATCCTTTTAACAGATCAGCATTTCCCTTCATAGAAGAACCCAAGACCTTACAATGGTCTGAGTTATCTGTCTGACCTTTTCCCTTCTTTACTCTGCTCCAGCCATGCCAGCCACCTTGGCTTCCCTTTAATAGACAGCCATGGTCCTGTTTGGGGATCTGGGCACTGGCTGCCCTCTGGGCTTGGATCTTCCTCACCCAGAGAGCTCCACGGATAGTCCTTCACCTCCTTTAAAGCTTTTCTTTTTCTATAGTAATTATCACATTTAATATTCTATATTCTCCACTTATTTTTACATCTATTACTTACTATCTGTAATTCTCATTAGAATGTCAGCTTTATGAGGTCAGGGATTTCATTTGCTGGTATGTCCCAAGTTGCTGAAATATGGTGGGTTCTCAACTATTTGTAACATGAAAGGAGAGGAGCTTCCTGCACATACTGCAGTTTACAAGTGTTTCAAGGATAAATGAAATAGCATTTGTGAGAAAGTGTTTTGTGGGCTAAAGTCTCCTTTGAAAAATGCCCCAATCTTTATTCCTTCCCCAGAAATCACCACTGTTATCAGCTGTGTATTTTTTATTCAATTTATTTACATATACTCATAATAAATAATATTTTATGTGAGCTTTTTAAAAATAATGAACAGCACTATAAGATTGAAAAACAAAAACTCTTTGCAACATGTAAATTTTATATGCATGTGAGATTATTGTTATTTGGAAGTAGGGCTTAAGAGATTCTCAAAACAAGTGATGAAGTATAGGTTTTTGCAGTAACCCTGTACTTTAACTCCAGCATGGCCCTGGAATATCCCTCCTTTGAAAATGAAGTGCTCTATGAAAGAAATAAATGCAATTTCCTTAAGATTGAAGCAAAGAATGAGGAGATAAAATTTGCTTTTCCCAGAGATAGTCTATTTGGTTTGCTATTCTCCATGTGTTCTGAAGGATTCTGGTGGGATTTATATTCAATTTCTGAAAAAATGCTGAGAGTTCTAGGCTCAGAAACATCACAAAAGAGGATGATTTTTCAGTCTTCTAGATGTTTAATTCTTATGTCTACTTCTAATTTCTAACTTCAAAGTTTATGTGAATTATAATTTATTACCACTTGCTTCTAAGACATTTGACTATTTTTAGCCTACGTAACTTACTATTTCATCTTTTTATCCATGTGATAACTTATAGCTCTAACTTCAACATTCTCTTAAGTGTAAAACATTAATTGGTTCCTTTGAAATGTTTCTCTCCCTGCTGAATGCTGCTTATTTACCTTAAAAGTAGATTATGCCACTTCCTCTTTCAAAGACCTTGCCTTGTTCTTTGTTTTTATAACTTTGCCAATTTTTATATAATTTTCCCGTCTCCATCAATATTTTTAAATTAATTATGATTTTTAAACAAGTTAAAATAGACCTATAATAGGTTCATTGTAGTTTAATCCAATAAATCTAGCAAGTAAAATTGAAAGATTGAGTCAATGAAGCCATGCTGGGGTATATTGCCAATTTAGCTATCAAAAGTAATCCATTATGATATAGTTTATTACAAAGTACATTTAACACATTAATTATTAATCTGCAGTGCAAAGCTTTTACCAAAAACCTGTCCTTGATTGCTTTGTTTTCCCAAGTAGTTAGAGTTCACAATCTAAGATTAGTATTCGGCGCCTTGACCAAATTCCGAAAGTTCTGTAATGTCTCTTTTTATTGCCAGTAAATCCAGATGAAAGTGGCTTTTTACTGTTGTTATTAAGTGTGAGTTTATTAATGTTATCTATTAAGCTCACGCTGCACATTGCCTGTCTGAGAACTTTCAGAATTATACTTGATAAATGTACCATGTGAGTCCAAAAGGTTTAAGAACAAAATGAAGACTCTAGTAATATAAATTAAACAGTTTGTTGGCGCTTACAAGGCATCCTAGACTCAGAGTTCTAACTCATTAATTATATATTAGAAAAGAGCCTCTCATCAATAAAGAGTTTTAAACAAAGGGCACAAATTCCCAAAATGGACTTTAAAACTCAAGGAGGAGAAATAAAATGAAACCAGTCAGAAAAATATTAGCTCCTGACATGGGGACAGGGGTTGGTGGGGGGAGGTTTCTGGGTTAGGAGGCAAACGTCAGCTGAGCTGTAGGGATCGGGATCGTCTGCTATTATAGAACACATCTACAGCAGAAGACTAACGTAAAGTTAATAGTGCCGATTTCTACAGAGTTACCCAGAAAATAAGTTTCATAGAGGCAGGTATGTACTCTCCAAATGTTGAGCCTCTCATTAAAGAACCAGAAAAAGTTGCCTTGTTCACATTTCCAAAACTTAACTCATATGTTCAGGAAAAGATGAAATCATCAGTAGATGAAGTGTTTAAAATGTTTTATCTTCTCAAGTTTCTCCTAATATTATGTCCTTGAAGACTTTTGCTTTAAAAATCAAGTTGTTCATTTAAAAAATTAAAAGAGAGAGAGATAGGAGACCCATTATTTTTGCAGAGGTGTGAGAGAAAAGGCCTTAGAAGTATACTCACTGCAAAATCAAGAAATTGAGCCTGTCTGGGGCTTGACTGATGGGTAGGGGCCTAGAGATCAGCCTTGCACCGCCCCTACCCATGCCGTCATCGCCAGGGTGAAGAGTGAGCTCAGCGGAGAACAGGACAGTGTAGATGGATAATCAAGGAGGCACAGGGGTCAAGCTAAGATCAAGTCCCAGGGCAAGGACTATAGAAGAAGGTAGTTGTTAGAATAGCACAATGAAGAGCAGCAGGGTGATTCTCAACCTATACCCCGTACCTTTCTCAGTGTCCAAAGCCAAAGTCTCAGATATAAGACCCCTGTAGTAAAGAGGACACAGAACAGAGCACATAAGCCAAATGTGCTTTGTGGCCTAGTACCAGGGCTGACATGGGGGACAGAGAAGCATGCCGTCACTTTGACAGGGACTCGGGAGCTGACAGAAGTATGCAGCTATGGCAACATCTCAAGTGGTAGTGGTGTCCCAGTCCCTTCCCAGGCCTGGGAGCCTTGTTTCGGAGCAGGAAGAAAAAGTGTCGTAACATTAGACTACAGCAGATCTTTTCCTTTCCCCCTACCTCCCGCCAAGGACTGCCCGCAAGAATCAGAAATAATTTGGGGTAGGAGTGGAGAGATTGAACTGAAAGTTACTCTGACTTATCTTAGGACCCTATTGCACACCTTTAACTGTGTATCACAAAACACGCCCCTTGCACCCTCTCCTCCTCCTCTGGAACCCATAGCATGCTTTAGCATGCCTACCTGAGCATTTAGCCCAAACAGAATGTGGAGTTCAAACAGAATCCTCATGGTTAAACCTACAAACTGCTCCCCAAAATTCTGTGTTTAGGAGATAGAAAAAAGTTGTTGAATAGTAAATTATTCCCCTCCAAATGTCTTCCCTCAGTTAGATACACCTGATTACCCATTTGGTGGCCACTAGTTTGTGCAAGTTCTTTATAGCCCTGGTTCAGAAACCCAAACAGCCACTTCCCGGCCCCTGTGAGCACAGCACCACAGCAACTCAGTTGCTTAACAGTCTTAATAAAGGGTTGGGATGACCAGATTTTACATCTATCTCTAGCCTTTGCTTCTTAATTTCCCAGTCTTTGTTACTTATTGACAGTTTTTAGGTGAGGGATCATTCATTTAAAAAGAGTAAAGATTACTTTTCTTGCACTCTGTCAGCATGATTCACCCCCAAAGTTTTAGGTCAAAGTAGCTCTGAATAGCTGTAGGTAACCCCTCTGGCCACCAAAAATTAAAACTGGGCAGTCTTGCCTGACCAGGCGGTGGCGCAGTGGATAGAGCATTGGACTGGAATGCCGGAAGATCCAGGTTCAAGACCCGGAGGTCGCCAGCTTGAGCACAGGTTCATTTGGCTTGAGCAAAAGCTCGCCAGCTTGGACCCAAGGTTGCTGGCTCCAGCAAGCGGCAGCTCGGTCTGCTGAAGGCCCGCGGTCAAGGCACGTGTGAGAAAGCAATCAATGAACAACTATGGTGTCGCAACGGCAATGAGAAACTAATGATTGATGCTTTCATCTCTCTCTGTTCCTGTCTGTCTGTCCCTATCTATCCCTCTCTCTGACTCTCTCTCTGTCCTTGTAAAATAAAAAAAATTAAAAATAAATTAAAAAAAATAAAGAAGTTCCCTTTCCTGACTTCCTCGTTAAAAAAAAACAAAAAACCCACAAAACTGGGCAGTCTCTTTTTATTATAAGGGAACTCAAGATATGACAGTTAAACCAATGCCTCACCATAAAGTGCAAGGGGAGTGACAGAAAGAGTGACAGACAAATTAAAGAGTAGGTTCTGCTTAGCAATTTGGGGTGACAGCACTTAAAATTTTTAGCTCTGGGATTGTTTAGGAATGACAGTATGCAGCTGAGAAAAGCAGCTTAACTGTTATAAAAATGAATTCGTGTGCAAACTTAAGAAAAGCAAAGCTGGGGAAAAAATCTTTACATGTGTTATTTAAATAGTAATTCATTAACCTTTTTACACAGTGATCAAATCATCTATTACCGCAATTCCTCATTAGCCCAATATTTGAATCAAGGCTTTCAGAGAGATTTCATTTCACTATGCCCACAGAAATGTCACCAGAAAATGGATTTTACATACAGTCATTGTTATGCTCATCGCTGCTGTTGTCATTTTTCCTTCCAATGGACTGCGCTCTCATAAACATCAGCCTCTGACCAGTAAAAGACATCACGATGAAGTGTGCCCTTATAAGGTGCTCACTACATGTGACAACAATTGGCGCCCAAACTTGCATATCATTAAGGGTAGTGATCACTTATTGAATACTTAATATATACTAAAACTTTGCTAAGTACTTTGTACTTACCATCTGCCTCTGATATATACAACAAACACTCAGTAAGTGTTGGTGGGAAAGAGAAAGGACTGAAAAGGGGAAGAGGAAGGGAAGGAGGACAGAAAGGAGGGAAGACAGTTTCATTACAATTTATTACTTTTACTGAGCATTTACTTTTTGTAGGTCATCTTCAAAACTTGAAAAGCAAGTTGTTGAGAAAATAAAAATATTCCTTTGTGCCACTGAGATTTATTGAAGCTGGCCTCAAACCTGACTAGAAACATGTCCACGTGGCCTTTTGATTTTTGCACTTACAACCTTCAATCGTATCTCTGCTGCCAACAACTAAGACAAATAGTTCAGATGTGAACAACAGTTTTTCTCACTTCAGAGAAACTCTGAAAGGAATCCAGTTACCATCAGCTCCTTGCTTTCCCTTTGCTTTTTTCACTCTGCAGATCTGAAGTCAAGAGGCAACCTCTAAGGTGCAAACAACAAAGGATTACTCACAGATGGTATAAACAGAACATGAGTGCAAAGTACAAGGCCAGGACCCAGTAGTCATCTGAAGAGATACGTCAGCTCCAAAACCTGTCCAAACATTCATCACAACCAGGTTTCAGAACATTTTATATAGGTTTGAGCCAGGTTTTTACCCTGTCCACATCCCAAAAAGATGACCCATCCCAGTTCCAGGAAATTTCAAATAATAATAAAAAATTATTTAATTTTAAGAAAGATGGGGAAAAGAAAATGACTAGCTTCCCAAAGATACAATCGGAGCCTGAACAACTGGGGACAAGCTAGTCGACTGGAGAATCTATACAATATTACTGACTGAATTTCAATATGCTATTTAGGAGAATTCTGTGTCCAAGCAGGAAGTTGGAATTACACTGATCCTGAGTCAAAGTGTTGTGGGCATTTTCTCTTTGTGATATGAGATTTTTTGCATGCTGGTGCTTCGTTCAAGCTCACGAAATAATTGTACATACTTTATAGACTACAAAAGAAAATGTATGTTCTTTTATTTCTATTGTGTTGAAGGGATTATTTCTATTGTTAACTAATATTGATTATGTTGCTCTTGTTGCTGCCAATTTTTTGTATGTTTTTCTGAAGTGAGAAGTAGGGAGACAGAGAGACAGACTCCCGCATGTGCCCAACCGGGTTCCACCCAGCAAGCCCACTGGGGGGCGATGCTATGCCCATCTGGGGCGTTGCTCCATTGCAATAGAGCCAGTCTAGTGCCTGAGACAGAGGCCATGGAGCCATCCTCAGTGCCTGGGCCAACCTTGCTCTAGTAGAGCTTTGGCTGTGGGAGGGGGAAAAGAGAGATAAAGAGAAAGGAAAGGGAAAAAGTGGGAGAAGCAGATGGGTGCTTCTCCTGTGTGCCCTGGCTGGGAATTGAACCCGGGACTTCCACACACCGGGCTGATGCTCTGCCACTGAGCCAGCCAGCCAGGGCCTGCTACCAATTTTAAGTTAGTTTTCCACATCTCATATTTTGCATCTGCAAAACAATGAAGATGAATATCTATTTGAATATAATTTGTACTTCTTCCTATGTTCTTAACCCAGTCTGATTCCAAACTTTTGATAGTACTCACTCACTTCCTAACTTAAAGCCTGAACTTTCATTTGCTACTTCATTTTTATTACTATACTTTGAGGCTTCATATTGAAGAAAAAAACATAATTATCTTAAGAAATGCAGTGAAAGTATTGAACAGTCATTCAAAATTTAATTTTAAAACCTTTAAAAATTATGTATAGAAATAAACTTTCTTAACCTGAAAAATATCATCTTAAATCTGTGGCAATAATCATATTTAACAATAAATTATTGAATAATTCCCATTTAAATCATAAAATAAACAAGATAACTACTATCCTATTATGGCTACTATTCAATATTATCCTGAAGTTTTTCTAATAATAAGGTAAACCCCTAAAATAAAATATACAAATATTGGAAAAGAAAAAACAAAATTGCCTTTTTGTATAACAATCTATCAAGTATTTTCAAAATACTATACAAAATATTGAAAACAAAAACAGAGTTCAGCAAAGTGGTTAGATAAAAGTATTTTGACTAGCTAACAAATTCTTATTGTAAGCCAGGTACAACTCTATGTACTTTTCACATATTATTAACTAAGAACGTTAAATTATCTAATACCTCAGCCTCTGTGCATGATATAATTACTGTCAAAAGAATATTGATATACAGAAAGGAAAAGTGACATACTGTTATAGATTGAATTGTGTTCCCCAAAATATATGTTGAAGCCCTAACCCCTGGTACCTCTGTAAATATAATCTTGAAAATCAGGTCTTTGCAGATATGATCAAGTTAAGTTGAAGTTGTTAGGGTGGGCTCTCATCCAGTATGACTGATGGCCTTAGAAGAAGAGGGACACAGACACACAGGGAGAATGCCATGTGACAGCAAAGTCAGAGACATTAGTTCTGTAGCCCCAAGCCAAGCAATGCCAGAAAACCAGCAATCACCAGCAGTGAGGAAGAAAAAAGAAAGATTCCCCATAGTTTTCAGAGGGAGCAGGGCCCTGCGAACATCTTGATTTTAGACTATTAGCTTCCAGGCCTGTGAGACAAATTTCTGTTGTTTTAAGCTACTCAGTTTGTGATACTCTATTAGAACAGCCCTAGAAAACTAATAAACTTGTCAATGATGACTCAGCTAGTGAAATGACAAAGCTGGGACATAAGGTCAGCATCCCAAAATTAATATATTCTATATAAGTAAAAGCAAACTAGAAAATGCAGTGTAAAAACAGTCTATTATTCACCATAACTGCATAAACTACAAGGTACCTTGAAATAAATAGAATTTTTAAATGTTCAGAATATAGTCAATTTCCATTATTTGTGATAATTATATTCTATAAAGTTGTCACAAACACTCAAATAACTCTTAGGGTTAGGTTCCTGCAAGTCTCTGGTGACAACATTTTCACCAGCTGATCAAAATATAACCTTGTGTCACGTGCGTTTCTGTTTAAGAGGACCTTTTTCACTATATACTGTTGATTCATTAACACTGAACTCATAACCAAAGCACCATAGAACTCCCTTCTGAACAAAGCTTGCATTTTCTCTGTGAGGCGTAGCACAGCCTTCTTGCACTTAGGAACAATAGATAGCACTTCAGCATCATGCTTGGGAACCATTTTAAACAGTAAAATCACCAACAAAAAAGCACCAAAATATGAAAAAAGAGCACTAAGTAAACTGCAAAAAGGACATTTACAGTATGAAATCTAAAACAAGAAGACAAGGCCCTGGGTGGTGGCTCATTAAATGGAGCGTCAGCCAGGCATATGGATGTTCTGAGTTCAAGTCCGGATCAGGGCACACAGGAGAAGTGACTATCTGCTTCTCTCCCCCTCCTTCTCACCTTCTCTTCCTCTTTTCCTCTCACAGCCAGTGGCTTGATTTGTTTGAGTGTAGGCTCTGGACACTAAGGATGGCTTGGCTGTCTAGCACATCAGTCTCAGGTACTAAAAATAGTCCAGTTGCTTCAAGCATTAGCCCGAGATGGGGTTGCAGGGTGGATCCCAGTTAGGGTGAAAGTGAGAGTCTGCCTCACTATCGCCCCTCCTTTCACCTAAAAAATAAAAAGGCAAAGCTTTACTATGTTAGAACTCAGCTGGGAACAAATGCACATGTCAGGTAACTCAAACTTTTCAGCACTCCACACATGTTCCTGAATAACCACAAAAGCACAGTGACTATTGATGGTGTTACAAACAAATTTTAGAAAGTAGGTGAATTCACAGATATGGAATTCTTGAATAATGAGGACTAACCATATTTATAGAGAAAATTACAAAACCTAATAAAAGGACAAAAAAATAACTTAATAAGTGGAAACAGCCTGACCAGGCGGTGGCGCAGTGGATAGAGCGTCGGACTGGGATGCGGAGGGCCCAGGTTCGAGACCCCAAGGTCGTCAGCTTGAGTGCGGGCTCATCTGGTTTGAGCAAAAGCTCACTAGCTTGAGTCCAAGGTCGCTGCCTCGAGCAAGGGGTTACTCGGTCTGCTGAAGGCCCGCAGTCAAGGCACATATGAGAAAGCAATCAATGAACAACTATGGTGTCAAAATGAAAAACTGATGATTGATGTTTCTCATCTCTCTTCATTCCTGTCTGCCTGTCCCTATCTATCCCTCTCTCTGACTCTCTCTCTGTCTCTGTAAAAAAAAAAAAAAGAAAGAAAACAGAATATGGTCATGAATAGGAATAATTAGAAAAATTATAATTATATAAACCTTTTTAAAATTTTTATTTAGACAATTAAATTTAACAGGGTGACATTGGTCAACTAGAGTACATAGATTTTGGACAAATATCTCCACATCATTTGAATAGTTGGTTATGTTGTATACCCATTACCCAAAGTCAAATCATCCTCCATCACCTTGTATTTGCCCCTCTTTATGTGTCCCACCCCTTCCCCCTCCCCCTGGTAACCACTGCACTCCTGTTTATGTCCATGAGTCTCAATTTTGTGTCCCACTTATATATAAAACCATACAGTTCTTAGCTTTTTCTGATTTACTCATTTTACTCAATATAATATTATCAAGGTCCACCTATGTTGTCATAAATGTCACTATATCATCATTTCTTATGGCTGAGTAGTATTCCATAGTATATATATATACCTCATCTTCTTTATCCAATCCTCTATTTAAGGGCACTTTGGTTGTTTCCATGTCTTGGCCACTATGAATAATGCTGTGATGAACATGGGGTTGCATGTGTCTTTACATTTCAACTTTTTTGAGTTTTGGGGGTATATACCCAGTAGAGGGATTGCTGGGTCATATGGTAGTTCTATTCTAAATTTTTTGAGGAACCACCATACTTTCTTCTAATGGTTGTGCTACTTTACATTCCCACTAACAGTGGATGAGGGTTCCTTTTCCTCCACAGCCTCTCCAACATTTGTTATTACCTGTCCTGTTGATAATAGCTAATCTAACAGATGTGAGGTGGTATCTCATTGTAGTTTTGATTTGCATTTCTCTAATAGCTAATGAAGATGAGCATCTTTTCATATACCTGTTGGC
The DNA here is from genome assembly GCA_037038555.1 of Rhynchonycteris naso. Classification (NCBI taxonomy): domain Eukaryota; kingdom Metazoa; phylum Chordata; class Mammalia; order Chiroptera; family Emballonuridae; genus Rhynchonycteris; species Rhynchonycteris naso. The sequence goes on along the minus strand of CM072997.1, from coordinate 159,469,817 downwards.
CATTTGTATTTCTTCCTGGGAGAAGTGTCTGTTCATGTCGTCTTCCTATTTTTTTATTGGATTGTTTGCTTGTTTGTTGTTGAGTTTTGTGAGTTCTTTGTATATTTCGAATATTAGTCCCTTATCTCAGCTATTGTCTGCAAATATCATCTACCATTTAGTTAGCTGTCTGTTTGTTTTATTGTCAGTTTCTTTTGCTGTGAAGAAGCTTCTTAGTCTGATGTGGTCCCATTCATTTATCTTTTTCTTTACTTCCCTTGCCTTTGAGGTCAAATCCATAAAATGTTCTCTATAGTCAAGGTCCATGAGTTTAGTACCTATGTTTTCTTCTATGTAATTTATTGTTTCAGATTTTATATTTAGGTCTTTGATCCATTTTGAATTAATTTTTGTGCTAGGAGACAAACTGTAGTCAAGTTTCATTCTTTTGCATGTAGCTTTCCAATTTTCCCACCACCATTTATTAAAGAAACCCTTTTCAATAAGCCTCTTCCATTTATTGAAGAGGCTTTCTATTCTCTATTGCATGTTTTTGGCTCTTTTATCAAAGATGATTTGCCCCTTTATATGTAGTTTTACTTCTGGGCTCTAGATTCGGTTCCATTCGTCTTTATATTTCTCCCAATACCATGCTGTTTTGATTATTGTCGTAGTAATATAAGGTTATAGTAATTAAATATATAGAAATATAAACATATGGAAGATATATAAAAGTAATTGAAAGGATATTAAAAATAATTATTAAAATTAAATAAATTTATGCCATTTGGATAGGAATTAATATAGTTGCTTAGTGCCATAACTTTGTAATGTGATAAACAGACCCTGACTTACAAGCAGAGCCCAGTTAGTATGTGTGTGAAGTTAGTTATACATAGATAAGAAGTGACTTGGTGTTATTTACATTAACTTTATAAATTAATGAAAATAAGGACATCTTAAAAAGTGATTTAATGTAAACATTTCAGTAGATTGACATAGAGGGGATTTCCTGCAAGGAACTCCCAAAAAGGTGGTTTTAGTTGATAATCCTGTAGGTTGACACCTGTTAGAAGGCGTTGGCCAGAAAAGATACTAAAGCTGAGGGTCCCCATGCTGCAGTAGTCGCCCAGACTCCAACGTTGATGTGGACTGTCTCCACACCGCTCTGAGCTCTGACCAAAGCCAGCCTAGAGGAGCACGCCGACGGGGCCCCTTCAGCTGTACCCAGGCTCACCAAAAGGATTTGTGAGTAATAAACTGCCTGTGTGATTATTGCAACTAATTTGTGTGTCGGTCGTGTCTTTCCTCCGGTGGCACTTAACAGTAGCATCCTCATAGCTACCTCAAGAGTAGTCTCAAAGAGGCTGCCAGCCCTGCTGATAAGCAGGAGAGTCCCACTGCATGGGGAAGTCGAATCAGGGACACCTGATTGACGTAGAGCTTGGGCTCTAGTGGGACAATTATCATGGCTATGTGATATAATTTGAAGTCAGGTATTGTAATGTCTCCAGCTTTGATTTTTTTCCTCAGGATTACTTTGGTTCTTTGGTTGTTGTTTTTTATGGTTCCATACAAACCTGTTGATTTTTTCTTCCATTTCTTTAAAAAGTGACTAGAATTTTAATGGGAATTGCATTAAACTTGTGTATTGCTTTGGGTAATATGGCCATTTTAATTATGTTTATTCTCCTATCCAAGAACATGAGATATTTTTTCATCTCATTGTGTCTTTTTCAATTTTCTTTAATAATGCTTTTTAGTTTTCAGTATTTAGGTTCTTTACATTCTTTGTTATGTTTATTCCTAGGTATTTCTGTTGTTGTTGTTGCAACTATAAAAGGAAACACTTTTTTGAGTTTCTTTTCTGAAGTTTCTTTGTTGGTGTATATGAAAGCAATAGATTTCTGTATATTAATTTTGTATCCTACAATATTACTGCATTGGTTTATTGTTTCTAACAGTCTTTCTGTGGAGTCTTTGGGGTTTTTTATATACAGGATTGTGTCATCTGCAAAAAGTGAAATCTTTACTTCTTCTTTCCCAATATGAATGCCTTTTTGTTGTTGTTGTTGTTGTTGTTTTTATTTTATTCATTTTAGAGAAGAGACAGAGAGTAAGAGAGAGAGAGAGAGAAAGAGAGAAAGAGGGGAGGATCTGAAAGCATCAACTCCCACACGCGCCTTGACCAGACCAGTGCAGGGTTTTGAACTGGCGACCTCAGTGTTCCCAGGTCAACGCTTTATCCACTGCGCCACCACAGGTCAGGCCCAATATGAATGCCTTTTACTTTTCTCTTGTCGGATTGCTCTGACTAGAACTTCTAGCCTTATGTTGAATAAGAGTAGAGAGACTGGGCAACCTTCTCTTGTTCTTATTTTAAAAGAAAAGTTTTCAGCTTTTTAACATTTACCATGATATTAGCTGATGGTTTGTTATATATAGCCTTTATTATGTTGAGGTATTTTCCTTCTATACCCATTTTATTGAGTGTTTTAAACATAAAAGGATGTTATATTTTATTGAATGCCTTTTCTGCATCTATTGATAGGATCATATGGTTTTTGTTCTTTGTTTTGTTGATATGGTGTGTTAAGTTAATCATTTTATGTATGTTGAACCACACTTGTGCTTCTGGGATGAATCCCACTTGATCATGATGTATTATTTTTTTAATCTGTTGTATTTGATTTGCTAGTATTTTGTTTAGGATTTTTGCATCTGTATTCATTAGAGATATTGGTCTGTAGTTTTCTTTTACTGTATTGTCCTTGCCAGGTTTTGATATGAAGGTTATGTTGGCCTCATAAAATGTGTTTGGAAGTATTGCTTCTTCTTATATTTTTTGGAAGCCTTTGAGAAAAATAGAAACCAAATCTCCTTTGAATGTTTGGTAGAATTCACTAGCATAGCCATCGTGTCCCGGACTTTTATTTTGGGGAAGTTTTTTGATAGTTGTTTCTATTTCCTCCCTGCTTATGGGTCTATTTAAGCTTTCCATTTCTTCATGATTCAGTCTAGGAAGATTGTATAGTTCTAGGAATTTATCCATTTCTTCTAGATTGTTGAATTTGGTGGCATATAGTTTTTCATGTTATTCTACAATGATCCTTTGTATATCTATGATATCTGTGGTACTTTCTCCTCTTTTATTTTAGATTTTGTTTCTATCAGTCTTTTCTCTTTTTTCCTTAGTGAGTCTTGCCAGGGGTTTTCAATTTTGTTGATCTTTTCAAAGAACCATCTCTTTGTTGTATTAATTTTTCCTATGTTTTTTCTGATCTCTATTTTATTTCTTCTCTAGTTTTTATTATTTTATTTTTTTCTGCTGGTTTTGGGTTACCTTTATTCTTCTTTTTCTACTTCCTTAAGATGTAATGTTAAGTTGTTTACTTGGGCTCTCTCTTATTTTTTGATATAAGCCTGTAATGATATGAACTTCCCTCTCAGTACTGCTTTTGCAGCATCCTAGAGATTCTGATATGTCATGTTGTCATTTTCATTTGTCTGTATATATTTTTGATCTCTTTTATTTCTTCTTTGACCCAATCATTTTTTAGAAGAATGTTATTTAATTTCCACATTTTTTGTGGCGGTTTATTACTTTTTTGCAGTTGAATTTGTTTCAAAGTTTTATGGTCAGAGAATATGCTTGGTATAATTTCAATCTTTCTAAATTTGTTGATGTTAGCTTTGTGGCCCAACATGGTCTATTCTTGAGAATGTTCTATGTACACTGGAGAAAAATGTACACTCTGACATATTGGGGTGAAATGTCTTGTAGATGTCTATTATATCCATTTGTTCTAGTGTTTCATTTAAGGCCAATATTTCTTTATTGATTTTCTGTTTGGATGAATAATCTAGAACCATCAGTGGTATATTGAGATCTCCAGATATGATTGTATTTTTGTCGGTTTTTATTTTTAGATCAGTTAGTAGATGTCTTATATATTTTGGTGCTCCCTGATTTGGTGTATATATATTAAGAAGTGTTATGTCTTCTTGATACAATATCCCCTTTATCATTACAAAATGATTGTCTTTGTCTCTGGTTGCCTTTGTTGTCTTGTAGTCAGCATTGTCAGATATGAATATAGCTACTTCTGCTTTTCTTTGGATATTATTTGCTTGAAGAATCATTTTCCAACCTTTTGCTTTGGCTCTATATTTATCCTTGTAGCTTAGATGTGTCTCTTGGAGGAAGCATACTGTTGGATTTTGCTTTTTGATCCAATCTGCTACTTTGTGCCTCTTTATTGGTCAGTTCAATCCATTTACATTTAATGTAATTATTGACACTTGAGGGTATCTTATTGTCATTTTTTATATTGCTTTCTAATAGTACTGTGTCTTCTTTGGTTCTTTTTGTTTTTCTGTCATTTGCTTTTGTTTGGTGGTATTTCACATTTCTTTCCTCTGTTTCTTCTTTTTTTAAGCTATATGTTTCAGTAGTGGCATATTCAGGGGTGGTTACCATTAAATTATTAAAAGAAAAATTATCATATTTATTAGGGTCCATTATCTCACGAGTGCTTCTGCACTCCATCCTCCTTTGCTACTGTTGAACATTTTCCTCCCCCCTTTTATGTTATTGTGTCACAGATTATCCTTGTTTTTATTGTGGTTTTGTTGGAGCTTTTACTTGTACTTTTGTTTTGTTTTGTTCTTAGTATATGGTTGGATAACTCCCTTTAGTATTCATGAAGTGGGGGTTTTTGTTGATAAATTCCCTCAGCTTCTGTATGTCTGTAGATATTTTTATTTCCCCTTCATATTTGAAGGATAGCTTTGATGGATTTAGTATTCTTGGCTAGTAGTTTCTCTGTTTAAGTACTTCAAATGTTGGGGTCCACTCTCTTCTGGCTTGTAGAGTTTCTGCTGAGAAATCTGATAATAGCCAAATGTGCCTTCCTTTATGTGTTATATTCTTCTTCTCCCTACCTGCCTTTAGGATTGTTTCTTTGTCATTGATTTGTGACTATTTGATTACAATGTGCTTTGGAGTAGGTCTGTTTGAGTTGAGGTAACTCAGTGTTCTGTTTGCTTCTTGGATTCGAGGCTCTAACTCTTTCCACAGGCTTGGGAAGTTTTCATTAAGTATTTGTTTGAGTATATTTTCTATTTTCTCTTCTCTCTCCTCTTCTTCTGATATACCCATTATTCTTATATTGCTCTTTCTGATGGAGTCAGAGAATTCTTGTAGGGCTTTTTTATTTTTTTTATTCATGAGTCTCTCTCTTCTTCTCTCTGTAGTATCTCTATTTGCCTGTCTTTAATGTCACTAATTCTCTATCTAGTCTGTTCTATTAGCTAAGCTTGTTACCTCATTTTTAAGTTTATGTATTAAGTGTTCTTCTCTGTTTGGTTCTTTTTTATAGTTTCGATTTCCTTGATGTAGTATTCTTTTTGTTCATTATTTTTTGAGCTCACTCAATTTGACTTTGGTTGATGGGTATGCAACATAATCAAATGTCAAAATAACCTGGAGACGTTTTCTCTGAACATATGTACCCTGATTTATCAATGTCACCCCATTAAAATTAATTAAAAAAAGAAAAAGTAAAGAAGAAAAAATAAGAAAAAGCAAAAAAATAAAATGTATTTTCAGTGTTTTCTTGTATCTCATTGAGTATTTTTAGAACTTCAATTTTGAATTCTCTGTCATTCAGCTCCACTCTTTCCATATGATTGAGTTTTTTCTTTATATAATTTTTTTTAAGTTTCTTTTTATTTATTCATTTTAGAGAGGAGACACAGAGTGAGAGAGGGAGAGAGTAAGAGAGAAAGGGGGGAGGAGCTGGAAGCATCAACTCCCATATGTGCCTTGACCAGACCAGTGCAAGGTTTTTTTTTTTTTAATATATATTTTATTATTATTAATTCTAATGGGGTGACATCAATAAATCAGGGTACATATGTACAATGAAAACATCTCCAGGTTATCTTATCATTCAATTGTGTTGCATACCCATCACAAAAGTCAAATTGTCCTCTGTCACCTTCAATCTGGTTTTCCCTGCGTCCCTCCCCTCCTCCCTATCCCACTCTTCCCTCCCTCCCCCCATCCCAAAACCACCACTCTCTTGTCCATGTCTCATAACCTCACTTTCATGTCCCACCTATGTATGTAATCGTGCTGTTCTCAGTTTTTCTTTTTTTCTGATTTACTTATTTCACTCCATATAATGTTATCAAGGTACATCCATTTTGTTATAAATGATCCGATGTCATCGTTTCTTATGGCTGAGTAGTATTCCATAGTATATATGTACCATAGCTTTTTGATCCACTCGTCTTCTGACGGACACTTGGGCTGGTTCCAGATCTTCGCTATTGTGAACAATGCTGCCACGAACATGGGGGCGCATTTCTTCTTTTCGAACAGTGCTATGGTGTTCTTAGGGTATATTCCTAAAAGTGGGATAGCTGGGTCAAAAGGCAGTTCGATTTTTAATTTTCTGAGGAATCTCCAAACTGTTTTCCACAGTGACTGCACCAGTCTGCATTCCCACCAGCAGTGCAGAAGGGTTCCCTTTTCTCCACATCCTCGCCAGCACTTATTCTGTGTTGTTTTGCTGATAAGTGCCATTCTGACTGGTGTGAGGTGATATCTCATTGTGGTTTTAATTTGCATTTCTCTAATGATTAGTGATGTTGAGCATTTTTTCATATGCCTATTGGCCATCTGTATGTCCTCTTTGGAAAAATTTCTATTCATTTCTTTTGCCCATTTTTTGATTGGGTTGTTTGTCTTCCTGGTGTTGCGTTTTATAAGTTCTTTATAAATTTTAGTTATTAACCCCTTATCAGATGTGCTGTCGAATATGTTCTCCCATTGTGTGGTTTGTCTTTTTATTCTGTTCTTATTGTCTTTAGCTGTGCAAAAACTTTTTAGTTTGATATAGTCCCATTTGTTTATCTTGCCTTTTATTTCAGTTGCCCATGAAGATAAATCGGCAAATATACCGCTGCTACAGATGTCGGACAGCTTGCTGCCTATGTTTTCTTCTAAGATGCTTATGGTTTCACGGCTTACATTTAAGTCTTTTATCCATTTTGAGTTTGTTTTTGTGAATGGTGTAAGTTGATGGTCTAGTTTCATTTTTTTGCAGGTAGATGTCCAATTTTCCCAACACCATTTGTTAAAGAGGCTGTCTTTACTCCATTGTATGTTCTTTCCTCCTTTGTCAAATATCAGTTGTCCATAAAGCTGTGGGTTTATTTCTGGGTTCTCTGTTCTGTTCCATTGATCACTGTGCCTGTTCTTATGCCAGTACCAGGCTGTCTTGAGTATAATGGCCTTGTAGTAAACCTTGATATCAGGAAGAGTGATACCTCCTGCTTTATTTTTTCTTTTTAAGATTGCTGAGGCTATTTGTGTTCTTTTTTGGTTCCATATAAATTTTTGGAATATGTGTTCTATATCTTTGAAGTATGTCATTGGTATTTTAATTGGTATTGCATTGAATTTATAAATTGCTTTGGGTAATATAGACATTTTAATGATGTTTATTCTTCCTAGCCATGAGCACGGTATGTGCTTCCACTTGTTTGTATCTTCCTTGATTTCTTTTATCAATGTTCTATAATTTTCCGAGTACAAGTCCTTAACCTCCTTGGTTAAATTTACTCCTAGGTACTTTATTTTTTTGGCTGCAATAGTGAAGGGGATTGTTTCCTTAATTTCTTTTGCTGATATTTCATTGTTGGTGTATAGAAATGCCTCTGATTTCTGAGTATTAATTTTATATCCTGCCACCTTGCTGAAATCATTTATAAGGTCCAGTAGTTTTTTGACTGAGACTTTAGGGTTTTCAATATACAATTCATATCATCTGCAAATAATGACAATTTTACTTCTTCTTTTCCAATTTGTATGCCTTTTATTTCTTCTTCTTGTCTGATTGCTGTAGCTAGGACTTCCAGAACTATGTTGAATAAGAGTAGTGAAAGTGGGCAACCCTGCCTGGTTCCTGATCTTAAGGGGATTGCTTTTAATCTTTGTTCATTTAGTATGATGTTTGCTGTCGGTTTATCATAGATGGCCTTTATCATGTTAAGGAATGATCCCTGTATTCCCACTTTACTGAGAGTTTTGAGCATGAATGGGTGCTGGATTTTATCAAATGCCTTTTCTGCATCTATTGAAATTATCATGTGATTTTTGTCCTTCCTTTTGTTTATGTGGTGAATCACATTGATTGATTTGCGAATATTGAACCAGCCTTGCCTCTCCAGAATAAATCCCACTTGATCGTGGTGTATGATTTTTTTCATATATTCCTGGATCCGGTTGGCTAATATTTTGTTGAGAATTTTAGCGTCTAAATTCATCAGGGATATAGGCCTATAATTTTCTTTCTTTGTGTTGTCTTTGCCCGGTTTTGGGATCAGAATTATGCTCGCCTCATAAAAGGAGTTTGGAAGTCTTCCTTCCTCTTGAATTTTTTGAAATAGCTTGAGGAGAATAGGAGTTAGTTCTTCTTTGAATTTATGATAGAATTCACTTGTGAAGCCATCAGGCCCAGGAATTTTCTTTTTTGGGAGTTTTTTGATAACTGTTTCGATCTCATTTGTTGTAATTGGTCTGTTTAGGTGTTCTGATTCTTCCAGATTGATTTTTGGAAGGTTATATTATTCAAGAAATTTGTCCATTTCACCAAGATTGTCTAATTTTTTGGCATATAGTTCTTCATAGTATTTTCTTACAATGCTTTGTATTTCTGTTGTGTCAGTTGTTATTTCTCCACTGTCCTTTCTAATTTTATTTATTTGAGTCCTCTCTCTTTTTTTCTTGGTGAGTTTAGTTAAAGGTTCATCAATCTTGTTTACCTTTTCAAAGAACCAGCTTCTTGTTTCATTGATCCTCTGTATTGTTTCCTTAGCCTCTATGTCATTTATTTCTGCTCTGACCTTTATTATTTCCTTTCTTCTACTTGTCTTGGGTTTTATTTGTTGTTGTTTTTCTAGTTCTTTTAGCTGCAGGGTCAGGTTGCTTATTTGAGCTTTTTCTAGCTTCTTATGATATGCCTGTAGTGCAATAAACTTCCCTCTCAGAACTGCTTTTGCTGTGTCCCATAAATTTTGAGTTGATGTATGCTCATTATCATTTGTTTCTAGAAACTTTTTAATTTCTTCTTTGATCTCATTGTTAATCCATTCATTATTTAATAACAAGCTATTTAGTTTCCAAGTGTTTGAGTATTTTTCAGTTTTTCTTTTGTGGTTAATTTCTAGTTTCATGGCATTGTGATCAGAGAAAATGCTTGATATGATTTCAATCTTCTTAAATTTATTGAGACCATTTTTGTGTCCTAACATGTGGTCTATCCTAGAAAACGTACCATGAGCGCTTGAGAAGAATGTATATTCTACTGCTTTAGGGTGAAAAGTTCTGAAGATATCTATTAAATCAAGTTGATCTAGTGTATCCTTTAAGTCTGCTGTTTCTTTATTAATTTTCTTTCTTGAGGATCTATCCAGTGTTGTTAGAGGGGTATTGAAATCCCCTACTATGATAGTATTGCTGTTAATCTCGCCCTTTATATCCATCGAAGTCTGCTTTATGTATGTCGGGGCTCCTATATTTGGCGCATAGATATTTACAATAGTTATATCTTCCTGTTGAATTGTTCCCTTTATCATTATGTAGTGTCCTCCTTTATCTCTTACTACAGCCTTTGTTTTAAAGTCCATTTTGTCTGATATAAGTATTGCTACCCCTGCTTTTTTTTCATTTCCATTTGCATGAAATATTTTTTTCCATCCTTTTACCTTCAGTCTATGAGCATCTTTTGTTTTAAGGTGTGTCTCTTGTAGACAGCATATGTATGGGTCCTGTTTCTTTATCCATGCAGCTACCCTATGTCTTTTGATTGGATCATTTAATCCATTTACATTTCAGGTTATTATTGATATGTAGTTGTTTATTGCCATTTTATTCTTTAAAGTTGTATTCTTCTTTTGCTCTATTCATTCCTCCCTTTAAACTGTTCACAAGAGGCCCCTTAGTATCTCTTGCAGAATTGGTTTGGTTTTTATGAATTCCTTGAGGCTTTCTTTTTCTGGGAAGCTCTTTATTTCTCCTTCAATTTTAAACATTAGCCTTGCTGGATAAAGTAGTCTTGGTTGTAGGTTCTTGTTCTGCATTACTTTGATTATTTCTTGCCATTCCCTTCTGGCCTCAAGTGTTTCTGTTGAGAAGTCCGATGTCATCCTTATGGGGGCTCCTTTGTAGGTCATAGTCTTTTTTTCTCTAGCAGCTCTTAAAATTTTTTCTTTATCCATTAGCTTTGGTATTTTAACTATGATGTGTCTTGGTGTAGATTTTTTTGGGTTTCTCCTTAATGGAGTTCTGTGTGCTTCTTGAATGTGTGGAGTGTTTCCCAGCCTTAATTTTGGAAAGTTTTCTGCTATGATTTGATTGAACAAAGTTTCCATTTCCTGTCCTCTCTCCTCTTCTTCAGGCACCCCTATGATGCGAATGTTGTTTCTCTTCATGTTGTCACAAAGCTCCCTTAGAGTTTCCTCACATTTTTTAAGTCTCTTTTCCTTTTTCTTCTCTGCTTCTGTGCCTTTGTTTATTGTGTCCTCTAACTCGCTTATTCGATCCTCAGCGTCATCCATCCTGCTTTTCATTCCTTCCATTGTGGTCTTCAGTTCTGATACTGTATTTGTCATTTCTGTCTGATTCTTTTTTATTATTTCAATTTCATTTTTTATACTTGTTATGTCTTTATTTAGGTGTTCATAATGACTATCTATTGTTGCTCTAATTTCTTTGAACATCCTAACTATCATTATTCTAAATTCTGCTTCTGGTAATTTGGTTCTATCTGGTTCATTCAGGTCCTTCTCTGGGGATTTCTCTTGATTCATTTGGTTTGCATTCCTTTGCCTGCCCATTTTTTCTGTGTATAAGCAAGTTGTGGCCTCTGGAGTCCAGTAGGTGTTGCCTTTGTGTTCTCTAGGTGTGGTCTATCTGCAGGCCCCCCACCCCCTCTGCCAGTGCCTAGGGTAGTTGGGTATGAGCATTGCCAGCACCGGCCCACTGTGGCTTTTGCTATGATTTCTGCCTCTCCTCCGTGGGAGGGGCTGTGACTGAAGCCACAAGATTAGCACCAAGGGTAGAGGTGAGCACCTTTGCTCAGCTGCGGACCCAGCCTATTTCCGGACTTTCGCCCAGAACCAGCAGTCGGAGCCTGCTTGCTACAGTTCCACGGGTTAGGCGGGGCTTTTGACGTGCTCTCAGCTGTAAGCTTTTGCCCGTTAGGAGCTTTAGCCCCGCCCTCGAGGCCACGGCCCTTCTGCGCAGGGTCGGAAACCAAGGTTTATTGGGGCGGGCGTGTTTGCTCGCTTCCGCTCAGCTGCGTACTTCCGCTCGTCCCGGACTCTACCCCGCCCCCGCGTTTGGAGCCCGCTCGTGCACGTATGAATGCTATCCGGGGTTTCTCCGGCCGGATGGGGATAGTAGTGTGGGCTCAGCTGCGAGCCTCCACTTGTCTCGGGGTCCACCCCGTTCCCGCGCTCGGAGCCCGCTCGCGCACGTATACTGGCCAACCGCGGTTTCTCCGGCCGGGGGGGTGGGGGGGACTGGTAGCGTCAGCTCAGCCACGAGCCCCTGCCCGTCCCTGGTCCTAGCCCGGTCCCCGTGGTCAGGGCCGGCTTGCGCAGGGCCTGCCCGTTCCTGGCCTCCTGCTTTGTCCCTGTAAGTGGGATTAAAGGCGGGCCCGCAGCTTCTGGACCGCTTTCGCGGTCCCCTCTGACCCTCTGGGCTAGACCGATCTCCCACCGGCTTGGCCTCTGCCCACGCCGACAGAACCGCCTTTCAGCGTCCTTCCGCCCCAAAACCTTAAGCAGCCCTCAGCAGAGTAGGAAGGGACCTAATACTACACACTGTAGGCCTGGGAGCTCCCTCACTTGTTTCACTGCTCAATACTGTCCAAACGCCTCTTTTAGGCTCTAGGACTGGAGGCTGCGACTTGGTTCCTGGGACCCAGATCCCTCCCTCTCCACCAAACTCTCCTCCTGCCCCGCGGGTCTCTCCGGGCTGCCGTTTGCTCCGGGGAGCTGGGCAGCCCTCTTCGCGTTTTCGCTATTCCTACCAGTCTCAATGTGGCTTCTTCTGTGTTCCTTGGTTGAAGAGTCCACTTAGTTTTGTTCAAAGTTGGTTTATTCAGGTGATGGTTCTTAAAATTGAGTTGTAATCCACTTTTGTTCTGGGAGTTGGAAGTTGGTACATCCGCCTACTCCGTCGCCATCTTCAACAGTCATCCAGTGCAAGGTTTTGAACTGGCGACCTCAGTGTTCCCAGGTCGATGCTTTATCCACTGCGCCACCACAGGTCAGGCCGATTGAGTTTTTTCTGGAGATTTTTTATCATCAATCTGAGTTATGTCTCTGTCTTGTGTATTCATGATATTTAATTTCTTTTTCTTTGATGGAATTTGAAAGTGGGATTGTTAATATTACTATCAAGAGATAACTTAAAATTAAAATTAAAAAGTACAGTGAAAAAAATAAAAATTCTATAAATAATAAGTAGAATGAAAATGACAGAGAACAAGAAGCAGGAACTGAGGAAAAAATTTTAAAAGAGGGAAATAAATGAAGTAAAAAAACAAGCAAAATGCCACACAAAAAAGTATGAGTCCAAAATATAATAATTAGATAAAAAACGATGTTCAGATGAGCGGAAATTTTTTTAAAAGTAAGGAGAAGAAAAGGGAAGAGAGAAAAAGGAAGTAAAAGAGAAAGTGTCAGAAGTGAAACCTTTTGGAAAAAAAAGAATAAAAAATATAACAACTAAGGATAATGAAGTTCAAATGGGAAAAAGAGAAAGATGAAAAAGAAAAGAAGAAGAGAGGGAGGGGGTGGGGGGAGGGGAGGGTCACAAAGAAAACCAGATAGAAGGTGAGGGAGGACAATTTGACTTTGGGTGATAGGTATGCAACATAATCAAATGTCAAAATAACCTGGAGATGTTTTCTCTGAACATATGGACCCTGATTTATCAATGTCATCCCATTAAAATTAATAAAAGAATAAAAATAAGAAAAGAGAGCCTGACCTGTGGTGGTGCAGTGGATAAAGCGTCGACCTGGGAACACTGAGGTCGCCAGTTCAAAACCCTGCACTGGTCTGGTCAAGGCACATATGGGAGTTGATGCTTCCAGCTCCTCCCCCCTTTCTCTCTTTCTCTCTCCCTCTCTCACTCTGTGTCTCCTCTCTAAAATGAATAAAATAAAAAGAAAAAAATATTTTAAAAAATACATGTGCTAAAAGAAATTTTAAAAAATAATAAGAAGAAAAGAAAAAAATGAGAAAAAGCAAAAAAATAAAATGTATTTTCCAGTTTTGAGAGGTAACTTTTCCCCTTTTCCAGTAGGTGGTGCTGTACTACACGTTTTGTCTCTGTGAGGTTTTGGGGCAGAGTTCTGCTCAGGTGTTGCTGTCACTGTCCTAATGATATAGGCAGGGCAGCAATTGCATTGGTAGGAGACACTAGTTGTTATGGCTTTGCTATTTTATGGCTCTAGCAATGGCCATCTCAGGTCTTCCAGCGCCTCTCCCCACATTTCAACAGAGCTGGAGATCAAACACTGGCACCTGTGCCTCTTACAGGAGAGAGCAGCCAGAAGACTCAGCTGTGGAGGACCCGCTACCCACACTGTTTGCACAGCAAGGGAGCAATGCAGGACTTGGGATACTGAGGGAGACGCACCCGGGTTTTTTCTTCAATACTCCTCAAAACTCGACCCTGGGCAGGACAATCGGGAGCTGGGCAGGCGAGGCACAGATCGGAGATCAAGTGTGCAACCACGTCATGCAGGCCAAACTCCCTGGGTCGTTAGGGCAGATCAAGCATGCCTCAGTACCCTGCAGGTTGATCTCCATGGGCTATTCCTGCACGGATCTCGGGAGAGAGCCACAGGCTATGTGTGTGCCCAGCACCTGCGATCACAAATGGAGCTTGGTGATGCAGGTAGATGCTGGGTATGGCAGTGTTCCTGCTCTTGTTTGCGTTCCCATCTTTATTCAGCTGCTTCCCCTCTGCCCCTCAGTCTCTTCACTTCTCCAGGCTCCAAGACAAAGCCCATGCTAAAAGTGCCTCCCTTCCTCAGATCAGTGAGGAAAGAGAAAAACTCCATCCTCTGGCTTTTTTTCTCCGTGAGCAAATTCAATCTTCAGCCCGCCTTCTCACCAAATCATACCTTTATCAGGTGTGTGTATATTTCAGGTGCTCCTGGGTTTCTTTCTCTGCATACAGTTGAGTTTGTTGAAATTTCAAAGGGAGAGATCAGGAGTATCTCTTACACTGCCATTTCTCTGATGATACTGACACAACTTTGTATATAAACTTTTAAGATGTCAATTTTACTACAAATTAATTCCATCAAAATTCCAGAATATTTTTGAGGAACTTGATAGTCTGATTCTAAAATTCACAGGGAAATGTAAAGAACCAAGAATCACTAAAATTATTTTGAAAAATAAGGTATAGAGACTTATTCTATCATATATTAGAACTTAGAATAAAATTGTTTTATTTAAGATAGCATGGTTTTGATAGAAGTCTAGACAATTAGAATAGGGAAACAGGAAAAAAGAAGACCAGAACTAATACAATCAAGTAGAAATGTTCTTTATGTCTGAGATGATGTTACAAATTATTGGAGAAGGAGGAACTATTTACAAAATATAACCAAGAGAAATAAAGTATCCAGGTAAAAAATTGATCTCTACTTCATATCATATTAAAAATAAATTAGGAAAAACTCAAAGACCCAAATGTAGAAAGTAAATGTTTAAAACATTAAAAGAATAGAGAAGATAATCAATAATTTCTAGGTAGTGACAGCTCCATTTAGTAGTACAGAAGAAAAGCATATACTATTAAGGAAAAGATTAATAAATTTGACATTAAATTTTTAAAACTGTTTACTAAAACACACCATACAACTTTAAAATCAATGTATAGGTGTGGAGAAAGTATTTAAAACACACATAATTTTTTTAAAAATTAATATACAAGATTGTATCAATATTCCACAAGTGAATAAGATAAAGATAAAAACGGATTAAAGAAATAGACAAAGGATATGAATGTACAAATGATACTCAACTGCATTAGTAATCAGAGAAATTCAAAACTCACTAAATTTCATATTATACTCATTAGATTGGCAAAAATTAAAAAGTCTGATAACTCCACTTTTTGATGAGGATGTGAAGAAACAAGAACTTTCAACACTTCTGATAGAAACTGAGTTGGCGGAAACACTAAAGTCAAAGCTGTGTGTGTCCTTAACTCTGCAATTCATCTTCTAGGTGCAGTCCTTGGGGAACCTTCTTCGTGTGTACACAAGGAAACACATATAAGAATGCACACTGCAGCATGACTTGCAACAGCAAAAACCTGAATATCACCGAAAGCCATCAACAGTAGATGCAATTAATCACACAATAAAACATCACGTGGGAGTTAAAAATGGATACATTTTTTAAAATAAGATGCAAAAAGATGTGTAAATGGTTGCATAAAGATTTTTTTAAAAGCAGTATCATATACTATTTATTCATATATACATGTGTCTTAACAGTACAAAACATTCACGGGAATGATGAACATTCAATATAGGATCGTTTTTTTCAGGAGGGTACAGTATTTGGGGAGGGCCAGTCAATTATACTTACAATTTATTATTATATGTTTTAAATTTAAAGCAAAAATGGTAAAAGTTTAAGAGTTAATACCAGAGAGGTTGGGTGGGTGTTTGTTGTAGTCTCCTCTATATAACTTTCTGGGTGTTGGCAATATTTAATTTCAATAAAACATGTTCAAGACTGTTGAAGTTGAAAGAAACTCCATGTCAGTTTAAGTCCTAAATTCAGCCCTTGCTGTTAAAATTTAGTCTGCCACTGAGTTCTATAAATAAGGAATAGAATGTAAGAATTATACTTAATCCTCTAATTACATTCAACTTTAATCAAACCTTTATTAACATAATGTGGCTAGCTTGGGGTCTTAAAACCTGAGACGGGATTTAGAGAGGAGTACTCAAAACAATGGAAAATAAGTAGATAATATAAGAAAAGGCAAAAGGAACTGGGGTGATTAGACTAGAGAAAGAAAGCAAAGGGGAAAACACATTGAGGAGCACACACAGTTTGCTCTTTTATTACTGAAGTCTGTGCCTCAGTGAAGGCCTGACTAAACTGGGCTGTTTGGGTTATCTACAGCTATGAAACAAACCACTCTAAAGCATAATGGCTTAAAGAATAATAAGCATTTATTTTGTTCTTGAATCTGTAATTGGTCAGGACTTAAGTTAGTATGGTTCTTGCTGATCCTTGCGGCATCTGCTGTAACAGCTCTACCTGGGGTTGGAGGATTCACTTTCACGATGACTCATTTCCATGTCAGCAAGGCGGCTCTGGCTATTGGCTAGAGCTACACAGGGACTGTGGTCCACGATCCTTGAGGGCTTCTCTTCGTGGGACACTCCAGGAACTCTCCTTCTTGGACTTCCTCACACCATAATGTCTGCATCCCAATAGAGAGTCCCATGGTGAAAGTGCATGGCATTTTTATATACTATCTTAAGAAAGTGACAGAGTGTCATTTTCACTAAATTCTATTGGCCCCTGTAGTCACAAAGCCCCATTTGGATTCAAGAGGTGAGAACGTACACTCTACCTTTTGATAAGGGAGTGGCAGATTTGTAGAATTTCTAAGTGGAAAGATAGTGTTGCAGCCATCTTGTAAAACACAATTTGCCCCACTCACCTCCTTCCTCAAGTCTCTCTCCAAGTCACTCTGTTTTTCTCTCTGCTCCCAGAAAGAAATCTGATCACATCATTCTATTGTTCAACAACAAGGGAGATTGTTCTTTGTTCTCCAGCCCACAAGATGAGGTTTGTTTTGTGGAGCTGCAAGTTTTCATGGAGTCAAAAGATACATAATAATTCAGTAAGGGGTCTTGAAACTTTTGCTTCCGTGACCAAAACTTAGAAAAGGCCGACCAAAAATAATTGGTGTTTCAGATGCTTCCCTATTTGAATTTAGCTAAAATAATGACAGGACATTCATATTTCATGGAATCTGGTGTCAAGTCCATGTGCAGACATAGCAGCAACCAGGTAAATTTTGAGGACATGCAATATTTCTGCCACACTCTAGACATTCAAACAGAATGTAGTTCATCTATCAATTGCAATTTTTAAAATTTTCTAACCCAGAGAAAGACAAGATGGGGCTTAGAAAGTTTTTCTTTCCACTTTTTTCTTTACAGTAAAAAGTGGTATTTGATAATTCAGGGATCTGATAGTTGGTCACAGAACTAGGTTTTCATTTTTACACATGAACCAAATAAATATATTGACTTCTAGTTCTTTTACTAAACTTGGGAAATTAACCATACCATTTTACACCAGAACAAGTTCTCCCAGTTCTTTCTTGTTGAAACTGTTAGGTATGCTACATGAAGGGATATCAGCTAAAGTTGACTGATATATGAGACTAGTTTGCCCTGGGGACAAATTTGAGTGAGATGAATGTTGAACTCTACCTCTATTAGGTTGAACCATATTAATTTGCTGTTTTGACCAAGAGAAAATGGAAATTTTAAATAGTTTGATATATATTTATTGATCAGATCAAGAAATTTCCTTGTAGAACCTAAGAAGTCAGGAATTTAAATCAAGGTCAGTATAGAGTGAGCCGCACTAAAGATCCAAGCTGCTGCCTGACCAGGCAGTGGCGCAGTGGATAGAGGGTCGGACTGGGATGCTGAAGACCCAGGTTCAAAACCCTGAGCTCGCCAGCTTGAGCGCGGACCCATCTGGCTTGAGCATAAAGCTCGCCAGCTTGGACCCAGGGTCATTGGCTTCAGCAAGGGGTTGCTCGGTCTGCTGAAGGCCCGCGGTCAAGGCACATGTGAGAAAGCAATCAATGAACAACTAAGGTGTCGTAATGACAATGAAAAACTAATGATTGATGCTTCTCACCTCTCTCCATTCCTGTTTGTCCCTATCTATCCCTCTGTCTGACTCTCTCTCTGTCGCTGTGTAAAAAAAAATAATAAAATAAAAATAAAGATCCAATCTGCTTTTCCATGTAATGTTTTAACATAAAAGCCCAGAAAAGTGCTACCACTGACTCTTAAGTCAGTTAACCAGTTGAGTTCTATGTGTGGGACCAGCTATAAAGAAAAAAATAGAAACCCTTCTTTATCTAGACTGTTTTTTAGCTGCATTGATATTATTAATTAGGCATTTTATGGATATTTTTAAGAAACCAAATTTAACTGAGGTGGTTGAAGATTTTTGTTTCCTAATCTGTGAGGTACAGAAATTAATCCTGATGTATCCCAGAAATTAGAAGTAATGAAAAGAATCCTTAAGTAATACTTAATAAGCACTTAATACTATAACTATAATCCATAAACAGATATCTAAAAAAATATGACCAAACTGATTAGAAATCATGATTAGTAAAACATAAGCCTGTGGCAGAGTTTGGAAGGGAACCACCTATTTCAATTGCTTCTTAAAAATATCGTATGCTATGAAAATTAAAATAAAAAAGATGTATAATTTAAAAATACATTAATTTCATTTGATAATCTTTGGGTATAATCATAAGATTAGGATAAAGTTTTTGTGAGTGTTTTGGAAGAGTACAAAGTTTACTAGAATAGTTAAATTTTCTGATTAAGTTTTAGTATTTTTTATGTCTTTTCATAAAACCCTGGTTCTACTTGATATGCCTCAAGTTGTACGTTTTAACAATGTAAAGATAAAAATTATGTTGCTTTTAATATGCACAGTATACTACTCTGAACTTTACTTCTAAGTATAGTAAGTAGCATAGCATGACCCTCTAGATAAGTGAGGAAGACAATTTGTTTTGTATACCCAACCACCTAATTCTATCCCAACAGACTTCTCTCCAATCAAAGCAGTTTGTCCAGATAGAGAAATAAGAAAACAAATTCACACTTTTTTCCTACATGGCTGACAAGAACCCAATGTCCACATTTGAACTTATATTAATGTTTTGTTTAATCCTCATAACTTATGGCTTGCCCTATCTAATCTTTAAATAATACATGTAGCAGGATTTCTGAAAGTGTTTCATGAAAATCTAGCTCTACAAGATGTCAATAAAATTACTATGAAATAAAAGATTCATGTCCCCTGGCTGGTTGGCTCAGTGATAAAGCATCGGCCCAGTGTGTGAAGGTCACAGGTTTGATTCCCAGCCAGGGCACACAGGAGAAGTGCCATCTGCTTCTCCACCCTTCCCCCTCTCCTTTCTCTCTGTCGCTCTCTTCCCCTCCCACAGCCAAGGCTCCATTGGAGCAAAGTTGGCCTGGGCGCTGAAGATGGCTCCATGGTCTCTGCCTCAGGTGTTAGAATGGCTCCAATTGCAGCAGAGCAATGCCCCAGAGGGGCTGAGCATCAACCCCTGGTGGGCATGCTGGGTGGATTCCAGTCGGGCACATGCAGGAGTCTGTCCATTTGCTTCCCACACACACACACACCCTATGCTACTCACTTCGGAAAAATACCTAATAAAAAGAAGTTTTATGTCAATACCAGGTTAAAAAAAACTTACTATATTTGCTATATATATATATACATACACACAAATATATATATATAATAAAAATAAATTTTCAAGGGTACATATAGCATGTACAATTTTCATTTTGCAAAAATATTTCAACATACTATGTGAAACTCAAACTTAAGGCTTTTCTTAATACCAATGTAAGTTATGGATTTCTTAATAATAAAACTCCTTTCAAAGCTTCTTATTGTAAAGCCAGTAGCCACGGCCACCATCACATACACCTCACCCATGCAGGTTCACATTTGATTCCAACAGATAGTAATGAAACAATGAAGCCAAGAACTGGTGGGTCATTACCTTTAATTCTAGCTCACACCGGGTGGGCGAGAAATATACACAGCGTGAAAAATCTTCCCCTTCCATTCAGGGCTCCCAAAGCCACTGACTCATCCAAGTATTTCTAGAATCAAAGGTTTCTACCTCACCAGCCTTATTCACCTCTGTTCCCCATTTCCTTCTCTCTGCACAAACTCTGCACAAACTGGCTTCTCCTTCAACACTCTGCCATCTTGGCTGCTTCTCCTCTGCAAAGCTGATGGCAGGATCTGAGAAAGAGTGCCCCCAGTCTGCTTAATTTTATAGTGTAGAAATTAAAGCCTTTAAGAAAATTTTCAAATAAGGAAGTCTCTGATACAAAGCAACTCATCTGAGGCATAAGTGGGATTCCTCATAAAAGTGCACCACCCCCCACATCATGCAACAGTCAAGGGTGTGGGGAAAAGCTCAGTTTTGAGAAGATCTTAGTATGAAAAGGGTGGGAAAAGCTTAGTCTTCAAACCAAGCCTTAGGTTATAATGACCTTGCCAGCCTACAGCCTGTCTCCCACACCCAATGCAAACTATAAGTGAAAAAACATATATATATCATATTTACAAACTTATTTGACTTACAACACTTATCTTCCTCTGATTCTAATAATTTCTAATTATTTATTTGGAATTTTATTCAATAAATACTTATTAACCTAACCAGGTGGTGGTGCAGTGGATAGAGCATCAGACTGGGATGCAGAGGACCCAGGTTCGAAACCCCAAGGTCGTCAGCTTTAGCAACGGCTCACCAGTTTGAGTGCAGGGTCGCTGACTTGAGGATGGGATCTCATAGACATGACCCCATGGTCGCTGGCTTGAGCCCAAAGGTCACTGGCTTGAAGCCCTAGGGTGCTGGCTTGAGCAAGGGGTAACTCACTCTGCTGTAGTCCCCCAGCCAAGGCATATGTGAGAAAGCAATCAATGAACAACTAAGGTGCCACTACAAAGAATTGATTCTTCTCATCTCTCTCCCTTCCTGTGTGTCCATCCCTATCTCTCTTTCTGTCTCTCTCTTGTCTCTGTCACCAAAATAAATAAATAAATAAATAGTTATTAAGTGCTCACTATATACTATATGAAACTGTGGACATAGAGGTGGACAAGTTTTAAAATGTTCTTTTCCTTACGAAAGTTACATTTAGTTGGGAGCAGTATTAATTTACAGACACAAATGCCAAGATTACTAATATCTATAACTGTTAATGGAGAATAAAACAAGTTGATGAACTGGAGAGTTATTAAGGAGTAAAAAAGATGATTGTGGTATTTTAGAAAGGTGATCAGCCCTGGCCAGATGCTTGGTAGTATTGCAAGAATCAAAGGAGGACAAAAATGCACAGACAACTTGATGAAGGAAGTAGGATTTATTTTGCCAGTGGAGCAGCATGACCCTCAAAAGAGGGATCTAAGCACATGCTCCCCAAAGCTAGATTTATTACATCTTATATATCTGTATGGCCAGGAGCCACCATCGTGGCCATTCACATGCAGGTTACCATTGAATTTGGGCAGATGGTAAAGAAATGGTGGAGTCGCAGGATGGTGGGCCATTCTGTTTACTGGTGTCTCACCAAGACAGGCAAGTCACAAGAGGAAACAAGAAAAAAGCATAAAACCTGCTTTTCCCATGGAGGGCAAGGGATCAGGGAGGCCCCAGCAATGGTGATAACAGGAACTGAGAGAGAAAGCCCCGGGTCTGTCCCCATTTTATAGTGTAGAAATCAAAACCTTTAATCCAATATACAAATAAGGAAGTATCTGATACAAAGTCACTTGTCTGAGGCATAAATGGGATTCCTCATAAGAGTGCACCACTCCACATCAAAAAGGGTGGGAAAGTCTTAGTCTTAAAACTAAGCCTTAGGCTATAAGGATGCTGCCTGCTTACAGCCTGTCCCTCACATCCAATGCAAACTGTAAGCGAGCAAACATATATATCATATTTACAAACTTATTTGACCAACGGTACCTTTTACAGAATACAGGTTTTCATGCAAGGGGTTAGTGGTCCCTTTGTCTAGAAGTATACATCACTCTCATAACTTCAGGATGGGAGGGTGAGTCAGAGGATTAGCGTAGGAATTTTTAATTAAGGTACTAAACATTGTTTCTTAAAGGCTTTTAAGAGAAGAGAAGAGGAAGATGTTTTCAGATAAGTTCTATCTTCTTTGCTCTGTGTTGCAAGTGGCCCCAGTCACCCTTCCAGAGAACTACAGGAAGTAGTTAATCTATAACTGGCTGACTCAGTTGCTCCTGCAGGCTTCCTTCTATTGCATTCTTCCTTCTCAGAGAAGGGGGGCCTGACCCTCCTTCCTCATTAGGTTGGAGCTTTGTCCTGGAGCACGGAGATTGCTAGTTCAATTCCCTATTGAGAGCATAAACAGGAGCAGCTCCATGTTTCTGTCTCTCCCTGTCTTTCTCAAAAAAAGAAATCTTCAGTTTAGAAAGGTGATCAGCGTGGTTTCTTTGAGCAGTTGACATTTGAACTAAAGAAATTTGAAACGAACCTCTCACTTTATTTATCTTATCCTTTATATTTTTTAATCAAAATAATACTGTTCTTATACATGGTAAAAATAAATAAAATAATTACTTCTCTAACCCTCTTCATCCTAATTCTAATTCCAGAAGCATCCTCTGTTAATAGTTTATTATTTTTGTTTTTCTGACAATTGCTATTATATAAAAGTCATAGGTGGAGAGGTTGACAGAGCAACAAGATGGAAAGATCCTGGGTTCCTCGATGATCTTGAAGCCACCATATTTTTTCTCTGTTGTTTTGGTCATTTTCTTCTCTCTGTTCTGCCTTTCTGGTACAGCTGTTAGTTAAGGTTAAATATATGGATGGATTTAGTTCAGTTTAGAGGGCAAATCAGAACTGAAGTTCCTTTAGAGTTTTCCTTGGCAGATGAGCTTGTTTTGTGACTGCAGACCCTACTTCAGGGACGTGGGCTGGCATTTTTTCAAATTAAAAGAAAAAGAAGTATCTACCAACAGTCTTTTTAACCCATTCTCCTTTCATCTTATAGAAACTTGTTGAACTACTTCATTCACAGATGGCATCCCTCTCTTTCTCTTGGCTTATTCCTTTGTATTTCTTTATTTTATTTTATTTTCAGACATTGGTGTTCAGTCTGCTATCTTGCCGGAACAGTGAACATTTCAGTTGAAATAAAACTCCTGCCCCAGGTTCTCTGCAGTGCTATCTTTAAATATTAATATTTGGTGTACAACTTAAGTAATACAAGTTTAAGTATTTAAGTATTTTATCACTGAAAAATAGAATGTAAATGGCAAAATACACCCAGGTTTTCTTTTCTTTAAGAAAGAAAGAAATAAACAGAGTGCTATTCTGCTGTTGCTATTTTTCATTTTCATGTAGAATGTAGCTCTTGAACTTATATAGCTTTAAAAACATCTTTTTTCATTTAGGTGATTTCTTAAAAGCTTCTCTGTACAAAAACTTAAATGATTTTCGTAGAGATTTTTCCTGTGTCCTTCGACCAATTTCTGATTCTTTTAAGACATTCTCCCTACTGTGATATTAACGTATTACTGTAAGAGTTGTAACAGCAGGAGACAGCTTTTTTCTTCCTCAGGAGAGATAGAAGGAATCTGTGCCTACACTTTGTATGAGAATTTCCTTGACATTTAACTTATACTCTCAGCAGTACAAGTGCAGTTCTCCACTTTAGCAGGCTTTTAACGAACTCAGTGTTATATAAGCAAAACATATTTCTATATATCTAATACCCTCATAACTAGTTGTTTATAGATGACTTAAATGCATATATTTAATAAATACTTGTGCTGAGCACTATATTTTTTCCCAGGGATACCACAGTAAATAAGACATCATGCCCTTGAGAAGGTCTGATGAAGGGATATAAATAAGTAAAGAGAAAATTTCTAAAAAAAATTTATCAACCCTATTGTGGAGTACCAATAAGTGCTGTAAGAGCATATAAAGGGAACAGTGAATGCTATGGAGGAAGGTGGGGAGTTTAGGTGGAGGATGGCCCCTCAAGATGACTCCTAAGATTAAACCCAATTAGCCAGGGAAGGAAGTTGAGAAAGATGAGATAAAAGGAACAGTCCAGATATTGGAAACAATACGTGTGAAGCCCTGAGGCAGGACCAGAACTTCATGAACCACAAATAAAGATGGCAACAGATGACACTAGAGAATAAAGCAAAGGGTCAAAAGCATTTGTAGCATAGTGTATCAAAGAATGTGGTGGACTTTCTCCTGAAACAAGCATAAATAACTATGCTCAATATAGGAGCAAATGCTTCATATTCTCTTCTAGAAAGTTCTAATTTTTTTTCACAGATGAAGTGATAAAGTGACCAGTTTTTATCATGAGTTTACTGTGTGCAAGATACTATATTTGGCAGGTAGAAAATAAAGGCATTCAACCTCAGGAATCAGTGTGAAAGCAAGTCAGAATATTAGGGGCTGCTGTGTGTTCTGATGAAAAGAAAACATATCATAAAATCTCTGGGTGGGTCAAAAGGCAGTTCAACTTTTAATTTTTGAGGAATCTCCAAACTGTTTTCCACAGTGGCTGCACCAGTCTGCATTCCCACCAGCAGTGCAGAAGGGTTCCCTTTTCTCCACATCCTCGCCAGCACTTATTCTGTGTTGTTTTGCTGATGAGTGCCATTCTGACTGGTGTGAGGTGATATCTCATTGTGGTTTTAATTTGCATTTCTCTAATGATTAGTGATGTTGAGCATTTTTTCATATACCTATTGGCCATCTGTATGTCCTCTTTGGAGAAATTTCTATCCATTTCTTTTGCCCATTTTTTGATTGGATTGTTTGTCTTCCTGGTGTTGAGTTTTATAAGTTCTTTATAAATTTTGGTTATTAACCCCTTATCAGACATGCTGATATGTTCTCCCATTGTGTGGTTTGTCTTTTTATTCTGTTCCTATTGTCTTTAGCTGTGCAAAAACTTTTTAGTTTGATATAGTCCCATTTGTTTATCTTGCCTTTTATTTCATTTGCCAGTGAAGATAAATCGGCAAATATATTGCTGCTACAGATGTCGAAAAGCTTGCTGCCTATGTTTTTCTTCTAAGATGCTTATAGTTTCACAGCTTATGTTTAAGTCTTGAATTTGTTTTTGTGAATGGTGTAAGTTAATGGTCTAGTTTCATTTTTTTGCAGGTAGATGTCCAATTTTCCCAACACCATTTGTTAAAGAGGCTGTCTTTACTCCATTGTATGTTCTTTCCTCCTTTGTCAAATATCAGTTGTTCATAAAGCTGTGGGTTTATTTCTGGGTTCTCTGTTCTGTTCCATTGATCAATGTGCCTGTTCTTTGACCCGGCTATCCCACTTTTAGGAATATACCCTAAGAACACCATAACACTGTTCGAAAAGAAGAAATGCACCCCCATGTTCGTGGCAGCATTGTTCACAATAGCGAAGATCTGGAAACAGCCCAAGTGTCCGTCAGAAGACGAGTGGATTAAAAAGCTTTGGTACATATATACTATGGAATACTACTCAGCCATAAGAAATGATGACATTGGATCATTTACAACAAAATGGATGTACCTTGATAACATTATACGGAGTAAAATAAGTAAATCAGAAAAAAAAACTGAGAACAGCATGATTTCATACATAGGTGGGACATGAATGTGAGGGTATGAGATATGGACAAGAGTGTGGTGGTTACGGGGTGGGGGAAGGGAGGGGAGGGTGGGAAAGGGAGAAGGGGAAGGGCACAGGGAAAACCAGATAGAAGGTGACTGAGGACAATTTGACTTTGGGTGATGGGTATGCAACACAACTGAATGATAAGATAATCTGGAGATGTTTTCATTGTACATATGTACCCTGATTTATTGGTGTCACCCCATTAAAGTTAATAAAAAAGAGAAACAATTAATTTAAAATAATCTCTGGGTGGTAGAAGATAAAACTAAAAAGTTATGTTACTGACTACTATCATAGTAAGGATGTGGACTTTAAATGATAGATATGTTATGTAAGCTTTTGACCAAGAAAGAGACCTGACTCTATGTGTATCTTACTCAAAATGTGTATTTCTACTTTTTATTATACTGCATACATCAGGAAATATATCACTTGAAGCAATTGAAACTTTGCTTCTCTTTTAGTTAATTAATGACCCAGGTTATCTAAATGAGCCACTGTGGCTTGTTTTAAATATTGATGTTGGAGAGCACTTCTCTCCAAATTCAAATTGAACATTTATTCAATTTATCCTCAAGGAGTTCATAGCTTGAAGTTACAACCAAAAGTAGTAGCTTTTATAAGCTCTCATTCTATTTTTCTCTGTTATTGTTCAATGACAGTATAATTGAAAGTGCGAAAATCTCATGATAATCCCATGGTTCTTTTTACATTTCTCTATCCACTTGTCTGGGTTTTTCATTTATTAATCAGGTTAAGTTAAAGATAGTGGTTTAAGTCAACCTATCTATATTTCGTCTTCTACCAAAACTGTCAAGGCATCATTTATATTCTGAAACCAAGAAGTTATTTCTACCTCCTTCTCATGAACACGAGCAGATCCCATTTTTATGGACATGGACTTTATTCATTTGGGGTGGGGCCAGGACTCATTAAAAAAATACAATACAAAATTATACATATGATACAGATTCTCTAGGATTCTTCCATGGAAGAGCTCAGAAGGGATCCTTACAAATAAAGAACAAAGCTTTATTAGCTTTATGGTAAACTATCCTCTCTTAAAGAGCAAATATATAAACCTGCAATATACTTTCAACAGTTATCAATAAAATGTATATCTACATTGGCCATTTGGGTATAAAAATATATCAGAAACAGGCAGCTGCGTTAAAGGTCCCAGTTTTCTGCTATACTCACCCCCATTTACCAAAACCTTGACTTGTCACAGGGAATAGTTCTTATCTGAATACTTAATGAACAAAATAATTTCTGTGTATCGCTTGTTTTTTTCTCTCGCCCTGTCTTTTAACTATTTTACTAGATTTCAATCCCTGACACATTGGCAATGAACCTTTACTTCATATATGCCCTTCCAATAAGTTCCACCCAGAGCTAGGCCATTTTCAAATTTTGGCACCCATGTAGCTAAGATAATAAGGTAGACGAGATGTGTTTTATCAGGTAGAAAAAAAACAACAGGAGGAAAAAGTGCTGTTTGGGCAGTGTCCTTAAAAGTCTATTTCTGAAGCCAATGTTGGCTGCTGCATTTAGCTGCTCAGGTCCGTGGAAACCAGTTGCATGACTCTGCAGATAAAAGGCTGCAGACCTCAGAATACGAGCAAGTAGCACCTCATTATACAAATAGAAGCAACTCAACTATGCGTGCCCTCAAACTGAGCTCCGGGTTCTGCTGCATTTCAAAAATATCCATCTGTTCCAAGAGAAGAAACAGGAAGTTTTGTTAATTATCTCTTACAACCCACTAGTTAGTTTCCAGAAATAATCATTACAGCCATATTTCCTGAATATATTTAACAAGTAACTTACAAGATGCAACATCGTAGATAAACCCTACATTCCTTCTTTTAAATGAACCAATTCTATCAGTTGACTAGTTACACACTCACTGCCTCTAAAACCCCTTTCTGTGCCCTCAGCACTCAGCAGACAAATATTTCTGGACATAAGTATTCTTTCATGTGATATATTAATAAAGCAATATAGATACTAGATATATGCAAAACACTCCTAAAGATATTAGACAAGCACTTGAGAGATATTTTTGGTTTAGCTGCTTTAGGCACAGTTTTTGCTTCAGGATTCCATTAAAATATCTCACAAATTTCCACACTATTAGACAAAATAAATTCATGGGAAATAGTTTGTTGTTGATTATTAGTTAATTTAAATAGGTATCCCTAACACTTCTTACCCAGTGTAATCATGTTGCCTTAACTAAGATTCCATGCCAGAGTGTTATAATGGCATTAAGGATACACAAGCCCAGTTGGACTCCAGCCATTATCCTATAAATCATTGCCAATTATGCCAATAAAGCAGGTGGCAATGATTGATTTCTTAGTTATGCAGTCAGCTGTTTTTCAACACTTTGTTTTCCTTCAAATGTCTCAACCATGGCCTTGTTTCCTAAAATCACGATGGTTTATATTGCCCCCAAAAAAACATTTGTACACATCTGTTGGTTAGAAAAAATTTTTAGAAATTCAGTAAAATCTCATTAATCCCATCTAACTTTTAGAGAGGATAAAACAAATTTGTGAAACTCTGGATTGTGAAAGATATCTTTAAAAGTACAAAGTAATTTTTCTACTTTTATATATCCAAAATAACTCAAATTAATCTAACAAAGGATCACTTTTTAAAGTGCTCAGAGTTTGTAAAATATATGGTAACTTTATAAACTGCAACAAATATTTAGTATTATCATGATAATTGACTATTAACTTTGGTCATATCTAGCAAAGAGATAATAGTATGAAATTTTTTAAGCAATCAGCTCTTTTATTTTTAGTACAATTAATATTTTTGCCAAAACTTAAATGCATTTTTGATCAGATATCAGGGATTAAAGCTGGATATTTGATATTTATTCAGATATTAACCATTAGACCCAGCTAGAAAACAAAGTGATAGAGTAAAAAGCCCTTACATTTTGGTTTCAAACAGACTCGGGGTCAAATCCCAGCTTTATCCTTCTCTAGCCTTATAGGTTGTATTTATTAACTCCGTTAATAAATATGAATGCTACAGCTACTCTGGGCTGCAGATACAAAGGTAGAGACAAGGAGATGGTCCCTATTTCATGAAGGTTAAATGTCCTCGGAGAGAAGGAATCAAATCAAATAAAGGAATAAGATAATTTCAGATAATCGGTCTATAAAGAGTGAGAAGAGTAAGGACTAGAGTGGGATGACATGTTTAGATGGCAATGGAAGACCTCAAGGAGCAGAGATCCCCCGGTTCAGATCTGAATGATATGAAGGACCAGTCATGCAAAGGCTAGAATGGGGCAGATTATGCAATCAAAAGGAACAGCATAGTGGTCCCAGATTGGAATGAATTTGACAGATTTAAGGAAAAGAAATAAGGTCATGGTGCTTGCTCTGAGTAACAAATTATCTTCAGCTATCAGGTAGGCATAACAATCATGGCAATTTTTCAGGATTATTATTAGAGATTTTATTTGTAAAGTATCTAGCACATTTTAGACACTCCAAAGAAAAAGTAAATCTTATTATTATCATTGTGATTAATGATTAATGTTTGGGGCACTGGAATCCTATAACTACTAATTCAATATCTACAAAATCGTAAGAGTTAACTACTCAATAATAGACAATTTCCAATTAATGCTAGTGAGCTATTTTTATCTAAAGTGCCAAAACTGAGTTCTACTTTATCTCCCCATAGAAGCAGACATTCATATTCAATTTTAAATACGCATAAATATATATTTTTTAATTTTAAATACTCATAAATATGTCTGCCATGCTCAAAACATTTTAATAAAAATGAGCGTTGAAAGGTGCTCCACAAACCTTGAGGATGTACAGTAAAAATTTATATTGATAAAGTGGCAATGTGTCCACCTGAGTCATTTAGAAATATGCATATTCTCTGCATTATCAATACAAAATTTTCAAACATATAGACTGAGTCAGAATTGTTACACCATTGTATCTAGAATTAAGTGTTCATAACACACTTCTAAAGTAGCAGCCTAAACCTGTTAATTTTACAAAGTATAATCAAATTCATAATCATTCCTCTTAACATTTAACTTTAAGTCACCCCTGGGTGATAACTGACTCAATTATATTATGTACTTCATAATCATTACCTCAATATTTACTAAGGCCTAAGCTACTTGATTCTTCCAGCAATAAAAATACCTGCACACCAAGAAAGTTACTTTGAAATACAATTTAAATCAAATAGGCAAAACCTTGCAGCTGTAGAAAAGATAAAACAGTTTCTAATTCAGTAAGAAATTACTAATGAAAAGAATTCCTTTTTTATTTAAAAATTATACAGATAAAGCCTGACCAGGTGGTGGCACAGCGGATAGAGCGTCGGACTGGGATGCGGAAGACCTGGGTTGGAGACCCCGAGGTTGCCAGCTTGAGCGTGGGCCCATCTGGTTTGAGCAAGGGCTCGTCAGCTTGGACCCAAGGTCGCTGGCTCCAGCAGGGGGTTGCTCGGTCTGCTGAAGGCCTGAGGTCAAGGCACACGTGAGAAAGCAATCAATGAACAACTATGGTGTCACAACGGCAACGAAAAACTAATGATTGATGCTTCTCACCTCTCTCCGTTCCTGTCTGTCTATCCCTATCTATCCCTCTCTCTGACTCTCTCTCTGTCCCTGGAAAAAAAAAATGATACAGGTAAAATAAAAACTTGCCAACATTCATTACCTTCTCTCTCTGGGTTCTTTGAGAGCCACACATCACAGAAAAAATAAATCATCTCACTTCCACTTAAACATCTCAGTCTTAAAATCAAAAAGAAAATAAATTTGAACAACAAAATAAATTAGCATTGGATTATAATCCAAAACATACAGTAGATATCCATGAGTCCACACTAATATAAAGAAATGATTGAATAAATATGTAAATAAATGAGGGAGAAAAGACAAATCTTCCATGAAGAAAAATTGTAAATAATTGATATAGGCTTTCCATAAGGGGATTAAGCATAATTCTTCACTTCTTAAGTGTAGGAAACACAGAGTAACTTTCTTCCAAAGAGTACAGTATGGAAAGTGGGTAAAGGCTACCTTGTGACAATGAAGAAAACCGACAAACGCTACCTTAGCCAGGTGACTGAGGTCAACATCAACAGCAATAAGTACTGTTGATAGCAAGCACCTTTGATATGATACTGAGAGGTGTTGTGTTGAGAATGGTACTTTACCTCTGTGGTCTTCTTCCCAGAATCCCAGTCCAATCCTAAGAAAACATGAGACAAATCTCATTTGAAGGGCAATCTACAAAATACCTGACCAGCATTCCTCAAAACTGGTAAAGGCATCAAAAACAATAAAAGTTTGAGAAACTGTCACAACCAAGAAAAGGCAAAGGAGACATAATGATTAACTGTAATGTGTATCTTGGGTGGGATCACAGAACACAAAAAAGACCTTGGGTAAAAACTAAGAAGATCCGATTAAAATATGAAAATTAGCTCAAATATAAAGAAAACTATGTACATTAACAAGGTTTCTGAATCCTTTAAATGAGCCTAAGTAAGTACAAAGTGACATATACTATTGTCATTAGTTGATTTCCTGTTTTTTAGCACGAGTTATTGGTTAACTCAAATAAAAACACTATCAACTGAGAGGTAGCATTGGAGAAAAGCATTAAAGTTGTCAAAACTATATCCTCATAAGGTGATTTAAAAACTTACTGATTTAAGTAACAAAGGAAGTATTTATTTGCAAATGATTTATTTGGAGAAGCAAGAAAAAAAAAGCTCAGGGATCTCCATTACCCCCTAGGAATTGCTACCCTTTTTTGGAACTCTTCCTAGTGTGAACCCTTATAATAATATTAAATATTGGCAGACTTTTATGTAGCATTTACTATGTACCAGGAACCATTATAAGCCTTTTATGTACTACTATATTAACTCATTTAAGTTTCACATCATCATCATTATTATTATCGCTATTGTACTAATGAGGTAATTGAGGCACTGAGAGGTTAAGTGACTTGCCCAGCAACCAGATTAGTGACAGCCAGGTTTGAACTTGGGCAGTCTGGTTCTAGGGCATGCACACCAGTTTTCTAAATGGGCTACAAACCATCCTCACTTTTTTTCCCTGAAGCCTCAGTCTGAGCTTCTGAAAGTCTGCGCTGACCACCTCCTTTGCCCCATGCTGAGTGCTCCCTTTTTGGCCACCAACAACAACTTTAAAAAACTTACCAGAATTTCTGTGTAGGCAGATCAGTTTCTTTTCTGTACTAGTTTAGTTCTCCAGGAAGCAGACTCTGAGACAGTTTAGAGTGCAGAATGCTCATTAAGGAGTGCCTGCGGGACCAACACCTGTGGAAGGGAGTAGTGAAAAGAAAGCATCAGTGAATGGGCAGAGGAGTTCAGCTGCGATGCAGACCCTGAAAACTGAAGCGGGTTCTTCAGGAGCTCTAGGTTTAAAGTGGCCCTTCGAGTTGTCTTCAGGTGAGCCAAGATGGCCAGGTTTTTATAAATTTCATGGTCACCCTACCTGACACCCAGCACAATCAGCACAGAAGAAATAAACTCTTCAGTTCCCTCTGTAAGACGTGCCTATTCTAGAGCATGTGTGCCAGGTTCCCCTAGTTTTGCCTGAGCAGGGACCATCTGGAGTCGGTGAGGATCAGAGTGGTTTCATCTGACAGGTATCTCCCTCTCTACCTAGGGGTCAAGCATCTGGTCTGAAATTCCACCATTAGAAATTCATTTTTTTTTATTCTGAAGCTTTTTTGTCATCAAAATACTTTTACTAAATTGCAAATACCCCTCAAAAAAGGCAGTATAAATCATTTTCAGCTAATCTTAATGGAACTTAACTGATTATAGCTAAAAGCAAAGAACAGAACACTTTAAAAGAGATATGAGGCACTAAAAGAAGAAATAAGGGAGCACCAAAGCAAATACTACCTTACTCCTCAGCTTTATTGAGTCTACTCTGCCCCCAGAGTTCTCACAAAGAGGCTATTTCCTTCTCTTTTCTCTGTTCCCTTCTCTTTTACTTGTCATTCTAGTTCCCTCAGGTCTCTAGAAAACAATGATTTTCATGGAACAAAATGTTTCTTTATTGCATTGTAGTTTATAAGATAGAGTCTATTTCTCTGCAACTGGTCTCTTCCCAAATGGACAATGTTTATTTCTTCTTAGATTTTCTTGATTTCTGTTGCATAATGCCAGAAGAAATATGACTAGAGATATCTTTGACAAGAACTTTAGCTCTAGCAGATCATGGGCTCCCACAAATATAACTAAGGATTTAATATGTGCCCTTATATTCACAGATGTCAATGCCAGTTAAAGAAGATATAAAAATTACTGGAAACCAATTTACAGCAGCTGAAGCAAATTAGGGCTTTAGGGCTATTTGCAAATTTTAAAAAGAAAAAAAGAAAGGAAGGAATTAATGAAACAACCAGCTGTAGGCAAACCATATGTGCCATCCCAAATCTTTATTAATGAAAGTATAGCTACATGTTAAAGGGAATTTAGTTCCTATGGCAAAGATCCCAATAGCGATAAGCACAGATTGTAACACTTTATTCTCCAGATGAGTTGCCAAAAAATTGTACAAAGATTAAGGGCTTTTTCCAAAGTGGCCTTATCCTCACATGTTTGAAAGACCTCTATGTTACTCACTACATTGCCCAAATATCAAGGTACCTTTTGAAATTTGGGAAAACAATACATTTAGTTTACCATCTTAATTACCTGCAAAGAACATTCAAAGTAGTTGGCAGGTATAGCTTGAACACTACTGAAATTTTTACCAAAAATATGTTGGTAATAAGTCAAAAGTTACGTTCCTGTATCACCAGTGGTGGGATTCAAATAATTTAACAACCAGTTCTCTGCCCTCATGACCATTTTAAGGATAAAAAAATGATATACTGAAAGATAGTTTATTATTTCATGCATTTAATACTTAAATAAGAACAATAAAAGAGATACACAAAACTAGATTATAAAAGTTTTAAAATATTAATGAAAAAATATTAATGTAACATACATTTTCTTCATTTTATCAATACTAAATGAAAATTTCTAGGCTGAATTAATAAATGGCATAGGCTATGCAGATTAAATATGATTGAATAATGTGTATGACAAAACTGTTTGTCACAGGAAAGTTGTGAGAATTCTTCCATGGCTTCTGAAATGGGCAATAAGATAACCGTTGAAATCTATAGTGTGTCCATAAAGTTATGGTGCACTTTTGACAAGTCACAGGACAAAAGTGCCCCATGACTTTACGGACATACTGTATATTTCTATTGGTTCATTGTGTCCTACCTTCCTATTGGTTTTACCATTAGGGGAACACCAGCACACTTATAATAGCATGGGGGAATTATGGGCATAACACAAAGCTGAAACAAATGACAGCTTGTCACCCCCTGGTTGTTTGGCACTTTTTCTCTTTACATTATATGTTTGTTTACTGACATACACATATGAGGGAATTAAAATGTAGTATTTCATCAAAGGTATAATGAGTTTTATTAAGGAGACCAACTTTTTTACAATGAAAAGAAGGACAAAAATAAACCGAAGAAAACAATATTGTAAATAAAAGAAACATTTTATTCATTGCAACACTAATATACTATAATATGATAAATGCATAATAAAACATTTGTAATATTTTATATTGTAATTATACTTACACACCTATTAATTTTTAATAATAACTGTAAAGAAAAGTACTCATTTAGATACAAATACATCACATCACACACAGTAGATCAACTCTGCATCGATTGAATACAGACATTCACAGATTAGTCTTCCAATATCAAAAAGGAGGACATGTAGGAAGACACTTTTCAAAGGAGAATGGAACTTACAAAAGAAAGACTGTCCTCCTTAAAGGAAGACAATTGATCACCTTAGTTTTATGAAATGAATGAATATTACAAACATAGTTTCGTCATATTTTTTCACCTATTGACAAAACGAACATTACTACGGGTGCTTAGAATATGCTGTTGCACAGATGAATGTTAAAAAAAGAGTAAGGAATGTCAATTTGTAATTTCCACATTGGGCGGCTGCCCAGGCACCCACCTCAGAGAGAACCCTGATTACAAGTGCCATTTAACAACCAGTTAACTGAACTCAACAAAATATTAGGTGTTGGTTCTGCTGAACTAGTGCGAACCAGCTGAACCCCACCAATGAGTATTACCCATAATATATAGGGTAATAATTTTCATATATGTTAGTAGACATTGGCTAGAAAATGTGGTATCTCTGAACAAAAATGAAAAACAAAGGAATCTTCTGCTCAGATGACACCCCAAAATGACGCTTCAAAGGAATAACTTAAGCACCAGCTCTTACCAGCACACAACAGAGGCAAAAAGCAAACAAACAAACAAAAAAGACATTATACAGCAAGAGTGTCTAAAGTTCAGCTTGAAGTCAGCAAGTTTTAATGAGTTGGATTGTGATTCATAAGCCTTTAGAACTGATCCACCCATTTTAGACTTTATCTGGAAGGTTCTCCTTCCCCAAATACTCACATTTTGCAAAGTTGTTTCAGTGAAAAAGAAAAAAACATGAAAATATCATTGTAGTTGAGAATTATATCAAGACCTATTGTGTGTTGTTCTCAGTATGATTGACATCTGATTCTCAGCCCCGTGCACGTGCCTACATTCCTTTGGTTAAACATTTTAACTTTCCAACTGGTTGCTCTACATGTGAAAACAAAGTCAAATTGCCAAGTGACTCTTACTTACCTATCCATTGGCTATACTTACATTTCAAAATGTTTATTATTAACTACAGCTCACCAGTATTTTAAATCAAATATTATTAAAATAACATTGGGAACAATGCAGGTTACACAATTATTTTCATTATTTATAAACTTATTATGAATTAAAGTTACATTCTAATTCTGATAATAATGGCATAATATTATTTGTGTTATTAGTAATAGTATTTTTTATCACCATGTTCGAAGTGTACTTACTGATATTCCTAATCATTATCTATGATTTAGGATAGAACTTTATCAGAATCTTACCCTAGAAATTGCTTTCTAAAGAGGAATCAGATGATTTTTGATTCTTCCAACTGCTAGTGATCAGGTTGCTCTTAAACATTTGAAGATACCGGCACAAAATCCACCAATCACCAATAGTCCATATACATGTCTCTCTGGAACACTCCATTACCAAAGCAATAAAAAATGATGGTGCTTTTGAGTACAGCATCAGTATTTATATACTGGTGATAGTTTTACAGTTGAACATGTTATTATGTTTATGCCTAGCAGTTATAGCAATGTTCCCTGTTTAGTGATGACATACTATATGAGAGTACTCATAGTAAACTGACTAGAAATAATTCACAAACATTCATCATGAGATGGGCAGCCTGACACTAAAAATCCTATTAGCTGCAACATTAAATGATCCTTTGTATATTACTTACTCCAGGATTAAGATACTCTGAGATCAACTAATTCAAAAATTAAACTGCCTCGCAATTACACGAGCCCATTTTTTCCTATTTAATGTATTCAAGCTCAGTGTGTTTTAATTATTTTACATCATTAAACCTTTAACATGCACTTTATGTAAGTTATGATGGCTGCAGAAGTTTTGATCCATATGGTATAGTGATCACATAATAGTCATGTAATTCTCTTAGTAGGTCTCTTGCAAAGTTTTCTCAAATTCCTCATTTCTCTCACTGTGTGTGGCTCAGAATTCTTTCAACACATGGTATGCACCTATCAAAAGTTTCACTACTGTGTTTTATTAAAAGCATCGAGGGTGCGATTTCCAATCCTTTATAATTTCCGGATTTACTAATTAAATTGCTTCACTCATGTCAAAGGCACTTTTTATCACTTAGAATATTAAAATCAGCCCTTTTTGGAGAACAAAGTCAATCAGAAAAACTCTAAAAGCATGAAAAAGTGTTTCCTGTGTTCAGATGACTTGAAAGGAGCTCAAAGGAAATTCACCAATTTTAAATAAAAATTCATTATTCTAAAGAAAATAAGCCTGCAAATTAAAGCCACAGCAGCCAGCACTTGGAAAACAAGCCTAGGTAAAAGGCAGTCCCAACCTGCAAGGAACACATTCTCCTACTGTTCTTTTTTTTTTGTTTAATTAATTTTAATTTATTGTGTTAACATGGATTCAAATGTCCCACTCAATATAACACTGTCACCTCCCACCCCTATGTCCCCCATTACACTTCCTTTGCCCCCCTCCTCCTAACTCCTTCCCACCCTCCCTCTAGGATTTGCTGTCTTGTTATCTGTATCTCTTTGTTATGTATATATAATTTTACTAATCCCTTCACCTTCTCTAATAGCATCTCCTCATCCGCCTACTGTTCTTATTATTATCTTATTTTCCATGCCCCTAAATCTATTTAGATGCATAGTTGATTTTTTACCTAAATGGTCAGCAAGTGCAGTGTTTTGATTAATGTTTGAACCAGGGAGACAGGAATTAAACATTTTCAAACACCTATATGTGGCTAGCATGGTCCAATGTATTTTGTATCATTTAGTCCTCAGATGTCCTGCAAAATAGATATTGTCATGCCCATCTTTCAGATGCAAAAAACCTCAGGTGAGTGATGTTACATAACTCTTCTAAAACTAGTTTTCTAGAAAATCAAGAGCTGTGTTGTAAATCAAGTCATTTGATTCCAAGGCTCCTACATTTTCATATATCATACCGAATACAAACACACACACACACACACGCACACACATGCACAAACACACATGCGTGCACACACACACACAAATTACTACTTTACAGATAATTAGCATATGATAAAAATAAACTTGGATTATAAAAACATAAGTCATTCTTTTTGAAGATTCGGAAGACATTTAAGAATTTTGTCATGCTTCAAGGTCATCATTAGAAACATTAGTCACCCTTTCTTTATCAATATATCAGAGTTCCGATTAACAGTTTTATGATGAATAGAATGACAAGGAATATATCTGTACATATACATTCTTCCTATAGGAACATGACAAATTTCAAACTTCTAAGACTATTTAAGTAAGCACTTCATGATTTAACACTAAAGTAGGATTTCTTTTTTTTTTTTTTTTTTACAGGGACAGAGAGAGTCAGAGAGAGGGATAGATAGAAACAAACAGACAGGAATGGAGAGAGGTGAGAAGCATCAATCATTAGTTTTCCGTTGCTGTTGCAACGCCATAGTTGTTCATTGATTGCTTTCTCACATGTGCCTTGACCGCGGGCCTTCAGCAGACCGAGCAACCCCTTGCTGGAGCCAGCAACCTTGGGTCCAAGCTGGTGAGTTTTTGGTCAAACCAGATGAGCCCGCGCTCAAGCTGGGGACCTCGGGGTCTCGAACCTGGGTCCTCCGCATCCCAGTCCAACGCTCTATCCACTGCACCACAGCCTGGTCAGGCAGGATTTCTCATTAGCATGATCATACAGGGTTGTCTGCACATTGCCTTTGCATGAAGCCTTTAGAACTTATTTAATGCACAGAACATGGCCTGCCCATCATCAATCTTGCCCGTTAGACTCCATGACACATTAGGCTCAAGTTTAACTCCCAAGTTTCCAGAAAGCTACTGTTTTGAATCCATAACGAGGAAATGATCTCAAGTAGCTCTTAACATCATCCGAAGGAAAAGATTATTTCATTTGTTTTTCCAATGAAATCCAAAGTCTTTGTCAGACTAAAGACAACCCTAAACAAAGTCACTTTCATTATCACATTACCACCTTAGAGCCAAATACCACTCAAGCTCCTCTAGGCAGAATTTTTATTTTTAAAGTTGTTTTTAATGATTGAAAGTTTTCCTGACCCAAAACATATATTCTCCAAAATAGCCTTTGTAGCACTGGCTGCAAGTTGAGATTTGAAAGACCTAGCTAGAGAACACTCTGGGCTTTGGAGCTCTTCATAGCATTTGGATAGCTGCTCACTCTACTAGGATGACCCCAATTTCCCCCATCCAAAACCTGATTCTCAGTGAACACCCTATCTCATGCCAAATACGAAGTTTTAATCATATACACTGTTTCACCATCTTTGTATTTTTGCACTTTTATGGAGTGTTAGAATGGGCAGGCTGATAAGGCAAAAAAATAAGTGTGCAATCTACGCATATATACATTCTCAATGAATCTAGATCTGTTAGGGTTTTCTCATCAAGTTCCATTTTAAATGATACAGGTATATTCCACAGGTGGAAAATCTTCCTCTTCAAATAACTTAGCTGAAACTATGATAAATAGACCATTACTGATATATAGAAACTTCCTAAAAGATCTCCTATTTCATATGTTGCAAATACTAAGAAATATGTAGCCATTTCTATCAGAGAAGGAGGTAAGCTGGGAAAAATCACATGGTCAAATTTATTAGTGGTCTAGGAGATGTACAGAAAGCAAACAAACTTGAAGCTTACATATAACATAAAACTTAGAATATATTTCATATTTTCAATGTCTAGTGATATTTGGGAAGGAAGTATAACAATTTAGAAAATCAAGGAAGCTGTATTAGTTTGCTAAGGTTGCCATAACAAAGTACTACAGATTGGGTGACTTAAACAACAAAAAATTATTTTCTCACAAGTCTGGAGGCTGAATATTGGAGATCAATGTGTTGCGAAATAGGTTTCTTCTGAGACTTCTATCCTTAGATTGTAGATGGGCATCTTCAACCTGTATCTTTACATGGTCTTCCATATGATCGTGTCTGTGCTATAATTTCCTCTTTTTAAAAAGATTCCAGTCATGTAAAATTAAGGTCCACAAGTGACATCATTTTAATTCAATTACCTCTTTAAATGTAGTCCAAATACAGTCCCATTCAGAGTACTGGGGTTTAGAATTTCAACATATGGATTTTGGGTGGACACAATTCAGCCTTATGGACATGAAAAATATAACTTCATTCTAAGATGCCTGTAGCCTCAGATGATTTTTGTTACAAATGATGCAGAACAAAGTGACCCATTATGGAATGAAAGATCAAGATCTGAGGTATAGATACCAAAGATGTTGCCATGGTTACATAAACAAAGACAGTATTAAAAGCAG
The DNA here is from genome assembly GCA_037038555.1 of Rhynchonycteris naso. NCBI lineage: Eukaryota > Metazoa > Chordata > Mammalia > Chiroptera > Emballonuridae > Rhynchonycteris > Rhynchonycteris naso. The sequence goes on along the minus strand of CM072997.1, from coordinate 159,430,100 downwards.
CCTAGAAATCCAAGATAGCAATGGAGGAGGTGAAAGCTACACTAACCTCCTCCCAGGATCAAACTGTAATTACAACAAAGATATAGAAAAATCAACCTGAATAACCAACTGAAGACTAGCTGAACAAAAGTCTTAGAAACAAGCCTGACCAGGTGGTGGCGCAGTCGGTAGAGCATTGGACTGGGATGTGGAGTACCCAGGTTCGAGACCCCGAGGTTGCCAGCTTGAGCGTGGGCCCATCTGGCTTGAGCAAAAGCTCGTCAGCTTGGACCCAAGGTTGCTGGCTCCAGCAGGGGGTTGCTCGGTCTGCTGAAGGCCTGAGGTCAAGGCACACGTGAGAAAGCAATCAATGAACAACTAAAGTGTTACAACGAAAAACTGATGATTGATGCTTCTCATCTCTCTCTGTTCCTGTCTGTCTGCTGTCTGTCCCTGTCTATCCCTCTTTCTGACTCTCTCACTGTCCCTGTAAAAAAAAAAAAAAAGTCTTAGAACCAAATTTACAGAAGAAGCCATTTCAAGACTGATAGAAAAGGCACAGATGCAAAAAAGGGCTCGCCCTGTGACAATGGGCAACAGCTGAGACTCTGGAGGGATATCTCAGCTATAAAGGTTCTCCCTGAGGAGTATAGGATCTCAACCCCACACAGGCATCCCCAGCCCAAAGCACCGGAGCTGGGAAGAGGTGTCCACATAATATGTGGCTGTGAAAATCATCAGGGATTCTGTTCACTAGGGAGAGAAGGGAATCTACTGGAAACACATGTGCCTCTTAAAAGGCCAATACACAAATTCTCGTTCACAGCCACTAACTCCGGGCTCCAACAGTGGGAGGACAAAAAGGACTAGAGTTGCATAAGAAGAGACTGAGGTTTGTGGCTCTGGGGAAAGAGCTGAAGGGACAGCCACAAGCATACCTGTCTTGAGTCCCTCTCCCACACCATAGACACCATCTTTCTTGTGTGGAGCCTACTCTTCTATGGCACCAGCCTGAGGAAATGAATAGCCCCACCCTCTAGACTCCTTGTCCCCCCACCCTGCAGAGCTCACATACTGCTGAAGAGTCAGCTGCTTGGAAAGGTGTGTAAAGGCTCAGGCAGACTCAGGAGGTGTCAGTAATTGAGTTCTATGGCTCTGGAATGGGAGCCACTCCTTTCTCCTTCCCCCAAGCCTGACTTGCACTCCTTTTCAAGGAAGATTCACTCACTCCAACCTCCCAACTCCTGGCAGCCATGCCTTGCTGAACTCAAGCTCCTATCATAAGCTGAAACAAACTAAGTTGTGTGGCTATAGAATGGGGACCATTTTTCTTTTGTATGCCCAAAGAGTGCAGAGCCCTTCTTTCACACAGCCAAATCTTGGTTTGTTAGGGCCTGATAAACTCTGCTGGCCTCCCCTTGACAACTTTCTGAGACTTTGCCCAACCACAATGGTCTATAAGGACCTGGCTGGTGGCACCTAGACTTGGTGGACACTGGGACTTTGCTGAGTGGCCTCAGACCCAGCACTGACACTGTGATTGAGTCTGTAAAGATCTGGTGAACATCACTCATCCCTTACCTGGTGACTCACTTAGAACCTGCTTCATGCAACTTAAGCACCACAAGAGGGTATTGCAGTGACTGAGCCTAACAATCAATCAGTAGGTGGAGGCAGGCAGAGACAGATCTTGGGGTGCCTTAGACCTTTTTCTGACCTGCCTCTGGACTTGGGACTGGTGGAAGCCAGCCTTGGTGCACAGCTTGGTCCTTCCCATGCACACCCTGGCCCAACTGAGGCAGCCACAAACTGTGGATCTCTTTATAACTCCAAACTGGTTTCCCAGGACCAGTCATAGGAAGCATCTGATATTGACCTGCACCAGATCCCTCCCAAGAAGCCCTAGAACAAACACACCCAATGGCCAGCTTCAGAAATAGAATTCAGTTAACCTCACAGACAGCATATCTAAAGGGAGATCTAGGCAAACACTAGACATTGCTGATGCAAATTCTATTTACTGTTGTCAGCACCTACACAGCAGCTCATACAATGTGGTTGAAATCAACATTCACAGGCACCCAGCCTGTCAAATCCATGCATGATAGCAATAGCAATCATACTCAGTTATAACAGGAGGGCCCACATAATCCACACAAGGGACTCCTGGAGCAGCCAGCTCAGGTGATCAAGGATATTGTACCACTGAGTCCCACAGGACACATACTACATAAGGCCACCCCATGAAGACTTGTAGTTATACAAGATACCTAATACATAGAAATGAACACAAAAACAGTCAAAATAAAAAGACAAACATGCCCCAACTGATAAAAGAACAAGAGATATCTTCAGAAACAATGAAATATAGGCAAGCAATTTACCAGATATAGAGTTCAAAAAAATGGTTATAAGGATGTTCTAGGAACTTAGTGAGAACTACAACAACATGAAAAAGAACATAAAAATCATTAAAAAGAACCAGTTAGAAATGAAGAACACAGTATCTGAAATGAAAAATACACTAGAAGGAATAAGCAGTAGGTTAAATGAAGCAGAGGACCAAATCAGTGATTTGGAAGACAAGATAGCAAAAAACACCCAATCAGAACAGTAAAAAGAGCCTGACCAGGCGATGGCACAGTGGATAGAGCTTCGGACTGGGACACGGAGGACCCAGGTTTGAAACACTGAGGTTGCCAACTTGAGCACAGTTTCATCTGGTTTGAGCAAAGCTCACCAGCTTGAGCCCAAGGTTACTGCCCTGAGCAAGGGGTCACTTGGTCTGCAGTAGCCCCCTGGTCAAGGCACATATGAGAAAGCAATCAATGAACAACTAAAGTGCTGCAATGAAGAATTGATGTTTCTCATCTCTCACCTTTTCTGTCTGTCTGTCTCTATCTGTCTTTCTCTCTGTCTCTGTCACACACACACACACACACACACACAAACACACACACACACACACACACACAAAAGAACAGTAAAAAAAAGAATTTTAAAAAATAAAAATAATTTAAGGGATCTTTGGGGCAAAATGAACCAAACCAACATTTCCATCAGGGGTATCAAAAAGAAAAGAAAGAGAGCAAGGAATTGAGAACCTATTTGAAGAAATAATGACTGAAAATTTTCCTTACCTGGTGAAGGAAAAAGACGCACAAGTCCAGGAAGTGCAGACAGTTCCAAACAAAATGAATCCAACGAGGCCTAAACCAAGACACATCATTATTAAAATATCAACGATTAAAGACAAAGAGAGAATGTTACGAGCATCAAGAAAATGCCTGACCAGTGGTAGTGCAGCAGATTGAGCATTGGCCCAGGACACTGAGAACCCCAGTTTGAAACCTCAATGTTGCGAGCTGGAGAGCAGGCTTGTTGGCTTGAGTGTGGGTGTGCCAGCTTAAGCGCAGGGTCACCAGCTTGAGTACAGAATCATTAACATGATCCCAAAGTCACTGACTAGAGCCCAAAAGTTGCTGACTGGAAGCCCAAGGTTACTGGCTTGAGCAAGGGGTCACTGGCTTGGCTTGGGCTCCCCCATTACATCAAGGCACATATGAGAAGCAACCAAAACAACTAAAGTAAAGCAACTATAAGTTGATGCTTCTCATACTCTCTCTTCCCCTCCTCATTCTTCCTGTCTCTCTCAAAAAATAAATAAATAAAACAGCAAGAGAATGACAATTATTACCTACAAGAGAGTTCCCATAAAACTTTCAGCTGATTTCTCAACAGAAATATTTCAGGCCAGAAAGGATTGGCATGAAATATTCAAAGTGATGAAAAGAAAGGACCTACAACCAAGTCTTACTGTACCCAGCAAGTTATCATTTAAAATTAAAAGAGAAATAAAGAAGTTTTTAGACAAGAAAAAGCTAAAAGAGTTCATTACCATCAAACCAAAAAAAAATGTTAAATGGTCTTTTTTAAGAAAGAGAAATAACCAACAACAAAAAGGAACATACATATAAAGAGTAAAATGTCAATAAATACTTATCAATCAATAATCAATTTAAATGTAAATGGCTTAAGTGTTCCAATCAAAAGACACAGTGTAGCTGAATGGATAAGAAAGCAATACCCATATACAAGCTGTCTGCAAGAAACCCACCTAAGAATGAAAGAACCCTGGCCAGATAACTTGTGAGCCGATCCCAATCTCTTTCTCTCTCTCTCTCTCCTCTTCTCTCTAAAGTCAATAAATAAATAATATTTTAAAGGATGAAAGATGCATATAAAGTAAAGGTAAAGGGATGAAAAATATAGCTCATGCAAATAAAAATGAAACAAAAGCTGAGATAGCAATACTTATATCTGACATAATAGACTTTAAAACAAAGACTATAATAAAAGACAAAGAACATTACATAATCATAAAGGGATTAATCCAACAAGAGGATATAGCCCTCATAGACATTTATATAGCCAACATAGGAGCACCTGAATATATAAAACAAATCATGATGGACATAAAGGAAGAGATTGATACTTATAAAGTCATAGGAAGACATATTAAGACCCCATTGACATCAATGGGTAGATCTTCCAGAAGAAAATCAACAAGAAAACAATGCTCTTAAATGACAAACTAGATCAGATGGACTTAATTGATATCTTCAGAGTATTTTACACTAAAGCACAAGACTATGCATTCTTTTCAAGTGCACATGAATCATTTTCAAGGATAGACCACTTATTAGGACACAAAACAAGTCTCAATAAATTTAAGAAGCTTGAAGTCATATCAAGCATCTTCCTTGATTATAATGGTATGGAACTAGAAATAAATCACATAAAAAAACTGAAAAAAAATCCACAAAGACATGGAAGCTAAATAACATGTTACTAAACAATGAAAAGGATAACAAGATCAAGAAAGAAATCAAAATATTCCTTGAAATAAATGAAAATGAGAACACAACAACCCAAAACCTATGAGACACAGCAGAAGCAGTTTTAAGAGTGAAATTCATTATATTACAAACCTACATCAAGAAACAAGAAAAATCTCGCCTGACCAGGTGTTGATGCAGTGGATAGAGCATCGGACTGGGATGTGGAAGACCCAGGTTCAAAACCCCGAGGTCACCAGCTTGAGTGCAGGTCCATTTGGCTTGAGCAAAAGCTCACCAGCTTGGACCCAAGGTCGCTGGCTCCAGCAAGGGGTTGCTTGGTCTGCTGAAGGCCTGTGGTCAAGGCACATGTGAGAAAGCAATCAATGAACAACTAAGATGTTGCAACGGCAACGAAAAACTAATGATTGCTGCTTCTCATCTCTCTCTGTTCCTGTCTGTCTCTTCCTATTTATCCCTCTCTCTGACTCTCTCTCTGTCCCTGTAAAAAAAGAAAAAAGAAAAAGAAACAAGAAAAATCTCAAATAAACAACTTAATAAGAACTTAAACGAAACTAAAATAAGAACAACAAAACCCAAAGTGAGTAGGAGAAAAAAATAATAAAGATCAGAGAAGAAACAAATTAAATACTTTTTTAAAAATATAAAAGATTAATGAAATAAAGAGCTTTTTCTTTGCAAAGATAAACAAGAATGACAAACTTTTAACCAGACTCATCAAGAATAAAAGAGATAGGACCCAAATAAAATAAAAAATGAAAGGAGAAGTTATAACTAACACCAAATTAATACAAAGGATAGTATGAATATATTGTACTATGAACAACTATGTCAACAGATTGAACAACCTAGGCAAATGGATAAATTTTTAGAAGCATGCAATCTTCCAAAATTGAATATGGAAGAATCATAAAACCTGAATGGACAAATTACAACTAATGAAATTAAAGCAGTAATTTAAAAACTTGCAGCAAATAAAAGCCCTGAACCAGATGGCTTCACAGGCTAATTTTACCAAACAATCAAAGGACTAACACCTATTCTTCTTAAACTATTCCAAAAAATACAAGAAGAAGGAATACACTGATGTCCATTTTATGAGGCCAGCATTATCCTAATTCCAACCAGATAAAGACACAACAAAGAAAGAAAATTATAGGCTAATATAATTATAGGCTAATATAATATATCCCTGATGAACATAGATGTTAAAAAGATCATACCTATGATCAAGTGGAATGTATAATAGAGAAGCAAGTTTGGTACAGTATGCATAAATCAGTAAGTGATAAATAAACAACTAAACACTAATACATAAACACTAAATAAACAAAATAAAAAATAAAAATCACATGACCATATCAATAGATGCAGAAAAAGCTTTTGATAAAATACAGCCCTCATTTATGATAAAAATGTTCATCAAAGTAGAAATAAAAGTAACATATCTCAACTTAATAAAGGCCATATGTGACAAACCCACAGCCAACATCAGACTCAATGGGAAAAAAATAAAAGAATTTTCCTTAAAATCAGGAACAAGATAGAGATGTCTGCTTTTACTACTCTTATTCAATACAGAACTGGAAGTCCTAGCCAATGCAATCAAAGAAGAAAAAATAAAAGGCATTTTATTTAAAATAAAAAACAAGAGCCTGACCTGTGGTGGCACAGTGTATAAGCATTGACCTGGAACTGGCTCCTGGAACAGGTTTTGAACTGGCTGAGGTCGCCGGTTCAAAACCCTGCACTTGTCTGGTCAAGGCACATATGGGAGTTAATGCTTCCTGCTCCTCTCCCCCCCTCCTTTCTCTCTCTCACTCTCCTCTCTAAAATGAATAAATAAATAAATGTTTTTTAAAAAGAAAAAATTATGTTTAAAATAAAAAACAATAAAACTGTCACTATTTACAGATTACATGATACTATATATAGAAAATCCTAAAGACTCCACACAAAAAACTACTAGAACTGATCAATAAATTCAGTAACGTAGCAGGACACAAAATAAATATCCATGAATTGGTTGCACTTTTGCACACCAATCATGAGCTATCAGAAAAATAAACTAAAAAACAATACCATTTACAATTGTTTTTAATAAAGAATAAAATACCTAGGAATAAATTTAACCAAGAATGTAAAAAACCTGGACTTGGGAAATTAAAAGACACTGAATAAAGAAACTGAAGAAGATACAAATAAGTGGAAACATATACCATGCTCATGGATAAGAAGAATTAACATCATTGAAATACCCGTACTACTCAAAGCAATCTATGTATTAAATACAATTCCTACCAAGGTAACCAATGCTATTTTACAGTACTAGAACAAATATTCCAAAACTTTATATAAAACTAGAAAAGACCCCCAATAAACACAACAATCTTGAAAAAAAAAGACCAAAGTTGGAGGAATCATGCTACTTGATATCAAACTATATTGTAGTCATCATAATCAAAATAGCATGTCACTAACATAAAAACAGACATACAAATCAATGAAACAGAATAGAGAAAACAGAAATAAACCCATGTCTTTATGGTCAATTAATATTCGACTTAGGAGGCAAGAACATACAATGTGGTAAAAACAGTCTATTCAATAAATGTTGTTAGGGGTGCTGGCCAGGTAGTTCAGTTGGTAGCATCCTCAAAGTGCAGAGGTTGCCAGTTCAATTCTCAGTCAGGGTGCATATAGGAACAGATCAATGTTCCTTTTCCTTTCTCTCTTCTTCCCTCTCTCTGAAATCAATGAAACACTTAAAAATCATTTTAAATGTTGGGAAAATTTTACAGATATGTGCCAAAAATAAAGAAAGAAAAGTAGACCACCTTCTTACACCATGCACAAGAATAAACTCGAAATAAATTAAAAACTAAAATATAAGACTCAAAACCTAAAATATTCTAAAAAAGAAGCATAAGCAGTAAAATCTCAAGCATTTCCCATAACAATATTTTTTCTGATATATCTTCTCAGGCAAAGGAAACAAAAGAAGACATTAACTATATCAAACTAAAAGGTTTTACATGGCAAAGAAAACCATTAACAAAATGTAAAGACAACCCACTAAATGGGAGAATATACACTGCTCACAAAAATTAGGGATATTTTATTGCTTTATATTTACTTTGAAATATCCCCTAACTTTTGTGAGCAGTATATTTGCCAATGATACATCTGATAAGGGGTTTATATCTAAATTTTACTTAAAAACTTATACAGCTCAAAACACACACAAAGAAAAAAAAATCTAATTACAAAATGGGCAAAGGACCTGAATAAACACTTTCCCAAAGAGGATGTAGAGATGGCCAATAAACACATCAAAAGATGCTCAATGTCAGTAATCATCAGAGAAATGCAAATTAAAACCACAATAATATCACCTCACACCTGTCAGAATGGCTATCATGAATAAATCAACAAACAACAAATGTTGTCAGGATGTGGAGATAAGGGAACCACATGCAATGTTGGGAGCAATGCACATTGGTACAGCCACTGTAGAAAACTGTTTTCTGTACAGTATCAAAAAATAGAACTGCCTTATGACCAGACGATTCCACTTCTTAAAACATATCCAAAGAAACCTGAAACACTAGTTTGAAAGACTATAGCTATGTTCGTGCAGCATTGTTTATAATAACTAAGGTGTGAACGCAATTCAAGTGCCCATCAGTGAATGAGTAGATAAAAAAGCTGTGATGCATTTACATAATGAGTACTACTCAGCCATAGGAAATCTTACTTTTTGTGACAGCATGGATGGACCTCAAGAGTATTAGGCTAACTGAAATAAGCCAATCAGAGAAAGACAACTACCATATTATTTCATTTATATGTGCAATGTAATAAACAAAATAAACAAAATAGAAACAGATTCACAGAGAAAACAGACTGACAGCTGTCAAAGGGGACGGGGTGTAGGGGCTGTGTGAAAAATGTGAAGGGATTAAGCAAAAATAAAGCAATTCATAAACACAGTATGGTGAATACAAGAAGGAGAGAGGTGCAGGGATATAAAAGAGGGAAAAGGGTGGATAAATGTTGACGGACGGAAACTTGACTTTGGGTGTTGAACACACAATACGATGTACAGACAATGTATTATATAGAATGGTACACTTGAAACCTATGTAATGTATTAACCAATGTCACCTCAATAAATTCAATTTAAAAAATTAAGAAAGCAGCATCTGTAGATGGGGTTATAATGAAAATTTAATAAAAATTGTAAATTTTGATATAAATTTTATTAAGTTTTAAAGAAAGGAAAGCACATATAATCTTCTATTCAAAATTCAGTTCTTATGGTCAAATATACATTGCAGACAGATACTTTCACTTTTTTATTTTATTCTATGTTTATTATTGAGAGCCTACTATGTGCTGTGCTATAGCCAAAGCCCTAATAATAGCCAGTATTTTGTTTTCTGATAAACAATACCTACTCAAAAGTGAGCACTTTGAGTATTAAACTAACTTGCTTTTTGTTTTTGATTTTTTGGTTACTTCTAGTTTCTATCAAGATTAGGCAACATACAATTTAGCCAGTTTTCAAATGCAGCATATGTAGGAATATATATGTGTGCCATCACTTTGTAGTCTAAATACCATGCATGGCTAATGCAAAATTTCCCAGCTGTTTCCATGTGTTTAAAAGAGTAATTATTAATGTGTGTTCTTTCTCAGAGACAATGTTTGGGCTAGCAACAGATCTGGAGTCCTCACTGCTGCCATGAAATTTATACTCAGATTGTGCCACTTAATGATTCTGAAGATTGATATCTAACTTTTCCCTTTGCTCTAAATTTAAATAGCATTTCTAAGGAAAATAACAAAGGTGTGACTTTAAAGTAAAACATCCATCTACAGAAGTTTATCTTTATTCTAAAAAAAAGTTGTGACAGGCAGTCATGCCTAATCTTTCCAGGTTACCAACGGGCTGCTGGCAATTCTGTGTCAAGGGTTTTCAGGTAGTTAAATCCAATTTTCAAAATGTCATCTTCAAACACCAAAGCCTGGTGGGGAAATTGCAAAACCTACAAAGGGAGAAATCACTACAACATAGGTTGTCTCTGTTCGTTCTTAATGGACCCCTATTACTCAAACAAACCATGTGACTTGGAAAGTCTTTGTCTGCACTAAATTGCAGAGTGCTTTGAATATAGTACAGATGCCATGGAAAGCCAAGATGGACAATTTTTAAATTGAAAACACTCAATGGTTGCCTAGTACAGAGATAAAAACTTGGCTGATGAAGTAACTCAAATTGACTTGTACAACTCTTGAAAACAAACAACTTTTCATTGCACATCTCATTTCTCATCTCCAAGCTTCGGCTAAGCTGACCTGATGAAGAAATATTTTACTGCTTTATTTCATGAAAACCATTGTTTGTGCCTCGGTTCATTAAAAAGTCAAAACTATGAAGAGAGCAGGAAGAGTTAACATGAGAGAAGGTCCCAAAAATCCTCTAGAGATTATGAATCAGTTAGATGAGAGCATTGTCTGTTCTCCATGAATTTTTTTTCTTTTAAGTGCAGCAAGCCTGACATTGCCTGCAAATGTCAATGCCATGCAGAGAGAATAGATAAATTTAGAGTGAGTGATTTCTCAGTTAAATAGGGACCAACAGTGAGTTTATAATAAAACAATTTGCATCAGTTTGGAATATGACAATGGAAACTGTTCTCATGTTGAAAACAAATCTTTTCTGATGTGTGTTTGTAGTAGAGAAGGTCATGTCATAATACAGTCCTTCCAGTACCTCTTTCTTCAGTACCAAGAAGGCCATCCAGTATCTGTAACACTTGCTCAGCTTACCCAAGAGCATACACATTGGGAGACACAATTATACACAAGAGTTTTCAAACCCATATCTGAGTTGGAAACACAGTGTTCAATACCAGACATTTAATAGCAGAGGAAGATTCAACTGTCCTTTTGTCTTCAGCTGGTGGTTGCTGTTTCGGTTACCTAGAACTTCTGAAGATGCTTTAATCCTGCCTGGGCACTGACTCCCAACTGGGCTGCACAATGGAACCACATGAAGGGCTTCTCCAAACTGCTATCTGGGCTCTATCCCCATAGGTTCTGTTTAAGTGACTTGGGGTGTGGCCAGGAAGTAGAATTTTAAAAACTCCCCAGGTGATTCTAAAGAGTAGACAAAGTTCAGAAAAACTGTTTTAAAAGAAAAAAACAAAAGGAAACTATCAAATGGCATTTTGTTGTTTATAGCCACAAAGTTAAATCTATCTAAATAGTTCATATCCAATTTTTACTATTTGACAGTCACCTAAATCATGATAGAAAATGTGGAATAATAAAATATTTGAACTGAAAGGACCCAAGAGATCATTTAATCCAAGGATTCTCCAACCAGGAGTTCTAGGGCTTCTGGGAGTCCTATAGGTAGTGTGGCAACTTCTTGGAATGGCAGGTCTGTACATTTTTCTGAGAAGAAAATCCAGACTCCAAACAGCTTCTAAAAAGGGGGTGGCTCTACCACTACCCCTAAAAAAATTAAGAACGATTTATGAGGTCTAAATCCCTCAATTTTCTGAAAATAAAGGCCAACATAAAAACAGAAAAGAATATATTTCTCACCACCCCCTTTAGGGCCTCTCAGACCCAAAGCCTATTATGGCCCATATGTTTTTGCACAAAATTGGTTAAAATCCCAAACAAAACAAATTGATCCCCAAAACAGACTGACATTTGGACTAAATCAAGATTTCAACCAGGCAGTTGAAGTACCCAGACCACAGAAGTGGTAATATTTTTGAAGACTTCCTTAGACTTCACAGAGAAAATTTCCACAAAATGGGACCCCTGACTAAGAACTTTCTGCTCAAAACTCTATTGGATTAAATAGAAAATCAGGAAGTGAGCAAACATTATCCAAGCCTAAACAGAGATTATCTAGTGCTCCCAGTGTAGCGTTGTAAACTCAATTTGATTTCTTCCAAGTTTGTATCATGTTTAATTTATATTGTTCCATGACCTTAGTAAAGGGTGGTTCCTATGTATATTTATTGGCAATGACTTCACTGTGAGTCCACAGCCATTCATGAAAAAAAGATTCTCTAAGGGAGGTCACTGATATGTCTATATATCATTTACAGAGCATATAACAACATTGCGTGGCAGAAACCTATTTTCCAACTTTACTTCATGGATTGACATCCTCTAGGCCTTTAGGCCTCCCTTCAATACTTCCTTGAGTTGCTTCACAGTTTATGTCTTCTACATTGGCATTTCCGGTCATTTAAGTCTCAATTCAAGGCCTACTTCTCCCAGCTTTCTCCTCTTTATATGAATAATTATATCTACCTTTTATGGCAATTTATATGACATTTTGTTCTCTAGCTGTTGGTGAGGCTATTGGGAATTATTTTAATATATAAGTTTGATTTTCTAATTCTGGCATATGCTAGCAGGATTTTTTAGGAGTTCTCTCTGGTAAAGTATACATATATTAAATATACAATATCAAAAGCTATTCTTCACTCTGTGTTCATGCACACAGCAATCCACCAGACTAAACAGGTATACGTTAGTAAGTCTGGGAGGCTGAAGTCAAACCTGTGTCCAGATGATTCCCATAGAATTTATGGTATAGTTTCGACTAGAACAGTAAAATGAGCATGGGTTTTGAGATCAGACTAAGGTTTAAATCTTGGTCTTGCTACTTATTAGCTGTGTAACCCTAAGCAATGTACTTAAATTTTATGACCCTCAATTTCCCTTCTGGAAAATAGAATTAATTGTGCCTCCATCAGAGAGTTGATACATTGTTGTAAAATACCTAATATTGTGCCTTATTATAAGTACTCAAATAGATTCACATGTTTTCACTACCTTCTAAAGCTTGTGTTCTTCCCACTAGACCAAGTAATGTTACAGAATGTTTCCTATTCTTCTTCCTCACTTCAACACTAATAACCAAAGATAAGCACTTTCTTAAATTCCTAAATTATGGCAGGCTCACTTAAATGATCTTTGACTTCTTGTATTTGGTGGGGAAGGGGCAGGGTTAAATTTTTTTTTTAGATAAACCTCACATTTAGCCTCTGAAGCTTTTAACTAGAGCAGAAAACAATGCAAAAAGGAATAGAGAATCTTGAATACTTTTGTTCCCATGTACTTTGAATTCTTACTCCAAGTATAACAGGTCAAAAATCAATGTCATAAATCAAAAAGAGGAAAGGGAGAAAGAGGAAAAAGCCAAATTTAGGAGAAATTTAGGAATGAAGAGGTATTTGGCAGCTTGTTATAATTCAGGGCTGAGGTTTACTTATAAAATGGTATTCAGTTTATTTATTCATTCACTAAATATTCCCTAGCAATTAATATGAAGTCATAACTATGTTAAGGCTGAGTGTGGCATGGAGTCTAATAGATGTTTCACTTTGTCCTTCAGGAGTTTTGTATCAAAGAGGTAACTTAGGCCCTGACCTGTTGGCTCAGTGGTAGAACGTCAGCCCAGCATGTGGAAGTCCCAGGTTCGATTCCCAGTCAGGGCACACAGGAGAAGTGCCCATCTGCTTCTCCACCTTTCCCCCCTCCTTCTTCATCTCTCTCTTTCCCTTCTGCAGTCAAGGCTTCTTTGGAGTAAAGTTGGCCCCGGGCACTGAGGATGGCTCCATCGCCTCTGCCTCAGGCACTGGAATGGCTCCAGCCTCAATGGAGCAATGCCCCACACGGGCAGAGCACTGCCCCTGGGTGGGCATGCTGGGTGGATCCCAGTCAGGCACATGTAAGAGTCTGTCTAACTGCTTCTGTGCTTCTAACTTCGGAAAAATACAAAAAAAAAAAAAAAAAGAGTGATGTCAGGGAAATGGCAGCATGAAAAGTACTCCTCATCTCTCCCTTTGAAATTTTAACAAATTCTACAACTATATACAGAGAACAAAAACCCAGATGAACCTGAAATATACACACACTGTATAGACAAAGGTATGATTGTGTAAGAAGGCAGATCAAAAGATAGAAGAAAAAATAATACCAGAGGGCTGAGTCTTTCTCCTTCCTCATGGACCTGAGGAAGGGAGGTATTGTTTGTGCAGTCTTTGTCTCAGACCTGAAGGAGCTGAGCTGGGTGGAGAGCCTGGGGGGAAGGAGCAGAGCAAGGGACAATCACCAGAGAGCAGGGCCTCATCCCAGCGTCTGCTGCACCTGTGATTGCAGGGCTTTGCTATTACAGGCATGGGGTGCACACAAAGCCAGTGGCAAGCTCCCAAGAACTGCAGGCAAATAGCTTGTAGAGATCGGCCCACAGGACACTGGGGCAAGTTTTATCTGCCCGCCTGACCAGCACAATTTAGCCTTGTGACACCAGACATGCTTGATCTGGGATCTGCACTCCACCAGCTCTGAAACTCGGGCACCGGCTTACAGGAGGGAGTTAGCATGTATGAACAGGAAGCACCTGAGCTGCAATCTCTGCTGCAACTGTTCCCAAAACTCAGTGGCACACCCCTGCCCTTCCCAAGGCTGTCCCTGGAGAGTTTAGAGGGAGGAGGGACTAAATTCTGTCACCACAGCCTTTCAGTTTCTCATTGCTTCACTTGCTGCGAAAACAGCAGTGGTGGCAGACTCCCCTCCACTAGGTCTCCAAGATGCGCTCTCCTGTGAGAGGTGGAGTCACATGGAAACTAGATCCCCTGATCTGTGGGTGTGTGTGTGGGGGGCCTAGTGTGTGTGTGGGGTGGGGGGGGAGCCTAGTGGACTCCTGGTCAGCCAGTGCCAGTACCATAAAGTTGTAAAGCCCTAGCAATAAACCCCTCCTACCAACACCACAATTCTGTCTTCTTTATTACAAAGGGGACAGCTAGGCCTTAACAAATCACCCAAGAATCTCACATAGGCAAATCTTGTACTGCAGCACCCCCTGCCAGAAAAAGGAATAATTATCTCATATTGTTATTAATAATATCACCTGCAAATGCCATCAAGGAAAAAAATATCAAATATGGATATACAAGACAAAGATGTAGCTCAGATAGATGATGAAAAATCCCCAGGGAAAAAATCTCAATTACATGGAAACTTTGGAACTTAATGACAGAGAATTCAAGATTGAAGCTCAAAAATACTCAATAAGATACAAGAAAACACTGAGAGGCAATTTAGTAAGCTCTAAAAACAACTTAATGAACAAAAAGAGTACTTCATCAAGGAAATTGAAACTATAAAAAAAAACCAAACAGAGATAAAAAAAACTCAATACATGAACTGAAAAATGAGGTAACAAGCTTAGCCAATAGAACAAGCCAGATAGAGGAGAGAATTAGTGACACTGAAGACAGGCAACTAGAAATACTACAGAGAGAAGAAGAGAGAGACTCACGAATTAAAAAAAAATAATAAGAAATCCCTTCAAGAATTGTCTGACTCCATCAGGAAGAGCAATATAAGAATAATGGGTATATTAGAAGAGGAAGAGAGGGAAAATGAAATGGAGAACATATTGAAACAAATAATTGATGAGAACTTTCCAAGCCTGTGGAAAGAGGTAGAGACTCAAATCCAATAAACAAACAGAATATCAAGTTACCTCAACCCAAACAGACCTACTCCAAGGCACATCTTAATTTAATTATCACAAATCAATGACAAAGAAAGAATCCTCAAGGTAGCTAGGGAGAAGAAGGATATAACATGTAAAGGAAGGCCCATTAGGCTATTATCAGATTTCTCAGCAGAAGCTCTACAAGCCAGAAGAAAGTGAACCCCAACATTTAAAGTACTGAAAGAAACTACCAGCCAAGAATACTATATCTATTGATGCTATCCTTCAAATACAAAGAGGAAATAAAAACATCTACAGACATAGAGAAGCTGAGGGAATTTATCAACAAAAACCTCCACTTCATGAAATACTAAAGGGGGTTATCCAACCAGATACAAAAAAGATAAACAAGACAAAACTACAAGTAAAATTTTTTTAACAAAACCACAATAAAAACAAGGATAATTTGTGACAACAATAACACAAAAGGGGAGAGGATAAAAATCAGAAGCTACAAAGGAGGATGGAGTACAGAAGCACTTAGGAGATAATAGACTTTAATAAATATGATAATTTTTCTTCTAATAACCTAGTAGCAACCACCCCTGAAAATGCCACTACTGAAACACATAGTTTAAAAAAAGAAGAAACAGAAGATAGAAGTATGGAATACCACCAAACAAAAACAAATGACAGAAAAACAAAAAAGAAGAACAAAGAAGACACAAAGCTATCGGAAAGCAGTATATAAAATGGCAATAGGAAATCCTCAAGTGTCAATAATTACACTAAATGTAAATGGATTGAACTCACCAATAAAGAGGCACAGAGTAGCACATTGGATCAAGAAGCAAATCCAACAGTATGCTGCCTTCAAGAGACACATCTAAGTTACAAGGATAAAAATAGATTCAAAGTGAAAGGTTGGAAAATGA
Source organism: Rhynchonycteris naso (assembly GCA_037038555.1). Classification (NCBI taxonomy): domain Eukaryota; kingdom Metazoa; phylum Chordata; class Mammalia; order Chiroptera; family Emballonuridae; genus Rhynchonycteris; species Rhynchonycteris naso. The sequence goes on along the minus strand of CM072997.1, from coordinate 159,413,802 downwards.
TTCTCAAAGCAAATAATATCCAAAGAAAAGCAGGAGTAGCCATACTCATATCTAATAATACTGACTACAAGACAACAAAGGTAGCCAGAGACAAGGATGAACATTTCATAATGATAAAGAAACAGTGTATCAAGAAGACATAACACTCCTTAATATATATGCACCAAACCAAGGCGCACCAAAATATATTAAACAACTAATAACTGATCTAAAAGTGCAAACCGAAAAACATATAATCATACTTGGAGACCTCAATACACCATTGATGGCTTTAGATTGTTCATCCAAACAGAAAATCAATAAAGAAATATGGGCCTTAAATAAAGCACTAGAACAATTGAACATAATAGACATCCAAAGGACATTTTATCACAAAACGTCAGAGTATACATTTTTCTCCAGTGTACTTGAAACATTCTCAAGAATAGACCATATGCTGGGCCACAAAATGAATACCAACAAATTCAGAAAGATTAAAATTATACCAAGCATGTTCTCTGAACCTAAGACTTTGAAACTAGAATTCAACTGCAAAAAAGAAGTAAACACACCCACAAAAATGTGGAAATTAAACAACATACTTCTAAAAATAAATGGGTCAAAGAAGAAATAAAAGAGATCAAAAGATATATACAAACAAATGAAAAAGACAACACAACATATCCGAATCTCTGGAATGCAGCAAAAGCGGTAATAAGAGGGAAGTTCATATCATTATATGCTTATATGAAAAAGCAAGAGAACCCAAGTAAACAACCTAACATCACATCTTAAGAAACTAGAAAAAGAACAAAGGCAAACCAAAGCCAGCAGAAGAAAGGAAATAATAAAAATTAGAGCAGAAATAAATGAAATAGAGAACAGAAAAACTATTAAAAAATAATCCAACAAACAGCTGGTTCTTTGAAAATACCAATAAAATTGACAAACCCTTGGCAAGACTCACTAAGGAAAAAGGAGAAAAGACTCATATAAACAAAATCCAAAATGAAAGAGGAGAAATTACCACAAATATCATAGATTTACAAAGGAATATCACAGAATACTATGAAAAATTATCTGCCACTAAATTCAACAATCTAGAAGAAATAGATAAACTCCTAGAACAATACAATGTCCCTAGACAGAATCAAAAAGAAGTAGAAAACCTAAATAAACTGATAAGCAGGAAGGAAATAGAAACAAATATCAAAAACCTCCCCAAAAATAAAAGTCCAGGGCCAGATGGTTATACTAGTGAATTCTACCAAACATTCAAAGAAGAATTGGTTTCTATCCTTCTCAAAGTCTTCCAAAAAATTAAAGAAGAAGCAATACTTCCAAACACATTTTATGAGGTCCACATAACCCTCATACCAAAACATGGTAAAAACAACACACAAAAAAGAAAATTACAGACCAATATCTCTAATGAATACAGATGCAAAAATCCTAAACAAAACACTAGCAAATCGAATACAGTACAACAACACATCAAAAAAATAATTCACCATGATCAAGTGGGATTCGTCCCAGGAACACAAGGATAGTTCAACATACGTAAAATGATAAACGTAATACACCATATCAACAAAACAAAGAACAGAAAACATATGATACTATAAATAGATGCAGAAAAGTCTTTTGATTAAATACAACATCCTTTTACGTTTAAAACACGCAACAATATGTGTATAGAAGGAAAATACCTCAACATAATAAAGGCCATTTACAACAAACCATCAGCTAACATCATACTATATGGTAAAAAACTGAAAACTTTTCCTCTAAAATCAGGAACAAGACAAAGTTGCCCACTCTCTCCACTCCTATTCAACATAGTGCTGGAAGTTCTAGCCAGAGCAATCAGACAAGAGAAAGAAATAAAAGGCATTCATATTGGGAAAGAAGAAGTAAAGGTTTAATTTTTTGCAAATGACATGATCCTGTATATAGAAAACCCCAAAGACTCCACAGAAAAGCTATCAGAAACAATAAACCAATACAGTAAGGTCGCAGGATAAAAAATTAATATACAGAAGTCTATTGCTTTCTTATATGCCAATAATGAAACCTCAGAAAAGAACTCAAAAAATTTCCCTCTTAGAGTAGCAAAAAATAAAATAAAATAAAATACCAAGGAATAAACATAACAAAGAATGTAAAGGACCTATATACTGAAAATTACAAAGCATTATTAAAGAAAATTAAAAAAGACACAATGAAATAGAACAATATTTCTTGTTCATGGATAAGAAAAATAAATATAGTTAAAATGGCCATACTACCCAAAGCAACATACAAGTTTAATGCAATCCCCATCAAAATTTTAATGTCATTTTTTAAAGAAATGGAATAAGAAATTATCAGGTCTATATGAAATCATAAAAACCTCAAATAACCAAAGTAATCCTATGGGGGAAAAAAAAAAATGAAGCTGGAGGCATTACAATACCTGACTTCAAACTATACTATAAAGACACAATAATCAAAACAGCATGGTACTGACCAGGTGGTGGCACAGTGGATAGAGCATCAGACTGGGATGTGGAGGACCCAGGTTTGAGACCCTGAGGTCGCCAGCTTTAGTGCGGGCTCATCTGTTTTGAGCAAAAAGCTCACCAGCTTGGACCCAAGGTTGATGGCTCGAGCAAGGGGTTACTCAGTCTGCTGAAGGCCCACAGTCAAGGCACATATGAGAAAGCAATGAATGAACAACTAAGGTGTCGCAACAAAAAACTGATGATTGATGCTTCTAATCTCTCTCTGTTCCTATCTGTCTGTCCCTATCTATCCCACTCTCTGACTCTCTCTCTGTCCCTGTTAAAAATAAAATAAAATTAAAAATAAATTAAAAATAAAAATCATCATGATACTGGCAGGAAAATAGACACACAAAACAATGGAACAGAATAGAAAACCCAGAAATAAAACCACATATATGGTCAAATCATCTTTGATAAAAACCAAAAACACACAACAGAGAAAAGGAAGCCTCTTCAGTAAATAGTGCTGGAAAAATTGGAAAGCCACATGCAAAAGAATGAAACTTGACTACAGTTTATCTCCATGCACAAAAATTAATTCAAAATGGATTAAAGAACTAAACATAAGATCTGAAACAATAAATTACATAGAAGAAAACATAGGTACTAAACTCATGGACCTTGGCCATAAAGAACATTTTATGAATTTGACTCCAAAGGCAAGGAAAGTAAAGGCAAAGATAAATGAATGGGACTACATCAGACTAAGAAGCTTTTGCACAGCAAAAGAAACTGACAGCAAAACAAACAGAAAGCCAACTAAATGGGAGATGATACTTTCAAACAACAGCTCATATAAGGGACTAATATACAAAATATATAAAGAACTCACAAAATTCAGCAACAAACAAACAAACAATCCAATAAAGATATGGGAAGAGGCCTGACCAGGCGGTAGCACAGTGAATAGAGCATCAGACTGGGATGCGGGAGACCCCAGTTCGAGATCCCAAGGTCGCCAACTTGAGCGTGGGCTCATCTGGCTTAAGCAAAAAGCTCACCAGCTTGGACCTAAAGGTCGCTGGCTCAGGCAAGGGGTTACTCAGTCTGCTGAAGGCCCACGGTCAAGGCACATATGAGAAAGCAATCAATGAACAACTAAGGTGTCGCAACAAAAAACTGATGATTGATGCTTCTCATCTCTCTCTGTTCCTGTCTGTCTGTCCCTATCTATCCCTATAAGAAGAAAACAAAATAAGTAAAATGGGAAGAGGACATGAACAAACACTTCTCCCAAGAAGAAATACAAATGGCCAACAGATATATGAAAAAATGCTCGTCATCACGAACTATTCAAGCAATGCAAATCAAAACTGCAATGAGATACCACCTCATACCTGTTAGATTGGCTATTATCAACAAAACAGGTAATAACAAGTGCTGGAGAGGCTGTGGAGAAAAAGGAACCCTCATCCACTGTTAGTGGGAATGTAAATTAGTACAACCACTATGAAAGAAAGTATGGTGGTTCCTCAAAAAATTAAGAATAGAACTGCCATATGACCCAGCAATCCCTCTACTGGATATATACCCACAAAACTTGAAAACATGGGTACGTAAAGACACATGCACCCGCATGTTCATCGCAGCATTGTTCACGGTGGCCAAGACATGGAAACAGCCAAAAAGCCCTTCAATAGATGACTGGATAAAGAAGATGTGGTACATATATACTATGGAATACTATTCAGCCATAAGAAATGATGACATAAGATCGTTTATGACAACATGGATGGACCTTGATAACAATATATTGAGTGAAATAAGTAATTCAGAGAAAGCTAAGAACTGTATGATTCCATACATAGGTGGGACACAAATTTGAGACTCATGGACAGAGACAAGGGTGTAGTGGTTACCAGGGGGAAGGGAAGGATGGAGAGGAAGAAGGATGGGGAGAGGGGAGGGGCTTAAAGAGAAACGAATTATAGGGTGACAGAGGATGATTTGACTTTGGGTGATGGGTACACAACATAATCGACTGTCCAAATGATGTGGAGATGTTTTCTCTAAATCTATGTACTCTAATTGATCAATGTCACTCTGTTAACAAAAAAGAAAATCTCACCTTTTGCAGCAATATGGATGGTCCTGGAGATTATGCTAAATGAAATAAACCAGGAAGAGAAATACAAATATTATATTATCTCGCTTATATGTGGAATATAATGAACATAATAAACTGCAAAACAAAATAGAAACAGAAACAGGGCTCAGGGAACAGATGAACAGCTGTCAGAGGGAAGGAGGAAGAGAGGACAGTATCAAAGAAAATGAAGAGATTAGCCAAAAATATACATACATAACACATATATACATACTATAAGGTAGAATAACCAGAGGAAAAGGAGGGGTGAAGGTAGGGAGAGAGGGGCAGAGAGGGCGAATGTGGCTGGGAAAGGACTCTGAATGGGGCATGGCAGGCACGATGTGCTGTGTAGAGGGTGTTATATTGAGTGAGACAGTTAAAACCATGTTAACACAATAAATTAAAAGGGGAGAAAAGAGGTAACATAAAATTGTTCAGTAAAAATCAAAGAACATATGTGATTTTAATGAATGATTCAAACATTAAAAGCTATAATTATTCCTTTTTTTACTTTTTTTTCTTATTAAGTGAGAGGCGGGGAAGCAGGGAGGCAGAGAGACAGACTCCCGTATGTGCCCCTAGAAGGATTCACCCAGCAATGCTCTGCCCACCTAGAGCCACTGCACCATTGCTCAGCAACCAAGCTATTTCAGTACCTGAGGCGAGGCCATGGAGCCATACTCAGTGCCTGGGGCCAACTTGCTCAAACCATTCAAGTGATGGCTGCAGGAAAGGAAGCAGGGGCGAGGGAGGGGAAGGGATAAAGAACCAGATGGTCACTTCTCCTGTGTACCCTGACTGAGAATCAAACCCAGGACTTCCACATGCCAGGCTGATACCACTGAGCCACCCAGGCCAGGACCTGTAATTATTCATAATAAGAAGAGAGAGCTGGGAGACATAGGCCTTGAACTGAAACCTAAATGACTGGAAATGCCAATCTAGAGAGCATAAACTTTGAAGCAACTGAAGGAAGCAAATACTGAAGGGAGGGCTAAAGGCCTAGATGATGTCAATATGTGAAGTAAAGTTGGGAAAAGGTTCCCTGCAGGTGGGACAATATCCTAGAGTTGAGACTAACTCAAGGGCATTAAAGAAACTAATCCTTACCAGTCAGTGTTCTGGAGTCTGAAGGCAAAAAATAGTAAAAAGACTTCACTGTAATGACCATGTCATATAGCCCTTGAACATTCTCTAAGTCTAGTAAGCACATTCAGTGACATAAAGAAGAAATAATTGACAGTAGAACAAATTCTTCAGAAGTTACCTAAGAACCTAAGAAACTCTAAAGAAAAATCTAAATATGTAGCCATTTCCCCATAATTAAAAAAAAATACTTCAGAATTTCAAAACACCTCAAACTACACGTATAAACAAGAAGCAAGTCTATGCTGCAGTATGGTGATTCCAGGCTTGATGTATAATTTTTACTCAGCAGTCAGCCATTAAAGTCACCTAGACATATTTGTGTCATTTTTAAATTTATCCATCATTTTTAAAGCAGCAGACTCAAAATTGTTTGCCAATACACCCAATAATTTTGTTTCCTAATTTTACTGTGTTCCACTTGACAAAAACAGGCTATTGGCTGTGTTATCATAGTTCTTAAGGAATGGCAGTACTTTCCCAGTAATTTTTATCCCTGAATTTTCTACACTAGCAATTCCCTAGGTTGGAAACATGGGTCAGTCGGACTTCAGAATACGGTCTGTGCCTCAAATACTGTCCACGGTTCATTCAAACTTTAATAATAAGACTTAACATGAATGATTCCAGTGCTTGCAGAGGAAAAGGGACTAAACATGGTTATTTTCCTCTTGGCATCAAGCTTAGGGTTGGCTGCCAAGGGAAAATGGCCCTACTCAGTTTCCCTTGCAAGTGCATGTAAACAGCTCAAAGCCAAGGGACATTAACTAAGGCTAGCTAGTTAGATCAAGAGTTATGTTCTTGCTTGGGGAATGCTAGTCTGCCCTGGAGCATAGAGGAAAACATTCAAAATTGTTATATGAATGCCTCCTTCCTCATTGTGAGAAATATCAGGGGAGCAGGAATAATAATAAGAATAATAAAGCAAGAGTGAACAAGCAGAAACAAAGTTAAATTCAAAAGGAAAAGAGCTAATGAGAAGAACAATGGCTAAGAGCTGAAAACTTCATGCTAGTATAAATAAAAGGAACGGTTGAGATAAAGATAATGATGCTTCCAGCAGTGTTAAGGACTACTACCTTTTTCTCCTACTTAAAACTATTGGCACCTTTGTAAAAGTTCCTATCTCTTCCCAAAGTTGTGTGCAATTTATCTTAAAGGCATCTTACTGGTTAATACATCTTTACAATAAACTCTCTGCAAAGTGTAAAGACCTGGAGAAATAAATTGAAATGGCTTTTATGGTGGCTGGGGGTACCAGATTGACAGCTCTGAAAATGGACAGCTTCTGTTTCTACCAAGAACAGATACAGCCTGATAAACAGAGGTGTAAGATTCTCCCACCTGCTTCACCAATATGCCTTCACCTTGACAAAGTAATGGTTGCAAGAAAGAAAGAACAAGTCACCTTTTCCAGCCAGTTCTGTGCTGCTCAGGAGCTGCCATATAGCACAGGTGATAGGAGCATTTCCTTCCTACCAGCAAAACAGAGGCACATCTCACTTATTTCACTTGGAATGGTGAACAGTCAACTCAGATAGTAATAACTTTTGACTCCCCTCAACTCCACTGGATTCAAGGCACTGAACTTAAAGTGAAAACTAACTTGAGTTTCCCATTACAATTTCCCACAGCCATCTAGTTCTCTAACAGTCCTCAGCACTAAATCAGGTAATGCAGTATAGTGTAGCTATTTTATCTGGTTCTCCCAAAGATATTTGAAATGAGTACTCTGCCATCCATGAAATCAAATGAATCTCAGGAACATTTCTATTTATGCAGTGTAAGGGGGATCTTTCAAAAGAGAAAGAAAAAGCATATAAAACGATGGAGCATTTCCAAGAGAACAAGTAACATGCATTTTCCTTTCTGAAAGAAAAGCAGCAAATATGTATGAAAAATTGAGGGGCTTAAGTTAAAGTGGAGGCTTAACATCATTTATTTATGTACTGAACTTAAGAATCACTAAAGTCGTCTTCATCACCTAACCTTAAAATGAGCAGAGACCAATATAACACGACTATCAGATTACAGTCAGTAGATGTTAGAAAACATATGCTTTGTTTATCTTATACTTTCATAAACAATCATGCACAGCTTTCTTTTGTTCCAGAAATCATTCAAGCATATAATAAGAGTTCCAGCAAGTTGAAGCCTTTTGTATCTGGTTATTTTCAGGGAGCTGTAAACCTGCTGCCGCCAAGTCAGTAGTTGTCAGCAAGGACTTAAGAAACAAAAGCCATCATTTCAATTCTCATTAGTAAAGAGCTTCTGCATTTTCAGTCTTCTCCATTAACCCTCATTTACAGTTTGCATTTACTTTTGAAGCAACTTTAAACACCCCTTATGCTTTCAAAAAACAAATGCTCACACTGTAGTACTCATTTAAGTGTTCCCTTAGCTATCCCAGTTTTTCACCCTGCCTTTCCTCTCTTATACCCCAGAGCAGATCTCCAACCATCAGACTTACAGACCTTCAACTGATTTTTCCACATAATCCAAACTTTCTCTTGTCTTTCCTCATCTATTACTTCTTTCTTCCTTTCTTTCTTTCTTTTCTTTTTTCTTTTTCACTTAACAGATATTTACTTAGTATCTCATTGAGACTTTATATGTTCTACATATGTGTTGAAGCAAATCCAAGAGAAAATACCGTACAGTTGAAAAGGCACTAGAACAGAAGTCCTGGGTCCCAGTGTCAGCTCTATTATCCACTGAATATGTGACCTTGAGCAAGTCACTTTCCCTATAAATACTTCTGTTAATAGGGATTGAGCTCTGTCATGTTTAAGAGCCCTTACAGCTCTGAAATTCTACAATTGCATCATCATTAAGGATCAGTGAAAACAGACAAATCTATAACACGATGTTAATAACTTTGAGATACCAATGTCAAGATATTTACATTTTTAGTGGTTGAATACAGGGGCTCTTCTATAGGGAAGTAAAGAAATTCTAACCGTGGTACTTGGGGAACATTAATAGGTCAATGGAGGGATACTTGAGTAGAGAGGTACTCAAATTGCATTTAAAAGACTAGCCTTGACTACTAGTTTACTTGCTATCACTAATTCACTTTCTTCAATTCTCCACTCACCCACTCCAAGAAGGCTTTCATTCCCACACATCCAGTGAAACTGCTCACATCAAGGTTATCCAATGACATCCACAGAATTAAATCTAGTAGTCAATGGCTACACCTCATCTTACTTGACCCATCATCAACATTTGACATATTTGGTCAATCCTTTATTTAAACACTTTCTCTATGGGGCATCTATGAATCCCTTACTTCTCTAACTACATCACTGGTGGCTCCTTATCTTTCTTTGCTAGTTTCTCTTCTTCACCTCAATGCCTTAATGTTAGAGTGCTCCCAGCACTGAATTTGTTGCTTCTCTTCTCTGTGTGTACTCACTCCCTAGTGATAGTTTCCAATCCCATGGTTTTAAATTCTGTCTGTATGCCAAAAAATTCCAAAGTTATACCTTTATCCAAGACCTCTTTTTTGAACTCTGGATTCGAATATCAAGATGGCTCATGGGTCTCTAAAATTTTTTTCTGATGTTCTTGCCCAAACCTAATACAAACAGTTCAGTTGATAAAAGCTCTATTTTTCAGAAGCTCTGTCTAAAAACTTTTGTGGGTATTCTTAGTCGCTTAATTTTCTTCATTCCTTATATCTCACTTATTAGAATACTTGCTTTAGATTAAAAATATATCAGAATTGAATTACTTCTAACCTGTGTTACCATCTCTCTTTTAGAGCTACGACAGCTTCCGAATAGGTCTCCCTGCTTCTATCTTTGCTCCTTAGAATCTATTTACAACACAGAAGTCACAGTGGTCTTTTGAAACACATACTCAAGACCTCCATATGATCACAAAAGTTTTCACAATGATTTACAGGCTTTACTTCATCTTGTCTTCATAACAGTTTTGATTTCTCCTCCTCCTACTTTCCGCCGTGTTTACTCCACTCCAATGACAGAGGTCTTCTTACCTCAAACATGACAGGCATGGCCTTAGCACTAGCTCTTCTTCTGCCTTCAGATATCTGCACAACCAGTTCCCCCATCTCTTTTGAGTCTGTTCATTTCTCACCTTTTCAGTGAGAACCTGACCATTTTATCCTGATCAAGTGTTCTTGATCCCTTGTATCTTGATCTACCTTTTTGTTCTCCATAGCCATTATTACCTTTAATATTCTGTTTAATCTACTTATATTTAATGCTTTTGTTCTGTCTTCCCCTGTTAGAATGTAAGGCACAGAATCTCTTTCTATTTGTTCATTTGTGCATCACAGGTACCTGGAACTGTCCCAAGCACCTCTTTAAATGAATGATGAATCAATAGATCACTGAATGGGCAAATGAATAGATAATAATGGTTCTATAGCTATCAGATAATAATATCATAAGAAGCTACATATGGAATAATAAGCTTGACACAGCCTTGCCATAATTATCCAATCACTGCCCAATCTGGCTGCTTCTTCTGGATTGTTTGATGTTACTGCTCCATTCTTCCCATTGTGGAGACCCTTGACCATCAACCAGCAGAATCTCAGGAAAAAAAAAAAATTATAACATTGGGCTGAAGAGGCAAAAGAGCTCTGTATCTATCCTGAGTGACTTAGAATAAAACTTATAAAATAACTATCATATAGTTCTGCATGAGAAGTATGAAAAAGAAGAATAATAATTAACAGTTACTGAAGTCTAATTATGTAGCAGACATTTTTATAAACTTTCTCAAATATAAACTCATTTCTTTCTTGCATCAACCCCTAGCTCCTGACCTCACACCTCTCTCCCTATTACTGGCTTTGATCCATTGGCACAACAATCTGAAAGTAACAGAAGTGCAATGGGAGATTAAAAACTAAGGAAGTAGACCATGGCCTTTAACATTTTTACAGAAAAAATGTTATCTCTGTCAAGCACAGCTACCATATCTCCATGAAGCCAGGTTGAGAAAACGTTTATGTTGACACATTGAAAGTCAAATATTCAAGGGTAATTAGATTTCTCCAAGGTGAAGCACAGAGGTGGCCTAGTTAGAAGTGGATATAGAATTTTTGCTGCCTAGCCATAAATTGACATTGACTTGCCATATACACGTAATCACATTTCTAAGTATTTTTGCTTATAGTTTAAGCAGTTATTTTACACATTTTCTGTACTAATCTTTTACAAAATTGATAGCTTCACAAAATAATTTACTAGTTTACCTATGCTCAACTCAAGTGGCTTTTTATTACCTGAAAAAGTCATTTCAACTACCTTCCTTGAAGTCATCCTTTACCTGCTTCTAATCATGTTAACCTTCTCAAAGTTGAAGTCTTTCACTTCCTCCAGATATTTCATCAACTCATTCAGCTTACATTTATTGAATGCCTATTGAAATGCAATTACAATGCTAAATAACACAGTCCCTCAATTTATTCTCTAATAGCAAAAGAGAACCCAATACTCTGAAAGTTTTATATAAGAACCCTAACATCTATAAAAAGAAGAATATGAAAATAAGACATTTGTGTTCATAAAATGGAATACTCTAATATATTTTTTATTTTATTTATGTTGTTATGAAAGCAAGTTTAAATAGCATTAAAAAAAACTTCATGAGTCTTACACGATGCTGGGTTATGTGAATGATGTATAGTACCCTGAAAGTCCCCAAGACTCTTTGATCATATCCGGTATCAGTAGAAGGTGGCTACCTCCACATAATTCCCAAGCAAGACATCTCTCTGCAAAGCAGACTAATGGTCATTTATCACTCTACTAAGCCAGCTGCAGAATAATCTAAGCCCAAATTTGGGTGATTGAATTATTTTTCTCAGTGAGGTTTCATCAACCATTATCACAATCTCAGGAAGTTGTCCTTCTGTGGATTTAAATTGCCATAGAAAACTATATTTTTCTTTCAACACATATTTCCAAATTTCATTGCTCTGCATGGAGAGGAAGAAGCATATGTTGTTTCTCAAAACCACTCACTTAAAACAACTGAGAATCATCTGGTTGTTTAGACCAGAGGAGCAATGGACATGCACCATCCAGAAATCTCCTTTTGTCTGACAGTCTCAGTTAAAAATGCTACAAACTTGCATCAATAACATGCTGATTATGTCTATCATCAACCCACTACCACTGCCACCAACCCTTCAAGACGTACCAGGAATCTTAAAAATCTTCACCAATCTTCTACTCTTCTTCTATACATTTTCTTTTGTCTCCCAGAGGAGAAACAGACCTGTGATCTTATCAGCTTTACTTAGCAATATGTATTAAAATTACGAACTTTGTCACAGAGTTTTTGGTTTACAGTAGTGTCGTCACAAAGGAGATTTGAAATGAGCTAAGATTACATTTCAGCCCTCGAGTAAAAACCACTGAAAACCACAGCCAGGATAGTTCTAGTTGTTGACATTTGGATCTAAAGAGAACAATCCTTTTAATCTAATGTTCTTCCAAAGTGAAGGTAGCAGAATACACCACCCCAAAATTTGTCTCTTTGGCATAAGAATTATTTTGAGCTAAAGGCAATTGAGAAGAAGCAGATACAAGAAAATCACTTGGCCTTCCCTTTATCTACCTAAAAGCGGGACATAAATTTGTAAAGGTGTCCCTTCCCCCTCTCCACCAGGAAGGACAGACGTTTCCAAAGACAAGTCTAGACCTTTATTAGCACCAGAGGAGTTCACATAACAAACTTTAGTAACTATCCCTTATCTTCCATTAGTTATTCCATATATTAACCTTTCCACAATTTGCCACCCTAGAAACACATATATTAACCTTTCCTTTGTCTTGTTACTTCCCCCAAAAATTATTATTTTGTTTTTTTGTTAAGATGCTTTATAAGTCCAAGTTCTAACCATCACTTTGAGTTACTCATCACTGAGTATTCCCATGTGTTCTCACACTGCACATGCTAATAAGCATGTTTGTTTTCTCTTGTCAATCTGTCTTTTGTCAGTCTAATTTACAGAACCCCTATTATTGAACCTAAAATAGGTAAAGGGAAAACATACTAGAGAGCAAGGAGGGATAGTAAATTGTTTTTCTCTAAAAAGAGATATTACCTATCTTGGAACTTATTAATCCAGTGTCTTCTATGGTCACAAAAACCTCCCAACATCTACAGATAAGTAATAAATCAAGATAAACCATGTTGGTCAAATGAGTTTGTAAAATATGATTTTTATGTTTGCTCGCTTAGAGTTTTGCATTGGGGGCTGGGCAGCACTAGGTATATGAGGGTCTGTGAAATTGCAAATTACCTTCCTTTTGGGAATAGCCATTGTTTTGCTAATGCTTGATGGAGGAGAGGTTTTCTGCCAGAAAGTTTTGAAAAGGAAAGAGCAGAAGGAGGAGAAGGAGAAAGAAGCTATGTTTGCAGGGTGAGAGAGAGAAGCCATGTGTTGCAGGGAGAGCAGAGAAAATGCAGAGTGCTGAAGAAGAAACAAGTTTGTGCAGAGGAGGGAGATGCTGTGCAGATGGGGAACCAGAGGTGAGGGGCTTGTGCAAGCTCCACTGAGACTGATGGGGCCTTTGATTCTAGGAAGAACCGGAGAAGATTCTCCTTGTTGTGGAACCGGATAATGTGTCAGGGCTTTGTGAGCTCTGAATAAATGAAAATGGAATTGTTTTCTCTGTGTGTTTGCTCGTCAGCCAGTGCGAGACTTTAATAAAGGAATGGCCCACCATTCTTTGGCTCCACTGTTTCTTTACCATCTGCCCGAATCCAGAGAGAACCTGCATCAGAATGGCCATGATGGCAAAGGCCCTTGGCCTTACAAGTGACAATTTTCATTTTTTCAGTTTTGAAAAATTATAAAATTAAAATAATCTTTTCTCTTTTTTTAAGAGAAGCAGAAAACAATAGGCACAGTACATGTAATGATGCATTAAATGTAACTAACATTTTGGAGTTCATCCCCAAAGACAGACTAGTCAACAGTAGAGAAATCTATGGGACTTCGATTAGCCATCACAGTTTTTCATTTTATTTTTTGATTAACTTTTTTCATGGATAGCTGGAAAATGCCAAATAGAATGAAAGGCAAGTTTGTAATTAAACTAGGTTGCCCAAGGCAAGAGAGAGACAGGCAAATCCTATATAACTCAGGTCCTAAGTAACATCCTCCACATGACAGAGTTTCTTCATACATTTTTAAATCAGGTTTTAAAGTTTTGCATATATACACTGAAATAAGTGTTTCTTTGGGGGAAATATATTATTTTGCATAAAGGTTTTCTTTTTCTCTTAAATATACATTTTCCCCTATATTTTAAAACATGCAGTACACCGAAACATGTGGAAGCAATAAAGAAAAAAAACTGTCATGAGAGAGAAATAAATGATAAAACTTACATATGTGAATTTATTAATAATACCTTAATACATACCTTGACCACAGTATTAACCAAATCATATTCTCTAGATAGCAAATAAAAACTAATTGTTGTATGTTTATTATATGGAAAGGAATATAACTCCTGTAGGAAAACATCTGATTTAAAACAAAATTCACTTTAATTTGGCCAACTTCTCCATGTTATTTTTATGCTCAAAATGTAACAACGCAGACTACATGATAGAATAGTTGGATGAATGTACACAGAATGGTATTGACGAGTGAATCAAGGTCGTTCTGCAGCAAGATTTTTCATAGGATGACACAGCTCTCTGCCTTTGGACCATCAGCTTTTCCCATCAATACTTATATTTTAAAAAATAAGTTTAGCACATTAGTCATAAGTACACAAACTGAAATAAATAGCTAAGATGGTAAAATAACTATATTAAGTTTCCAGAAGGACTCAACAGGCTAGAAGTATAGGCCAAAACTAACAAGACATAATTGTATTAGGATAATGGTATAGTTCTACATCAGGATCAAAAACTCAGGTACAAAATTAGAAAACAATGGAAAAACAGGAGCCAGGGTCTCTATGTCGCAAAATGTCTGAAATGTAGAATGAGAGCACACCTGTAGCTTCAATCATTTTAACTCTCTTAGCTCTATTTTCTCATCTAAAATCTGGGAAATACAGTATCTGTCTCTCAACGGTTGTTGGGCAGTTTAAATGCGACAATGTGTGAGATGAAATCTTATACAGCTGTCTATGTGAGCCAAGGACCTGTGAGCCCACACCCAATGTCAGCATCAGATCCAGTGGTAAAAGGCCTCCAGTGTGCTTACTACAGGTCAAACTAAGGAAAAAGCGCTATGATCAGGTTTAAGGGCCTCAGTTTTAGAGAAGTGGAGCAATGTTAGAAAACATTTTTTGAGTATCCACTTATGTGTCTAATAGGCTCTGGAGTATTCAACAGGAACCATGGTCTTTGTGTTTAAGGAGCTTTCAGACTAGAAACAAATGATAGATGAAATAGTTTCTCTAGAAGAAGCTGGTTTATTTACTGCCAGTTCTGTAAGAAAAGTCAATGAGAAATCATTGACTCAATCATTTTTATATCACCCACTGCATCTAACCCAGCATTTGCTCACTGTATCTACTCAGTAAACATTTTTTGAATGAATGAGTGATAAAAGTTTTGCCTAGAAAAGAGAAGATTTAGGGAGAACCAGAAAACTCTCCTTCATATTTTGAAATTCTAACTTAAGGAGTAGACCTATAATTGTAGCTTTAGAAAGCAGAATCCAGGGAGAAAGGGTGAGGGGTCAAAGAGGAAGATTTGAGTTTTCTGTGGGAAAACTGAAATAACTAGAGCCACTGATGCAGAAAGGACTGGCTTGAGAACTGGTGAGTGTCCCGTCACTGAGCGCATTCAGCAAGAGGGTATATGGGACCATCGGGATGCTGTAGAGGAGATTCCTACTGGGCTATTGGGTGCTGGACCCTATGGAAAAAATACTTATTTTTCAGAGATGATGATCTGAGGTTTAGAAGGTTATAGTCCTGATACTTAATGCCTGTATTATAAAACCTATCATATATGGTGCCAGGAAATTAAACAGGACAATAACATTTGGTTTAAACAATTAAAAATAAAGAAAGAAAAACAAAAGGGAAAATGACAATTTAAAAATTATTTCAGGTTATAATGAGAACTCCACAAGGTGTACAGCATCTGGTATTGATATATAGGAACATACAGCTCCATCTTCATGCAATTTGACAAAAACTTCTCCTGAAGTCCTTGGTTCCACCATGGAAGACTGAATTGGAAAAACTAGTCCATAGTTGATCAAATGCATAAAAGGAATTTTTGCCAGTATGCTTGCAAAAGAGTGTGATTACTTCATATGTAGCAATTTATATAACAATTCCCAGATTCAGGTGCAGATCCCCCAAAACTGCAGCTTCCCTATCCCTTGAGTAAAATAAATCAAGTGCAGACCACAGTGAAAAGTATACCCATGTCTTCATCATGGGCTGCCCTCCAAGTCTTAATATCTGAACACCATGTGCTGAATTAATCGAAAGAAAAACACTACACTAACAACAACACTGCTGGTACTCAGTCATGGCAAACACCATGAGGATGGCATATGAATGTCCTATATTTGATGAATATTGCTTTGTAACAGCAAAGATATTTATTGCTATAAGATTAATCAAGGTTATTATATTTATCTGGGCCTGGGAATCCTAAAGTTTGGTCTTCTTTGTGTATTTCTATTCAAAGACCACAAGTCATGGTGTATTATTGTGAGATATCTGCCTTCATCATTAAGACAAACTCTCTTGTGACCTTAAAGAAAGATTTGGATAGTGGATCTAAATTACCCTTTCAAGGAATTTGTGTACTTGTCCTCTTCTAAAAGTTATATATTTTTGCTTTTCTTTACTTAAAAATAAAGTAAGTAAAAGAAAGAAAGCTCAATCTTTTTTCTTTCCAAGTCTTTGCTTTGAGGTCCATGGTTGGTGGACGTTTGACCTCCTGCAGGACCCTTCGCCTGCTACCCTGCTCTTTCATGTTGATTACTATGTCAGGGACACTGATATTCCTTCTCAGGCCACTTCAGCAGTACAACGTTTCAATTACTTTATTTAAGAAGTGGTTTGAAATATTTCCCAGCTCAGTTTAACACCTCCCAGAGTGCATTTCCAGAGTGTGTAAGTTCCCTGCCAAACAGCCAGCCCGGCTGCAATTGCAGGTAGGAACAGCTAACCCGACAAACGAGGTTACATTTGTTTGGCACTTCCCCCAGGCTAGCAAGAGTCGAAACTGTGGGAAGCTAAAATGAGAAGCTGTTCTCGTGAACAGTAAACTAAGTAGCATAGCAAAGAGCATGGTCCAGGGTCTAGGACAAAGGACAAAGCAGGAGAGGGAGGTGCCGCCTGAATGCTCAAGCTGCTAGGCACAATCACAAACCAATGTGCACTGTAAGACCCACGGCTACAACTGGACCATGTGGCCCTTTTAGATGAATGCCATAACCCAAACCAGCAAACAGCTATTTTGATCCACCTCTCCAACCTATATGTATTTTAATTGTTTAAGTAAATATGGTGAAAAATAAATGAGGTTGTACACTAGCCTTCAAAGGCCGCACAACCTTACCTCTCCAGAAGCCTTTTGACTATTTGGCTCTGCCTTCTTGCTGACTCCATTTGCCACAAGTTGTTATATTAAATTCAGGCTCCAACCCTCCTAGGTTATACTCCACAACCCATTTTTCATTTAACTTCTAAATGTTAAGATAAATATGAATCTCATCAGTAAACATTGTGACAATCATCTTTTTAACTGTCATTCATATAAACTTATGCACATCACTTTCTAAATCACACTGAGATGTATCAGTTGTTCACATATAAACATATTTAACAGAATTCTGTCATTTCCTGGTATGTATATTCATTTGTGAATGACTCACTTCATACATCTTTATAAACCTGAGAAACTATCTTTTGAGTTATTCACAGATTAGGGCAATGATGCCAGCTGCTGACTCAAAAGCTGACAATGTATGCAGGGTCAGCCCTGGAGAAAAAGTAGCTGAAAGTCATGGCTCTGGGATCATTTTAATCCATGTTTGGGTACAAGAAATGTCACAGAGGTTCATCTGAAATGAAATTATCCTTTTCTCTTAGCGTATTTTGTACCACGTAATCCTCTAACTCTTTATTAAACATTATCTTTCCCATCTGCTCTAGTGAATGTGCAACACCTTGTGGACCAACTCCTGGCTGATTGGTTTTTATGGGCAACATGATCTCAGTTTTATGCACATACTTAGGATTATCTCAAAGACAAAGAGGATGAACAATCCATTAACTATAATAAGCAACTACACATCTCAACGTAGCCACAGCATATATTTGATTTCAAAAGAAAAGGCTGAATTAAAATAAGTCTGTCCAAAAATGTTTAACCTCCAATACATAGAAACAGTATTTTCTGTTCTCCATGCTCTGGTGAGCAGTGCTACTAGAAATCACATTTCAGTCCCACTCAATCAGACTTTCCAGCCCTTAAATCTTATTTTAAGATGTGACACTACAGCAAGTAAAAGGTCCTCTTGAAAGCCTCTTTGTGATGATCTGTGTGCAAAGCACACAAAGCACACACACACATATGCACACAGCACTTTTTTTTTAATTGATTGATTTTAGGGAAAGAGAGAGAGATTTACTGTATGTGCCCTGACCAGGGATCGAACCGGCAACCTTGGCATATCAGAATAATTCTCTAACCAGCTGAGCTACCTGGCCAGGGCCCACATGAACACTTTTTAAAAGAAAATGCATTGTTATTATTTTATTTAGAAAACTTATTATATAGGTACTTTAGAGTTACATATATCCTATTGCTTAACTTTATAAAACATCAATCTGGAAAATTCAGTCAAATATAGTTATCTGATAAAGCTCAATTTTATCATTAGTCAGGGTAATTACAGACAGTAGAAAACCATTGGTATTATTTATTTCAATATTTAACTCAATGTAAAAATAATCTACTAGGACCTCATTTGCCCACCTCCTAATCTAAACATGAACATTATTATATAAGTTTTCACACTCCTGTTTTATTAATAAGCTCAGTTTGTCTTCTTTGCTGACCCTTCAAACAACTTACTTTCTCTATTACTCTAACGCTTTATGATCCTGTAATCATAATGATTATGAAGGCATCTGATCACAGTGTATATATTAATGACAAGACGTATCAGGCCACGTTTTCACAGCTTACTGATTTCATTGATAAGAGCTATGAGGCTGCCTCCTTGCGACTTGTATCTCAAAGTAATTTAAAAACTAGCTTCTTTTTTATTTTATTTTTTTTAGCAGTTTGAACTTCATTTTGCATTGAATTGGAAATATCACATTCTGCTGAAAGAATGTACCAGTCACCTGTTTGATTTTGCAGACAAAAAGGTGTGAATAACAGGTACAGGAGTTAATCATGTACCTAGAGTGAGGGTTTTCAAGCTCTTGTGTATGCTTTGTTGTTGTTGTTTTAGATTCTTATTTATTCATTTTAGAGAGGGAGAGAGAAAGAGAGAGAAGGTAGGAGGAGCAGGAAGCATCAACCCCATATGTGCCTTGACCAGGCAAGCCCGGGGTTTCAAACCAGCAACCTCAGCACTCCAGGTTGATGCTTTATCCACTATGCCACCACAGGTCAAGCAAATGTTTCTTTCTTCATAACCTTGCTTAAGGAAAGAATGGTAAAGTGCAGAGCTGAGTGTCATCTTCAAATTGTGGTTCAGGGCCTTATTTCACAGGTAAAAGTCAAGGTCAAGCCAAGGTGAAGCACCAGATAGGGGTGTTGAAACAGGCACCAGTTGTCCAAAAGACTGTCTCTGGGAACAAAAGAGGAGGCGTGGCAGTGAGAGGAAGAATTCTTTCCACTGGGTTCTCTTTTGTGCCGTTTGAACATGTTACCAGTGCTCAAATTATTTTAAACAAACAAATTAAGCAGTTACTACATAGTATGTGCCCCCTCCAAGCACTGTGACAACCCGTACTGATCCTAAAAGTCAGCACTAGCAACAGGACGCAGTGGTCAAGGTTGCCTTCCAGAGACCCAGACCCTCAATTTCCACCCCCCCCCTGATCCCAAGTGTGGGTCCACTTCCCCCTTGTTCTCTTGGCCTCAGCCAGTGCCCTTAGATTTCCACCCTGTCAAAGCTAGTTTTCAAAAAACCTGTTTAGTTTATTGAATATAAATGCATGATAACAGCTTTGCTTTCTTTGACATACATAAAAATATAATGTCAGACTAAAAGAAACCATTCAGTCTTCATTGTGGGAACATTGGAGACAAATGTCCCTAGATCAAACAATTGGTTGGGGAAGATATCTGTGTATGTTCTGGTTTAGCAGGGAAGAGATATCCGGAAGGGATGGGGAAGGTGGGGAAGGGAAAAGAAGGAGGGCTGAGATCCCAAGCATAAGAGGTAGCAAGAGTATGCAGTGCTGTGTGGGAGGATGGCCTGTAGGGCATGCATCCTGGCTTGAGTGAACACATCTCAGCTAGGCCTGCTCGAGCACACCTCCAGGCAAAAAGCTAAAAAAAAAAAAAGATGGCGATGGAGTAGGCGGACGTACCAACTTCCAACTCCCAGAACCAAAGTGGATTATAACTCAATTTTAAGAACCATCATCTGGATAAACCAACTTTGAACCAAACTAAGTGGACTCTTCAACCAAGGAACACTGCAGAAGCCACATTGAGACTGGTAGGAATAGCGAAAACGCGAAGAGGGCTGCCCAGCTCCCCGGAGCAAACGGCAGCCCGGAGAGACCCGCGGGGCGGGAGAAGAGTTTGGCAGAGAGGGAGGGACCTGGGTCCCAGGAACCAAGCCCCAGCCCGCAGTCCCAGAGCCTAGAAGAGGTGTATGGACAGTATTGAGATGTGAAGCAAGTGAGGATACTGTTTGTGAAAAAGGGAGAGTTTTCTGAGACCCAAGATTCTTTTTAAAGAGACAGCGCAGAAACCCTCTCGCACAACCACGCACCCGGGGAGCCGGGGAACGGGGACAGAGGAGAGGAACAGAGCAGCAGGAACAGAGAGTGGACTGAAGGCACGAGAACACTCTGAGGGACAGCCATCCTGACCCCTGGGCTAAGTCATTTCCCTAATCGAAAACGAATATTTCCGCTGGAACTAGCAATACCAGCAAAGGGAGACAGGACACTAGCCAAACAAGCTCTCCTGAGGCAATTAGAGCAGAGCTGCTTTGAGAGAGGGAGCTCCCAAACCTACAGTGTGGAGACTTAAGACACTGCTATCTCTCTAAACGCTGCAGAAGGGATGTTGGCGGCAGGACGCTGAAAAGCGGTCCTGTCGGCGTGGGCGGAGGCACAACCGATGAGAGCTTAGTCTAGCCTAGCAGGGGCAGAGGAAACGCGCGAAAGTGGTCCGACAGCTGCGGGCCGCCTGTGACCCCACTTGTGGGGAAAAATACGGGCAGAGATCGGCACTGCGACTCTGAGCAAGCCGGCCCTGACCGCGGGGACGGGGCTAGGACCAGGGACGGGCGAGGGGCTCGCGACTGGGCTAACGCTGCCAACCCTGCCCGGAGGGAAAAACCACAGTGGGTTGAAATCCTTAGTGTGCGCGCGCTGGATTTCGTGGCTTAGCTCACGCTACTAGCCCCGCCCGGCTAGAGAAATCCCGGTGCCTGGCCACCATACGTGCGCGAGCTGGCCCCGAACGTGAGGGCGTGGTAGAGTCCTGATCCATCGGAAGCTAGCAGCTGAGCTAACGCCAGCAAACACGCCCGGCCCAATAAACTGCAGTTTGTGACCCTACGCAGGAGGGCCCCGGCCTCGAGGGCGGGGCTAAATTCTGGACCGGCAAAGGCTCACAGCTGAGAGCATGTCAAAAGCCCCGCCCAACCCGCAAAACTGTGGCGAGCAGGCTCTGACTACGGGGGCGGGGCTTAAGCCTTCCGGAAACGGGCTGGTCCCGCAGCTGAGCAAAGGTGCTCACCTCTGCCCTTGGTACTAAGGCTTGTGGCTTGAGTGACAGCCCCTCCTGCGGAGGAGAGGTGGAAATCACAGCAGCAGCCACAGTAGGCTGTCGTTGGCAACGCCCATACCCAACCACCCTAGGCAGCAGCAGAGGGGGTGGCAGGCCTGCAAACAGACCACACCTAAGGAACACAAAGGGAACCCCTACTGGACTCCAGTGCCCACAACTTGCCTATACACAGATAAAATGGGCAGGCAGAGGAATGCAAACCAAATGAATCAAGAGAAATCCACAGAGAAGGACCTGAATGAACAAGATATAACCAAACTACCAGAAGCAGAATTTAGAATAATGATAGTTAGGATGTTCAAAGAAATTAGAGCAACAATGGATAGTCACTATGAACACTTAAATAAAGATATAACAAGTATAAAAAATGAAATTGAAATAATAAAAAAGAATCAGACAGAAATGACAAATACAGTATCAGAACTGAAGAACACAATGGAAGGAATTAAAAGCAGGATGAATCACGCTGAGGATCGAATCAGCGAGTTAGAAGACACAATAAACAAAGGCACAGAAGCAGAGAAGAAAAAGGAAAAGAGACTCAAGAAATGTGAGGAAACTCTAAGGAAGGTCTGTGACAACATGAAGAGAAACAACATTCGCATCATAGGGGTGCCTGAAGAAGAGGAGAGAGGACAGGAAATGGAAACTGTGTTCAATCAAATCATAGCAGAAAACTTCCCTAAATTAAGGCTGGGAAACATTCCACACGTTCAAGAAGCACACAGAACTCCATTAAAGAGAAACCCAAAAAGATCTACACCAAGACACATCATAGTTAAAATACCAAAGCTAATGGATAACGAAAAAATCTTAAAAGCTGCTAGAGAAAAAAAGGCTATCACCTACAAAGGAGCCCCCATAAGGATGACATCGGACTTCTCAACAGAAACACTTGAAGCCAGAAGGGAATGGCAAGATATAATCAAAGTAATGCAGAACAAGAACCTACAACCAAGACTACTCTATCCAGCAAGGCTAACGTTTAAAATTGAAGGAGAAATAAAGAGCTTTCCAGACAAAGAAAGCCTCAAGGAATTCATTAAAACCAAACCAATTCTGCAAGAGATACTACGAGGCCTGTTGTGAACAGTTTAAAGGGAGGAAAGAATATAGCAAAAGAAGAATACAGCTTTAAAGAATAAAATGGCAATAAACAACTACATATCAATAATAACCTTAAATGTAAATGGATTAAATGATCCAATCAAAAGACATAGGGTAGCTGCATGGATAAAGAAACAGGACCCATACATATGCTGTCTACAAGAGACACACCTTAAAACAAAAGATGCACATAGACTGAAGGTAAAAGGATGGAAAAAAATATTTCATGCAAATGGAAATAAAAAAAAAGCCGGGGTAGCAGTACTTATAGCTGACAAAATGGACTTTAAAACAAAGGCTGTAGTAAGAGATAAAGAAGGACACTACATAATGTTAAAGGGAACAATTCAACAGGAAGATATAACTATTATAAATATCTACGCACCAAATGTAGAAGCCCCGACATACATAAAGCAGACTTTGATGGACATAAAGGGCGAGATTAACAGCAATACTATCATAGTAGGGGATTTCAATACCCCACTAACAACACTGGATAGATCCTCAAGAAAGAAAATTAATAAAGAAACAGCAGACTTAAAGGATACACTAGATCAAGTTGATTTAATAGATATCTTCAGAACTTTTCATCCTAAAGCAGTAGAATATACATTCTTCTCAAGCGCTCACGGTACGTTATCTAGGATAGACCACATGTTAGGACACAAAAATGGTCTCAATAAATTTAAGAAAATTGAAATCATATCAAGCATTTTCTCTGATCACAACGCCATGAAACTAGAAATTAACCACAAAAGAAAAAATGAAAAATACTCAAATACTTGGAAACTAAATAGCATGTTATTAAATAATGAATGGATTAACAATGAGATCAAAGAAGAAATTAAAAAGTTTCTAGAAACAAATGATAATGAGCATACATCAACTCAAAATTTATGGGACACAGCAAAAGCAGTACTGAAAGGGAAGTTCATTGCACTACAGGCATATCATAGGAAGCTAGAAAAAGCTCAAATAAGCAACCTGACCCTGCAGCTAAAAGAACTAGAAAAACAACAACAAATAAAACCCAGGACCAGTAGAAGAAAGGAAATAATAAAGATCAGAGCAGAAATAAACGACATAGAGGCTAAGGAAACAATACAGAGGATCAATGAAACCAGGAGCTGGTTCTTTGAAAAGGTAAACAAGATTGATGAACCTCTAACTAGACTCACCAAGAAAAAAAGAGAGAGGTTTCAAATAAATAAAATTAAAAAGGACAGTGGAGAAATAACAACTGATACAACAGAAATACAAAGCATTGTAAGAAAATATTATGAAGAACTCTATGCCAAAAAATTAGACAATCTAGATGAAATGGACAAATTTCTTGAATCATATAAACTTCCAAAAATCAATCTGGAAGAATCAGAACACCTAAACAGAACAATTACAACAATTGAGATCGAAACAGTTATCAAAAAACTCCCGAAAAAGAAAAGTCCTGGGCCTGATGGCTTCACAAGTGAATTCTATCAAATATTTAAAGAAGAACTAACTCCTACCCTCTTCAAGCTATTTCAAAAAATTCAAGAGGAAGGAAGACTTCCAAACTCCTTTTATGAAGCGAGCATAATTCTAATCCCAAAGCCGGGCAAAGACAACACAAAGAAAGAAAATTATAGGCCTATATCCCTGATGAATTTAGACGCTAAAATTTTCAACAAAATATTAGCCAACCGATCCAGCAATATATGAAAAAAATCATACACCATGATCAAGTGGGATTTATTCTGGAGAGGCAAGGCTGGTTCAATATTCGCAAATCAATCAATGTGATTCATCACATAAACAAAAGGAAGGATAAAAATCACATGATAATTTCAATAGATGCAGAAAAGGCATTTGATAAAATCCAGCACCCATTCATGCTCAAAACTCTCAGTAAAGTTGGAATACAAGGAACATTCCTTAACATGATAAAGGCCATCTACAACAAACCCACAGCAAACATCATACTAAATGGACAAAAATTAAAAGCAATCCCCTTAAGATCAGGAACCAGGCAGGGTTGCCCACTTTCACCACTCTTATTCAACATAGTTGGGGAAGTCCTAGCTATAGCAATCAGACAAAAAGAAGAAATAAAAGGCATCCAAATCGGAAAAGAAGAAGTAAAACTGTCATTATTTGCAGATGATATGATATTGTATATAGAAAACCCTAAAGTCTCAGTCAAAAAACTACTGGACCTTATAAATGAATTCAGCAAGGTGGCAGGATATAAAATTAATACGCAGAAATCAGAGGCATTTCTATATACAAACAATGAATTGTCAGCAAAAGAACTTAAGGAAACAATCCCCTTCACTATTGCAGCCAAAAAAATAAAATACCTAGGAGTAAATTTAACCAAGGAGGTTAAGGACTTGTACTCAGAAAATTATAAAACATTGATAAAGGAAATCAAGGAAGATACAAACAAGTGGAAGCATATACCGTGCTCATGGCTAGGAAGAATAAACATCATTAAAATGTCTATACTACCCAAAGCAATTTATAAATTCAATGCAATACCAATTAAAATACCAATGACATACTTCAAAGATATAGAACACATATTCCAAAAATTTATATGGAACCAAAAAAGAACACGAATAGCCTCAGCAATCCTAAAAAGAAAAAACAAAGCAGGAGGTATCACTCTTCCAGATATCAAGGTTTACTATAAGGCCATTATACTCAAGACAGCCTGGTACTGGCATAAGAACAGGCACATAGATCAATGGAACAGAACAGAGGACCCAGAAATAAACCCACAGCTTTATGGACAACTGATATTTGACAAAGGAGGAAAGAACATACAATGGAGTAAAGACAGCCTCTTTAACAAATGGTGTTGGGAAAATTGGACATCTACCTGCAAAAAAATGAAACTAGACCATCAACTTACACCATTCACAAAAACAAATTCAAAATGGATAAAAGATTTAAACATAAGCCGTGAAACTATAATCATCTTAGAAGAAAACATAGGCAGCAAGCTTTCCGACATCTGTAGCAGCAATATATTTGCTGAATTATCTCCATCAGTAAATGAAATAAAAGTCAAGATAAACAAATGGGACTATATCAAACTAAAAAGTTTTTGCACAGCTAAAGACAATAAGAACAGAATAAAAAGACAAACCACACAATGGGAGAACATATTCGACATCACGTCTGATAAGGGGTTAATAACCAAAATTTATAAAGAACTTATAAAACTCAACAATAGGAAGACAAACAACCCAATCAAAAAATGGGCAAAAGAAATGAATAGAAATTTCTCCAAAGAGGACATACAGATGGCCAATAGACATATGAAAAAATGCTCAACATCACTAATCATTAGAGAAATGCAAATTAAAACCACAATGAGATATCACCTCACACCAGTCAAAATGGCACTCATCTGCAAAACAACACAGAATAAGTGCTGGCGAGGATGTGGAGAAAAGGGAACCCTTCTGCACTGCTGGTGGGAATGCAGACTGGTGCAGCCACTGTGGAAAACAGTTTGGAGATTCCTCAGAAAATTAAAAATCAAACTGCCTTTTGACCCAGCTATCCTTCTTTTAGGAATATACCCTAAGAACACCATAGCACTGTTCGAAAAGAAGAAATGCGCCCCCATGTTCGTGGCAGCATTGTTCACAATAGCGAAGATCTGGAAACAGCCCAAGTGTCCATCACAAGACGAGTGGATTAAAAAGCTTTGGTACATATATACTATGGGATACTACTCAGCCATAAGAAACGATGACATCGGATCATTTATAACAAAATGGATGTACCTTGATAACATTATACGGAGTGAAATAAGTAAATCAGAAAAAAAAGAAAAACTGAGAACAGCATGATTTTATACATAGGTGGGACATAAAAGTGAGAATATGAGACATGGACAAGAGAGTGGCGGTTATGGGATGGGGGGAGGGGGGAAGAGTGGGATAGGGAGGAGGGGAGGGACACAGGGGAAACCAAATAGAAGGTGACAGGGGACAATTTGACTTTTGATGACGGGTATGCAACATAATTGAATGATAAGATAATCTGGAGATGTTTTCATTGTACATATGTACCCTGATTTATTGGTGTCACCCCATTAGAATTAATAATAATAAAATATATATATAAAAAAAAAAAGCTAAAAAAACAAAATCCTTGCTCCCAGCCCCTCCCGATGCTCCCAGGGTCTGCTGGAGCCCCAAGCACCAGGGTATGCATAAAACTCTACCACTGAGCCTGACCTGTGGTAGCGCAGTGGATAAAGGGTCAACCTGGGAACACTGAGGTCGCCAGTTCAAAACCCTGTACTGGTCTGGTCAAGGCACATATGGGAGTTTATGCTTCCAGCTCCTCCCCCCTTTCTCTCTTTCTTCTCTCTCTCTCTCTCTCTCTCTCTCTCTCTCTCTCTCTCTCTGTGTGTGTGTGTGTGTGTGTGTCTCCTCTCTAAAATGAATAAAAGAAAAGAAAAGAAAAAAGAAAAAACCTCTACCACTGAATGTCTGCAAATTGATACAGCAATATATCCTAGCAGGATGGTGGCTGGCACAGGGTGGGGTGAGGGGGTTAAAATATATTCTGTAGGTTCTTTGAACCCTCTCCACAAGATTGCCCTAGCCTTCCTTAACTCCCTGACTGTACCACTTTCTGCCTTCTCAGTGCCCTATTTTGAAATTTCAAACCCAAAGTTTCTCCTATTTACACATACATGCATTAGAACACAGTAAGACAAAAGATTAACTACTTGATAATTAAATTTTTCACCTTTAGATGGTTAGTAAGGCCAAACTCATTAATTTTCTCCTATTTGCTGTTTTCTGCAGTATAATTACATGGCACCAACCAGTGATACTGCTGGTTAAAGTCTTGTGATATGACTGTGGCTGCCATTCATGCCCATGTCATTCTGTAGAGAAAATGGCATGAGAATACTAGTTTCTGTTACTGAATAATACATGCAAGATCTACTTAAAGACATCTGCTTTTGTGTCCAAATGGGAAATTATTATACCAAGATTGAGCATAATTGACTTTTTCCCCCAAAATAGAAACATCTTTATTGTTTTTGCTGGTTTTAAGATAAGAAATACCCACTTAACGAAAGTCTAACACTAGAGAACAGTACAAAGTTGTAACTGAAAGCCCTCTATTGGTATATGTCTAGTGATATCTGATATACACATACATTAATGAAAGTATACAGTACATACTATGTCAGAATACTGATGCAAGTGACAAAATCTAATTCATGCTAGCCCGAGCATAACAGGGCTCACATAACTAAAAATTCCCACCAGTTTCAGGCATAGATTGATCCAGGGACTCATCCGATATCACCAGGAATCTTAATATTCTCCATATTGGTATTATTCTGGGGTTCCATATGTGTTCCCAGTAGTTCCAGTGCCACCTGTACTCAGGTTAGACTCAAGCAACAGAAGGCAGAGAATCTCTTCCTGTTTTTTCTTTGCACAAATCTTATGATTTATATGATCAACATGGCTGAAACATCTATCTCCAAACAAATCAGTAAGACCAGAAAAATGAAATAATCTTATTGACCATGCTTGAGTCTCACAGGAGCCCCTGAAACCAGATCTAAAATCAACTCCATTTTAAACACATGGACTGAGGGAAGACATCTCCAGATAATCAGGGACTGTTAACAAAAGAGTAAATGAATGTCGGCAAACAAAGGCAACAGTTGCCCCCCATACTTATGCTTCTTTTATCATTGCCATTAAGGCCAGTGACATAATTTGGGTGTCTCAGTTCAGAATGAAAATATTAGGCTCCTTGGTCAAAAGAAGTAAAAAAAAAGTTGTTCTAAATAAAGAAAAATGAAATATATTAACATTCATCTTTATATGTGTTATATCAGTTTTAAATGCAAATATAAAGCTTTTACCACATATATGGATCACAAAAATGACACAATTTGTGTTTTGTAGCTCATACCTGCATATGTATTTTATTCTTAGAAGACAGAGAAAACTAACTCAACTGTTTTAATTTTACCTCTTGGCCCTGAGAAGGGATGTAGCTTCTACAACATTGCCTACCTCCAGCTTACTGATGAGTTAGCAAAGACTTAATGGAAAAGCAGTTGTGTTGTTCCCTTTCATTACTTCTACGTCTTCACTTCCAGCATAAATGATTGGCTATGAAAGAATATGATAGGGTTTCTTAGTCATTCACATTTCTTAAAATATCATTATCTTCTTCCTGCATTCAAAGTAAATTCTGAATGAAAAGCATGACCCCTTGTAGCTGTCAAGGACCCCACTTGCTCAGTTGTAGATAAAATTTCCTTCTTAAACTTGCTTTAAGTCTCACTGAATGTCCACATGGCATAGGTTAACTGAAATTCTGTTCCCAGGACTGTAGAGAATGTTATGTGCAAATTATGTGGCAAAGAATATAAGACACATGTATTACACGTATCTTCTCATGCATGTGCTTCATTATCTCATCAGTTTTACATACAAACCACAATTTCAAAAATACATTGTTAAGAATTCCAAGTCAGCTACAACTGAGTATTAAACCAAGCTCAAGGCTCTTCCAATGACTATAGTAAGCCTCTTGCAACTACATGGGTCACAGGCCTGTGAAGCTGGCCTTGGGTCTCAATAAACAGAATAAGACTATTTAAATAAACAAAAGTGCCTGAAAATTCTGTGGAAAGACTAAGATGTAGTTAAGGAAGCTCAGTACTAATAAAGAAAAAGAAGTTCCACAGACTACATTGGTAATAGCTATTGGAAAAGAAATAGAAATCCTTTCAAATATCTGCCCTGCAATTTATGACTACTCAATCAAACCTATAACAAATGTAAAATGCATTCATTTTTAATAGTTACATAGTATCTCATTGTATGGTTTCATTACAATTTAATTTAATAATTCCATATTAACATTTAGGTTTATTCCAATTTTCAATAAGACTTTTATGAATATTCTTGAAAATTTATCTGATTATTTCTGTAAGATAAATTTCTAGTACAATGGCTGAGTCAAACAAGATACATGCTTTAAATTTTTTACACATGCTATCACACTGCCTGTCAGAATGGGATGCCAGTTTATGCTGGTAACAGTGTATGAGAAAGCCTGTTTCCCCAGAGCCAACACTAATATTATCATTCTTTTTCATCCTTGCCACTCTGGATAATAAAATATGATACCATTGCATATTTCTTGACTCATGGCCAAGGATGAGTATCTTTTTTACAGTTATTGTTAAATTTCATTTTAACATTTCTGAACATTTAAATTTTAGTTAAGGTGCCCTATCTCACATTCTATTAGAGATGAAGGGAAGAAATGAATTGAAGAATATGCTATTATTTCCTACCCAAATGAGAGATGATAATAACAGCAGCCATTTCATAAGTGCTTACTACATATCAATCATTTCATATACCTCACCTGTTTAAATCTGTGCAATTTCATTGAATCTTAAAAACCAGAAGGACTATTAGTATTCCCATTTTATAGAAGAGAAAACATGGTTTGAAAAGTTAAGTGTCAAAAACAAGGACCTTACTAGAACGTGGCTCTATCTGAAGCCAAAGTTTGTATTCATAAGATACTGTTATAAATTTTTAATATATATCCTTAAACTCTATCTGATGTCTTTAATTCTCATATTAATATGGCAAACTGTCCTGCATCTAGTGGAATTAGATCGTAAAATAATCCTTAACTGCAAAATGGCATTGTTTAATACCTAGCAACCCCGGAAGATGTTAACCAAAAGGAAGAATGTTACCTAAACTCTATCTGTCTAGCCAGAAGCTGAAAGGCAACTAAGAAAGCTGAGTGTGTATCACTCATCTTGAAGCCTCATAAAATGAGGGAAATTGTATTTGCAAGTCCAATTTCTGAATGTTTGAGGAAGCCTCGCAGGAACACTGCAGTGAAAAGTTAAAATGAGGGCCCTGAGAGCGGATATGGATAATATATAATGTGTGAGGTTCTCCACTGCAGGGAATGTAAATGTTTTACACACTAATTCAATTACATTTTCAGATTATACATGATGATTGATTTAAGCAACAGCCCAAACCATTGTCCCGTCCCCCATGCATACATGCAGGAGAACAAAATTAAGAGAGCTGGGTCAACTTTAACTCTGGATTTCTTGACTTTTATGGGCTTGAGTTGGAACTTTAATGTTTTATTAATGTTGAGTTTTTGAAGTTGGTATTCAAAATGTTTCAAGCAGAGATATGATGGGTCTCAAAGCCCTGGAATATGTTTACGTTGTCAGGTAATGAAAAAAAATTCACTACTTTAGACAAATTGTTTACCACTAAAAGAATTCAACAGGGTCATTTTTGCATAAATTATTAACCCTGCAGAAGGTAAAAATATTTAACTTGAAATTATTGATAAATGCATGGCTAACATATATAATTATGAATATTTGAAAGTTCTTGTTTCTTTTTCTTCTTTTCCAAATTGAGAGGCAAGAAAATAGACAGTCTCCTGCATACATTCCTATCAGGGTCCGCCCAGCAACCCCTGTCTGGGGCCGATGCTCTGCTCATCTGGAGTCATGCTCACAACCGAGCTATTTTTAGGGCCTGAGGCAGAGGCTCCTTGGAGCCATCCTCAGCACCTGGGGCCAATGCACTTGAACCAATCAAACCATGGCTGTGGGAGGGGGAGAGAAACAGATGGTCACTTCTCCAGTGTGCCCTTACCAGGAATTGAATCTGGGACATCCATATGCTGGGCTGATGCTCTACCACTGAGCCAACCAGCCAGGGCTGAAAGTCCTTGTTTCAACATATAACTAAATACATTCCTAAGTTGATCATCTTCGAGAGAGAAATAAAGAACCATAGCTAGTTTTGCTCAA
Source organism: Rhynchonycteris naso (assembly GCA_037038555.1). Classification (NCBI taxonomy): domain Eukaryota; kingdom Metazoa; phylum Chordata; class Mammalia; order Chiroptera; family Emballonuridae; genus Rhynchonycteris; species Rhynchonycteris naso. The sequence continues at coordinate 159,382,097 of CM072997.1, read as the reverse complement.
AGCACAAAAGAAATAAACTAACCCTTATAAGTGCCACAAAGAGGCAAGAAATTCTAGAGTGTCTTTCATATTATTTATATCTTATACTGATCTTTGCAAGAAGTCTCTCTGAAACCTTAAGGCCCTGATTGTATGTGTGATTTTCTAGAAAGACATTCAAAGATTACCCAGGGATGTAATTTCCAGTAGTAAAAACTTCTATCACACTGGTTCTCCTCTATTTCAAAAGGTTTGGCCTTTGGAAAAATGTGAAATTTATGCAATATATTTTTGTAGAAGAAAAGAGTAGCATTGAAAGTTAACTTCAGCTTCTTTGCATTTAAATAATTAAATGTACTTGTGTTCTATGTTTTCTTTAAAAATATTATTTAACCACGTTTCCCCTTGAAACACTGGGGGTCAATGTGCTATAAAAATATTAATCAGATTGCTACCATTAATGAGCATTAACACTTTTTCTCAGTATTATTTCTGTTTTGTCATCATTTATAGGACTTGCTTTACCTCTTTCCTAGTTCATTTGCAATACTCACAGGTTTTACTGGGAAGAGTTTTATTTTTCCAGAAACTGAAGTTTTTGAGTTATGTGTTTCCATATTTATAAATGTCTTGACTATGAAAGGCAAAGTGAAAAGAGATTTAAGCTAGGAAAAAAAAAACAACACTGCTTTTAAAACAGTCACTCAGGAATAATCATCTAAACTAAAACAACTATTTGTGCAAAGACAAAGGAACCAAATTCTGTCCTCAGATGTGCACACACAGCTCCTATTAGCTTTTGAAAACAGCTACGTGAGTATAGCCAAAAACAGTGTTTAGCCCAATTTGATCTCGTTTATGCAGACCACTGTAGCCATGAAAGATAAAGACAGATTATAAGACATTTTGCATGTCAGTAGAGTAGCATGCTTTGTGTTTTTCCAGTCCCCAGGGCTTCCTTCATTGGGCCAAATGTCAGTGATCATATCTGAAAAGTTTGAAAAGTATATAGATCAAATTTACTTGCAATGCTACTAGCTATAGTTGGCAACCCCATCTCAGATGGTGCCATTTGTAGGGGGAGGGGTTGGTGGCCAATATTTAGCAAATTAAATAAAAATAAATAAGTAAAAACTTTATTATATGCAAATGAAGTGAAATGCCAAGACAAAAATAAAAGAACATTGATTTTAAACAGTTTCTAAGACCAACAAGAGATATTGAATTGACATGTTTTAGAAGTCTAAAAAAGAATATTTTTAATAGTTTCCTAAATTAAAATTTTCTCAGAAATTATACCTATGCACATTGGTAATCTAAAACGGTTATTTTCTCCAGAATGAAGCCATAAATTACAGGATGGACATTGTCCAGTTCAATGCTTAGAATGCTGGTGAAATATGTGTTGATTCCCCTGCTAACTGCTGCCTTTGTGTACTATGCATATCTTGAATATCAGATGACCCATCCTTAGTATGCAGTATTATACAATTATCCAACAATGAGACCACCAGCCGTGTGTTTTTTTTCTTTCATTAACATCTATTCAGAAAAAAATAGTTCGGCTAACTGCTTTGTAAATCCATGTCAAATAAACAATGCCAACTGCACTCTGTTCATTGCATCTAAAGGGTACCCAGGAACCCTTGCTTTTGTGATGGACACCTATTCGACACCTCTTGATTCTCTGGTATTCTGGGGTTTCTTCTTGCTTGCTACTCATGACTGGGGGCCTAATTCAGGACTTTATACATGAATAAAATTCCTATTGATGTCAACAAAATGCTCAACATGAGTGTAAGATGTACAACTAAGACAGTGGTTCTTAACCTGGGCTCTATTGAACCCTAGGGGTCGATGAATCGGTCTCAGGGGTTCAGAGAAGCCTCTGCCGTGGAGGCCAGAATAAAGTAATACCGTAATTTGTTGTGAGTTCATGCACTTTGTTGGTTTTGTTCTTTGAGCAAGGTGATGTTCATGCACAGCTCATTTTGTGCACCAGTAAAAAAACATGTACCTATGTCTTAAATTTGGGGAAAAAATCACATTTTATTTATCACTAAAGAAGGGTTCAGTGAATGCGCATATAAAACTGGTGGATTCGGTACCTCAAAAAAGGTTAAGAACCACTGAACTAAGACCATCTTAGAACTTCTCAAGTATAGATTAAAAGAAGAGACTTTAAAAGTAATTTCTCAACTTTCATGACATGTGAACTGATATTTTATGCAAATGTTCTACTACTTTCTAAAGAATGAAAATTTTCAAGTACCATAAATCTGACATATTGATGGTGATGTGTGTTTGTGTGTAGAGGGAAGGAGGAACACAAGTATGTGCATCATGCAATTACACTAGTGTGGTTTGGCACAGAGCAGCACTTCTGCAAATAACTTAGCTAAAAATATTGAAATTTTTAGCCAAAATAAGGCAACTAAATGTGGTTTTCACTTCTCCATGCTATGCTTCACTCATTTCTGAAGGTAACAAGTTTAATATGTTTATAAAATGCCAGGTGAGCAGTAAGTTAATAATGATAATGATAGTATGGAGGGAAAACGGTAGTACAGTAAGAATATTAACCTATACCTTTCCTTCTTCCCTTAGGAGAAGTAACATCCAAGAACCCCATGGTTCTTTTTTATTTCCTTCCCTTGAGTTTACAAGTTAGCTGGCAAAATTTACTCCCAGTATTTAAGGCTAAAGTTGGTCATTTGGGTCATGGATCAGTGTAAGATAATAGTTTGTGAGATGCATTTGTCATACAGGAACCAAGGCCAATGCGGATGATACCTGGGAGGTTCCAGACTTCAAAGACACAGGGACCCAGACACAGATTCAAGAAGTAAAGAACTAACAATCCAAAGTCAAACCAAGAAAGGGTGGAAGTCCGAGAAATTAGGCTATCCATGGAATTGGTGAGGTGTTTGTTCCTCTGAGAGATAGCATCATCCCAAAGGTTTGTTTCACCTCTGCTTTCTCCTGCTCTTTGCTAGACTTGAGTAGCTCTGGAACCATAAACAGAGGGGTGAAAGGGGTCTTCTGCTTGATACAAAAACAGATATGATAACTTAATCAGGAAGTTTCCCCAATTCCACTCCAGTGGATTGAACAGTCTCAGAATCTGAGCCAGTCTCTTCAAAGTCATGATCATGTAGAACAAACTCTGGATATCAGTGAGTAACTTACAGAGCAAGGAAAATGGACACTCTGTGGCTTGGGATCAATGCTCAGCACACTTTTGCCAATTCCTCAATCTGTGCTTTGAAGGTACTAATAAATGTACTAAAGTGTTTTGAGCTTTTAGGGAAGAGTTTGAAAAGTATATAGAAGCACTATTCTATGCAAAAACAACAATAATAGAAATAATAACTTCTATTGAATAAAGACATATAATGTGCTAGGTATTTGACACACCACATGATTCTGTATGTGCAACAATTCTTTCCAAATTACACAAATAAAAATAATAAAGGTTCAGAGAAAATAAAAAACCTGCCCAAATTCACACAGCAAGTGATTCAATGCAGAAATGGCAAAGCTGTTCCTCCTTCATAAAAACTGGTTTTCAAGTTTGTGCTTATCAGATCTCAAAGTAATATGAATCCAAGGTTAAATCTTCATCAAGTAGCATGCTGCCTGACCTCTGGTGGCTCAGTGAATAAAGCGTCGACCTGCAACACTGAGGTCATGGGTTCGAAATACCAGGCTTGCCTGGTCAAGACACATATAGGATTTGATGCTTTCTACTCCTTCCCCCTCTTCTCTCTCTCTCTCTGCCTCTCCCTTCTCTAGAATGAATAAATAATTTTTTTAAAAAAAAAGCATGGTATTTTTGCCTGACCAGGTGGTGGCGCAGTGGATAGAGCATTGTACTGGGATGTGGAAGACCCAGGTTCGAGATTCCGGGCTTGCCAGCTTGAGCGCGGGCCCATCTGGCTTGAGCAAAAGTTCACCAGCTTGGACCCAAGGTCGCTGGCTCCAGCAAGGGGTTACTCGGTCTGCTGAAGGCCCGCAGTCAAGGCACATGTGAGAAAGCAATCAATGAACAACTAAGGTGTCACAACGGCAACAAAAAACTAATGATTGATGCTTCTCATCTCTCTCTCTTTCTGTCTGTCTATCCCTCTCTTGGACTCTCTCTCTTTGTCCCTGTAAAAAATAAAAATAAAAAAAATAAGCATGGTATTTTTAATTATATGAACATTCTTTCTTACAATCAGGAGAAAAATATGAATTTATCTGTTGACTTTTCTCAGTATCTTCATGGATACATGTGCTTTTTGCTCCCCCAAATTAAATGTTATAGATTTCTTCATTTTTCTAAAAAATGGAGAAGAAAAATAGAGAAAAAAGACAAGAAAAGAAGAGAAACACAGCATGTTGGTATCCACAAATGAAGCCAAATTGACTTGGTAATAAATGATCTCTCACGCATTGTTTCTATTTGGGAGTGCTGCATCTAATGACTGATAACTTCCTCATATTTATTCTCAAACTAGACCAATGGCATTGGTGTTCTCTGCATCACATGAAGAAAAGACAAAGTAAGTGTAAGGTGTTTTTCCCTGCCGAGAAAGAAGGAAGGGGGGTCAGAACCATGAAGTGTAGAATAATAAGAGGCTTTATTTAGTACCACATATCCCACCCGAGGAGGTTCCCTAGCCCCAGGGACAGAGGTGAGGGAAGTTGCCCAAATTAAACTGCATGAGAGGTTTTTAAAGGGGTCCTCTAGGGTGGGCGAGCTAATAGGACGTGGTGAAATCTCACTGGCTGACGGACAGTCGCTCTTCTCCCAAGGACCTCTGGAAAGTTTCTTTTGGCGCACTTGGTTGTGAGCAGCCCTAGCCAAAAGTCCCAGGTCTGAGTTCCTCACGTGACCATCCCCATTATCCACCTATCTTACAGTAAGGAATTTGCTTTTATTTGATTGTCAAACTGATTTTTCAAAATTGGCAGTTTGTATTTACACCTTGATATTCTTTGGGAACTCATCAGGAGCCTCAGTTACACCAAATAGAGCAATAACACAAAAGTAAAAAACCATTAACTATTTGTGTGTTACCAAGATATGCCCCCAACATGCCATACAACAAATAGAAACTTTACAGGTTGAATTTTTTAAATCACCTTTGAAATATTCCCCTTAGGCTTATTGTTTGTGATTTCTCCCTTTACTTATGCCAAATCTTTTAAAAAATAAAAACTCACTAGAGTTTAATCAGAATAATTTTCCAGGTCTATCTACCTCTGTGGGCCTATATCCCTGTTAAGTCACTTGGTCAAGGCCATATATCTTTTGGGGTCTCTCCTTGAGCCCTATAGAATTCAAGGCAGTTTTTTAAGGAGAAAGAAAACCTGCTGTGGAAAGTTCTCTGAGCACTTGGGTCCACAGGAAAAGAAATGACCACCCATTATATCTCTTCTTTCTGCCCCTTCACTCCTTTGTTCATCAACATACCGGGCAACAAAAAAAAGCTCTGAGGAAACAGGAATCTGGCGTGCCTTTCTAACACTCTACCCACGGTACATAGAATAGTGCCTGAGAACCTGGTAAACACTTATTAAGTACTTATAGAATAAATTAAAAGTCATATCTGAATATGGGGATTATCAGAGAATATTGATTATCCAAAAAGCTGATTCTTCTTTCTTCATCATAACAAATCATGCAATTGGTATGATTATAAGAGGCTCACACTGTCTCCCCTCCAATTCCTTATAGCTGAAAATCTTTGTCTAAATAAAGGATTCAGGTCACAAAATCAGATTCTGTGCATCATTGGAATGGAACTACTACACAGGCATCTAGGTTACTGAAGACCTGATCATTTCCCCATTCATCACAATAGTTTCAGATAGAAGCATAGAAAGGTTAAACAATCAGTAAATCTAAAATTTCAGTAAGTAACAAATTAGATATAGATAGATGATAGATAAGATAGTTGCACAATTATCGAGAAAAATTATAATAAACACTACTGATTAGTTCATAATAAGACATTAGAGTGTTTTTTATTTATTCTGTAATTTTTCCAATTTAAAATAAGAAAGTGCTAGATGAAATTTTTAAAATGGCCCTCTGAAGACAACCTGCCCTAAATCCTCAGACTATGAATATGGTGAAATATGACACCCATAAATATGTTACATTAGATGTAACTGAAGTTACTAAGCAGATGTATTTATAATGGGGAGGTTATCCTGGATTATCCACGTGGGCCCAATGTCATCACAAGAGTCCTAAAAAGCTGAGAGCTGGGTCAGAGAAGTTCAAGGCATTGAAAGGACTTGAACATCTATGGAGCAGATGAGCAGATTTAAAATGTGATATATACAAATAAAAAAATCTGTGTAGATATAGAGATATACGATGGAATATTATTCAGCCTTAAAAGAGTCAAAAATCTTGTCATTGGCAACAACATAGGTGAACCTGGAGGGCATTAGGCTAAAAGAAATAAGGCAGAGAGAAAAACACAAAAATTGCATGGCATCACTTATATGTTGCATCTAAAAAATAAAAGTACTCAAACTCATAGAAACAGAGTTAAAAAGTGATTGAGAGACTGGGGGATGGGAGAAATAGGAAGAGGCTGGTAGAAGGGTAAAACTTTCAGCTATATGGTGAATTAGGTGTAAAGAGTTCATGCATAACATGGTGACGATAGTTGATAGCACTATATATATAACTAAAATTTGCTAAGATAGTAAATTTAAATGTTCTCACAAAAAATGTGAGGTGATGAATGTTTTAATTAACTCAGTGGGAGGAATTCTTTCATAATATATATGTATATCAAATCATCATTTTGTGCACTTTAAATAACCTGCAGTTTTGTCAGTTATACCTCAGCAAAGCTAAGAAAAAGAAAAAGAAAGATACTTAACTCGCTGCTGCTGGCATTGCTGGTTTGAAGATGGAGGGCTCATGTGAGAAGAAATGGAAGGGGCCTTTAGCAGCCAATAGCATCCCCTGGCTGACAGCCCACAAGAAAAGTGGGCCCTCAGTCCCATAGCTGTAAAGACCTGAGTTTGGTACAAGAGGGAAAAGAGGTTGGGAGAGATAAGAGAGGGTAAGGAAGAATAAATGGTGATGGAAGAAGACTTTAATTGGGTTGGTGAACAGAAAATACAACATACAGATGATTCATTATAAAATTATACACCTGAAACTGATATAATTTTATTAACCAATAAAAAATTTATAAAAAAAAAAGGGTATGTCTAGCAATCCATATGAGCTTGGAAGCAGATTCTTCTCAAAGTTTCCACATAGGAGCCCAAGTCAACTACTATCTTAATTTCATATTAGGCATAGAACCCGGTCAAGCCTATCTGGGCTTCTGATCTACAGAAACAGTGAGATAACACATTTATGCTCTTATAAGCCTCTAATTATGTGGCAATTTTTATAGCAGCAATGGGAAGATAATAAAAAGACAATAGTACGTTCTCCTTCATATTATTAAAAATAAATGTTCATAATGAGTTTAAATATAAGGAAAAAAATTTTATTTGAAGCTTTTTTTTTAACTTTCAATAGGTAAAGCCAGCCTCCACGGTTGTATAATATATGGTAGGGTGGTGATGATTATGATAGCAAGGAACTAAAGACAATTGCAGGGGATAGTTCAATTAATTACCAAGTCTTTCCCATTATTTTTCCTTCTTATCCCTAATATCCATCACTTGTCTTCACTTTTTTTGATCTGCATTACCATTTCCCTGCATTGAGCCAGAATCATCTGGCCTAAATTTCTGCCACAGCCTTTTAACCCATCTCCCCACCACCACTCTTACCAACATCCAATTCATTATCTACTTAGCAAACAGAGTGGTATTTCTAAAATATGACTCTGATCATCTCACTTCTGCATAATATTTTTTCAGAGCTTCTTATTGTCTTTACATAGTTTGCAAACTCTCTAAAGTGGCTCATGTGCTTTTCCATGATCTGGCCCTTGCTCTTTCCAGCTCCATTCTAACAACGCGCTCACCAAACCCTCTGCTTCGATCACACTGAAAATCTTGAAGTTATCTGGACATTCGTGTTCTCTTTCCTTTGGACCATGCTATATATATACTGCTTTTTCTTCCTGAAATTCTCACCCTTGGCTCCACCTTACCTTAGTATTGAATAGCTACTTGTTGTCCCTCAATAATCAGCTGAGGAATAAATAAAGTACTCTTTTACCCTACAAGCAACAGGAATGAGCACTCTTTCATGTGCAGAGTTTATTTACTGATTGTACTTGCCCGTTTACTCGTCTTTATTTTCCCCTACCTTATAATATCCTTAGGGGCAGAGGCCACATATTACTTTCCTTTATATCTCAAAAATCAGAGCAGCAAGTATTTAGCAAAAATCTGAATACTGATTGGTGTTCTGGAATCCAATGGAGAAAAAACATAAAAATGTCAAAAAAGTTCACAGTGTTAAAAAGCTAAGAAAATGATAAAAATTGAAAATGGGCCACTGGATCTAGCTCAAGAAATGATCTGTAATCTTAGTAAGACCCAGTGGTTTGATAGGATAAGAAGTGAGTGGGAGCTGAGAAAGTAAGGATAGTGTTTTCTAAGTGCTTCATAGTACAGGAAAACATCTGAAACCCCCTTGCCTGACAGAAAGGACCAAACTTTGGCCCACCTGCTCAGGTTAGGACCCAGGTGTACATGAAAGCTACAACCAGGATGCGCACAAGACCAAAATTTGCAGACCCAGAAATTACTATTTAAAGGCAGTTTTAAGAATGAGGAAATAGAGAACAGCATGATGAGCTAAGAAAGAGGAAAAGCTCCCAGATAATTACCTGGAATAGGTGTGACTTTCTTTTCCTAATCTTCAATGCACAGAGAATGTGGAAGAGAGTAGCAGGTAGAAGAGATAGCAGAGTTAGCTGCACAGAAAGGTCAAGTGTGAAAAAGACAAGAATGGAGTTAGGGAGGTTGAAGTAGTAGCAGATGTTGAAGATCAGATTTGATCTTGTCTGTAGGTTGAACATAGGGAACCAGAGGAGAGGGAAAGAAAGAGATTGACATCTAGAGTAGAGGTCAGTGGAGATAGACTCCAATGTGCCTAAAAGGTTAATATTAGAGTAAGAGAAAAATTCTCTTTCTACATGACTGAGGAAGAAAGAAATTAAAATATGTGTGTTTCTGTGCGTGAGTCAGCAGGTAGAAGCAAAGAAAGTCCAGGGAGACTGCTCAGAAATTGCTATATTCTCTGTAAATTACAGAGCAAGGCTAAAGGCTGAGAATGAAGAGGATGAGAAGAATGATAAAAGTTTAAAGGTTTGAAACAACTGCCCCAAGAGGAATTCTAGAAGAAGCCAACCAGGGACAAGTAAGAGGATTGCCAAGCTGCATTGAGAGCCCAGCTGAAGTTAGATAATTAAAGAATATTTTTCTGAATTTTAATTTTCATGCACATGCAGAAAATGTTGTCCTGCTTATATATGTTCTTACTTCCACAAGAGAAAAAAACTTAGTTTAAATGAAAGAAAACCTGATTAAATTTTTAAAATTGACTTTTATATTAAAATGGCTTTGCACATATCTGTGGTTGATTTCCAAATACATACTGGAACTCACAACCATATGTACAGTATTTTCTATTTGTTTCTGTTCATTTCTACCTTTTTACGTTCGGCTTTAAAAAAATATTATAGGTGGAATAGGGGGAGGGGGCGGACATCAGCCAACAGGGTTTTGTGGATCACACAGCCCCATGCAATTAAAGCACCATTGTTAATTTTCAAATAGCCATAATCCATTTGAGAATTTAAGACAATTCAAAAAACAATTATGACTGAATGAAAAGTGAATTGGGCAATCAACTAAGATGAAATTCAGCCCAGAGAAACAAAACATTGAGGGGGAAAATAAAACAATAACATAGAGAAAGGGAAGAAAGAAAGGCATATGGAAGCAACTGATTATGCACGGATGGTCTTTAAAGACCAAGGTGACTTGACAAGAAGGCGGTAGGGGCTTGTGTTAAACTGAATGAGATTTAGCTGTTTTGTTAAGTGCAGCAGATTTGGCTTTTTCATGTTTAAGTTGCATAATAAAAATGTTGAAGTCTACCCAGATGCACATAGATATAGCTACATGTTGTTTACCTAAGACTATCATAAAGCAGCAAATAAACAAAACCAGTCCCACAAACATTATGGAGCAGCTTGATGCAAACAGAATTTCAGTTGCTTATTCTGACTCTATGAAGGAAGATTAATTTGTGATGCAGTTCAGTGTGTTATTATACCCTAACTAAGCAAGTTCAAATCATCATATCTTGTTATTTTATTTTATGAATTTTAAATAAATATAGGCAGCAGAATCACATTCATCATCAACGAACTTCAAACCATCCTGGAAAATACTGTGTGCAAGGCTTACACTAATGTGTCCTGAATGAATTTAGAAAATAAAAATCTTGCTCTCAGAAATCTTACATTTTATCCAGGCTACTAGTCCCTTGTAGGGGAATCAAACATTATTGCATTATGGCTCCTGTCATTTTCAATTCTTCTTACTAAACCTTTATTCTCCTCCACACCATTTCCTCCTGTTCTACTCTTTAGTCTGTGCCTTTTTAAAGACATTAGCCCAGATTCATCTCTAGTCTGATATTTTCCTTGATAAATTACATCCCATCATGATCTTTTTCATGGTTTCAATTCTCTCTGAACTCATTCATTTATTCACTCACTCATTCTTGCATCATTGTGCACGGACCATATAGGAGTCCTATAGCGTTGAGTTCTATATTCTCCATGCAGTAAAAGTGCATATATTCTATGCTTCCTTAAGGCTCTGGACCTATATTAGGCCCCATAAACTTTACAGAAAGAAGTATATCTAGGTATTTGTTTCTCTCAAAAATATTTAAAACAACTGGCTGTTCAAAACAAATTACAGTACAATAATATAGTCTACAAAGTGAAAAATAAATCAAGTAATAAAAAGAAAAAAATTATACCAAAATTTTCCTCTGGGTTTCTTAGCAAATAAAGGCGGGGTGCAGGGGTAAACTAAATAGATCATAAAGCTCTCATTCTCTAATAGAAGAAACGCTACTACTAAAACAAGATTCTAGGTTGAGAAAGGCTGACAAAAACATGGCAATGTTGACACTAATAACCTCAGAATTCTTCTTTGCTCAGCATTCCAGAGAATAGCTACAAATTTATCAGAGCTGTCACTCAAAATAAATTCTCATCTCTTGTATAAATGTTCTTTTTCCTCAAGAAATTTACCATTTAGCCCTGACCAATGGCACAATGGATAGAGCGTGGTCCTGGAGCACCAAGGTCAATGGTTTGATCCCAAGGTCACTGGCATGATCCAGGGTGCTGACTCAACCCAAAGGGCACTGGTTTGACCTCCAAGATTGCCAGTTAGAGCCCCCATCAGGGCACATATGAGAAGAAATCAGTGGCACAACTAAGCAGAACGAGTTGATGCTTCTCTCTCTTTCTCTCTCTCTCTCTTTCTCCTTTTCCCTCTCTCTCTCTCTCTCAAAAAAAAAAAGAATATTTGCCATTTGAAAAAATAATAAAACATACATGCATACCTATAAAAACTGAAGAACATTTTAGAGCTAAACTTTGTGGTGCTAATTGACTAAGTTTTATACTTCTGTGTACTCCTGAGAGCACTGAGTGTAGGCCTTGCCCATAATGAGCACATGAAAACTTCCTCCTGGCTGTCTAATACAATACGAATTCAGAGAAGGAAGACCCTGGTAGTGACAATTCTACCTTGAAAAGGAGCTTAAGCTGAGCTTTGAAAGATAAGTGTTTGTTGAATGAATGAACTAAGATTTTCAATCAGTTAACCTATGGAAGAGATTGTTTTTAAATAAGTAAACCTAATGAACGTATATTCTTGCTTAGTGACTTCTCCATTGAAGGGTACATTCCCAATAAGGTTTTTCTAATAATCCTTTGTTCTTCTTATATTGAACCCTGGATTCTTTTCTTTGCAGACTTTAATACATTAAAAATCTATAGTTAACAATTCAACTTTATTAGTCTTTAACAGCCACCAACTCAAGAAGTTGGGGTACTTTAGTTGATGGCTTCACCTTTATCTTCCAGATATCCAAACAGGTTTTGTGTCATCTAAGAAAGTAGAGGTTCCTTGTAAGGTAAAGAGTTCAAGGAGCAAAAAGACCACTTTAACTGCATCAATAATCCACTGACAGAACCTATGAGATTTGTCTCCTAAGTCATCTTTTCAGTTTTCACTAAAAAAAGGAACTCATTCTCATTTCCTTTCTGTTGCTGATAGTTAGAGGTTGTAATATGCAAAAGTCTATACTCTGTAGAACCCTTCAAATCAGTAAGTACTCAAAATTGTGTGCAAAATATGAATAAAATATTGATTTCATTAAAAATGTTAAGGACTACTTAATTCCAAAACATTTTATATGTTTGCATATTTATTTCTGAATTTGCATATTTGTTTGCATATAACTTGTAAAGATGAATGTTAATTATACTTTAAAATCATTTATAAATTGTAACTAAGAATGTTGTATGAATTTTTAAAACTGCCAAATTCTCAAGTACCACTAATTATAAAATCTCATGTAAAGTACACTGGAACAGGCCTCATATTGAAAAAATATTGAGATCTTGACAAATAGAAAGGCAGAATTATTAACTGTGCTTACTGATTAAATGATACCTGAGGCAAGTGAAACTTAAGTGACACTCTGTGCTTTTCCAAAGCATCCATTTACCTTCTCTGAATTATGATGAGAAACTCATGCTCCTAACCAGACAAATATTTTACCTGCTGCCTCCGTGTTATTCCACGTTTAAATGTGAGCTTCTGAGAATTATTTCATATTTTAGTGACACTTATTCTGAAAATGACAAAAAGTAAGTAATTAAGAATCACAATAAGCAGTAAGGCTGCTTCAGCGGTTCCTGTGTCAAACGAGGTGAGCTGAGAGGATATGACTGTTCACTAATTGGATTTGTAAAATGTTTCGAAGTAATTTAAAAAACATTTACACAAGGTCAGATCTGAACCGGTTTCCAGAAAGAACCATTGAGAAGAATGAAATGTCCAAGTAATTACACTGGACATGTAGATCTGACACTCTATCTACTAAATTGGGCATGAAATTGGACTTTTAAAAAGTACAGTAGGTCTTACATTATAAATCTCTAGACAATTTTCTGTATTTTTGATAAAATGTTTAATTACCCTAAGCATAGATATGCCACAGATAGGAAGTGTTGCTCATGTATCATTTTTCTTAAAATAGTAACTATTGTAAGTCAATTTCTCTTTAACTTTTTTTAAATTATTGAAAATTGACTGTTTATTCCAACGTCTACAGTCTTGGCAATAGAAAGACAATGTTACCTCCCTAGCTGGTGGCACAGTGCCTATAGTGAGTGCCGAGGTCAATAATTTGATCTCAGGGGTCGCTGGATCCCATGGGGTCTCCGGATCCAGGAGGTAGCTGGCTTCACCCTCAGAGTGCCAGTTTGAGCCCCAGTTAGGGCATGTATGAGAAGTAAGCAATGGATTCACAGTGAAGTGGAGCAACAAGCTGATGCTTCTTTCTCTCCTCCCACCCCCAAATCTCTCTAAAAAAAAAAAACTCTCTAAATATATATATATATATATATATATATATATATATATATATATATATATATATATTACCACTTTCTTCTCTTCTACCACCACCATACCATGCCCCTTGTCTCTATTAGTTTAGGGTTGATTTGAAAATGTCTTACTACAAGAAATAATTATGTTAAATTATTCCATGTTGTTATATTATCAGTGTCCTATCTGAATCCATACTAATATAATTAGAGGTAAAGTTGACACTGAAATAACAAGTAGCTCTTAAAATTCCATGCTTGTTAAGTAGCATTTACTGTGCTGGCAGAACAGAACTTAGATCTTGAAAATAATTTGATACTAAAAGACAAAAGTAAACAAATTAGATTGTAAGTTTGTTCTTTTCCTCTGGGTATTAATCATCCCTAGTAAACCTTTCATTGTACTCTTCAAATCTGTGTTAATCAGAACTTAGGTTTTGAAAGGCAAAAGGAAAAAAATTGTCTCCCTCTGGTGGGGAAATATTATAAGTTTTTCTTTCCTTTTCTCTTTTTTCTTCCTTTTTTTTTTGGCAATTTTTTTTTCTACGGTCAATGTCAGATAAGTTTACCTATTTTATTATATATTAAACATGGCTGACATTCAGAAAATCCAGATTCAGAACTGATCTTTCCTGCATTCACTTTTTTTTTAAGAAAATAAAAGGATTTAAAAAGGAAAAATATAAAACCTGCATCAAGAATTAGGAAATTAGTATTTATAAGAAATACCCAGCATCTAAATAGATTGGATGTGAAAATTCACTTTAGAATCTGTATTTTTGAGCTAACACCTCTGAATAAGCAGTTTCAGAAAAGGGAGTTCCTAGAAGACCCCCTCTCCTTCCACCAGAGTGTCTATCAGGAGTTCCCTGGGCTTTCTCTTTTCTCTGTGATCCTGAAACACTTTCCCACAGCCTCCATTATATTAGCTATTGCCTTACGTTGTTTGTACATCATTCTCTTCAGTAAGACTGTAGGCCACTCAATGAGAGTACGTGCCTTGTGCTTCTCCAAGTCACCAATGTTAACTTTGGTATTCAGCACAAGAAAAACTAATGTCTGTACCTGTCAGTGTGCAAAGCCTGAAGCATAAACCATGGACAAGATACACCAGGATCCTGCCTTCATGAAATACCATCTAATGAGAAATAATGGATTGACCTAAAGAAAATTTCTGCATAAAAATAGTATATTAAAAAATAGCTACCAGCCACAGATGCCTATGCAATACATATGGTAGTCGAAATAAAATTAAATTTTTCTTAAAGTTCTATAGAATTGTTCTCACTGTAATGTATAGAAAGAATTTTGAAATAGAAGTTTGTCTGCCTGGATCCACTCATTCAACAAACATTTATCAAGTACCTACTGTGTGTCAGGCACTATGCCAAACCATGGAAACACATTCTGGTCAGGGAAGTCAGATAATAAATGAGTAAACAATTTTTTAAAAGTTGAATATAGCCTTTTATCTGAGTTATGGGGGAAGAAAACAAGGTGACAGAAGATGGGGTAAAGCAATCAGGGTTCAAGCAGGAAACTGATGTTATACTCAATGGGGTAAATGAGGAGAGTTTAATAAATAGATCATTTAAAAGTTGTCAGCAACATTAAGGTAAGCCAATAAGGGGCAGTGAGGTGCCTTGGGACTACTCAAGAGTAAGGAGTCAACATGATCCCCAGGCCTGGAAAGACAAAGTTACCAGAACTGAACGAGAAACCTATAACTGAAGGATCATCTTCCAACAGGAACTATGGCTCTCAGTCGTGAACGCGGCAGCAGTGACTTGCAGTCCAGGCCCTCATGGTAAGAAATGCACTGAGCTCACCCTCCTCCTGCTTGCCCATACCATACCAAGTCTCCAATTGGCCAGACCAACCCAAAAACCAGAGGGAAACAAGCCTACTGATTTTTACCTTAAAGATTAACTCCCTGGGGTAGGTAAAAAGAGGCGCTAGGGGACACACTAGACATGTACATAGTCATTGGCTCATCCAAGCTTGAAAGAAGTAACATCAGAGCTAAAATCTAAATGAGTAGTTGGTGGTGGTATTTTTTAATGGAGACCACGGTCAAATAGAGGTTTTGTGAAGGAAAAATCTTTTGGTACCTAACTTTAGAACTAACTAGACGTGTGATTTTGTACCTGTCACTTCACATTTTGGCCTATATCAATAAAATGAACAGGTTGCATTGATCTTTAAGCTCCCTTTCAGCTTGAACCATTTGGAATTCTCTGAATTGCATAAATCTATTTCCTCTTATTTTCCCCATGATGTTTCGCAGTCCAAACTTTAGTCATACATTTGCTTATTCATTTATTCAATAATTGACTTACTAAATACCAAGTGTCAAAGTTTGTGTATTGAGCCTGACCAGGCAGTGGCACAGTGAATACAGTGACAGACTGGGACACAGAGGACCCAGGTTTGAAACCTCTAGGTCGCCAGCTTGAGCACAAGCTCATCTGGTTTGAGCAAGACTCAGCAGCTTGAGCCCAAGGTCACTGGCTTGAGCAACGGGTCACTCGCTCTGCTGTAGCACATCCCCCCTCCCCATCAAGGCACATATGAAAAAGCAGTCAATGAACAACTAAGGTGCTGCAACAAAGAATTGATGCTTCTCATCTTTCTCCTTTCCTGTCTATCTGTCTCTATTTGTCCCTCTCTCTGTCTCTCTCTCTGTCTCTGTCACACACACACACAAAAGTTTGTGTGTTGAGTGGTACAGAGGAGCCAGTACCAGTCTTCATAAAGTTAACCTGTCTAGTGGGAGCTGCCACCACCAGATATAACTAACTTCACCCCTCACCATTCACAGCCTCAGTGAGAAAGGGAACATCTTCTAATACTAAAAAGCTTTATACTCACCCACATATTCAAAAATAAGTACATTTTAGTGTTTGTTGATTTAAAAATATTTAATAATGCAATCTATTATAAACTTAGTAATCCTTTCAGTAAATTTGCATTTATTTATTATAATGGTTTCTACAAAACATTTGAAAAACCATTAAGGAGACATATAATTCTGCTCACCAACCATATATCAAACTGGATGCACGTATAAAATTGTGGTTCCCTTGCCACAAAACTTAACCCCTCCCCCAGCAATCTAGACTTCAGGTAAAAAAGTTTTTGTTGAAGTCTGTGATGACCTAAAAGCCAGACTGGTCTTCACAATCCCAACGCACTTGCCGCATTATGCCATGTTCACGTAGTATTACTCTGTGTGTCAATCTCAAGCAATGCTACTTTCTTGTCCCAAAAATCTCACAAACAGTTTGTATAAAAACAGCTTTCAGATGTTTCAATGATAGCCTCTCCCACATCCAGCCACCCCTAAGACTCAACTGGATAGGAGTTGGAAGAAGGCCGATCTTGTAAAGGAAACCCATCCTCCTACCACAAATATGATGTTTTGTAAACAGTGAATGTGTTTCTAATTCATTATTTTACCCAACGTTATCCCTGTCCCCAAATACGATTTCTTTATCCCTCAGATAAATGGACTCCTTGTAGGTCCACTTCAAAGATGTGCCCTAAAATGTCCAACTTTCCAATGAAAATATAACTAGCTTATCTGCTATTAGGATATTCCACATTGCAAGACAATAGGTACCAAGTATCAAATAGAAGTATGACCAATGAGCTGACAGAAGAGAGAGAAGATGGTACTAATTCTAAAGGGAGAAGAGCTCCCAGAAAAGTGAATTTGACCTGAGTCTGAAAGTGTAGGAGAGAGGGCATGCCAGTTAGGCAAAATAGGATTCCCAAAGGAGATGGTAAAAGAAGAAAAGAGATAAATGCCATGATGAAGATAGAACCTCAGGCAGAAGTGATATTTTCCTCCTTCAAACCCTTTGTTGTGTTTCATTCTACCCATATAATACTTACCACAAATTATTTTGCTCTGGTCCTTTATGCTCTTGTCTCTTCTCCTCTGTTGTATTGTAATTAAATTCACACAAGAGTCAGCAATGTGATAGAGCAGAAATAGCAAAGGTCATTTATAATCACATCCTAGCACTTCCATGTATGTAGCCTCAGACCACTCTCTCAATCTCTTCTAGCCTCTGTTCTATATAAAGCATAAATGGCAATGTCTACACCTCAGAGTTGTTTCAAAGATTAAGTGAAGTAAGGCATAGGATGTCTAATGTATAGCAGATACTTAATGAATATGGTTCTTTCCCAATCCCACCTCCATGCTTTAAATAGTGTGGTTTAGTTTCTAATCTAAATAAAATTTATTTCAAAAAATACTTATTAATCACCTTTAATAGGTGGCAAGTCTATAGCCTAGAACCATAAAAGTATGTTCACCATGGGTCCTGCACTCAAGAACTTCAAGTTGAGTGAGTTGTTTATTTGTTGAACTTCATCATCTCTATGAAAAGCCTTTTAAGGAAATAAACAAATAGTATAGTGAATGCAGCCACTAAATATGAGTAATCCATGTCCTGGCCAGTTTGCTCAGTCAGTTGGAGAGTCATGCTGAAGTGCCAAGGTTGCAGGTTGATCCACCGTTAGGGCACATGCAGGAAGTGACCAGTGGATGCACAACTAAGTGGAACAACAGATGTGTGCTTCTCTCTCTTCTTTCTTTCTCTCTCTCTACCTTCCTCTCTCTGTCTCCCTAAAATCAGTCAATACATTTAAAAAATAAAAAATAATGAGTAATTCAAGAACATATTTTTAAAGCCAAGTAACTCCTTCATGAGAATGGTTTGTTAATACTATGAGGGCTTTAGACAAAAATTAATACCACAGTAAAAATGAAGATATTTCACAGAAATAAAAATCAGGGAAGAATAGGTTTTATTCTATGCTCAAAAAATCATATTTGATCTTATTAATGAATTGGTCACTTAAATATGATATGGATAACTAGATTAAAAACTGGTTTGAGGGTATTACATAAATTTCCTGTTTACATACTTTTGTATAACCTCATCAGCTGGGAAATGACAGCCAGGACTGTGATCCAAGATAAAATAACTATATAAGGTAGCACTATGCAAGCTAGATGCTTAGAGGAAAGAGGCCTAGTGATAACTCAGGGAATGGCCACAAGTCATCTCTCCAGGACAAAATTTTCCACAATCCTAGAAAGAGCAGTATGAGGTGGTAATTGTGGACAAACACAACAGCCCAAAGATGCAGAACAGCAAGAAGAGATATGAAAACTCAAGCATGCCTTAGATAATCAAGACTAAAAGATTCTAATTAGAATTGAATTGGAGTGACTCAGAAATACATTGTAAATTAGTGCAATGAGGGAGAAACCCTCTCCCTCCCACTGTCACTAAGCCCCATTCTCTCTCCTGTGCTTCATTCACTCTCTAGGATCTTGACCCATTCCTTTATCTCTTCTATATCTGTGTGGAGACAATATGTGTAAAGTCTCTCATATTGGCCAGGCACTGTGCAGGCATTTCACACACTGGATTAACTTTATCTTTCAATTATCCGGGGAATTCAGTGCTGTTATTAGCCTCCATTTACAGATGAGGAAATGTAAGGCTTAGAGAAAGTAAGGACCTGCCCAAACTCACATATAACTCATTGGAAAAGCCAGGATGTAAACTCAGGTCTGTCTGATGACAAAGTCCATGCTTCTTAAACTGTTCAAGTTTAATTTGTTATCCCTCAAACAGGTACTTGCATTTTATAAAGTCATAAGTGTTTCTTCAACTGTAATCTATTAGATGCTTTTGAAAATGAAAACTCCTTCTAGGCCCAAGGGGAAAAAATTTCTAATGGTAAGATTTCAGCTAAGGTCTAGTGATAACTGGAGGCTAGGGAGGTAAGAAATACAGGAGAAAAGCATCCTAGTTGAACTTAAATAATACCCCATAGGTAGCTAATGCAGCCAAGTCATAAGGCTAGACATGAGTAAGAAAGAAAATATTTATGAACTTGCAACAGAGCTTCCAAGTTGTATGGTTGAAGGAGAATAATAAGGTTAGACAAAACTGTCTCCAACTTGACCTCAGGAAAGGAAAAAAATTGGGAAAAACTTTAAGTGGAAATAAGAACTGGATATACTGGTGCTGGGTTTCCCTTCTCCCTAAAATACATCCCATGACTGAACTGTTCATGAGTATAAATGTTTTCTAGGTCATTCCCAGTTTTTTTTAAAAAAAAGCAATTGACCATATCTTTTTTACCATTTTAATGTTGAGCTATTATAATCTCACATTCCAGTGGCCTTCTAACTGCATGGTTATAGTCTCCTTACACTTACCCTGAAATTGTTTTTCCATTGTTATCTTACATTATAGTCGCATCATAATGTCATGTTTAAAGGTTCCCCATACACTTGTAATGAAATCGTTTCACAGTTCAGAATGGCATCATATTGGCACTTTAAGCAGGGTATCCATCACCTTGTATTGATAGTTTTCACAACAAAACACCCTATTTTAGTGACTGTGAGAGTAAATAGCTGTTGCTAGTGATCTGTTCTTCCATTTCAAACTTAAGTGGTCTCGTCTGTTTTTATTTTACCTTGCAATTTTCACACCCACTGTAGTAGGGACCAAATTTATACTGTTTTCTTTGAAATGAGGACTGTCATACATTGGCTTATAAATGTTTATATGACAAGCCACTAATCTGTTTTGGTTTGGCCTTTGTATCATAGGTAATTCCTTACAGTCTGGTAATTGACCATGTTTGGCAACTATATTTGCAAGGCTTGCTCATGTTTTCTAATCAAACTACCTAAATATAAGTAATATGTGCAACTATGAAACTTCATTACACAATACAAACAAAGAAAGAATTTCATTTCCAAATAACCATACATGAACTATTTGTGTAATGTTTTAAGACAAAAGCTTCAAGACAAAAGATTTGAAAAGAAAAAATGTTATATTATAGTTAAGACCAAGAATAAGGCATATTTGTTTAATTTTTTTTAAACACCACCATCACCCAGGGGTGATTAAACTTTGAGAGGTTAACAATTTGGTTTAAATATTCACTTCAGAAATTAAATGTTACCTAACCCAAGTCTAATCCAAACTAACTTACACTTGGAAGTCAGCCAGTGTGGGCACAAGTCTCCTGATAATAAGCGTCAGTTTTGAGATCTCCTATTCTTTGCTGTTAAAAGAGCCATTACTGCCGGCAACACCACTCCTCCACTGTGGCTCTGACACTTCATCACAAGTCCTGCTAGAAGTCAGAGTAGCAAAAAGAGGATGAAAGTGATAAATTTTTACAGGAAAATATGTCTGCTAGCATTTTCAAACTCAAAGAAATTTGGCATTCATCTGGAGCTGGGCGCAAAGCTTCAGCTAAGCCTGTATTTTATACAAAACTACTTCTCTGTCATTAGGTCTTAACATAGATAATGCAGATGACGCAGCCAGTGACTCAGATGGGCCCAACTGTTAAATACTGTAAATCCACTTGTTTGGAGCATTTGTGCCTGAGCCTATACTTTCTGTCGGGAAGCAAGTGGTAGTTGCGGCAGCAAGGATTTTGGTTCTTGAATAACCCAAGATGCCTCCAAAACTGATAATAAATTCTTTAAACTACTCCCCAAATTTGAATTTGCTTTATTTAAAGACCAAATCAATGTGGCTCCACAAAAGAATGTGGCTGAACTAAACAAACATAATATGAGACAGGGTTAAGAATCACTCTATAATGTCCAGCCCAAATGTCACCATCTCTGGTGTGAAGTTGTCCCCTGCTCATTTCAGAATTGCTTTTAGAGTAAACCCAAAGAGGGGAATGCATATTTGAATGACCACACATGAAAAACTTGAGTGCTGTTTTTTTTTTTTTTAACTTGAGAGCTGTTTTAATATACAAGCTTAATTATAGGCACCTGAATGCTGACTGGGGCGAAAAATCATATAACCTTGCAAAAGGGCATTACTGTACTGTACACATTCATGGTTTCTGAATGTCTGTGCCCTCTGGCTCTGATAAGCATTTTACCGGTTTCTAATGAGTTCCGTCTCCCACTCCTGGAAGTAACTGCTAATTTCAGACCTTCTCCAGTCTACTCTGAGGTTCAGCTGTGTGTCTCACTCACAGCAGTTGATATCCCCTCACTCCTCACTGAGAAAATTAAATGCACAGATGTAATCTATTCTCCAGCTCTCCACCCCACTGTGGCTGCCACAATCTACAAGTGTGTCTGTGGACACCCACATTGACATTTGACTCAACTCCTTCCGCTGGAACCTCATTTAATCAGCTGAACTCTCTCTCACTTATATCTCAAGTTAAACTCTTCTCTCCACACTGTATCCTCTTCAACCTACAAACGTCTTCAGGCTGCTTTCATCATTTGAAAAAACAAGAAATTTTCTTGCTTCCCTATGTCCCTAGACTCTCGTATCTCCCTTAACTATGGCCCAGCCTCTCTTCTCCCACACCATATCTCCACCTAAAATTTCCAAAAGGGCAGTATCCATTCATTTCCATTCACAGCTCCATTGCAGCATCTTCTAAACCCTCTCTTCCATTGAAACCAACCTTGTTTTATTTTTCTGTGTTCCACTACTACATTGAATTGATAATTACTTCCTCATTAATGAAACTCTATCCTCTTTCAACATCAATTCTACCATCTTCTCCTAATGTTCATCATAATACTTTGACTATTCTTGCTGTCTTCTTGGCATGGACTCCTCTCCCTCTGTCTCCCCATTTAGTGGTGTTTCTTCACATTCTGAATGCCATTCCTCCTCTCCTTATATAACCTCTTGCACCCTTGTAACTCCAACTACTAACACCTACAAGTGGATGTATTCTCGACCTCCAGCACTAACTTCTCTCCTGAATTTCAGACTTATACATATAACTGCTTCCTAAACAACTCTTCCTTATTGTCCTGTAGACATCATAAACAGCATATCCAAAATGGCATTTGTCATGTCCTGAATCCACCCCTGTTCTCCTTCTACATCGGTATCACCACAATCCCCTGAGACACTCAAACTAGACATTTGAATACTGTTCCTGACTGCCTACTTCATTCTCTACATTAACCAAGTACTATATTTCTAAGTCAATTAAAATTTTGTTGAATATCACATTCTCTTCTCCACTCCTGCTACTGCTCCCTTATTTAAAATTTTGGTAATCAGAAGCCAGTCCACTTAAGTTTCCATATCTGCCTCCTTTTATTTAGCCTTGTCACCTCTAAACTGTCTTACACAAAACCATAAGCGTGATCTGCCTACAAGAAAATCTAACCATATTTCTTCCTTCTTAAAACTCTTTAGACCTGACCTGTGGTGGTGCAGTGTGGGTCAAGTGTTGACCAGGAATGCTGAGGTCACTGGTTCAAAACCCTGGGCTTGCCTGGTCAAGGCACATATGGGAGTTGGTGCTTTCTGCTCTGCACCCCTTTCTCTCTCTCTCTCTCTCTCTCTCTCTCTCTCTCTCTCTCTCCTTTGTAAAATGAATAAATAAAATCTTTTAAAAATATGTTTCTTTTTAAAAAACCTTTAATGGTTCCCTCAGCTATAAAATATTTTCTAAGCTCTTTCACATTTTATATTTCACCTTATAGAGCTTGCCCCTGCTAACCTCTCCAGCTTCATCTCACTTTCCCCTGACTCATGGTATATGGTCTAGAAACTAACCCTTTGAAGTTTCCCACAGAGACCATACTGCTTCACACACCCATGGTTTTTACTTTCACACATCCATGGGTACCCACAGATTCTAGGGACAATACCTCGGGGTCATTTCTCTAGGTTGACTTTGATCTACAAATCAGTGTATTTGTCGAGCTTTTTCAGACAGCACCCTCAAATTACCTCAGTACTGTAGCAGACCTGGGAAGTAAGAGACAGGAAATCGCTGTTTCTTATACATGTTCCCTCTAAAGGAAACATAAAGCCAGACCTATGGGAGAACTGGAACATCATTCTAGATACAACAGGTACTCTAGTAGGGATCCCTTCACAGCTCCTCACAGTGTTACCCCTCTGGAAGACATGTCTATTCCTCATGGCTCAATTGTGCCATCATTACTGTGGCCTAGTTGTTTGTAGTGGTTCTGCTTTACTGCTTTTGCCACAACTCATTCACATACTATCACCCTATTATGGCTTCTCTCTATGCTTCTTTCTAGCTCATTGCCTTCTCTGTATATGTTACTCTGCTTTTGCCTGATCATTTTCTGTTTGACTAGAATTTAAACTTCTCATAAGAGAGGATTGCTGCGAACCAGCATGGTTAGTAATTCCAGGTCCTGAGTGGGAACGACGTAGAATTAAGAAAATAGGCTTAAAGTATAAAAGGATGGGTTCAGGAGGGCTCTGCAAAGCTGCTGGCAAGAACAGAGCCCACTCAAAAACCACTTCCCCATTTATTTATAGGGCAAAGTGGACCATTAGCAAATCAATGAGATCTGATTATATCTCCAAAGCAACCCAAGAATTTTACCAAGTGCAGAAAACCCCCACCATATATAACATCTTAACTTCACACAAAACAAAGGATAGAAGAAACTTGCTTCCAGTCTTTCTGGGGGACATGGGGGGTAGGATGAGTATAAACAATCCAGCACTACAGCTTAACAGCCTTTAGTAACTTCACAGAACAAGTGAGGTGGGAGATTGTGCAGACTGTCAGTTTACAGCCAGTTCCCCACATCACTGTCCCCCAAAAATCTAAACTGCAAAAACCCTGTTGGCTTTTCAGTCCCCAACAGAGGATCAAACTGATTGACCAGATATTATTTGTATGGATACCATAGATATCTCTTCGGGCATCATTGTCCCCCTTCATCATTTCATAGGCTACTCTGTGTAAAGTGTCCTTTCCTGGGAGCAAGGGTTGTATAGCGGTATTGTGAAGATGTCTGAAGAAGTGAGTACCAAGAAGATGTAATGCAGGTATAGTCTGAGCCCTTTCATAAAGACATAATATAACTGGAGGGAACTTACCATGATTTAAGAAGTTCACTTTTTAAATCCTTTACAGTTATATCATCATAATACCTCTCACCATTTATTGAACAACGAGTATATGTTAAGTACTTCACATATATTACTTTTAATTCTTACAAAACCACTGAAAGACAGTCACAGTTAACACCTTGCTAAAAATTAGCAAGAATAATTAGCGTGCCTGAGGTTACACAAATGACCTAATAAATGTAAGATAATTCGAGTCCAAAAATGTCTGGCTTTAAGGCTAATGCAATTCCCTCTGTACCTTTCTTCTTCTAGACTATTTTCCTTCAACCTCTTGTCTCTATTTATTACAGACCACACCATAATAACTTCTTTAGAGTTTTTCCTCATTTCTCAGCCTTGTCTTTGTACAATACAAGAATGAAGCTGCATCTTCTGACGTGTGATAATACAGTCTTGCTGTCTAATATATGTGAGAACTTCTTTTCCAAATTTCTGTCTGTGTCATGCTCAGTGAAAAATTGATCAAAGTTTAAAATTGGCAGTATGATGTCCTCATTAGTCCAGCTCTTCTCTCATTGAGAAGATGACTTCAGAATAGAAATAGCCCAGAAGCACTCTTTGCTTTAGAATGTAGCTATACATTAAATATACAAATATGAAGACATCTAAGTAATTTTAAAAAGAGAGAAATGAATGTGAAGTTTTTAACTTCTGTTGGTTCAGTAAGGAGAATGAAAGAGTTTCTACTTTTAATAAATGTAGATAAAACAGACATGTACATTTGAAAGAGTGGCAAAAATGTGTACCATACTGGGAATACCAATATTCTCATTTTTTTTTCCTATTTGGAGTTTTAAACACTGAAAAGCTAAAGGCCATGAAATCTATACACACCCCAGCTTAGCTTAGTTCAAATACCTCTCAGAGGTACTGACTCCTGGTATCAGAATGCTATACAACTAAACATGTTCACTAACATTTAATTTCTACCTTTCTTTTCAAATTGCATTTACTTTCATAACTGCTTTCTTCTGTTGAAGGTAAAGGCAATAGTGTTTCTTTCTTTAAAATAGCAATGATATTACAAAAGAAAAAGTAGTTGAAGTTTGCACATCTTTTTGGAATTCTCAATGAAAACCAATCTTTATTTAACTTGTCCTATAGCTGGCATCCCCAAATCACTACCTGGGAATAATAGCTGACAATTTTTTTACATTAAATAAATGCAAAGCATTAGAACTGATACAAAAGACCATTATTTTGACATACTCTAATTTGAAAAGGGTAAATTAATTTAAACCATTTTTGTTTAAAATCAGCTCCTGGGGCTGTATACTCACAGTGGTTGCCAAGTTTCAACCCAAAGTGAATGTTAAGGTCTATGTTATTAACCCTTGAAAAATTAGCTTTATCATGGAAACAATGACAGACCTGGGACTGCCAGGTGCTGCTGCTAGAGCTGACAGTCAGTCAAGTAAGAGTAATGCTCGGTTTCTTCATATGCAAATCACATAATATGTGCTTACCTCTAAAGGGCAGTGTCAGATTATTGTAAAAGTGTTTAGATATAAATACCTTTTTTAAGAAACCAAATTCATTTATACTGAACTCTGTATGGCTGACATACCATGATAAATCACCTCATTACACAAGAAGCCACAAATATGGCTATTGAGGATGAGTGTGATTGTAAATGAGACTGCTGGAACTCTACTGTGGCTTGCAATGACCCTCAATAAAAAAACATACCTGTAGATCATGGCAATGGTTTTTCTGGGAATCAGCTAGAAATAATGAGCAGCTATTACCCCACACTTTAAATGCTATTCAAATAAGTTTTCTAAGGCTTGGGGTTTGCTTCTTAAAATAAAGCTATTGGGGCTATATTTTCTTAGCAATGTCTGTGAATTAAATAACTAAAAGCCTTCTTCTGAATATATTGCAAGAGATTAATACAAATTGATGAATTTAATGCTGGGTAGGATCACAATAGAATGTACTGGAGTGTTGCGGATATTCTAAATCTTTATTAATGGTCATTACAAGGGATGTGGGAGGGTGTAATTATAGAGCTTATGACTTGTGTTCTTTTTTTCTTCATAAATTATTTCACAATTTTAAATAAGTTAAAAAGCAAAGCAAAAACATTCTGACACTACCACATCATTTTTAAGTGGTGGTCTAGCATAAGAGTTGCTAATGTGAACCTTATGTGTCACTTCCCAAATTAGAAATCCATGTCCTGCTCTGCAGCCCTTGTCTCCCAAGTCCTTTCTGATTCTTCAAGTATAAAAATGCCATGGCACAATTTTTTCTGATGAGGATTTACTATTCAAATCCAGAAATATTCATATTAAAGTGAGATTTCCAAACAACATTGTAGTGTCTGTATAGAGCAGTAAGATGAGAAGTTGTCTGAGCAGCTGGCAGGGGAAATAAAAGGACAGAGAAAATGGAAAAAGTAAAATGTTCTGAAGGATACACAGAACTGGAGATGAAAGATCCCTGGCTTTTCTATCCTCAGGAGTCCCCCACAGGTTTCTCAATCCTCAGTTCATCATTCCCACCACTATTCATAATCTTACAGCCTGTGCCTCTCACATCTACCTTACCCCCTCTTACCTGCTCAATCACCAGGTATTAGACAAAAGAGACTGCGGAGTCCCCAGCTGAGCTGTCAGCCAGGGACAATGGGTGCTATAACAATAGCTCAGCCTCGTGTTTAAAAATCAAATCATGCATTTGATTTTCAACTTATTTTCAAGTTAGGAACTTTTCTGGCTCTTGGTAAAGAAAACCCAAAACATATTTAATGTCTGTGTTGATGCTGTACACAGACACCTGGGTATATGGTAAATGTAGTTTCAGTAGCACATGTCATTCCTTATTTAATTCATCTAGCCTGACATAGTTGGTACAAATGAATGCAACAATAGTAATATTTCATTTAGGTCTCCTGGCATTTCTCATGATGTACATTAAAAAGATGCAATATATATTATAAATGTGAGAGCAGGTAGATAGATACACAGACATGCATTTCACATTAATAGAATGACAAATTCCATGTATTAAATCTACAAGAACCAAAATACTCTGAGTTAAGACAGATGTACAGAATTAGGTGCCAAATGAAATGTCACAAATAAAACATCTTTTTATGAAAATCACAGGATTTTTTAGGGACAGATGGAGCCTTTGAAATCATACAGTAAAACTTGTTCATTGACAGACATCTAATCTCAGCGTAAGAAAGATTAAATGGTTTATAGAAGATCACACCTAGGTAGTGGAAAAGCCACAACTAGAACCATCCTTCTCTCGGGACAGTGTTCCTTCTACATCATTAGTAGCAACTGCTTGCGAAGCTAAATTATACAAGGGCTCACCATAACATCCTCATGTGTTCATTTCAGTGTGTCCACAGATGTTCTTTGTGTTGTGTGCTTACACTGTATCACATTTTCGCTAACTCGGTGATTGCTTTTCCTCTTGAAGACTGAAACCAAACTGAACTCTTTAGACCCTAGAGCACATTATACAGATCTGTAGACCCTGTGGACATTGATATATATACACCATATTTTTCGCTCCACAAGACGCACCTGACCATAAGATGCACCAAGGATTTTAAGGAAGAAAATTTTTAAAAAAATCTGAACCAAATGATGTGTTAAAATATTTAATAAAATATACCACAATATTATTTCAACAATGTAAACTCAACAGCAGTATTAACAACCATTAGCACTGTTATTAACAAATGAGAAGAGACTTTAATGTTCAAATACTCTTCTAGTTGTCCAGGAACCCCAGGAACTCATCATCATCATTGGTGTCAGAATGTAAGAAGCTCAGTTGCTCACAATCACTGGTATCACTTTCTTTGCTATTTTCATGTCTGATACCATCTTCAGTGCCATCTAAGGCATTGGTAATGCCACATTTTTTGAGTGACCGTACCATGGTTTCATTCTTCATTGACTGCCATGATGTTTTCACTCATTCACAAACTTGAGTGACAGTGGGTCTCTACATTTATCCAGTTGGTGTCATATTATGATTACGAGCAGCCATCCATTTGTTCCACTCTTCTCACATAAAGACTTTAAACGGTTTGTTGATGGAAATATCCAGAAGTTGCAACTGGCTGGTATGACCCCAAGAATTACAGCTAGATGAGTTTCACTTCTTTAAAGATTTTTTTTGTGGTTTCACTAATATGTGCTCTAAACTGGCCAAGCACTAATAGGGCAGATTTTTTCAGAAGCCCTCTAGGACATTTGGACCAAATTTTTTCAATCCACACTCTCATTCCATTTTTGTCCACCCATCCTTTCTCGTGAACCCTGCTGCTGCTGCGCTAGGCAAAGTCCAGTTATTTTTTACTCTAATGTCACTACATAGGTAAACTACCTGGATTACAGCTGGAATAAACTGATGGAGGTGAGCAGCACAGCCTTCTCCATCTGCCACTGCTTTGCCTGTGCTCACACTGGCTTCCCAGCTCACTGCACGCGCCTCACACCCTGGGCCCCTCGCCTGTCTGCCAGCCAGTCAGCCAGCCAATGAAATGTTATTAGGCTGGCAACAAGTGACGTCAGCACTCCACGCAGAGCTCCAGCAGCTGCAGCGCAGCCCTCTACTGCTGCAGCGTGCCTCTCATGTCTGCCCTCCATGATGCCAGATGAATGCACCCACACAACGACGCTGGCCTTCCTTCCTGCGCTGCATGCAACTGTGAAAACTGGAACCAGGAGATCACTCAGCAGATGCCGGGGTTGTGCATGCCGCTGTGGGGGGTATGATTACGCTCCCACTTGCACTCATTCTATGGCGCAACACCCTGCAGCAGCTAAAAAAAAAATGAACATTCGCTCCATAAGATGCATGGGCATTTTCCCCTCCACTTTTGAGGAGAAAAAAAGTGCATCTTATGGAGCAAAATATACAGTAGTTGTTGATTGAGTCAACTATATTCTATATGGATATTCTCACAGAACCCACTTCTCCAAATAAGCAAGATCAAAATTATATTGATTTAGTATAGTACTTTCGTTCTAAATAGACCAACATAATGAGAACACCAAAACTGAAGAGAAGTACTACCACTGAGAAAGTCTCAACACAGAACTCAGAACCAAGGCAGATGAATGCCAGAGTCATGGGAATTATGAGGGAGTGATCACTTCAAGTTTTCAGTCCCAGAGCACATTGAGTGAACCGCGTCAAGCCAGGTCAACTCAAACAGTTCCAAACTGAATCACAGGTTTCAATGTTTTCTGAGGCATAGCCTAATCTGAAAAAATATATATGAATGGAAACTGAAATACTTCACCAAATATCTGACACGAGATTACCAAAGACTCAAGCTAAAGGCCAAAAAGAAAAGTAAAATAAGACATCCCAGGGGCAGGAAGACATCTAGCATTGCCCCTGGCCCATCTGCCTTTGAGAAATTAAGTTTGAGTAACACAAACCTCAAACAGCCTTCTGGTCAGCTGTATAAAAGTCAGAACCCGGATCTCAGCTGAAATATTCCATGAACTGAGCATAAGGAACCAGACATCAGCTTAGACAATATATTCTTAAAACAACTCTGACCACGAGGACAGTGAAATACCACACAGTCAGAACAGGTTGCTAACTAATACAATTATTATAAGATTCAGTGTAAATTTAGAAAATTATCCAGAAAACAGAAAAGACTAAGAACAGGTGGTCTTTTATTTTTATTTTTATTTTTTTTTGTAGAAATATGCAGCTGGAAAATACTAGTAGCACTGCCTTGGACACTAGTAAAATTCCTGTCAAGTGTTTTATAAAGGTAATGAACTTGTATGTACCTCACTGAACAGGCCTGCTATTAAATCCTCCCTAAAAAAGGGGATGAGATTGCTGGGGTGTTTTGTGAGCCATGTGAGCTTTGCCTGGAGCATATTCGGAAATTTTCATTGCTGACCCGAAAGTTATGATTTCACTAAGTAAAATGAAATAAAAAACAACCCCATACTCACACCACATTATCAATGTTTAATCTACCTTATTTTTAAGATTTCTCTTGTTAGGAGTAAATTTGGGTGAAAAGAGTAAAAGAGAAATCTCAGATGAGAAATGTCTAGCCCTGACAACCCAATCACAAAAAAATTAAGTGTCTATTTCTATCACAGCTGGCAATCCCAGGCTGGCCTGCGGGAAATCCTTCATATAGTTCAGAACAAATGTATTGGAGGCTAACCAAAATCTAATGAATCCCTCAAGAAAGTACCTTCCTTAATTCACATTTCTAAGAGTTATACGCAATTTGGGGAGTCACCAATCACTTGTTTTCAGGTTTAAAAACCATTTTACAAATAACAGAAGTGAATACCCCTGGGAAGACATTTTAGCTAAGTCTATTATTCAAATCTATATCTGCACTCACCAAAGTGTCAAGGTGATGCATTTGTTGATCTGTCCCACAATACATTTTATTACTGACATGTAGAGAGTATAAAGACCAGAGGAGAAAAGTTGAACAAAGCAAATGAAAGAAGATAAGTTTGATTTCCAGACAAAGCCGGCCTTGTAACTACTTGGTCTAACTACGAGCTGTACCACTTTATTTTGAATTGTCTAAAAGAATGAAAAGGAAAAAAAAACAAAAGAGAGGGCTGATAAGTGTGAGTTGGGAACATTAATTTAACCTGAGGAAAGACAGGGACATGAGAAGGGCAAAGAAATAAGAAATATACACCAAGAGAGTTATCATTAATGTGAATCCGATTTGTCCTGAATCCTGATTCTTTTCAGGACTTCTCACACTGTTCAAGGACAAGCTCTTTCAATAAAAAGTAAAAGCTATCATAACTAAACAAATGTCTCTCATGTGCCTTCTAGGTACTAGGCATTTTCCACCCATTAATCTCTAATGCTTTGTGTCCATCTGGCAGAAGGAGTTATTATCTACCAAATAGATGAGGAAACTGAGCTTCAGACAGGGTAAAACCTTGCTGAAGGTCAATCACAAAGCTATTAAGTGGCAAACCAAAAATCAAACCCAAATCCCAGGTTGTTTCCATCTCACCACAAATGATTGAATCCTCTCCTCTCTTTCTCTTTTTCTAGTCTTCTCCATAGCTTTTTCTCCCAGGAAAAGCCTATTGCTTATAGTTCCAAATTTCAGGCGAATTAAAAACTGCCTCATACCAAAAGCATCCCTACTCCAAACCATGTAATCAGCAAGATAGGCAAAAATCATTTGGCTTTCTTACTTTCCAAATTACATAATTGGGCAAAGGCACACGGAAGCAAAGAGAAGTTTAAGGCTACACTTCTTATGTATATTCAGCCTTTGCACAAAGACTTATTGTTCTCACCTTTTTTGGCAGATGGAAAAGTGTTGGGTTCCAACATCACTTAAAGGTTTACGGTCCCTGGAAGGGCTCAGATAAAAATGAGGCAACATTCATATATTTCCAGGGGTTTTGTTTTGTTTTGTTTTTAACAGAGAAGCTTACTACACACCTCTAATCAAAGTACCTACATTAGCATTGGAAATGGTAACTAAAAGATTTATAAACATCTAGGGTCCTATGAGAACACACCCATTCATTACTACCTCAGAGTTTGATTTGTTACCATAGGATTTTATAAGTAAAATGCTATTTTATGGTTCATTTGAAAGTTATGTTTCGTAGGGGGTGGAGACATCTTTGAGAAAAAATAATCTAGAAACCTAGCTGGGTTGAAATGATGAATTTCTTTTCTAATTGCCTCTAATCTTTGTGAGAACTGCATTAGTAATCTTTGTTAAGAGCCATTTGGTGTCCACATTTTAGCACCCTGGGGACAATGTGATGTCTCTGAGGATCAGGGTAAATTGAGAGCAAAAATCTGGGAGCTGGAGACAGAAATACAACAGCTTCCAATTCTAGCTTTGACTTAAAGTACATTATTTAAATTTCTTGAGTCTCAGTTTCCTCCTGTATAAAGTGAGATTAATATATGTTGCACAGGGTGATTTTCAGGATTAAAGTAAAGTACATAAAGCCCAAAAGAATGCCTTGGTACATAGCAGGGTCAAAGCCTGTCCCACTCATATTTTTCTTTCTAGATTCTAGTAACAGATTCATTCAGTGTTTCACCAAATACTTTCTACACTTCTCCTAGATAACAAGGCATAAGACTAAGACTCTAAACACTTCTCATTCTTAAAGAACATACAGACTAATGGAGGGGGTATTTATATATAACACATATATAGAAACATTCTTTAGACATTATGTGATAAAGAAAACTAATAGTTAATATGTATTGAGTTCTTGCATTGTGCCAAACACTGTGTTTTATACTGTTTAATTTAATGCTTACAATTTCAATATTATGAGAAGTATAAGTAAAGTGCTATGAAAGCCTAGAGGAAGAAGTTAGTAATACCAAGAAAGAGATCATGAAGGCTTTTCAAAAATATTTGCAATATTTAAATCAGGTCTTGAAAGATAAGTAAGACTTTAAGAACCTGGCATGAGAGGTGAAGCTTGTTCCAGGTGGAGGAAACTGCAAAAGCAAACATGATGACCATGAATGTACACACTCAGTATGTTCAGAAAACCCAGAGTAGCCACTGGATAAGGAGATGAGGTTGCAAAGAGACTATCGAGCACAGACTTCACACTAAGTACTTTAGATCATTCTCCACTGCAGAACCTGTGAGTTGCTTAATCAGATACAACTCTTAAGAAGACCATGGCAGCAGATAGGGCACAATAAGGAAAAAACTAACTAGATAGTGGAGCCTCATTCTGAGCCTGGAAGTAAATATCACACCTGTGTATGCTCACTACTATTCTTACCAACAAGTGGTGGTAAATATGGTTATTTTCCATGGTATTGGTCTGAAGAGACGACAATGAATGTTTCCAGCTAAATCCATGGTTGTCATTCTCTTCCAGAAAAGTCAGACTCCCAATAGCCTAAACCTT
This sequence comes from Rhynchonycteris naso, assembly GCA_037038555.1. Classification (NCBI taxonomy): domain Eukaryota; kingdom Metazoa; phylum Chordata; class Mammalia; order Chiroptera; family Emballonuridae; genus Rhynchonycteris; species Rhynchonycteris naso. Next base: position 159,348,617 of record CM072997.1, on the reverse strand, counting down.
GAATTTAAGGAGGCCTCTAGTATGAAACCCAATAGGCAAAGAAAAGGTGTTTTATCAAATTTTAGACCCAAAGAGTAGAAATGAGCTTTATCTCAGCCTCAGGAAAATTTGCACTGATATTTTTTATATATCTGGGCCTTTTAACTACACATCCTACTGTAAAAAGCCAATCACCAGCAAAGCATCACCTCCTAAAAACTTTGTGGCCTTTTTTTCTTTTTTTTTGCAATTGTTTACATGTTAAATGCCCTTAGCTCCTCCAGGATAGCTTCTGTTTATCCTCATCCATATTTCCCCAACCCCTACAGAGAATATGGGACATAAATATATATAACTCATAAATGGCTAATTATTTAATCAATCAGTTTAAGGTCAGAGACAAATAATAAGCTAAACCAGACTTCTGCTGATTCTACTTATGTGGGAACAACTTCTTTAGCATTTTAGACAAGGGGGCTCAGTGAGGAGCTGAGGTCCAGTTCTAGACAGTTTCTGCATTCCTTGGAGAAGGCTATTTCCTCCTCTCAGACCCTATAATATGTATAAGGGAGCACTGAGTACAAGAGAATCTTTGTTCCAAAACAGATATTTATTCCACTCCCGTGTATCTTTTAAGCATGGAGTATTGGCATTTGTGTAAATTGGTCTCTCCTAAACAGGTAAATGCCTGACATATGATTTATATATCTTTTTAGATTAATAGGCCTAGACATGAAGTCTAAAAGTTGTTGCAAAACTCATTTTCCTTCTTGCAACTCCTATCAGTCTATAACTGAGTCTTTCTTCTCTGGTCTCTTCCTGTTTTTACTTTTCACTTTTCACTTATTCCTGCCCCCTCTGCACAGTGTCCCAGCTCTTTGCTCTTGACCCTGAACATGGGCTTCCAGTGAAGTGAATCCATCCCGTGCTCTCCTCACTGGAGCTGTATGTGGCTCTTGCGGTCCCAGAGTAACTGAGAAAATGAAGGAAAAGAATCATTCCTAGTTAAAGCTCAGAATTAAATATAAAAAGGACAAATATCTCTTTTGTTTAACTGCATATGAAAGTAGAACTCTGCTGTTATGCTTAGAGTCATTCTGATTTTTTGTTTGTCTGTTTTTAGACTACCTTTTGTCATCCTTGGTAGGTATGTGTGAGAACTCCAGAAAGTATGATTTAGAACCTGAGCCCCAGGAAGAGGTAGAGGAAAGAAATGCTGTCTTGATCCAATAGTATAAAGCTATAAAGTAGCAAAAAATAAAACAATTTTTACAATTTCATGATTGGACTTTTCATATTTAAAAGTTACTTATCTAGTCTGACCAGGTGGTGGCGCAGTGGATAGAGCGTCAGACTGGGATGCGGAGGACCCAGGTTCCAGACCCCGAGCTCGCCAGCTTGAGCGTAGACCCATCTGGCTTGAGCAAAAGCTCGCCAGCTTGGACCCAAAGTCGCTGGCTCCAGCAAGGGGTTGCTCTGTCTGCTGAAGGTCCGCGGTCAAGGCATATGTGAGAAAACAATCAATGAACAACTAAGGTATTGCGATGGCAATGAAAAACTAATGATTGATGCTTCTCATCTGTCTCTGTTCCTGTCTGTCTGTTCCTATCTATCCCTCTCTCTGACTCTCTCTCTGTCCCTGTAAAAAAAAAAAAAAGTTACTTATCTGACAAATACTGCTCAAAGACTCTACTCTGAAACTGGGCTTAACCAGCTGGGACACATCGTGAACAGCTCTGACATGCTTCAGTTGAAAAGATGGACTCTGATGAGGCCTTAATTTCCATGAAAGGACACATATGATTTTGAACATAATCTGGAGACAGAAAAGGGGCTGGGGCACAGAGAACTTTGGGTAAGTTATATTCCATGAAACATGGCATTGCTTTTAATTTTACACTTTGCAGACAAAATTTTTTTTTGGGGGGGGGGGACACAGGATGATTGCTGAATCATCTTCTTATTTAAATAAACAAAACCAGAGATAGTGGACTAAATTTCAACTGAAAAGATTTGGAGTAAGTATATAAACCAAAATTAATTATATTTGAGCAAAAGGAGCTGCAGCCCCAGAGACACAAATTCAGGTGGCAACCTAAACTGTCTTCCATCCAGTCAAAAAAGGGAGACCACATTTTATAGCAAAAGTTTCCACCCAGGTTCTCAATTATTTCTGTTTTAGGCTAATTGTGCAGTTCTGATTGGATAGGGCATGTCTCAGTCCACAAACATAATACAGAAAGCTTCATGGCTGAATTTGTGGGTTCTTTAAAGATTAAGAGAAGAGCTAGTCACAAAGAGATAGGACTTCAAGTCTTGTAAATATTCAAATCTTGTTGTATGATGTGAGTGAAAGACTGATCAGAAGTACACAGTGAAAGGAAAACAGTTCCTTGAACACACCAGGCTTCTGCACATTCCATTCTCAGTACTTCAAATGCTTTTCCCACTTGGCAAACTACTATTCATCCTTCGAAACCCAGATCAGATGTCACTTTCTCTAAGACGCCTTCCTATCCCTCACCTTAGTTGCAGTTAATCCCTCTCTTCTCTGTATCAACCCCCTTCTGTGTATGTATTTCTGTTATTGCACTTATTATGCCGATTTGTATTTGTCCATATGTCGGCTTCCCCACTAGAAATACTATTTGTTGAAAGCAGGCCAATGTCTTATTGATCTTTAAGAAGTAAAATATCTGAAACATAATAAGCACATTTTTCACTTTGAGGCACTGAAGAAACAAGAACTAAATGTGCAAAATTACTAAGCAGTTCTTGGAACATATTTCTCACAGTGTGAGAAGTCTCACAGTTTGCCTCTCCAGCACCCTTGCTCTTCCATGGCAATTTCTTTCATTTCCTTGTTTTTAGCTTTCTTTTTATGATTACCAAATCTATATCTCTAATCCTAAACTTCTCTGCAAGTCTAAACTCACATCTCCTACTCCTTGCTGAACATTTCCACAAGAATAGTTTACAAATACCTCAAAATTTCAACACACCCAAACAAAACTTATCATTCCCTTGCCCCAGAGTTTCCCATCTTGCTGTGTTCTCTGTTTTGGTTAATTTCCCCTGTATGACACCTTCTCTATCAACAAGTTAAACACTTAGAATAAGCTTTTCTCACTCCTCCCTCCATTATCTGCCCTGTCCATTCAGTCGCCAAGTCCTTTCAATCTGCTTGTCCATTGCTTCGGTCTTCTCTTTCCCATCTCGACTCAATTACCTCCGGCTTTCATATATTTCTCCTGACCAATGCATTAAACCACTGAAGGGCTTCCTGCTTCCAGCCTTTTCAAGCCAGCTTCATTACACTGCAAATTACCTTCTTAAAATAAATATATTCATGTCAGTTGCCTGCTGAAAGATACCACTGATGGTTTCCTGCTGATCCAGTTTCTCCTCTGACATTCTTCACAATCTATCTTTTTCCAACTTATCCATCACTTTTCATCCTACCACAGTTAGTGCACATGCCACACACACATACTCCCTTGCCATACCTTTCTACTCCACAAATATTCCCTCTATTGCCCTGTCCCTGAGGCCTTTGCTCAGGTTGTTCTACCTGGAAGGTTCTCCCCTCACTCATTTTCCTCCTCTTTCTCCATGCCCCTATTAATGTTTTACTCATCCTCCTAGGCCAGCATTTCTTAACAGCTCCCTAAAGGACGCAGAAATAAAATTAAGAGGATTTGTGAACTTGGCTTCAAGAAAAATTACATATTGATTTTCATTAACTTCTAACTGAAATGTAACATTTTCTTCTTTTAGGAATATGTGCAGCACCATATCAAAATATTAGAAGTACATGTGACTTTTATCAAATAAAAATCGGATATATACATATCACACTGCAGTCACCATATATATCTTCAATTATTACTTATGCTCATAACTACTTCAAAAGTATAATAGTTATATCTGCAATGAGAATTTTTATTTAATACTTTAATAAAGAAATATACTTATGATTTCACAATTTTTTGATATTTCAACAACTGTTTCAATAAAAATTGGTTTCCATTGTAATAGTTTGTTTTATTTTATACATTTCAAAACATTATTCTGAAACAAGTCAATAAGCACAAAAACATTAAGGATCCCAAACTCTATTTCCTCTACAAAATTTTTCCAGATCACCCACCCCCCACCTCACACAGTTTAAGTTAATATCTCCTTCTATCTTGAACCCATAAAGTAGTTGAAACTCCCTCTGAGGCACTCATCACCCTGCCATGCTTTGTAGTTATTTATTATTCAGTTAGTATGAGGTCCTAAGGATAGGAACATTTATTTCCCACTTTTGTTGCTGTGGTCATAGTAGGTAATGAATCTGAGTTGTGATGAACCACATTCCTTTTTCAGGGAATGTTTTAGGACAGTGGTTCTCAAATTTTTGAAGTCAGGGAGCATTTAAAATCCTACAAATAGTTGTAGGTGCACTATATACAAATTTCTGAGAAATATGTTATAATAATTAATTCATATATTAAAGAAAAAAATATAAAGTCCAAGAGTGCTTTTATGGTAACTAAACAAAATAAATACAACAAAATTAAATTTATTCTGACATTAAAAAGCATTTTTATGTTACATTTTTTGAGTTATGCTTTTTAGAATTCATAAAAAAGAGGGGTTAAAAAAATTTTTACCCTGATTTATTGGTGTCACCCCATTAGAATTAATAATAATAAAATATATATAAAAAAAATTTTTTTAAATGACAAAATAGTTATCTTTTTATATATATAGATACATTCTTAGTAAGATTTAGTAAATTCGGCAGGTCCCGGCGCAAATGTGTTAAGTTTTTTCATTTTTGTGTTTATGAGAAACATGAGCCTAATATGTCCTAGCGATTTCTTCAATGTTTGGGAATATATTTGAAAGGCAAACTCTCACTTTCTCGTCAATACGTTGAAGAATTCCCCTCTTTTTACTCTTAATTGTGTTGAGGGTAGAAAATCCTAATTCACATAAATACAATGTTAAAAATTGTAGTAAACTGTTCAAAGTTTTTTTAGATATTGCCACATATTCTTCTTTTATAGAAACCCAAAAGGCTTCAAGAGACAATTCCTTATGTTTAATCATCAATCCACGATCAGTAGATATAGCTGCCAGTTCTTACTGTTCTGTTAATGTTAACCAAAATCACTTGAAGCTTCCATGAATAGGTTTCTTATCCAATCGTATTGTTCAGTGTTAAGTGGTGGAAAATGCTATAAATTAAATTCCACCCATCAGCCTTCAAGTTCTATTTTATTTACACTTAACGTTTGCTCACTTCAAGAATCAGATTTTTTAATATCATGCTTCTTTTTGAGAAATCTATCCATTTTATTTGAGCGTACTTATCTAAAAATGATATAATGATGTGTTAATAATAAATATAATAATGATGTGTTAACAAAAAGAGCGGTATTTCTGTAATGAAATGGTATAATAGAGTAACAATATTTATTTTTATATCTGGGCACATACCACGAACCAGCACAGCTAGTAATTCCAGGTCCCAAGTAGGACCCATGTGGAATTAAGAAAATATGGGGTTGAGAGGGCCCTGTAATTGCTGCTGGCAAAAACAAAGCGTGCCTAAAAACTTCATCGTGCTTTATTTATAGGGCAAAGTGAAGCCATTAGCAAATCTTAACTTTACACCAAACAAAGGATAGAAGAAACTTGCCTCCAGTCTTTCCCGAGAACATGGAGGGTAGTGTAAACAATCCAGCATCACAGCTTAACAGCCTTTTGCAACCTAATCAGGCAAATGAGGTGGGGGGTTGGGCAGACTGTCAGCTTACAGCCAATTCCCCCACACCTCTGTCCCCCAAAAATCTAAACTCCAAAAACCCTGTTGGTTTTCTGGTCCTCAACAGGAACATATTTCTCTGGAATACCATAGGGGCACCTGAAAACCTTTTAGGGCTCACCAGTGTGCCCTGGCACACACTTTGAGAACCACTGTTTTAGGATGAAGGAATTCAAATTGAGAAAATAAACATGTTGCTGATGTATTTCTGTAGCTGAAGTAAGCTTGCCAAACTGTAACCTGAACCAATTGGATCTGTCCTCCTACCTGATTTCTATGTCACGAACAAGAAGGATCACCTGGACAAGGACAGAAAAGGTGACTCGAGAAACTTTCCTTTAGAAATCTAAACACATGGCAATGAGTGATTTATATATTTTTATAGCTCCACTACAACTAACAGTTTAAATGAGTTTAAACTGAACACTCACAAGAAAACATTTGGATTACTGACCATTCAACAACCATTTATGCTTCAGGGTCAAAAAGTATTTTTGAAACAATGATTTTTATTGTTTTTTACTATAACATGTCATATGGTCTTTGTGTGGGGATATAAAACAGCTCCTCCCAAATGAAGGTACTTTATGTTCAGTGATATCAAATCCATAACCTTTCTAGTGTGGCTTAAAGAAATAATGTACCACCTGACTTGCGGTGGCGTAGTGGATAAAGCATCGACCTAGAACCCTGAGGTCGCCAGTTCAAAACCCTGCACTGGTCTAGTCAAGGCACATATGGGAGTTGATGCTTCCTGCTCCTCCCCCTCTTTCTCTCTGTCTCTTCTCTAAAATGAATAAGTAAGAAATAATGTACCATAACACAGGCATGGAACACTTACCTCTGAACAATTAACTGAGATGAAAAAAATGAACACTAGATAAACACCATTTTGACAGTTGGCCTCATTAAATGATGCTTAAAAGAAACAGAAGTTGTGAGTAATTAAAATAAAATAAAATAAAAGATATAAAAGAAAATGCTGCAGCCTGATGAGGCAGTGACCCAGTTGATAGAGCATCAACCTGGGACACTGAGGACCTAGCTTTGAAACCTCAAGATCACTGGCTTAATCCCAAAAGTTGCTGGCTTGAGCAAGGGGTCACTGGCTCGGTTGGAGCCTCCTGGTCAAAGTACATATGAGAAGCAATCAATGAACAACTAAAGTGCTACAACTACAAATTGATGCTTTTCATCTCTCTCCCTTCCTGTCAATCTGTCTCTCTTTATCTCTTGCTCCAAAAAATAAATAAAAATTGCTGTTAATGATTTTATTTAATATAGGGATAAATATTACAAATATATGTTTAACCAAAAAATCAAAAATTTTAGTCATTCTTTTATTGTAGTTTTAGTATACAGCCTAAGACATAACAAATGTCCACAAAACTGTCTGCCAGGAATACACATCTGCATGCTGATTTCTTTTTTAATTCATAGGTTATAGTTACTGTGAAAGACTTCTGCTCTTCTTCTACTCGTAACCGTTTTAGTGTTCCCTGATGCACTCCCGTTTCTTATGATGACTAGCAAGAGCACTACTAATATCAGTGATAATAGTAATAGTAATAAATGCCTCGCATTTGCATAATGTTTTATAGCTGTTAGAGTTTTAGCTACTAATATTTTAGATTAGCTCTCAAAAGCTAAGCTAAAACTGTGGGGGAAGACAGGACAGGTTTTATATAGAATAGATAAAAGGACCAAAGCTCATGGAAATTAAGTAGCTTGCCTCAGTCCCCACAGTTTGTGAATAATACAAAGCCACCAAGTCTACCTTGTCTAAATTCAGTTCTCTTTATGTTTACATTCTAACCAAGGGAGAGAAGATAATCAAATAATTCCATTTATATAATTTCTAAATCTAATTTCAGCTCTTTACTGATCATTGTGGTTAAGGACATGATTGATCACAGGTATGCAGTAGGCACTTAATCATCTGTTCATTTATTTGTGCAACAAATAATTCTTTAGTGCTTTATATATTCAAAGCATATAAAATCAATTGGCAGGTTCAACTGTCCTTAAGCACTTAGGGTATTTCCATTACAAGAAAACTTAGATTGATATGTTTTTAATTTTTTAGGACAATTTTCAGAAGGGAGTCAACAGGATAAATTGTTGGACATCAGCTTCATTCTTATACCTGTTCTGATTGTAACAGGTGGGGGGTAGAGAAGGAGACAACATGAAAAGTAATAGGCTGTTGTAGTGAACATGGTGATGCCCCACCCAGATGCCACATCCTGCCTTAGCACTGAAGCACTCATCGCCTCAAGTGCAGGAAACATTGGTGACGGTGGCTTGGAACTGAGTACTCCCCCAGATACTGCCCTCCCCTGAAGAGGGTCACTTTACCCGAATCCATGCTCTCCCCCTAAGGGCAGCATGCATCCAATAGCAGGTCTATATTTTCATTCATAGGTCCAGTCTTACCTGGGGCCAACTGTGCCACACTATCCCAGCCTCCCCCCACAGGTCAGCTGCCCAACCCTGCTTGCTCTGACACATATGTTAATCCCATGGTACAAGAAAAAAGACTCCTAAATGGGATTGTGGAGCTGAGTGGGTGACTCACCGGTGGTTGATGGGGCATGGATAGCTCCTGACATGTGCTAGCACAGAATTGCTCAAACTTCCATTATGTAGGAACTGAAGCAATAACCGAGTGGAGGAGAATGCATGGTGGATGTAATATCTCCTGCACTGGAAAAACATGGGAGAAATGCTAAGTATAAAGTTAATAGCATCAGAGGCTCTTTCTGGAGGCAATCAATGCTTTTATGAAAAGATAATGAAAGGTTGAGGGTGATTAATCAGCAATTAAAAGTCAGTTCTCAAAATCACAGCACCTCTTTGTGGCACTTAAAAAAGACTCATCTCCTGTGCCAAAAATAGAAAAGGCTGGGGATCAAGACCAGAACTTCATTGTATAAGTAGCAGAAATACAGAAAAGGTTGAATTCTCAGCTGCAATGGATCTGCTTTGTCAAGGCAAGATTCTGATTGGAAATAAATGGGACCCTGAACTATGAAATGGCAAACCTTCCAAAATCATGAATTTGCAGGTTATCCTGCACTCTCTGGACTTGAGGAAGGAAAGTAACATACGCTTGTTGTTAAAATCTAGCATGCCTAGCCTGACCAGTGGTGGTACAGTAGATAGAGCATCGACCTGAGACAGTGAGGCCACGGGTTCAAAACCCCCAGGTCAGCATTTTGAGCATGGGATTATCAACACAATTTTACAGTCACTGGCTTGAGCCCAAGGTCATTGACTTAAGCAAAGAGTCAATGGCTCAGTTGGAGCACCCTTCTCCATCAAGGCACGTATGAGAAGCAATCATTGAACAACTAAAGTGCCATAACTATGAGTTGATGCTTCTCATCTCTCTCCCTTCCTGTCTGTCTCCCCCTCTCTCTTCCTCTCACAAAAAAAAAAAGAAAAAGAAAAGAAAATCTAGCATTCCTCCTGTCCCATGCTTGAAGATGCTACAGAGGCCTCTGCTTTTGCAAGACAACAGCCCTTCAGAATATTTCCCCAGTTCTCGAGGGGAGAAGCAAGATGGCGACGGAGTAGGCGGACGTACCAACTTCCAACTCCCAGAACCAAAGTGAATTATAACTCAATTTAAAGAACCATCATCTGGATAAACCAACTATGAACTAAACTAAGTGGACTCCTCAACCAAGGAACACAGAAGAAGCCACATTGAGACTGGTAGGAATAGCGAAAACGCGAAGAGGGCTGCCCAGCTCCCCGGAGCAAACGGCAGCCCGGAGAGACCCGTGTGGCGGGAGGAGAGTTTGGTGGAGAGGGAGGGACCTGGGTCCCAGGAAACAAGCCCCAGTCTGCAGTCCCAGAGCCTAGAAGAGGCGTTTGGACAGTTTTGAGCTGTGAAACAAGTGAGGGAGCTCCCAGGCCTACAGTGTGGAGTATTAGGTCCCTTCCTACTCTGCTGAGGGCTGCTTAAGGGTTTAGGGCGGCAGGACACTGAAAAGCGGTTCTGTCGGCGTGGGCAGAGGCCAAGCCGGTGGGAGCTCGATCTAGCCCAGAGGGCCGGAGGGGACGCGCCGCGAAAGCGGTCCGGCAGCTGCGGGCCCGCCTTTAATCCCACTTGCGGGGACAAAGCGGGAGGCCAGGAACGGGCAGGCCCTGCGCAAACCGGCCCTGACCACGGGGACCGGGCTAGGACCAGGGACGGGCAGGGGCTCGCAGCTGAGCTCATGCTACCAGCCCCGCCCAGCCGGAGAAACCGCGGTTGGCCAGTATACGTGCGCGAGTGGGCTCTGAGCGCGGGAACGGGCTAGACCCCGAGACAAGTGGAAGCTCGCAGTTGAGCTCACGCTACTATCCCCGCCCGGCCGGAGAAACCGCGGATTGCATTCACACGTGCATGAGCGGGCTCCGAACGCGGGGGCGGGGTAGACTCCGGGACGAGCGGAAGTACGCAGCTGAGCAGAAGCCAGCAAACACGCCCGCCCCAATAAACCTTGGTTTCCGACCCTGCGCAAAGGGCCCTGGCCTCGAGGGCGGGGCTAAATCTCCAGAGGGGCAAACGTTCACAGCTGAGAGCACGTCAAAAGCCCCGCCCAACCCGCGAAACTGTGGCGAGCAGGCTCTGACTGAGGGTTCTGGGCAGAAGTCCGGAAATAGGCTGGGTCCGCAGCTGAGCAAAGGTGCTCACCTCTACCCTTGGTGCTAAGACTTGTGGCTTCAGTGACAGCCCCTCCCACGGAGGAGAGGCAGAAATCACAGCAAAAGCCACAGTGGGCCGGCGCTGGTAACGCTCATACCCAACCACCCTAGGCACCGGCAGAGGGGGTGGGGGGCCTGCAGACAGACCACACCTAGAGAACACAAAGGCAATACCTACTGGACTCCAGTGGCCACAACTTGCTTATACACAGAAAAAATGGGCAGGCAGAGGAATGCAAACCAAATGAATCAAGAGAAATCCCCAGAGAAAGACCTGAATGAACCAGATATAACCAAATTACCAGAAGCAGAATTTAGAATAATGATAGTTAGGATGTTCAAAGAAATTAGAGCAACAATGGATAGTCATTATAAACACCTAAATAAAGAGATAACAAGTATAAAAAACGAAATTGAAATAATAAAAAAGAATCAGACAGAAATGACAAATACAGTATCAGAACTGAAGAACACAATGGAAGGAATTAAAAGCAGGATGAATCACGCTGAGGATCGAATAAGCGAGTTAGAGGACACAATAAACAAAGGCACAGAAGCAGAGAAGAAAAAGGAAGAGACTTAAAAAATGTGAGGAAACTCTAAGGGAGCTTTGTGACAACCTGAAGAGAAACAACATTCGCATCATAGGGGTGCCTGAAGAAGAGGAGAGAGGACAGGAAATGGAAACTTTGTTCAATCAAATCATAGCAGAAAACTTCCCTAAATTAAGGCTGGGAAACACTCCACACATTCAAGAAGCACACAGAACTCCATTAAAGAGAAACCCAAAAAGATCTACACCAAGACACATCATAGTTAAAATACCAAAGCTAATGGATAAAGAAAAAATTTTAAAAGCTGCTAGAGAAAAAAAGGCTATCACCTACAAAGGAGCCCCCATAAGGATGACATCTGACTTCTCAACAGAAACACTTGAGGCCAGAAGGGAATGGCAAGATATAATCAAAGTAATGCAGAACAGAATATTTCCCCAGTTCTCTTCCTAAATTCCCTAAGTACACAACCATAATCTAATATTAAGTCACAACAAACCCTAGTTGAAATTGTGATCAGCCTGCTAGGTGGTAAGGAGCTGCAGGATTTAGCAAGCATGTACCAGCCAGAGGCAACTTAAAAGAAGGTTTTGGAGTGGACCTAAGAAAGGTAGAACATAAAATTGGTTACAGGATTAGTTTAATTTGGCAGCTCTCTCTCCAGATTACACACCAGGCAAAGACCCTAAAAAGTCATGTTAACACACTACTAATATGGCCCATACTAGAAGAAATGCCACTGTTGCCTTGGCAGACAGTAGAAGAAGGATCAAAAGGCTTAGAAAAATGAATACCCTTAGAATACAAATAGTGAGTAAGACAAAAATACCACCTGTTAGAAGGTCCAGGGAACATTATGTTTACCAAAGCAACAAGAAATGCTCTGGCTGAAAGGACACTGGCATCAATGAGAATCTCAGTAGCGGCTGTCCTTTGTTGGTCAGAGCTATAAAACAAGACCTCTTGATAGCAAATGGAGTGATAAGACCCCAAAATAATTGAGGCCAAATGGTGGAAGATAACTAACAGAAGTAAGGTGGACACAGCAGCAAGATTGCAAGCCTGAAGGGTCTGACCCACAGAGAGCAATAGAGATGATTAACAGAATATATTGTCCCTAGAGGCAAGACAGATGGGCAACCCAGAAAGGTGTTGCTTACTATGCAGTCAAAAAAAAAAAAAAAAGTCAGAGATGGATGAGGGGGAAGCTGGATGCATGTAAAGACTCACAATCTTTTGTCTAATTTCTGAACCTGAGCAAGTTTTCAGATCGAGAACTAATTGACTGAAGGAGATACTGTGTCCCCAGGAGGACAGTTTCTGCAACACTATGCCAAGTATACATGGTAATGATTTCCCAGTCTTTCCGAGAAGGAACCTACAGCCACTTACTTGGTACCCTTATTCTGGGGACAGGGTAATACCACATATTTTGAAGATTGTTGAATCCAGGGTCCATGCTGACATTTATACCTAAGGACCCAAAGCATCATTCACAGCTGCCTGTTAGATTGGGGTATATAGAGACTAGAAAATAAAAAAAGAATGTACAGCTCACAGAAGGTCCACTGGGTTCACAGACCCGCCAGTGGATCCTCTTACGGGAACTTTCTTGGCACTTGGCACAACTCCAACATTGCTTTCTTAGCCAGGCAAATAGTAACTCAAAAACAATATGACATCCTAAGGGGACTGGCAGAGGTTAGTCCCACCCTTAAGAGACCTAAAGGACTTAGGGTAGTGGTCCCCACCATAGTTCTATTTGCCAGTCTGGTTCCTACAAAATCAAATAGATCCTGGAAAATTAATAGTAGACAACCACAAACTTAACCAAACAGTAGTCACATTGTAGCTACTGTGCCAGGTGTGTACTTTGCTGGAGCAGATTAGCACAGCCTAGGTCCACAGCGTGCAGCCATTGATCTGGCCTGTGCATATCTTCCCATCTCTATCAAAAACAGTTCTCCCAACAGTGAACATTCCCAGCCTTGCTCCAGGCTATGCTGACTTTCTCAACTTATATCATAAGATGGTCTAAAAGGACCTGGAGCCTTTGTGTATGCTATAGACCATCATGCTTGGTCTACCATATCAGTGATAAGGAAATTGAGCCAGAATAGCAAGAAGCAGAAAGTATGTTGGAAGCTTTAGTAATAAGCATAACATTCTGGTGGGTAGAGAGATGTAAACCCTACAAAGATGAAGAGTTCTGCACTGTCAGCAAAATGTTTGAGGTCCAGTGGTCTGAGAGCATGACAGAACATCTTCTCCAAATAAAGAAGAAATTATTGTGTCTCCTAATTCCTGTCACAAAGAAGTAAACAAAATGTCAAGCAGGTCTTTTTGAAAACCTAAAATATGCATATTTCGCACTTGGACTATTGTTCTGACCCACATAAGCAAAAGGTTGCCAGTTTAAATGCATCCCAGAGCTGCAAAAGGCTTGCAGCAGGTTCAGGTCATTACAGGTAGTCTTACCACTTGGGCGGGAGGACACAGAAGACCTGATAGGTTTACAGGTATCTGTGGGGTCCTGGGAAGGCACTATGGGGAGTTTATGGCAAATTCTAATGTGAGAATCACAATGAAAAATTGTAGCACTGGAAAATTAAATACCTTTCAAAAAACACAGCTCTGGGTGTTGGTAGAAATGGAGCGCCTGACCACAGGACATCCAAAACCGTGCTGTCAGGGCTGCCCACTGTGAGCAGGATTCTTAAGACCAGCTGCAGCAGTGGGAGCTGTGGTTCAACCCACTAACCCGCCTCTTGAAAGTTTTCACCCAGAAAAAGAAGTCCACCAAAACCCTGAAGAAGCTGCTTGTAGGACTTTTACAAGCTGGATGGATCTGAGTGGCACAAGGAGTGGACTCTGGTAGATATTATAACATGCTGACAAGATCACCCCCTTCTTTTCAGTCCTCAAACACTATTTTCCCAGCTTTTAAGAGTGTAAATGATGAACCATTCACAGCTGATTGGCCCTCCAGACATTTTCCTCAGCTAAGGATTTCCACCTTCCCAATACCATGCTCCCTTCCCAGGGTAACTTGAATCCAAGGATTGCTCAGTCCCCTTGGCTCAGGGCCATTTTAGCTTCAGACATCTCTGGTATGACAATGTCAAAGCTTTTATTTTTCCCTCTGCCCCATCCTGCTCCCCTGCAGGTGTGTGGACTCCAGAAGGCTCCCAAGCAAACATTCTGTAGGCTGATCTTCTCAGAATTTCCTTCCCAGGGAATCTGACCTGTGATATCTATTCTGAAAGTGGGCAAGCTTTCTTTGATATACTTCCATTAACAAGGAAAGCATTTTATAACATGGGATTTGAGAAACAATCAAATCCCATGTTATAAATGTACTGAATGATAGATTCAAATAATAGCAAAAATAGCAAAAAACATTAGCAAGACAGTATTTTATCAACTTTAAAATTTAAAGACTTTTTTAAGGAGTAGCATCTTTTTTCTTTTTTAAATTTTATTTATTGATTTTAGAGACAGGGGAGGGAAACATCAATTTGTTGTTCCATTTATTTATGTCTTCATTGTTTGATTGTTGTATGTGCCCTGACCAGGTATCGAACCTGCAACCATGGCACATGGGGATGACACTCTAACCAACTGAGCTACCTGGCCAGAGCCTAAAAGACTCATTAAAAAACACTTGTTTAAACAGCTAAGCATAATTGTAATTTTTTAAAAGCTTCCATGCAATTATTTGTAGAAAAGCATTGCTTTTGTGTACAAGTAGTAATAAATACAGAAAATAGTACATGCTTTCTCTTAAAATTAATCACTTGAAATGAATCCAAGCTAGGAAAGTCCATCCTGTTGATTCTTTAGCAGAGATTTCACTACCATTCAGAAACACATATCATTTCTGCATCAAGTTATGGTAATAGAGGCTTAGCATACCTGGATATTTCAACTCCTCACTAACCTATCTCTCCACCATCTGACAACAGATGCATGTCTTCTCAAAGTGCCACCCCACCTTTCTACCACTACTTTCCATTTTCCTTAAAGTATGGAAAGAACTGCTACATGATTTCAATCATTGTCCCGTCATCACATTCTCAGCAAGTTATTTGGGGCCCAAGTGGTATTTTATGCTACTATATATATTTCAGCAAAGTGTGATTCTCCTTTTAAATGACTGAATGATATAAAAAGAAAAAGTAGCCTGACCTGTGGTGGCGCAGTGGATAAAGCGTCGACCTGGGAACACTGAAGTCGCCAGTTCAAAACCCTGCACTGGTCTGGTCAAGGCACATATGGGAGTTGATGCTTCCAGCTCCTCCCCCCTTCTCTCTTTCTCTCTCTCTCTCTCTCTCTCACTCTGTGTCTCCTCTCTAAAATGAATAAAATAAAAATTTAAAAAAAAAAAAAAAGAAAAAGTATCACTAAAGAGATCACTATGTCATTACAATAAAAGAAGTTTTTCTTTAAAAGGAAAAGAGAAGAATCATTGCTAAAGTGAATGCAAAATTTCCTGGGAAGAAGACAGAAAGTAATTATGACCATGGGAGCATTGTATATTTGAATGTTACTTCAGGCAGCAGTTTCACAAAGTAGAAATCATATGTCAGATATTAACATTAAATGTGCCTGTTCTTTAAATTAACTATTAACAAGTGATCTAGTAAGCAAGCAATGTCGAGTTATTGCTCTTAGCTATTAGTGATAGGTTGTGAAACTTATTAAAAGCTAAATAATGTTTTAAACCAGAATTCCATGAATGCTTACTAGTATTAAAATCATGGACAAAAAATGCAAGCATAGAAGTTACCACAGATGGTCTGTATCCTACTTAACAAAATGACTAATAATCTTTTCCTCTCACACTCATATGTTTATAGCAGTGGTTCTTAACCTTTTCTGAGGTACCAAACCCACAAGTTTCATATGTGCATTCACCGAACCCTTCTTTAGTGATAAATAAAATATGATCTTTTTTCCAAATTCAAGACATAGGTATACGTTTTTTTACTGGAGCACAAAATGAGCCGTGCATGAACATCACCTTGCTCAAAGAACAAAACCAACAAAGTGCATGAACTCACAACAGATTACGGTATTACTTTATTCTGGCCTCCGTGGCAGAGGCTTCTCCGAACCCCTGAGACCGACTCATCGAACCCCTAGGGTTCGATAGAACCCAGGTTAAGAACCACTGGTTTATAGTAATATGTATAATATATTGTACATCTGTGTGTGGAATACATATATACTAATTAAATAATAAATTTACAACTTAAAAACATACCAAAATTTATTTAGGGTGTTCTGTTTTAAAACTTTAACATAACATACCTTTAGTACTGGGGAACCCACTGTCACGTAGGAACACTTACTGAAACACACATTTTTTAACACCAGGGCAGAGCAGACAGCTTCGATTAGAAAACCTAGAGGATATTTCATTTGATTGCTCCAAAAGATGAAAAGCAAGAAAGAAAAAGGATAAAACAATTTCAGGTGCTTTCAAAGCATTTATCAAACCAGAATGAACTGCTTTTGACTGTGGCTATAATAAGTCAGAAGGCATCCATTAAACCAAAAAGCAAAAACTTCTGTTCCTCTGTGACTAATTCAACTTAATTAAATTATTTTTTTTAAAAAACTATACCTATGAGATATAAAAAGGGAAGATGATACAAAGGCAAGCAGCAGCTAGTATATTTCATGAAAAGACAATAGCGACAATTTTGAACCTATTAATGTTAGAGTTTCTGCCTGACCTTGAATTTGACAAAACTCAATATAAAGACTTAGCTTATGAAAGGACTTCAATTGTAAGAGGTTATCTAAAGAGTGCTTAAACTGTTTTCAAGATGAAATACTAACTGGTTTGTATTTATTTTGTAAATAACCACGATAACCTTGCTATTTGCACTGCCAATGACATCTCCCCAAGACTATAGAATCCCTATGCTATAAATCTCTATAGATAAGCAGCTCATTGCTTGTTTGTCAAAGTGTGGTAGGAAGCCATCCCAGGAAAATAATATAGAAATGAATCAAATGCAATATTGTATATTACAAAAACAAAATATATTAAAGCACATGCCATATACTTCATAGTAATTCTTTATCCCCTAGAAATAAAGTTGACATAACAGTAACCAACATTTATGCCTCTGAGAATGGTCTTACAAACTAATAAAAGAATAATAGAGTTAATGATCCCTTGCATGCATTTATTGCTTTACAGTTTACAAACCTCTTTGCCAGGGTTCTATTAGGTGATCTTGACAATAGTGTTGTGAGGCTGGAAAGGCATCTGAGACTTAGGGGACCTGATTTGCCCAAGGTCATGTGGCTAATAGGAGGTAAATTTAGAATTCAAACTTAGTCTAGTTCTTTTCTAGGACAATAGAACTGTTCCTCTGAAATTATTGCATCAGGAATAGGAGATATGAAGAAAGAGCATACTGCTATTGAACACTCATAAAATTTTATTTGATCTATTATAAAGTATTTAATATTTCTTCAAATCATCGTCCATAGATTTAAGGTTTTAATCAAGCAGTGTTACGTAGAATTTCTTATACAGTAGAAACCTTCTTATCAAATGTAATCAGGGCCAGTATTAGGTTGTTATGAAAAAAATCAATGAAAATAAGAAATCATTCAAAGATAACATATCAAATATTTTAATTTGTTCAAACATCATATAAACATTATATAAATTGTTTTAAAAATATAGAGCCAAAGATTTTTGTTTGAAAATGGGCCCAGTGATTGTCATATCCTAAATATGGCTTATAACAACCCCATCTATCATTTATCATATATAATTTTCAGTTTCAATTTATTCAATTTGAAGCAAGAATTTAATTAGTTTAAGAGAAACTGGATTTGCATAATCTCAAAGCATCTTCCCCAACAGAGATACAATTGACCCTTGAATAACACAAGTTTGAACAGCTCAAGTTTACTTAAATTTTATTCGATAAATACTATAAATGTATTTTCTCTTCCTTATGATTTTTTGATAATATTTTCCTTCCTCCAGCTTACTTTATTGTAAAAAATACAGTAAATAGCACTGTACATACATACAAAATACTGTACACAACATGTAAAATGGGTTAATCAACTAGTATGTTATTGGTAAGGCTTCTGGTAAGGTATAAACAGTAGTAGGCTATTAGTAGTTAAGATTTTGTGGAGTCAAAAGTTATATACAGATTTTTTACTGAATCAGGTGGTGGTACCCATAACCTCTGTGTTATTTAAGTCATTTGTATTAAATAGAGAGGGAAAGACAGAAACTTTACAGAAGAGAAACCAAGTAGACATAGCCTTAACCAAATGATTTACATCTCCAGCAGTAAGATGTATCAGTGTCACAGACCATTTGATATGATGCATGGAGAATGACAGAACATCACTGCTGTGGAATTTTTGCTCAAAATACATAACCCAATTCCAATCATGAGAAAGAATAAGACAAATACAAATTGAGGGACATTCTACAAAATAACTGACCAGTCTCTTTAAGTGTCATAGTCATAAAAGACAAGAAAAGATAGTAGAACAGTTACAGATTGGAGAAGATGAAGGAGAAATAGCAGCTATACGCAGAGTGGGATCCTGGATTGCATGCTGAAACAGAAAAAGGAAATTAGTTGAATAACTGGTAAAATTTAAATATAGTCTGTAATTTAGTTAATAATACTGTGCCAATATTAATTTCTTTGTTTTGCTGATTGTCATGTGGATAAATAAGACTAACACATTAGAAGAAGCTTGCTGAATGTGTTTACAGAAACACTATGTTCTAGTTTTGTAAATTTGTAAGTCCAACAATAGTTCAAAATTTAAAACAAGAAACAAACACTTGCAAAGCAATTTGATTGCAAATTAGTAAAATGGCAGCCAAAAACCTCAATAGGAAAAATAAGCAAAAAATAGAAATAAACAAGTAATTAAAGAAAAGGAAACAAATGGACAGTAGAAAACACAGAAAAAGAATATTCTAACTCAGTAAACAAAGAAATGCAAGTTAAAACAATGAGGCATTTTGTCACATTGGTTTTATGCATAAAACTCGGTGTTTTATGTATACTCTTCTGTGTGGGAAAATCTGGTGATAAACACATTCACAATCACTACAGGTAGAGTGTAAACAGGTACATATTTCTTTGACAGAAATTTTTAGAATTTAAATGTGTATTTCCTTAGGACCAGCATTTCTATTTTATCAGAATTCATTTTGAAGAAATAAATGACAAGCTTACAAAAAGATGTTCATTACATTGTTATTTATAGTCTCTGAAAATTTTAAACAACCTAATGTTCATCAATAGGGAAAGGTTAAATTATTATGATGGATATATATAATGGAATATTATTCAATAATTTAAAAATATAGTCTAGATTTATATTCATTGACATAAGTAGATATACATGAACTATTATTATGTTAAATATGGTTATAAAAACATTTATGGTAATTATCAATTACAGTACAATTTATAGTATATAGTATTTAGTTTATAAATATGTAGAAAATGTGAGAAATTATATATATTCCTGGTTTATTTTTATTGCTTTTTTTATACTTGAATCTTCTACATTTGCTATAATTAACAAGAATTACTTTTGCAATTTTTTTTAATTTATGGCTTATCCATATTTCATTTACTTTTCAGAAATTTTGGTTTCCATAAGGAGGGTCACTATCTTCATTCAGGGAAGGGATGGAAAAAAATCTATAGAATATGCCTGCACTTTCAGGAATTGTCACTAGGTGGTACACTGTTTTTCTACTTGTTTGCTATACACACTTAGAGTTGTGAATCCAGGGACAATAACCCAGACCCATATTTTTCGTTTTCATTAATTTAAAAGTTATTTTACCTTATACAAAATCACTAGTAATTTAAAAGTTAATTGCTTTATTACTTTATAGTAGACTCTCAAAAATTACTGTTGGGCAATTAAGACAATAATAGAAATGACAGACATCAAAAATGGAACAGTTTCTCCACATCATTTTGCCATCCTTCTAATCAAAGTTGAACTAGTTTCATGGAGGTCTTTACCATAATGTTCTGCATTGTGAATGTACAAATAAAAAAAAAGAGAGGATCTGCATTTCCCAAATGTATTTTAATATTTTTATAAGGCTTCTTTGAAGGAATAACATTCCATGGAATATGATTTGGGAGCTCCTGTCCTCAACACTTGTTGTCTTGTTTAACGTAATCACCCGAGGGTCAACTGAGCTGAAGTTTCCATCTTCTTCACTCCTTGTTGTGGACTTCATCTTGGTTGCTCCCATATTCCCCAAAGCTATCAAGTCCCATATTGACACCTGCTATTAGGTTGACAGCCAAGTGCTGAAGTCTGTCAAATATAAACTCTGTACTGAAAGCACTTCTCACTGAGTGTCACTACTCTCATCACAGGTGCTGATTGAGTGGATCCCTTTTCTATTCACACCTGATTCCAGTTTGAACTAAACTTAATTCAAAGGCAAGAAGAACATGCTTATTCCCCAGCCTCCAGTTCATGTGAGAATAGACTCTTATTTCCCTGGAGTGCCTGGGAAATAGAGCTAAGTAAGTTAATTTGCCTGTCATCAAGGCAAACTTTGAAAATGTCCTTATTATCTAAAGGAAAAAAAAAGTCACCCATGAAAATAGACATCCTTTATTAAAAGACTAGTAGTGATAGTCTTATAACTACTAATAAATGGTTTAGAGAAGCAAATATTATTGTCTAGATATTAGTTTGTCACTTCCACTGTATTCTGAGCTCATTGAGAATAACATATGGATAGTTCATCTCACTTGCCCCAATAACTAGCAAGGTATCTGGCACATCATTGGCCTTAGTAAATATTTGAAGAATAAATAAATTAATAAGTAAGAGAATAGCATGATATGTTTGTCAGTAAATATTAGATGGAGCAGTTTAGTACTAATAATACCAAAAATTAAAAACCTGTATTAATATATGCTAACATTAAAATGGCTTTCTCATTCATTCATTTTAAAAATGTTTATTAAGTACATACTATATACTTCAGACGCTGTTGTGTGAATACAAAGAGGAAGAAAAATATAATTCTATCTTGAAGAAGTACTCAGTATAGTGAATAAAAATAATTTACATTTATTTAATGCTTTTTCAAATACTTGGATGTTTGATATTCACAATAATCCAATGGACTGATGCGTTCCATTTCTACACTTTAAATCTTTAGAAAGTCATACATAGGTACAAGAGAATCCTTATAAAAATGGTATAAACTATAAGCCCTGGCCAGTTGGCTCAGCGGTAGAGCATCAGTCCAGTGTGTGGAAGTCCTGGGTTTGATTCCCGGTCAGGGCACACAGGAGAAGCGCCCATCTGTTTCTCCACCCCTCCCCCTCTCCTTTCTCTTCATTTCTCTCTTTCCCTCCCGCAGCCAAGCTTCCATTGGAGCAAAGCTGGCCCAGGAGCTGAGGATGGCTCCATGGCCTCCACCTCAGGCGCTAGAATGGCTCCAGCTGCAATGGAGTGATGCCCCAGATGGGCAGAGCATTGCCCCTTGTGGGCATGTCAGGTGGATCCTGGTTGGTGCATGTAGGAGTCTGCCTCCCGCTTCTCACTTTGGAAAAATAAAAAATAAAAAAAGGTATAAACTAATAAAAAGGTATGAAGTATAATAATATTACAAGCTCCTGTATAGACACTACCCAATTTAAGAACCAGAACATTTAGGTCCTCTGTGTCCTCTAAAAGGAAATGCAATTCTGAGTTTTCTCTTATCTTTCTTTTATTTTTCTTTATATTTAACCATGTTTGTATTATTAAGCAATATATTATGTAGTTTTTCATGATTTTATACTAAGTGGAAACATACTGAAAATCACTATTTCCTTCAACCTTACAGTTTTGTTTTACATATGTCTTAATCCATGAGGGTTTGATTTTTTTTATATATGCAGTATGAGATAGGTTTTCAATTTCATCTCTTTACATTCAGATAACTAATTTTCCAGTATCACTTACTGAAAAGTTCATCTTTTTCTAACTAGCTTGCAGTGTCATCTCAGTCATAAATAGAATTCCCATTTTTGTACTGCTCTCTAGACTGTCTTTTCGATTTTACTGGTCAATTTGTATAGGTCTGGGCCATTGTATAGGTCTAGTTCTAGACCATTGAAAGAAATAGAGCTTTATGATAAATTTTTAATTTCTGATTTAAAAAAAAAGTCTTCTACCTTGCACCTATATAAAAATGTCTTATTTATTCTTGATCATT
This sequence comes from Rhynchonycteris naso, assembly GCA_037038555.1. Taxonomy (NCBI): domain Eukaryota; kingdom Metazoa; phylum Chordata; class Mammalia; order Chiroptera; family Emballonuridae; genus Rhynchonycteris; species Rhynchonycteris naso. Next base: position 159,326,305 of record CM072997.1, on the reverse strand, counting down.
TGCTCTTGAATAGAAATTTTAAAATCAGTGTGCCTTATCTCCTTTTTTCCATGTAATGGAGTTAAACCTCAAAGTGTTTCACAGCAAACTGGGATGAAACCAATATTTGAACCTGTGCCAGGGCTCTATCTATGTAATATCCAACATTTCAGAGGATCACTGCTTTTAAATGTCCCCATCAAAAGATAAACTCATACCATAATTTCAGGATATATCATGTAAATAACTCATCAGGAGACCTATCAAAATTTAATGTTCTTTAAAATAAGTGGTTCTGTGGATGCAATTGGAGGTGTTTTTTAAATTTTTATTGGAGTGACACTGGTTAACATAATTGTACAGGTTTCAGGTGTCGCTTCTATAACACTTCCCTGTACATCATATTGTGTGTTCAACCTACCAAGTCCAGTCTGCATCCATCACCATTTATCTCCCCTACACCTTTCTGCATCTCCTCCACCCCCAGCAATCTCCACAGTTTCTTTTTTCTTTTTTTGCTCTATCTCTCCATTTCCCTCACTGAACCCTTCTGCCTGACCATTGTCAGCCTGTTCTCTATGTATGATTCTGTTTCTATTTTGCTTATTAGTTCATTTTGTTCATCAGGGTCCACATAAGAGTGAGATCATATGGTATTTGTCTTTCTCTGACTAGCTTATTTCTCTTAGCATATCGATCTCCAGTTCCATCCAAAAAGGTAAGATGCTGCAAAAGGTAAGATTTCCTTCTTTGTTATGACCATGTAGTATTCCATTGTATAAATGTACCACTGGTTTTGGGATTTTTTATTATTATTGATTTGAAAGAGAGAGAGAGAAAGACAGGAAGGAAGAGAGATGAGAAGCATCAACTTGTACCTGCTTTACTTTACTTGTTCACTGATTGCTTCTCATAAATATCTTTACTGGGGTGGGGGTGGGGGACTCAAGATGAGCTAGTGACCCCTTTCTCAAGCCAGTGACCTTGGACTCAAGCCAGGAACCTTGGGCTTCAAGCCAGGGACCTTTAGGCTCAAGCCAGTGACCTTGATGATCCTGCACTCAAGCTGATGACCCCGTGCTCAAGCTGGCAAGCCTTGGAGTTTCAAACAGGGAACTTCAGCATCCCAGGTAGATGCTCTATCCACTGTGTCACCACTAATCAGGTTGTACCACAGCTTTTCTTTTTTTTGTTGTTAAATTAATATAGTATTTTTTATCATCTGACACCATAACAACAGAAACTTTTCTCCACTGTCAGTTCTGTCTAATGGAAAGATCACTAAGTATTTTGACCCAAATCCAGTGACTGATGTAAGCAAGTTACAATATATTAAGGCTTAAGATAACAATGTTATCCTCAAAATACATAATTTTTACTAGATTTTACCACAGATCATTTCAGGAATTCTGAATATCATAACTGTAACCTGACTTAAAAATCATAGGGTGTTGTGGAAAAGATTCATATTGTGTTTATCCATACTCATTAGAAAGTTAAGGGGTTATTTTCTTCCAGTAGCACTGTTAGTTTCTTTTTTCATTGGTATTACTAAAAATTTTTGGTTGGTTTGTTTGCTTTGTATCTTTCTGAAGTGAGAAGCAGGGAGGCGGAGAGACAGACTTCCGCATGTGCCCAACTGGGATCCACCTGGCAAGTCCATTAAGGGGGTGATGCTCTGCCCATCTGGGGCATTGTTCTGTTCCAACTGGAGCCATTCTAGTGCCTGAGGTGGAGGCCATGGAGCCATCCTCAGTGCCTGGGCCAGCTTTGCTCCAATGGAGCCTTGGTTGTGGGAGGGGAAGAGAGAGAAAGGAGATGGGCAAGTGTGGAGAAGCAGATGGGTGCTTCTCCTGTGTGCCCTGACCAGGAATTGAACCCGGAACATCCACATGCTGGACTGACACTCTACCACTGAGCCAACCAGCCAGGGCTTAAAAATTGCTATTTTAAATCTTCTATCCAACACTAATTTAAGACAACTATGCTAGATTAAGTTGTTTCATACTACTTTATTTAGGGGGTTCCATTTTCACTCCTCAATGGATCTTATGTATTTCTCAGATGTTGCTATACTCATTACTTCATCTAGTTCTGAAGGGCTCCTCAGTGTCATCTTCATAACCATTTTCATAACAAGATTTGTTGACAAGTCCTGGATTTTCTGCAAAAGCTTCATTAATTTCGGTTACTTCTCCTGATAGAGGAGAACAGAGTTCACTAGCAGCTTTCACACTTTCCAAAGCACCAAACTATTCAGAGAGCAGATTGTGGCTGATGCACAGCATTCAGACAGACCCCACCCTCAGGCCCCAGGGATGCAGTTGGCTGGGTGCTTCGGGCACCTATGCAGAGCGCAGACTGCAGGGCATGGTCTGCAAGCTCCGCGCCGGCTCAGAGCACCATGTTCACAGGAGTGTTCCACAGCGTTTTTATCCACTCATCTACTGATGGGAATTTCTGAGGTTCTTTAATGGACAGCTATAGCAAGACTGTTAGATGTTTACTCAACATCCATTCATTCTCCCATTGTTCCAGTCTGACAATTATGATTTGGGGAATCGGGGCAAAGTGTCCAGCTAATAAAAATTAAATTTCCCAGTCTTTATTGTAGATAGATGTATAAATGAGCAAAAGTATCCATGCGTCACAGTTCTGACCAAGGAGCTGTAGGTCAGAGTTTGGAGGTAAAAAAAAAAAAAGAAAAATACTTTAAAGAAAGAGGAGATAGACTCAGCTGTCATGCCCTTTCCATCTTTGTGCCCTTTGCCCTTTCTCCTTCGTACAACCTGAAGTGCAGGCATGATGGCAAGCACTGCAGCAGCCACTCACACTTGACCACAAGGGAGAAGCTAAAAGAAACTGCAAAGATCTTAGAGACCTGATGTCCTTGAGCCTCTGCACCATCCCCGCCTTCCTTTGGATGTTTTGTTTCAAGAAATTAAAATAAACGCCTATCTGACACAAGCCACTCTTATTTGAGGTTCCCATTACAAACTTTAATCCCTACTTGATGAAAGAGTAATCATATTGCATATTTGCTCTAAAATAGCATCTGCTAACATTTATCTCTTCCATAATATATAGCAGAAGATATTAGGGCTTCAACCAGCTATTAAATCAAAGCTTTCCAGAGCACAAAGAATTTCCACCTTCAGGTCCTCCTGTTACTCATGGTCATGCTCAAATGGATTATCCACCTGTTGAAGTGAGAATGTATGCCCCATGTAAACTTCCAGTATTACTCTCCTTGAATTTTCCTCATGCTGGGTTTTGACATATATGACTCTACTTTAATAAGCACGTATGAACACTGCAAGAACTTTTCAAAAGAGTCATAGACTCTTAGAGGTACGCAGCATGGCAGAAGGTATTTAGCCCAACTTGTTTTGCAATGCATGGAAGCACAGATGTCTGTCATTCTACAGACACTGACCATCTGGCAAAGCATTATGCTAAAGGTTATAAGGAACTCAGAGATGAAGATATAGCCCCTGTTTCAAAAGTTTATAATGATTCAGCCTTCTGAGGTTGGGGTTCAAATACCTGGGATAAGAGACTGAGTACCAAGGTCAGTGGGAACCTGTTCATTTCTGCCAACTGCCATGGAGATCGCAAAAAAAAAAAAAAAAAAAAAAAAAGTTGTGTCAACATTTTGCTCAGCTCAGATGTCAGAGAGTACCTATTTCCTTAACTTTGTATATAGAATTTTTCTCTCTTATCCTATTTGCCTTATTTTGCATAACCAGTAATCACCTTCCATTAAACTTATAAGTCCCTAGTTTCTTTTGAAAAAGAGTATAGAACTAATTTATGTGATATATTAGAAAGCCATTTGGTTTAAATCACAGGTATTGGTTCAAAGACCCATTAGCTATCTGATCTTTAGCAAATCATTTAACCTCCCTGAACACCATGTCCCCCCACCCTCATAGCTTGATGTTAAAGTCATTTACTATGCAGATTTTTTATGAGGATCAAATGACAAAAACATGAATTCTACAATAATGCTTTGCAGGTCTAACATGAAGAAGCACTATATTATAAGAATATTGAGGGAAAAAGACACTTTCCACAAATAATTATAATGTAGTAGGTGAGAAATGACATATAATAGTATCAATGGTGAAAGTGTTTGTAAGAAAAATAAAGTAGGGCCTGACCAGGCATTGGCGCAGTTGGTAGAGCGTTGGACTGGGATGCGGAAGACCCAAGTTCGAGACCCCGAGGTCGCTTGCTTGAGCGTGGGTCCATCTGGCTTGAGCTAAAGCTTGCCAGCATGGACCCAAGGTGGCTGGCTTCAGCAAGAATTTTTTTTTGTTCCAAATATGGAAACAGCTTGAAGAGTTTAAGATGGTCTAGCTCCCATGGCTAATCAGAGGCTGAATTGGAACTTGAACCCAAGGCATCTTATATTTATGTCCATTATTTTAACCACTATCCTATGTTGCTTTATTGTCAACTGAAGAAGGACCCTGCAAGCCTGTTAATGAAGAGGTTCAAAACAGCCTTATTCAGGGTAAATCAATTTCCCTTAAGGAATGATTCCCAACCTAGCCTTCCAGAAATTCTAGGGTATTCACACTCATTCATTCATTCATTCAAACTTTGTTGAGCTCCAATTATAGGCAAGGATAATTCTAGAGATAGAGCAAACTGTTAAGAAAAGGCTATCAAAAACTCTAAAAATAAAATTTATTTGCTCTGCATTAAGAGCACAGGATGTCATACAAATAGGATAACAAAATAATTGTAAATAAACCTTTACTACCAGGATATCTTAGTTGCAAAGAAAGGTTGAAAATCATCTCTTTAAAGAAGAGACAGAGTCTAAAGTAATCTGCCTTGGTTATAACTGGGTACTGTTTACTATCCCCAAGAGAGTTCTTTCTACACTCGATTTACAAGTATCCTGTCACAAGAATTAAAAGGCACTGGGTCCAAATATGTTTTTTATTGTTTAAGGGTTTCCAACTATGTGCATTTTTACTACTTGGGGTTTGAGAGGCTACAAACTAAATTTCAAAAACCCATAAAAACTTAAAATACTGTTAACTTACAATGAACCTAGTTTTTCATTTCTTGCATCCTCTGCCCTTACTGGAGTGAGTGTCACCTTCCTTCTTTCCTTTGCATACTGAGCCCTGTGTGCCTATGTGGGTGACTACCAAGTACCAGACTACACTGACACCGTTATTTTGCTCCACAGAAGATTAAGTCCTCTTCTTCAACTTTGGACTGGAGGCTGGCAAAGCCAAGAGGCACTCAGAATATCACATTCTGTTGGGCAGCAATAAGTTTTATGAACTTCAAATGATCCCTAACGACTATCAGAGAGAAAATTGAAGCTTTCAAAATCAGCACTTTAGAATAAAATTTTTGCAATTTTAAGAAATGTTCTATGTCTGTACCATGCAATACAGTAGCCACTAACAATGGCAATAAAGCATGTGAAATATGGTTAGTATGACTAAGGAATGGAATTTTTATTTAATTGTAATTCATTTAAAAGTCAAATTCACATTTGGTTGGGGGATACCGGACTGGTCAGCACAAACAAATAAGATAACGATTTCCCATTATTTAAAAATATTCTTAATGGCATTGATTGCTAAAATATTTAGACTGACTTTTTTCATAAAACAATAATTTTATAATCCCATTTTATGACTTTTACTGCTAATAAAAAGTGGCAGTAATTTGCCTGACTGGTGGTGGCACAATAGATAAAGCATCATCCCAGAACAATGAGATCACTGGTTTGAAAGCCAAGATCACCAGTCCAAAACCCATAGGGTCACTGCCTCCATCTGAGGGTCACTGGCTTGAGCCCAAGGTTGCCAGTTCAATCCTCAATCAAGGCACGTATGAAAAGCAATCAATGCACAACTAAATGAAGCATTAAGTTAATGCTTCTCTCTCTCTCAAATGAAAGTATCAGTAATTTGATTTATTATAAAATTACATTTTCTTCTTGAGTGACAATTGCAGAGTTTACAGCTTAGTTCATAAATGCCACAGAGCTAAACACCTTAATTTAAAGTGTTTACATGAACTAGAAGAATATTTGGAAGCATGTAGGTCTTAGCATTCAAGATGAGACTCCACCTAAAGGCAGAAAGAAAGCATTTCAGTTTATCAATGACTGAATTGACACACGTGTGAATGAACTTTGAAGACTTTATGCTAAGTAAAATAAGGCAGTCACAAAAGGAAAAATACCACATGATTCCACTTATATGAGGTACCTAAAGGAGTCAAATTTATAAAGACATAAAGTAGAATCATGGTTGTCCGGGGTTGGAGAAAAGAGGTGATGGGGCATGCTTGTTGAATGGGTCCAGACTTACAGTGGGGAAGATGAAAAGGTCTGGAGATGGGTGATGGTGATAATTGCACAAAAAATATGAATGTACTTAGTACCACAGAACTATACACTTCAAAAGGGTTGAAATGATAAATCTTACATTGAGTATTTTACCAAAGTAAGAATTTTATTTCTGAAAAGGAAAATATATATCAGATGATGAGCTCTTACAGAGCAAATCACACATTACAGTGCAGTTAACCCTCAGTCTGACCAAAGCTCAAGAAGAAAAAGAAGAGCTCAGATTCAGAAAATAGTGGAAATTTCAAGACACCTAATAACTCAGATATTCTGCTTAGCTTTAGAGTGTATGTCTGGGTGATTCTTACTTATTGTCTCAGAAAAATCTCTGTCACTAGGATTGGCCTACACTAATTGTGAATTGCCTGAGTACACACCACTGATAGCAAGTAGATCATAGAGATATTCTGGTCTAACTTTTTCAATGGACAAACTACACAATCACAAACTGATAATTTGGAGGAGGAGAGAGCTGTGATCACAGCACCTGTTAGATTGTAGAGTTGAAGGTCATGTCAGTGGTGCTCACAGTTGTAACTCAAAGAACTGACATGCCTTTATATAATAGATATTCAATAAATATATTGATTGAGTAAATAAGTGAAAATAATGAATGACTATAATGAGTAAATGAATAAATAAATAGCAAAGGATTCCAGTTTGAGCCTAAACTGGATCTCCACATATTCAGCCTAGTCAGGAAAACTAAAGGGACCTTATACCTCATCATGGTGACAATGAACTACCCGGAGTCATATGACATGCACCAAGGGGTCGAACGGAGGCAACATCGCCAGTCAGCAGACTAAAAGACTGAAGCCCTATCCCTGGCCTTACTCAGATATTCATTAGACAGCACAAATAACTCAAGGAAGCAGGCAGCAGAAGTTTTCAGGGGGTGAAGTAAAGTGTAAGGAACATGCTAACTCCTAATCTCTGTTCTGAGAGCCTAAACATTTCTGTGTTGCTGAATCTTATCCTGCTGTTTTGCTGTTTCCAGTACAAGGTCAGAGAGATCCCTGGACTCTCATCCGCTCAGGGTTTTCACCTTTGAGTGCCACACTGTCTCTAATTGTTATTCTAACTCTGCATATTTTCATAACATATTCCTACAATACCTGAATTCTGATTATGTGTAGGACTGAGAACTAATTCTGCTAAGGAAGTGTCAAGTATGGAAAGTGTATTCAACAACAATGTTTCAATAATCAGAGAATGAAATAATGAGTTTGAGTACATGAAGATTTGTGTTTTCAGAATTGTCTTCTATCCCAACACCTGCAGTCTTGCAGTGAGTCCTAAAAAAGGAAGAAGCCATGAGGAAAAGATGGATTCACTAAAATGTTTATAATGTGTTGAAAGCCCTCATCAGTACTTCAACAGACCTTCAAAGATTGGGGGTGGAAAGAGATTTACAATGTAGCAGATGGATGGTGGCTTTAGTTGGGACCAATAACTTTAGCATTAATGGCAGACATAAGGCTGCATCAACAGCTTTGGAGAGAAAGCCTTGAGAATGACCAGAACTCGTACTTGACATAAGTTCAGTGTCCTCAAAATGGACACCAGTGGAAAGATCATTTGTAAGATGCCTAAATATAGTTTTATGAATTTCTAAGTTTTCCATAGCTGCAGCCTAAAGGGATGTTCACAAATATGAAATGCATATCAAAGCTTCTCAGAATATTCAGGAAAATTTTTGTGAAATCTTGGAGGTGAATGAAGTTAAAAGCTCAATAATTATTTTTGTTATTGTCATTGTGACCCTAGGTTGATATTAACAGAGAATGACATACTTGAACACTGTGGCTGAGAATGTTAATGGTCCCAATTTTTATTGTTGTTGATTGACTTTAGAGAGAAAAGAAGAAAGAGAGAGAGACATTAATTTGTTTTCATTGGTTGATTCTGGTATGTACCCTGACTGGTGATCGAACCTGCAACCTTGGTGTACCTTGGAATGACTCTCTAACCAACTGAGCAACCCAGCCAGGACTAAAGGTCCCATTCTTGATAGCACAAAGCCATCAAGAAAAGAAATAATTCACTTTCTAATCTCCCTTATAGTTATAAATGACCACAAGATTCCATTCTGGCCAAATAATGTGAGCAGAAGTAAAATATTCCCCCACCCAAGGGGATATCTGACAGGTCTGGATTCATTTTTAATTGCCACAACTTGAGGGAAGAGAGATGTTACTGGCATCTACTGGGTAGAGTCCAGAGATGCTAACTTCCTACAATGCACAAGCCATTCTTCTACAACAAAGAATTATCTGGCCAAGAATGTTAATAATGACAATGCTGACAAAATCTGCTTAAAGGAAAGAGATCTATCTCCCCCTTCATTGCCCCTTCTGTCCGGTTGTAATAGAGACATAGGTGTGATGGAAGTGATACCCTGGAGATCGCAGAACAAGGCAGGAACCTAGTCCTGTGTAATCGCACAGTGCAGAGCCACCATACCATCTCAAACTTTAAATGAGAGCTAAGTAAACTTCTATCTTGTTAAATATACTCTTATTTTATATCTTTATACATGAACTTGAAACTATATTTAATCAATACAGAATCTAAACTTGACTGAGAATTCTTTTAGGTAAAATGCCAAGAAAGAGAGAAGAAAAATAAAAGAGTACAAAAATCTTTTCTTTGCAATTTTTCCATTTATCTACTAGCAGAATTGGGGAGGGGAGGGTTGGGGGAATCCTCTCATCCCAATTCTCTGCCAAGTCATTTGGATGGGAATGATCCCACTCCCAACCTCTGTGAAGGACGCTGACTGACTTAAGCAAAACCACACAATCCCTATTCCCTGGCCATGGTGACTGATACTAAAAAAGAAAAGTTTTCACTGTTCCACTGGATTTTGTAAATGATTGTATGAAACTTAAAAATTCTGTTGCCATATTGTCTCATTAAAGAAGGAACCCAAAGATGAAGCTGACACACAAAGAAAAAAAGTGTTGTTAGATAAGAAACCCAGCATTTGAGCCCCTGGATCAAATTGCATCTACAACAAGACCTACCTCTGACCCTTTCAAATATAAGAGGCAATAATGCTTGGCTTACACAAATTTCAGTTAGGTATTCTGTGACTTGCAAGTGAAAAATTCCTAAGAAATACAAAAAGTTTTATGGTATAAAAAAGTCAGATAAGAGAAGGTTTACTCTTAGGACCTTTTCATTCAACTGAAGGGTTTGACCATTATCTGAAAAGTTTTCTGTAGCAGAACAATTACAACAGATGTTTTACCATTGCCTGGGGTATGTGTACAAGGGTAAGTGGATGTAGAGATTTGAATCATTATGTTTCTTGGTGTAATATATCTCTCTTAGACTTTAGAGTAGTACTACTAGCTCCACACATGAAACACCTGCTTTTCTTCACCATATCTAACCCAGGTATTCAATAACCAGACTGGGGAAGGATTCTATTTTTCCTTTAAGTTGTTATTCTTATGATTAGTTATTAATCTAGGCTGGAGATGCTTAGCAATCATTTTGACTATGGTTGATTGGTCAATTTTTCTAGGAATCATATGCTGTCAGCCCTAGGAAAATAGAAATTTATATTTGGATTTCTTACAGTTTCACTTTGTCTTTTTTTTAGTCCTCAGTTTCAGGTTCTTATATTTCTTAAACAGTGCCTAGGAACTTATTTTGTACTGAACTATCAAGTTCAAGAGAACTTCAGGAGACAATCATGCTTTCCAGACTCATCTACTCTAATAATAGAATGTCAGAAAGGAGCTATGGCAGGTGATATTGGCAATGTTTCAGATTAGAGAGCTTGATCACTTAAGGCAAATAACAACTTATACCTGTGATAAGTTATTTGCTTTGTTGTCCTGTATTGTTAAAGGTAGTATTTAGCTTCTGCAGAGGTTCTTAATCTTCTTGTATTATAGTGGTCATGTTGCTCCTGATTTTAATATGTGAAGACCCTTGTTTTCTCTGAACTAGCTTATATTCCATTTAATAGCAGCTATTTAACAGCTGAATAACCTAAGGAAAGATACCTAACTCCTGTGAGACATACCATATTTCCCCACTTATGAGGCTCACGCTTTTCCAAAAAAAATAGGGTCTAAAAACTGGGTGCATCTTATACAGTGGTTGTAGTTTTCTTTTAACTTGCATTTCCCAATTTTTTGTGCTTGTTGTCTTTGCGCTCATTGTTTTGCACTTGTTACCAGTATATTACTGTAGGTTACGTTTTGCCATGAAATGGCTCAGAAAATATTTTCATACAGTGCTGAATTCAAGTTAAAAGTGATTCAGTTGGCAAAATTGCCCAAAAGGTGCCTGAAAGCTGTGAGTAGAAGGTCCTTGAATTTCATTGTTTTGTCATTCAATGTCAGAAGACATCAGTTTGAGTTAGGACAGATTGCAAATATGGAAAAAGTCCCCCTTCAATTTGAAGTCCCAAGTAACAGAACTGTTGATAAGAAGGGAGTGAAAACTGTAACTGTGAAGATAAGTGGACATGAAAAGAGCCATTATGCAGTTGTTCTAGCTTGTTGGGCCAATGGAACCAAACTGCCTCCTATGCTGATTTTTAAATGCAGAACAATGCCAAAAGAAGACATTCCTCAAGGAGTGATTGTCCATATTCATGACAAGGGTGGGCGGGATCAGAATGGTATCAAGATCTGGCTTGAGAAAATGTGGAAAAGGAGACCAGGTGGGCTCTTATGCTAACCTGCCATATTGGTGCTTGATCAGTTCAGGGCACACATAACAGAAAACACAAAGAAGTTTGCTGCAGAGCAAAAAACAAAACTTGCTGTCATACCTGGAGGCTTGACATCCCAGCTCCAACCACTTGATGTCAGCATTAACAAACCCTTCAAAGCTGCCATGAGAGATGAATGAAACCAATGGATGAAGTCTTCTGGGGACAATTTGAGACCAGCAAGAAGAGTGAAGAAATCAACTATAGGAGAAGTTTGTACCTGCGTTAAAAGATCCTGGGATAATATCAAGATTGAGATCATTGTCAAGTCATTTAAGAAGTGTGGCATTTCAAATGAAATCGATGGAACTGAGGATGAACTAATATATGAAGACAGTGATTCATCATAAGACAGATGAGGACAAGATAATGGATGGGAGTTTTGACAGTGATGAGAAATTTTATGAATTTTATGATGAATAAAACTTGAGCTCAATAACTTTATGTAATACATCTTTTTTCAAATTTTGGGCCCCAAAATTAAGGTGCATTTTATACATAGGAGCATCTTATACATGGGGAAATATGGTAGTTTCCTCTTTTTTAAAATGAAAAGAGATGGAAATATTGTTATTGAGTTATTATCTGCAAATTGTAATGTTTCAATTCAAACTGTCATGCAATGTTTCAATTCAAACTGCTATGTCTAAAAACCAGAGCTTTGAAGTCTTGGCAATTCACAGTCCAAAGATTGGTTTGTATAAAATGTTGAAGCAAGCTACTAGGGCTGGTAGAATTTAATCTAAGACTTGGGGACAAAGCACAGCTGTAAACAGATAACCATACTTCTCACACTTCAGATGTTTTATGGAATTACCTACTATACATTGTTCATAAATAATTTGAGAGGAGATTTCTTACATGGCAGAACAGCTACCTTGAAATTTGTGTTGAACTAGCTACTCTTGCCTCAAGACTTTTGTACACAATGTTCTCTTTACTTGTAACATTCTATCACCTCTCTTTGCCCCGCTATTACCCATACTTCCCATGAGACCTAAAAGACTTCCCATGTTTTCCCATGAAAGCTGAAGCATTAGTTCTCACCTTAGACATCACTTTTTCACGGAAAACATTTGCTACTCACCACTCTAACTAATCTGATCATCCCACAGTTCCCTTCTCAATTATAAATTTTATCAATCTAAATTTAAATTGTCTATTTACTATTTATATAAGAGTATAAGTTCCAGGAGGGCATAGATCATATCTTTTATACACAAATACTAAGTTTTGTTGTTTTTTTAGCAAGACTGAGAGAGATATGAGAAGCGTCACCTGGTAGTTCCATCATGTTAATTGTTTATTTATTGCTTCTCAAACATGCCTTGATGGTGGAGGGAGGTGACAGGGGACTCCAGCAAAGCCAGTGACCTCTTGCTCAAGCCAGCACTCTTGGGCTCAAGCCAGCGACCATGGGATCATGTTAATGATTCCACGGTCAAGCAGGCGACCCTGTGCTCAAACCGGATGAGCCCGCACTCAAGCCAGAGACCTAGGAGTTTCAAACCTGAAACCACAGTGTCCCAGGTCAATGCTCTATCCACTGAGCCACCACCAGTCAAGCTATTAAGTTCTTGATAAATAGTTGATGACAACAGAGAAGAAAATTAGTTCAATGAACAGTTGAATAGTAGAAAGGATAAATAGATTGTTACAGTAAATTCTCCTCATGATTGCTTTTTACAAATCTGAAAGATAACAGGCCTACCTATGATTGCAAAACATTTTTACTTTTCAAAGAATTTTCACATCTATTACTTTATGTTACTTTCTGAGCAAAAAATAACACAAAGGAAGATCTCTCTTTTAAAATACAGGGTGGGAAAAAGTAGTTTTACAGTTACTCATATGGAAAATAATACAATAATTAATAAATAATAATAAAGAATAAACTCTGTTTTGTATACTCCAACTGTAAACCTACTTTTGTCCTACCATATATGAATGTAAAGATTGTTTAAAAAACAAGTGCACAGAGTTTAAAATGACTTAAGAAAATATAGCTGGATAGAAATCTAGATTTTTAAACTTTAACTCTGTTTTGTTAATCCATACTCCTTTCGAAGCTTTGAAGCTCAAGTGCTCTAATATTAAGGAAGATCAATCAAGTAGTGTGACTCCTTATATACAACAAGAACTTATTCTACTGCCATCTTAAAACCTTCAATTTGCATTAGTAAAAATGAAGGAATACTAAAGGATGTTTTCAAGAAAATAAAACAGATTAATTGAATATGACCAACCTGTAAACACACATGATTGCTTAGGCTGCACATAATGTCCATGTGTTTTGCATAATGTTTTCTAAGGGACTGTGGAATGCCGTTTTGATTAATTGTACTGATTCTCAGACTTAGAATCAAACTGAGAGCTATATAATTCTTGGGCCTTTTTCATGACCTTTATAAACCAGCCTTCCTTGGAGGTCTTGAAAATGACTTTCAAAATTTGAAATTAGTTTTCTTTCTAATCCCCTAGAGATTAATGCAATGAATTTCATCATGCAATGATGATTAAAAATGCTAAAATGAGTCATGATGTAATTAGGAATTTCTTTGTCCAAATCAAGCCCTATGAACTACATCTAATACTAATTCAGTTTGTAAAAACCAATCCATTTTTCCTGATGCTAGGGACTAATTTTAGCATGGAGACATAAAAAAATTTTTATAACTTTAGGTATATTTATTAGTCAGTCAAATTTATTTACTTATTTATTTATTTATTTAGGTAATTTGGCAACTTATACAAAAACACAGGCGCAGAGGACAAGAAATATGAAGAGAACTACAGAAAAGCCTGTATGGCTGAAACACATATAAAATAATGAAAAAACATTTACTCTCTTAGCAACTGGTAAATTAATTTTTCTAGGGTATAATACTAAATTTTTAAAGAAAGATTTTAATAAGTTACTTGGGACGAGAGGTGCGACTTTAAGGAACATAATCAAGCTGAACATGACAGCAATAAGCAAGCATGGAATCTAGAAACAGAAGGAATCTTTGTTTTGCTGAGTCCTTGGATGGAGATGAGAAGGTACATTTATAAACAGAGGCAAGAGCAAAGCCAGATTATTCAATATAATAAAGAGAAGAGTGTAAAGAGCTTGGAAAGGGGGTGGCCGGGTAGATCCAGGAAGGTTGTTTTACCTTAGGACAAAGGTAGGACCAAAAAAACAATTTTTTTTTTTTTTTAGAAATGCCACAGCTGAGTAGAAACTATGGAAGAAAAAGAGTAAAATGGTAAATTAAGGGTTGTTACTATACCACATTTGATAGACTATACCCTTCATCTCCCCCGTGAGTTCCATTTCTCACTAAGACCTTTTAGAAGCAGGTTTGGGAAAGAGAATGTGGAGACATGTGAGAGTTCTAGGTCTACGTGGGTATAAAATAAAAACAAAGGCTGTTTCTGTAGAGGGGACAGCTGGCATTGAGGCTTCTATACAACATAAGAGGAAAGCAAGAAGGAGATGAGTCTGGAAAAATAAGCAGAACAGTTTGATGAGAGGCCATGTGAGCCATTTTAAAAAGTGTGTCCCTTATCTTAGGGCACATAGGAAACAGTTTAAAATATTGAAGAAGAAGAATGACATCCTGTGATTTACAGTTTAGAAAGATTGCACTGGCAACAATTCAAAGAACAAGATAGGGGAGTAAAGGTAGAGGCAAAAGGAAACCTAAGAAGCAGTGCAGCACACTAGGCAAGAAATGATAATGGCCTGCAGTGGTTATCGTGGCAGTGAGGATGGAGAGAACAGGATAGAATCAGTGGGTCTTGATGATTGATTAGATGTAAAAGGAAGGGTGACCAACCTTCCTAGTTTGCCCAGGACTGAAATGTTTCCCAAGACGTAAGACTTTCGGTTTTAAAACTGGGACAGCTGTAGACAAACCATTACAGTGTTCATAGGATTACAAGAGGTTCATGGATGTAGGAACTTTCATGGAAAACCAAGAAAGTCCTGGGAAAACTAGGATAAATTGGTCACCAGAATTGGGCTTGATTTGTATATATGAGGGAGGATGGCATCTGACATCTAATTTAAGAATGGAGGCATCAGTCACTGAGACAGGGGAGCCAAGAATAAGAACAGATACAGGTGGGAAGAGAATGCTGAGTTTCAGTTTTGGATATGTCAGAGTTTCAAGGCCTATAGAACATCAAAGAGGAAATATCTAATATGACATATCCTTTTAAAATTCTGGTGCTCAAGAGAAAAAGTTAGGTTTAAAATATAATTTTGAAGTTACTAGCATATAGATGGCACCTGATGGTATGTGAATGAATAAGATTGCCCAGAGATGGTCTCACACAGAAAGAAGAAAGGGAAAGTGGAGGGAAGGGGATGTCAGGGAAGGGAGGAGAAGGGAATGGAAGGGAGGGGAAGAGAGGAGAAAGAGAATGGAGGGGACAGAGAGGGATGGAGAAGAGAGGAGAGGAGAGGGGAGGGAGAGGGAGGAGAAGGGAGAAGGAATGGAAGGGAGGGGAGGGGAGGAAAATGGATGAAACTAAAGATAGAACCCTGGGAAATATCAATATTTACATGATATATAAAAGTGACTAAGACAGAGTAGCATAATATCAAGATAAAAACCAAGGGTTCATTGTCTAGAATGCAAGGCAATGCCATGCTGGAAGAAGGAGGTAAGGTCTGTGTCAGGTGATGCAGGCAGATCAAGTAAGATAAAGGCTAAAAATTATCTTTTGGATAATTTTAACAACAAGGTCATTATTGATCTTGATAAAAGAAATTTAGAGAAATAGTAGAGAAGAGCTAGACTGAGGTATAAATAGCAGATAAGAAAACAGAGATAAAACATTTTTCAAAGTCTTTTTTAAAACATTTCAAAGGGAATGCTAAGTAGAAAAGATGAAGGGAGAGTGGGGTTGAAAATTTTTGTGTGTGTGATTGATATCTTAGGTCCTCTAGGAAACAGAAGCTGAAATAAAAATGAAAAAAACTATTCTTTGGGAGATGCAAGCGCAGGGAGTGAGGGTAAGGCAAAGGGGAAACTAGACAAGGGGGTGCAGAGCTTGTGACAGCTGCATTGGGGCACCGACTGTCATTTCATAATGATGCAGAGAACACACGGGTTTCTCAGCAGGTATACCCGCAGGCCTTCTTGAAGGACAATGGGAGAAATCACACCTCAGAGTAGTCTGCAGACCAGAGAAAGGTTAGGAATTTATTTTATTCTTTCCTACTCTTGAATCTCACTGGTCAAGAATTGTCCCATAGGGAACTGCATCAACTTCCAGGCTGCATCATCTGGTCCCTTTTGCCGTCATCAGGAGGTCAAATCCCATGACTGTAGAATACATTTTAATCCAGTCTGAATGAAAATCAAGGTTGCCCTGGAACAAAGGGCTCAGTGTGGGCCCCGAGGGCCATGTAGGCTCAAGGCTCCACTCAAACTGCAACCATTTGGAGAAGTGGGCAAAGGCACTAGCAGTGGCAGCGGGACAGCACAATCCAGGGCCAAGCAGTGTCATTGTAGAGAAAGTAATCAGGAGACTCTAACTAGGTGCCCAAGGTCTGTGTGCACATTAGTAGAAAAGACTTAACACATTTAAATGTCATTGGAATGGAATCTATGGAGAAGAGATTGAAGGCACAGGAGAGAAGGGATTGCATTGACAGAGAGGTTTGGGTGCTAATAAAAAAATAGGTGGAGATACAGCTAATTTCATAAGCAAGGTGAAAGGAGATTGTAAATCCCCCACATAGACTTTCTTAAAATCCCTCCATCCTGGAATATATTTATACAGTGTTTACCTCCCAGATACTATTTGAGCTGGGCACCAAGAGCAAATTTATACTGTAGTCCACAAACTTTGATCTAACCTTTCTATGCCTTTAGAAATCATATGTAACTCAAGGCCCTGTGATCTTTGGGGGTGGAGACAGAGATATAAGGTGGAGTAAGCTATTATAATCAAATATTAGCAGAAAAGTATCAGCCCAATTAATGTCATCAAGGAATAAGGAACAGTGCACTGCCATTCCCTGGAAAGGCCTCCAGAAAAATATTGAAGGTTCCAGAAGTGTGACAGTATACAGGCTTCCAGAGTCTCTGTCAGACCTGGATGCTATTCTCACTTGTCACCTAGTGGCTATATCAGCCAAAATTATTTAAGTTTTTTAAGTCTTAATTACCTCGTCTGCAAAATGCAGATGAGAATAATTGTTTCTAATACTTAGGCTTGTGTATTCAGTGATTTGGGATAGGGAAGTAGCTAACATAGCACTAGGCATTATTGTTTATGGAACCTAAAGCTATGCTATGCACTGGGGATACAAGTCACAGATCCCTAAGCAAGATAGTCTCTCCATGGAAGTAAAAGAAGGGTCACACATGGAAACAGCTTATCGCTGTGGAAGCCCCTGCTCTCTCTGCTTCTGTCCCATTCTTGCCACCACTGCCCTGCCTCTCAGCATAGAAATTCTAGACACAATTTAACAATAAACTGAAAATGCATAGCTAAATTCTAAACAAGAAAGAAAAATTATCGAGGTGTTAGAAATAAAGATAGAATTCAAAGTCTGAGCATTGAGCAGAAACTAAAGTTAAAATTTTAAAAGATAGCAAAGAATAGAGGCTTGGGGGCTGGGTCTTTAACATCTACCTGAGGGGCAGGGGAATCCAGGCCTCGGACACCTCACCACAGGGATCTGGATGTGATCCCAGGGGTTATGAAGTCAGCCCACTATATGACATGGGCCTAAAGTAGTTTTTTCTCCACTAGGGAAGCAGTTCACTGTCTGGGTCAGTAAATAGAAACTTCTGAAAAATATTAAACCCCAGGTCTAAGCTACACAGGGGCATGTGGTCTGAATTCAAACTACCTACCTAGTAAAGCACCCTAAACTAAGAAACTGAAATTAAAAACCTGGTCCAGAGCAGATGGAACTCTTAAAGTTTTGGCAAAAGCAGACGTGAAACTGTTTATAGGAAACTTTCCAGGACCCAGGACCCTGGACCCCCATGAAAAACAACCCACAGGAAAAAGAAAAAAAATAAAGGATAATTTTTATTATCAAGAACTTGAGAAAAAGAAAAAATCTGAAAGCTCTTTAGAAAGAAACCAAAATAAAGTGTTCAAAATGATAAAAAGAGTATAAGGCAAGAAAATTACTGTGCTTCTCTAAAACAACAGATAGACTCTTTAGACAATGAAATAAAAATTCTGGAAATGAAAAATGCAATTACTAAAATCAAATACATAATGGATGGGTTAAATTGTAAAGTAGACGCAGTTGCAGAGAGGACTGATGAATTAAAAGATAGAATGTAGAAAACCACTCTAAATGCAGCTTAGAGAAAAAGAAGAGACGGAAAACATGAAAGCAGAAATTAGAGAAATCATGGACAGAATGAGAAATCCCAGCAGAGGGTTAATAGAAATTTTAAAGCATCAAGGATAAGAAAGACATACTATTTGAAGACATAATAGCAGGAAAAGTTCTAGAATTGAAAAAAAGACCCATGTATCAAATACACCTTAAACACCATGTTTGTGCGTATCTCAGTCTTACCTGTCTCTTGTTTAAGCTACCACTGCAGTAACTGACTTTGTACAGGCACAATCTTATTTGCTCACTTGCTACTCAGGAGATTCTATGTTAATAGCAAGGCACATACACTACAGGGCCCATATGTATACCCCATAAGTAAAGTGAAGTGAACACTGCATGGGGTGAATCTTTGACATCATTTTTCCTCCACCACCCACATACTTTCAGTGCCAGGTGCCAAAGGCACTTTCACAGTGACAGATCTCTGGCCCTGCATCTTCAGTCACATGTGCCACATGAGCTAGTACAGTAGGCAGGAGAATAACACTGGATGCCATTCCCGCACTGGGATAGTTTACTACAAACAGGAGTGACGGCAAACTGCATGAATATATCCAACTAAATGACTCCTCAATTTCATTTCCTCTAAGCCTAACCCCCAAAATATTTTCAATATCGCCCATCTAAAAAGTAAATATGAAGGAAGGGTATTAGTGAGGGTTTTCCAGGAAAACAGGCCCAATAGGATGTATGTCTAAATTAAAAGAAATTTAAGCAGTAAAGCATCAGCCTGGCATGTGGAAGTCCCGGGTTCAATTACCGGCCAGGGCACACAGGAGAAGCATCCATCTGCTTCTCCACCCTTCCCCTTCTCCTTCCTCTCTATCTATCTCTTCCCCTCCTGCAGCCAAGGCTTCACTGGAGCAAAGTTGGCCAGGGCACTGAGGATGGCTCCACGGCCTCCACTTCAGGTGCTAGAATGGCTTCGGTTGCAGCGGAGCAACGCCCCAGATGGGCAGAGTATCGCCCCCTGGTGGGCATGCCGGTGGATCCTGGTAGGGTGCATACAGGAGTCTGTCTGACTGCCTCCCCACTACTGTAGATCTAAGAGACATGGTATAGCTTTAGTCTAAAACCCAGCAGTCTCAGTACCCAAGAAGAGCCGTTGTTTCATTTCAGGTCTGAAGGCAGTAAAAGACCAATGTCCCATTTTAAGCACTCTAACAGGAGTAGTTCCCTCTTATGCATGGAAGGGTTAGCCTTTCGTTCTATTCAAGCTTTCAACTGATTAGATTAGGGCCACCTACGTTAGGGAGGACAATCTGCTCTACTCAGTCTACCAATTCAAATGTTAATCTCACCCAAAAAATTAAAGCTTTCACAGACACAATCAGAATAATGTTTGAATAAATCTCTGGGCACTCCATAGCCCAGTCAAAATTATCACAAGAAATCAAAGTAGAATGATTCAGTGTTCTTAACAAATTGCATCAAAAAGTATTCTACATTTTTCAAATTTCACAAAACTATATAAGCACATGAGTGCCTTAAGAGAATCATAAAAGTGAGGGACCCTGAAACTAAGCTCTATTAGTTTCATAGCATTTTCGAGTGATCCAGATAATGAATTTACACAAACATATACAACTAATATATAGCACAACTAACACCACTAGACAGCATTTCTTTTTCTAAAGTTTAGGTTTTATCTAGTATACAGGTTAGTTCATACCAAGAATCATTGATCTCACCAGAGTCTGGGGCTGTCACCCACCTAGATTATGTGAAGACATTTAATGATTTCAACTGTTCATTTTGTATAATCCAACACAACAATGGCTACAGACCCCTCTATGCCACTTGAAACAAATAGCACCTCTTGAGATTTTGTGACAATACTAGATTCCTGATTTTCTTCAAAAAAAAATACTCTCATTATCATTTGAGATTTTAATTGATTGAAGAATTTTATGCTATATCACTGGATGCATTATAGTTCCTCTAGTTTTTTAGTTAAACCTAATTTTATTCTTAGAGGTAAAATCATTTATAATTTTAAACATTTTTCTTTTTCAAGAAGAAACATACTATTTCCACAAGATTAACTATCAGGATATTGGAAGCTCTGATGCCCGATACAAAGACTTATGCAGCCTGGCCTGTGGTGGCACAATGGCTAGAGTGGCGACCTGGAATGCTGAGGTTGCTGGTTCAAAACCCTGGGCTTGCCTGGTCAAGGCACATATGAAAAGTAACTACTATGAATTGATGCTTCCCACTCCTCCCTTCCATCTTTCTCTCTCTCCTTTCTCTCTAAAGAAATCAATAAATAAAATAAAAAAGACATGCAAATCAGCACCAAGAACAGCACTGAGCTGGGAAAGCTTTATTTTCTGACAGCTTCCAGGGTCCTAACTTAGAAGTCATCTCAAGGAGAAAGTAGGAGAAGGAATACATATATTGTTTGTATATGCTAAGGAGGACAAGGGGAGAGATTTCTTTTTCTTTTCAATTCTATTAGATGGAGATGTTGGTGATCCCAGAAGCTCTATAAGAAAAGCCAAAAACTTTGAATGGCACCCTAGTCCTAATATTCCCAATGGAAAGCATGGCCTTGAAAAAGGAGTTGCAAGACAGAATCTCCTGAGGAAATTGCAAACCAAGACAAAAAAAAAAAAAAATCTCTTTTAATCGTTTACAATCTGAGTAGCAAAAAATACCTTCCCTTTCTCAAAAATATCCTCATCCCAGAAGAAGGTACTAGCCGGGGCACTGACATATTTTCACCCAATTATCTTTTTATATTCTCTAACAGTGGTTCTTAACCTTTTTTGAGGTACTGAAGCCACCAGTTTCATATGCGCATTCACCAAACCCTTCTTTAGTGATAAATAAAATATGATTTCCTTTTCCAAATTCAAGACATAGGTATATGTTTTTTTACTGGTGCACAAAATGAGCCGTGCATGAACATCACCTTGCTCAAAGAACAAAACCAACAAAGTGCATGAACTCACAAAAAATTACGTTATTACTTTATTCTGGCCTCCATGGCAGAGGCTTCTCCGAACCCCTGAGACCGACTCATAGAACCCCTAGGGTTCAATAGAACCCAGGTTAAGAACCACTGCTCTATAATATCAAGAAAATTGAGGGAAAAAATTGAATATGAGGGAGACATAAATATGTGGGTAGGAGTTTAGTATATAAAGGCAGTACATTAAACTCATATAAGGGACACCAAAATGAATTTTTATTTTCTGGTGAAAGACTCAAAAGTATATTATAGTTTTCTGGGTGTTTTTCTTTTTCTTTTTCTTTTTCTAAATTCTCTGAAGTAGTTTGCCAGTTGTATTCCAACTCTAAAATATAAGCCTTTTGTCCAAATACACTGAACACTCCTGGTTAGTAGACATTTTCCACACCTCCACCTTTTCTGCCTATTAGCTAAGTTGTATGCTTATCCAGGACATCTTGTGGTATGTTTTTGTGATTATAATTGTTTTTATTTTTGTGTTCAAAACTTTGTAAACTGATGAAGTATGTGTGAGAAAAAAGAGAATAGTTTTTTCATGAAATTTAAGCTGACTGTTTTGGTATAGTTTAGATGAAGGCAGATTTAAAAATTGCAGTGGTCTTAACAAATTCTGCATCATTTTACCAAATTTAATTTTTTAATTTTATTTTCTAGCCAAATACTTTACATTTAGTCAAACTGGACTTATAAACCTTGGAACCCAAGGTCTAATTTTTATTTATTTATTTATTTTATTCATTTATTGATGAGAGGAGGGGAGATAGAAGCAGATTCCATCAAGCACCCTGACAGGGATTTACCCAGCAACCCCATCTGGGGCCAATGCTCAAAGAAATAGAGCCACTGGCTGCGGGAGATGAAGAGGGAGAGAAGGGCGGTGGGGAGAAGCAGATGGTCGCTTCTCCTGTGTGCCCTGAATGGGAATCGAACCTGGGTTATCCATATGCCCGGCTATCCACTGACCACCATCCAGGGCCCAATTTCCAATTTTAAGCTCATAATAGTCTATTAAATTGGAAGAAAGGGAGGAAGAATGAAAAAGAGGGAATTAGGAATGAGAAAGAAGGAAGGAAAGATGGTAGGAAGGAAGGGAGGGAGGGAGGAAGGGAGAAGAGGATTAGCTGGTTGAGGAGGCTCCAATGACTGGTTTGAGGCAGGACGATTTTATCCCCTCACAGATGCTGCCAGGGCCTGTGGCTTCTCCCTCAGTGTCAGCTACCCCGCTTACTTCATATATCAGAATCTAAGGATTCACAGTCATGTGCTAAAGTGCTATTAAATGTGGCAAGTATAGGGAATACATCAACACATAAAAGAGTATAAATATAATCAATCATGTGGAAGAAAGCAGGATTTAAAAATACTATAAGTAAAATATAGGTAGCTAACCTTAAAAAGGACACACATAAATTTTGAATCATATAGAGAGCTAATGTTCACTTGACAGTTTTATTCTGTAAATTTGCTTATGTTCACAATAAAAAGAAATTTAGAAACATTTACAAAATATTCTATAAGATGAGTTAGTTATAAAGTGAATTAGGGGAAACTAAAGTATTTTGGATTGGGCACTAGTTGAGTCCCACACTCTGGGAGTTCTAGGACAATCAATAGACTATGTGACTTTAAAATAATACCCAAAATAAAAAATATTGAAGGTTTTTAGTCTTTTTACTTCTTTTTCATTCTTAACCCCTGTAGGGAATTCATTTTTTGATCATTTTTCTATTCTCTTGCATTATTTTTCTATCTGTAATTTCATTTTTTCATTGATTCAATAAAGTGTTTCTAAAAAGTGACAGATTATAAAATCCCTAAGCTAGGAAAGATCTTGAGTGATTCTTCCATTCCCTACTTTTAGACAGCATCACAATAATGCTATCCCAGGCAGATGAAGAGCTATGTTATTTTCTAAACCTTTAGAGGAGAAGAGTCTATAATTTCCCAACATTAACAACTCTCACTGTCAGGAAATTCTTTCATATATAATCTAAGTCTCTCATGCTGCTCTTGAAATCAGTTTCCACTCAGCAGAGCTGAGTCGATATTGAAAACAGCTGGTCTTCGGCCTCTATGTAGAAATTCTTCATTTGGTGTCACTGTAATGTAATGAGATTTAAATTTTCTGTGTAGCTTTGAGTTAGTCCTTATCTCAGATTCTTCTCTAAACTGATTAACCCCAGTTCCCCAACCTACCCAGAGAGTTCATTCCTATCTTACCTGTCCTACCACATCACTGTGTAATATCTCTTCTAGAATATTATCACAAGTTAGTGTTTGCACAACTATCTCCTCACACCTCCTTCTATCTTATTTTTGTATCTCTCTCTATGATTGACTCATAATAGGTCCTCAATAAATGACAATTGAGTGAATCAATGAAATTGCAGCCAGATAAACCATTTTATTCTAACCATTCAGGTATGGTTGTGGCCGTGTTCTGTTAGTTAATTTTATTTTGATAACAAGTAACAGAAAGCAACTGGAGTAATTTGAGCAAAAACAGGGACTTAATTGTAAGAATACTGGAATATCTTACAAAATCTAAGGAAGAATTAAACCATAGCTCAGAAAGGGTAGGAATTGGGGCAATTTCATAAGTTTCTTTCTGCTCTTCCAGTAACATTTTTAGTTCAGGAGAGAAACAAACTGATTGGCACAACTTAGGTCGGGTAACAGACACAAACCAAGAAGCCATAGTTCAGGGGACGCTTTCCTAACAATGAGATCTTTGCCAGGGTAGGGGCAAGGAGAGGACATACCTGTGCATATTGGAGGTTCCTCAGAGAAGAGCCCTGTATTGGGGCATCAACGCAATGATGATGCCCGCTGCAGTCACTGATCCCTCAGGCCTGTTTGTCACTATTGACTTTTTATGAGAATGGCACAGAGCTGAATAAATAAGGTGATTCAACCTGTTTTTTTGTTTGTTTGTTTGTTTGTTTTTGCTTGACTATTTTTCTTTAGGCCTTCTGGTACCAAGAGTTAAGAAGGTAACGAGAAAACAGTTACCACCCAATGCTTGGGCAGGCAGCATTGGAAGTGGAGAGACAACTTGAAGTCTGTGGCTGGGTTTAAAAGTTGGTCCTTCAGCTTCCCCAGGTATGGGAGTCACAAGGTCACAGTAACTGACATGCTCCAAAAAAGAGCGGGGGGAGCAAGATGGCGACGGAGTAGGCGGACGTACCAACTTCCAACTCCCAGAAGCAAAGTGGATTACAACTCAATTTTAAGAACCATCACCTGGATAAACCAACTTTGAACAAAACTAAGTGGACTCTTCAACCAAGGAACACAGAAGAAGCCACATTGAGACTGGTAGGAATAGCGAAAACGCGAAGAGGGCTGCCCAGCTCCCCGGAGCAAACGGCAGCCCGGAGAGACCCGTGTGGCGGGAGGAGAGTTTGGCGGAGAGGGAGGGACCTGGGTCCCAGGAACCAAGCCCCAGCCTGCAGTCCCAGAGCCTAGAAGAGGCGTTTGGACAGTTTTGAGCTGTGAAACAAGTGAGGGAGCTCCCAGGCCTACAGTGTGGAGCATTAGGTCCCTTCCTACTCTGCTGAGGGCTGCTTAAGGGTTTGGGGCGGCAGGACGCTGAAACGCGGTTCTGTCGGCATGGGCAGAGGCCAAGCCGGTGGAAGATCGGTCTAGCCCAGAGGGTCAGAGGGGACACGCGAAAGCGGTCCGGAAGCTGCGGGCCCGCCTTTAATCCCACTTGCGGGGACAAAGCGGGAGGCCAGGAACGGGCAGGCCCTGCGCAAGCCGGCCCTGACCACGGGGACCGGGCTAGGACCAGGGACAGGCAGGGGCTCGTGGCTGAGCTGACGCTTCCAGCCCCCCACGACCCCGGGCCAGAGAAACCGCGGTTGGCAAGGATACGTGCGCCAGCGGGCTCCGAGCGCGGGAACGGGGTGGACCCCGAGACAAGTGGAGGCTCGCAGTTGAGCCCACGCTACTATCCCCATCCAGCCGGAGAAACCGCGGATAGCATTCATACGTGCACTAGCGGGCTCCGAACGCGGGGGCGGGGTAGAGTCGGGGATGAGCGGAAGTACGCAGCTGAGCGGAACTCAGCAAACACGCCCGCCCCAATAAACCTTGGTTTCTGACCCTGCGCAGAAGGGCCCTGGCCTCGAGGGCGGGGCTAAAGCTCTGGACGGGCAAAAGATTACAGCTGAGAGCACATCAAAAGCCCCGACTAACCCGCGGAAATGTAGCGAGCAGGCTCCGACTGCTGGTTCTGGGCGGAAGTCTGGAAACAGGCTGGGTCCGCAGCTGAGGAAAGGTGCTCACCTCTACCCTTGGTGCTAATCTTGTGGCTTCAGTGACAGCCCCTCCCACGGAGGAGAGGCAGAATTCACAGGAAAAGCCACAGTGGGCCGGCGCTGGCAACGCTCATACCCAACCACCCTAGGCACCGGCAGAGGGGGTGGAGGGCCTGCAGATAGACCACACCTAGAGAACACAAAGGCAACACCTACTGGACTCCAGTGGTCACAACTTGCTTATACACAGAAAAAATGGGCAGGCAGAGGGATGCAAACCAAATGAATCAAGAGAAATCCCCAGAGAAGGACCTGAATGAACCAGATATAACCAAATTACCAGAAGCAGAATTTAGAATAATGATAGTTAGGATGTTCAAAGAAATTAGAGCAACAGCGGATAGTCATTATGAACACCTAAATAAAGAGATAACAAGTATAAAAAATGAAATTGAAATAATAAAAAAGAATCAGACAGAAATGACAAATACAGTATCAGAACTGAAGACCACAATGGAAGGAATTAAAAGCAGGATGGATGACGCTGAGGATCGAATAAGCGAGTTAGAGGACACAATAAACAAAGGCACAGAAGCAGAGAAGAAAAAGGAAAAGAGACTTAAAAAATGTGAGGAAACTCTAAGGGAGCTTTGTGACAACATGAAGAGAAACAACATTCGCATCATAGGGGTGCCTGAAGAAGAGGAATGAGGACAGGAAATGGAAACTTTGTTCAATCAAATCATAGCAGAAAACTTTCCTAAATTAACGCTGGGAAACACTCCACACATTCAAGAAGCACACAGAACTCCATTAAAGAGAAACCCAAAAAGATCTACACCAAGACACATCATAGTTAAAATACCAAAGCTAATGGATAAAGAAAAAATTTTAAAAGCTGCTAGAGAAAAAAAGGCTATCACCTACAAAGGAGCCCCCATAAGGATGACATCGGACTTCTCAACAGAAACACTTGAGGCCAGAAGGGAATGGCAAGAAATAATCAAAGTAATGCAGAACAAGAACCTACAACCAAGACTACTTTATCCAGCAAGGCTAACGTTTAAAATTGAAGGAGAAATAAAGAGCTTCCCAGAAAAAGAAAGCCTCAAGGAATTCATAAAAACCAAACCAATTCTGCAAGAGATACTAAGGGGCCTCTTGTGAACAGTTTAAAGGGAGGAATGAATAGAGCAAAAAAAGAATACAGCTTTAAAGAATAAAATGGCAATAAACAACTACATATCAATAATAACCTTAAATGTAAATGGATTAAATGATCCAATCAGAAGACATAGGGTAGCTGCATGGATAAAGAAACAGGACCCATACATATGCTGTCTACAAGAGACACACCTTAAAACAAAAGATGCTCATAGACTGAAGGTAAAAGGATGGAAAAAAATATTTCATGCAAATGGAAATGAAAAAAAAGCAGGGGTAGCAATACTTATATCAGACAAAATGGACTTTAAAACAAAGGCTGTAGTAAGAGATAAAGGAGGACACTACATAATGATAAAGGGAACAATTCAACAGGAAGATATAACTATTGTAAATATCTATGCACCAAATATAGGAGCCCCGACATACATAAAGCAGACTTTGATGGATATAAAGGGCGAGATAAACAGCAATACTATCATAGTAGGGGATTTCAATACCCCTCTAACAACACTGGATAGATCCTCAAGAAAGAAAATTAATAAAGAAACAGCAGACTTAAAGGATACACTAGATCAACTTGATTTAATAGATATCTTCAGAACTTTTCACCCTAAAGCAGTAGAATATACATTCTTCTCAAGCGCTCATGGTACGTTTTCTAGGATAGACCACATGTTAGGACACAAAAATGGTCTCAATAAATTTAAGAAGATTGAAATCATATCAAGCATTTTCTCTGATCACAATGCCATGAAACTAGAAATTAACCACAAAAGAAAAAATGAAAAATACTCAAACACTTGGAAACTAAATAGCATGTTATTAAATAATGAATGGATTAATAATGAGATCAAAGAAGAAATAAAAAAGTTTCTAGAAACAAATGATAATGAGCATACATCAACTCAAAATTTATGGGACACAGCAAAAGCAGTTCTGAGAGGGAAGTTTATTGCACTACAGGCATATCATAAGAAGCTAGAAAAAGCTCAAATAAGCAACCTGACCCTGCAACTAAAAGAACTAGAAAAACAACAACAAATAAAACCCAAGACAAGTAGAAGGAAGGAAATAATAAAGGTCAGAGCAGAAATAAATGACATAGAGGCTAAAGAAACAATACAGAGGATCAATGAAACAAGAAGCTGGTTCTTTGAAAAGGTAAACAAGATTGATGAACCTTTAACTAGACTCACCAAGAAAAAAAGAGAGAGGACTCAAATAAATAAAATTAGAAAGGACAGTGGAGAAATAACAACTGACACAACAGAAATACAAAGCATTGTAAGAAAATACTATAAAGAACTATATGCCAAAAAAATAGACAATCTTGGTGAAATGGACAAATTTCTTGAATCATATAACCTTCCAAAAATCAATCTGGAAGAATCAGAACACCTAAACAGACCAATTACAACAAATGAGATCGAAACAGTTATCAAAAAACTCCCAAAAAAGAAAAGTCCTGGCCCTGATGGCTTCACAAGTGAATTCTATAAAAAATTCAAAGAACTAACTCCTATCCTCCTCAAGCTATTTCAAAAAATTCAAGAGGAAGGAAGACTTCCAAACTCCTTTTATGAGGCGAGCATAATTCTGATCCCAAAACCGGGCAAAGACAACACAAAGAAAGAAAATTATAGGCCTATATCCCTGATGAATTTAGACGCTAAAATTCTCAACAAAATATTAGCCAACCGGATTCAGAAATATATGAAAAAAATCATACACCACGATCAAGTGGGATTTATTCTGGAGAGGCAAGGCTGGTTCAATATTCACAAATCAATCAATGTGATTCACCACATAAACAAAAGGAAGGACAAAAATCACATGATAATTTCAATAGATGCAGAAAAGGCATTTGATAAAATACAGCACCCATTCATGCTCAAAACTCTCAGTAAAGTGGGAATATAGGGATCATTCCTTAACATGATAAAGGCCATCTACAATAAACCGACAGCAAACATCATACTAAATGGACAAAGATTAAAAGCAATCCCCTTAAGATCAGGAACCAGGCAGGGTTGCCCACTTTCACCACTCTTATTCAACATAGTTCTGGAAGTCCTAGCTACAGCAATCAGACAAGAAGAAGAAATAAAAGGCATACAAATTGGAAAAGAAGAAGTAAAACTGTCATTATTTGCAGATGATAAGATATTGTATATTGAAAACCCTAAAGTCTCAGTCAAAAAACTACTGGACCTTATAAATGATTTCAGCAAGGTGGCAGGATATAAAATTAATACTCAGAAATCAGAGGCATTTCTATACACCAACAATGAAATATCAGCAAAAGAAATTAAGGAAACAATCCCCTTCACTATTGCAGCCAAAAAAATAAAGTACCTAGGAGTAAATTTAACCAAGGAGGTTAAGGACTTGTACTCAGAAAATTATAGAACATTGATAAAAGAAATCAAGGAAGATACAAACAAGTGGAAGCATATACCGTGCTCATGGTGAGGAAGAATAAACATCATTGAAATGTCTATATTACCCAAAGCAATTTATAAATTCAATGCAATACCAATTAAAATACCAATGACATACTTCAAAGATATAGAACACATATTCCAAAAATTTATATGGAACCAAAAAAGAACACGAATAGCCTCAGCAATCTTAAAAAGAAAAAATAAAGCAGGAGGTATCACTCTTCCAGATATCAAGGTTTACTATAAGGCCATTATACTCAAGACAGCCTGGTACTGGCATAAGAACAGGCACATAGATCAATGGAACAGAACAGAGAACCCAGAAATAAACCCACAGCTTTATGGACAACTGATATTTGACAAAGGAGGAAAGAACATACAATGGAGTAAAGACAGCCTCTTTAACAAATGGTGTTGGGAAAATTGGGCATCTACCTGCAAAAAAATGAAACTAGACCATCAACTTACACCATTCACAAAAACAAACTCAAAATGGATAAAAGACTTAAATGTAAGCCGTGAAACCATAAGCATCTTAGAAGAAAACATAGGCAGCAAACTCTCCGACATCTGTAGCAGCGGTATATTTGCCGATTTATCTCCACGGGCAACTGAAATAAAAGGCAAGATAAACAAATGGGACTATATCAAACTAAAAAGTTTTTGCACAGCTAAAGACAATAGGAACAGAATAAAAAGACAAACCACACAATGGGAGAACATATTCGACAGCACATCTGATAAGGGGTTAATAACTAAAATTTATAAAGAACTTATAAAATGCAACACCAGGAAGACAAACAACCCAATCAAAAAATGGGCAAAAGAAATGAATAGAAATTTCTCCAAAGAGGACATACAGATGGCCAATAGGCATATGAAAAAATGCTCAACATCACTAATCATTAGAGAAATGCAAATTAAAACCACAATGAGATATCACCTCACACCAGTCAGAATGGCACTTATCAGCAAAACAACACAGAATAAGTGCTGGCGAGGATGTGGAGAAAAGGGAACCCTTCTGCACTGCTGGTGGGAATGCAGACTGGTGCAACCACTGTGGAAAACAGTTTGGAGATTCCTCAGAAAATTAAAAATCGAACTGCCTTTTGACCCAGCTATACCACTTTTAGGAATATACCCTAAGAACACCATAGCACTGTTCGAAAAGAAAAATGCGCCCCCATGTTCGTGGCAGCATTGTTCACAATAGCAAAGATGTGGAACCAGCCCAAGTGTCCGTCAGAAGACGAGTGGATTAAAAAGCTATGGTACATATATACTATGGAATACTACTCAGCCATAAGAAACGATGACATTGGATCATTTATAACAAAATGGATGTACCTTGATAACATTATACGGAGTGAAATAAGTAAATCAGAAAAAAAGAAAAACTGAGAACAGCATGATTTCATACATAGGTGGGACATAAACGTGAGAATATGAGACATGGACAAGAGAGTGGTGGTTATGGGATGGGGGGAGGGAGGGAAGAGTGGGATAGGGAGGAGGGGAGGGACACAGGGAAAACCAGATTGAAGGTGACAGAGGACAATTTGACTTTTGGTGATGGGTATGCAACACAATGGAATGATAAGATAACCTGGAGATATTTTCATTGTACATATGTACCCTGATTTATTGGTGTCACCCCATTAGAATTAATAATGATAAAATATATTAAAAAAAAAAAAAAAGGAAGGTAACAGCCTGTCTTACTAAGTTGAAATGTAAATTTCCTGTGAGCTGTGGTTTAGTGCTTGAGCTAATGACAAATATCACCACAAGATTTACAGCACACAGAAAGATCTTTCTTTCTGAAATTCAGGACATTTTATATGTCATTGAATTGGTAGCAGACTGATACATAAGATACTGAATAGCAAGGAACAAATAAGCAGTGGCCAAGACCCCAAACATGCCCCCCAATGGTGCAGCATGCCTGTAGCATGTCTTGAGCTTCCTGATTAAGGACACCTGCCAAAAGGACACTGGAGGAGTGTTGGGCAGATAAAATATGTTATGCTCACTTTGTTAAAGATGGCGCTGCCCACATGGAAGTTCGTTGATATTAATGTGTGTTCGGGGACAGGATGTGGGTAGGCTGGGTCGTTATAGCCTAAGGCTTAGTTTTTTTAAACATTTCTTTTTAATTTATTTTTATTTATTCATTTTAGAGAGGAGACACAGAGTGAGAGAGAGAGAAAGAGAAAGGGGGGAGGAGCTGGAAGCATCAACTCCCATATGTGCCTTGACCAGACCAGTGCAGGTTTTGAACTGGCAACCTCAGTGTTCCCAGGTCGATGCTTTATCCACTGCGCCACCACAGGTCAGGCTCCTAAGGCTTAGTTTTAAGAGTAAGCTTTTCCCCATACCCTTGACTGATTGGATGATGTAGGGTGGTGCACTCTCATGAGTAATCCTCTCAGTATGTCTCAGATAAGTGACTTTGTCTCAGAGACTTTCTTGTTTGTAGATTGGATTAAAGGTTTTGAATCTATGGTATAAAGTGGGGCAGACCAGGAGCTTGCTCTCTGGGTTCCTGAGGTTAGTATTAGAAAGGAGAGCAGATTAAGGCCACGTGGAGGAGAGGAGGCAGCCAAGATGGTGGAATGCTGAGGAAGAAGCCAGTTTGTGCAGTTTGTGCTGGAGAAGGAGATGGGAAACAGAGGTGAATAAATCTGGTGAGCTAGAAACCTTTGATTCTAGGAAACTCGGATAAGTCAGTAGCTTTGCGAGCACTAAATGAGTGGGTTTTGGAGCCCAGTGTGTGTTTTTGCTTGCCCACTGGGTGCAAGCTAGAATTAAAGCTGATGGCTCACCAGTTTTTGGCTCTGTTGTTTCATTACTGACTATACGAATCTAATGCGAACCTGCATGGGCCAGGCTGCTGTGATGGTGGCCTTGACTACTGGCTTTAGAAGGAGAAGGGAAGGAACAATGAGTCAGCAACATAACAATAATATACTGCTCACAAAAATTAGGGGATACTTCAAAATGAATATGAAGCTATAAAATATACCTTAATTTTTATGAGCAGTATACTTTGCAATCTTAGCAGTTTTCAATTTAAGTCATATTCATTCATATCTCTTATCCCATGTAATTGAGTTAAATACCTATGATAGATGAAAAATAGCCAAATTGTTTCTAGCTCTTCTACATGAGGAGGAGTAGATTTCCCCAACCCTTGAATAGGGGCTGACCTTAGACTTGATTTGACTGTGGGGGGAGACTTGATGTGGGGTGGTGAACACATCATGCAATATACAGATGATGTATTATAGAATTGTACACCTGAAACCTGTATAATTTTATTAACTAATGCCATCCCAATAAAGTCAATAAGTAAATAAATAAATAATTTTAAAAAGACTTTATTTGACTGAATTGAAGAGGAAGTGATACTGTATAAATTACAAGCCTGGGCCTCATGAGACCTTGTGAACACACCTAATAAAAGGATAATAAACCCTGTGGAAACTTCTAAATTTTGGGGTGTTTGCTGCATAGAAATAGATAATCTATATAGCACCAAAACACAGCTAATTTTAGACTGCAGTAAGAGAATAGGGATTCAACAAGGCATTTACATTAAATATATGTTAAAAAGTTATCTCTTGCCTTTTACTTGTTATGGCAGATATTATAACCTTCCTTTAAAATTTTTTTGTTATACATATATATTTTTAACCCATTAAATTTATAAGCAAGTCAAGCTTGCTTTCCCAACATTTTGAAATAATATTCATACTTAGAATTTGGTTAGTATAGAATCGTTCTTCCCCAGGTTATTTAAGATATTCAGGCAGTCTATAAAACCCTTAGAAAGTAAGACCATTTTCAAAATTCTTGCTACTCTGTTTGCATCATTTACTTTGAGAATTTATGTTTTATACATTTCCAGTTCTGTTCTCCTGAGTGAGTTATCTGAAAGTTAACTGGGTAGTTGAAATCTATGGACCATCTCCCTGGATTCAGAGATTTGGCTTTGTTCCACTTCATCTTCCTGCCTTCCTGATATGGAGATCTGTCACAGCCCCTGCTGTGAGATCTTCTTTATTCTGTTTTCTTTTATCTTTACCCAGAGACTTTCAAGAATTCTTCTTTGTTCCTCCTATTTCCATAGTTACTTTGGTATTTGAATATCTTCTATGTCTCATCCTGCCAGTGAGAGAAGTTTATGGATGCTTAGTTTGAACGTGCAATGAGAGCTGGGATACTTAATAATTAGCACAGAAGCTAGCCTAAAAATTCCCATAGTGCGCCATATCATATACCCTTCTGTACTCATTATTTTTAGTATGTTTTTTATAATATTCTGCTTCTCAAATACTAAATGAGTCACCGATTCTATCCTTAAAAAATCATATTTGTTTTGTATGGCTCCACCTTTTGTTCATTTTTAATCTAGTAATATTGTTGTCTTTATGTCAATTTCAGTTTCTAATTTTCTTTTCTCCCATGATGATGATTTGGTTTTCTATACTTTGCTCCCTCTACTTCCCTTTTTCTAAATCTAGCCTCTCCTTTTACCTCAGAAAAGAGACAGTAATCACCCTGATAAACAGTAGGCAAAAAAATATATTCTATGTCCCTGGCCGGTTGGCTCAGCGATACTATGTTGGCGGGGCCTGTGGAAATCCTGGGTTTTATTTCCAGTCAGGGCACATAAGAGAAGCGACCACCTGCTTCCTCCACCCCTCCACCCCCTCTATCACTCTTTCTCTTCTGCTTCCACAGCCATGGCTCAAATGGTTCAAGCAATGTTGGTCTCGGGCACTGAGGATGGCTCCATGGCCTAGCCTCAGGTGCTAAAATAGCTCAGCTGCTGAGCAATGGAGCAGTGGCCTCAGATGGGCAGAGCATTGCCTGGAAGGCGGCTTGCCTGGTGTATCCTGGTCAGGGCGCATGCTGGAGTCTGTCTCTGCCTCCCACCTCTCACTTAACAAAAAAATTAAATAAATAAAAAATAAAAACTTTATGGAACAAGAGCTAGAACATATTTTTAGAGATTATTGCAATTCCTACTATTTCTCCAGGTACCATTATGCCATAAAAACAGGTGCCTCAAAAAAAAAAAAACAGGTGCCTCTATGCACATTCAGCACTTGCCCTCCTAAAAGCAATAATGTTTTGGGGGAAGGGGTACTCTAGAAGAAGATTGGGACACTATTGACTAAAAATATCAAAAAGAAATTGTTCTTAGACTAAGTTTACATTGGGGGAGGGAAAGAAAGAAAGACAAACACTTAATCCCATTCTTCAAAAAGCACATATTGCCTGACCTGTGGTGGCGCAGTGGATAAAGCGTCGACCTGGGAACATTGAGGTCGCCAGTTCAAAACCCTGCACTGGTCTGGTCAAGGCACATATGGGAGTTGATGCTTCCAGCTCCTCCCCCCTTTCTCTCTTTCTCTCTCTCACTCTGTGTCTCCTCTCTAAAATGAATAAAATAAAAATAAAATAATTTTTTTTAAAAAAAAGCATGTATTGAGCATCTTAATAATACCATTTACATCTGCATGCCTCAGTTTTTAACATGCTTCAGGTAAGTTATCTCATATGTGAAGTAGGTAGGCAGATAATGAATAATTTTTGTACACAAAACACTCTACTACACTATATAAATGTAATAAAAAGTTATTTCCATTTTACACGTTAGCAAATAGGGATCTCAAAGTTGAGACACCTGCCTAATCTGATACGTCTGTTCTCACTGTGAACCTTTGTATCATCACCCTCTCTTCCTGTGAGTCTATTCTGTGCAAGGTAAAGGAATATATAGAAATCTCTGACTTGAAAAGGCTTACAAATAAGTTATGAAAAAATGTCATTCACATAAAAAACAAATAGTACTTATTATTTTATTATTACTATTATTATTATTATTATTATTTATTGCTTACCCTGTGCCAGACATTGTTTTACATGCAATGACTCATTTAATCACTTAATTATTTTTACCTTAAAGATACAGTAGAAGTAATCAGGGCACAGAGAAGTTTAGTAGCTTGACTGAAGTCAACAGAATAACAAGTGGACAAGTGATAACACCAGGATTTGAAGTCAGTTGCCTGACTCCAGAGTTTATGTGTTGCACTACAAAATTCTACCACCCCTCTATAAGACAGTGTATGAAATGCAGTCCACATGCATGATATAGTGGTTGTGGTAGGATGTCAGAGAAATGTATAAGGGAGTGGGGAGAAGGAAAGAAAGACAAACATTTGTTTCACCAAAAAAACTAGTATAGAATAGAAATTTGAGATAAGATTTATTTAACTGGAAGGAGCTAAGAAAATATTGTAAGTAGAAAAGAAGAAAGTATGTGCTTGGCATTTTCAGGATCTGCCAATGGAGCCATTCTAAAGCAAAGGATTTGGTTAAGGGCAGAATGGAATTTAAGACTGGAGTGGTAGGTACAAATAAATTGTGGCTGGTCTGCAATAAAAAAAAAAAAGAAGAAGAAGCTGTTTGGACTTGATAATACACAATGGGAAAGCACAAAGCTTTTTTGGTAAGAAGCTAACATCTTCAAAGATATGTTTTCCTGTGATAAACAGAATAGATCAGGGAGGGGAAGACACAAGATCTAAGAAGAGTTAAGTAACTCTTGTAATAGTCTTGTGTTGAATGAGGTAACAAGGGTTGAACTACAGTAATGTGGAGGGAGAAGGAAAGAACAGACATATTAATAGAGGAGTCACAGCTCTTGGTGACTGACGGGGGGAGGGGGGGGAACAAGCTGTTGTGGCGAGGAGAGCTAATTTCAAAGATGTCTTGATGCTTCCAAGCATGTGTGAATAAGAAAGAGTAAGTCCATTTATAGAAACAGGGTTGTTCACAAAGGGGATGATTTTGAGACGCATTAGATCTGAACATACTAGATTTGAGGTGGCAGAATGACATACAAGTGAAACATCCAGGAGTCAATTAACAAATACAGAGTGGGGCAAAGGTAGGTTTACAGTAGTTTGTATAATAATACAAGGATGAACTCTGTATTTTGTGTATTCACAACTGTAAACCTACTTTTGCCCCATTCTGTATTTATTGACTCCCTTTTTGTGGTAAGGAAATGTGCCAGAGCCTGAGGATACCATTTTGACAAGACAGACAAGATCCCTACCCTCATGGAGTCTAGCCAGGACAGTTAGAAGATTTGGTAGATGCAAAGTGAGGTCAGGAGCAGACAAAGATTTAGAAGCCAACTAATTTGGAGTGACTAGAACCAGGATGCTGGTTTAGCCCCTCAGTGAAGTTCTTTATTTTTTTTAAAACTGTCTAAGAGATTCAGTTATTTCTATTTAGTTTCTCACCCCATCAAATGAATTACTATGAACAGTTGTTTTTCTTCATTGAGAATTAAAATTTAAAAACATTCACTTAGGAACCATATAGATGAAGGGAGGTATTTTAAATCAAGAACGTGGTTAAGTTTGCTGCAGTTAGAAATCAGACTCCCAGACACAGCCAGCATCCAAAAGAGAAGGAGGAAGAGTAGGAAGAGGAGGAGGAGAAAAAAGAGGAGAGGAGGAAGAGGAGGGGGAAGAGGAGGAAAAAGAGGAAGAGGAGGAGGAGGAAGAGGAGGAGGAGGAGGAGGAAGAGGAGGAGGAGGAGGAGGAGGAGGAGGAGGAGGAGGAGGAGGAGGAGGAGAAGAAAGAAACGGGTAAAATAAATAAAAAAATTTAATTCTACACAGCAATCTGTTTCCTGATAAATGAGCTATGTTTCCCAGGATGGGCCACACAGTCCCCAGGCCAGTGACACATATTTGCAGCTTATACCTGTGTATGTCATTGGACTTGGGGCTTAATTACAGAACAGAGAACGCAGGACCTTGGCTGCTTTTAGTGTGTAGGTCAGGGGTTACAAACTGGTGCCCAAGGCTAGCTGTGGTCCGTAGGTCTGTTTTGCTGGGTCTGCACAGTGTTCTTTTAAACTTCGGGCCAACATTTAAAATTCAGGTTTTGAATGTAAAGGTTATACACAATCAAGAAAAATCAAGAATAAAATCAAGAGAATCTGTCAACACTGGGTCAGCTTTTCTGACAATGCCCTCACACAATGAATCTTGTTCCCTGTACAGCAGTTGGAGTATTTGAATTTGCAAACCTCTCAAATGTGCACTTCTCTGGAGAAGGTCAGCAAAAACACTTGCCTGCAGGATAGAGTAGACAAAAGAAAAGTAGCCCCATCCTAAACTGACATAGTAGGAGAAATAAATGAAATTTTCGAATAACCAATAGGGGTTCTTTCAGGAGAAGGGGCTTTGGATATTAACAGTAACACCTTGAACAAGTAGTTTATATTTTCTTAAACTCAGATCCTTAATTTTAAAAATTAAACTAATAGGACTTACCCCAAACATTGCTGATGTAATTTAATGTGATCATGCTACAAAACACTCTTAATACAGTGCCTCGCATTTAATAGATACTAAGTAAATGGCAATAATTATAATGGTGGGCATTCTTTTCTGAGACGATCACAAACTTCAACCTTGTTTTTCTGTATCTATTATTCATGAGTGTTTATTGGAAACCTACTGTGGATCTAGCTCTGTGCAAGGAATCATAAATATATAAAGAATAAACACAGTTTGTGTCCTTGTATAATGTCCTGGTAGTAAAAGGGTTAGAGTAAAATGTATTAATAGCAGAAAATACTTTCTGAAGTAGATAATACTATCTAAGAAGATATGTTGGAAATAAAAGACTGGGATGAGGCAAAAAAATTCAAGACTGGAGTCAAGAGGAGAGTATATGGGAAAATATCAAAAAAGGTAAAAGAATAAGTCTTAGATTATGTTGAATTTGAAATTTCTAAGAAGATACATTTATCGATCTCCAGAATAATGAGTATCCACAAATAATAACTCTGTTACCACTCACTCTTACAGATCTCTTACTAAACACCAGGCACTCTTCTAAGTGCTTTATACATCTAAGATCATTTAATTTTCAGAATACTTTTTGAGATAGGTTCTATGATTTCCCTTTTACAAATGAATAAACAAGGGCCCACAGAGGTCAATAATTTGTCTAGGTTACTCTACTATTTTTTAATGTTTATTTTATTGATTTTAGAGAGAGGAAGGGAGAGAGAGAGAG
The DNA here is from genome assembly GCA_037038555.1 of Rhynchonycteris naso. Lineage (NCBI taxonomy): Eukaryota > Metazoa > Chordata > Mammalia > Chiroptera > Emballonuridae > Rhynchonycteris > Rhynchonycteris naso. Next base: position 159,287,862 of record CM072997.1, on the reverse strand, counting down.
ACAGGAACAATGATCTGTTCCTGTATGTGCCCTGACCGGGGATCAAACCAGCAATCTCTGCACTTGAGGACGATGCTCTAACCAACTAAGCTATCTGCCAGCACTAGGTTACTCTACTACTAAATGGTGAAGCTAAGATTTAAAACTAGGTACTTCTGGCTACATAGTTTATACTCTTAAGGAATCTGCAATTAGATCCTGAAAGAAGAAAGTTATTTTCATGGCAGACACCCTTCTGAGGGTGAAAGAAAATGTAGTCTAACATAGTCAATCCAGTGTGCTTTTTCTCTGGAATATGTATGTAAATAGCTTCATGGAATCTGTTTCTCCATTTTCTCTGAGAAGAAAATTAACAGATTTGGGTCACACTCAAGAGCAAGCACACCATCTCTGCTTTCCTGTTGAGTGCTGAAATTCTGGGAGAAAAAGCTGAATCTGGAAAGCAAAATGACTGACCGTGTACATAATGTTGGAGAATGTACTTGGGTTACACTTAAGATATTGTAATGAAGAGTCTCTCCCAGAGTGGAAATGCTTCAGTGAGTCAAGGAAGCAAGCGATTCCCAACGGCTTGCCAAATGAACACCTGTCTACCTGGCACAATTCAACTACACACTAAATCAACATCAAGAAATCCATGAATGTGCAAAACACTGTCAGTAATAATACTAGGAAATTTTACTGAGTACTTATTTTGTATCAGATATAGTTCCAAGATATTTTGCGTAATATCTAATTTAACCTCACAACTCCACGAAAGGAGAAGTATTAGTTTCATTTTATAGTTGAAGAAACTGAGCCACAAAGGTCACATAGCTAATAAGGCAATCTAAGTAGCCTGACTTAGAGCCCTTGTTAACTACCACTGATTACATTCTGGAACACATGTAATCGTGTGTGTGTGTGTGACAGAGACAGAAAGAGGGACAGATAAGGACAGAAAGAAAGGGCTCAAGCTGGTGAACCTTGCTCAAACCAGATGAGCCGATGCTCAAGCTGGCGACCTCAGGGTTTTGAATCTGGGTCCCCTGGGTCCCAGTCTGACAGTCTATCCACTGCGCCACCGCCTAGTCAGGTGGAACACATGTAATCTTTATTCCTAAATATACTTTGAAAAGATATGTGAGACCTAAATTTTTTAATATTTTCAGGATTATATGTGGATTAAAAATATAGGTATAGTGATAAATATCTATATTAATGCTAGTTTCTAGACAGATTGAGGAAGAAATACTTATTTGAAATTTGAGTTGGTTAATGAATGTTTATTTACTAAATAAATCTATTCCAATTCATTAAGTCGTGACAATTTTTTTTTTTTACAAGGACAGAGAGAGAATCAGAGAGAGGAATAGATAGGGACAGACAGATAGGAACGGAGAGAGATGAGAAGCATCAATCATTAGTTTTTGTTGCCGCTGTGACACCTTAGTTGTTCATCGACTGCTTTTTCATATGTGCCTTGACCGCAGGCCTTCAGTAGACCGAGTAACCGCTTGCTTGAGCCAGCGACCTGGGGCTCAAGCCAGATGAGCTCGTGCTCAAGCTGGTGACCTCGGGGTCTTGAACCTGGGTCCTCCAGGTCCCAGTCCGATGCTCTATCCACTGCACCACTGCCTGGTCAGGCGACAATTCTTTTTTATGTGTAGTAATTTTCTGTTAATTAAGGTGGCACAAGAAGGTATTCTATTAAACAACATTTTCTACTCACCACAACAAAATCTGGATAAAATCAACATGAAAAACTAAAATTTCTTCACTAACGTCATATAACAGTTCACCACTAGATGGAGCAACTAAATTTTACATTTTTTCACTCAGATGTTTAGTATAACCTCTAGCAGAGAAAATTTAATAAAAACATCATTATTAGTGCATTTGATGTTAGTGTACTTGTGAGAAAGATTTATCATAAACAAATAAGAGTTTATAATTTCAAGCAAAATAAATAGAAAATTCAATTTAAACAGATTTAATATGCTTAATAACTACAATCTTCAATCTGTTACCAAACAATGTGACCCATCCAGTCAGCAAGGGAAGAGAGTGTGTGTGAAGGGCAGCTGAACAGATTTAAAATGTATAAAAATCTGGGCTCATTTAAAACACCAACAAACTGCTTTTTAAATTTTTTCAATATTTTTTCAATTATAGTTGAAATACAATATTTATGTAAGTTTCAGGTATAGTGATTGGACAGACACATATATCTCATGACGTGATCTCCCTATAAGACTAGTACCCACCTTGCACCATACATAATTATTACAATATTATTGATTATATTCCTTATGCTGTACTTTACATGCCCATGACTATTTTTATAACTGCCAATTTATACTTCTTCATCTCTTTACCTCAAACATCTCTTTAATTACATATTTTCTGATTTTTCAGGACACTCCAGATTTTCAATATTTATTGTCATAATCCACATAGGGACACAAAATTTTCCCACTGTTTTCACTAATTTTCAATTCCAAAAAGAGTTATTATACCCAAAACTTAATTAGAATTAAGTACAGTCTACCTATTCTTACAATGTAGCTCAGAGTTTATGAGACTCAGTATCTGAATGCACCTGTGTCCTAGGAAGAGCTGTCATGGATCCAAGTTCTCTGAGAGTCGTTATGTTCCAGGTACTAGGGATAATGACGTAAAAGGCCAGGTTTCTAGGAATGGGAGACAGGAGTCTGAACAGATAGCCTCTGCTAAGGGGAAAACAGAGAGGAGCTACCATAAATCTTATTAAGATGGCAGAGCATGTGAGCCAGCCCACAAGGAGAGCTAGAATTACTGGATGTATGGGTGTGCATACTAAGAAACCAGTTCTTGTCTGACCAGGCGGTGGCACAGTGGATGAAGTGTCAGCCAAGGATGCTAAGGACCATGGTTGGAAACTTGCAAGTCCCCGAGTCGAGTGTGGGCTCATCCAGCTTGAGCATGGGATCATAGACATGACCCTATGGTCAGTGGCTTGAGCCCAAAGGTTGCTGGCTTGAGGCCAAAGGTCTCTGGCTTGAAGCCCAAGATCGCTGGCTTGAAGCCCAAGATTGCTGGCTTGAGCAAGAAGGGTCACTGGCTCCGCTAGAGCCCTCTCCTCCCACCCTGGTCAAGGCCTGTATGAGAAAGCAATCAATAAACAACTAAGGTGCCACCACTATGAGTTGATGCTTCTGATCTCTCTCCCTTCCTGTCTGTTCTTCTCTCTCTCTCTTTCTCTCGAAAAAAGAAAGAAAAATAAAGAAACCAGTTCTCAGAGTGGTGGAAGCTGTGATAATACAGACCTTACCCACACCTGGAAGATGCAGACACATGAGATGACTGATGCAGTACCATCTCGCTCCACTGGGATCAACATCCTAAACTAGATTTTCAAAGTAAGTCGCCCTTTCTTTCAGGAAAGAAAACTAGAAAGCCTTTGGGGAGTTCTGTCAACTTCCTACAGAAAGACAAAACAAAACAGCTCAGTATACAAACAGTGCTGAGAGGGAGTGGAATGGGTACAAAGATGGATTCAGGTTTTATAATGCCTGACACTAATACAAATTGGGAGTACCTTTTAAGAAAAGAAATACAAGTTATGGATACAAAACAAGTTCAATAATGAATATTCATATAGAATGAGAAAAGAAATTACAACTAATTACAAATTTTGAAGAGCTGACAAATACCACAAAGATCCCCAAATCCAGAAAAATAACAGTTTTTTTCTAATTTATTTGATGACATAATCTACATATTTTTCAGCTATATGTACTCTGATAACATCTTTAAATGATAATACTCTTTTTTAATTTAGTGAGAGTAGGGGAGGCAGAGACATACTCCTGCATGCACCCCAACCAGGATCCACCTGGCAAGCCCCTGGGGTGATACTCTGCCCATCTGAGGCTCTTGCTCCATTGCAACCCCATTGCAACTGGACCTTTTTTTTTTTTTTTTAGCACCTGAAGCAGAGGCCATGGAGCCATCCTCAGCACCCAGGGCAAACTCTCTCCAATCAAGCCATGACTGCTGGAGGAGAAGAGAGAGAAAGAGAAGCGATAGGGGGAGGGGTAGAGAAGCAGATGGGTGCTTCTCCTGTGTGCCCTGACCAGGAATAGAACCTGAGGCATTCACACACCAAGCTGATGTTCTACCAACCAGCCAGGGCCTAATTTTATAATATTTTCTATAGAGGGAACTGCCCTCTAGAATCAAAATTTGATCAAAATTGATCAAAATTTTTTCCATAACTGACTGATTAGAAAAGGTTTTTTCAGCTTCACAACTCACTACTCCCAAAGTTATTTTTAAGTTTACTGTCAAATTTGGAAAATACCAAGATTTTAGCATTAAGATTTAAGGGCAATTCAAGTTTTGTCAGGGGCTACAGCACGTTGCTCTTTGAATGTATGACACAACCATGTTGCTGGGGTCTTGGAAGCAGCCCAGACAGGTGGTGGGCCCTGAAGCTTAAGCTTCAATCACTTCATGATAAATGCACTTATGGGTGAGTAGGCAATTTCCAATTCAGATTTGAGACCCAACAAAAAGTTCAGTAGAGGATATTTCTGTGGTAGCAATGGCAGCCAGCTACCTAAAGTAGAACACTCCCACAAACGCCCATTTAAAGACTTTTGGAATCACTTCCAGTCTCAACAACTAAGCCTCAGCAACAACTTAGTGGCTTCGGCTGAGGATAAGTCTCTGCACCTGCAAACAAAGGAAGCATTGCATGAATTTGGACCACATCAGTCAGTTCCCAGAGTGGCCTGAGCTATTACAGTGTTGCCCAAAGGGAAAACATACACTTTCTATTTTCTTTTCCATGGTCTGGCTCCTTTATAGGGAGTTAATAAAAATTCAGAAGACAGGAAGAATGCACCAGAGTAGGTGGTTTTCAAAAATCACAACTTTTCTTCATTTAGAGAAGATACAGGAGAAAATGGCATTGACATTGATGGTGTTGGGGTGCCCCACCTGATAAAATAGTGTATGGGGCTTTGGAATCAAGGAGACTTAGAATCAGATCTCATCATCTAGTTTCAAAACTTATTAACTCCTGCTAACCTTGTTTTAGCTATATCTCCAACCCACACTCCCCTTTACCTCCAAGTAATTTTAAAAACAAATTCAAGAAATCATAACTGTTCCTTTTTAAATACTCTAGGATGTATCTTTAAAAGAAAAAATTAGTCCTAATCAGCTTGTGCTGCAATAAGAAAATACCATAAACTGGGTAGTTTAAAAACAACTGAAATTTATTTCTCACAGTTCTGAAGGCTGAAAAGTCTAGGATCAGGGTATCAGCACTGTCAGGTTCAACAAGGCCCTATTCCAGGTTGTAAACTGCTGGTGTCTAGTTGTATCCTCATAGGGTGGAGGGTATAAAGAAACAAATCAAGCTCTCCCCAACTCTTCCACCCTCAGGACTTCACCTGATCCTAATGATCTCCCAAAGCCTCCATCTTTTAACACTATCACGTGGGGGTTTCAACATATGAATTCAGAGGTTCACAAACATTTAGTTCATAACAGGACTCTTTTAAAAAGTTAGTAACCATAATATCACTATCACACTTTTGAAATTAATATTCATTCTGTAACATCAAAAGTATGCAGTCATATACTTACTCTATTGATGCAAATAAATAAACTCTGAAAACTAAAAAACAAAACAATGAAAAAGACTATGTTTAAATCTTAGTTTTTTCTTGTATGGGACCAGGGCAAATTCAAATTATCCTTCTGGACTTTGATTTACCCACCTCATCCTTTTTATAAAGAGCAAGTTACTTAACTACTCTGAGCTTTAATATGTCATCTATAAAATGGGAATAATAAACATTTTAAAGGTTGTTACAAATACTGAACGAGTGAAGTATCTGACAGGCAACAATCACTAAAAAAAAAAAAATAGTTCTCTTTCTCTTTTGAATCCGAAATTCAACTTAAAACAATACTACATTTAATAATGTATAATCCATACTCTGATTTTCTCTCTCATGTACTCACAATAACCTGGAAACATAAGTAGCTCAGGTTGTGCATAATCCAAGGCTTAGAAAAACTGATTGACTTGCCCAAAGTGCACAGCTGTTAAGTGACAGAACCAGAATTTGTATAGAAAAAGCTTCTTATTCCCGTGTTCTTTTGAACCTGTGACATCAACTGAAAGTTGTTTTATACTAACTGTTCTGTTCACAGAGTCAGGAAAATATATAATAGTCTTAAATTTTTTGATCTATAATGCTTTTAAATTTTAAGTTTTTTAAACTAATGGAGAAATCTAAGCTATTTCAAAAACTCATTTCTCAGGTCAGGATACCAGAGATTTCAGTTTTATTATGTAAAAAATGGCCATGTGAAGGTTTTGTAAAAAAAAAAACAACTAAGTACACTGAAGCTCATATGTCCAATTTGTTACAATTTAAAGTGTAATTTTTTAAGCCAAATGATGATTGGCCCTAACTAAGCGCATTTATGATCTATCAGTGTCATCTGGGCTGGGTAATTCAGTTGGTTAAAGTTGGAGGGTTCAATCCCCAGTTGGGGCACATGCAGGAATCAACCAATAAATGTATGAATGGGCAGAATATCAAGTCAGTGGTTTTCTCTCTCTTTCTTTCCTTTCTTCTATCTCTCTCTAAAATCATATAAACTTTTTTAAATTTATTAATGAGAGTTGGCAATGATTTTTAATTTCTGAACAAAAATGCCTATGTTTTCTTGCAAAGTGAAACTAGAAACCATTGCCTGCGAGAAACACTGCAACCTGACCAAATGCTCACTGTAGTCAGTGTTTCTATATGGGTTGTAGGTGCCAATGATAACCTCCAAGCATCCTGGATTTTGTATAGTTAAGAGAGCAAAGAGTCACAGAGTTGCTGTGACTTCCCAACAACTGTTCCTCCACCAGGAACACAAGCTCAGGCAGCATTCATTTGCCTAACTCACTCAAGTATAATGCCTTCTGGATCAACAATAATTATTCCTCAGCTATAAGACCTATGGAAAAATTATTTTATAGCTAAGTATTTTTTGTATTTCTTTATTTGAGTCTAATACATTTCTTCTTAAGATTGTTCTAGGTATTTTATTTAGTTTATTGCTATTGTAAGTGAAATGCCCCCTTTAGATTTTTTCACTGTTATTTTCTGACACATAAGTAAATTTTTGTGAGCCTAGTGTGGACCTGGGTGAAAGGATAGAAATGACCTTCCCAAACATCTCGTAGTGGGTAGCCATTAACCATAAGGCAACATCAGAATTCAAAATGACATTGGAGCCTGACCAGGCGGTGGCGCAGTGGATAGAGTGTCGGACTGGGATGCGGAAGACCCAGGCTCGAGACCCCGAGGTCGCCAGCTTGAGAGCGGGCCCATCTGGCTTGAGCAAAAGCTCACCAGCTTGGACCCAAGGTCGCTGGCTCCAGCAAGGGGTGGCTCGGTCTGCTGAAGGCTCGCGGTCAAGGCACATGTGAGAAAGCAATCAATGAACAACTATGGTGTCACAACGGCAATGAAAAACTAATGATTGATGCCTCTCATCTCTCTTCGTTCCTGTCTGTCCCTATCTATTCCTCTCTCTGACTCTCTCTCTCTCTTTCCCTGTAAAAAAAAAAAAAAAAAAAAAAGACATTGGACAAGTGGAGAAGAGTTAGAAACAAGAAAAGAATAGTGAGTCAGGGCAGGTACAACACAAAACAATGACAAACCAAACCTCAAAGTCTAAGGTTCTCTGACTATATAAAAGCATGTCAGCAAAATGTGTACAGTCAAGGGAGTAATTAGCTGACCATGACTGAGCCTAAAGCACTGCACTCTTCTGAGCTTTAAATTGGTATCTGCTAAGTAAGGACCATTGGGCCAACTTTCTAGTGTGTTCAGGGCTCGTAGAACCTCTATCTTGACACATGCTAATTCCAACAGCCACCACTTGAAGAAAAATGTGGAGTTCTTAGAACCTAAGTTGACATGAGAACTGAAAAGGTGTACCATATGACCCAGCAATTCCTCTACTGGGCATCTTCCCAAAAAACTCAAAACCACTGGTACATAAAGACACATGCACCCCCATGTTCATCGTAGCATTATTCACAGTGACTAAGACATGGAAACACCCAAAGTGTCCTTTGAGAGAGGATTAGATAAAGAAGATGTGGTACATATATACAATGGAATACTACTCAGCCATAAGAAATGATGACAGTGCCATTGACAACATGGGTGGACTCTGATAACATTATACTAAGTGAAAATAGGTAAATCAGAAAAACCTAAGAACTATATGATTTCACACATAGGTGGCGTATAAAACTGAGATTTGTGGACATAGATAAAAGTGAAGTGGTTACCTGGGATAGGAGGTGGGGGGAAGGGAGTAAAGAGGCACGAATATACAATGACAGAAAATGATTTGACTTTGGGTGATGGGTACACAACATAATCAACAGTTCAAATGCTATAGAAATGCTTACCTAAAAGCCATGTACTCTAATTGATAAATGTCACCCCATTAAATTTAATTTTCTAAATAAATGTAAAAGTAAAAGATTAGAAGGGAAAAAGATTAGAAGATAGAATTACAGAAAAGATAACGAAAGGTTCTTTAATAAGAGGACAATGACCAACAGTAGCTACATACACTGATGACAAACAAAATAGACTAAACCTGCAACTTGCTGTCATGCCATAAATGGCAATGTTTTCAGACAGATTTATTAATCATTAAAATGGCTGTCAAATTTCTGTTCTAAAAGTGCAATTTAGTAAATTTTTCTACTGTGCTGCTCAGTTCAATAAAAACTGACAACTTAAGTGACTTCAGGCTGTTTTTGAAGATGCTAGTGACTAAGTTATCCACAGCTAAGAAAGTAAATAATTCACCATACTTGTGAATACAAACTAAAGGGCTTTATGGTCCAGCTAGCGAGTGGCTGGGAAAGATTAGAATGTTTATCTTACAGTGCTTAGTGGAAGGACACAGGGTGTTTATTATACCCAGCAACCATCCAGATATAGTCTTTGGTGCCTGCTGTGTTTCATGAAGAAAAGACAAGGAGAAGCAACTTGGAAGTAAGCTAGAAACTTGTTGGATCAAATACAAGCCTATCTCTTAACCAGCTCACAGGACAAAGAAGAGACTCCCAGCAGCTGAGAAACAAGTCTCTAAAATTTTCATACTGATGTGGGCAGAGAGGGACAAATTCACTCAAAGAGTTTTGGGACCAAGGTATGTGAGTTTAAGAATAGTATAACCTTTTAGAAAAAACATTAAAAACTGGTTAGGAAAGACAAGAGCAGTGCTAAAGATTATAGTATAGCCTAAAGAATTAATCTATGTTCTATTTTAAAAATGTATATATATATATAGTTTTTCTATGGTGTTTTCAGGATTATTTGAGATATAGCCTCTTGAACTGTCCTAGGTCAGTAACTGACATTTTTATTCTCCTGCTATACCACCATAATGACCATTACCCAATTTTTGGTATTTACCAGTCTATTTTCCATTTTTACAATCCTATATGTTCTTTCTTTTGTAATATGCTCTCTTTTCTAATTTAAGACTTCTTTTACAATTCATTACATTTATGTTAATGACTGCTTCCTATCATTTGAAAGGGAACCTAATCTCTTGCAAATGTGAAGACATATCTATAATACTGACTTTTTAATATAAAACAGACTCTTTGTAAATTGGCTGTTTTATTCTTTTCCCACTTTACTTATATCATTTCTTGACCTATAAGATCTACATTAGCAATGCAGAGCAATGATACTAGGGAAGGCTGGATTAGAAATTAGAAACACCTGGGGAAGAATCAGCTTAATACTTATAAAAGTGAACTATTTCTAGAATACCTATAGTACAGGGGCTTAAGCTGGTGTGGGTTGGAATAGAGTACAGGTAGAATTGTATTCAAGTTCCCATCTTAAATACAGGGAAATAATATTTCTTTATCTTTGATTTTTCTTTTCAAACTTTTCAAGAGATGTGCTGAGAATATCAGGTTAATGCTGACTTGAGATACTTAAAGAGACACTTTCAGTTTTTGCTTCCTGCTGAGAATGGATCTATAATGGATAAATTATAGAATAAGTGAACATGTCTTTTCTACATAGATAACAGTGGCCCAATTTTGCTTATGTTCACAGGGAGTTCTTGGCTTGGTGTGAGTTAGGCTTTAATAGTTTTCAAAACATTTTATGAAACAAAAAAAAAAATACATTTTATGAAAGCCCTGAATTTTAGTTAATAAGCACTAACAAGATATTGTTTTAGGACCATTTTAAAACAATGGACATAATGTGATATTTGATAGTTCAATAAAATCTAAAATTATTGTATTTGAATTATGAGCTTGGTTTATAATTTTCAGACTTTGAAAAAAAACAAATGGGATTATTTCAAAATACATATATAAAAATGCTCTTTGAGAATACATTTAACACATTTTGTAAGATAAAAAGCCAAATGTTTTGCACATAGTTGGCCCTGAAGTCAATCATATACCTGTTTCTTCACTTATCTAGTATGAGTCAGGAAATTCTGTCACATGCTGCTGATACAAAGATAAATACTATGAATTTCTTGCCTTACCAGAGGTCACAGCCCAGTTGAATAATACACATGTAAACAAAATAACCATAGTACAATGAGAAGTGCTGTTATTAAACCCTGTATAAAGTACTCTAAGAGCTAAGAGGACTCACTAGCTGCAGCCACACAGGGGTAGAGTCCCAGAGGTTTAATAGAAGATGATAAGTGAGCACAGAGTGTGAATGTCCAGTGGGGTTGACACCAGAAGCAGGAATAGCAAGAGATTATTACTCTGAAAAATTAAACCAGATCACAAAGGGCCTTGTATATCATGCAAATGGATTAGACTTTATCTGGGAGGTAATGGAAAGCCACTTTAGAAGAAGTGGCAAAATCTGATTTACATTTCAGAAATGTACTCCCAACATACACACAATGGTGTGAAAGATGGATTACAGAACACAGTAAGGCTACTGACAGAAGAGCCTTTTAAAAGGCTATTTCAAAAGCCCAGAGGAGATGACAAGTACCTAAGGAAGGATCCTGAGGCAATGGCAATGAAGATTATAGAAGTGAACTAATCTGAGAGATTTTAGGAAAGGAGGTGAGACATGACTAGGTGACTAATTAGATAAGTAAAACACAGACCTGAGGACAATTCCATGTTTTCTGGCTTAACTAATTAGGTGGCTTGTTGTGCCATTAACTGAAATAGATAATGTAGAAGAAAAGCAGATTTTGAAAATCCAATAAAAATGAGTTTGGTGGTGCTGTAGTAGATAGAGTGTCAACCTGAGACACTGCAGACCCAGGTTCGAAACCCTGAGGTCTCTGGCTTGAGCGCAGGCTCACCAGCTTGAGTGAGGGGTTGCTGGCTTGAGTGTGGGATCATTGACATGATCCCATGGTTGCTTGTTTGAGTACAAGGTCATTGGCTTGAGTAAGGGATCACTGGCTCAGGTGGAACCCCCTGGTCAAGGCACGTATGAGAAGCAATCAATTAACAACTAAAGTGACGCAATTACGAGTTGATACTTCTCATCTCTCTCCCTTCCTGTCTTGTCTCTGTCTCTCTCATGCTTAAAAAAATGAGCTTGGTTTAAGATATGTGAGGTTTTAGATAGGACCACTTCATTGTTCATTAGAAATAGTGTGTTGTGTGGGTCAAAAGTTTTACCAGAATATACGTTAGTATATGAGTAGGTGATAGCCTAATTAATGGGAGCTGATGAGTTAGCCCAACACACTGGGATGATAAATCACAGCCCCATTGGCAACTGCAGCATTATAGTGCTTTTATAAGGATGTGTTCTCAGCACTCTCCCCTTTGAGTGACAGAATCCTTGAGAATTGAAATACTTTAGGCCAGGGGTCCCCAAACTACAGCCAGGGCAGCATGCAACCCCCTGAGCCCATTTATCTGGCCCCCGCTATACTTCCGGAAGGGGCACCTCTTTCATTGGTGGTCAGTGAAAGGAACACAGGATGCATCCACACCCATACTTCCCATTGAAATACTGGTCAGTTTGTTGATTTAAATTTAGTTGTTCTTTATTTTAAATATTTATCTGTTCCTGTTTTGTTTTTTTACTTTAAAATAAGATATGTGCAGTGTGCATAGGGATTTGTTCATAGTTTTTTTTTTATAGTCTGGCCTTCCAATGGTCTGAGGGACAGTGAACTGGCCCCCTGTGTAAAAAGTTTGGGGACCCCTGCCTTATGCTCTACTGCTTAAACTTCAATGTAAGTGTTAGGTATTTTTCCTCGCTGAGAAAGAAGGAAGAGGGGAGCCGAAAAGCCACAAAGTGTGGAATAGCAAAGGCTTTATTAAGTACCACACATTCCGCCTGACGATGTCATCCAGTCCCGGGGTTCAGAGGCCGAACAAGTTGCACGAATTAGACTGCATGAGAGGTATTTAAAGGGGGCCTCTAAGATGGGCGAGAATTATGACATGGTGAAATCTCACTGGCTGACGGAGGGTCACTCTTCCCAAGGTCCTCTGGGAAGGTTCTTTATGGTGCGCAAGAATGTGGGCGGTCCTAGCCAAAAGTCCTGGGTCTGGGTTCCCCACGTGACTGTCCCCCATTGCTGACCACCCTACAGTAAGAACATCCAATAAGCTTGCCAGAGGGAACAGGCCCGACCCCAAGACTTTGATTCAATGGTGTGGTCTGGAGCTCAGGAATCTGTATATTTAAAAAGCAACTCCTGGTGTTTTTTACACACACTGAAATTTGAGTTCTTTTAGAAGATCTATTTAACAAAGAGAAGAAAAACATAGTCAGAATTTTGCATAGATGAATTTTGCCTTAAAAATTACCATGTGTTTAACTTGTACCAGGATATTTCTTTTGGTTTTAAAGTTGATGGTTTTAGCCCGACCTGTGGTGGTACAGTGGATAAAGCATTGACCTGGAATGCTGAGATTGCTGGTTTGAAACCCTGGGCTTGCCTGGTCAAGGAGTAGGTGATGCTTCCTACTCCTCCCACCCCCCTTTATCTCTCTCTCTCTTTCTCCTCTCTAAAATGAATAAATTTTTTAAAATCTTAATAAATTTTATGGTTTTAGTCAAATTCTAGAGATTATTTTTATTTTTCCTGGAAAAATTTGTAACAAATAAATTTGCCTGCTTTGAGTCATAACAGAATATTTCCCTGCACTTAACAAGGAAAAGAAATCTAAAGTTAAAAACAAAATAAGCAGACCCTGGCTTGTTAGGGTCAGCGGATAGAGTGTTGTCCCAGTGCAAAGAGGTCATGTGTTCAATCCCCGGTCAGGGCACACAGGAGAAGCAATCAATGAGTGCACAACTAAAATGGAATAACTAAGTGGAACTATGAGTTAATGCTTCTCTCTTTCACTCTCTCTCTGTCTCTCTCTCAGACCAATGGAAAAATTAAAAATAAAGAAGCAGTGAAAAATAATTGGTTTACCAATTTGAAAATGACTAGTTTAAAATGTTGGATGCATTATGCTTAAAGAAGAGAGTCCTGGACTGAAATTCAAAAACCAGCATTATTTGACATTAGTACTGACCTTGAACAAGTCCTCTGAAGCTTCTGAGCCATCATTCCCCCATTTATCACAAAATGAGTTAGGCTGGAAAAATCTCATAAAGTTCTGAATAAGATTGATGTGTCGTACTTTAACTTGTATATTTGATTGAACCAAATGAAAATGATGATGTTTAACCATCTAGATCTACAAAAAGTGGAAATTTCATATGGTTCAACATATCTAGGATGGAGCTGACCCATCAGGCATGACCAGTCCAGGGGCTCTATACAACTCCATCTCATGGTCAGCTTGCTTTATTTTCTCCAACAACTGCATGGTTTTTCTCTATGGCCACAAGCGCACCCAACTTCACATCCTTCAGCCTCTATAATTTCAAAGGGCAATAACCCTTTCTACACCTAAATTGAAAAATCCTGGAGAAGGATTTAGATTGACATGGCTTGGATTATACCCTTACCTCAGCCAAATGCTATGGTCAGAAGACTATTATTGGCCAGAAATAGATCACTTTCCTACCCCAGTGACCAGAAGAGTAGAATAGTGTGAATGGCAGCTTTCAGTCCCATAAAGAAGGTGAACAGATAAAAAAATAGATATCCTCTACCTGTCTCTATGTCTCTGAGTGTGTCTTGACTTAAAATACGCTTTATTCATTGAAAGAAAATATTGTGATTCAACTAAACCAGAAGGAATATTTAGATTTAAGTCTTTGTGGCTTGGGAAGTTATTTTCCTCTTTTGAATCTATTTTCTCATCTCAAAAATGCATTATAAATACCTTGAGCATGAAAATTCTTTGAAAATTGTGAAGCAGTATAGAATAGCTCTTTCATTCAATAAACATCTATTGAGTGCCTACTGAGAGTTGTGACCTTTCTTAGGTGCCAGGAGTATAAAGGTAAATACAATATACTACTTTTGCCTTCTGTAACATCATATAGGATCAGAGTAACATTATTACGTAAATAAGATCAGCACATCTTAACTTTTTAATTGACAACTGAGTCAGAGAGTACAGTAGCTTAACAAATGCAGGGACAGTCTCCATATTTTAGAACAAAGATATTATTCAAGATTTGAGTGTAAAATAAATTTCTTTAAAGCAAACCTCTCACTTGTTTCACCTTTATTTTTTTCACAGCACTATATTTGGTTCCGCTCATCTCTTCAAGAACTGATTTCTTCCTCAAGATTAATATTATCTGTCTCAAAACCAGCTTTTCTCAAAACTGATCCTGTGGCTGTTGCTCTACTGAATGTTTCTTATCTACACACATTTAACCCGAATACAGCAATTCTAACCCCAGAGTCTTCCTCACACACGATTGTCCAACTATTTCCTAAACAATTTTAAACTTGATTCATGTTTCTCTTATTGATTCTCTTATTAAATTATATTGTCCCACCCAACCTCATGCTTTGGGAAAGGACTGATAAAACTGAGACTTGTCTGTTGTTGGTCAAATAAGTTTGTAAATATGATATATATGTTTGCTCGCTTAAAGTTTGCATTCGGTGTGGGGGACAGGCCGTAAGTAGGCAGGGTCATTACAGTCTAAGGCTTAGTTTTAATACTAAGCCTTTCCCACCCTTTAAATACTAAGTTCTTTACAAAACTGAGCTTTCCCCCATACCTTTGACTGTTGTATGATGTGGAATGGAGCACTCTTATGAGGAATCCCATTTATGCCTCAGATAAGTGACTTTGTATCAGAGACTTTGTTGTTTGTATATTAGATTAAAGGTTTTGATTTCTACACTATAAAATGTGGCAGAGGAGCCCATGCAGGAAGAGAGCAGAGAAAGGCCACATGGAGGAGAGGAAAAGCAGCCAAGATGGCAGAGTGCTGAAGGAGAAGCCAGTTTGTGCAGAGAGGAGATGGGGGACAGAGGTGAATAAGGCTGGTGAGGTACAAACCTTTGATTCTAGGAAACTGAGATAAGTCAGTGGCTTTGGGAGCCCTGAATGGAAAGGGAAGTGTTTACCCACTGTGTGTATTTCTTGCCCACCGAGTGCAAGTTAGAATTAAAGTTAATGGCCCACCAGTTCTTGGCTCCATTGTTTCATTACCGTCTGTCCAAATCAAATGCAAACCTGCATGATCCAGCCGCTGTGATGGTGGCCATGGCTACTGGCATTACATCTATAAAATCTTATAGTTTTTTAGCCTTTCTGAATTTAAAATTGCCAATTATCATTTGGAGCAGTCAAACTCATTTCTCATAGTGATTTATATTCTCATCATCCTGAAACACATTTTGAAATATGAATTTTAAAAAATGTTAACAAGATAAAACCACAAATTATAAGAGACTTTTCTGGAGCTTTCTGCTAAAAGCATTTGCTATGCACACAAGTTTATATAACAATCACATATTTATTCAGCATGAATTGATCATATGTAGTAAGTTCCTGCCTCTACCAGAACTGTATAAAATTCCCAAACCAAAGGCTGGCTTAGTGGTCCTATGCCACTATTTATTCCTGGTACTTTATATCTATTGCTCAGTGTTTAGTCATGGGTTCCTTACTCTCTCTTCTTGAAATTCTTTGCCTAGATTTCTTATTCATTTCTTTCTTCAGCAAATATTTACTGAAGGACTACTACATGCCAAATGGTGTTCCTGCCTGGGTGAGTACAAAATTAATAAGGCACAGACTATGCCCTTAAGGCCATCACAAAGCCATAGAGGAGATAGGGAACTAAGAAGACAATAGCTACACAGGAGACACTACAGACTATGGGAACTAAAGTTTGCATCAGTTTCCCTGTAGTTCCATTGGTCTCAAAGAGCCAATCAGATTGGTTCAGGAATGGGCATATAACTGTCCCAGAACAACCAAAGGCCTCCTCACAACTTTTCTGCTAAAGTTAAAAGGGAAGAAGTATCCCTATGTTGCTTTTAGATCACAAGCTCCAGGTATGGATCCTGAAGCATGCAAGTGATTTCACTATTGATGTTAGTGCCAAATGTAAAGCTTCTGGTGGCATTTTCCCATCATGTGGAGAGAGCCAATCCAGGAGAGACCAGAGCAGTCAAAGCAGTAGAATGCAAGTGTTAGGCCAGTAGCTGCAGCCACCATCACAGCTGCCTGGGCCTTGCAGGTTTGCAGTAATGAACCAATGAAGCCAAGAAATGGTGGGCCATTACCTTTAATCCTAGCTCGCACCTGGCAGGCGAGAAATACACACAGTGGGAAAACATTTCCCTTTCCATTCAGGGCTCCCAAAGCCACTGACTCATCCAAGTATTCCTAGAATCAAACGTTTCTACCTCACCAGCCTTATTCATCTTTGTTCCCCATCTCCTTCTCTCTGCACAAACTCTGTACAAACTGGCTTCTCCTTCAGCACTCTGCTATCTTGGCTGCCTCTCCTCTGCAATGCTGATGGCAGGATCTGAGCAAGAATGTCCCTGGTCTGCCTCATTTTATAGTGTAGAAATTAAGGCCTTTAAGCCAATATACAAATAAGGAAGTCTCTGATATAAAGTCACTTATCTGAGGCATAAATGGGATTCCTCATAAGAGTGCACCACCCCACATCACGCAACAGTCAAGGGTGTGGGGAAAAGCTCAGTTTTGAGAAGATCTTAGTATTAAAAGGGTGGAAAAGGCTTAGTCTTAAAACCAAGCCTTAGGCCCGTGATGGCGAACCTATGACACACATGTCAACACTGACACGTGTAGCCAGTTTCGATGACATATGGCTGCATGCCGAGAAGGACGTTTCATCCTCGGCTCCGGCACGGCCAGGTGCAGTAGCCAAGGATAAAACATTTGCTGTAGTGTAGACACTCTGTGCCGGAGGTCTGTAGACTAAAACAACAGAACTCCGGCACAGAGCGTCTAGTTCTGGGACTTCTGGTTAGATTGTTTTTCTCTAAGTAACACACCACTCGAGTTATGCTCAGTTTTTTGGCGAATTTTGACACAACAAGCTCAAAAGATTGCCCATCACTGCCTTAGGCTATAAGGACCTTGCCAGCCTACAGCCTGTCTCTCACACCCAATGCAAACTGCAAGTGAGCAAACATATATATCATATTTACAAACTTATTTGACTAACAGCAAGACATGAAAAAAGGCTTGCTGATATCTGCATCTGGTATGTCCAAAGCTTTTACTTCCCTGGACTTACCAGGTATGTATAAAGGAAGGTGGGCAGTCCTGGGTTTATATGGGGATTCCACAATCATCAGGGATCCGCACTTCTTCTGTCATTCTGCTATGCAATCCTTACTTAACATAGAACTGCACTTGTTAGATGAGGAAAAGACTCTACCATTTTCTGCAGTCGCCGTCTTTCCTTAATATCTTCCAGACACTGCACTCTGTGCCAGATGTCATTTATTGTTAAGCTCATAGTATTTTCTCCTGTGTTCTGCCTACTTCACTCATATACATAACCCGCCAAATCCCTGTAGACTTGGAGAGTATGGTTCCTGATCAAAACAGCATCCCTATTGAGCTCAAGAAAGATGTCTAACCACTCATTTCTTATAAAGCTTTTGAAAAAAAAAAGAGTAAATCCACCAATGGCAATGTTCTCAACTTTAGGGTCACAGGACAGTGGTGTTTCTACCTATTGTGCAGGGTCTGAATTATATCCCAGGTAATTTCTTACTAGATATGTATATTTTTAAAGTTTGTTAACAATGCTTTTGCTGTTTTAGAGATTTAAGGTCATTCCTATGATAACATCATTTCCTTTCTTACAATTTTGTAAAGCTTTATAAAGTGGGGGACAAAGGTCAGAATTACTGGTTAATTCACATAATTTGAAGCTTATTTAAATATGTTCATGGGTGTGTCACATATTTGATCTTCATCCTTTATGTATAGCAGTGGCAAAGTTGAAAATATAAACCCAGAGCAGATAGACATTATGGTAAAGCTTTGAATGGGATAGGGAGTAGAGACCAACTGTCATCACTAAACATGCAAGTGATTTTACTATTCATATTAAATGCCAAATGGGATTATGTAGTTTGTCGGCCAAGTGGAGTTCTTTGTGAACTTTAGTACAGTATATGTCACTAGACTCTTGGGAAAGAAAGTCCTACTTTATGAATCAGAAGAGAAAATTTAAGGTAGGTTTGGGATGGGGACTTGTGGATAAAGAGAGAGAATAATCTATCTCTAAAACCGTGGCTCACTTCTCTAGTAATTTAGAAAGAGCAAGATTAAGTTAGGTTAAGGGATCTAAGGTCAAGTTTGAATTCTAAACCAAGATGGTGTAGCCAGAGGTGTGGACTTTGTGACAAGATTTGTCATAGAAAAACAGAGAGAATCTAGGCATTCACATGCAGCTGCTAACCCCAAATAATAAAAAAAAAGAAAAAAAGAAACAGCTAAGGAAAATGTACTTTAGAGAACCCAGTAAAGAATTTGGTGCTAGTGTGGATAGCAGTAAGGAGATCCTGGCAGCAGCAAATGGTGCAGCCAATTTTGTATCAATAGTTATAACTCATCTGAACATCCCGTGATTGGGGAGAATACTTAATATGAGATATTATGAGCCCATGAGATATTTAGAGACCTGGACTAGAGAAGTGGCCTTAGAGAAAAATTAAGTATGGATGTAAGAAACACTAATGAAGTTATAAACAGATAAGACTCCACAGTGACCATGAGCAAGGAGAGAGGAAGTAAAAAGGTAGGAGTTAAAATTCAATTATTTTTGGTCTAGATAAATAATAGAAGAAAGATACTCTTCACAAAAATAAGGGAAATTGACAGACACTATTTTAAGGGGAAAAGTATTGTATTCAGCTCTAGATAATCTGAGTTTGAGGTAAATGTTAAATATTCAAGTGAAAATATTCAGAATACTCTGTAGATAATTAGAAGCTGTGAGCTAAAATTAATGAGAGGTCAAAGCTAGAACTTTAGATTGGAAGTTATCTCTCAGTTAAGTTAGAAGAAGCTGGAAGAGTAGATGTGATCGCTAAGGGAGGTGCCCCAAAGACTGACCTATAAAGATGTCTTTTTTCTTGTTTTTACATATTCATCTTAAGTGTGTAGACTGGAGACATTAAATTATTGCTGGGAACTAACAATCATTTATTACCTGTCATCTGAGACACAACAAACCAGGGATACTTGGTTTGAATTTCATAATTAGAGTACATTAATTGAGAAATTTAATTATACAGAGTAAGAATAGTTGAATACCAAAAAATTGTTCCTAACGTGCATGTAAATCAAATCCAATATCAGGGTCATTAAAATATTGCCAGCCAATACTGAATGAATTAGTTTTCTATTTTTTTAATTTATAAATTTTAAATTTGATTTAGAAAATTAATGTTAACACAGTGACATTGATCAATAAGAGTACATAGGTTTCAGGTAAATATTTCTATAGTATTTGAACTGTTGATTATGTTGTATACCCATCACCCAAAGTCAAATCATTTTCTGTCATCTTATATTTGTCTGAATAGGAATTCCTCACATAACATTTCCCTTTAAACCTATTTTTAGTATGTTTTTCAAAGAAGAATTTCAAGATCATTTCTGAATTTTCTTAATTTTATAGTTTTAAGTTAGACAAATGAAATATGCCTTTTCAAATATAGTGTTAAAGAACTCAGTATACTGTGTAATCCAAAATACCTGTGCTAATGTTAATTGTATAAAGAACATTATGTAAATGTTTAACTGAATAAGGAAGTAAGGTATCATTATTAATAATGATATGTGAATGTAATTAGAAATGAATGATTAGAAAAAATACCACAGTTATAAAAGGTACACTTCAAAAGTAGTACACCGTGGTTATGAAAATAAGCCCTTTATATGTCCTTTGCATACCCGTAGAACATGCATATGGTATTCCTGCTGATGAAAATGATTTAATACAGAAAAGTAGTGATAAAAGGGTCATTTTTGTTTTCTAATTCCTCTGAGTAATTTTAATATATTCTATGTATAACACAATTTGAAGAGAGTAGGGATAAAAATATACATATATATTCCCAGGAGAAGCCTAGAATTTGCATAATGGTTTCCCAAACCCTATTTTTTCAGTAACTGCCTCACACTTTTGTTTGGTTTCTGTGCATGTTCTGCCTCAACCCATTAATAAATAAATTTTGCTGATCAGTTGTATGATTGAGTATTAGCAGTAAGACAGCATAGGTTCGAGGTCATTTTAAGAACTAGCACCGGGATAACAAGATGGCGATGGAGTAGGTGGACGTACCAACTTCCAAATCCCAGAACCAAAGTGGATTATAACTTAATTTTAAGAACCATCATCTGGATAAACCAACTGTGAACTAAACTAAGTGGACTCTTCAACCAAGGAACACTGAAGAAGCCACATTGAGATTGGTAGGAAAAGCTAAAAAGTGAAGAGGGCTGCCCAGCTCCCCGGAGCAAACAGCACCCTGGAGAGACCCACGTGGTGGGAGGAGAGTTTGGCAGAGAGGGAGGGACCTGGGTCCCAGGAACAAAGCTCCAGCCTGCAGTCCCAGAGCCTAGAAGAGGCGTTTGGACAGTATTGAGCTGTGAAACAAGTGAGGATACTGTTTGTGAGAAAGAGACAGTTTTCTCAGACCCAAGATTCTTCTTAAAGGGATAGTGCAGAAAACCTCTCTCACAACCACTTACCCGGGGCTCCGGGGAATGGGGACAGAGGAGAGGACCAGAGCAGCGGGAAGAGAGTGTGGACTGAAGGCACTGGGAGAAACACTCTGAAGGACAGCCACCCTAACCCCTGGGCTAAGTCACTTCCCTAATCAAAAATGAATATTTACCCTGGAACTAGCAATACCAGCAAAGGGAGACAGGACACCAGCCAAACAAGCTCTCCCACGGCACTTAGAGCAGAGCTGCTTAGACGGAGGGAGCTTCCAGGACTACAGTATGGAGTGTTAGGGTCTGAGCTGCAGTGCACCCACCCACACTGCTGAGGGCTTGCTGGAGGGACAGTGGCGGCAGGACGCTGAAACGCGGTTCTGTCAGTGGAGGTGGAGGCCCAGCCGGTGTGAGCTCGGTCTAGCCCAGCAGGGGCAGAAGGGATACGCAAAAGCGGTCCTGCACCTGTGGGTCCGCCTGTAGCCCCACCTGCGGAGGAAAAGTGGGAGGCCAGGAACAGACAGAGAGCTGCTCTGCGACCCTGGAACCTGCGCAAGCCGGCCCTGACTGCGGAGGCAGAGCTAGGAGCAGGGACAGGTGGAGGCTCACGGCTGAGCGCACACCAGCAGCCCCGCCCGTCCTGAGAAACTGCGGTTTGCCATCCTGCATGCGTGAGTTGGTTCTGAATGCGGGGGCAGGGCTAGAGCCCCCGATGAGTGGAAGTTTGCAGCTGAGCGCACGCCAGCAGCCCTGCCGAGCACAATAAACCGCGGTGTGCAATCCTGGGCAGGCGGGCCCAGGCTCGGGGGAGAAGCTAAAACTCCGGATGGGCAGAGGCTCAAAGCTGAGTGCACGTCAACAGCCCCGTCCAACCCAAGGCTCTGACCGCAGGGGCTGGGCAGAAGCCCGGAAACAGGCTGGGTCCGCAGCTGAGCAAAGGTGCTCACCTCTAACCTTGGTACTGAGGCTTGTGGCTTGAGTGCAGTGCGCAACACAACCTGTGGGGGCGAGGCGAAGGCCCAGGCAGGCTGAGGCTTATAGAACGGGGCACCAGAACACAGCCCCTCCAGCGGAAGAGAGGCGGAAACCACAGCAACAGCCAGAGTGGGTGGGTGCTGGCGATGCCCATACCCAACCGCCCTAGGCAGCGGCAGAGGGGGTGGTGGGCCTGCAGACAGATCACACCTAGAGAACACAAAGGCAACACCCATTGAACTACAGTGGCCACTACCTTCTTAGACACAGACAAAATGGGCAGGCGGAGAAATGCAACTCAAATAAATCAAGAGAAATCCCCAGAGAAGGACCTGAATGAACCAGATATAACCAAATTACCAGATGCAGAATTAAAAATAATGATAGGATGTTCAAAGAAATTAGAGCAACAGCGGATAGTCATTACGAACAACTAAATAAAGAGATAACAAGTATAAAAAAGGAAATTGAAATAATAAAAAAGAATCAGACAGAAATGACAAACACAGTATCAGAACTGAAGACCACAATGGAAGGAATTAAAAGCAGGATGGATGAGGCTGAGGGTTGAATCAGCGACTTAGAGGACACAATAAACAAAGGCACAGAAGCAGAGCAGAAAAAAGAAAAGAGACTCAAAATATGTGAGGAAACTCTAAGGGAGCTCTGTGACAACATGAAGAGAAATAACGTCTGCATCATAGGGGTTCCTGAAGAAGAGGAGAGAAAACAAGAAATAGAAACTTTGTTCAATCAAATCATAGCAGAAAACTTCCCTAAATTAAGGCTGGGGAACATTTCACACGTTCAAGAAGCACACAGAACTCCATTAAGAAGAAATCTACACCAAGACACATCATAGTTAAAATACCAAGTTAAGGGATAAAGAGAAAATTTTAAAAGCTGCTAGAGAAAAAAAGGCTATCACCTACAAAGGAGCCCCATAAAGATGACATCCGACTTCTCAACAGAAACCCTTGAGGTCAGAAGGGAATGGCAAGATATATTCAAAGTAATGCAGAACAAGAACCTACAACCAAGACTACTCTATTCAGCAAGGCTAACATTTAAAATTGAAGGAGAAATAAAGAGCTTCCCAGACAAAGAAAGCCTCAAGAAATTCATTAGAAGCAAACCAATTCTGCAAGAGATACTAAGGGGCCTTTTGTGAACAGTTCAAAGGGAGGAAAGAATATAGCAAAAGAAGAATACAGATTTAAAGAATAAAATGGCAATAAACAATTACATTTCAATAATAACCTTAAATGTAAATGGATTAAATGATTCAATCAAAAGACATAGGGTAGCTGCGTGGATAAAGAAACAGGACCCATACATATGCTGTCTTCAAGAGACACACCTTAAAACAAAAGATGCACATAGACTGAAGGTAAAAGGATGGGAAAAAATATTTCATGCAAATGGAAATGAAAAAAAAGCCGGGGTAACAATACTTATATCTGACAAAATGGACTTTAAAAAAAAGGCTGTAGTAAGAGATAAAGAAGGACACTACATAATGATAAAGGGAACAATTCAACAGGAAGATATAACTATTATAAATATCTACGCACCAATTATAGGAGCTCCAACATACACAAAGCAGACTTTGATGGATATAAAGGGCAAGATTAACAGCAATACTATAAGAATAGGGGATTTCAATACCCCACTAATATCACTAGATAGATCGTCAAAAAAGAAAATTAATAAACAGCAGACTTAAAGGATACACTAGATAAACTCAATTTAATAGATATCTTCAGAACTTTTCACCCTAAAGCAGGAGAATATACATTCTTCTTAAGCGCTCATGGTACGTTTTCTAGGATAGACCACATGTTAGGACACAAAAATGGTTTCAATAAATTTAAAAAGATTGAAATCATATCAAGCATTTTCTCTGATCACAATGCCATGAAACTAGAAATTAACCACAAAAGAAAAACTGAAAAATACTCAAACACTTGGAAACTAAATAGCATGTTATTAAATAATGAATGGATTAACATTGAGATCAAAGAAGAAATAAAGTTTCTAGAAATGAATGATAATTAGCATACATCAACTCAAAATTTATGGGACACAGCAAAAGCAGTACTGAGAGGGAAGTTCATTGCACTACAGGCATATCATAGGAAGCTAGAAAAAGCTCAAATAGGCTACCTGACCATACAGCTAAAAGAACTAGAAAAACAACAACAAATAAAACCCAGGAGAAGTAGAAGGAGGGAAATAATAAAGATCAGAGCAGAAATAAATGACATAGAGGTGAAGGAAACAATACAGAGGATCAATGAAACCAGAAGCTGGTTCGTTGAAAAGGTAAACAAGATTGATGAAGCTTTAACTAGACTCACCAATAAAAAAAGAGAGAGGTTTCAAATAAATAAAATTAAAAAGGACAGTGGAGAAATAACAACTGATACAACAGAAATACAAAGCATTGTAAGAAAATACTATGAAGAACTATATGCCAAAAAGTTAGACAATCTAGATGAAATGGACAAATTTCTTGAATCATATAACCTTCCAAAAATCAATCTGGAAGAATCAGAACACCTAAACAGACCAATTACAACAAATGAGATCGAAACAGTTATCAAAAAACTCCCAAAAAAGAAAAGTCCTGGGCCTGATGGCTTCACAAGTGAATTCTATCAAAAATTCAAAGAAGAACTAACTCCTATCCTCCTCAAGTTATATCAAAAAATTCAAGAGGAAGGAAGACTTCCAAACTCCTTTTATGAGGCGAGCATAATTCTGATCCCAAAACCGGGCAAAGACAACACAAAGAAAGAAAATTATAGGCCTATATCTCTGATGACTTTAGACGCTAAAATTTTCAACAAAATATTAGCCAACCGGATCCAGCAATATATGAAAAAAATCATACACCACGATCAAGTGGGATTTATTCTGGAGAGACAAGGCTGGTTCAATATTCGCAAATCAATCAATGTGATTCATCACATAAACAAAAGGAAGGACAAAAATCACATGATAATTTCAATAGATGCAGAAAAGGCATTTGATAAAATCCAGCACCCATTCATGCTCAAAACTCTCAGTAAAGTGGGAATACAAGGAACATTCTTTAACATGATAAAGGCCATCTACAACAAACCCACAGCAAACATCATACTAAATGGACAAAAATTAAAAGCAATCCCCTTAAGATCAGGAACCAGGCAGGGTTGCCCACTTTCACCACTCGTATTCAACATAGTTCTGGAAGTCCTAGCTATAGCAATCAGACAAGAAGAAGAAATAAAAGGCATTCAAATTGGAAAAGAAGTTAAACTGTCATTATTTGCAGATAATATGATATTGTATATAGAAAACCCTAAAGTCTTAGTCAAAAAACTACTGGACCTGATAAATGATTTCAGCAAGGTGGCAGGATATAAAATTAATACTCAGAAATCAGAGGCATTTCTATATACCAACAATAAACTGTCAGCAAAAGAAATTAAGGAAATAATCTCCTTCACTATTGCAATCAAAAAAATAAAGTACCTAGGAGTAAATTTAATCAAGGAGGTTAAGGACTTGTACTTGGAAAATTATAAAACATTGATAAAAGAAATCAAGGAAGATACAAACAAGTGGAAGCATATACCGTGCTCATGGCGAGGAAGAATAAACATCATTGAAATGTCTATATTACCCAAAGCAATTTATAAATTCAATGCAATACCAATTAAAATACCAATGACATACTTCAAAGATATAGCATACATATTCCAAAAATTTATGTGGAACCAAAAAAGAACACGAATAGCCTCAGCAATCTTAAAAAGAAAAAATAAAGCAGGAGGTATCACTCTTCTAAATATCAAGGTTTACTACAAGGCCATTATACTCAAGACAGCCTGATACTGGCATAAGAACAGGCACATAGATCAATGGAACAGAACAGAGAACCCAGAAATAAACCCACAGCTTTATGGAC
The DNA here is from genome assembly GCA_037038555.1 of Rhynchonycteris naso. NCBI lineage: Eukaryota > Metazoa > Chordata > Mammalia > Chiroptera > Emballonuridae > Rhynchonycteris > Rhynchonycteris naso. Next base: position 159,261,793 of record CM072997.1, on the reverse strand, counting down.
AACTGATATTTGACAAAGGAGGAAAGAACATACAATGGAGTAAAGACAGCCTCTTTAACAAATGGTGTTGGGAAAATTGGACATCTACCTGCAAAAAAAATGAAACTAGACCATCAACTTACACCATTCACAAAAACAAATTCAAAATGGATAAAAGACTTAAATGTAAGCCCTGAAACCATAAGCATCTTAGAAGAAAACATAGGCAGCCAGCTCTCCGACATCTGTAGCAGCAATATATTTGCCGATTTATCTCCACGCGCAAATGAAATGAAAGGCAAGATAAACAAATGGGACTATATCAAACTAAAAAGTTTTTGCACAGCTAAAGACAATAAGAACAGAATAAAAAGACAAACCACACAATGGAAGAATATATTCGACAGCACGTCTGATAAGGGTTTAATAACCAAAATTTATAAAGAACTTATAAAACTCAACACCAGGAAGACAAACAATCCAATCAAAAAATGGGCAAAAGAAATGAATAGAAATTTCTCCAAAGAGGACATACAGATGGCCAATAGGCATATGTAAAAATGCTCAACATCACTAATCATTAGAGAAATGCAAATTAAAACCACAATGAGAAACCACCTCACACCAGTCAGAATGGCACTCATCAGCAAAACAACACAGAATAAGTGCTGGCGAGGATGTGGAGAAAAGGGAACCCTTCTGCACTGCTGGTGGGAATGCAGATTGGTGCAGTCACTGTGGAAAACAGTATGAAGATTCCTCAAAAAATTAAAAATCGAACTCCCTTTTGACCCAGCTATCCCACTTATATGAATATATCCTAAGAACACCATAGCACTGTTAGAAAAGAAGAAATGTGCCCCCATGTTCGTGGCAGCATTGTTCACAATAGTGAAGACCTGGAAAAAGCCCAGTGTCCGTCAGAGGACGAGTGGATTAAAAAGTTTTGGTACATATATACTATGAAATACTACTCAGCCATAAGAAATGATGACTTCGGATCATTTGCAACAAAATGGATGGACCTTGATAACATTATACGGAGTGAAATAAGTAAAACAGAAAAAAACTGAGAACAGCATGATTTCATACATAGGTGGGACATAAAAGTGAGACTATGAGACATGGACAAGAGCGTGGTGGTTACGGGGTGGGGTAGGGAAGAGAGGTTGGGAGAGGTGGGAGGGGAGGGGAACAGGGAAAACCAGATAGAAGGTGACAGAGGACAATTTGACTTTGGGTGATGGGTATGCAACATAATTGAATGATAAGTTAACCTGGAGATGTTTTCTTTGATCATATGTACCCTGATTTATTAATGTCACCCCATTAAAATTAACAAAAGAAAAAAAAAGACAGCATAGGTTCTGGAGCCAGACAACTTTGAATCCTGGTTCTGCTTATTACAGCTTTGAAGTCTTGGTCAGTTCACTCAATCCCTCTGAACCTCAGTTTTCTTACCTATAAAACTAAGAACTAGTAGTACTTCTTTTAGGGTTGTTGGGAGAATAAAAAAGCATTTAGAATAGTACTTGGCATAAACGTTTATTATCATAAATTATTTTGACATAAGCAATGTATTTGATCCATGCAAATACACACACACATAACACATATGAGTTACGTTTTGTTGTATATAATGGTTGGGTCTAATAAGTATACTGCTCCAGGCAAACAGGTAGGCAGAAGAAGAATCTTCACTCCAGTCTCAGAGAGCTAACTTAGAACTTAGAGCTGGTATAAGTCCTCTTTAGGAAGATAAAATTGAACATGTTTTATTTAACTTCTAAGTCCTACTGTTATTTCATCACCTTTGCTTCTTTGTTCTTTACTGTTTTACTCTTTGTGGCACAGATGCCAATAATGTCAGACAGAAAAATACAAAAAAGTGAAACACAGGTAAAAACACTAACAATAAAATTGTAGGGGCAATTTGAACTAAAGCTAGAGCTCAAGTCTTAAAAACATTGCCTGTCTGAAATGAAAATGAAGACCTTTCTTTTCGGTACTTTGGCCAATTTGTGGATCACATCCATAGGGTAACTCAAATTAAGAAGCAAATTGGACACTAACTCACTCATTATTTAAGAAAGTTAAATTTGGATTACACGTAAACAAACTGACAATTGTTAGACAGAAAGAGTTGAATAAGTCAATCAATTAATCTAGTTCTAAATCATATAACTATCTGAAAATTATTTTCAATTTCTAAATGTAAAACTCAGGTATTCTATTTTTATTATTATTTTAAATGAGAGGAGGGGAGATAGTGAGATAGACTCCTACATGTGCCCCAACTGGGATTCACTCAGCAACCTTGTCTAGGGCCAATCAAGTACGGAGCTATTTTTAGTGCCTGAGGCTGAAGCACTGGAACCAACAGAGCTATCCTCAGTGCACGAGGCCTGGAGCTATCCTCAGTGCATGAGGCCGATGCTCAGACCAATCAAGCCACTGCCTGAGGAAGGAGAAGAGGAAGAGAAAAGGGAGAGGCAGGGGGAGAGAAGCAGATGGTCACTTCTTTTGTGTGCCCTGACCAGGAATCAAATCCAGGATGTCCATACTCCAGCTGTGACGCTCTTCCCACCAAGCCAACCATCCAGGGCTAGGTATTCTATTTTTTAAAGTTGATGTGGAGAAATGACAAATTTGACTGAAAAATGTACAGATCTGACCAAATGAATTTTAAGACTAACTTATGGGGAAAATATGAATTTTTCTTTTGAAAATCTTAAGGTTAGGATTGTTCTACTGGGTTGGATTAGGTTCAAATCACCTTAAAATTACACAATTTACATATATTTATATGAAATCCAAACCCTGAAATAAATTGATGCGATAGCTGTGTGATACTACCCTTATTCTATGTGTCTTACTTTACCAATCCATTTCAAGTAATTTCTAACTACCTGTGGTAAAGAAGGAGGTAAGTAAGGGAGGGCAAAGAGCCTGTATCAGGGAAAAAATGATGGCATATTAAAAAAAACTATTTTGCCACATACAGATTTAACTACCATTTGTCCATAAGCTATTCTCTATCAGATACCATATTAATATCACAGCAAGTGTAGAGGGGATGAATATGTAGAAAATCTTGACTATCACACTTCAAATCTTTCCCAGGATGCCCTATTTTTCATCCATTAACACTGCCTCAGGCAAAGGAGGTCTTGTATCAATTGCCTCCAAATAACAAATCAAATCTTTAACAGTTTGAGTTACCTTTGTTTTTCATAAAAGTCTTTATATAATAGTTTCTGGCTTCATTTTCCTTTCGAAGAAAATAAATGAGTTGACTATATCATTATAGCTAAGGAATTTAAATTCTTTCAGCATTTAATATGTCAAGGCCCAAACTGAGATCAACTTTCACTTCGGACTTAGGGCAAGTAAAACGGGTGCTAATGGAAAATGATTCATTCAGAGTTGCCATTACTAGAATTGTTAGTCTATATCACAAACCAGTGGGAGAGAAAAATGCATTAGAAGGTTAATAATAGCTTTAGAAAGACAGCGCAAAAGAGAAAATTTGAGGTGATGTAAAATCTGTTAAATAATCAATAGGCTCTCTGAAATTATTTACTTTATAATTCTGTTAACTATACTTATATAATGCCAAACCAAGAAGTTGAAAATGAGAAAATCCATCTCACCTACTGGTTATATTAAACAAATATAACACTATTTTGACATTGTACAGTTATACCCAAATCACGTCCACATAGTTTTGACATATTATAATAACAGCCTAAATGATTCTATAAAAATGTTTAAAAAGTGAGCATTTTCTCTTTTTGATAAACCTCTAGGTCTTTGTCATTATTCACATATTGATGAATATATTATAGTGAATTTCAAATTTTAATACAGTTTGATCAGTATGAAAGATTATACTATAGTTGACTAATGTAACATTTTATTAACTGTCTCAGTAGAATTTTTTGAATTGTGTGTCAAGTCCGGAAAGAACGATTTCTCAGGTGAATAATTATTTACTCCAAATACAGATTTTATCAGCATAAGAAACCAGTGAAAAGAGAATGTTGATAATAATATTTACCAGTAATTATAAAGAATTTATACTAAGACAAATATAATCTGAAACAAAATTAAAAGCATATCATATTCTTTTGAGTAAAAAACCCTTAAAATATGGCTTATACCTACATGAGGTGGTTTAATATCATTATATCTACAACACTACATATTTTAATAAAAACCCAATTCATCAGTCATTTTTATTCTTTGTTTTAAGATGGAGAGTTCTTAGCTTTCCATTCTTAGCATGTAAAACATAGGTGTTTTTCTTTGTGGCAAATGAATTTATGAGAAAACTCTTGAATATCTTCTCTGCAGCCCCAATTTCAAGTCAATAGATTAAATGTCCACATTGTTTGCAACTAAGTCACAGCTGTCTAAATTGCTTCAGAAATGTTTAGCAGATTGCTTTATACCAGGATAGCACAGTTTGAACCATAGTTTCTTGAACACATCTTGCTGAGAGCTTATCTCATTCAAATGATGAAGGCAGCTGAAGCATGGTATTTGAATCACCCACATTTTGCTCTAATAAAGAAGAACTTTAGGAAGCTCTATTGTAATAGGCAACACAGTAAAGCAATTGAAAATGTGGATCTTATATTTTACATCATTCAAACTGCTTGCATATGTATGCTTCTGATAAGATACTGTACTTTAAAAATAAAATTTCATTTGGTGAAAGGCTTACAGTTAAACTGTAAAAGCAATACAGATATCATGTGAATTACTAGCACATAAAAATAAATATGCAAATGACTATAATATTCTTTTCCAAAATAGTATCTGTAATAGGAAACCCTTCATAAGAATTTTTATAAAGTGACATAGTATAAAGTTATTTTTATAAGTGCTTATAACTAGCAGTTATTTTTAATTAGAACATGCACGTCTTTTCAGCCATACCTTATTAAGCAATATGTATGTACATAAAACAGTTACATATGTACTTTTTATATGAATAAAAAAATTATCTCGCCGGTTCGAAACCCTGGGCTTGCCCGGTCAAGGGCACATATGGGAGTTGATGCTTCCTGCTCCTCCCCTTCTCTCTTTCTGTCTCTCTCCTCTCTCTAAAATGAATAACTTAAAAGAAATGATCAAACAAGGTCTCATCAAGTACTTTCTACTCATAATGCACTTGACATATATACTAGATTCTGTGAAGATTACAGAAATCTGGTATCAGAGAGGACGTGTGCGCGCGTGCGCGCGCGCGCACACACACACACACACACACACACACACACACACCTGCTTAAGCAAAAGGGAGACTTAGGGGAACACAGGGAACCTAGGAAGAAGCAAAGCATAGAGTAGCTGCCCTACCTACAGACTAGAACCAGCAAATGGTAAGACATCAGGAACCAATTCTGTCACCTCTCTCTGCTTCTCCTTGCACATCAGTAGACCCTCTTTATCTTTTAAATCTATCGGCTTCTATTTCCAGTGCCATGACCCTAAAGTACTATCCTTTTTTGCCTGGAAAACTAATATGAACTCCTAATTTTTTTCCCCAATCTACTCTTTGACCATTTCTAATTTGTTGTCCTGCTAACAATGGCCAGAGTTATTTGTTAAAAATGGAAATTTTATTTCATGGTTTTCCATTGCTTCTAGGATAAACATCAAAATCTTAAACATGGTTTGGAACTAGAGTACTATTTTACCTACATTTGGTGCCCTACTTTTTGGTATCCCTCTCTGTTGGAAGATCACACAGCCCTGCCATTTGTCACTTTCAGGTTTGGCAAAGGTCTGGCTGATGAAAAGTGAAAGAAATGTGAGCACACGCTTTAAAAACCAGCAGGTAATTTACCACTTTTCTTTTCCTGCTGCCACAACAATGGCAATATTTGAGACAAACTGCTCGGTCAGCCTGAGTCCAGAGTGAAGATGATATGAAGCAGAGCCATGGTGGGCATACTCCATGAAAGATAAACATTATTGTAGGCCACTAAGATTTTTGGAAAAATTTGTTACTCAGCATAATCTAGCCTATCCTGATATGATATACATGGCTTAAAAACTCTTGCTTACTGCTCCATCTCTTTGCTATAACCTTGAGACTTTCAGTCCTTATACAAGATGATTCCTCCTATCTTAGATCATCTATTTTATTTTCTCTTCTTGGAAAGTCCTTAACACTTGTTTTTGCCCAGTTAACATTTACTCACCAGTGAGATCTCAAGTTAACTGTGAAGGGAATGCTTGACCTGTGTTCAAAGTACCCTGATTCACCTTCTCTGTTATTATGTCTCTAACTAACCTATAAATTCCATGAAGACAGAGACCAGGTCAGCACTATATTACCAGTGAAAAGGAGGAACTTTGTTTCTTTTCAAAAAGTAGTTTGTCTGCATCTTTGTACATATGGCAGAAAATGGCTATTCTAGTCCTAGGCCCTCTCTAGGGCCATCAATTGATCAGCATTCCGACGTTCTATTTCCAGTTTCTTGGAAACAGAATCTGGTTGGCTAAAACTGGAGATATTCTATCATGGTCTACCCAGAGGATATTGAAAGATCTAGGTCAAGCTGAATCATCATGGTTACAAAGACCTGTTCTCTTGGAATAGAGGAAATTCTCAGAGAAGGGGATGTGGGCTGAGCACATATCTAGAATCTGCTACAGTGACTACAACCGATTCTATTCTTCTGTGTACATACTTGACTTTAAAAATCTTTTTCTCAAATTATCCTCATAGAGCACACAAGGGACAATCACTACAAGGGATTTAAGGAAGAAAAGGATGGTGATCAAAACTCTGTCTCCCTGAGTTTTGCCTCTCCTTTGGTAGTCTGTGACTTTGATTACCTCTGCTTCTTCACTGTGGTCCCTTGGGAGTAGCGGGTTACTTTTAAAACTAATATCAACAAAACAATTAACCAAACAAAATAATTTCTTTCTTTGATTCTTCAAAATATTAAGGAAGAAAAAGAATAAAAAATGCAAGGCAATAAAAAGGGTGATGTACAAAGTAAAGTTTTTTGGCCCTTTTATTGGATATACAGTTCTAGTCCAGTGGTTCTCAAACTTTTTGAAGTCGGGGCACATTTAAAATCCTACAAATAATTGTAGGCACACTATATACAAATTTCTGAGAAACATGTTATTTATTTATTTATTTTTACAGGGACAGAGAGAGGGATAGACAGGGACAGACAGACAAAAACAGAGAGAGATGAGAAGCATAAGTCATCAGTTTTTCATTGCGACACCTTAGTTGTTCATGGATTGCTTTCTCATATGTGCCTTGACCGCAGGCCTTCAGCAGACCGAGCCACCCCTTGTTCGAGCCAGCGATCTTGGGTCCAAGTTGGTGAGATTTTGCTCAAGCCGGATGGGCCCGCAGTCAAGCTGGCGACCTCGGCGACCCTGGGTCCTCTGCATCCCAGACCGATTTTCTATCCACTATGCCACTGCCTGATGAGGCAAGTCAAATATTAAAGAAAAAATATATAAAGTCCAAGCATGCTTTTATGGTAATTAAACAAAATAAATACAAAATTAAAATTTATTCTGACATTAAAAAGCATTTTTATGTTACATTTTTTGTTATGCTTTTTAGAATTAGTAAAAAAGAGGGGTTAAAAATAAAAAAAAACAGAAACAAAATATCTTTTTATATATAGATACATTCTTAGTAAAATTTAGTAAATTTGGCAGATCCCAGCACGAATGTGTTAAGTTTTTTGATTCTTGTGTTTAGGAGAAACATGAGCCTGACGTGTCCTAGCGATTTCTTCAATGATTGGGCATATATTTGAAAGGCAAACTCTCATTTCCTTGCCAATACATTGAAGAATTCTCTTTGTACTCTAAATTGTGTTGAGGATACAAAATCCTAATTCACAAATAGGATGTTGAAAATTGTAGTAAAATGTTCAAAGCTTTTTTAGATATTGCCACATATTCTTCTTTTATAGAAATCCAAAAGGCTTCAAGAAACAATTCCTTATGTTTAATCATCAATCCACGATCAGTAGATATAGCTGCCAGTTCTTCTTCTTTTGTTAATGTTCAACCAAAATCACTTGAAGCTTCCATGAAAGGGTTTCTAATCCAATCGTATTGTTCAGTGTTAAGTGATGGAAAATGCTGTAAATTAAATTCTGCCCATCAACCTTCAAGTCCTATTTTATTTACACTTAACTTTTTCTCACTTCCAGAATTGGATTGTTCAATATCACGCTTCTTTATGAGAAATCTATCCATTTTATTTGGGTTTATTTATCTAAAAATGATATAAAGATTTGTTAATAATAAATATAATAATGATGTGTTAAGAAAAAGAGTGGTATTTCCATAATTAAATGGTATAATAGAGCAACTATATTTGTTTTTATATCTGGGCACATGCCGCAAACCAGTGCAGCCAGTAATTCCAGGTCCGGAGTGGGACCCGTGTGGAATTAAGAAAATACGGGGTTGAGAGGGCCCTTTAATTGCTGCTGGCAAGAACAAAGCGTGCCCAAAAACTGCATCTTGCTTTATTTATAGGGCAAAGTGAGACTATTAGCAAATCAATGGTCTCTGATCACGTTTCCAAGGCAACCCAAGAATTTTACCAAGTACAAAAAACCCCCACCATACATATCATCTTAACTTTACACTAAACAAAGAAGAAACTTACCTCCAGTCTTTCCAGGGAACATGGTGGGGAGGGGTAATGTAAACAATCTTGCACCACAGATTAACAGCCCTTTGCAACCTAATCAGGCAAGTGAGGTGGGGCATTGGGCAGACTGTCAGTTTACAGCCAATTCCCCACACCCCTGTTCCCCAAAAATCTAAACTCCAAAAACCTGTTGGTTTTTTGGTCCCCAACAGGCACATATTTCTCTGGAATACCATATGACGTACCTGGAAATCTTCTAGGGCACAGCAGTGCGCCCTGGTGCACACTTTGAGAACCACTATTCTAGTCTCACTTCACTTGGGATTTAAGGCAAAAGAGGAACCTTATCATCTAAATATCTGAATGTCTGTTTCTCACCAACAACACCGAAACCAAAACAAAAAATGATAGCTGTCCTGGGTGAGTAGCTCAATGGATAGAATGTGATCTCAATACACCCAGGTTGTGGGTTCCATCCCCAGTCAGTGCACATATAAGAATCAACCAGTGAATGCATAAGTAGAACAACAAATTAATCTCTCTTTAAAAATCATTAAAAATGTTTTAAGAAAATGAAATTCAACTCTAATAGAATTTTTCCTGTAACATTTCTTTCATTTTAAAAACAAAAATAGAAAATAACATTTTCTAGTTTCTGTTAATTGAAATGTTTCTATATGTTTGGTAATTTTTAATTTTTACAGACCTTTACCATATCTATAAAAAATGTTTAAAGGTGCCTGCATAAGTAGTGATATAATTCAGAAATATCTGAGTTCTTTAACTTCTTGTATAAACATATGTTTAAAAAAATTCTTTCATTTTCTTTACTGGTAAAATAAATTAGAACATAACTTCAGGTGAACTATACTCAGGATTCCCTAAAATCATTTGCAAATAGTGACCAAATACAACTCATCTAAATCAATATGTTATGGGTTTCCATTACAACATTTTAAAGTGTGCTTCATTCTGATAAGTATGTTCATGTACTATTACTTACACACAACACCCCTGCCCTTGAACAGATACTATGAGATAGATAGTTTTCAACTTTATTAAACTAATGTACTGTTTAAACCATTACATTTTTCCAGATTATCAAGCAGTTTCTTTATTTTGTCTTGGTCTCCCCTTTGTATTGTACTGCTTTCCCCAGCATAAATAATTTCTGAAATAATTCCTATAATTTTAAAGACTTTTGTTTGTTTATATTTACATGTGATATGTAAAATTATATTAATACTTGTTTTAGTACTAGACCTATGTAAAGTTTAACCTCTTTTTCGATAACAATTTTGAGGGACTATTTAATGCTTTGAGTTCAGTTCAAATGAGATTTTATTTTACCATTATGCTATAAGTGCTTATAGCAGCATGGTATGTTAAAACAAGCACAGGACCGGCAATTAGGAGTTTTAGGATCTAGGCTCCATTTCTGCCACTAAGTTGCCATGCTCCTAATTAGTTAAGGAAATTTTGGCGTATTTTTTTCTACTTATAATAATCAGGCTACACATTTTTAAGTTACTTCTAGTTCTAAAAGTCCATGGTACTAAAAATGTTAAGGTTTTCTATCTTACATCTAAATTTATTTTTATTAATGATTTCTAAGTCCTTACACAGGTAATTTAAAATTTCATCTTTTTTTTGAGGGGGGGCAGAGACAGAGAGAGAGAGTCAGAAGGATAGACAGGAACAGACAGGAAGGGAGAGAGATGAGAAGCATCAATCCTTTACTGCAGCACATTAGTTGTTCATTGATTGCTTTCTCATATGGCTCTTGACCGGGGACCTACAGCAGAGCAAGTGACCCCTTGCTCAAGCCAGTAATCTTGGGCTTCAAGCCAGTGACAATGGAGTCACATCTATGATCCCACATTCAAACCAGCAAGCCCGCGCTCAAGCCGGTGAGGCAGTGCTCAAGCTGGATGAGGTCGTGTTTAAGCCGGCAACCTCGGAGTTTTGAACTTGGGTCCTTCACGTCGTCCCAGTCCAATGGTCTATCCAAACAGCACCACTGCCTGGTCAGGCTAAAATTTCATCACTGTTAAGCACCTATTATGTGCATGTCGGTCATATCAAATCCATTCTGGAATAAGGCAAGGTAATGATAAGCAAAATATTTCGGCATGCATTTAATGCCACTGAATTGCATACTTATAATTGGTAAGCCGTAATTTTTGTTATGTATATTTTATTACACGGAAAATTCAAATATATATATATATATATATATACATACACACACACATATTTTAATTCAGTGCTTCCCTAAAATTTCCTGCCTACTATTTAAAATTGCATTGGAGTGGTTTGTACACAAATCTGATTCTCTAAAGCAGGGGTCCCCAAACTACTGCCCCCTGAGGCCATTTATCCCCCCACACACACCCCCACACCCCGCACTTCCGGAAGGGGCACCTCTTTCATTGGTGGTCAGTGAGAGGAGCACAGGATGCATTCGCACCCATAGTTCCCATTGAAATACTGGTCAGTTTGTTGATTTAAATTTACTTGTTCTTTATTTTAAATATCGTATTTGTTCCCGTTTTGTTTTTTTACTTTAAAATAAGATATGTGCAGTGTGCATATGGATTTGTTCATAGTTTTTTTTTATAGTCTGGCCTTCCAATGGTCTGAGGGACAGTGAACTGGCCCCCTGTGTAAAAAGTTTGGGGACCCCCGCTCTGAAGGATTCAGTCACACCAGGGCTCATTCACTCCAGGGACAAAAACTCTTTCTTAATCCTAGTTGTTAATTCCAGGGCCTAGAATACTCATTGTCTGGCTCTTATTTACCAGGCAGGGCACTTTTAATCTGGTTTTTCCAAGTCTGTATATATTCATATATTTAAATTACCATTTTTCAACCAAGGCAATGCATTAAATATATAAACAGTTGTAATTTTTTTTTGAGATACACAGCAGACAAATTCTTTATCACATATCATGAGCTGGAGTTCACAAAATGTGGTCACAGAAGTCCAGACCTCATCAAACGTTTGTTAAATTAATGCAGGAGACTTGAGAAGACAAAAAAAGATAAACGTTAAATTCCAGCATCAGTCCAACAGATCTTACTACATGGAGTGTAAGACAAGTACAAAATTGTATACATACTTCTTAAGAAGTATGCCAACTAAGTCATTATTCAAGTAGCTATCTAACTTAATAAACCCTATCACTTTCTCCAAGTAGCTTTTAACAAAGCCATTGTATTTCAGCCTCAAATGATCTAAAGGGAGGCAGTTGCCCAGAATATCCATTCACTGTTCAGACAAAACAAAAGCTACCTGTTGGGAGACTTTCTTGACATTCTTAAATACTATAGTCATTTTTGAAACCTAAATTCACCCTATTTAGCTGTATGCTGCTATTGGTTAGTTAGGATGTTTACTACGCCAAGTGAAATTGGCTTTTTTTTCCATCTGTGGGGCTGATCCCGCCCCACCTCCTTCAGTGTAAATTCAGTTAAAACTATTCAAGAAGCCAGCTAATTAAATTCTAAACTGTGGCATTCACAAACCAGAGATACTTGGGAAAAGGTATCTCTCAAAGACTGCGCGTTAAAGGTTGCCAGGAATCGCGAGCTGCCTGCACTGCTTAAAAAGTACAGACCACACCCCAGCGGAGCCCTGTGCACCTTACTGGTCCCCACGCGCGCTGCGGTGGGAGGGAGCAAAAGGCAAGATTAAAAGCTTGGGTTGGTGGGAATAGGGGAATAATCTATAAAGTCTGAGTTCAGCAACTGTTTGGATTGTGGAGGTTAGAAAGGGGACCGTTTTCTGTAAGCCTAAACTTCAGAAAAAGAAAACGTCCTGGGAAAAAAAGCAAACAAAAACCAGCGAGCAGGCCCCCCGAGTTGTAGCGTTCACAGTGAGGGCCGTTAAACGAGGGCGAGCGGGCGTTTGGCGTCTCCCTCATCCCGCCTACCGAGACGCGAACCCAGTCTTTTCCGCGCATTTCCCCGCTTTGAGGCCCAATGGCTGCCCCACCTCGGAGCCGGGTCGGAGGCCGCTCCGCCCCACTCGGGGTCCCCTCCGCCCCATTTTTCCAGCCCGGCGGGAGGCAGCGGGCCGGCCGTCACGTGTCCTGGAAGCCGCCAAGTGAGGCCGCTTTTGCGACGCAGTGACAGCTAAATGGTGCGACAGGAGGAGCTTGCAGCCGCGGCCGCTGCGCCCCGCACCAAAAGGCTTGAGGCGGCTCCTGGCGTCGCCCTAAGGGAGCGACTGGGCGGACCGAATCCGGCGCGGGAGGGCGGCGGCGGCGGCGGGCGGGTGGCGAGGGGGAGCCTGCTCCGAGTGCCCTCGCTCCCCGCCGCTCTCCATGAGCCGGGCGAAGTAAGCCGCGCCTCCAGCAGAGGCTGCGCCTCCATGAATCTCTAGTCTTTTTTTTTTCTTTCTTTCTCTCCCCGCTGCTCACCCCCCCCCGGGTCCCGTCCCGCCTTCTCCCTCCGCGAGCGGCGGTCGCGTCCAGGTGCGGAGTCCATAGCGGAGTGCAATGGCGTCCAACCCTGAACGGGGGGAGATTCTGCTCACGGAGCTGCAGGTAAGGGCCGCGACCCGGAGCCAAGGCGCCGCGGAGGAGATAGGGAGAATCTGGACCGGGTCGGGGGCCGATGGAAGCCTTGCGGCCGCCGTGCCCCTGGCCCGCTAAGTGGGAAACTTGGGGATGTCACTCGGGAGCCGCTTCCTTCGGGAGCCGGACCCTCTCCCGCCAGAGCCCTAGCTGTCCAGTGCTGTAATTACCTGCCAGAGAGACCCCATCTCTGCCCGCAGCCGGGGTCTGCTCTCTCCCGGTCGCCAGAGCGGCCAGCTCGCCACCCCCTCCCTGGTGTCAGAGCCGTGGGCTGCCGCCCCCGCCACCCCTCGGTCCACTCCCTTCCCTGGCGGCCCGGCTCTCCCGCTTGCGCCCGTACACCGCTGCTCGCACTTCTTTGAATGACTCTCAAGCTGTGTTCTCGTCCCTCCCCTTCCCCCCAGACTCGCACAAAGAGCGCCCCCATAACTTTCAGCCCCTGGACAAGTGGTTTCTTGGGTGTTTTTGTTTTGTTTTGTTTTTTTGTGTTTGTTTGTTTTTTCCCTTTAAATGCTGGCTTGCCTTCACCGGCGCTCTTCAGGTGACTGTATTTCTTTCCTCTTATTCGAGGGCTACCCATTTTATCTTTTTTACCAAGTAATGGATGTGGTCCCCCTTCTCAGCTACTACTTCCTTCTCAGCTACTCCGTATTCGGATTAGGAAGCTTAGATGCTGATGCTTTTCAGACTTTCATTTTCCCTCCAGTTTGAACACCAGAGAAAAATCTACAGAAGTTGTTTACAAATGAGAAAGTAGAGGACTAAGGGAAAATGCTAGCTAGGCACCTCATGCCTGCAGAACATGAGAACAAACTGGGCCCCTTAATTAGTTAAGCCTATATCAAGTAGCAATATTATTGTTTCCTATTTCTAGCTGAATATTTGATGATGCAAGCATTATTTTTGTTTTTAGGTCTCTGTGATGTACAAGGATACCTATGCTACCCGGTTGGGTTTATTTTTCGTTGCTTTGGAATTTCCCAGAGATGTTTACATCTGGATTAAAATTTCCTGCCTAATTTTTTACTTAAATTTATTTTGGTTTATTTTAATGTAGTCGTCTTCTATAAGAGAAGAACATTTAACATGCTTACATTTTTTTTCTAGACGTTAGGCAGTTAATTTTTTTTAAAGACAGTTTAGACACTGAAGGGTTGATTCTTGATGTCACAGTTAAGTATTGGAACTGCTATTAAGTTTCTTGCCTTTCAAATATGTTTTTCAATAGCTCCCTGCATAAGCTTGGTATGTTGTACAAGATGTAAGTGTGAATGTATTGTTATAATACTTAATATTTCCTCCACAAAAATAAGAGGTTTCAACAAGGGACACCAATGCACTGCTGCAAATTTGGAATCCTTTGGAAATGCAAAGCTGAATTTCATATCGTGAATATCTTGCTATATAGTATTTTAATTACTCTTAGCCTTAAGGAAGTTTTATAGCATACCACATTTGCTAAGTAAATGGAATTTATTGCTTTACTTTACATGAACTTTTAAAATGAAGTTTGAGTCACAATTGAAAATTCATTCCTTTGCATAGTCTTGAATTATGAAAATCATACTTTGTTTCTCATTCAGAAAAAGCCTGAAAATGATAGGAACATTTTTCTTTGAATGGAGTGGATTCAGAATTATAAAGTATTTGTTATTTTAGGACATTGGCATAAACGACATTTACTTTGACACTGGACTTGAAAACATTTTTTTATGTGTATTAAGATATAACATTTGGGGACTTAATAAGATCAGTTTTGACAATAACAAAGAAGCAAGTTAGAGGGGAAGAAAAAGAAAATTAAATATGAATATTTAAAAAATTGGACCAACGTAAGGAAACATAGTTTCCTGCTTCTAAATGTAATCGGCAGAGAAAGATTAAGTGTTATATATATTCAGGGCATTTTTCTTATCGTATTTGACTCCCAGTTCGAATAACAGTTATTGCATTTGAACTTCATGTTTATTAAAATAATTGAGAGTGTTATTTTATCAGCATTTAACATAAATGGTGACAAATTTTGTTTCACTAAGCATATCCATCAGTTCAAACATGTTATTATTTCATTGGGTCAAGAATCTAGTATATAATAACCAAATACTTATCAACATTGCAGGAAGAACCAGCTTTTTAAGAAATCTTATGAGTTTGAATTTATTTATTTATTTTTTATTTAGAACGTATTTATTTATTTATTTATTTATTTTATTAACTTTAATGGGGTGACACCAATAAATCAGGGTACATAAGTACAATGAAAACATCTCCAGATTATCTTATCATTCAATTGTGCTGCATACCCATTACCCAAAGTCAAATTGTCCTCTGTCACCTTCTATCTGGTTTTCCCTGTACCCCTCCCTTTCTCCCTATCCGATCCTCCCCTCCTTTCGCCCACCCCGTAACCACCACACTCTTGTCCATATCTCATAGTCTCACTTTTATGTCCCACCTATGTATGAAATCATGCTGTTCTCAGTTTTGTTTTGGTTTTTTTCTGATTCACTTATTTCACTCCGTATAATGTTATCAAGGTCCATCCATTTTGTTGTAAATGATCCGATGTCATCATTTCTTATGGCTGAATAGTGTTCCATAGTATATATGTACCAAAGCTTTTTAATCCACTCGTCCTCTGACGGACACTTGGGCTGGTTCCAGATCTTTGCGATTGTGAACAATGCTGCCATGAACATGGGGGCGCATTTATTTAAATTGTTTAGTATGAAGTTCTTAATGTGTCTCTGTCAAACTATTTTAAGTATTTAAATAGTAATTTATGTACCAAGTTTTCAAGCTTGTGTATAGTAGTTCAAAACTGTTTACTTTGCTATATCTTGTCTCTGAAATAGTTGTTTCACTCTGAAAGTTGCGTATTACCTACTTTTAATCAAATTGATATTTACTTAGAAAAATTATATATACAACATTTTAAAATTATATTGTAAAGTTTGAAATACTTTACAACTTGACCTGAAGTTGGATTATTAATAATTTTTGGTTGTAGAAAGACAAAACACAAGATAAAACTGCCGTACTTTGTCTTGTTAATTTACTGTAGTATTTCTATGGAGTAATGTTAAAGTACACACAAACTTTGATGGCTAACTTCAAAGTGTAAGGAAGGATATTTACTGTAGTGAAAATTAAAATAGGCTGTTTAAAAATACTAAATTAATTGACAATTTCATATTTTTATCTCTTGTGTTCTCTTTATTTTTTATTTGAAATGTAGTGAGAAGCTTAATGAGATACTTTTGTGATGCCAAACAAGTTACAGTTTATTTTTAAGGAAACTGGATTAGTGAAAACTATATAAAGAATCTTAAAATGAAAACGTAGGCTAATTTTGTAGAATGCAGACCGTAATGTTGAGTAATACACTAATAAATTACCTTGTTAATGGAGATTCATCTTCATCAAAATGCCTGATAAAATGTTGAGAATCTGAAATTCCATTCTTAGCAGAATTTAGGTAGAGGTGACTTGCTCAAATGGAAGACTGAAGTAGTTAGCCTTTTATTATATGGATTCATTTCAAGAAACATTTATTGAGTACCTACCAAAGCTATACTGGAGTATAGAAACATGACAAGATATCATTTTCACTTTCTGGAAGTGAGTACAGATAACATTAATTAATTATTGCTGTATGTCAGACATTGTTCTTGGTACCCTAAACACCTTATATTTTAGAACATTCCAATAAGGTGTTATTTCCATTTGACAGATCAAGAAATTAAGTTCAGAGATGATTAGCAAATTGATCATGGTCACACTGTAAGTCTGAGTTTGAATTCAGATCTATATGTTTGCTACTGCATAATTCTTTAAGCTGCCACAGTCCTGTGGACCCATAAATATTTTGTATTCCAATATGGTAGATTTGTAAACTTTTTAAATTTCTTTTTATTTATTTATTTTAGAGAGGAGACACACACACAGAGAGAGAGAGAGAGAGAGAGAGAGAGAGAGAGAGAGAGAGAGAGAAAGGGGGGAGGAGCTAGAAGCATCAACTCCCATATGTGCCTTGACCAGACCAGTGCAGGGTTTTGAACTGGCGACCTCAGTGTTCCCAGGTTGACGCTTTATCCACTGCGCCACCACAGGTCAGGCCGATTTGTAAACTTTAAAAATTGGCCTAAAATGTACTTAGCAGAGTTAACTTTAATATAAACTTCATACTACTTGTTAAGTTACTCTATAACAAGGAAAAAGGATTTCTACGTTCTATTTGGTAGTCTATAATTTAGCAGTGCCTTATTATTGTGGATAAGGTGTGATATTCTACAAGGAAGAACAGTACCAATAACTTTTTTCAAGTTTTCTTCATTTAAAAAGTATTTTTTCTGATGAAAGTTAAATGTTTGCCCAAAACATTCCAAAAGATTTTATATTTCTCTGTAGACTTTTCTTTTTTAAATTTACATTTCTAATCTCATGTCTCAAAAATTCCCTTGACAAATTCAAAAGGGATTTCTGTACTAGTTATGTTATACCTACATGTAGGCCACTTTTATTTTATCTATTTGATGGGAAATTAGGAGGTGGCATCTAATTTTGCAGTGATACTGGAAAGGGGGAGATCTTTGTGTTGGGAGAATTAAGATTTTTACGTAAGTTTGAAGAATGTAGTATGAGAAGGTATGCAGGAGAGGTAAGATAGATTTTACAGTTTTTAAAATTTTTTTTAGTTATAAAAGTGATACATGTTCCTTGTAGGTAATTTGAAAAATGTAGAAAAACACAAGAGAAAAGAAAATGTGCTCAGAGATAACTGACAAACTTTCCAATTTATAAACCCTGTCATATTTTAGTCTATTGCCCCTTTTTCTCCTATTTTTATTGGGATATATTTATTTTACAGCATTGTATAATTTTAAGATGTTCAACATAACTGACTTGATATTTTTCTTCCCTTTATCTCATTTTACGTACTAGACTTTTTAAAGAGAATTTGAGTTTATAGAGTTTTAAGATAGAAATAGCTATCTGTTGAAAAGATTTTTGCTACTAGTTCTAGGTAAGCAGATTTAACTAGCATCATTTAAGTAAGTGCGAGTACAATATGGACTTAGTTATAGACAGTGATACATAGCATTGACTGAACAATAAACCAGTATAGTTTGCAGCTTAAACTCGATTATTGCTTTAATTATGCATACTTGATTGAATAAGACATATCTTTAAATAAATAGCCAACATTTTATTGAGTACCAAGGTAAGGTAAACATATCTGCTGAAACTAGTGTTATAAAGTGATGGCTCTAAAATTGATCATGTTTTTCTGTCATCTGTAATTAGTATAGTAGAGATCAGTTCTAGTCTTGTACAACTAGTACTATTTGTATATGATCAATGTTTAAATAAAGGGAGGTAGAGGCACCTTCTTGGAATTCTTTGTTTACCCCAGGGCTTTGCATCTGATTCCTTGAGTTCTCTGTTTCTGTTTTTCAAATTTGACAACAGTTAATTTTTATGCTTTTTACCAGTTTATTCCTCTGTGTTATACTTTTAAACAAATTGGGAGAGTGAAGTAGTAGTTTATGGAAATGAAAACTGTTACTTTCAGAAGCATACATACTACTTGAATAAAATAGTTAATTCTGAGCCATTTCCTAGGAAACTGTATTGTGTTGAACAGTTGTCAGATGCCTACTCTATTTCAGAAACCAGTTTTAGCTAGAGTATGAAAAAATCATGACATTTAATATGATTAACTTTAGATAAACAGCAGAATTCAAACTTGGTCACAAAGTTAAAAAGTTGTAAACCAGTTAAAAACTTTAAAAAGATATTTAAAATTTGAGAAAAACATTCTAATGAAAAAGTAACTTCTAATACTTTAGAAAAGCAGAATAGAGGGCATTTATTTTGATACACATCTAGTTTCTCTTAATTTTATCTGATGAAATCTTCTAGCTTTGTTGCCAACATTCTGTTTTTCACAATCTCACAAAAATTAAATTTGTGTAACATTGTGTACATAAATTTTGTCTGTTAGAAATAAAGAACAAGAAAAAGTCTAGAAGGAGTATATTTGCTGATAATAAATACCTTAGATTGGAAGGTAAATGTAAGGTTAGTGTCACATTATAAAGATGAATTGATACATAAGGATTAAATAACATATACCATTATTAAGATTTATCTATTTTAGAAACTTGGCAGTGATTACTTTTTCTGATTGGTTAAAGCTTTACGTACTGCCCTGGCTCACAAATACCTTAATTTATTGGAAAGTTGTTATGGCAGCATTTTGAATTTATTTTAGATTATCGAAGACATGTTTACCGCCCAGTACAGGTGCTGAATAATATATCTTTAAACGTTAGTCATTATTTTTACTTTCCTATAGTTACTGCCTTAGTGATTCTTTACAGAGATGCTTATAGCATGTTTCAGAATTTTCACTGAACAAGTTTCATTAAAATTTTGAATATTTTTCTTTTATTAAATCTTAAGTACAGTGCATAATGTTAATCATTATCTATGTATCATTGTAATAATCACCCATGGATTATCACTCATTCCCCTGAAAAGCTATGAACTTAACCTACATATGGTTTTTCTACTTTTTTCTCCCCACCTCCACCTTCTTGTTAACCATGGTAATCATCATCTTGAATTCTGTGTTTATTGTCTTGCTTTCTTTGTATATTTTTGTTGGATATATAGTTCTAAAAGATAAATCTTTTTATTTTAGTTGTTTTTATATAGTTGTATTGATTCAGCTCCTCCCTCCCATGGTTGATACATCCATATTATTGGATATTGCTGTAGTCACTCACTTTGTATTTTTATTATTTTTTATTTTTTTAAGACTTTATTTATTCATTAGAGGGGGAGAGAGAGGGGGAAAATAGAGGGAGAGAGAGAGAAAGGGGGAGGAGCAGGAAGCATCAACTCCCATATATACCTTGACCAGGCAAGCCCAGGTTTCGAACTGGTGACCTCACCATTCCAGGTCGATGCTTTATCCACTGCACCACCACAGGTCAGGCTGTAGTCACTCATTTTAATTGTTGTTGTTTTTTTTTAATTTTTATTTTATTCATTTTAGAGAGGAGACACAGAGTGAGAGAGAGAGAAAGAGAGAGAAAGGGGGGAGGAGCTGGAAGCATCAACTCCCATATGTGCCTTGACCAGACCAGTGCAGGGTTTTGAACTGGCGACCTCAGTGTTCCCAGGTCGACGCTTTATCCACTGCGCTACCACAGGTCAGGCTAATTGTATATTTCATTAACTAAAATATTCACCAACTCTCTCCTTGTTGAATATTTATCCACTCTCTCTCCCTTGTTGGGCATTAATTATTTTCTGGATTTTGTCATTGTGAGCAGAGCTTCAATGGACATTCTGTGTACTTTTTTCTTATATATACCTGTTTCTGTTAATTATATACCTAAAAGGTAAAATTGCTGCATCACAGGGTAGGTGAATGACCAGCTCTTGGAGATGATGCCTAGCTTCTGATGTGGTTGAGCCAAATTATACTTTTTGCATACATATTTATACCTGCAATATGTGAGATAAAAAAGTTCCTTTGTTTATCCATCCTCTTCAACATTTGATATCATCTTTTAATTTTTACAAATCAGAGGCTATAATGTGCTGTATCATTGTGATCTTGATTTGCATTTTCCTGATTACTGATGGAGAACATTTCATTTCTTTTTATGTTTATTGGCCTTTTTTTTTTTTTTTTAAGTTTAGAGGAGGGGAGTTAGTGAGGCAGACTCCCACATGCACCCTGACCAGATCCACCTGACAACCCTGTGTGGAGTCGATGCTTGAGTACCAAGATATTTTTAGCTCCCAAGGCTGATGAGCTGGGACCAGCCAAGCTATCATCAGTGATGGGGGCCAGGCTTAAACCAATTGAACCCCTCACTCTGGGAAGGGAGGAGGGATAGAAGGAGGGGGAGAGAAGCAGATGTCTGCTTCCCCTGTGTACCCTGACTGGGAATCGAACCTGGAACGTCTGCACCAACCTGGCCAACACTGTTATCTACTGAGCCACCGGCCAGGGCTGCCTTTTTGTTTTCAATGGAATTCCTGTTTGTGTCTCTTGCTGATTTTTGCGTTTTTCTCATTTATTTGTAAGAGTTCTTTATATTCATAGTAATCTTTTATGTATGTCCTTAATGTCTTTTCTCAGTTTGTAACTTATCTTTTCACTTTTTATAGGTAATTTGTGTGAGGGACAGTTTTAAATGTTTTACCTTTATGGCAGATATTCAGAATCATTCACATCATTCTGATTTCTGAGCCTGCACTTTATACCTGTTCTAGATTTGTATTGAAAGGCTCAAGTTACTGAGTTTATGGTTTGTAGATTCAGTTATCCAAATGAACAACCACAGAAAGTTTTATAAAATATTGCGTTGCTTAACACATCCTAGACACTCAAAGTTAGTTGACTCAGAGTGAATTTAGAAGCAAAGAAATAGTGAAAATTCTACAATTAAATAGTTCATCAACTGTTCGCTTTACTCCATTATGTGTCTCATTAGTGAAAAATACTTATTACTAGTCATTTTAATATATAATTCATTTGAAGGGCAGTATATTCTAAGTATAGAATTATATGTGAATTGGTTCAGTTATATGCATAGCTTGTCAAAATGCTGAAGTTGGTTAGATTTAATATTAGATATAAAACAATATTATTTTCTTGCAGAATTTGCTGGCATTGACAAACCTGGAATCCTATAGGCAATTTTTGTCATTACTGTGGCATCTTTTGATGAAAAAGAAATAATTATAATTTTAGTCAAATTTGTTAATCTTTTCCTTTATTGTAGTTACCGTTTAAGAAATTGTGTCTTACTCTGGAGTCACCAGATTTTCTACTGAGTTTCGAAGTTTTATTTTTTACATTTAAATGGATACATTTGGAGCTGATTTTTTAATAGGAGTAAAACAAAGGTCTGAGTTATTTTTTAATTTTAAAAGTAATATTTTGTATCAACCTTACAATGTAAATTTAAAATAGAACACTTCAGTTTTTAGGGCAGAAATACTTCTGAATAGTCTTATTTAATTTTTGCAAGTTAGAAGTTAAGATTACATCATACTAGTTTATTTAATAAACTATACCTGAAGTTATTTTTACACAAATCAGTAGCTCATTTTTCCCTTATAGTACCAGTTTGTGTTTCTTCTATTTTTTGTTGCATCCCCAAAGCCTTGGGTCAGTAAAATCCTTGATTTAAACTCTTGTTAGCTACACTCACATTGCCCAGTTGTAGCTTAAACCCTTAATATTTTCTTAAGTTATCCAACAATTCCTCTTCCTTAGTTTTCAGCAAATCACCCACCTACTCACTGCCTCTCCTGAATGACACATAGTATTCAGTAATGAGAGTTTCCTCAACTTTTTCTTCTCTTTAAGATTTCTTGCAATTTTAGTCATCCTTTTTTTTTTTAATCCACTTTTTAGTAAAAATTATTTGATCTTGCTGTGGCTGTACTCTCCTGGACTTCTACTTTCTTTGGAATATCATTTCATACTTTTGTAGGAGGAAGCTTTCGTTCTCCTTGACTCTTTACCTAAAGATTGCACATCTTTTTCTTTCTTAATTATTATTATACTTTTTCTTTAATATTGTTTTCCCCTCAAACTTCATATTTTTAATTATCACACTCCTTTAAAGAAATTTCTTCGTTGTATTTATTTTTTACCATATGTTTCTTAATTTCTTCAAATATAATTTCTGTCCTAGTGTTCTGTTGAAATTATTCTCATAAAAGCATCATTGACCTCCTGCTCATTCTAGTCCTTATAGACAATTTATATTGCTTCAGCTTCCGGTAAGTCTCTTGGTTAGATTAAGCTTCGTGAACCCTGTACAATATTGGCTACTTTTCATTCATCCTATGTCTTTATTTGCTGCTATTGCTTGCTTTTTAAAAAATTTATTGATAACAGCAAGAGAGGAAGGTTAAGAGAGAGACAGGAACATCAAGCTGTTTCTGTATGTGACCAGGGATCGAACCAGCAATCTCTGTGCTTCATTCAGGACAATGCTCTAACCAACCTACGTATCCAGCCAGGGTGCTGTTGCTTTCTTTTCATAACACGTTTCCTAATTTAAATGTTTTACCCTTTTAGCTTTTTTTTTCTTTTTCCTAATTCTTCCGGTTATCTACCAGAATTAATCACCTTGTTTTGTATCAGGGTTGCAGGGAATAGAAACCAATTTAAATTAGCTTAAAGAGAAAAATGAATTTATTAGAAAGCTACTGGGACATCTCACTTAAGAGTAGAATATATAGGTCCCATGAGGACTATATAGGAAAAGAGAGGCTACGTGTTCTCTTATCTCTTTAAATATGTATACTCCTTTATATTCTGTATTCTGGTTCTCCTTTCATTTTGTGGCACTCCTAACTTCTGAGTTTACATTAGTCTACAAGCCTAATGTCCAGAGTTAACTGACTGACTTATACTGTGCCACAATTCTAAATTCTTGAATGAGAAAACCTAATTGACACCATACAGAACATGTATCCTTGAACTAGTCAACTATGGTAATGGGGGAATGGAGTTCTTAGTACCAATATGTACTAATTTGGTTGCAAGGACTCTCCTGTGAGTTAGGGATAGGGGCTGTTCTTTGAGAAAGAAGTATAGGTTAAGGAAGCACTTCTCTGCTTAAACCCTTTTAGTAACTTCTTATTGATTATAGAACAAAATATATTAGACCTTCCATCATCTGGTCCTTATCAGTCTTTTCAGATTTTTCTCCTTATGCATCTTACACTGTGTGATGTTAAACTATTTGCAGTTAGTTCTTGGAATCACACTGCTTCTTTATACCTCTGTATCTTTGCATATGTTTATTTTATTTTATTTTTTTACTAACTTTTAGAGGAAGGGGAGATGTTGGGGGAAGAAGCAGGAAGCACCAACTTGGTAGTAGTTGCTTCTCGAATGTGCCTTGACCAGGCAAGCCTAGGATTTCGAACCAGTGACCTCAAAGTTCTAGGTTGATACTTTATCTGCTGCACCTCCACAGGCCAGGCTGCATATGTTGTTTCTCATTTAAAAAATACTAATATTGATCATCTGCCTGAAAAACTTTTCACAAATTGGACAGTCCTCAAAATTCTGCTAAAAAAATCTATTTATTGAATATATGAATATATTCATATCACATAATCAAGAAAAATTTTACTTAAGATACATTTTTTTAATTTTATTCATTTTAGAGAGGAGACACAGAGAGAGAGAGAGAGAGAGAGAGAGAAAGAGAGAAAGGGGGGAGGAGCTGGAAGCATCAACTCCCATATGTGCCTTGACCAGACCAGTACAGGGTTTTGAACTGGCGACCTCAGTGTTCCCAGGTTGATGCTTTATCCACTGCGCTACCACAGGTCAGGCTCTTAAGATACATTTTTGATAAATAAATAAATTTAGTTATTGGTTATGTAGCATTTTAATCCAGTAACAAATTAGGCTACTTCCCGTGTTGCATCCTCTATTACTGAATGTTACCCAGTATGGCAATTAATTGTGAATTTATATGTATCATTACAACTTTCAGGACAGGAAGTATTGTCTTACTCATCTATATGTCACTAGCACCTGGCATATGGCTTATGCTTGGTAAATGCATGAATAAATAAGTGACCAATTTCTGTGACTGATTTACTACATCTGACTTCTTGGTATTTCTAAAAGTTATTATTCTATTCCTGGTTGCCAGTGCTAGAAATTTGCTGGCCAATTTTGACTACTGTCTTAGGCTCTTCAATTGATTCTTCTAATTATGTAACTTGAATTTAGGTGTGAGACCGTGTTAGTTATCACTGGATGATTTCATTCTTTCTTTTTTTGAATTTTTCCGAAGTTAGAAGTAGGGAGCCAGTCAGACTCCCTCATGCACCCTGCCTGGATCTACCAGGGATTCCTACCAGGGGGAGATGCTCTGCCCATCTGAGGCGGAGCTCCATTGCAACCGAAGCCATTCTAGAGCCTGAGGTGAAGGCCATGGAGCCATCCTCAGTGCCCGGGCCAACTTTGCTCCAGTGGAACCTTGGCTGAGGGAGGGGAAGAAAGAGATAGAGAGAAAGGAGAAGAGGAAGGGTGAAGAAGCAGATGGACACTTTTCCTGTGTGCCCTGGCCGGAAACGAATCCTGGACTTCCACACACAAAGCGAATGAATGCTCTACCACTGAGCCAACATGCCAGGGCCCACTTGGATAATTTCTGTATTTTGGTATCTTACCTCTATGTCTTCAGTCTCATTTTTATTTAGGCTAAGTACAACTACTAGAGTCAGAAGTTGTCTCCAACATTTAGTAATTCCTTATTGTCTGTGAGATATAACCAATGGAAACCTTAAATATAAGACCTAAAGCAAAAATCTTGCTTTACCCAATTCCTAGAAAGCACTTATCTATTTCTATGTCTCTCTTTATAAAGTAGACTTTTCCTTTTGTTTTCTTTGAGATTGGCAATATGGCAGATAATTCTTTATTTCAGTATAATGATAATTATAGAGAAGATTGGTGTTGGTTATAAAAGGTCATAAGAAATAGACCATGTTGAAAAAATGAGTAATATTACTGATAGTAATGTCTAGTGTTGTGTATTTTTAGTTATAAAGCACTTTCACATGTTTTATTTTACTTGGTTCTTAAAATGACCCTTTAAATTAGGGATGGGAAGGGATCATTTTTTTTTTAATGTACTTTTTTTGGTTTGTTTTTATAGGGACAGAGAGAATCAGAGAGAGAGAGAGATAGGGACAGACAGACAGGAATGGAGAGATGAGAATCATCAATCATCAGTTTTTTGTTGCGACATCTTAGTTGTTCCTTGATTGCTTTCTCACATGTGTCTTGAACGCGGGCCTTCAGCAGAACGAGCAACCCCTTGTTTGAGCCAGCGACCTTGGGTCCAAGCTGGTGAGCTCGGGGTCTCGAACCTGGGTCTTCTGCATCCCAGTCCGACGCTCTATCCACTGCGCCACCGCCTGGTCAGGCGGGAAGGGATTATTATACCCAATTTAAAATTGTTCATATTTACTCAGCCAGTGGCTGCTTTAACCTGAACCATTATCTTCTCACTTCTATTTCTCATTTTAGTATTCTCACAATTCTAGTTTTATTAACTTTTAGGGTTTTATTTTTCCTTTAGTTTATCTAAAAAATGACTAACATTTTCAAAGCTATGTTAAAGTTAAAAGTGAATGTGAAAATATATTTTCCCCAAATGAACTGAGAACAACTATAAAGGGAATATATAATTTGTCACCTAATTGTTAATATTCATGGTAGTACCAAAGTTCTTTGTAATATTTTTGCCTCAAAAATATTGTAGAGCTGTGATGATTTCAGCAGCAGTAGTGTATAACTTCTGGAAAGCTTATCATGGTTCAAAGTTTATGTAAAATTTAAAAATCATTAGTGAAGTTGAAAGATGTGTTCTATATTTATTATATTCAAGTTAAAAGAGGCCAGTCATGTTACCCACAATATAGACTTGCAGAGTTAGTGTTATATATGCATGAGATATTTTAGTGCTTTGAAACAATATTCATGTTGTATATATTTTTAAAGGAATGTCTTTCTCCTTGATATTAAAGTTTAGTCTAGCCTGACCTGTGGTGGCGCAGGGGATAAAGCGTCGACCTGGGAACACTGAGGTCACCAGTTCAAAACCCTGCACTGGTCTGGTCAAGGCACATATGGGAGTTGATGCTTCCAGCTCCTCCCCCCTTCCTCTCTCTCTCTCTCACTGTGTCTCCTCTCTAAAATGAATAAAATAAAAATAAAATAAATTAAAAAAAATCTTATAGTGATAAACAGCTTTAAATAAAAAGTTTTTAAAAAACCTAAGAACAAACTTTATTTTATAAGCCATTTTTCACTTGAGTGCCTAAAAAATTTCCTAGAATATACTGCTCACAAAAATTATGGGATATTTCAAAATGAATATGAACGTGCAGATACTCTAGTTCTTTTAGCCTTTCGTATAGTGCATTTTCACCAATGAAATAAAAGTTGGTCTTCCATCTCATTTGCATAATTGAATATCTTTCTTTGACTTGTCGTTTGCTTCTCTGGTGTTCTTGTTTAATTTTAAAAAATGCTTTTTTGAAATCACTTCATAGTCATTTGGAAATATTCCCTAATTTTGGTGAGCAGTATACTTTGTTGTAATATTTGAAGATTTAGTGATAGTGATCGTAGCATTGGGCCTAAACACATTCAGATAGACTTATGAGGCAGAGGGTGACTTCTTTTGTTTTTGTTATCTATATTAATTTTATTTTCTTTTTTTTGTGTATGAGTTATTAATGCTATTAGTATTCTTATCACTACCCTAGTTCTTCCTTTCTATGCTCTTTATAACCTGAAAGCTAGCTGTATTTGTACTCTTCCCTTCCTCTAAACTAGATTTAGTCTTATCTTCTAAGGAAGTTAGAAATAACTGTATACAATTATCAAATAACTGAAGACATTTCTGGGTTTTGTTTTTCTTGTTGCTCAATATGTGACTTGCTCAAGGACAGCTCAATTGCCAGTGCCTAAAACCAAACCAAACAACAAAACACTACAATTTAGGTTTGACACTACAGTACGTTTTCTAGCCTTGTGACTTCTTTTAAAAGAGCTCCATTATGTTCTGTCCAGCAAGATTCTGTTCAAGTAAAATGCATAGCTTTTGGCGTTAATGTGGTAATATAGAACAATTTGATTCATTATAGGGTTACTATAACTTTTTCTCAGCAAATCTGATGTTTCTATTTCTGAGAAGCAGTTTGTTTCCTTTATTGGTGACTTAGATTTCTAGTTGGCTATCCTATCAGAAGTACTTATTTGGTTTAATTGTGATGCTTTCAAAAAATTCAATTGTGGTAAAATGCACGGTTACTTTTTAACCATTTCTAAGTATACTATATTCTGTAGATCAGTGTCATTAAGTATATTTACCCCAGCATAACCAGGCAGTGGCGCAGTGGATAGAGCTTCGGACTGGGACGTGGAGGACCCAGGTTCAAGACCCTGAGGTCTCCAGCTTGAGCGACCCTGAGGTCTCCAGCTTGAGCGCTGGCTCATCTGGTTTGTGCAAAGCTCACCAGCTTGGGCCCAAGGTTGCTGGCTAGAGGAAGGGATTACTTGGTCTGCTGGAGCCCCCTGGTCAAGGCACATATGAGAAAGCAATCAATGAACACCTGAAGTGCCACGATGAAAAATTGATGCTTCTCATCTCTCTCTCTTCCTGTCTTTCTGTCCCTACCTGTCCCTCTCTCTGACTGACTCTCTGTCTCTGTCAAAAAAAAAAAGTATATTCACCCCATTGTGCAACTGTCACCACAATTTATCTCCAGGACTCTTTTCATCTTGTAAAGCTGAAACTTTATACCCATTTATCACTAACTCCGCATTACCCCCCTCCCGGAGTCCTAGCAAACACTTTTCTCCTGTCTATTAATTTGACATGTAAGAGGAAACACAGTATATGTCCTTTTGTGACTGGCTTATTTCACTTACCATTTGTCATAAAGGTTCATCCACGTTGTAACGTGTCAGACTTTCCTTCCTTTTTAAGCCTGAATAATAGTCCA
This sequence comes from Rhynchonycteris naso, assembly GCA_037038555.1. Taxonomy (NCBI): domain Eukaryota; kingdom Metazoa; phylum Chordata; class Mammalia; order Chiroptera; family Emballonuridae; genus Rhynchonycteris; species Rhynchonycteris naso. The sequence continues at coordinate 159,232,987 of CM072997.1, read as the reverse complement.
TTTTACTACATTTTTTTTCATCCACTCATCTGGATGGACACTTGGGTGGCATCCTTTGATGCTTTTCGTGATCAGTAGTATAACATGGTTGTTAGGTAATTGTACCTAGTCATGGTCATTTGCTAATCTGTAACTGTTACTTAATTCAGTAGCCACTAGCCACATATAGCTATTAAATTGTGAATTCAATAAAATGTATTCAGTTACCCTAGCCACATTTGAAGTACTCAGTAGCCACATGTGCCTAATGGCTGCGATATGAACAGTGATAGAACATTTCTATCATTGCAGAAAGTTCTTTTGAACAGTGCTGGATAATAAATGTGCAGGTCTTTTTTAATACCTTGAATATAGAAAAGACAAAAATGTCCCTTGTGGGCTATAGAAATATTTCATTTACATTTTAATAAAGAAATGTATTAGTTTTGTTTGAAGAGTAATTATGTTGTAGTTAGTCCAAATGTTCATGCTTTGACTAGAAAGTGTTAAAATACTTTGTACCAGGTAATTTTGAAATAAACTAGTTATCAAGTGAAGTAGAAGATAATGTCTCAGAAGTTAATATTTTATATATATATATATATATATATATATATATATATATATATATATATATATATATATATATAATTGTATGTGTTTGTATGCATCAAAGATTTACAGAAAAAATGGTTTTAGTTTGAAGTCATATTTTGTATCCATCATTCTCTTAGGGGCATATGTGTTAACTTACATATATTTTTTAGGAGTTGGTGTAGAAAACAGCAAGTGATAATTTTAGTAATTTGGCCAATTTTTTCATGTTGAGATCTTAAAACATCCTCGGAATTCTATATTTTTTAATTTTAATTTTATTTTTTACCCAGGTATAATAGACATTGCATTAGTTTTAGGTATACAACATAATGATTTGAAATGTGTGTATATATATTGTGAAGTGATTACCACAATAAGATTAGTTAATAGCCTGACCAGGTGGTGGCACAGTGGATAGAGCTTCAGACTGGGATGCGGAGGATCCAGGTTCTAGACCGTGAGTTCGCCAGCTTGAGTGCATACTCATCTGGTTTGATCAGGGCTTGCCAGCTTGAGCCCAAGGTTGCTGGCTCGAGCAAGGGGTCACTCAGTCTGCTGTAGCACCCCGGTCAAAGCACATATGAGAAAGCAATCAATGAACAACTAAGGTACCACAACAAAGAATTGATGCTTCTCATCTCTTTCCCTTTCTGTCTGTCTGTCCTTGTCTGCCTGTCTCTCTGACTCTTCTGTCTCTGTCCCAAAAAAAAGGGAAAAAAAATTAATAGTTAACATTGTCATCCCACATAGTTAAAAATTTCTTTTCCTTTGAAGACTTTTGGGATCTATTTCCTTAGCTACTTTCACATATACCATGCAGTATTGTTAACTGGAAATTCTGTTGTCTTTAACATTTTCACTACCACTGCGATTAGATGAAGCCGCCCCCTCCCCCAAGCATCAAATGTCAGCTTTAGGGAACTAGGGGGGCAAGTTGAGTGAGAGAGGTATTTTCTTTATCATTTTGGATTGATTGTATGTTTTTATGAATACCAGTTTGTTAACTGGTCTTTTAAAATTACTCTTTAAAAGATAGCATTAAGATATGTGCTTGTGCTTAGAACAGTTTTGAACCAGCTGGCTATGTTTAGAAATTATTTTAACTTGTTAAATAATTGCTTGATCTTGAGAATTTATTTAAATCTAGCATTCTTAAGCAATTACAAAAACTATTCTTTGCATATATTTGAAACTTTATGCTGAAAGAAAATAATTCCTTATTTCTGAGAATGATTTATATATTTCTTTTAAAAGCAAATACAAAACTGATCTAATTTCAAATTTTAAATTATAAATTTTTCTGTATCTAAACTTTTTACTATTATATTGCATTAATATAGAAATAAATTTCAGTTTGAACTAATAGTAAGGAATAAGAAATTAGCCTGTTTATTCTGATCTTGTGGAAAGAGAAAGGAGTGATATTGACAATAAGCAGCTCTGGAAAAGGGATCTTTTTAGACTTAATTATTGGTACAACAATTAACACCAATTAATGAGCTGGAGTGATAATGAGAAGTGGCTGATAGCTGAGGAGAAGTAGATAATGTTTTAAATTCTCTGTGTGTGTGTGTGTGTATAGATAGATAAAATGATAGAACAAAACAACTTCAATAATCAAGACAGTAAGATAGATTTAAATGGAAAATTATTTTTCTCACTGTAGATTTTCTATTATTTAAATAGAAGAAACAAATAACAAACATTGAGTTCTTTAAAAAGTTACCAAACCAGAATTTCACAGTTCATTATCTGAATACTAACATTTTATTTTCATCAGATGATACTTGCAACAATTTTTTTCTCATATCTGGGCAAGGATACAATTTATTAATTCACTCAGTACAAATGCCTGTTGTATACCCACTATTGTAATCAAATATGAGATATGAGCAAATGAAATTTGGTAATTCTATGTAGTTAAAATGGACACTCATGTCTCAATAGTTCCTAGAGAAATTTTTTTAAAAATTAATTTTAAATATTGCATTATTAAGACATTTATGAGAGAGAAACCCTAACAAGAGGTCAGTTTTTATGATACAGGCATTGCCAACTAGACACCAATGAAAGTTCTTATTCAAACCTTTTATTTGTATAAAAAGAACAGTTCATTTAAGGGCTTGCATTGTTGAAAGGATTCTGTATCAGAATGAAGCCATACAGTTCAAAGTACACTACTTACAGCTTTATAAAACTGATTAAAATTAATTTTTATATTAATAAAAATTTTTAAGTGTTCATAAAGTATAGAGGAAAGGTTACAACTAACATGCCTTCAGGGGTCAGCAAATAATACAAATTAATGAAGCAGGTAAATATAATGGATAGACATACATGTGTGGCACGGATGGGTAAGCAGATATACAAGCATGGTGGCATACACTTCTCAGCTTTGGTCATTTGTTTCCTGTGGGCCTTTATTGCCTTTCATTGGGAGATGTGTTCTGAATTTTAAAATATTTATTTTAAATATTAACAAAATAAGATATGTTTATGGGAACATCTTTGCCACTATAGTAGTTTCTCTTTGTTAAGTAAAATAATGCAGTGCCTACCATATTCAGGTACTATGCTAAGAACTAGGTAAAACAAACAAACAAAAAACATGGGAGTTGGCCACTACCCTTTAGAGTAGCTTTATTCAGTTATACATTTTGGGATGATAGAAAGTTATTTATCCTTTAAGTGGCTATCCAATATGATAGCTACTAGCCATATGTGAATTGGGATTAGTGCAACTGAGGAACTGATTTTATTTAAAATACACACAGCCACATGTGGTTAGTGACTACTGAACTGACAGTGGTACTCTAGAAACTAAATTCAGTTGCAAAGACAATCATGAGAAGTTACCAGGTCAAGATTTAAATTATATTTCAGAACTGTAATGGAAGAGATGGCATGAGGACACACAATTTCTAAGTGAATTGTACCGGCAGTTGCTATAGCACTTCAAAGGAGGTAGTGATCAACTTTAAGATAAACTTGAGAGAGGAGATGAAATTTAAACTGACTCAGGGGATAGGTAGAATTTTATTAAGAGAAAAAGATGTTCTAAGAGACTGGGGTCATGGGAACGAACTGCATGCAGGCAGGAAAAATTAATGAAACCTTTCTATTTTTTATTCAGAAAGGTGCCCCAAACTATGTCCTTTTTGTTTTGACAGGTAAAATATTTAATAGTTAAAGTTGGTTTTGATATTTTTCTGGTTCAAAACTTTGGTCAACAGCTTGAGAATAAGGCATTGAGTGAGCTGTTTTCTTTGTTTTGAGAGAGATAAGAAGCATCAACTCGTAGTTGTGGCACTTTAGTTGTTCATTGATTGCTTCTCATACGTGCCTTGATGGGGGTGAGGTGGGGGACTCCAGCCGAGCCATGTCCATGTCCCGTTGCTCAAGTCAGTGACCATGGAGTCATGTCTATGATCCCACGCTCAAGTCTGCCACCCTGCACTAAAACTGGCAACCTCAGGTTTCAAACCTGGGACTTCAGCATTTTAGGTCGACACTCCATGTGCCACCACTGGTCAGGCGACATTGTACTGTTTTTATTCTTTGAGGTAAACAGCCAAAAAACAGAAAGAGTGTAACTTAAAAAATAGCTTTACTTTTTAGCCTTGGCTGGGTAGGTCAGTTGATTAGAGTGTTGTCCCAGTACTCAAGGTTGCGGATTCAATCCCAGTTAACATACAAGAAACAACCAGTGAATGCATAGATAAGTGGAACCAACAAGTCAGTGTTTTTCTTTCTCTCCCTTTCTCCCTCTTTCTCTCTCTCGCGCGCTCTAAAGTCAATAAATAAAAAATAGCTTTATATCATAGTTACTCTTTTTACTTGGAATATGCATATTTTACCACTTTAAAGCATTTTAGTCAGTCATGTGTATTTCTGTTATGGTGAAAGATAATTTAAATCAAAGAGCTGTAAGGGAAAGCAAATGAAAACTCTCCAGTGTATAGTTTTCATGATGTATCCTGGTTTCAGGTGAAAACTTTTCTGTTTAATAGTTGCTAGATCTTTTCTTTGGGAGAATTATATTAAATTCATGTTTGAAATATTTTGTATTCTGTTTATTCCTGTGTTAATTTAAAGGAATGACTATTAGTTTAGCCTAGAAAATGTTTGGTTAATGATATTTTGTGTAAAAAAAGTGTTTTATGAATTAAAATACACAGAATTCCCTTGTCAGAATGTTTGAGATAAGAGCATATTCTTCATTACCTTGTATAAAAACAGCTGTACCTCTCACTCTGCCTTCCTGCACTTCTGTTCTCTTCTGCCTTGTTGGTTTACTTGTTTAGATTAAATCAAATAAAGCATTTATTATTTTATGTGGCTGATACTTGATGGGCACTCAGGAAATATTCTTTCCTAACCTTCCTCATTTATGGTAAACAACCAAAGTCTTGTCTATTAAAATTTGTAGTGAGAGATACTTTTAACCTGTTAACTGGGGAGTTCCCTTTTTAAGTTTGCAGCATACAACGAGCGCGAACTCTTACACTAGGACGTGTCAGTACGGTCACGCCCGGAGTACTTGGCTTCATATTATTTTTTTTTTATTTATGCTTAAAATAAATGAAAAGGCTATGAGATATATATGTTTTCGTTTATTTATATCTATAGTGTTGGATTTGCGGCTCTTACCCATTTTGCTTTCTTCAGAAAAATAAACATGGTTTAAAGAAAAAGACATTTAACTCCAAAACAATTCTTGTTGATTGTTTCTCTTGTGTGTAGTTCGAACCATAATTTGTGCCCTTTCCGGTGTATAAAATTATATTTTGTACGTATCCAGATTGGCTTTCACTCAAAATAAACAACTTCATTCCAAATCTAGCTCTTTTTGTAGATATATATATTGTTTCCAAGATAAATTCCCTTTCCATAATAAAAGAGATTCATCCACGTATATTTCTCGTTCACATACATAACTTTTAAACTTTTCGGACAAATTATTCATGATTGGATCAATTTTATATGTTTTTTTATTAGATGTGTTAGGATCAAAACTTAGATTGTCTGCAAAATGCAAAAACTTACATAATAATCCAAACCTGCTTTCGTTCATAGTTTCATAAAAAAATGGTGTTTCAATTATTCTTTTTCTTGAAAAATAAGTTTCCAAAGACGGTTTTCCAATTATTCCTTGTTAAATTAGGAGCCCTAGAAAAATCTTCATTTCAGCTTCATCTGTCTCCTTCCATTTGTCGAATTCGAACGTGGTTTTAACTCAGGATTATTATCAAAAAATTGGGCGGCGTACAAATTTGTTTGCTCAGTAATTAATTTGATAAGTTCCTCATCTGGAAACTTCTCCAGATAAAACAATGGAACTTTTCTTTGAGGAGTAGCAAAAGTTTTTCCAGGCTGTGCAGTAAAGGGAAATGGTGGTCTTTCTGCATTTTGAGGTAGCCATGCTTCAGAAACAGTGCTGCTGCTAGGACCAACTTCATCAACTTCTGCACCATCTTCATTCTCAGTACCGCTCAATTCCGTGTTGTAGTCAAAATTACTGTCAGATGACTCAGATGACGAACTCATAATACGTCTCCTTTTTGTACTTGCCAGTACATTGATTTCATCTTCGCTAATATCGCTTTCATTCATTTTATGGATACTTATAAAAATGTATTGTACAATAAAAAGGTTGAAAATCTAAAAAATATAAACAGTAATGCAAAAATAAAAAATATAAGTAAATAAAGTATAATACGAAAATACGTAGGTAAGTGTAAGTACGTACTCGTTGCTGCTCACCCAGAATACGTCCACCACTTTCAATAACGAAATGATACTGACCTTCCCCACGTCTTAAACTCATGTCGAGACACGCATCGATGACTAATACCTTTGTTGTACGCAGTTATGCGCCCCACCTGTCCCAGGGTGCAACATATATTTCGAGGACGTATTCATACGTCTTGCCCGTACGCGCTACTGTTTACGTTGGACGTATTTATACGTCCCGCCCGGTTAACAGGTTAAAGTGCTGTCTTATATTAATAACATTTTACTTACATTCAGGTAGTCTATGGTTTTACTGAACAACCTTGAATTTAATAGACTGAAAATATAATTATGTATGTAGAATTAAGGCTTTCTCTTTAAAAAGAAAACACCTTTATTGAGATATAAATGACATAAAGTAGATGGTACATATTTAAAATACACTATTTGACATACCTCTACATCTGTGTAGCCATCACTAAAGTCAACATAGTGAACATACCTCTTACCTCCAGTTTATGTCCCTTTGTAATCTCACTCTCTTGCCATTACCCCCTTACTCTCAATTCCCAGGCAACCAGTTTCTGCTTTCTATAACTATAGATTCATTTGCATTTGCTAGAGTTTTACATGGAAAGAATCTTACAAAACATCCTTTTTCTTTTTCTTTTTGCATAGCTTCTTTCACTCTACCTAGTGGTTTTGAGATCCCCATGCTGTTGGACATGTATCAGTACAATGGTTTGTTTCTTTCTATTGCTGAGTAATATTCCATCATATAGATATACCACAGTTTGTTTTTCCATCTACCTATCCATGGATATTTGGGTTGTTGCCAGCTTTTCTAGCTAGTGCTAATTAAGCTGCCATGAATGTTTGTGTTGCAAGTTTGTTTTTCTTTTAATGGATTTATGCTTCTATTCTTAGATAAATAATTAATTTTGATATGAAAAGTATCTCATTTAATTGTATCTCCCTGATTATAACAGAAGGTTTGTATATTTTCTTTTTTTTTTGTGGCAGAGACAGAGAGAGTCAGAGAGAGGGACAGATAGGGACAGACAGACAGGAAGGGAGAGAGATGAGAAACATCAATTCTTCGTTGCGGCTTCTTAGTTGTTCATTGATTAATTTCTCATACGTGCCTTAACCAGGGGACTACAGCAGACTGAGCGACCCCTTGCTCAAGCCAGTGGCCTTGGGCTCAAGCTGGTGAGCCTTGCTCAAACCAGATGAGCCCCTGCTGGTGACCTCAGGGTCTTGAACCTGGGTCCTCCACATCCCAGTCCGACGCTCTCTCCACTGCGCCATCGCCTGGTCAGGCTCATTTGTTTATTTTGCCACTCTTAATTCTTTTTCTATTATACACCTGGTTATATTATTCCTTTTCTTTATTTTTATATTTTTCTTAACCAAAATACTGCGGGAAAGCAACTCTAATATTTCACATTTCTTTATCCCAGAGTACTCAGTGGCAAAAGTAATCCATGTATAATTCATATTTGAATTACTAAGGTATTTGGGTCTATCATTGTTCTTACATTTTTCTTTTGATGCATTTTTACTTATTTTGTGTATTTAAGAAAAAGCCAGCCTATTGGACAGTATTGTATAGTATATGGGAACAAAACTAATTGCCATTTGGTTATATTCAGTATCATGACTAACACTAATGCTGGTTGTCAACTAGAGGGGTACTCAAATTACTTATTATTGTTTCCTTGATATGTAATGCCTTAGTGACATTCTGTAGATCTGCAGTGATAGCCTACCTGTTATCCTCTAAGTATAGTTTTTGTGGTTCAGCCTGTCTAGCCTGTAGTTCTTGTGTTAATGTGAATAGAAATAAGGAAACTAGTTATGGGTATTAGCTGATTCTCTGTAGGTTTTTTATCTAACCCCACCCATAATGGAATGTCATTTTATAAACTTTGTTTCATTTGGTAGTAAAAAATTAGATAGCTGTAAGTCTTATGTGACTGTCTTCTTTGGGTTGCTCTTTATACCAGAGGGAAAGTTAGTTTTTTCATTTTGGTGTATGTGACCTGATATTTTGTGATACAATAACAAGTCATACTTCAAAGTGAACAATTCTAAGTTGTTATCAAAATGTAGTTTTGTTTTATTAAATATTCAGTTACATGATAATGCTTCATTAATGGGGAATGAAATATATTTTAAAATAAATTAGTCTTAATCTTTTAAACATAAAACATTAATGTTTAACATTGTTTTTGGAAATTACATTTATGCAATGTGTGTTACATTTGCTGCCTGATTTACATAATATACACAGAAATTTTGACTTTTTCTTAAAGTATATGGTACTCATTCCTGTACCAAGTGGCCATAGTGGTTAATATGTTTTTCTACTTTTTCTCTCAGGTATTACTTTTCATTCAGAATGTCAGCTTTGAGCAGCCATTTCTCTATTCATTCAATAAATATTTACTGAGCACCTTCTGTATTCAAAGTGTTATTCTAGAGACTAGTCATGTAATAATGACCAAAGTATTTATTTAGTGGTGATTAAATTAGCTTTCTCCTCCCAAAAATAATATATGGAGGAGGAGACAGACATTCTGTAACTATATACTTTCAGGCACCCTAAGACCACATTTTGTGAACTGCTGAGCTAGGATAATGAAGGGAAAAAAGCATAACATCCCAAATCATCATTAAAGGAAAAATTATTTACAGGTTTTAAAACATACATAATGTGAACTTTGGTTAAAATTAGAACCAATCATTATTTTAGAAAAACAGTTGAAGAGCATTTTACAAATTTGCTGTGGATCTTAGAGCAAACCAGTAGCAGAACCTTGACTGAAATTTACGTTTTCTCATTCATAATCCTTTCTTTTTCTTTTTTTCTTTCTCTTTCCTTCTCCTCCTGTTTCTTTCCCTCTTCGTTGCCTTTAATATTCCATCTCAGCTTAATTGTTCTAGATATTAATTTAATTGTGAAATGTGTTTCTGAGTTGGGAAGCATGTGAGCTTGAGATTTGTATATGCTGTCTATTAAAATAGAGATAATTTTAAATTATACTTCTGATTGAGGTATCTTTTTTTACCAGTAATAATTTTAGTAATAGCAACTGTAAGATATGATTGGACTGAAAAATGGTTTCCATATTCATGAAGTGATTAAATTATATTTAAATTATTGCTTTGGATATATAGTACTTTTAATAAGAATTATTATAGAATGCTTCTAAGGCACTTTGCAATTGTAGATAGAAATGGGATTATTTGTATAGGGTGTGGCAAAAGTTAGTTTACAGTTGTGAGTACACAAAACAGTTAATAAAGCTATTATAATAATCATAACCTGCATGTTTTTTTTTAATACAAAAAAAACCTACTTTTGCCATACGCTGTACTGGTATGGTAAGTAGATGAACTCTTCACAACTTTCAAACCTATAGGAGTAAAATGAGGTTTGAGGAATAGTAATCAAACTTTGAGGAGGAAGAAACAGTATTTTATGTAATTTTTTATTGCAATATGGAGAAACTAGTTTTGACCTAATTCTTTTACCTAAGTTTTTACAATTCTGCTAAGGTGAGCATGTTTTTGTAACACATTATTGGCTTAAAGTTTGTTTTATATATAGGTGATACTTTATGAGCTTAAAAATTACATTTTTCACGTTAATTTGATCTCTAGTTTTCAAACAAGTTATATTAAGTAGATATTCTACTGTATACTTAAATCTGAGCCACCAACTTACAGGAAGGAGCAGCTTGATCATCCTGTGTCATCAATGTCTGGAATAGGATTTTATTTTTTTAATTTAATGAGAGGGGGGGAGGTTGAGACAGACTTCCACATGCACCCCACCCAGGATCCACCCGGCAAGCCCAGTAGGGGGCGATGCTCTGCCCATCTGGGGCCCTTGCTCTGTTGCAACCAAGCCATTTATTTTAGCTCCTGAAGCAGAGGCCATGATGCCTCAGCGCCTAGGGCAGTGATGGGCAATATTTTGAGCTTGGTGTGTCAAAATTACCAAAAAACCAAGCATAACTCAGGTGGTGTGTCACTTTGAGAAAAACAGCCTAACCAGAAGTCCCAGAACTAGGCACTGTGTGCCAGAGTTCTGTTGTTTTGGCCTGCACACCTCTTGCGCAGAGTGTCTACACTACAGCAAATGTTTTATCCTCAGCTCCTGCACCTGGCCGTGCAGGAGCCGAGGATGAAATGTCCTTCTTGGCACATGGTCCCATACTTCTCTGTTATGCGGCTGCGTGTCATCGAAAATAGCTGCGCGTGTCTGTGCTGACACGCCTGTCATAGGTTCGCCATCATGGGCCTAGGGCCAATTCACTCCATCAAGCCATGGCTGCAGGAGGGGTGGAGAAGGGAAAGAGAGAAGCGAGAGGGGAGGGTTGGAGAAGCAGATGGGCGCTTCTCCTGTGTGCTCTAACTGGGTATCAAACCCCCCAGTCATCCACACGCGGGGCGGACACTCTACCACTGAGCTAACTGGTCAGGGCCTGGAATAGGATTTTGCACATAGTAGATATTTACGGTAATAAATTGTTCCTGAATAAAACAGGCTTTAAAAAGCAAACTTATATGCTAAGTTATAGGATAGAAGCTATATCAGAGTCTCTATATGCCAAAAACTGAATTATCATTTATATCTGATCAGAATGCTGTAAGCTACACCTACTCCTTCCCGTATATGTTTTCCTACATAGTACCTCATGGAATATTATTTTGTAGGAGGAATGTGCTTGCGATTATGATTATTATATACTACTATAAATACTTGTCAAGGGAACTAAGAACACCATATTCTGAGTTAAGAATGGGATATGTATGATTCCTTTAAAATGGTAATAACCCAGGTTTGTTATAAATTACACTGGGGAACAAAACGTTTTACATCCATAAAAACACTTGTTCTTACCTAATTTGAGTGTGCTGATGTCAAATTTGACATTAGTTTTTCTCTGTAAGCTACAGTATTTTTTGATTGTTTGTTTTTGTTTGTTTGTTTTGTTTTCAGGGACAGAGAGAGAGTCAGAGAGAGGGATAGGTAGGGACAGACAGACAGGAACAGAGAGAGATGAGAAGCATCAATCATTAGTTTTTCGTTGCCGTTGCAGCACCACAGTTGTTCATTGATTGCTTCCTCACATGTGCCTTGACCGCGGGCCTTCAGCAGACTGAGCAACCCCCTGCTGGAGCCAGTGACCTTGGGTCCAGCTGGTGAGCTTTTGTTCAAGCCAGATGGGCCCACGCTCAAACTGGCGACCTTGGGGTCTCGAACCCAGGTCTTCCGCATCCCAGTCCAACGCTCTATCCACTGTGCCACCTCCTGGTCAGGCATAAGCTACAGTTTTTTTGCAATTCAAGATTTTAGGTTTTCATCTTATTGTAAAGTTTTCAACATTTAGTTTAACATAATGAAGTAGAATGTCTAATTGGGCATCATCTTTGTGAAAATATAGTAATTTATATAATGCAGTAAATACTAATACACTAAATGATATGATTGCATCAGAATTTGTCAACAATTTTGAAAAAGAACATATTAAAACTTATTTTAATCATAAAATTTGCACAAAACTTATTTAAATTCTATTCAGGGAAAAATTTGTGTTTGTAGCTCTTGCATTTGTGTACTTGTTGAGGACAATTTCGTTTGATGCTCCAGCAGTAGTCACCCATCGTTTAGAGCTGTCAAGAAATAGCCACCATTCTGTTGGACTGTATGTGGTAACACCAAGCTGGCTGAGAAGACTACTGAAATCATGACAGTAAACAAAGTGTTTGTCATTGGAAAAAAGTCCACATTCTTTTTTTGAAGCCTGGAGGCTAATAACTCAGCTGCTTTCTTTGATAGGCCTAAATCTCTTACTAAGTCATTCAATTTGGGTTCGCTAAACTGCTGAGGGGTAAATGACTCCTTGGCATCAGAAGAAGACCCTTCAGATTCTACAACCATTTCCTCATGCATCTTATCAAAATATACTTGATCATCATGTTCACTTTCATTGTCTTTAGAAGAAATAAAACCATTGAAAACTGGAACCGTGAGTGTCTCAGAGTGTGGGATGGGTCATATTGCTGAAGGAATATTAGGATATGCGGTCATATGCCGTTTTTCTTGCTGATGCCCTTTGTATGGATCACACAGAAATAACAGTCACTGCTGTGGTCCTTAGGTTTACGCCAAACCATGGAATACCAAAAGGCATTCCTTTGCATTTTCCTTTTGTCCAGTCACGAAGCATTTCCTCACAATTATGACACACAAAATGAGGAGCCCAGTTCTTGTCTTGATTGCCAAAGGGAACTTGAAAATAGGCAATATATGCACGTGTCACAAATGATGAAATATTGCGTCTTTGACGTTAAAGTGTGTAACAGCCACATATATAACAGAATGTGTCAGGACAATTCTTAGATTTACACCTATTCGAATAAGCCATGATTCAATCTTAAAATAAGAGGGCGTTTTTATCAAATAATAATTTTTTACATTTAAAAACAACTACAATTATGTAAAAGTGATATTTGTAAAACATTAATTACCTTGTGGTTATGTTCAATCCAAGAATCGTTGCCCTTTAACTCCAATTTAAAAACCAATCAATGCATGCCATTAACTAACAAAAAGAAATTAAAATTGCATAAAAACTAGAGCATGCACCAAAAACCTGGTTTTATATTTGGAATCAGCAATGCAGAAATATATAGAAACAGATCTAAAACCTCATTCAACAGAAAAAGGAAAAAAAAATTGTTCCCCAGGTTTTTAATGAATATTATATTAGTATATGATAAAATGTATTTTAAATTAAGATTTTAAGTCAGAATCCATTTAAGACACCAAGTACAAATGACACTTGACTATTTAATACATTTGTTCCATTTTAATGTTGTTGTGCCAATTTAACTTTGATATGTTAATATTTGTGGACATCAGCTTTACAATGAGAAAAATGAATGGTAACATTACTAAAATGTAATTAAACATAACTAAGAAACTTTAATTTTTAGAAATTATTAAAGAAGCTTGTATATTATGTTGAGCATAAATTTAAATATATATGTAATGTTGTTATATATTGAAATATTACCAGGAACGTGTATTCAATTTAAAAATTCTTAACATGTTTTCAATAAAATGTACTCTCAGACTAGAATAATGTTAAGAGGTTGAGAGGCCATTGCCTTCACCTGTATGAAATTTCATACAGAGGCCTTTCATACATTAGATGTCTTTCTGGGAATTCTGCAGCCTTCTGCAACTACCTTCTCAATAATGAAAGCCAATGTTTTTCCTATTAGATAGTTTTCTCTTTAAAAGAAAAATATCATCCTTTCTCATTTTATTATATAACATCATACGCATACCAGAAGGTACATAGAGAGTAATAAAACACCATTTGTTGTATTCACCACCCAGTTAAAGCAACATTACCAATATAATTGAAGACTCCTGGATATCTCTCTTTGGTTATTTCTTCCCCTCCTTATCCTCCCACATTTATCATTCCCACACCAGAAATTATTTCTTGATTAAATCTCTAGCTCTGGATAAAACTTCTCATAATAATTATAAATATTTTTTTTGTGTCATCAGCAGACATGAAAACCAGTATGAAGGGCAGTGGGAACCTTGCATTTGTTTTCATAGGTGACATTTCTATCAAATTGCCAGTAGTATCACATTTTATCATTCAATAGTTTTTAACTTGTTTCAGCCAAGTCACTTGGTTCTTTTATTGTTTCTATTTGTAAACAGTCATTACTTGTGCTTGACTAATTTTACTTCCATATGGTCTTTTTTTGTATTGCCTCTATAGTTTCATTGTTGCCTTCCCTTCTTCAGAGTAACTGACATCTTGCTTTCTATTTCTTCAACCTAACCAGTAAAATAAAACATTTAATGAGGGTTTCTTTTCTCTGCCTTCCCTCTGCTCCCTCCTTTGCTCTGCTCCCTCCTTCCCTCTTCTACATCTTTCTCTCATCTCCCTTTTTCTCTTTTCTCCCTCCTTCCCTCTTCTCTCTCCTTCCCTCTTCTCTCTCATTCCCTCTTCTTCCTTTCCCTCTCCCCCTTTCCTTCCCTACCTCGATCCCTTCTTTCATGTGTCTGTTCGTCTGTTTATCTGTTTGTTTACAATATGGGTTTGCTTGCCTTTTTTTTTTTTTAAACTTTAAAATATTTATTTTATTTTATTTTATTATTATTCATTCTAATGGGGTGACACCAATAAATCAGGGTACATATGTACAATGAAAACAGGTTATCTTATCATTCAATTGTGTTGCATACCCATCACCAAAAGTCAAATTGTCCTCTGTCACCTTCAATCTGGTTTTCCCTGTGTCCCTCCCCTCCTCCCTATTCCACTCTTCCCTCCCTCCCCCCATCCCATAACCACCACTCTCTTGTCCATGTCTCATATTCTCACTTTTATGTCCCACCTATGTATGAAATCATGCTGTTCTCAGTTTTTCTTTTTTTCTGGCTTGCCTTTTATTGTATACTTTCACACAATAAATAAAGCATCTCTGAGCTTTTCCCTTGTAATCATTTCTCTTAACATCTTTTTATTAAGCCCCCAAATTCTTATCATTAAAAAGCTTGAAATAGATGTTACCGTGTTATCTATTTTGTTTATGCTTAGTTATTTAAGAAATAATTAACACTTCAGCACATTGGAGGTTTTTGTGATAAATCTTAGCTGCTCTAAATTAAGCATGACACAAAAGAATTCATTTTAGCTCCATCTTTTCTTCATTTTGATATCTACTATCTTTTGCCCACTTTTTTGGCTGTATTCAGCAATAATAATATATACTCTCCTGGTAGGTAATTGGCTAAGTGGATAAATGTCAGATACTATGACAGAGATTTCTGTATTTTACTAATTTAATCATTGTGTAGTGTTTTGAGACAAGACCTTTATTCTTAATTGTTCTGTGTACTTGTAGTTTTCATTATGTCTTTTGGTTTCTATTTCACAGAGACTAGCTCTGCTTGTCACTTCCCCACCTGCTAGCCTCTATCTTTATTGTCATCTTTACAACCAGAATTTCCACATATTTCCAAAATGCCCCTAGGAGATGATAAAGACCCTATTGGGAAGTTCTGGCTGGGGGAAATGACTTTTAGTTCACATTTAGAGAGGAAAGAAAATTATAATGTATAAGTAACCCTTTTAAAATTATTTTACCCTTTGTTTTTACAAGTGTCAGTTAAAGTCATTAATAAGTGTAAGAAACTATTGTCAATATTTCTTATATTAGGACAAAGAACATGAAACAGGGTTTGTATGTTGTATTTGCGGGGGAGTTCAAGAATAGGGAAGATATCGAATGAAGATCCCCTGCTTTACTCAAGAGTTATGAGTATATATAGACTCTAGGCACTGAGGAGGAAGATTTGCTTTTTTGATAATTTGGAACTTTGCTTAAAAGAGGTATTTTAGGAAGTTAGTTAATCAAGGTTTTATTATATACTTTCTTATGAATATAAAAAAAAAAAGTCTTTTTGCTTACTAAACTCCTAATAAGTAGCTGATAGCTAGAAGGTAAGAGGTTAATAAAAGTCTAGGCTTACTTGGGTTCTGAACTTGGAGTGCTTGGATGGACTTACGCATATCTGTATCTCTTTGAAACCTCATGCCAGTGTGTGTGTGTGTGTGTGTGTGTGTCTAGTGCATGTGGAATTTTCTGTGAGTCCATTGCTTTCATTGCGATTCCAGAGTAGATCTGTAATCTCTGCCCCCCACCCACAACCCAGTTCTAGTTTAAGAACCACTGGTAGGGGGAAATCTATCAGTGAGATTAAATGCTCCTAGAGTTATTGGTAGCTCTAGTACCTGTCATTTGATAATAAGCCTTCTGGTTTAGAATATTGACAAGGTAAAATTATTTGTGTTTTAAGCATATAAAGTTCTAAGAATTTAGAATGTGAAGGTAAAATAACAGGAAAATTAAGTAGCCATTAAAAGGACAATTACAAAATTTATATTTTACTTACTGTATAATTTTCTATTGTGCTAGAATAGGTGTGTGACTTAATTGAAAAACCATGCTTAATGACTGAAGGCCCTTTCTATATTATAAACATGAGGACAGTCTTGATTTCCGAATCTGGATGTCGTTTCCTAATCCCTTCTTTTTCTTTTGCCTGAAATACTCTGAAACTAAAGCTTTTTTATAGGGGTGGGGGTGTAGGTAGAATTTGGGATTTGAATATAGGGGATTGCTATTCTACTTGTGAAACTTGACGTATATTTTTTTATCTTGAAATTCTTTTTATTCTTTTTATTTTTTTAATTAATTTTAATGGGGTGACATTGATAAATCAGGGTACATATGTTCAGAGAAAACATCTCCAGGTTATTTTGACATTTGATTATGTTGCATACCCATCACCCAAAGTCAAATTGTCCTCTGTCACTTTCTATCTGGTTTTCTTTGTGCCCCTCCCCTCCCCTCACCCCTTCCCTCTCCTTCGAAATTCTCAAAATAATATTTGTTGATTGGCTCTGATGTGCCAGATACTGCCTCTGCTATTACAGAGCTGGCCTTATTACCTTGCAAGGAAGACAGAGTCAGGTATGATAAGGATTGTGATAGAGAAAGGGTGCACAGGCGCTATGGCTCCCTCACAGGAGCACCTAAGCAATGATTGTAAATAATACTGCATTTTTACCTATAGTGTCCACATGGTCATTGTGAGTACATAAAAGTACAATTGATTTTTGAGTATTCTGTATCCTGTGATACTGCTGAACTCTTATTCTAGGTCCTAATAGGAGTTTCTGGTAAACCTCTTGAAATTTTCTGTGTAGATGATCATGTTATCTTCTAATAGAACAGTTTTATTTCTTTCCAATTTGTATGCTTTATTGTCTTATTAAAGTGGTTAAAATGCCTAATAGTGTGTGAATAAAAGTGCTGAGAGCAGACACCCTTGTCTTGATCCTGACCTTAGGGGAAAGCATTTAGTCTTTCACCATTACAAATGATTTAGCTGCAAAGTAGATTAGATTTCTCCTCTAGTCCTAGTTTACTTAGAGTTTTTAATCAGGAATGCCTGTTGAATTTTGTTAGTTGCTTTTTCTGCATCAGTTAGTATTATCATGTGATCTTTTCATCTTTATTCTGTTGACATGGTAAATTGTACTGATGGATTTTTAAATGTTGGACCAGTCATCCATACCTGGAATACACACCCTCTTGGATTGTAATGTATAATTTTCTTCATTGCTGAAGTCTGTTTACTTTTATTTTGTTGACGATTTTACATCTAACTACAGGAGAAATTGGTCTTTGTGTTTATTTTCTATATCTGAGTAATGTTGATCTCAAAAGAAGTTGGGAAGTAATCCTTCTTATTTTCTGGAAAATATTGTATAATAGTTATAGGACTGTTCAGATTATGTATTTCTGAAATCAGACAAGATCGGACACGTTCACGGTGGTATGGCCATAGACTAGATTATGTATTTCATATTGGGTGACTTTTGGTGATTGGTACTCTTTGAGAAGTTGGTTCATTTTAAGTTTTTTATTTCATATGTCTACAGTAGATTTATTTTTAGTATTCCCTTATTCCAATGATTTTTAACCGATGTGCCATGGCACACCGGTATGCTGCAAGAATTTTTAACACATGCCATACCTGACTAGTCAGGGGCACTGATCTCTTTACTCTTGATGATCAAATCATAAAGTGACAAGAGCCAACACAACAATAGCTATCCACTGTGAATGAATCAAAATTATACCTATTATTCTTGTCAGTTCAGCAAAAAATACTCTATATATTTTGCTATACTGCAGAATTTTAGTAATTGGTTTATAGGTGCCATGAGATGAAAAAGGTTAAAAATCACTGCCTTATTCTTTTAATGGCTGGAATATTTATAGTTATATCACTTGTTTGATTCCTGTATAGTATTTTGTGTCTTTTTATCTTTGTCAGTCTTGCTAGGGGTTTATCAATTTCACTGACTTTTCAGATAGTTAACTTTTGTTTTATTTATTTATTTTTCTTATTTTTAATTTCATTGATTTAATCTTTTATTGTTTCTACCTTTTGCCTGCTTTGGTTTGTTTTGCTCTTCTGTTTTTAGTTTTGAGGTGGGAGTTTAGCTATATTCCACAGTTTTTGCTACTTTGTATTTTCATTTTTATTCAGTTCTGTTTTTTATTTGTTTGGTTTTTTTTACAGGGACAGAGAGAGAGAGAGAGAGATAGGAACAGACAGACAGGAACGGAGAGAGATGAGAAGCATCAATCATTAGTTTTTCGTTGCCGTTGCGACACCATAGTTGTTCATTGATTGCTTTCTCACATGTTGCCTGGACCGCGGGCCTTCAGCAGACCGAGCCACCCCTTGCTGGAGCCAGTGACCTTGGGTCCAAGCTGGCGAGCTTTTGCTCAAGCCAGATGCGCCTGTGCTCAAGCTGGCGACCTCAGGGTCTCGAACCTGGGTCTTCCGCATCCCAGTTTGACGCTCCGTCCACTGCGCTACCGCCTGGTCAGGCTCAGTTTTCTGTATTTTTAAAATTTTTTTCAGCCCTGGCTTGTGGCTCAAGTGGATAGAGTGTCAACCTGGCATGTGGACGTCCTGGGTTCAATTTCTAGTCAGGATACAAAGGAGAAGCAGCCATCTGCTTCTCTTCCATCTCTCTCCCTTCTCTCCCCCATCTCTCTCCCTTCTCACCCTCTTCCTCTCCTGCAGCAAGGGACTTGATTGGTTTGAGCGTGGCCCCAGGTTTTGAGGATAGCTCCATTGGAACGCATCAGCCTCAGGCGCTAAGGATAGCTCTGATCGGGTTGCCAGGTCGATCCCAGTCGGGGTGCATGTAGAGTCTGCCTCACTGTCTCCCCTTCTCTCACCAAAAAGAAAAAAGAAAAAAAATTTTTTTTCTTGGGTACTTCATCTTTGACCTATAGGGAAGAAGTGCGTTTTTAAATTTCTAAGTGTTTGGAAATTTTCTTATTGTTATTGACTAGTTTGATTCCTTTATTTGCCAGTGAATATATACTCTGTATGTTGAAATTCTTTTGTTTTTGTGACCCAAGTTGTGGTCTGTCATGGCGAATGTTTCATGAATGCTTAAATAAAATACATATTCTGTTCTTGTTAGGTGAAATATTACATAAATGATGATTAAAGTCTTATTTTGATGATGTTGTTCTTCTGCCTTCTTGCTGGTTTTCTCTGTGGTACTTCGGTCTTGCTGAGAGAGGACTGTTGTAGTCCCTGACTATAATTTTATATTTTTCCTCTAAGGTTTATCAGGTTTTTTTTTTTTTTTTTTGAAGTTCTATTGTTTTCACATTTAGGGTTGTTGCTATGTCTTCTTTGTGGATGAAATCTTTTATCATTCTGTATTGACCCTCTTTTGTCCTAATAATTCTCTTTGCTCTGCAATCTACTTTTTCTGATAGTAATACAGTATAGCCACATTGCTCTTATTTTTGATTGTTTATATAGCATATCTACCTTTTTCTATCTACCTATGCCATGATATTCCAAGTTAGGATCTTGTAGATAGCATATAGTTAGGTCATATTTTTTTCATTTCACTGTGCCAATCTTTTTTATTTTTATATTTAGACCATTAGCATTTAAAATAATTATTGATACGTAGGAGTTTAAGTCTGTTACATTATTGTTTCCTCTGTTTCTTCCTCCTCTTTCCCTTTTCTTGCCTACTTGTGGGCTACTTGAACATTTTAGAATTCTATTTTATTTATAATGTTTATATGTCACCTGTTTTGTTTGTTTGTTTGTTTTTAAGATTTTATTTACTGATTTTAGAGAGAGAGAGAAAGGAGGGCGAGGAGCAGGAATCATCAACTCATAGTAGTTACTTCTCATATGTGCCTTGACCGGGCAAGCTGGGGGTTTTGAATTGGCTACCTCAACATTCCAGGTCATTGCTTTATTTACTTGCCACCAGAGGTCAAACTGTCACCAGTTCTTTTATGTGGTGTCTTCATTATTACAATATTCATTTTTGACTTACTAGAGACTATTGCTATTGACATTTTACCACTTCAGATGATACGTAGAAATCACTTCTATTCAAGCCCCTTTACTCTCTCAATTTAAAAATAATAATTTTCTTGTTTCTTACATGATGTGCACATCAGATGATCATACAAAACTCATAAGGAGAATGTTATTTTATCTTCTCTGTTTCTGAAGTTACAGACCTTCTTTAGTAATCCTTTTTCTAATTTTGTGAAGTTCTTTTAGCCATTCTTTAAAAATAGGAGTGCTGATTTCTCTTAGTGTCTGAGAATGTCTTTATTTCCCTTTAATTCCTGTTGGATATTTTCACTAGGTATAGAATTTGTGATTGACAGTTCTTTGCTTTCAACATTTAAAATGTTATTCTGCTTTCCACTGGCATCCATGGTTTTTGTTGAGAAGTGCATTATTTCTCTTTAGTTGCTTTCAAAAATGTCTTCTTTGTAGTTTTTGTAACTTTGATTTGATGCATTTTGGTTTTCTTTGTATGTCTTTGCATTTATACCTTTTAGGATTTGCTTAACTTCTTAAATCTGTAAGTTTATGCCTTTTGCCAAAATTTGGTAGTTAGCTGTTATTTTTCAAATATTTTTTAGACACACACTCTTGCAGTTTTCCTAAAGAGGGACTTTAGTGACACAGATGTCAGATCTTTTCTTAATATTTTATAGCTGTCTGTGGTGTAATCACTTTTTTCAGTATATTTTCTTTCTGTTGTTCAGATTGGCTAAGTTTTATTCATCTTCTTTCACGTTTAATAATTCTTTTGTCTTTTATCTCCAATCTACTATTGAACCCATCCAGTCAGCTTTACATGTTAGTGTATTTTTCAGTTCTCTAATTTTTAGGTTGTTTTTATATCTTTTATTATTTGCTGAGCTTATCTGTTTATTTATTTTAAGAATGTATAATTGTTGAAACATTTAATAATGGTTGCTTTAAAATCATGGCCATTTTTAGTATTTTAAACATCTGAGACATGTCAGTTTTGGTATATATTTACTATCTTTTTTTCATTCAGTCTGTCATTTTTCTGGTTCTTGAGTAATTTATTTTTAATTTTTTAAAAAAATTATATTCTGGACAGTTTGGCAATCATGAGAACCTGTGTTTTATTTAAATCTTCATTTTAGCAAGTAATCACTCTGTTTAACTTTAGCACATAGATCCTGGCCTACTTTTGTGGGCTGTGGTTTCAATGATAACTTACTTTCAGATTTCAGAGCCTTTGCAGGGTAATTCTGGTTTGCTTTGTTGTGTACTACCTGAAAGTCACTCTGAAATCCTGGGATTCATGATTTAGTTTATTTCTCAAACCTTTTTTGTATATTAATTTAGTCATCTTAATGTCTAGGTTGGTTCTGCCAAGTCCTGTTTCGGCCCAGAACTTTCTATACAGGCTTAAAAAATTCTTTCTTCCGCCTGACCTGTGGTGGCGCAGTGGATAAAGCTTCGACCTGGGAACACTGAGGTCGCCAGTTCAAAACCCTGCACTGGTCTGGTCAAGGCACATATGGGAGTTGATGCTTCCAGCTCCTCCCCCCTTTCTATCTCTCTCTCTCTCTCTCTCTCTCTCTCTCTCTCACTCTGTGTCTCCTCTCTAAAATGAATAAAATAAAAATTAAAAAAAAAATTCTTTCTTCCAGTTCTCTCCAGTACCCTCTTCTACTTTACTCTCTTATTGGGGTAGTGAGGTACACTGTTTGTCCCTGTTGGATAGGAGTGGAATTCTTGACTTAATACCACTTGGTTTTCACTTACAACACACCACTGGAAAGGGTGTTGCCACGTCAGACTACCTGCTACTGCTAGATAGAGGGCAAACCCCAGAATTCCATTTATTTTCTGATGATACTATGAGAGTGTCATCCTATGTCATCGCCTACTGCTAGATGTGGGGATGGGTCTCTCCTGACACTAGATTGTTAGGACCATCACCCTGACTGATCTACTCATGTCACGTTGTAGTACAGATTCCCCAATTGGTCTCTGCTTATGCTGCCCTGGGAGGGAAGGAAAGCCACATACCAAGCCCTCTGCTACCTCATTGTGGGAAGAAGGAGACCACACTTTTTACTTGGTCTCTGATTATGTCTCTTCATTGGTGGAAAAGAGGACCCCCATTCTGTACCCTGATAGTGTCAGAGAGCAGGAGTTCAGCATGTTCACTTCATACCTATTGGCAACACATAGGCAGAGAAAGAGACAATACCCTGGACCACGTGATGCTGCCAGATGAGAACTCAGACTCTCCATTCAGTATCCCAACATGGAAAGATAGCGTACAGATATGGTGCTTCGTGGGATAGTGTGGCTGTTGTCAAAAGGATTTTTTTTTGCACTTTGGCTTTGGAGGTTCTGGGTTGCGGGCATCTCTGGCTCCCAGAGAATTTGCCACCTTGTCTTCTTCAAGACCTGAAGTCCCTAACTGGTCTGCCTTCTTTCTACACTTCAGACTTAGGATTGTCTTTATTTGTTTAATAATTTTTAAATTTTAATTACAGCTGACATATTATTATATTAGTTTTAGGCACACAGCATAGTAATTAGACAAATAACTTAATTTGATCACTCTAATAAGTCTGCTACCCATCTGACACCAATACATAGTTATTACATTATCGACTGTATTCTCTCTGCTGTAATTTATATCCATGTGACTGTTTTTATAACTGGCAATTTGTCCATCTTAATCCTTGCCCCTTTTTATACCTTTTCCCCCAACCCATCTGGCAACCATCAAAATGTTTTCTGTATATATGAGTTTGTTTCTATTTTGCTTTTCTATTTTGTTTTCCAGGTGCCACATATAAGTGAAATCATATAGTATTTGTCCTTTCTGAGTTATTTCACTTAGTATAATACCTTAGGACCCATACTACACCCGCTTTATCCATTTTTTTTACTAAGGGACACTTAGGTTGCTTCCATATTTTGCCTATTGTAAGTAATGTTATGGTAAACATAGGGATGCTTATATCTTTTTGAATGTGTTTTGGGCATCTAAGGATAAATACTCAGAAGTGGAATTGCTAGGTCCTTCTTTGTCTTTTGTTACAGCTTTTGTTTTAAAGTCTGTTTTGTCTGATATAAGTATTGCTACCCCAGCTTTTGTTTGTTTGTTTGTTTGATTGATTGCTTTGTTTCCATTTGCATGGAATATCTTTTTTTTTAAAGATAACTTTTTTGTTGTTTTTTTATTTTTTTTTTTACAGGGACAGAGAGAGAGTCGGAGAGAGTGATAGATAGGGACAGACAGACAGGAACGGAGAGAGGTGAGAAGCATCAATCATTAGTTTTTCATTGCTGTCACAACACCTTAGTTGTTCATTGATTGCTTTCTCACATGTGCCTTGACCATGGGCCTTTTGCAGACCGAGCCACCCCTTGCTGGAGCCAGCGACCTTGGGTCCAAGCTGGTGAGCTTTTGCTCAAGCCAGATGGGGCCGCGCTCAAGCTGGCGACCTCGGGTCTCGAACCTGAGTCCTCAGCATCCCAGTCTGACGCTCTATCCACTGCGCCACCGCCTGGTCAGGCTGGAATATCTTTTTTCATTCTTTTACTTTCAGCCTGTGTGTGTCTTCTTTTGATCTTGATAGGAAGGAGTCTCTTGTAGACAGTATATGTATGGGTCTTGTTTTCTTATCCATTTAGCCACCCTGTCTTTTGATTGGAGCATTTAATTCATTTACATTTAAAGTAATGGTTGGATATGTAGTTACTGCCATTTTATTATACATATTTTCATCATTTTTTTCCTTCTTAAAAAAGTCCCTTTAACATTTCTTGTAATACTGGATTGGTGCTGATGAACTCTTACCTTTTTCTTTTCTGAGAGCCTTGCTGAATAGAGTAATCATAGTTGTGGATCTTTGCTTTTCTTCACTTTGAATATTTCATGCCAATTTCTTCTGGCCTGCAAAGTTTCTCTTGAGAAGTCAGCTGACAGTTTTATGGGAGCTTCCTTGTACACAACTGACTTTTCTCTTGCTGCTTTTAAGGTCCTTTCTTTGTCTTCAACCTTTGCCATTGTTTTTCCTTTCTGTCGAATTTGTTGGGGTGACACTAGTTAACAAAATTATACAGGTTTCAGGTTCCAGTTCTACAACACATCATCTGCATACTGTATTGTGTGTTCACTACCCAAGTCAAGTCTCCATCACCATTTATCTCACCTATACCCTTGTCCACCTCTCCCCACCGCGTCCTCCCCCTAGTAATCAACACGCGATCTTTGGCATTTTAATTATGATGTGTCTTGGTATGGGCCGCTTGGGTGCATCTTGTTTGGGACTCTGTGTTTCCTGGACTTGTATGTCTATTCTCCTTCTGGTCCCCATCATGCTAATGTTGGTATGGTTGATGTTGCCCCAGAAGCCTCTTAGGCTATTTTTTTTTTTTAATTGTCTCTCTCTCTCCCTCTCTTTTTCTCTGCTGTTCTATTGGATGTTTTCTGCTACCTTGTCTTCCTAATCACTGATTCGATCCTCTGTTTCCACAAATCTACTCTTGATTCCCTCTAATTTATTCTTCATTTCAGTTATTGTATTCTTCATTTCTGACTGGTTCTTTTTTCCTATCTTCATTTTTACATTGCCTGTCTCTTTCTTAAAGTTTTCCATTCTTCCCTAAATTCATTGAGTGTTTATAAAACCAGTGTTTTGAACTTTGCATTGCTTGTCTTCATTTTGTTTATTTTCTTTTCTAGAGTTTTATTCTGCTCTTTCATTTGGGACATATTTCTTTGTCTCTTTATTTGTGAGCCTCCCTGTGTTTGTTTCTATGTATTGGGTAGAATTCCCATATCTCTCGGTCGGTAGAGTGGCCTTAAGTAGTAGGTGTTCTGTGGGGTATAGTACTGTGGTTTCCTTGGTCACCTGAGTAGGGTGCCCCAGGTGTGTCCCTTATGTGGGTCCTTTGTGACCTCCTGTTTTAGTTGAGCCTGGATTGCTGATAGCAAGTCATTGGGAGGAATTGACCCTCAGGCTGATTGGCTGTGAAGAGTGGCTGTGAGAAACTGTTGTGCAAGGGCTTTCCGTACAGAGAAGGATTTGCTTCAGTGAGGCTCTGGTGCCTGCTGAGTCAGCCCTTTGGGTGTATCATGTATAGAGTGTGGTCTGATGCTGGCCACCAGGTTATATTGGTTTTGGAGCCTCTTAGGAAGGGTTCTGGGCAGGCTAAAGTCAGCTACTACCTGTGCCTTGGCCTGGGGCCACCTGGTATGAGCTACAAAGTGACCTGCAAAATGTTGTCACTTGTGCAGTACTTGATACTTGGAGGAAGCTAAATTGAGAACCAAAACCAACTGCCGTAAGTGCCAAGCTTGAAACTGCTTAGCAAGAGAAATGCGGCACACTGAGGCCAGATGCTGTTGTTTGGGGTTTGTGAACCTTTTAGAGATTTCAGTAAAAGAAGAGACAAGCCATTTGTATGGAAAAAACTCTTTGGATGAGCCCAGCAAGTTGGGTGGGGCTAGTGTCTCAGAGAATCACCAGGTCAGGCGAACCATGTTAGGTTGATGGAGGCTCAGATACTGACAGCTCCTGCCTGCAGGCTGGGTGGGGGGAGGGCTCAACAAAGGAACAGTGGCTTCTGACTGGTAGAAAGCTGCCCTTCTAGCCCTTGTCTTGAAGACAGACAATTCAGTTTCTCTTTTATGTCCCTGGTGCCTTTATAGCTGCTACCCTGGTACTGGAGCTCAGAGCCAGTGAGTCTGTCAGTAAGTATGTCTGTGTGTGGGTTTTTTAAGAGGAATACTTGAGACTCCAGCAGCCTTTAGTCTCACTCAGCCACAGTCCATGCTGATTTTTACAGCCAGAGTTATGGCAACTTTTCTTCCCAATACTGGAACCCTGGGCTGAGGGGCCTACTGTGGGGCTGAGACCCCATTGCCTCTCAGAACAGGGGAACGGGTGGCAGGGAGACTCTGCTGCCAAGATATCCCTCCTGATTCTTAACTGCCATAGATGGGTGTGGGATCAGCCTGTTCTGAGTCTTCCCCTCTCAGACCAATCTCTGTATATCCTGTTATAGGACTTCTATTCAGCTGGTCTTCAGGATGTTCTCGGTGATGTTCTGTGATTTAATTATAATTTTGATGTGGTTCTGGGAGGAGTGCAACACAGTGTTTACCTCTCTACCATCTTGACCAGAACTTCTGATTGTGAACTTTTGTGTCTAGAGCAATGATTTTCAAACAGTGTGCAGCAAGAATTTTTAAAACATGCAGTACCTATTTAGTCAGAGGCTCTAACCTCTCTTCCCTTAGATTTTCAAATGAAATCAGCCAATACTACAATAGCTGTCTTTTGTGACTGAATCAAAATTATACCTTTCTTTTTATCAGATTGGCAAAAAATATATATTTTGGTGTGCTGCAGAATTTTGTAATTAGTTTACGTGTGCTGTGATGAGATAAAAAGGTTGAAATTGCCCATCTTGAGTATTTAGTTGTGGTTATCAGGCATGAGCAGAAAGAAATGAGCGTATTATTTCGTCTTGTCCAGAATCCGAAGTTTGACAGGTTTAATTTTTGTTTTAGTTTCATGAGCAGGGGCATTTCTTTCTTTCTTTCTTTCTTTCTTTCTTTCTTTCTTTCTTTCTTTCTTTCTTTTTCTTTCTTTCTTTCAATTTTTCTTTGATTTTGAAGGAGGGGGTTGAGGGAGAAAGAGAGAGAGAGGAATGAGTGCATTGTTTCAGTCAGTTCCATTTAGTTTTGTACACACTGATTACTTCTCCTATGTGCCCTGACCATGTTTCAAACCCATGACATTTGGCACACTGGATTTTGATGCTTTATCCATGGAGCCACCCGGCAAGAGCCTCTGTCATTCTTACCTTTGGACAACTCTTAATCATATCTCAGGTCTCAGAATAAATATTACTTCCTCATTAAGTCTTAGAAAGGCTATTTTCAATATTTTAATCTAAATTATAGATGGAATTTTTTAATTTTTTATATTGTTTTACTGCAGTTATCTCACTTTTTAATTATTGTTTACTTATTTAATGTGTCTTCCTAATAGATCTAAGCTCCTTGAGTTTATGGGACTTGTCTTTTTTTAATATTTGATTTTTAAGAACAGTTTTAGATTTATAGAAAAACTGAAAAAATAGTAGAGTGTTCCCACATGCTACAGACTCATTTTTCCATAGTATTATGAGTATCATAATGTGAATAATGGTTCATTTGCTATATTTAATGAACTTTATTAGGAACTAAAGTTCATACTTTCCTCCGATTTCCTTAGTTCTTATTTTTCTGTTCCAGGATCCCATCTAGGATGCTGTGTTACATTTAGTTGCCATGTCTTGTTAGGCTCTTCTAGTTTCTCAGACTTCAGACTTTTTTTTTTTTTTTTTAATGATCTTGAACGTTTTGAAGGGTACTAGTTTGGTATTTTGTAGATGCTCCTTTATTGGAATTTGTTTGGGTTTTTTTCATGATTGGACCAGAGTTGTGGGTTTGGGGAAGGTAAACTACAGTGTTAAACATGGTTTTCATCATTTCATATCAAGTGTGCATGATATCAATATGATTTATCACTATTGATGTGAACTTGGATTACTTATCTGAGATGGTGTATGTCACATTTCTCATTACTATAGTTACTCACCTTTTCCTCCTTTTCCTACTGGACACTTGAAAAGGAAGTCATTGATGCAGCCTACACTTAAAGAGTGGGTAGTTACACGGGCAGGATATCTACCGTATTTTTCGCTCCATAAAACACTTTTTTCCCCAAAAAGTGGAGGGGAAAATGCCTGTGCATCTTATGGAGAAAATGTTCTTTTTTTTTTAGTTTCTGTGGGGCACTGCGCCGGTAAACATATGTAGGATGAGCACAAGCAGGAGTGTAATCATGCCCGCCACTGTGGCGTGCGGAACCCCTCCATCTGCTGAGTGATTTCCTGGCTTCAGTTTCCCCAGTTGCATGCAGCACGGGAGGGAAGGCAAGCGACTTTGTGTGGGCGCATTCATCTGGGTTCATGGAGGGCAGATGTGAGACACGTGCTGCAGCCAACAGTGGCAGGCTGCGCTGCAGCTGCTGGAGCTCTGTTTGGAGTGCTGAGGTCACTTGCTGCCCTATTAGTGCTTGACCAGTTTAGAGCACATATTAGTGAAACCACACAAAAAATCTCTAAAGAAGTGAAGACTCATCTAGCTGTCATTCCTGAGGTCTTACCAGCCAGTTGCACCTCTCGACATTTCCATCAACAAACTTTTTAAAGTCTTCATGCGAGAAATATGGAGCAAATGGATGGCTGCTGGTAATCATGATCTAACACCAACTGAACAAATGAAGAGACCCACTGTCACTCAAGTTTGTGAATGAGTGAACACATCATGGCAGTCAGTGAAGAATGAGACCGTGGCACGGTCATTCAAAAAATGTGTGTAAAGCCAGTAGTCGCGGCCAGGATCACAGCCGCCTGACCGGTGCAGGTTCGCATTGCATTCGAACAGTCGGTAATGAAACACAGGAGCCAAAAACTGGTGAGCCATCAGCTTTAATTCTAGCTTGCACCCGGCGGGCAAACAAAAACACACACTGGGCTCCAAAACCCACACATTCAGTGCTCACAAAGCTACTGACTTATCCGAGTTTCCTAGAATCAAAGCCTTCCAGCTCACCAGACTTATTCACCTCTGTTTCCCATCTCCTCCTGCACAAACTCTTAACAAACTGGCTTCTTTCTCAGCACTGCCATCTTGGCTACTTCTCCTCCACATGGCCTTAATCTGCTCTCCTCTCTCATACCAACCTCAGGAACTCAGGAACCAAGAGCGAGAGCAAGCTCCCAGACTGCCCCAGTTTATAGCACAGAAAATCCAAACCTTTAATCCAATTATACATAAAGAAAGTCTCTGATACAAAGCCACCCATCTGAGGCATAATGGGATTCCCCAAGAGAGTGCACCACCCTACATCATCCAATCAGTCAAGGGTGTGGGGAAGTGCTTACTCTTAAACTAAGCCTTAGGCTATGACGACCCAGCCTGCCCACAGCCTGTTCCAGAACACACATTAATATCAACAAACTTCCATGTGGGCAGCGCCATCTTTAACAAAGTGAGCATAATATATTTTATCTGCCCAACAAATGTGGCATTAGCAATGCCTTAGATGGCACTGAAGATGGTATCATATATGAAAATAGTGAAGAAAGTGATACCAGTGATTGAGAGCAACTAAACTTCTTAAATTCTGACACTAGAGATGAGTTCCTGGGGTTCCCGGACAACTAGAAGAGTATTTGAACATTAAAGTCTCTTCTTATTTGTTAATAACAGTGCTAATTATTGTTAATACTGCTGTTGAGTTTACATTGTTGAAATATTGTGGTATATTTTATTAAATATTTTAACACCATTTGGTTCAGAATTTTTTTTTTCTTATTTTCCTCTTTAAAACTCTAGGTGTGTCTTATGGAGTGAAAAATATGGTATATAACTTATTTTGAATTATTCTATACAGGAGATTTATCTCCTCTGCCATTTACGTACTGTCATTTTATTCATATCAATATGGACTGATACTTAGTTTATACTTTGTATTGTAATCCAAAACTACATTTTTTTTTGTTGCTTGTTGCTAAAATTGTTCCAGCTTTATCCAGTAGAGTCTCTTTCAGCTGGGTCTTGTGTCCCTTTGACTCACCACCATCAGTGTGGCATTTTTTTGTTTTGTTTTGAACATTTTCTTGCACTATAAGATACTCAAGGCGCCTGACCAGGCGGTGGTGCAGTGGATAGAGCGTTAGACTGGGATGCGGAGGATCTAGGTTCGAGACCCCGAGCTCGCCAGCTTGAGCGCGGGCCCATCTGACTTGAGCAAAAGCTCGTCAGCTTGGACCCAAGGTCGCTGGCTCCAGCAAGGGGTTACTCAGTCTGCTGAAGGCCCGCGGTCAAGGCACATGTAAGAAAGCAATCAATGAACAACTAAGGCATTGCAACGGCAACGAAAAACATAAGATTGATGTTTCTCACCTCTCTCCGTTCCTGTCTGTCTGTCCCTATCTATCCCTCTCTCTGACTCTCTCTCTATCCCTGTAAAAAAAAAAAAAAGATACTCAAGGCTTATTTTGTATATTTCTTGGCCCAGTCCAAGACTTATTTTTTGTTTGCTTGTGGTTAATTTTTTGGGGTTTTTTTTGTTTTTTTGTTTTTGCTTGTTTTGGAAACTGCTATTAGAAACCAAGATCATGGCACTAGGTATATTTGTTGCTACTGAGATATCTTTTCCTTATAGGCTCTCTCATCAATCAGAGAGCAAGATATTTGTATACTAGCCTGTGTATTTACATATGCAAATACTTATTTGATCTGCATGTGAATACTTGTAGTAACTTTATTTAAAAGTGAAGAAACAACCCAACTGTCCTGGGCAGGATGTGGGACACTGTCCTTTAACTTCCTTAGCTAGTCTATCCTTAGATCATTCAGCTGTGACCAAGGATTTAGGATCAGATAAGAACATTGAAGACCTCACTAGAAAACATGGTGTAGTGAGATAAGAAACATTTACCAGAAACTCAAGGGAGAAGAGTATGCAAAAGAAGACCAGAATTTACTAGTGACATCCTTTGGGGCAAAGGCGGGAATCTGACCCATCATTTAGTTTTGTGGTATAAAACAAGGTTATTTAGAGTGGTGAAGTATATAGAAACTTTAAAGGAACATTGATCTTGATATTGGAAGAAGTCATATAGAGAGATCTGGAGTTGCAGTCATCATTACTAAATTGGATAAAATTTCATGTTTCAAAGCAGGGAGCTAGATGTAACATATTATTTGGAACTTGTGATTTGTGGTAAGAGAAATTTTAAGTCAGACTAACTTGAGCCAAAAAGGAATTGGTTGGCATTTTGACTAAAAAGTTTAGGGGGTCTAGAGTATGTTTGCTTTAAACGTGATTGGATTTATATGCTCAACCTCTGTCCTCAGTGATCTTTTTCTCTTTTAAGTCTCATCTTTTCTTTCTGGGTTAGCTTTGTTTTCTCGCTATCTAGGGTAAGAAAAGCACTTCTCTTCATTAGTGGTTCTAGATTTTTATTGTTTTTGCAACTGGTGTTCTCAGGAAGACTTCTCTATCAATCCCTGAAAAGGAGATGTGAATAGACCTACTTCAGTCACATGACTACTCCTAAACCAGTCACTGCATCAGAGGAGTGGGATGCTGTTGCCCACATGCAGCCTTTGCTTACTTTTGTGACAGGAATGGGGAAGAAACAAGGCTTTTTTTTTTATTTTTAAGCAAGTCTATTTTTAAAACTAATGACTTTATGTTTTGGCTTTTCTTTTTAAGGGAAATACTGTTGTCTCTGCCTATGGCCTTCTTAAAGTGACTGTGGGGGAATGCAAAAAGTGGGAAAGAAATATTTTTTTCAATACAATGATAATGTTAACATCCCTATCTTTCACATTTGGTTATTATACTTTTTATCTATTGGGAGTCAACACAAAGTAATTAATCACTGTAATTGAAGAGAATTATCTTGCCTAGGTTAACTAGTAACCTGAGTATCCCATATCTATTTTAGTATAATAAACTGATCTCAAGATTCTATGAGCATAGTAGGTGTTTCTCCTGCTGGTCTTGCCTACACTCACTTAGGCAGCTGTATACAACTGGTGGCTAAGCTAGGCTGGAATGTCCACTGTTGCCTCACTCACATGTTTTCCGATGCCTCTGCTGGAATAGCTTTGGTTCTCTTTTACATGGCCTCTCTCATCTTCCGGGGCCCCTCTCTCTAGCATAATAGTCTGGACTTTGACCCTGGTCAGTTGGCTCAGTGGTAGAGCATCTACCTGGCATGTGGAAGTCCCAGGTTCAGTTCCCAGCCAGGGCATATAGGATAAGTGACCTTCTGCTTCTCTTCCCTCCCCCTTTCCCTCCCCCTCTCCTTCTTCCATCACTCTCTCCTCCTTCCTCCTCCTCCCCCTGCCCTCTCTCTCTCTTCCTCTCCCACAGCCATGGCTTGATTGGTTTAAACACCACCTCTGGTGCTAAAAATAGCTCAATTGCAAGTATGGCCCCAGATGGGCAGATCATTGGCCCCAGTTTGGGGTTGTCAGGTAGATCCAAGTCAGGGTGTATGTGGGAGTCTATCTCACCTTGTCTCACTTAAAAAAGAATAGTGTGGACTTTTTTAAATAGAAGGTATGTTTTCAATAGCCAAAACAGAAGCTGTGCATTCTCTTGAGGCCAGCCCTTAGATCTGTGCCCATCAGAATGTCACTTCCATCTACTTTCAGTCAGAGTAAATCAAAGGCTAACCTTGCATCAGTGTAGAAGAGGGCTACATGATGATGTGAATTTAGGAAAGTAGGATTTGTTGAGGCCTTTTTATAACAATTTGCCATGCTTCATAATGGGTTTCCCTGCTTTTCTCTGGCCCTACCCCCTTAAATGGCTTAATATAGGAGGTTGTACCATATCACTGCTTTGCCTAAGGACTACCCCATTTCATTCAGAGTAAAAGCCAGTCTTTCTATTGGCCTATAAAGCCCTATATGATCATTAGTTTAAAATTAATTTATATTTTTTCTAAAATATATAGTTTAGGACTTGTGTAGCTTCAATAAAGCCACCAGGGCCTCAGGCTCTTTCTCTCTGCTCTACCATTCTTAATGTGTTGATTTTTGTCCTGTTTGCCCCTCTTTTGTCATAGGATGGTACCCAGCACTATGTGCGGTAGTGCTGACTGTGTGCCAGCAACTGCACTATTGCTATGAAAGCATACTACTTAGTCCTGGACATAGCCATTATGTGACTTAGAAATAATACAGTCAAGGTAGTTGTAATAATTCCATTTTGCAGATGAGAATATTGAAACTTTAACATAGTTGCATTATCAGAATTTAAACGCTGTGACTTCATTTCACCCACACACACAAATATGAGCAAATAGAATGACTTATATTTATGTAAAGCTTTGCTGCTTCATCAGATTGTTTGGTTTTCGTGTCTTTCTTCCTTTATAAATTGAATACCTGAAAGAAAGCAGGTTTGTGTCATATCCATTGCCTAGCATTCAGTAAATGTTTTGATTAAGTGAAGTTTTTAAAAACTCAGAGTTAAGGAAAGCCAAACATTATTTTGCAGATGAGCAAACAGGTGCAGAAAGAAGGGGTAACATTCTTGGGTTACACGGCTAATGACAGAGAACTCATGTTAGAAGTAGTTTCTTTCTGGTTAAGAACATTCTCCCCTGAGACACAAAGTTAGAGAATAAGAGGAAATAAGTCCTGCCAATATCCCTGCTTTAAGGCATATAATATCCATTAATTAATGCAAATCTCAGGTCAAGGTATAATTCAAGTATAGAGAAATGGATACTGCAAAGATCGCTTCTAAGAAGGCACTGGGAGTGAAAGAACACCAAAGTAGAAATCTGGAGAGACTAGTAGGCTTAACCCAGGCAAGTAAGTCACTGACATGACCCTTCTTTGTGACCCTTAGGCAAGTTGCTTAGTTGCTTTGAACCTGCTTTCCTCAAAACGAAAATGATCTTTAAAATTCCTTCTAGCTAAAACAGTATATGAATCACTGTACCCAGTGAGTTTTTATGGGTGTAAAACCACTAGTCAGGACCACCATCACAGCTGCCTGGCCAGTTCAGGTTCGCATTGGATTCAGACAGATGGTAATAAAACAATGGAGCCAAGAACTGGTGAGCCATCAGCTTTAATTCTAGCTTGCACCCGGCGGGCAAGTAAAAAACACACACTGGGCTCCAAAACCCACTCATTCAGTGTTCACAGAGCTACTGACTTATCCGAGTTTCCTAGAATCAAAGGTTTCTAGCTCACAAGATTTATTCACCTCTGTTCTCCATCTCCTCCTGCACAAACTCTGCACAAACTGGCTTCTTCCTCAGCACTCCGCCATTTTGGCTGCTTCTCCTGGCCTCCATGTGGCCTACTCTGCTCTCTAATACTAACCTCAGGAATCAAAGGAGAGCAAGCTCCCAGCCTGCCCCACTTTATAGTGTTGAAATCCAAACCTTTAATCCAATCTACAAACAAGGAAGTCTCTGATACAAAGTCACTTATCTGAGGCATAATGGGAGGATTCCTCATGAGGGTGCACCACCCCACATCATCCAATCAGTCAGGAGTGTGGGGAAAAGCTTACTCTTAAAACTTGCATGTGGGCAGCGCCGTCTTTAACAAAGTGAGCATAATGTATTTTATCTGCCCAACAATGGGTTCTCTAACATTTCCTGGCATTTATCAGGTCAGACTGTTTTATATTTCTTTCATATAGAGAAGTAACAGCTTTTTCACTTCTTCTCTGGGAACATGGCCAGTGAGGAGTAAACATCCTTTCCTCTCTCTCCCTAAATGAAGTACTGGGTCATAAGTGACAGACTTTTTTTTCTTCTTTTTGTTCTTTGAGTTCAATTCTGCTCTTATTTTAGTGTTTTTCTTCACTATGAGTTTGTTGAAATGTAGTAAATTGAAAATACCAATTTATGTTTTAGTCTATAAATCAAAACTTCATTATTTTATAAAATTAAAAATAATTGTACTTATCAAATACATATTAACACATCTGTGTATTTGAAATACTTGGCTGGCATATCATGTGATCTAGTTAGAGTGGAATGTGTGGTCTCATACCTTTTGTATTGACTCAAAATAATGTTAAAAACCAAATATACTGTAGGTTATAAGATAGCATTATAAGATTTTATATTTGCCAGAATTGAAGTAACGTGAAAGTTACTTTAGATTTATTTTTAATAATATATTTTAAATAATGTATATTCATTGCTTTGAAAATGTTGAGAAAATACAGAATACACTGTACTTTGAAGAACAAAATGAAATTTATTTTGTTTTACCCAGAGATAATTATTGTTAATGTTTTCATCTCTTTCCTCTCAGTCTTTCCCCCCATTATTAAACATTTTTAAATAAAACTGTATGTATATAGCATCAGTTTATTGGGCTGGACACTCTACTGTGGAATAATGAAGGGCATATATAATATAAGAGAAACCTTTCTGCATTCTCTAGACTATTTGAAATTCTTTTGCTGTGACATCCTCTTTCTTTTAAGTTGGTTTAAAGCCCTGCTATTTGTAACCCCAGCACAGTGCTTTGTAAATATTATTTAGTAATTTATAAAATTTATTTAATTGGCCAGTCTATATAGTAATAATTTCTGACTATTTTCTTAGGTTATCTTTCTAGAAGTAAAATTACTTAGTCAAAGGGAATCACTAGTTTTTAGTTTCTTTTAGCATATTTTTAAATTCTATAAAGGCTTATAAATTGTAGCAGGTTTGTTGTCAATTTAAGAGGTAAAAACAGTATAGTCTCTTCACAGCACAATTTTTTTTAGTGTAAACTAACATACATGATTAGTGAACAGAGGAGTGAGGTAATTACAGCTTGAACTTTTGGTTGGTTCATCTGTAATTCCCCCCATAGTGTTAAATTTTGAAGCACTTTTTTTTTTTTTTTGGTAATTTTAGAGAAAATCTTAGCATTATATGAAGACCTAAAGAGAAAAGCTGAAAATCCTATAAAAGTTTGATAGTTTGGGGTCTCTGTTGTGAATGAAGTCAAGTCTTCTGTTCACCTAATTGTTATTCACTTGTAGATAAAACGCCTTTCTCCCTGTTGCTTTTCTTCTTCTTGTTGTTGTTATATTTACTTATTTTATTTGCAACTTGATGTGACTTTCCAGTCTGAGGATTTGTATTTTCTTCAGTTCTGGAAAATTCTCATCCATTTATTTCTTAATATACTACTTCTCCCCATTTTCTCTATTCTCTTATTCTGGAGTTCTTACTAGATGGATCTTAGGTCTTCTCAATTTATCTTCCATGCCTTTTAATTTCTCATATCTCTGTGTGGTGAATTCAGAGTACTTTTCTCAGTTATCTATCTGTCAATATACTAATCCAGTGGTTCTTAACCTGGGTTCTATTGAACGCTAGGGGTTTGATGAGTTGGTCTCTGGTTTGGAGAAGCCTCTGCTGCGGAGGCCAGTATAAAGTAATACTGTAGTTTGTTGTGAGTTCATGC
Organism: Rhynchonycteris naso; assembly: GCA_037038555.1. Taxonomy (NCBI): domain Eukaryota; kingdom Metazoa; phylum Chordata; class Mammalia; order Chiroptera; family Emballonuridae; genus Rhynchonycteris; species Rhynchonycteris naso. Next base: position 159,196,610 of record CM072997.1, on the reverse strand, counting down.
ACTTTGTTGGTTTTGTTCTTAGAGCAAGGTGATGTTCATGCACGGCTCATTTTGTGCACCAGTAAAAAATCATATACCTATGTCTTGAATTTGGGGAAAAAAATCATATTTTATTTATCACTAAAGAAGGCTTCAGTGAATGCGCATATGAAACTGGTGGATTTGGTACCTCAAAAAAGGTTAAGAACCACTGTACTAATCCATTATTTTGGTCTGTTTTGCTATATAACCAATCCACTGACTCTAAAATTTATTTTGGTTCCTTGGAAATCCACCAAATTTTTACTCTTTGTTTCTTGTTGAGGTTTCTCTTCCTTCTTGTATTAGCCACTTGAAATCTACTTAAATCTACTTAGCTAGAAACTATTTTGATTGTTTTATAAATTCTGAGGGTATTAATTCCACTAATGCTTCCCTTGTGTTCATATTTGATCCATCTGATTAAATGGCTGCATTAAGGATAGGGATGATATAAAATTTAAAGTACATTAGAAATAGGTAGTAAGGATTAATCAAGAAAAACTTGAAATATATTTGAACGAGTACTTCGTGATAATGAATTTAGACTGATAGTGAAAGGAGTGTGACATATGAAACATGGTGAAAGAATGTAATCAGCACAGTGTTCAATTAATTTAACTAGTGTGGAATGGCTTAGTTTTTGGTTTTAGTGAATAAAGGTGTAAGAATTAGGAGTTTCTTTTACATATGGCTGATTGCTGTAGGAGCATGAATATTCTTAGAAGTGTAGTTTTATGCTTAGGATTAATTCTTTTTTATTTTTTATATCTATATTCTTTGAACATACTAGTGAATTTTAAAGGGAGTTTGTGATTAGAAGTTAGATATAACTTTGTTTTAAATAGTTGAAAAGAGTATATCTACTTTTGTAGAAGGGATGAAATTTTAGAGTAGCAAAGAGTTATGAATGGTGAATGGAAATGTTAAGCTTGTAAACATAAATTAATACAATGTAGATGATGTAGACAGGTACTACTGCCTGTAATAGAACATAGAACCTATTCAGACAAAAATTATCACTGAAGATTTTTACTGGTTAAATAGCTATTTACCATATTTTTCTCTCCATAAGACACTTTTTTATCCCAAAAGTAGAGGGGGAAATGCCCGTGCGTCTTATGGAGCAAATACTCACTTTTTTTTTTTTTTCAGCTGCTGCGAGTTCCTGGACAACTAGGAGTATTTGAACATTAAAGTCTCTTCTCATTTGTTAACAACAGTGCTAATGGTTGTTAATACTGTACTGCTATTGAGTTTACATTGTTGAAATATTATTGTGGTATTTTGTATTAAATATTTTAAGACACCATTTGGTTCAGAATATTTTTTTTCTTATTTTCCACTTTAAAACCCTAGGTGCGTCTTATGGAGTGAAAAATACGGTATATTCCTGAGGTTAATTTAGTCTTCCTTATGTCAGCAATATTATTTCATTGCCTTGTTCTGATTTCTGGCATTTCTGATACAATATTTTTTTCAGGACAGAGACATAATTTAATAGACGATATGTCTCTTTTTTGTTCCAAATGCAAGAAAACTACATTTTTCAGTAGCTTTCACAGTATATTGCAACTACAATATTTAGGAAAGGAGTAATAGAAGGCACTGTAACTTTTCCTATCTACTCTCAGAAGGATTATTTTTTTCATCTTAAATTACTGATTATATTGTATGTATCTCCTGCTCCTTTCCAAAAGGTGTTTGAGCCACATTGAAACAAAAGGTGGCAGTAATAATATGGTTACTAGAATTTCAGGTCTGTGAAAAGGAACAGGGAAAACAAACATGCTAACTACATGTGGTTTTATCTAATTTTGCTAATATAGTTGCTATGATTCAATATCAGCTTTGCCCTTGAGCTTCTTGGACTATGAATGCTCTTTATCAAAAATAGGAAAGTATGACTTCCTCAGCAGTGACAGATTTTCCTGAATTCTAAAAGAATTATAATATAAATATAAATAGTATAATAGACAAATCATTAAGAAAAACAGAACTGCTCTGCCAAACAGAAACCCGGCCCTCAAAGTGCTCATAGTCTTTGGAGTAGTCAGATAAGGAAATGGATATTTGTTTAAATAGGATCCATACTATCAGAGTATATAGGAGAGACATTTAATCTAAATTCTAAGAAGGGTATAGGCAGGAAATTCTTTCCATGGAGAATTGTGGTGAACTTGGATAAAGTAAAAGTTAACTGAGCAAAGAGAATTGGAAGAGATAGTAGAAGGAAGAAGAAAAGGTAGTGTATCTTAAAGGTGCAGCATGCATAGTAGCTGAACCAATGGAGATTATCTTCGTCAGTGGACTTCTGTAATTTGAGTGGAATTTAGGAAGCAAATTTGAAAGAAATGGAAGCTGAAATAGGCAAGGGCCTTCAAAGAGTTTGCATCAAGAACAGAAGCCATTTTCATATAGCAGTGTTGTTTGTTTGTTTGTTTATTACAACCTTTAAATCTTAGTACTATGATTCTCAAACTAAGCAACAGAGCTCTCTGGGTGCCTCTGCAAACTCAGGATGCTGCAATATATTTTAAATTATTTAGGGAAACAGTGACACCATTTGCTGGATACTGTATGAACTAGCTGGAGTCAGTTAAGTCTTAATATTAGATTATTCTACATTTCCTTTGTACAATGGAACAGGAAATGAAGATGGGGAGTAACCAGTCATTTTAAAGTTTGAGGAATTGTGAAGGTGCCCAACAGGCAGACAGATCCCATCAACAAGCAACTGTGGTTATTAAAGAATAAAAGAAAAGTGTAATTTTTTTCTTTTATTTTCTATTATTTCAAATAGATACTAAGTTATAAGTGTTTATTGAGTTACTTTAAGGACCTTACTACTTAATGTATGGAATTGTTAGGTACGTCTTTTGGCCTGTGGGGTATAAGGAAAAAATTATTGAAACACTAAGGTCACCAGGAACCAAAACATTTAAGGAACCTCTGGCTTAATGCATAATTAGGGGATGTTTTATTGCTTCATATTCATTTTGAAATATCCCCTAATTCTTCTCACAAAAATTAGGGGATGTGTTATCGCTTCATATTCATTTTGAAGTATCCCCTAATTTTTGTGAGCAGTATATTAGAAAACAAACTTGTGAAAGCAATTCATGTGCTGTTTTCTAACTTTATAAGGATAGAAATAAATGTATTTAGAGTAATTCAGTTACCTTCAACTTCTTCATCTAAGCATTCGTTGTTTCAGCCTATTTTATCTGAAGCTTGACAGCAGAAATTTGGGATTTTATATTTGACAGTAGTCATATGTGTTACTGTTTTCTTTTTTGTTTATTTTTTGTTGTTACTGTTTTTGATAACCAGCTAAAGGTGCAGTTATAAACTTTAGAAACTGAATAAATGAACATTAGGACTTGCATTCCTGAATGTGAAAAACCTAGATACTAAAACACCGAGACATTTTGGTTCAGGTGGATCTTTCTATATCCCTATAGATAAGAAGCACATTTAGAGCCAATATTATAGATCACCTATCCCAGGAATTCTTAGTCTAATAATATCCTTGGAATCTGGAAATTACACAAACATGTCATTTTCTTTTCTTTTTTTAGCGAGAGAAACAGACAGGGACCGATGAACAGGAAGGGGGAGAGATGAGAAGCATCAATTTTTCATTGCAGCACCTTAATTGTTCATCAATTGCTTTCTTATATGTGCTTCGACTGGGGCCTCCAGCTGAGCCAGTGACTTTGGGCTCAAGCCAGCAACCATGGGGTCATGTCTATGATCCCACGCTCAAGCCAGTGATACTGCACTCAAGCCGGCAACCTCGGGGTTTCGAACTTGGGTCCTCTGTGTCTCAGGCCAACGCTGTATCCACTGTGCCACTGCCTGATCAGGCCGAACATGTCATTTTCTTTGTTCTACTATTTGTTTTTGTCTAAGTTTTAAAGGAGTTCTTAGCCCTAAAAAGGTTAGGAACAGATTTATAGATCAACTACTTCATTTTTTGCATACTGGCATAGGTTTTTTTTTTTCTTACAGGGACAGAGAGAGAGTCAGAGAGAGGGATAGACAGGGACAGACAGACAGGAACTGAGAGAGGTGAGAAGCATCAATCATTAGTTTTTCATTGCCATTGCGACACCATAGTTGTTCATTGATTGCTTTCTCACATGTGCCTTGACCATGGGCCTTCAGCAGACCGAGCAACCCCTTGCTGGAGCCAGCGACCTTGGGTCCAAGCTGAAGAGCTTTTTGCTTAAGCCAGATGGGCCCACGCTCAAGCTGGCGAGCTTGGGGTCTCCAACCTGGGTCTTTCTCATCCCAGTCCAACACTCTATCCACTGTGCCATTGCCTGGTCAGGCTGGCACAGGTTTTTTAAAGATTAAGGATTAGATGTAAAAGTATTTGCATCAAGAATTTAAATAGAACTAACTTTATATTGATTTGATGAATTCCCGAAGAAATTAAAGAAAAATTTTCAATTAATTAGGTCTGTGGTTCAAAAGGTACATAAAGGGTTCGCAGTAAAATGTCTCTTTTTATGCTCTTCACAAACTCAATTTCTCTTCCAAAAGGTAAACATTATCTCTAGTTTCTTGTGTTTCAGAAATTAACAAATTTTATTTTTATTTAAAAATTTTTTAAAATTAATTTTAGACGGGGGAGGGGCGGAGGAGAGAACATCAATATTGTACCCATGCCTGACCAGGCTGTGGTGTAGTGCATAGAGCGTGGAACTGGGATATGGAGGACCAAGGTTCGAAACCCCAATGTCGCCAGCTTGAGCGAGGGGTCACTCAGTCTGCTATAGCCCCCAGTCAAGGCACATATGGGAAAGCAATCAATGAACAACTAAGGTGCCACAACGAAGAATTGATGTTTCTCATCTCTCTCCCTTCCTGTCTGTCCCTCTCTCTGACTCTCTGTTTCTGTAAAAAAGTAAATAAATTGTATCCTGACTGAGGATCGACCCATCAAACTCTGCACTTTGGGATAGTGCTCTAACCAACTGAGTTATCCAGCCAGGGCCAGAAATTAACAATTTTAAAACCAAGATTATTAGAGTAATGAAGTTTAAAATACAGAATGATGTACATATACCTAGAATATAAAGATAAATAACTGATACTCTTTATTAGTAGGACATAATTAGATATAGTTTATATTTTTTAGTAATGATGTTTTTGTAGTGAGTCAATGAAATTACCAGTTGGGATAATTAGCCATGAAATATATAAGTAGAATTCTGGATGCAGTCTTAATGCATGTAATTCATTAACTAAAAAGTGGTCAAAAGGATATAACTTTATTTCTGCCAGTATTGGTTTATTTTGAAGAGGTTTCTTATAGAAGATAAAATAGAATTTTATTTTACTGTGGAACTTAATAATTTTCACTTACAAAGTGATAACAGTGGGCCGACAATTCTATGTGGAGCATCACATATAATATTTTGTATTATCCAACACCTCTGAATGGTGACTAACATTTTTATTCAGATTTTATAGATGATTAAACTGAGTATTTGAAAGTTTAAATAACTTCCCAAGATTCACAGTGTTGGCATTGGATCTAACTTGGAGTCAAGATATCAAAAATCTATTTTTATACAATCTTTGTGTGTAGTTATGTTGTATTTATTTTAATATAAATTTAATGCTGTTAGTGGACAGTTTTTGAACTTAGGAATTTGTATTGTATAAAGGTAAAGAAGTAGTCTATTGTTTATTAAGAAAAAAATTAAATGTAATTAAATGTAACTAAATGTAATGTACTTAGTAAAGAATCGCTTTATTTATAGTGTTATTATGCTGTGCATGTTACTAAATAGCTTACTTTTCTGAACTCTCATAATATGTATGTTTATTTTTTTTTGTAGGGAGATTCCCGAAGTCTTTCATTTTCTGAGAATGTGAGTACTGTTCAGAAATTAGACTTTTCAGATACAATGGTGCAACAGAAATTGGATGATATCAAGGATCGAATCAAGAGAGAAATAAGGAAAGAACTGAAAATCAAAGAAGGAGCTGAAAACCTGAGGAAAGTCACAACAGATAAAAAAAGTTTGGCTTATGTGGACAACATTTTGAAAAAATCAAACAAAAAATTAGAAGAACTGCATCACAAGCTACAGGAACTAAATGCACATATTGTTGTATCAGATCCAGAAGATGTTGCAGGTATATATATATATATATATATATATTTCTTTTCATTTGTTGTTTATATGGTATACTAATATGAAATATATCATTTTAATAAAACAGTAAGATTATGACGTATAGTTCTTGGCTTTTTTGAAAGTACAGGGTCTGTATTTTCTCTTACAGTTAAGGTCTTGTTTATATTCTGTTCAGAAGTGCACTGAACTGATGGATATGAAAATTGTAACATTTACTTAGAGATGAGTAACTCTGCTGTCTACTTTCTTACCCTCTGCCAGTAAGACATATTACTTGGAGTTATTTTTCAGTATTAATGTTTTGTATTGAGTCAGCCACATGCTCTTACCTGATTCCTTCTTGTGATCAGCACGAGTTTGCCAGATGACTTTTTAAAGTTAAAAACGCAGTGTGTTTCCAAGGGCTGTTTTTAAATTTGGCAAATGTAATTAATCAAACCTATGACCTTTGTTCTTTATGCTTTAAGCAACTAAGTTAACAACTAAACCACCAGCATATTGTTTTAAAAAGAAGAAAATTTTAAAAGCGAAACACTACTTATTTTCTTAAATATAGAAAATAAAAGGATGCTATAACCCATAAGTCCAGCTGAAGAACATAATTCTAAAACAGTAGAATTAACAAATACTCATGATGGAAATTTTTTAGTGCTGTAGAAAGTAAAAGTAGAAAAACTACTGCTCTTCATCTCAAGACTTTCTCTCTAAAGGTAGCATGACTAACTTTTTGTTGATTATGTTTCCAGAAAAAAGTTTCTGTTTGTATCAATATTCATCCATTAATATATACATTCTTTCTAGCACATTTTACTTAAAAAGTTATTTAATACATATATCTTTGACCTATTAGTTTTATCTTTGCAAGATGATATTTTGGGCAAGGTGTTTAATCTCTATAACTCAGTTCTTTATCTGCAAAGAAAGGGAGTGGCATATATAGAGTAGTAATTAATCAAACACTAGAAATTTTAGAAGAAACAGATCAGGTAATGAGAAAAGATATAAGTAAGATTAAATTTAATTAGGCAAATATATAAATTTGACTAAGAACTTCAAATTATCAGTCTCAAAAGCTGCAAAAAATACTTCTGATATTCAGTATATTTGACAGAACTTGTTTTAATACATCAATTTGAACATTTGGGACTTATCTTTGGGATTTAATTTGGAGAACCCTCTATGTAGAGATTTCAACCTTGTAAGAATAATTAAATCTTCCAAATGAAAGAAGAGAAACAAGCCTTCTTTTTTTTTTTAATTTGAATAATCCCAAAGCTGTGAATCACAAAGCTATCTAAAAAGAACTCTTCAAATCCTCAGCTAGTATTCTTTTACCCACATATTCAATAATTACATTATAAATGGAAATTTTTATTATGAAAATGCTTTTTTTAGCAATGTTATATAAACTTAGAAATAGCCTGTTCTGTTGGAACTCTGCTGAGCTCTACATTTTTTGCCCATTACTTCTTTAGGAAAAGTCTAAAATAGGAAACAGCGCTGGAGTTTTAAACTCTGTTTATTTAGAGAAAACATTTTCCTCTTCACAGAATACCCGTAACTACCTTGTAATTGGAATATAAAAGAGTTTTCACCACATTAAGAGTAGTCCATTTCCCAGTCCCTTTAAAATTTTAAATTTTACTGTAGTATACATTATATGTGATAAAATGCACATATTTTTAGTTTATGATTTGACAGGTTTTAACAAATGTATATACTCAGGTAACCTTCACTACAACCAGTGAACATTTCCATCATTTCAGTGGTTCTCTTGTCTACATACCTCTCAGTCAATATCCAATCCCCATCTCTCGTTTAGGCAACTGCTGCTTGACCTTCTATCATTTTAGATTAAATTTGTCGTTCCTAGAGTTTCATATAAAAAAAATGACCTTTAAGTCTTACTGTCAAATTCCTTTTCTCCCTCAAAAGCCAATTTAGATATCACTGCAAAACCTTTGACATTCTCTGATTATCTTCTTTGTTCTACTTTGTCCATTTGTTGTTATATTATATTGTGTTGTACATGTTTATATCACTTACTAAACTGTATGCTTCTTGAGACCAGGGGTATGTTTTTAAGACTTAGAGAACTTGGAACATAGTAGGTATTTAGTTGTGAATATTCTATTTCAAAAAGAAAAAAGAAATAAAAGAAGCCAGCACAAAAAAATACTATATTAGTTATAATTAATACCAAAACATAATTTATTATGGTATTTGAAAATTTTAATTACTTGGGGAATAAAGCCTTAAATAAAAGAATAAAGAAATTTAGTAACTTTCTTTACTGGTCATACTGACTTTTCAGATAATTTCAGGGCAAATACTATATGAAATATAACTTTCTATTATGACTTTTTAATACTGCGATTTGTTTCTCATAAACTTGACAAGTTGGTTTAAATTTGAATTTATTTAAAAAATAGTTCTTGGAAGTACAGGCATCCAGAGATGTATAAAAAAATTAATAATAATAATTATTCTCTTTGCAAATGGCATATTCATATAATTTGGTAAGAAGGTTTTTCTTTTTACTGTATTATTGATTTGACAGCATTAAAAGCAACACAGAGGATTAAAGGTAGTTCAACATTAATTTTAGGTTAGATTGGCATAAAATTCATATTTTTATAATGCATACTAAGGTAAATAATTAATTGTTTTAGATTAGGTGTGACAAGAATATTTAAAAACATAGTACTTTGTTTTCAGTTCTCTAAAATACAGACATTCCCCAGCTTACAATAGTTCAACTTCTGATTTTTCAACTTTGCCAACGTGCAGAAGCAATACACACTCTGTAGACACTACGTACTTTGAATGTTTCTCTTTTCCTGGGCTAGCAGTATGTGTTATGGTACTCTCTTATGATTTGCGGCCATGACAGTGAGCCACAGCTCCCAGTCAGCTACATGAGCATAGGGTAAACAACCAATACTCTACAGGGAACTGTCTTGCCAGCATTTGGGGATATTGTGTTTTTACATCCTATCATGTCTACAGGAACTCCCATTTGAATCTCCCACTTCTGGTGAGGAGGAGGAGAAGGCAATACTCTTGAGATGAAACTCAAGATAATTGCCTAATTGTAGACTAATGTAAGTGTTCTGAGCACATTTAAAGTAGGCTAGGCTAAGCTATGATGTTCAGTAGGTAACGTGTTTTCTTTTTTAAAAAATTAGGTGTTTTAAATGCATTTTGATTTTGGATTTTATTTATGATAGGTTTATCAGGATATAAGCCTTTTGTAAAGAGTGGAGCTTGTATACATGGATTAATAGCAGAAGTGTTTGGCTAATTCTTATTATCTTGGGGGTATTATGTAAGCAGAACCAACAACTCAGAGAGACAAATTTTAAGTCTGCATTGGATAAATAATTACTGTGTAAGTAGTTATAAAGACTTCTTAATTCATATCTCAAAAATTAACTATCTTTAGTTCTAATTTATAAAATAAAGGTTTTTATCAGATGAACTTCAAGACTTTTAACTATAAAACTCTCTGAAATGTTAGTTATAGTGTTAAGATCTGATCTTTTGGGACTGTTACTTGTAAAATATATGTATTTATTTTTAAGAGTAGTAAGAAATGAATTCTATGAAGTAGAGTGGTAGTCTAAACCTTAGGTATTACTTGAGGCTCCAAAAGAAAATATTTGGGATAGAACCAGTTTCCTGATTCTTAGACTCTTGTGTATCCCTAGAGAAGACGATAGGAATATATTTCATATTTTATTTAGTATAAACACTTCGATTTTCATCTTTTTTCTTTTCTTATTGTCTGTTATAATTTCCATCTTCTTAGGCCTCACAAAACTTAGATTGATTTTTTACCTATTGAGGTAGTAAATACTATGACATCTTAGAATATAAAGCCAGAGAAATACTAATTTAGTAAAAAACTAAAATAATAGTATTGTGATTTTTGGAGTTAACTTGGTAAGTTATTTTAAATTCTCCATATTGGAGTTTTCTTTCTTAATGACCAAAGTGCAGTTTCTGAAGTCTTTCTTGAATGAACAGAAATGAGAATTTAATTTCATATTTTCGGCCTATTCACCTAAATGTGGCATAGAAATTATAGTTGAATTTTATATGTATTAACATACACTGCTCACAAAAATTATGGGATCAGGGAACATGCAGATACTAGTACTGTCAGCCTTTTGTATAAAAACCAATGAAATAAAATTTGGTTTTACATCTCATTTTGCATAACCAAGCAACTTTCTTTGACTTCTCATTTGCTTTTCTGATGTTCTTATTTAATAAAAAAAATTAAATGCTTCTTTTTTTATCACTTTATATTCATTTTGAAATATCCCTTAATTTTTGTGAGCAGTATATAAGTGGAATCTGTAACTTGGTTTGTTATGTAATTCTACCTATTCCTTATTTCTGATTGAATTTCTCATTTTGAGGTAAACATATTTTATATTAAGTTGTGAACTCTCAAGGAAGGGGTTGCCATTAATGAACTACTATCTTTAATTAGCACGTTACTTTTACCACCCCTGCATTTGTTTTCTTATCTTTAAAATTATGAGATTAAATAATCTGTAGATCCCTAACACTTAAATTCTTTGATGATGTATGTTTTTTTATTTAAGTCAATGCACAGTAATATTATTTTCTGGTATACCATTTCATGAACTCAAAAAATGTATAGGTTTCGTCCATCTATGCTAAACCCATGACCAACATCATACTCAGTGGGCAAAAATGAAAAGCAATCCTCGTAAGATCAGGAACCAGGCAGGGGTGCCCCTTTCACCACTCTTATTCAATGTAGTTCTGAAAGTCCTAGCCACAGCAATCAGACAAGAAGAAGAAATAAAAGGCATCCAAATAGGAAAAGAAGAAGTAAAACTATCATTATTTGCTGATGACATGATAATGTACAAAGAAAACCCTAAAGTCTCAGTCAAAAAGCTACTGGACCTGATAAATGAATTCAGCATGGTGGCAGGATGTAACATTAATATTAAGAAATCAATGGCATTTTTATACACCAACAATGAACTGTCTGAAAGAGAAATTAAGAAAACAATCCCCTTCAATATTGCAACAACAAAAAATAAAGTACCTAGGAGTAAAATTTAACCAAGTAGGTTAAAGACTTGTACTCGGAAAACTATAAAACATTGATAAAAGAAATTAAGGAAGATACATACAAGTGGAAGCATATATCATGTTCATGGATAGGAGGAATAAACATCATTAAAATGTCTATATTACCCAAAGCAATATATAAATTCAATGCAATTCCTATTAAAATACCAATGGCATACTTCAAAGATATAGAACAAATATTCCAAAAATTTATATGGAACCAAAAAAGAACATGAATAGCCTCAGCAATCTTAAAAAAGAAGAATAAAATGGAAGGTATCATACTTCCTGATATCAAGTTATACTACAAGGCCATAGTAATCAAAACAGCTTGGTACTGGCGTAAGAACAGGCACATAGATCAGTGGAACAGAACAGAGAACCCAGAAATAAACCCACACCTATTATATGGACAATTGATATTTGACAAAGGAGGTAACAAATGGTGTTGGGATAATTGAACAGGTACTTGCAAGAAAATGAAGCTAGACTACCAACTTACACCATACACAAAATAAACTCAAAATAGATAAATGATTTAAATGTAAGTCGTGAAACTATAATTATCTTGGAAGAAAATATAGGCAGTAGGGTCTCCAACATCTCTCGCAGCACTATATTTGCTGATTTATCTCCACAGGCAAGTGAAATAAAGGACAGGATGAACAAATGGGACTATATCAAGCTAAAAAGCTTTTGCACAGCTAAATACAATATAAACAAAATAAAAAGACAAACCACACAATGGGAGAATATATTCAACAATAAGTCTGATAAGGGGTTAATAACCAAAATTTATAAAAACTTGTAAAACCCAACACCAAGAAAGTAAACAACCCAAACAAAAAATAGGCAAAAGAAATTAATAGATGCTTCTCCGAAGAGGACATACAGATGGCCAATAGGCATATGAAAAAATGTTCAACATAACTAATCATTAGAGAAATGCAAATTAAAATCACAATGAGATACCACCTCACACCAGTCAGAATGGCGCTCATTAACAAAACAACACATAGTAAATGCTGGCAAGAGTGTGGAGAAAAGGGAACCCTCCTGCACTGCTGGTGGGAATGCAGACTGGTGCATCCACTGTGGAAAACCGTATGGAGATTCCTCAAAAAATTAAAAATGGAACTGCTTTTTGATCCAGCTATCCCACTTTTAGGAATATATCCTAAGAACACCAAATCACTGATTCAAAAGAAGAAATGCACCCCCGTGTTTATGGCAGCATTGTTTACAATAGCGAAGATCTGGAAACAGCTCAAGTATCCGTCAGTGGACAAGTGGTTTAAAAAGCAGTGGGGCCTGACCTGTGGTGGCGCAGTGGATAAAGCGTCGACCTGGGAACCCTGAGGTCGCCAGTTCAAAACCCTGCACTGGTCTGGTCAAGGCACATATGGGAGTTGAGCTTCCAGCTCCTCCCCCCTTTCTCTCTTTCTCTCTCTCTCTCTCTCACTCTGTGTCTCCTCTCTAAAATGAATAAAATAAAATAAAAAAGAAATTAAAGACTATTAAAAAGCAGTGGTACATATATACTACAATGGAATACTATGTGGCCATGAAAAAGAAGGAAATCTTACCCTTTGCAACAAGATGGATGGACCTGGAGACTATTATGCTTAGTGTAATAAGCCAGGCAGAGAAAGAAAAATATTGTATGGCTTCCCTCATATGAAAAATTTAATGAACAATGTGAGCTGAGGAACAGAATAGAGGCAGACGTGGGATCAAAGGGAACAGAGGAAAAGCGGTCAGAGGGATAGGGGATGAGAGGATGGGATCAGAGAAGGGAAAGGGATCGGTGAAATTATATATACATAACACAGCGTTATAGAGAACAGGACAGCAAATCCTGAAGGGAAAGCGGGAGGGTGCTAGGGGAGGCGTCAAAAGGGGTATCAAGGGGAACACGGGGTTGTGGGGAGGGAGATATGTTTGATCAGACACTTGAATCTATGTAGGCACAATAAGTTAAAATCAATAAAAAATTATAAGAAATGTATAGGTTTCTCTAAACACCACTGCAGTCAGGAAAAGGAACAATACTTTTTCTATATACTCCCTGTCTCTGCACTTTATATCCCCTGGCTTCCAATGGTCTGTTCTTTGTCATTGTAGTTTATTTTTTAGGAATATCATGTAAATGGAATCATAAAGTACATGACCTTTGAAGCTGACTTTCTTCACCTAGCATATCACTTTTTGATATTCATCCAAGTTTCTGAGTTATTCAAAAATTTATCCCTTTTTATTACATAGTAGTAGTGCATTGTATAGATGTACTGCAGTTTGTTATTCACTAAGAACATTATGGTTGTTTCTCAGTTTTGTGCAATTTTCAGTACAGCTGCTATAACTACCCATAAATAGGTTGTGTGGACATGTTTTTAGTTCGCATTGGTAAATCTGGAAAAGTGTGATTGCTTACTACTATGTAAGAATATATTTAGCATTATGCACAACTGTGAAAATGATTTCCAGAGTGGCTATAGCATTTTTTATTCTTAATAACAATATGTGTTTCTTTTTTTCACATTCTCTTCAGCTCTTGGTATTGTTATTATATATTTTTAACCAGTCCAACCAGGTGTATAGTGGTTAGTGGTACACATAATTGTAATCAAAGGGAGTATAGAAGAAAAATAAAGTAGCACCATCCTGAGAATTTACAAAATAACTGTACCTACCCTGGGTACAGAGTTATGTACAGAATGGAGAAGTCTTCTCCACCAGTAGATGAACTCTGCAGTTCTCAAACATGAGATTTAATATAATAGATACAAAAGTTTTGAAACCTTTCATGTCTAGCCTGACCTGTGGTGGCGCAGTGGATAAAGCGTCGACCTGGGAACACTGAGGTCGCCAGTTCAAAACCCTGCACTGGTCTGGTCAAGGCACATATGGGAGTTGATGCTTCCAGCTCCTCCCCCCTTTCTTTCTTTCTCTCTCTCTCTCTCTCTCTCTCTCTCTCTCTCTCTCTCTCTCTCTCACTGTCTGTGTCTCCTCTCTAAAATGAATGAAATAAAAAGAAATTTAAAAAAAAATAGTTAAAAAGCTAAACCAGAGGTTGTACTAGGTATAATATATTTTAGCAAAATTACTTCAGCTGGTGATGTTTGACAAAGGTCATCCTGAGTATGCAAAATAAGTGGTTAAGCATCCATTAATAATAAGTGAGCATTCATTATAATCTGAACAAATTCCAGGTGGCTTTATAAGGTAAGCATATCTGGTTAAACAGGAAAGTTAGATTTTAGGGGAAATATACAGTTAATATAACTAACACATGGCAAGATTCTGGAGAAGTTTATTTTTAAAATATCAATTTATAAGTAGCAAGCAAAAACCAAAATGTTGACTGGCAAACGGTAACTAACAGACTTACCAATGAAAGTTTGTAAAGGAGATAGAGAAGCTGGTGCTTCAACATGCTACTACTTTTAGTAGTTTAGATTTGGCTAGGTTGACTTCAAATGTATTTTCTTTCTTTCTTCTTTGTTTGTTTGTCTCTTAATGCAGTAAGTAGCCTTGATCCAGAAGCACACATTCTGACTGTTTAAGTACCTTTTTATGAATATTGAGTATTGGTAGTCATCTGGCTATAAAATATAGACCAAAGGTTGTATGATCTAAGATCATATCCCAGCTGGAGCATTACATAGTGGTCTTGTTGGATACCACTTACAATCTTTTCAGGCCTTGTTTTTCTTGAGACTTATGTCAGAGGTAGAATCTATAGAGTTTGGTGACTTGACATACAGACTGACTTTAGAGAGCAAGAGTAAAAAGAAAGGGAGGCATTGGTAGCAAAAGTCAAATTTTATTTATGGATTACTAGAGTCAAGCCATTAATAGGACAGAAGATTTAAAAGTAGTGTTTCAGGGAAGAAGAGTTCAATTTTAAACACAATGAGGGACAAAGCCAGTAGGACATGCAAGTAATATCCATAAGGTTATACATAAGGCTATAAATTATCAGATGAAGCCACAAAAACTTATCTTGACTTGTGATACTACTTTGCAAGTACCAGAAAATATGATGTGGTTAATTCCATTCTACTCAACTCCACTTGACTTGTATGCCATTGCTATTCATATTCTAATATTTTATCTTCAATTCCATAAGATTATATCTAATTATTATTGTTTTATACAGTTATTGTTAGTTTACAATTACCCACGTTTATTATTTTCTTTGTATACAGTGTGTCGGTAAAGTTATGGTGCACTTTTGACTGGTCACAGGAAAGCTACAAAAGACAATAGAAATGTGAAATCTGCACCAAATAAAAGGAAAGCTCTCCCAGTTTCATACCTATTCAATGCAGTTCAATGTGGGCTCCATTTGTTGCCCTACACACATCCAAATGATAGTGAAGTTCTTGCCACACATGGGTAAGGACGTCTGGTGTAACAGTGAATAACATCTGTGATTCTCTGTTTTAAGTGATTAATGTCATTGATACATTCCGTGTACACATGTTGCTTCACGTAACCCCAAAAGTAAAAGTCTAAGGGTGTCAGATCCAGGGATCGTGGTGGCCATGGCCTGACAGAACCCCTGCCTATCCATCACCGGGGGAATGTTCTATCCAGAAACTCACGAACAATGGTGGCGTAGTGTGGAGGAGCGTCGTCCTGTTGAAAGATGAAACCTTCTGGAAATTGTGGCACTGCATACAATTCCAACATGTCAAGATAGGTGTCTGCCGTCACAGACTGCTCCACAAAAAAAAAATGGGCCTATCACCTTATCATGCATCAGGCCACACCACATGTTCACTTTAGGGGTGTTACGTTCATACTCAGTGTATGCATGAGGATGTTCAGCAGCCCATATTCGGACGTTGTGGAGATGAACATGTCCACAGATATGGAAGGTCGCTTCATCGCTAAACACAATCTTCTGCAAAAATCTTGCATCATTGTCGATCTCATGAAGCATATCTGTAGCAAACGCACATCTTGTGGGTCTATCCGCTGGTTTGATAGCATGCAACAGCTGCAATTTGTACCCCATAAAACAAAGATGTTTAAGACCTTATGAACTGTAGTCTTGCTTAGGTGTAATTGTCGAGCACACACAGGCACAGATTTTTTAGGGCTCCTTAGGTAGCTATCCCGTATAGCCTCTACAGACTCATCACCAAATGATGGCCTACCAGAACGGGGTTTCTCCACCAAACTGCCAGTTTCCTTCAACTGTTTATCCCACCAAGTAATGTTATTCCTATGTGGTGGCACTTTGTTATAAACACAGCAATATTCACGTTGCACTTTGGTCACAGATTCGAAGTTAGCAAGCCACAGAACACACTGAACTTTCCTCTGTACCGTCCACATCTTGACTGGCATGGCCTTGGGCTGCTCTGCTGTATACATGGTGTTACGTCATCATCTGCGTGTACGCATATGCTGCCACATCATCCTACAGAAACTGGGAGGGTTTTCCTTTTTGGTGCAGACTTCACATTTCTATCGTCTTTTGTTGCTTTCCTTTGACTGGTCAAAAGTGCACCATGACTTTACGGACACACTGTATTTCTTCATACTTCTCAGACCTTCCTTCTAGAATCATTTTGGGTATTTTTCTCACTGAAGGTACATACTATACAGTGTGTCCGTAAAGTCATGGTGCACTTTTGACTGGTCTCACGGTCAAATGTGCACCATGACTTTATGGACACACTGTAGTGAGATATTTTCCCTAATAGACATTTTTAGGTTGACATTTATTTTCTCTCAGCACTTGGAAACTTATTTCACAATCTTCCACTGTTGAAGAGGAGGCAGCTGTCATAGTTGAAGCCATGTAGATAATGTATTTTCTCCCTAGCTTCTTTTAAAATAATCTGTTATGTTCTGCTCTTTAAGAATAATTGTGTAGCCAGACCAGGCAGTGGCGCAGTGGACAGAGTGTCGGACTGGTACGCGGAGAACCCAGGTTCGAAACCCCGAGGTCACCAGCTTGAGCGCAGGCTCATCTGGTTTGAGTAGGGCTCACCAGCTTGAGCCCAAGGTCGCTGGCTTGAGCAAAGGGTCACTTGGTCTGCTGTAGGGCCCCAGTCAAGGCACATATGAAAAAGCAATCACTGAACAGTTAAGGTGCCGCAACAAAGAATTGATGCTTCTCATCTCTCTCCGTTCCTGTCTGTCCCTCACTCTGTCTCTCAGTCACCCCTGCAAAACCAAAGAATAATTGTTTAGATTTTCTTTCATTTGATCTGCTTGAGATTTGTATTTCTTAAATTTGAGATTTATGTATTCATTGATTATGGAAAATTCTTAGCCGCCATGTTTTTGAGTATTGCACCTTCTGTATTCCTTCTATTCTTTCATTTTGTAATTTCAGTTAGATGCATGATAAGTTTTTCAACTCTGTCTCCGTTTCTCTAATCCTCTTTTTACCTGTGTCTATTTTGCTTTTGATTACATAGATTGTATTTCTAATATATATTCTTTAATACTTCAAGCTCTATTTTCTTAATCTTGGTGATTTTTTATAGTCTCTAGTCCCAGTCATTCTTTTTATATGCCTTGTGTATAGTTTCACATATTAAATACACTTTTCACATTCTGTATAAGATATTGACAATAGGCCCTGGCCAGTTTGCTCAGTGGTAGAGCATTGGCCCAGCATGTGGATGTCCCAGGTTCAATTTTAGGTCAGGGCACACAGGAAAAGCCATCATTTGCTTTTCCACCCCTCCCGACCCCCTTCTCTCTCTTTCTCTTTCTCTCTCTTTCTCTCCTTCTCTCCCACTTCCTGTCCCTCTCCCCCGCTCCTTCTCCCTTTCCACCCCTCCCTCAGCCATGCCTGCATTGATTCAAGTCCATCAGCCCTGGGTGCTGAGGATGGCTCTGTGAAGCCTCTGCCTCAGGTGCTAAAAATAGCTCCGTTGTAAGCATTGCCCATATGGGCAGAACATTGGCCGCAGATGGGGGTTACTGGGTGGATCACATTGGGGGTATATGTGGGAGTCTGTCTTTATTTCCCCTCCTCTCACTTGGAGAAAGAAGGAAATAAAAGATAATGACAATAAGTAAAATATTGGCCACATTACTCCTATAGTTGTTTCTTATTCATGGTGATTTTTATTTTTTTCTATCTGAGCTTTGTGATGTCTGCTGTGCATATTTTCACTGGAACTTTCTCTGTGAGCATTCGTTTAGGTCTGGATTTAAAGTACCTCTTTCAAAGAGGATGTGCATTTGTTTTTGTAAGATACCTGGAAGCATTACCAACCTGAGGCCAATTAAAATCAAATTTAAACTTAAGGGTTTGTGCAGAGAGGGTCATATAGATAGTATGCTTGCCTCTAAACTGTATGAGAACGGTAACAAATCTAAAAGAATATCAATTCCTTCTCCTCACAGGCATCTGAAGCCAAGGGCAAGTCAAGAAATAATTTACCCATTATGGATGGCTCTGTTTGAGCTTCCTGTCTTTGATCAGGTTTTTCCTGATCTGACTGCCTACTTTGTAGAATTTCCAGACTTTTCTTGGGCTTTGATTAAAATCTAAGATTTACTTTACCGGGTTGATGAGAACCTAGCGAGTCTCTTTTTTTCAGAAAGGGGAAAACATGCTCAGAAGTATAAACCCACCGATAGATATCTAGTTCTGTCTGTCTGGGATTAGGTCACATGTGCCGTGCGATGCCTTTTCCCTAGCTCCCAAGTACAAGTAAGGCTGAGAAATCCTGTATTTTTTATTTTGTTTTGTTTTCCCCCTTAACCTACTTCTTATTTTAAGCAAAAGAGAAGGCCATTGAGCATAGGGTTTTAGTCAGCTTATAGTGTTAGGCACTTAAAGATTGCAAATATTGTCCACATTCTTTTACAACTCTGTAATTTATTTGAGATGTCCTGTGGCACTTCGAATTTTATTGGTAATTGTTATCTTGTCTTTTGTTATTTTAGGCAAAATTATAGTTTCTTATGTTAACTTTTTACATTATTTTCTGATTTATTAACATAACTTATATCTGTAGTAATAGTCCCTCTTTCATTATTAACATTGGTATGTTCTTTATTTTTCTTCCTTGACCACTTTTCTTTTCATATTATTCTTCCTTAAAAAAAAATTGTTTTGCTCTACTGGTTTATTTATTTATTTATTTATTTTTATTGATTGATTGATTTTAGAAAGAGAAAATGAAACATCAATTTGTCGTTCCACTTTATTCTTGCATTTTTTAGTTGACTCTTTTACATGCCCTGACTGGAGTTTGAACCCACAACCTTGGTATATCGGGACAGTACTTTAGTAACCAACTGTGCTACCCTATCAAGGCCTCTCCTGATCCCTTTTTGGTATGTTTCTATTTTGTTCATCTCTGCCCTTCTATTCTTTTTTCTCTCTCATTCTCTTTGGAATTAGTTGGCTTTTTTTTTATATATATGAGACAGATGCTTAGAACTTTTAACTTGTCCTCTTTTCTAATACTATATTCATTCAAGGTTTATAAACCTGTAAGTTTTACTTTAGCTGCATCACAAAAGTTGGTTATGTAAAATTATTTTAAGTTTTTTTTATTTAAAGGGACAGAGAGAGAGTCAGAGAGAGGGATAGATAGGGACAGACAGGCAGGAACAGAGAAAGGTGAGAAGCATCAATCATTAGTTTTTCATTGCCGTAGCAACACCTTAGTTGTTCATTGATTGCTTTCTCACATGGGCCTTCAGCAGACCGAGCAACCCCTTGCTGCAACCAGCGACCTTGGGTCCAAGCTGGCGAGCTCGGGGTCTCGAACCTGGGTCTTCCGCATCCCAGTCCAACGCTCTATCCACTGCGCTACTGCCTGGTCAGGCTTAAGTTATTTTTATTGAAAATATAATTGGTATATAACATTGTGGAAGTTTAAGGTGTATAGATTTATATATTGCAATATGATTATCACTGTAGCATTAGCAAATGCCTCTATCATGTCACATAATTATTGATTCTTTTTTGGGTGGATAGAAATAGTTAAGATCTAGTCTCAGCAACTTTGAAGTTTATAATACAGTATTGCTGCCTGTGATCACCATGCTTTGCATTCACTCTTCAAGACTTTATCTACTACAGTGGTTCTCAAACTGTGCACCAGGACACTGGTGCGCCCTACATGATTTCCAGGTGCGCCCTATGGTATTCCAGAGAAATATGTGCCTGTTGGGGACCACAAAACCAACAGGGTTTTTGCAGTTTAGATTTTTGGAGGACAGAGGTGTGGGGAATTGACTGTAACCTGACAGTCTGCCCAACCCTCCACCTCACTTGCCTGATTAGGTTGCAAAAGGCTCTTAAGCTGTGGTGCTGGATTGTTTACACTACCCCCCCCCATGCTCCCTGGAAAGACTGGAGGTAAGTTTCTTCTATCCTTTGTTTGGTGTCAAGTTAAGATGATATGTATGGTGGGGTTTTTCTGCATTCAACACAATTAAGAATAAAAAGAGAGGAATTCTTCAATGTATTTTCTAGAAAATGAGAGTTTGCCTTTCAAATATATGCCCAAACATTGAAGAAATTGCTAGGACACTTCAGGCTCATGTTTCTCATAAACACAAGAATGAAAAAGCTTAACACGTTTGCACTGGGACCTGCCAAATTTACTAAATCTTACTAAGAATGTATATATAAAAAGATAACTTTTTTGTCATTTAAAAAATTTTTTAACCCCCTTTTTACAAATTCTAAAAAGCATAACTCAAAGAATGTAACAGAAAAATGTTTTTTAATGTCAGAATAAATTTAATCTTGTATTTATTTTGTTTAATTACTATAAAAGCACACTTGGATTTTATATATTTTTTCTTTAATATTTGACTTAATTATTATAACATAATTCTCAGAAATTTGTTTATAGTGCCCCTACAGTTATTTGTAGGATTTTGAATGCACCCTGACTTCAAAATGTTCGAGAACCACTGATCCACTAGTTCCCAGTTCACTTAAACAACGAATCCCCAATTTCCCCACCCTCCAGCTTCTGGTAACCACCTTTCTACTCTACTTTTACAAGATCTTGGCTTTTTAGAGTCCATAGATAAGTGATATCATATGGTATTTATCTTTTCGTTCTGATTTATCTCACTTAGTATAATGCCCTCAAGCTCTAATCTTGTTGAAATGGAAGAATTTCTTTCTCATTGCTAAATGATTTTTTGTTTTGTTTTGTTTTGTGTCAGAGACAGAGAGCGCCAGAGAGAGGGACAGATAGGAATAGACAGACAGGAAGGGAGAGAGATGAGAAACATCAATTCTTCATTGCGGCTCCTCAGTTGTTCATTGATTACTTTCTCGTATGTGCCTTGACTGGGGGGCTACAGAGACTGAGTGACCCTTGCTCGAGCCAGCGACCTTGGGTCCAAGCTCGTGAGCCTTGCCCAAACCAGATGAGCCCACTCTCAAGCCGGCAACCTCAGGGTTTCGAACCTGGGTCCTCCACATCCCAATCCAACGCTCTATCCACTGTGCCACTGCCTGGTCAGGCGCTAAATGATATTTCATATTGTGTGTGTACACATATACACACATACACACTGCATCTTTTTTTAATCATTCACTGAGGAACACTTAAGTGAGTAATGAATCCCACAATAAACATGAGAGTGCATGTATCCTTGGATAGTCCTGTGTTCATATTCTTTAGATACATACTCAGGAATGGGACTGCTGGATCATACAGTAGTTCTACTTTTAATTTTTTGAAGAACCTCTATACTGTTTTTCATAGTGGCTATACCAGTTTACATTTCCACTACTGGTATATAGGGATCCCTTATGAAACAGTTGCTATCTCTTGATGATAGACATTTAGTTCCTTTGCCCATTTTTACTTCTCTTTTATTTTTAATATTTTATTTTTTTAAGAGAGAGGAGGGAGAGAGAGACAGGAACATTAGTCTGTTCCTGTATGTGTCCTGACTGGGGTATGAACCAGCAACATCTGCACTTCCGGATGATGCTCTAACCAACCAAGCTATCCATTCACCGAACCCTTCTTTAGTGATAAATAAAATATGATTTTTTTTCCAAATTCAAGACATAGGTGTATGTTTTTTTACTGGTGCACAAAATGAGCCGTGCATGAACATCACCTTGCTCAAAGAACAAAACCAACAAAGTGCATGAACTCCCAACAAGTTACGGTATTACTTTATTCTGGCCTCTGCGGCAGAGGCTTCTCCGAACCCCTGAGACCGACTCATCGAACCCCTAGGGTTCGATAGAACCCAGGTTAAGAACCACTGTGCTAGATATTTTAAATCCCACAAAGGCAGTTTTGTTCATGAAAGGATGTCCAATTCATTGCTTAAAAAGTGGTACAAAAAGGAGGAACTTTTTATGCTGTCATGATGCTGAGATCACCTAAATTTTTAGTTACTCTGTTTGAAATATTTTCTAATTTTCCTATGAGGTACTTAAAAGTATCTTTCTGGGTTATTTAAGCATATGAGGATTTTCTAGTTATATTTTTCTTTTATTGTTTGATAAGTTATATTGTGGTTCCTTAAATTTTGCTGAGATTTGTTTTATGGCTCTATATAATCAGTTCTTTTTTTTTAATATTTTGAGTGTGCTTAAAAATAATATATATTCTTCACTTGTTGGGTCTTTTTTTCTTTCTTCTTTCTTCCTTTCTTTTAGTGAGAAGAGGGGAGGCAGAGAGACTTTCTCTCTGTCTGTCTGTCTGTCTGTCTTACTGAGAGGAAAAGAGGCAGAGAGACAGATTCCCACATGCACCCTGACCAGTATCCATGGTCAAACTGACTAGGGGGTAGTGCTCTGCCCATCTGGGGCTATTGCTCCATTGTTCAGAAAGGGGACCATTTTTTAACACATGAGGCAGAGGCCACAGAGCCAATCCTCAGCACCCAAGGCCACTTCTCTTGGCCCAGTTGAGTCATGGCTGTGGGAAGAGAAGAGAGAATGAAGGGGAGAAAGGAAGGCGGAAGGGTGAATAAGCATATGGTCACTACTCCTGTGTGCTCTGACCAGGGATTGAACCTGGGACATCCACACACCAGGCCAACATTCTTACCTCTAAACCAGCTGGCCAAGTTCGAGTGTTATTCTTTTTCATTTATAGGTTAAGCAGTTAATTTTTACCTGCTTATTCTATTAATTACGAAAAGCATTCAGTTAATGTTTAGTGGAACTGGAGTTTCCTTATTCTTTTTAATGCTGCCATGTTATTGGCCACAACATACATACTTATCAAATGCTATAATGTTAATCACTTTTTTTACCCATCTCCATACATTTCAGAGACCTTAGAATATCTCCATTTACCCACATCCTATTGTTGTGGTTTTTTTTTTTTTATCTTTACATTTATAGAGTGGTCTTATAAAGCCACTCACATATAAACTATTTTCTTTGTTCTTCATTCCTAATTTCTCTTTTGATGTAATAGGTTGTATCACTTGCCTTCTTCCTATATATATCCCTTAGTATTTCTTTTTAAGAGCTTATATTTGTAACATTCTTCTTATTTCTATTAGTGTTATTTTGTCGTCATTCTTGATAGGTATTTTCTCTGAGTTAACAGTATAAGCTTGTGAGTTATATCCTTTAACAGAAACTATCATTCCACTTTATTTTAGCTTTCATGTTTTTGAAAAGTCTGCAGTCACTAGAACAGTCTGTCCTTTAAAGGCACCCTTTCTCTGGCTGCTCCTTAAGATTTTCCATCTGATTATTTTGAAGATTTACCATCATATATCCAAGTGTCAAAAATTCCCCCTAAATAGATGCTTCTTGACTTACGATAGAGTTAGATCCCAATAAACCCATCATTAAATTGGAAATATACTAAGTCAAAAATGCATTTAAGCCTGACCAGGCAGTGGTGCAGTGGATAGAGCATCGGACTGGGATGCGGAAGACCCGGGTTCAAGACCCCGAGGTTGCCAGCTTGAGTGCGGGCCCATCTGGCTTGAGCAAAAGCTCGCCAGCTTGGACCCAAGGTTGCTGGCTCCAGCAAGGGGTTGCACGGTCTGCTGAAGGCCCACGGTCAAGGCACATATGAGAAAGCAATCAAAACTAAGGTGTCGCAATGACAATGAAAAACTAATGATTGATGCTTCTCACCTCTCTCCGTTCCTGTCTGTCTGTCCTGTCTATCCCTTTCTCTTCTCTCTGACTCTCTTTCTGTCCCTGTAAAAAAAAAAAATGCATTTAATATACCTAACCTACAAAGCATCATAGTTTAGTCTCTAACATATTAGCCTGCAGTTGGGCAAAGTCATCTAACACAATGAATATAGAGTAGAACATACTGGGGAACAAAATTTTTGTTGCATCCACAAAAACACTTGTTCTTACCTAATTTGAGTGTGCTTATCTCAAATCTGACATTAGTTTTTCTCTGTATGCTACAGTTATTTTGCAATTCAAGATTTTAGGTTTCCATCTTACTGTAAAATTTTCAACATTTAGTTTAACTAATGAAGTAGAATAATGTCTTGGGCATCATCTTTGTGAAAATATAATTTATATAATGTAGTTAATACACTAAAAGATTGCATCAGAATTTGTCTACAATTTCAAAATAGAACATATTAAAACACTTATTTTAATCATAAAATTTGTTCAAAACTTATTTAAATTCTATTCATGCAAAAATTTGCGTTTGTAGCTCTTGCGTTTGTCTACTTGTTGAGGACAATCTTGTTTGATGCTCTAGCAGTAGTCTGCTTATCACTAACAGCTCCAAGATTTTCGGGAATTTTATCAAGGTGACTGTTCAGGAAGTGAATCTTAACGCTCATGTTATATCCAATGTCGTGGAAAGCCAACAGCATCCTTTAAACCAGAAGTTCATAGTTTTCTGCTTTTTTGTTGCCAAGGAAGTCCTTTGTAACTGCCACAAAAGACTGCCATGCTGCTTTCTCCTTCTTTTTCATCTTCCTGGCAAAATCTTCGTCATGTAAGAGGGTTCGAATTTGAGGTCCATTAAATACACCTGTTTTTACCTTCTCGAAAGACAAGGCAGGAAAAGCAGAAATAATATATTGAAAGCATTCACTTTCTCTATTCAAAGCCTGAACAAACTGCTTCATTAAGCCAAGTTTGATGTGAAGTGGGGGGAAAATCCTGTCTCGATTAACTACAGGTTCATTCACAATATTTTGCATCCCTACTTTCAGAGCTTCACGTTTCGGCCACTCCTTCTGTGTCCAGTGTTTCTCCTGAGCTCAGCTGTCCCACTAACACCAAAAGCAAGGATACTTCATGAAACCTCTCTGTTGTCCTAGCTGGAAATTTACCATTTTATGTCATTATAATCTTCTCGCAGATGAGTTGAATAACCAATTGGAACCACATAAACATTACCGTTGTGTAGGAGAACACATTTCAGACTCTGTTTAGAGCTGTCAAAAAAGAGCTGCCATTCTGTTGGATTATACGTGGTAACACATATCTGGCTGAGAAGAATACTGATATTATGACAGAAAACAAAGTGTTTGTCTTTGGAAAAACAGTCCACAAAAATTTATTCACGCTTCCTGAAATGGGATACTTTAGCTGACCTGTGAAGTACATTCTTTTCTTGAAGCCTGGAAGCTAATAACTCAGCTGCTTTCTTTGATAGGCCCAAATCTCTTACTAAGTTATTCAATTTGGGTTCGCTAAACTGCTGAGGGCTTAATGACTGCTTGACATCAAAAGATGACCCTTCAGATTCTACAACCATTTCCTCATGCATCTTATCAAAATACACTTGATCATCATTTTCACTTTTTTCGTCCTTAGAAGAAATAAAACCATTGAAAACTGGAACCGGGAGTGTCTCAGAGTGTGGGATGGGTCATATTGCTGAAGGAATATTAGGATATGCGATCATATGCCGTTTTTTCTTGCCTATTATCTTTGTATGGATCAGACAGAAATAACAGTCATTGCTGTGGTCCTTAGGTTCACGCCAAACCATGGGAATACCCAAAGGCATTCCTTTGCATTTTCCTTTTGTCCAATCATGAAGCATTTCCTCACAATTATGACACACAATATGAGGAGCCTAATTCTAGTCTTGATCGCCAAAGGGAACTTGAAAATAGGCAATGTATGCACGTGTCACAAATGATGAAATATTGTGCCTTTGACCTTGAAGTGTCACATATATAACAGAAGGTGTCAGGACTATTCTTACATATGCGCATACTTGAAGAAGCCATGATTCAATCTTAAGACAAAATAAGAGGGTGTTTTTATCAGATAATATTTTTTTACATTTAAAAACAACTACAATTATGTAAAAGTGATGTTTGTAAAACATTAATTGCCTTGTGGTTATGTTCAATCCAAGAGTCGTTGCCCTTTAACTCCAGTTAAAAAACCA
This sequence comes from Rhynchonycteris naso, assembly GCA_037038555.1. Classification (NCBI taxonomy): domain Eukaryota; kingdom Metazoa; phylum Chordata; class Mammalia; order Chiroptera; family Emballonuridae; genus Rhynchonycteris; species Rhynchonycteris naso. The sequence continues at coordinate 159,169,978 of CM072997.1, read as the reverse complement.
ATGCATGCCATTAACTGTAACAAAAGGAAATTAAAATTGCATATAAACTAGAACATGCACCGAAAAACTGGTTTCAGATTTGGAATCAGCGATGCAGAAATATATAGAAACAGTTCTAAAACTTTATGCAACGGAAAATGAAAAAAAAAATGTTCCCCAGTGATATATCAGTTGTTTACCTGATCAGATGACTGACTGGGAGCTGTGTCTTGCTGCTGCTGCCCAGAATTATGAGAGAGTATCATACCACATAGTCCTAGCTCAGGAAAAGATCAAAATTCAAAGTACAGTTTCTACTGAGTACATAATGCTTTTGCACCATCATAAAACAAACAAAAAAAAAATTGTAAGTCAAACCATCAAGTTAGAGATTGTATATTTCTGCTTAGAGTTGACTGAATTTCTTGAATCTATGGATTGGTATCTTTCATAAGTTCTGGAAAATTTGTAGTCATTATATCATATAAAGTCTTTAAGTCATCATTTTTCTCCTTCTGAAGCACACTAAGATATGTTTCTTTTTCTTTTTGCTCTCTCTTCTCTTAATCTCTCATTTTCTGTTCCCCCTTTTTAAACTGTCTTATTTTTCAGTACTGATCTGCTGTTTTTCTATTATATAATCTATTAAACTCATCCATTAAAATAGTTAATAAGTGCCAGTATGCCAGATTTCTATAGTTTGAAAGGGAAAACAGACATGAAAACAGATCATTATAATACTCTATTATGAGTAGTTTAATGAAGAAGAAAATATATACACTGAAGACATATTAGAAAGGGCACCTGACCGGGTTGAGTGGTAGTGAGAGGTTTCTTGAAGAAAGTAAGGCCCAAGATGAGTTAACAATAGTGTGGAGGAAGTCAGGTTCATTGCATTTTTCCAAGGTAAAGAAATACAGATTTCTTGTTAAATGAGCATAAAGTTTGACAGGAAAATATATAGTAATGGAAAGTTAACTTAGAGCTAGTCAGCATAAAGCCTTTAATGCCTGACTATGGAATGTGGGACTTTATTTGGAACCTCTTTGATCAGATCAGTATATAAGTATTATATCAAAGCCTTTTATTGAATTGGTATAACACATTTTAGAATTATATGATAATATTTACAAAGTTAAAAGTATGAACGATTATTGTAATATACCCCCCCATCGCACCCCACCCTAAAGCTGATTTGGTGATTATAGAAATAGATGGAGCAAATTGAAATTTTTCATTAATCTTAATCATTGAGGTATCATTTTAAATGGCAAAATATGTATTGAAGAGTAGATTGAAAATTTGCTCTTATAATTTAGAGGCAGTTTTTAGAGTAGGAAAAATTTCATCTATAGAATTTCTTTTAATTGCTTTTTAAATTTTAATAAAGAGGGTATTAATTATTTCTGGTTACCTTGTTTTGAAATGCTTTACTATGAAGGGAAGTGTTTAACAAATATACTGGCAACCATATGTTTTATATGCTGTAACTTACCATGCCTATAGGAAAGAAACTGGAGAGAAGAAAAGTAGCAGATTAAAGGGTGAATAAATGAAATTTGATGAAAATAGCAAAGTGGTTCTCTCATTTTCTAAATGAATAAAAAGTAGTGAGATTTATAAAACAAAATATATATATAAGGTTAAATTTCTGCCTTGACTTAACACACGTTTGTGACCTTTGCAAATTACTTAACCTCTCTGAGCTTCTGGGTTTTTTGTTTGTTTGTTTTGTTTTGTTTTGTTTTTAAATTTTTTTTTAATTTATTCATTTTATAGAGGAGAGAGAGAGAGAGAGAGAAAGGGGGGAGGAGCAGTAAGCATCAACTCCCATATGTGCCTTGACCAGACAAGTGCAGGGTTTTTGAACCGGCAACCTCAGCATTCCAGGTCGACGCTTTATCCACTGCGCCACCACAGGTCAGGCCACTTCTGGGTTTTTTTATTTGTAAAATGAGGTTATATTACAAACCTTTGTGAGTTCCTTTAAAGATTAAATGAGCAGAAATACAGCTACTTAACGAGCCCTCCTGACATGTAATTTTATTGAGCCCTAAACATTGGTTAAAGACTACACAGGCTTTATCTTCACAATAACCCCCAATTTGTGGCTGGGAAAACAACCACACTGAAATGTTAATTAAGTATAATCAAGGCACAACAATGAGTAGCATCTACAGAATTCTAACCAGAACATTTTGACCTTAAGAGCTATTACCATTATATTTTTTATGTTCTTGTAATCCTTAGGACATACTTTTCCATAAAAAGTGTTAGTTAGCTATTGTTAATATTTGTACAATTTCACAGACCATTAGAATTAACTGATATGTAAAGTCTTAGTACAACCTGCTTTAATGTGCAAGAATTTCTTATACAGCATCTTCAATAGATTGTAATCTATCTTCTATGTAACTTCGAGAGACAAAGAATTTTATTAATATTAAAGCATATCATCTCATTGTTAGATACTCAAAATGTAAGAAATTTTTCTTCATTCTGTGATAAAATTTTTGTCCTATCCTACTCATTGGTTCTAATTCTTCCCCTTATGGGGAAATAGTAAGTGGACAGCTTCTTTTATAGACAAACATTTAAATGTTTAGCCAAGAATTTCTCTTTCTCATCCTCTTCTAAACACCATCTCAGCTATCCACCAACACATAGCCATATTCTTTTTACCTGAGGGGCTTCTATTCTAAATGCATTTCAGTTCTTTTAAAAATGTGCTTATTATAAATTATATACCAAATATTGTATGATTTTGATTTCTTAAAAGAGTCTTATGTCATTGATGTAAAAGAAAACCTGTTAATAGATCTGAATTCATTTAACTGTTCAATCATTGCTGTAGTGTGCAGTTAGTTCATTTACGGACTCAAAAGAGATATATTTACACTTCCTATAGTTACTACTACAGGTTAATGTTTATTGAATACTTACTGTGCACCATGCCTTTTTCTAAGCTCTTTATATATAACCTAATTAATTATAATAATCCTGTGAGATAGATGCTTTTTCCACTATTTAACAGGTGAGGAAAATGACACACAGTGTTGTTTGTTAAGTAACTTTCCCCATATTACGTGGTTTTTACTGAATGTCACCATGAAAATTAAGATTCAGAATTGGCACTCTTAACATCTATAATACTTTATATAGATAGACATAGACACATAGATATGGATAGACACAGACAGACATGTATGTCTTAGTTTGGGCTGCTTTAACAAAGTACGATAAACTAGGCGGCTTAGGAAAACAAATCTATTTCTCAAGTTCTAGAGACTGGGAACTTTAAGATCAAGGTGCCTGCATGGTCACAGTTCTGGTGACGGCCCTCTTCCTGGTTTGCATAAAGCATCTTCTCACTGTATCATGACATGACAGAGAGAGACAACCTTCAATACCTAATTACTTCCCAAAAGACCCTCACTTCCAAATACCATCACATTACAGCTTCAGCATTTGAATTTGGGGGAATTACAAACATTTTGTCCATAGCAATATATTGCGTAGTTCTTCTGTAAGCCCATCTGAAATCTTCTCTACCTTATATATCAGTTTTCCATAAAAATATTTCACTCATAAAATCAACTTTGGAGCAGCTTATCTGTAATTTGGGGAATTCAGTTATAATAGAAACCTTTGCCTGTTTCATCAATGTGTAAAATGTGGGTCATGTCTGTATCAAAAGGTTACTTTAAGTACTATTAATATGCACAAATACATATGGATATATTTGTGTGTGTATAATTATAGTCATATATCGTAAGTATGCACACATATACACGGAGTATAGTGTAGTTGTTTACAAGGTTTTTAAATGGCAAAAGCAGTGTAGCACAAAAATTATTAAGGTAAACTTTGAAATGGAACTGACTTAGTAGATGTTTGACCTTGGGCAAGTTTCTTAACCTCTCTGTGCCCTAGGTTTCTTTTCTGTAATATGGGTGAAATGTTCCTTATAGGGCTGTTTATGAGGATTAATGGGTTAAAGCACTTTGATCAGGACTTAACACCTTGTTAAGTTACATATTAATGGTGAAATAGTATTATATTACATCAATATCAAGTATAAAACCTGTATTTTTGTAAGTAATGGACAAATTATGTTTAAATGTTTCTGAACTAGTGAATTTTTTAAAGGACTATAAAACCAAATATGAAACATATTAATTAAAATCAGTTATATCATCTTTTATTTGTAACCTGAAGCACGAGGGTTAACAAACTTGCAGTTGAGGCAGTTTTCCAGTGATTACCAAATTACTTACATCCAAACCAGATCTGGTACTCTAGTCTACTAGCCTTTTTATTTTTAAATAGCAGTGGACCTAGTGGGGATAAACCACTAAATAATGAACTTTAATGTGAAGAATTTTAGTTACCATGGCAGAATTATTAGAAGTGCTTCAACAATAATGGATTGCCCTGAATACTTAGAGGGTTCTGGGTTCTATTTGAAGTTTTTGTTTTAAAATACAGTGTGTCCGTAGAGTCATGGTGCACTTTTGACCTTGTGACCAATCAAAAGTGCACCATGACTTTATGGACACACTGTAGAAGAAATGCCTGAGCAGGCAGTGACATGGGGAATAGAGTGTTGGCCTGGGACGCTGAGGACCCAGGTTTGAAACCCTGAGGTCAGTGACTTGAGCGCTGGGTCTCCAGCTTGAGCACAAAAGGTCACTGGCTTGAGCCCAGAGTCACTGGCTCCACTGGAACCCCACCCCCACCCCAGTTCAAGGCACATATGAGAAAGCAGTGAGCACCTAAAGGGCTGCAGCTATGAGTTGATGAGGCTCCTCATTTCTCTTTCTTTCTGCCTGGCTGTGTGTGTGCCTCTCTCTCGTGCGGGTGTGTGTGCGCAAAATAATAAAATATTATGTATATGGTCTTCCTACACTCTCCTACCATCAATGTGATATCAGTCAGTTAATATCCTTGAAACATTTTCTGCTCTCCTGAACATCGGGGAAGTAGAAAACAAAATGTAAAGTTTTTTTTGTGTATTTACTAATTAATGCTGGCATTATATTTGAAGTACCCTTAGTTCTATTTACAAAGAATTACTTCTGTGGGATGTATAATGTTGATTATGCTTTGTTGTCTAATTAAATAATGAGTAGGTAATTTAGTTTAATTGTTGAATAGATTAGTCAAATTGACTTAATTTAAAAATAATTGTGTTGGAAAAACTTTGGGCAGTGATCTAACTTGGCTTCAGTTTAAATGTAATCACTTCTACAGTGTCCCTGGCAGATAGTCCTGCAACTCAAATATTTTCTTGGCTCGAATTTTTATATTATCTGGATGCATAAGAAAATTCCATTTAGGTGACCTCAAGCTCATCTCAAACCCTATATTTCTTTATTCTTTGAAAATATTAACTTCTAGTTTTAACCAGCAATTGGTCCTAATAAGTAATTTTAACATACTGTTTAATTTACAGATTGCCCAAGGACTCCAGACACTCCCAGTAGTGACCCTCGTTGTTCTACTAGCAATAACAGATTGATGGCCTTACAAAAACAATTGGATATAGAGCTTAAAGTAAAACAAGGTGCAGAGAACATGATACAGATGTATTCAAATGGCTCTTCAAAGGTAAGTTCAATAAATGTAAGTGTATACAGTCAATCTACATTATTTGCTGATTTCATAAGTGTGAATTCACCTACCCAAAAATTTTAATCGTAACCCTGACGACAGTACTTGTCACGCTTTCATAGTCATTTGTGGACATGTACAGAGGGCAATAAACTTGAATTATCTGATGGACATGTTTACAGCCTGGGTTGAAAAGGTGACACTCCTCCCTCTTGTGTAATCTCTTATACTGTAAACCAGCAATTCTTTTATTTTATTTTTTTACAGGGACAGAGAGAGAGTCAGAGAGAGGGATAGACAGGGACAGACAGACAGGAACAGAGAGAGATGAGAAGCATCATCAATCATCAGTTTTTCGTCACCGTTGGGACATCTTAGTTGTTCATTGATTGCTTTCTCATATGTGCCTTGACTGTGGGCCTTCAGCAGACTGAATAACTCCTTGCTGGAGCCGGTGAGCTTTTGCTCAAACCAGATGAGCCCGCACTCAAGCTGGCGACCTCAGGGTCTCAGACCTGGGTCCTTCCGCATCCCAGTCCGATGTTCTATCCACTGCGCCACTGCCTGGTCAGGCTAACCCAGCAATTCTTAACCACTTATAATATAAAACAGCGATTTTAAACTGGTGTGCTGCAAGAATTTTTGAAACATGCAATACCTATTTAGTTAGGGACACTGATCTCCTTTCCCTTAGATTGCCAAATAATATTAAGTGGCAATAGCTTTCTGGTGTATATGAATCAAATATTTGCCTTTATTCTTTTTTTTGTCAGATCGGGGAAAAATCCATTTCTTTTGTATGCTAGTGAATTTCGGTAATTATGTGTACCATGAGATGAAAAAGGTTGAAAATCACTGCTGTAAACAAGCATACTGTAAAACAAATTGGGAACAAATGGTTTTTAAAATAGCTTATTTCTACTTAATGCAATCAAGAAAGAAATATTGGCTGTGTGAGTAAAGGATATACGGGAACTCCATATTAGCAACTTTTCTGGAAATCTAAAATTGTTCTAAAACTAAAAGGGTTTTTTCTTTTTTAAAGTTTGTTTTAAAATATTTAGGCTCTACTGAGTTTCTATCACTACCTACAATTATAAGTTTTTAGAAAAGGACAAATGAAAAAATAAGACATTCTAGCATTAGTGATTGTCTGGACTAGACCTGTGGATTCTTGAAGAATCTGGTATGAACATAAAACTTCTAATTGAAAATCAGTGCTGTGGGGAGCAATTGTTGTTAATACAAATGTGCCCCTGCTCTGAGTTATAGTATGGAAGAGAAAATGTTGGGAACCACTGAAACAGATTACCATGAAGTTTCTTTCCAATCTCGGGTTCTTTATTTGTATAACTTCCAAAGTCTTAGAAACATAGATTTTGTACTCTCAACTCATTTATTTCAAGGATTCTTGCCTCTTCAAATAAGTTTCTTCTATATTTTAATAGATTGCTGTTAAGTAATTTCAAAATGAAAGTTTAGGCTTTTGTTTTGTTTATTTTGTTTTGTTTTTTAGTTTAGGGAGAATTGGAAATCGGGTGTGAGGGGGAATCATTGTTTGGAGCCATGCATCACACCTTCTCACTCAAATGAAATTGAGGAAGATGCAGAAAAGAAACGTGTATATGTTATAAATAAGGTTTTTAAACCTTAATTATGAAACGTAGATTATATGGCATATTTTAAAAGAATTTTTAAATCATTTTTAGAGAAATATATCTGTTTATACTTGGTACATATACGATATGATACTTGATAGCATATTACTTCACTGACCTTAAACATTTACATAGGGTTGTAGAGTTGGTTTTCTTGTGTTATTTTTAGTATTGATCTTTAGGTTTTGTTGGGGTTTTTTTAACCTTTATCAAATGTTATTTTAGACTTCTTTTTAAGGCAAATGCTATATTCTTGGAACTCTGAATGTGCCATATCATGTGGAGTATTTTAAAATTAAATTAACCCAGCTACCATTCTCTGGAGTAAGGTTTTTAAATTTTGGGTTGATGTATTATATTGAGAGGTTCACCCTTTGAGGTTATAGGAGAAGTGATTGTGTATGTTGATAAATGGATAAATGAGAGAGCTGTAGATTTCACCATATACTCAAAGTGGTCTGTAACCTCACCACCACCACCAAATTGTGGAGTGTTACGGACATATTAAAAGTAAAACAAGGAGATAACTTATGATAACCACAGGCCCAAAATGGACAGGGCTATGAGCAGCCTGCTAATACAAATGGACAATTTTTTATTAAGCTTTTATTTTAAAGTTTTTTTTTTTGTTTTTTTTTTTTACAGGGACAGAGAGAGAGTCAGAGAGAGGGATAGATAGGGACAGACATGCAGAAACAGAGAGGTGAGAAGCATCAATCATTAGTTTTTGTTGCCGTTGCAACACCTTAGTTGTTCCTTGCTTTCTCACACATGCCTTGACCACGGGCCTTCAGCAGACCGAGCAACCCCTTGCTGGAGCCAGCGACCTTGGGTCCAAGCTGTTGAGCTTTTTGCTCAAGCCAGATGGGCCCGCTCTCAAGCTGGTGAGCTCAGGGTCTTAAACCTGGGTCTTCCGCATCCCAGTCCAACGCTCTATCCATTGCGCCTGGTCAGGTGTAAGCTTTTATTTTTAATTAGAAGATTGAATTATTTGACAGTGGCTTAAATGAAGGTCCAGAGCATGTTAACAGCTGCTAGTAGGCCCACTAGTTATTTCTGTCTAGATAGGCCTTAACTGTTTTTGTTTTTTCAACTTCTCAGGGAATCATAGTGTATCATTATGAGATTGTAAATTGAAGTCCTGTGGGTCTTAATTTATTCATTAAGGGCTGACAGTTTTGATAGCTATTGTGTTGGGCTCTGGAGTATGAATGTAATAAGGAAAATGCTTTGCACGTAGTAGGTTACTCTACAGATATCTTGGTTTTAAGAGACTCATTATCTAAAAAGGAGATATCACATGTAAATAATTACAATTATAATATTGGTATGTAGAAGTTACTTTAGAATCATATTAGAGAAGAATCACTTAACTGCCAGAAGAATTCATGAGTCTTAGTATAAGATTTTAAGCAGGACTTGCAGTTTAAGAAGGAATTACTTTCTAGAGATGGTGATCTGGGTAAACTTAGTATATCCAGGGTAAGGAACTATGGAATACCATGACTTGTAAGAAATGGAAATGTTTTTGTATGGCTATAGCAGGACTCTCAAGTTATTTCTTATCCAACATATCTCAGGGTAGGTAGAAAGAACTTGTAATAGTAACAGTCATCAACTTTAGCAGCCATTTTCAATGAAAGGCCATGCCCTGATGGAGAACAAATCTGAATCTCCAGAAAGACACATTTTATTTGAGAAAAGTCCTCTAGGTGATTTCAACAGGGCTTTTTATTTTGTTCTATTACTGGTAGAGCTTTCAGTGAGTGAGGTATAATAATAAGTATAGCATAATTGATTAAAAGACAAACCATATTAGAAAGTACTTTGAACAAAATGAGGCAGTTGAGATTCTATCTTATAACATTTGTTGTGCTTCTGAAAGAATTTTAGCAGAGAAAATATGTGAGATTTTAAAGTTTAGAAAGTTCACAACCATCTTGTTCAGATTTGAAAAATTGATTAGAGAAGGTCACGACGTCTAACGGCAGCAGGTTTAATTAGGCTTTTGTAGTAGTCCTGGTTAAATGTGCTTCATCCTTCACATAACAGCAGAGAAAGCAAAGAGGACAGGGTCAAAGCTATCTAGATAGAATAAATATGTGGTGTCTGGATACGAGGAAGAAGACAAAGTCAAAAATGATCCTATCATTGGTTATGTGGACAAACTGATGAATGGTGGTGACCCTTTACAACAGTGGGTATTTCACAATGAGGAGCAAATTTAGAGACATGGGTGATTGGTTAATTCAGTGTGGCAGCAAACAGACATCTTCAGAACTCTGGTTATTGAATTCTCTGGTATGACAAAATTATTACCCCAGACGTGTTATAGCCAGTGTTCCTCTTTTGAAAGCTGTCAGATATTTCTACACTCTGTTCAAAACTCTTCAGTGGCTTTCTAGTATGCTATAACAAAATCCAAAGTCCTTCCTGTGACTCTCCAAGTTCATATATGGTTTACTCCTCGTCACCTTCTTATCCTTTCTTTCTTTAATACACTTTCATTCTCTCGCCTTACACTTTAGCTATTTTGGCTTCTTTGCTCCCTGTTTAAATACCAAACATGTTCTTACTTCAGGGCCATTGTTTATTGTCTCTGCCTAGATTATCTTTTCCCAAGAACTTTCATGGCTTTCTCTTTCACTTCGATTACATATAGTCTCTGCTCAGATTCTACCTCTCTAGCATGCACTAGCAGCTATTCCTATGCAAAATTCTCTCTCCTTATCCTTTTTACTGCTTTATCACTACCTGAAGTTACCGTTTACCCAGTTGATTTCTTTATCACTAATTATCAACAGAATATAAATTTTATGGCTCTAAGTACACCCTTGGTTTTCAGAATAATCTCTGAGAGCTTGATAAAGCATATTGAAGAGATGTTTCCAAATCATATAGTCAGGTGACAAACCCAGTTATTTATTAAAATTTGGGGTCCTTTCTAGCTTCTATCAGTATTTTTTAAATGCTCCTAAGTCTTTTCGTACTTTTTTTCTCATTTGAAAATACCTGACCATCTATCTATCCAGGCCTCCCTCTCCCCTGTCTTCCAGTCCTCACATATTCTAATCTTGTCTAGTTTAATAGCCCACAAAACCTTTCCAGATTCCTTCAGCTAAAACTGATCCTACCTTTCTTTGTATTTTTCTTTGGCTTTTAACATTGATACGTATGGTAATTATCTGTATCTATTCTATCAAACTGTAAGTTTTATAGGGTAGCATTATAACTGATTGATCTGATTACTAAATTATTAAGCTGATTATTTTCACTGGATGTGACAACATTTAACACATACAAAATCAACCATAAATATGTGGTGGAAAAATAGAGTGTTGGTTTATTTATTTATTTAATTATTTCTGAAAACTCTCTGTGATGTAGTTTATGACTAGCAAAACAAAAATAATGATCCATAAAATAAAAAATATTGTATTATTTGAAAATATAAAATTTGGGGTTTTTTTACTTATAGTTGCAAAATGTGCAATTGAAATATAACTATCAGGCATTATAAAGTGCTAACGAACATTATGTAACTACTTTTTTCAATTGAATCATATGAAGTTGCTATTCAGAGTCAGTGTGATATTGACATTTTTATATGGTTCATCCTCATGTATGTAAAAATCTTCCCAAAGTCTTATGTGTCTAATAAAAAGTCTGTATGTGTCTAATACATAAACCAGTTCATTAACTTTGGACTTGTCTTATATCTTACCTCGAACATATTAGGTGCTCAGTATAAAAATTAAGTAAATGCCTAAAAGCATAAAACTGACAATAAAAATTCATTGAATGCCTAAAAGTGTAACACTGACATGTAGCAACTAAAAATTGCTTGTGACAAGTAATATCCAATGTCAGTTTTAAATGCCTTCATCCTACTTTGACATCTGTGTTTATCTTCAGAAATCTGTTTGGGAAAATTTACTTTCAAATGAAATACAAATGTTCTTCCTTGCATGTTGAACTGAAATAGTTAAGAAAGAAATATTTTCCAAAAAAGTATGTGACAAAACTGTTGTCTTTTTATAGTGATGATATAAGATTAGCTTAGTTGAAAAGTATAGTATTATATAAATAGTTTACTTAATATTTTTATTTTTACATTAGCACTTTATTAAAATAGGATAATCGTGATTTTATTGCTCTAAAAGAGAACATTTTAATGCCAGTTATATGCTAGGCAATATAATTTTAGTTTTATCTAATGCATATAAAAGCTCTGTTTTAGAATACCATTCTTATTTACATAATTTATTCAAGAAACCTAAAGCTTGTAGAAGATAGGTAACCAATCCAAATTTACAAATATAAGATTTGGGCCTCAGTCTACCTGATTGTAAAACATATTTTTGTTCGATTAAATTAGGAGCTTTGGAATACTAAGTTTTACTCTGATCTGGTCTCAAAGAAAAATTATTTCAAATCTTTAATTTATCTGATGTTTCTAATATTGGGTAAGAGGAGGAATTAAAGTAAGAGAAAGATATTTTTATTTTAAATTTAGAACATGAATCGGTATATTCATTGTAAAGCCAGTGCCCACGGCCACCATCACAGCTGCCTGGCCCATGCAGGTTCTCATTAGATTCGGACAGTCGGTAATGAAACAACAGAACCAAGAACTGGTGAGCCATCAGCTTTAATCCTAGCTTGTACCCGGCGAGTAAGTAAAAACACACACCGGGCTCCAAAACCCACTCATTCAGTGCTCACAAAGCTACTGACTTATCCGAGTTTCCTAGAATCAAAGGTTTCTAGCTTACCAGTCTTGTTCACCTCTGTTTCCCATCTCCTTTCTCTGCACCAACTCTGCTCAAACTGGCTTCTCCCTCAGCACTCCACCATCTTGGCTGCTTCTCCTGGCCTCCACGTGACCTTAATCTGCTCTCCTCCCTGCTCTCTGCCTAGAACATAACCCCTCTTCTCTTTAAAACCTTTTAGCGCAAAAGCCCTCCCCTAACACATATTAACATAATCATGCCCATCCCCAAGCAGGAAGAGTAACCAGTATCATCCCCTGGGCGAGGGGCTTCCACGTGGGCAGCACCGTCTTTAACAAAGTGAGCATAATATATTTTATCTGCCCAACATTCATAAAAGCATATATAAATCACAAACACCTAATTCAGATAGTATCTTTACTGGTAAAACATAATTAACAAGTGTGTGTGTACACTTCTTCATGGCATAAATTAATATTTAAGGGACTTAGTAACTATTTGAGCTTATTTCCTTGGTGTGAAATCTAAATATTTAATAAAGGACAAAGTCTGACTAGAAGTTCTTAAATCTCTGATATTTGCTAATTGCTTTTTTCCTGCACTATATATTAACCTAGTTTGGTATTTAACAGTATACTTCTATTTACTTTCTTTGTTTTTTCTTTTTTTGTGTGTGTGACAGAGACAGAGAGAGAGAGGGGGATAGATAGGGACAGACAGACAGAAAGGAAGAGAAATGAGAAGCATGAATTCTTTGTTGTGGCACCTTAGTTGTTCATTGATTGCTTTCTCATATGTGCCTTGACCGGGTGGCTACAGCAGACAAAGTCACCCCTTGCTCACGCCAGAGACCTTGGGCTCAAGCTGCTGAGCCTTGCTCAAACCAAATGAGCCCAGTGCTCAAGCTGGCAACCTCAGGGTCTCAAACCTGGGTCTTCGCGTCCCAGTCCAACACTATCTACTGCGCCACCGCCTGATTAGGCTCTTTTTGTTTTCTTTATATAATAGTTGTATTGCCTCTCCCAACACATAGGTCTCCATTCTATTCTTTATTCAGTGTAATAATATACTATATGTGCATTTGACTATTGAAATGATGCTGTGTATCTGATGCTTGCCTCTTAGCTTTGAGTCTTGAGTCTCCTGGACAACATAGGTTAATTGTATGCTATTTTATTTCTAAATTAATATTGATTGCTTTAGTAGTGATAGAAGTTGAGGTGCTTAAAATAATATGCAAAAGTTGGCCATTTTTTTAATCTTTTAAAAAAATTTAAAATTTTTTTTTTTTTTGAGAGAGAGAAACATCCGTTTGTTGTTCCACTCATTTATGCATTTTCTGGTTGATTCTTGTATGTGCTCTGAGTGAGGATCAAACCCTCAACCATGGCATGTCAGGATGATAATTTAACCAGCTGAGCTACCAGGCTAGGGCAAGTTGGCCGTTCTTGTGAAATAAGTGCTTCTTAACTTATGCTCAGTTTTATTTACCATTTCTTTTTTTTTTTTTTTTTTTTTTTTTTGTGCGTTGAACCTACTGGACTTTGACAATGAACTCTAAAGAGAAGATAGTAACATTAATTTCTATCACTTGTTTCATACGAAACTTCTGGAAAAATATGTTCTATATTAGTTTTCTATGGCTGCTATAATAAATTACTACAAATTTAATGGTTTAAAACAACACAACTTTATTATGTTACAACTTTGTATTTTGAGATTGGGTGGTTAACAATCAGATTCTATTGCTATCGTAATTCCCCTTTTGCCCTGTAAGGTAGTATATTCACAAGGTTCCAGGATATGGATATCTTTGGGTGGGTTCTTTTGACTATCGTACTTCCTAAAATGCTGTCTTTTGTGTCTCTGTCAATAATATTCAGTGTTACCAGAACTAAACTGAGGCACAATAGTAACTTTATTTTACCTGATTCAGTAGTGTTTTTGAAGTCTTCAGAGATGACAAGTTTATTCATTATAACTTCCACCATAGCTTTATTGAGAAGGTCTCATTTTATGACATTTAAGCATTTCTAAGGATCTTTCTCATTATTACTGGGGTTTAAATATGCTGTTTTTTATTCTTTTATCAGAATTTAATGGAACACAAATCAAATATTATCTATGATTAGCTATTTTTAAAATGTGCTAATATATGTGAAGCTCCTTGAAAATTTAATGTAAGGAGAGAGGAAGAGGTGTTCTAAAATTTTCAGGCTTAGTCACTGAGACATCCACATACTCTGAGTATGAGAGTTGCTGACCATAGAATAGGAAAATTATTTTGTGTAAATAAATAAAGACAGTTACAGATGTGAATTTGGATGTTTTTAAAACAGTAGTAAGACTTGCTTTCTATCAAATTGTTTTAAATAATGGAATTGTTTTTCTCTTTTATCACCTTATCTGCTTGATGGCTTTTTAAAATAAATACAGTGTGTCTGTAAAGTCATGGTGTACTTTTGACCTGTGACGGGCCAAAAGTTCACCATGACTTTATGGACACACTGTATAGCTACAAGAATATATACATGGCAGGGCAAAAGTAGGTTTACAGTTGTTTAAATGGAAAACAATACAATAATTAATAAATAATACTACAAGAATAAACTTTTGCATAATCATAACTGTAAACCTGCTTTTGCCTACCCTGTATTATAGTGCTCACAGTGTTCTTTTAACTTGTTTTTTCACTTGCTGATATGATTTGATCTTATTTATAAGTTAGAAAAATGTCTCTTCATCTGCTTACCTTTTCAAACTTATTTTTAATAGGATCGGAAACTGCATGGCACAGCTCAGCAACTGCTCCAGGACAGCAAGACGAAAATAGAAGTGATACGAATGCAGATTCTTCAGGCAGTCCAGACAAATGAATTGGCTTTTGACAATGGTGATGAAATACAGATAGATTGTCACTCTTATTATTATGGGCAATATGTTGCTAAATAAATACATTTTATGTAAGAAAGATACAGTGGTTTAAAATTGAGGAGATAGCATTATGTTTTTTTTATCTTAAGTTTTCAGTCTTTGAGTTTTGATCTAAAAAAGGTTCTATCTCACCTGACCTGTGGTGGCGCAGTGGATAAAGCGTCGACCTGGGAACACTGCGGTCGCCAGTTCAAAGCCCTGCACTGGTCTGGTCAAGGCACATATGGGAGTTGATGCTTCCAGCTCCTCCCCCCTTTCTCTCTTTCTCTCTTTCTCTCTCTCACTCTGTGTCTCCTCTCTAAAGTGAATAAAATAAAAAGAAATTTAAAAAAAATAAGGTTCTATCTCAACAGTATGTCTATTAAGTACTCATGGTTTTAAAGACTAACTTGTAAGAATATTTTTTTATGAGTTGTAATCACTACATGTTAGAAAAGTGAAATAAATGGTTCAATTAAGTGTTTGTTTTTTTCTCTTTTAGCAAAACCTGTCATAAGTCCCCTTGAACTTCGGATGGAAGAATTAAGGCATCATTTTAGAATAGAGTTTGCAGTAGCAGAAGGTGCAAAGAATGTAATGAAATTACTTGGCTCAGGAAAAGTAACAGACAGAAAAGCACTTTCAGAAGTAATTTTTAAATAAAAAATTTAACTTAATAAATACATTACTTAAAGAATATATTGATTTAAGTGACAATTGTTTTTTTCCTGTTCAAGGCTCAAGCAAGATTTAATGAATCAAGTCAGAAGTTGGACCTTTTAAAATATTCATTAGAGCAAAGATTAAATGAACTTCCCAAGAATCATCCCAAAAGCAGTATCATCATTGAGGAGCTTTCACTTGTTGCATCACCAACACTAAGTCCACGTCAAAGTATGATATCTACACAAAATCAATATAGTACACTATCCAAACCAGCAGCACTAACAGGTATGTAGCACATATCTTAAGATTATTTATGGTGCTTTTCTGGCTACGTTTCGTCCTGGTTTAGTGAATGAATAAAATACTGTGCACACATTTTTTAAAATACTGTGTAAGATACACATAACATTAATTAACCATTTGGAAATATACAATTTGGAGGTGCTTAATATAGTTCTAATGTTGTGTAATGGGTATGGGGTTAGCCCAGAAAAAAAACCCATACCCATTAACAAGCCACTCCCATTCTTCTTACTCCTCTGTTTCTGGCTACCACTATTGGCGTTTGTCTCTAGAATGGTCTATTCTAGATATGTCCTTTAAACAAAATTATATCATTTGCAGCCTCCTTCATTTAGCTTTGATTTAGTGTACTGTTTTCAAGGTATGTTCTTTGTAGATGTATCAGTACTTTATTTCTATTATGGCTAAATAATATTCCATTGTATGGGAATATACCAGATTTTGTTGATTCATTCACCAGTTGAGAAATGTTTAGTTTATTTCCATCTTTTGACTGTTAGTGTTGCTGTGAACATTTGTGTACAGGTTTCTGTTTGAACACTTATTTTCAGTTATTTTAAATATATTTTTAGGAGCACTAGGGTCATATGGTAGTTTTATAATTTTGAAGAACGGTCAGACTTTTCACAGCAGCTGCATCATTTTATATTCTCACACTAATGTATGAAAATTCCAATTTCTCCACATCCTCACCAACACCTTTTTTTTTTTTTTGTATTTCTTCCAAAGTTAGAAGTGGGGAGGCAGTCAGACAGACTCCCGCATGCGCCCTACCAAGATCCACCCAGCATGCCCACCAGGGGGCGATGCTCTGCTGCGGCTGGAATCATTCTAGCGCCTGAGGTCGAGACCATGGAGACATCCTTAGTGCCGGGGCCAACTTTGCTCCAATGAAGCCTTGGCTGCAGGAGGGAAAGAGAGAGACAGAGCGGAAGGAGAGGGGGAAGGGTGGAGAAGCAGATGGGTTCCTTTCCTGTGTGCCCTGACCAGGAATTGAAGCTGAGTCTTCCACATGCCAGGGTGACACTCTACCTCAGAGCCAACTGGCCAGGCCTCTCCAACACTTTAATTGCTATTCTAACAGGTTCATTATTAAAGTGGGGTAGTGAAGTCTTCAACTGTTTTTGTAGCTTTACTTATTTCTCCTTTCAGTTGCATAAATGTTTACTTCATACATTTTCGTGCTTTTGTTAAGTGCTCGGCGTCACTCATTTCAGGGGATCCCTTGCTGAAGTCTTCACATGAGCTCAATATTTGATGGTGCAACATGCTGCTATCATTTGGGACATGTTTTCTGTTCATGTCTTTCACCCACAAATTTAATGCCTTTTTCATAATACTGAGCACTCCTCATGTACTGTGTCTGTAATTTTTGCATTTTGAAATGTAATGGCAAAACTAGCAAAAATTTTTTCCTTCACAATTTCACACATAAATTCATTTTTATGGTAGATCTTGGCAACCTCAGTGTACAGTTTGGTTCTTTTCTTTTAATATTGAGCCAACAACTTTCACCTTTTCACTTAAAGGACACACTTTATGGCTTCTCTTTGGCATGTCCAGATCGCCAACATCACTACTATGTGTTTTTTAAAGATTTTATTTACTGCTTTTACAAAGAAAGGTGAGGAAGGGGTGGGATACTGAGAAATATCAACTCATAGCTGCTTCACTTTAGTTGTTTATTGATTGCTTCTCATATATGCCTTGATTAGGCTTGCAACCAGTGATCTCAGCTCTCCAGGTCAACACTTGATCCACTGTGCCACCACAGGCCAGGCATCATCACTACTCTCGTGCTTTGGGGCCATTAAATAAAATAAAGATTATTTGGACACAAGCACTGTGATACGATGACAGTCAATATGATAACCAAGACAGCTAAGAAGTGACTAAGGGTTGGGTAGCTTACCCATTGTTACGCAGAACAAAGGGATGATTCATGTCCCAGTCAGAAACGAGCAAAATAGTGGGAGATTCCATTATGTGACTCAGTACGGCACAGAGCTTAGAACTTACGAGTTGTTTATTCCTAGAACTTATGGGTAACTGAAACTGGAAAGCAAAACTACAGATAAGGGAGTGCTACTAATGTACTTGGTAAATATTATATAATATTAAGGTAGAAACTATATGTATTATCCAAGGTTCACCACTGAACACATTAATATTCAAAAATTTCTGAATGATTCATTGATTAAAATATGGTTTTAAATTATTTGGAAATTAATATTTCAAGAAAAATAATAAAGCCATGTTTTAGAAAATCAGTAATAAACACTTGTTTTAGAAAATATGGCTGGATGTTATTTTCCTTTTCTATTCTGGTTGGCTCCGCTCACCAGTTCTTTAACCTTTTTTCAGTTCTTTCTCTTTTCTTCATTTCTTTAGTGAACTGAAAGTTCCGTACTCAAAGTGATGCAAATCTCCAGGCTATAAAAGAAGAATCTTAATTCTTAAGATATTTTGTTTTTTTTAAAAGTTCCTTTAAATTTCTATTGGACCTGAAACTAAATATTGTATAACAAGGAGTATTAATAGTACTAGTGTTAATAGAGGTGTTAATAGAGGACTAGATATGATAGATTAGCATGGATAAGTAGTAGGAGCATTTACTATCTTGAGTTTTTCATGGAATGCTATTATTTGTGATTTCTCTCATTTGTATCCTGGTTTATTTTGTGGTTGTATGATTATAATACTGAAATTTACATATTTGTTGCTACTTTGCTGTAAGGTATAATTGAATCTTTTTGGTCCACATTTTGAGACATACAGATTTTTATAGAAGATATCCTCAGAATTACAAAATGCTATTCAATTGTACCAAGATGAAATACTGAATTAGTAAAATGTAAATTTTTTATATGAAGCAGTTTTCCAGAAAGTTAAAAGAAATAGAAATGCATTTATTTACTTGTGCTAATGGAATTTATAGGTACTGCTTATGAATATAAACATTTACTTCTTGAATTTGTTTAAAATTTTCATGTTGTGTGTTATAAAAGTAAAAAATTTGATTTTAAGCTATTTCTAATAGGGTTATATGCAATTGCTATTGTATTACCTCATAAAGAAAAGAAACTTCTGCATGCTTAATAAAGATCTTAAATCCCTCCAGATTGGTTTTTTTTTCCTAAATGATAGCAGGTGTTGAGTATTTTTATCTCCTAATATTGAAATTACTAAACTATTTAATGAGCTACCAGGGTTTGAGGTAGTAGCCAGATGTTTTCAGTTTCCCCAGGATTACTTTTACAGCTGAGCATTTAAACTGAAAATGAGCTAAGTTTGCCAGTTTAACAACATAAAAGCAAATAAAACACAAAAATACAGGCTTTTTCTTTTGAACTAAAATTAAAATGGAATCCATTATACTTAATCTGCAATAATACTTTATAGTTAGGTAAGATTTACGTAGCTAACCAAGCATAATATTGAAGCTTCCTCTACTCCATTTTTAGCAGCTTTACTGAGACATAATTTACAAACCAGAGAATTCACCTATTTTAAGTATACAGTTTTCTGATTTTTAGTAAATATATATAGTTGTGCCACAATCTTTAATATCCAGTTATTAGAATTGTTTTATTGAGTTGCAATTAACACACAATAAACTACACATATTTAAACTCTAATTCAAGAAGTTTTATCACATTTAAAGTCATAAAATCATCACCACATCATGATAATTACTCTATTCGTCATCCCCCAAAGTGTCCTCATGTGCTTCTGTTTAATCCCTCTTTCCTGCTCATCTCATGCTCTTCCTCACAGCTGTCCCAGGCAATCACTGATCTGTTTGTCACTATATATTCATTTTCATTTTGTAGAATTTTATATCAAAGGAATCACAGTATATACTGCATTGCATTTTTTCCTGGTAGATAGTCTGTCTCTTTTCACTCTGAATAATTATTTTGATTTTCTTCTGTGTTGTATGTATCAATACTTACTTTCTATTATTAACCTTCAGTTGTGTGTATAAATCATAATTTGTTTATCCATTTGCCTGCAATTGATATTTGGGTTTTTATTTTTTGCTTTTTTAAATATAGCTGTCAATAACATCCATGTACAATGTTTGTGTAAACAAATTTTAGTTCATTTGGGTGAATACCTAGGAATGGTATGGCCAGGTCATATGGTATTCTGCTGATAATGGATTCTCTACTCTTATATCTGAAAGTCTTTATTTTTTTAAAGATATTTTCAGTGGTTTAAAATTCTGATACCACAGTTTATTTCTTTCTTTTTTTCTCAGTACTTTAAAGATCTTGCTTTTCTGTCTTGCTTTTATTGTTTCTAGTAAATAATCTATTGGCATCCTAAGCTTTCTATATAACATCTTTTTTTTTTCCTCTGACTGCTTTTAATACTTTCTCTTTATAGCTTCTTTGAAGAAATTTGATTATTCTAAGCTTTAGTGTGATTTACTTATTTTGTTTTTCTTTTGTTTGGTGTTCATTGTACTTCTTGAATACTTCTTGGGTTTCTAGTTTTCAAAAATTTGGAAAATTTTCAGGCTTTTTTCTTTCCAACTCTTTTTCTGCCCCTTCTTCTCTCTTGCTGTTCATCAGACACTTCAGTTAGCATATATTAGGCAACTTGAAGTTAAACAGTTCACAATATAGGAATATTTCTGTCTCCTATATTTTATCATTTTTATTACTATAGTCTTTTCTTTTGCAATGTATATTCTGCTAATAATTCCATCCATGTTTTGTTTTTTCTTTAATATTAGACATGTGGTTCTCATCTCTAGAAATTTGTTTTGGGTCTTTCTGATTTTTTTCTGTGTTTCTATTCAACTTTTTGAACAGATGGAATATAGTTAAAATAATTGTGAATGTTTTCATTTGCTAATCCTAACATTAATGACATTTCTGAATTGGTTTTTTTATTTGATTTTTTTAAATTATTGTTCCTAGTTTTCTCTTTATTTGCCTGTTTTAATAGGCAGAATTTTAAGAATGACCCCTGGAAACACATTCTCTGTGAATAATAGGACATTTCTTCTTTTTTAACTTATTTTTTAAAATTTATTTTAGAGAGAGAGGAAAGGAGAAAGAGAGAGAAAGACAGGAACAGGAACATCAGTCTGTTCCTGTATGCGCCCTGAACCGGGGATCAAACTGGCAACCTCTGCACTGTACTTTAGGACAGTGCTCTAACCAACTGATCTGGCCAGGGTGGGACATCGCTTCTCTGATAATATATGGCAAAGGAGATTTCACTTATGTGATTAAGGTTACTACTAATCAGTTGACTTTGAGTTAATCTACAGAGTAATTATCTGAGTAGGCCTAATATAATCACATGAGCCCCTTAAAAGCAGAGGATTTTCAGATACTCATGGCAGGTGGGAAATTAGAGAGATCTGAATCATGAAAACAATTTTATGTGCCATTACTGGCTTGAAGATGGAAGAGACTACATGAAGAGGGATGGAGCCTGACTAGGTATTGGCGCAGTGGGTAGAGCATCGGACTGGGATGCGGAAGACCCAGGTTCAAGACCCGAGCTCGCCAGCTTGAGCGCGGGCCCATCTGGCTTGAGCAAAAGCTCACCAGCTTGGACCCAAGGGCGCTGGCTCCAGCAAGGGGTTGCTCGGTCTGCTGAAGGCCCGGGGTCAAGGCACATGTGAGAAAGCAGTCAATGAACAACTATGTTGTCGCAACGGCAACGAAAAACTAATGATTGATGCTTCTTACCTCTCTCTGTTCCTGTCTGTCTGTCCTTGTCTATCCCTCTCTCTGACTCTCTCTCTGTCCCTGTAAAAAAAAAAAAAAGAGGGATGGAGATGGCCACTAGGACAAGAAAACATTTTCTCGCTGTTAGCCAGCAAGAAAATAGCATCCCCTGTCCTGTAGCTGCAAAAAAACTGGATTCTGCCAACAACCTCAATGAGCATGGAAGCAGACTTTTCTTCGGGGCTTCCAGATAAGCCCCTTCCTGGCAGGCGTACTAGTTTCTGCCTTATGAGATCTTCAGCAGAAACTGCACACCAACCCACCCAGACTGACCTACAGAACTGTGAAATAATGGGTGAACTACTAAGTCTTGTGGTACTGAAAATGAAGCAATGGAAAACAAAAACAGCTGGTAATCTCTGATTAGGTGCCAGACATTTTTATTTTTAGCTTGGGTGCTGGATATTGGTGAATTTCTGTAAATATTCTCGAGCTTTGTTCTGGGTAACTGTTCAAGTGCTTGGAAAAAGTTTGATCTTTGGGAAACTGCTTGTAAGGTTTGTTAATGTGGACCAGAGCATTATTTAGTCTCAGGGTAATTACTCCCTACTACTTGGGTTAAGACCGAATACTTCGTCAGAGGAAAGCCTCTGTAAATCCAAGGAGTTCTGTCTCTAGCTTGCTGTCTTATTTTTTTAACTCTGCCTGTAAACTCTAGCTGCCTTGGTCATTTCAATCTTATTTCTGTCTCCTTAACTCAAGTAGTCAGTCCACGTGGCTCCCCCTGACATTCTCCCTCCTGCATTGTGTCCTAGATATTCTCAAGGCAATAAGTTGGATCTGTCTAGAGATTTGGATCAGTCTAGAGTTATCTCATTTGTTTCCCATCTCTTGGGGATCACTGCTCTTCATTGCCTGATGTCTATATAATGTCTTTAATACTGTTTTTTTCAAATATTTTGTCTGATTGGTTTTTTTTAAGTTATTTAAGTGGAAGGCAAATCCAGGTTGTTTTACTTAGTTAAAAAGCTTTGATTACTTTTAAATATTTTTATAACTTTAAATAAAATTATGTTTAATAGGACAGCTTTTAACAGGGCTTACTCTTGCTAAAGTGTTAAGCTATGTGCAATATCTCAATTTTTAATACTAAAGCACCATTTTTAAATCCTAGTACAGTACACTTAATCTAGCCCAAATGATGACAAAGCCATAGCTCCAGGTGCCCTAACTCACAATTCCTCATTTTCACTTGAACCCTATTAGTATTTATTTGCCTAAGGAAATTGCAGTTATTTTGTGCTTAATTACAACCCATAATTATTTGACTGAACTATTAGAACGGAAAGATAATGTTATTTTACATTTTCAAATAGAACAGAAACCCATTTATTCATGCAAAAGAAAAGGTCCTTTTTTATGTTAACTACATAACTATTAAACATAGCTGTTACCTAGTCAGATTTCTAATTTCTATATGTTTATTTTAGTAGGTATATTATTTCCCTTTATGTTTCCCTCCCACATGTTATATTCACATAATTCTATAAGTCTTCAGTATAATTATAGAAATGAATATTCAGATATACAAGTGTATGGAACTTGTTTTATGTCCTACAGACAGTATTTGGGAGGGGCTGTTCTTTATATAAAATTTCTTGTGCTTGTCTTAAATTTTTCAATGGGTTTCTCTAATTAAAATAGAAAAGATAATAGTTACTTCATAGATCCTCTGGGATAAGAGATTTTTCTATTTTAGCCAGTCTTTTTCCCCCTCTATTTCTAAATAGGTAACAAAGACATAGTTTTATATCCTAGGAATTGATGATATTCTTATTTTATATATTTTTATGCTAACAGGTACTTTGGAAGTTCGTCTTATGGGCTGTCAAGATATCCTAGAGACTGTCCCTGGACGGTCAAAAGCAACATCAGTTGCACTACCTGGTTGGAGTCCAAGTGAAACCAGATCATCTTTCATGAGCAGAACAAGCAAAAGTAAAAGTGGAAGTAGTCGAAATCTCCTAAAAACTGATGACTTGTCCAGTTGAGTAAACAGATTTTTTTTAAATCATATAACATATTAAAGGGCATTTACAAAAGACTTAGCATTGGGGACAGAATAGAATAGGGAGAGTCAAAGTTGCACCAAAAAAAAACCCTTTAAAATTATGATTTTTAAAACCTGTAAAGACAGGATAAGGAGAACATCAACAATATTCACTTTATTAAGAGTATATTAGAAAACTGAATGACATATAGCATTAATTCTTTGGGAAGGATGAAATATTGAATATCGCTCTTTATACTAAACTAAAAACTGTACAGAGGCTATGGAACTTGTCACATCTTGATTCTTTTAATGAAATAGTAACACTCCTAAATTAAAACTGAACTTTTTTGATAACCACTGAGCCAGACATGTTTACTAAAATAGTCGCCCACTATCCCAGTAGCATACTGAAATGGAGGAGCAGGTGAAGGCTGTAAGAATATAATATAAGAGGTTTAGGAAGCACTTGGAGATATTCTAAAGTATAATTATAAAATAGGATGCAAATGTATTACTTGAGAGAAGGGCACATGACATTTCAACCTAGTACATAGTACAAAGGTATGTCTTTGCTTTGCTGTAGATAGAAAGATTTTAGGAAAAGTAGAAAAATAGATAAAGTCTAAGGTAACAACTTATATAAATAGCAAATACAAAGAGAAGAAAACTGGATGATTGCTATATTGAACACTGAATTTGCACTATGCCGGTCTGCTTATCTGTAGACTATATCTATCTATCTATCTACCTATCTATCTATCTAATCTGTGTAATTATTTTTGGTACTCTGTTCCCAGAGGTACTGCAATACTGGGTTGATACGGGGCATGGACAGCGCAAGCTCCTATTCCATCTCCCTACTCCCAAAATCTGTTTATGTGTTATTGTTCTCAGTTACAGGACAGATTCAATGTTAAACTGATAAGAAGAGATATTTATGCTTGATCTTAACCAAAAGGCCAAGAAGTGATGCAGATTCTTTTCAGTAAATATGTACTGTACTAGAAATGTACTTTCTCCTATGATTTTTCGGTATTTTCTTTTTTACTAGCTTACTTTATTATAAGAATACAACACGTAATACCTTTAATGTACAAATATGTGTTACTTGACTGTTGATATTATCTGTAAGGTCTCTAGTCAACAGTAAGCTATTAATTAGAAGTTATATGAGAATTTTAGGTGTTCATCACCCCTAACCTTCACATTGTTCAAGGGTCAACTCGAAAGACACACACACACACACACACACATGTATGTATGTACATACGTACATTGTGGCAAACATCTATTGGTCACCTGTTAGCCCTTTCAGTTTCACTGTAATATTAACAAAATAAATAGCAGTTGATATTTTTTGTTTTGTCAACAGGATAATTTGGGAGTATCTAGCGGTTCTGAATGTATATGTAAAACCAGCTATTTTAGAGTCAAAAGCTTCAGTATTGAATAAGAAAAAACTTACTTTCAAAAGATTGGAAGACTTTTGTTTCTATTAAACAGTGGTAATTTTATTTTTAAAGTTTTAAAATATTTACGCAAGTATATAAATTATAATTACAGATGATGTCTGTGCAGTTTTGAAGCTAGACAATACTGTGGTTGGTCAAACTAGCTGGAAACCCATATCCAATCAGTCATGGGACCAGAAGTTTACACTGGAACTAGACAGGGTAAGATGAGAAACTTTCTACTTGAATTTTCATTGTATTCATTTTAAATGTAAAACTGATGTTTCATAAGACTTTGAGAAGTTTTATTTTTAACAGAATAGAAGAATCTAGTATTTTTGATATTTACCATTTGTTGAGTTATACCTAAATCTTATACCTTAAGATAGAAATAAAGATCTGATTGCTACTGTAGCTTATGTTTATGCAATGATTTGAAAATGTATGGTTTGTATTAACCTGAAAGATCAACAATCAAAAGAGATCTAATATTAAAATACGTATTTTTTTTAATAATGCACTCTCAAACCACTAAGGTGATTTTTCTGACTCACCATTTGTAGGTTATGTTATCAAAGCTGGATTTGAAATGAACTGTTATGCTTAGTCATCCAGCCCTCCATGTGTCAGCATCTTTTGTGAATTACAGATATGGCTGGATTACAATCTGTAGTTATAGAGGTTAACTTGGTTCACAGTAAATTTAAATCCGTTATGATAAATAACTTTTATTATTTTCATTCTAATATATCTATTGGTGTATGAGAAGAAAACATTAAAACTTAATTATGATTATATCTAAAATATAAAAAAGATATTAAGCTTTTTTATCATTTAATATTCAAATTGATGGTACATGTGTCATTTAAAAAATACTTATATGTATTAATGAAAGCAGATTTACAGTGTTTAATGATGATATGAGGAGGTGTGGTTAGTGCTCTAGTCTCTACTTTTAGAATATTTTTCCAATTTATAATTTTTATTATCCTTCCCGCCAGCGTCCTAATTGGGCTCTCGTTGTTTTTCTTGGTTCCAGTACTGCTGTATCTGCCACTTAAATGTTTATGTACTTGAGCAAAACACTTAAGCTTTTATGTATGCCAGTTTCCTTATATGTACTAGTATCTACCACACCAAGGTATGTGATAATTAAATCCATAAGAAAAATACATAAAACATTTATGAAACAAAGTAAATGACCATACAACTACAACTGAGGATATTGGCTCTTTTTATTAAAGTAATTTATTAATTTCTATATGTCTGAGAACCAAACTGATCTTTCAGAAAATATTACTTTCATCTTAGCATTAATTCTCTGGCTTAAGATCATTAATTTATACATGAGAAATTATTATAAAATTATTTATTCATTTAATCAACAAATATCTGTTGATACCTACGTATTCCAGGCACTTCCGGGTGATAGATGAGCAGCCAACAAACATAAACAGGCTCTCTCAAGGTTCCTTCAAGGAACTTACACTTTAGTGGCTCTTCAGTATATATCTAATTAGTTGCAGACTTTTTGCCATTACATCTGAAACTGCATATAAGAATATACCATCTCATCTTCCAAACATACCTTTATTTTGATGATTTCAGTTAAAATGATATTGAGGACTTTGAATGCCAGGCTAAGGTGTTTATACTAATTGGTATGGGGATGAGGGACATATAACAGAAAAATTGATCTTTGGATTTAAATGAAGAATGAATTAGAGGGAGGAGAAACTAAAGGCATATAAATCATGAGGCTACTCTCATGCTACAAGTGTAAAATGATGAGAGCTTGAAGTAAAATGTGGCAGTAGGAATAGAAAGGATACAGTAGTAAATGAAGGAAATACTAGTATAACTTAGTGACTACATGGATATGCATATGGAATTTATAATTTTCAAAGAATAATGCCACAGTACTTAGAAAAGTTAAATATTGGAGGGGGATAGGTTCTGTATACCTAGTTCTATAAGTGTATGGTATATAGGTTCTATATACCTAAAGATGTGGAACTAGAGGTCAGGGCTGGGTAAGTGGGTTTGGAAGAATCTGATTATAGGTCACAGTGAATATATAATACTCATTGTAATGGAACTCATAAGCTTAATAATCACTATTTTTCTGTTCTGTGTCATGCATCATTCTAGATGCTGGTGATAATTAATTGTAATAATTTAATTCCCTATACATATGAACCTTACATTCTAATGAATGAAGACAAATAGTAAACAGGGTTTTTAAAAAAAATCTATAAGTGCAATGAACTAAATGGGGTAGTGTAATTAAATGGGGTGGGGAGCTACTCTAAATAGAGTAATTAGAGAAAGTCTCTTTGAGGAGGCTACATCTGACCTGAGACATGATGGGTGAAAAGTTGGCCAGACTTGCAAAAGCTTCAGGGAAAGTGTTTCCGGCAGAGAACACAAAACATGCATACCCCACCCCCACATCGTGATGTAGTAGAGAACTTGATGTGTTATAAGAAATAAAAACCGTGAGACAGACCAATGTGAAGTAAAATAGCAAATGCAGGTAGGTGTCAGATTGCTAGGGTCTTTATTTATAGGCTATATATTGGAAGACAATTGAGGAGCTTTTAATAGGGGAGTTGACATTATCTGAATTACTTACCTCTGATAAATGATCTGATAAAAATAAGTACCATGTGCTTATAGAAGCTAATAAAAATAATTACTAATCCATAATGGAAAATAATTTGTAAGTAAGAAAACAAAGGTCTAACAATCAAATTATATCCCAAGGTTGAGGAGAAAGGTTTGCCAAAGAGAAATAAAAAATATTTGAGTTGGATCAGATCATACTTTAGATCAGAAAAGCATTATAAAAGTTAATCCAATAAAGAATGCTAGAATGGTGAGATGATTAAAATCCTGTTACATATGGAACAATGGAAGGAAAATGGGATTTGATGTCCATTAAAGAAAAAATTTAAGAAAAATTTGATAACTATCTTTTAAGTTAAAAGGAAAATGCAGAAAGAATGAGACTAAGGATCGTGAGAGATTTCGATTTGTGTGTCAGCTCGAATCGATTGGTAGTGATTTTCTGGAGCTCACTGAGATTTATTGGATACATTCTAGTTTTCAGAGAAAACTATACTGATCAAGTAGCAGTGCTTACCAGATGCTTTGGAGAAGGAGCAAGTTGTAAGCTGTAGTACGTGTTCCATCCTTGGATTGACTATACTTTGTGGCTGTGGAGGATAAAGCAAAAGTCAGTGGATGGCAGATTTCATTTTGGTACAAAGAATAATACTATTAAAAAAATTCAGTGAGCTGCTGTAGGAAATAGTAAATTCTTTCTTAATAAGGTCGAATGAGCAATTTATAAGTTAGAGCCTTTAAGGAAATTCTTGTACCAGAAAGATTGCACTTCTAAGATACTTTTTCAATTCCATTTTCTCTTTCAGGGCAGGAGGAGAAATAGCATTGGTACATATGCTATAACCTAGCTGTTTAAATAGGACCTATATAATTAAGTCAGGCCCACCAGAGAGAGAAGCACAATTGAGGTTGACAGTATTTATAAATATAGTCTTCCTATCTTGTTATATTTGCATCTTCTTTCAAAACTGTGTGAATGAATACATGTAAATATTTATGATCATAAAATGTTTTTCTATTTTTAGTTTTCATTCATTTTTAAAGTAGTGGGTTTGCTGTAATGTTGGTTTTGAAGCCATAGAGACTGGGTTCATTGTCCGTCTGCTACATAATTAGCTATTTGATAATATACAAGTCACATAATTTTACTACCAGGCATTCACAATAAAATGGGGATATAATATAACCTCACAGTACAGTTAGGAAGAAAAACTGAGGTGTATATAAAATGCTTTGCGTTGCCTGGTATATTTTAGCCACTCAATGATTTTAGTTCTTATAGCCCTAGGGCTTTGATGGACGTGTGGCTATAAATTTGAGTAGAATAGAGAAACATGTTAGGTAATGGGGAATTAATTGGTTAAATGTCATTTTCTTTCATTTCAGAGTATATTAAAGTAATTATAGGATTTTTGATGAGTGATATGATTGAAATGATACTTTAAAAAGATAATTATTGTTAGAGGGAAAATGGCTGGTTAGAAGATTGCTCTTGTAGCCAGGTTATTGTGTTATAGAGTTACATATTTAAAATAGATCTTAAAAGTAGTTAAATGTCTTGTGATCAGTTTATAGTTAAGGAAACAGAGAACTAGAATAATTAGTTAAATTAATAAATTTCAGAGCTGGTATTAGATTTTCAATGGCCTCAATGGATGCTCTTCCCTCTGTGATAATTTGAATGAGATAGATAACAGTGGCACAGAAGACAAAACAGCAAATGATGAAAACCTAGAAGAGGAAAAATAGTTTAAAATTACACAAACTGCAATGTTAGAGAACTACACTGCTCACAAAAATGAGATGTTTTATCACTTCATACTAATTTTTGTGAGCAGTATAGAAAGACTGATAACTGTCTATAGTTGTTTACTTGCAATTGTAATCTTGACCTACAATTGTTGTTTTGTTGTTGGGGTTTTTTAAATATTTTATTGAATTTATTGGGGTGACATTGGGTAATAATATTATACAGGTTTCAGGTGTACATCATCTATATATTGCCTAGTGTGTTCTCTATCCCAAATCAAGTCTCTCTTCATCACTGCCTATCTCCGTCCATACACTTGTTTTTTTATTCTGTTCTTCTCATTTTGGGTAATCCTCCCTTTGAAACTTTTAAGACACTGCATGGCTAAGTAAAGCTGTTTGTCCTTCATGCTACGTAGACCTTTTATGTTTCTGATAGTTGTGTTTTCCCTAATTATGTTTGGGAGCTAAACTCTCTGCAGAATTGTCTCAGGAGACAGCATGGAGACATTTTTTTATTATTGGGGTCCTGGGTAAAATGTCATTTGGAATTTGCCACTCAGGAAAAGAAAAGGTTTGAAAATCGCTGATCTAATCCAGGCCCCTCATTTTACAGATTAATAAGGAAAGTATGTCCTAATGGTTAAATAATTAGCCTAAGTTATAATCCAGGATTCTTTTTTTATTTTAGAGAGAGAGGAAGGGGCATGGAGCAAAAAGTATCACTCATCGTTGCTTCACTTTAGTTGTTTATTGGTTTATTGTCATATGTGCCTTGACTCAGCAAGCCCAGGGTTTTGAACCTGTGACCTCAGCATTCCAGGTCAATGATCTATCTACTGCACTGCTACAACCAGGCTAATCAGGATTCTTAATAAAGCCTACTATTAGTTCTGTGTTCTTTCTGTTCTTAACAGGTTACTCTTTTTATATTTTCTTATAAAATCTGGTCTTTATTAATGTTTATAGGAATACAATAGCTATGTAATTTCTCACTTTTCCTAAATTTCCCCATAAGAGTTTGAAATAAAAGACAAGAGGATGCACTAAGCCTTTATATAGTCCATTCTCTGTTTCCTTTTGATTAACCTTACTACTGTAAAAGAGAACAATCTTTATAAATATTAGAAACAGGAATGAACTCTGTCCTTAAACTGAAACAGAATTTTAGCAGGAGTCAATGCTAAAGTAATAGAGAGTAACAGAGGATGTTCACTGATAAATGGAAAAGGAGCAAAAAGGACATCAAGAGAGTGATAGCCAGTAAAAAGGTAGTAGGTTACCAGTTTGGAAGTAACAGTGAGGTTGAAGGAACAATGAACCTTGAGGTACTAGAGAGAATACGCTAGAATGTTAGGTGATGGTGAGGGAGGAGGATGCAGACAGCGAAAAGTGTGGAAAGATTGTGTTCATTGGCATGACAGTGGCAGTGAGAGGTGGAGTGTAGGTTACAGGACAAGATTATTAAAGAACTCAAGGGATTCTTAACTATTTATTGGTTTCAAGTTTTCAGAAATTATCTGTTTACACTAAATTAAAGAAGGTTAAAATTTAACTCTTAAACCACCCACAGTCATGTCCTCATCTATGTTACTGAAATATAAGCTGATATTTGAGAGTGTGGTTGGGTGTGCAGCAACATTGTGGGCCCCAGTCCATGTAAAACTTAGGCATAGGGGAGAACGCCTTGTATGCTATCACTAAATAGCTTCCTTCTCGAGAGAAAAAGGAAGAAAGTCTTCTTTCAGATAATTTGTGCTGGGGCATGAGTAAGAAGGTGGAGGTAGAGACCCAGATATTTAGAGGAAAAATGAAAATGAGAAACTAAGCCAGTGAGAAAGATTCTTTCCTATAAAAGGATAAAAATGCAGCAACATGTTTTTAATGGAGTAAAGCATTTTAATATAGAACAAGTCAGAGAATAGGTATACAGAGACATCTTAATTTCCTTCATGCATGAGCTGTCCGACATTAAGCATATTGTTTCCTCTGAAGTGCTGTATTTTAATTTATAATGGAGCTCTGTAAGTTCTCTGAGACAATGAACACTGTATATCAGATAGATAGATATTAGATAGATAGAAGAGTGTGGCGTGCGTGCGTGCAAGCGCATAGGTGTAGAGAGAGTCTACTTTTTTTTTTCTTTTTTATCTCCTCTTGACCACTAGGTACTCTCCAATACTCAACTTCAGTTCTTCACTCTAATATTTACTATCATTATAGGGGATTTCAAACTATTTAACAACCTATTAAACCTACTATTATTTCAGATTTCTTTGAACACTTCAAACCTAGTATACCTGTATGTACTCTGTCATTTTAGCAATGACTTATATTGAGATCTTAACTCAGTATGCCAAACTTGCACCAAATCTTATTTCCTTAAATGAGATAACTACACAAAGCACCTAATTAATACCTCGTAGTACGTAAGGTTATGTAGTAAATAATAACTCATGTTACTATTGTTCCTCTTGTTCTTTTACTTCATTACCCCTAAGCTAGATGTTTGATCATACATTTCCATTTTCTTCAATCTTCTGGAATGGACTGAGGGAAGGGTTCATCAACCTCTTACGTATTTTTTTTTCTCTATTTACTCTAAAACCAGTGTTACCTGAACATTTTCTTACTGATGCTCCTACAACATTTTTCCTCCTTGCTTTTTCCATACCACACCTGGTATGGAAACTGCCAACAACAAATCATTTCTACCATCTGTCTAATCTGCTTCAATCTGTTAAATGCTGCTGAAATGAATCACACCTATTACTATAAATTTCATTTTCTAGCTTCAGTTGGGCTTGTAAAACTTATCCCACTTTTCAGATCTTTACCCCATTACCAGCAACTTTTTCTTTACCTGTCTTTTTATCATCATAGTATTTTTTTTTAATTTTCACAGGGACAGAGAGAGGGACAGATAGGGACAGACAGACAAAAACGGAGAGAG
Organism: Rhynchonycteris naso; assembly: GCA_037038555.1. Taxonomy (NCBI): domain Eukaryota; kingdom Metazoa; phylum Chordata; class Mammalia; order Chiroptera; family Emballonuridae; genus Rhynchonycteris; species Rhynchonycteris naso. The sequence continues at coordinate 159,137,586 of CM072997.1, read as the reverse complement.
GTGAGAAGCATCAATCATTAGTTTTTTATTGCCGTTGCAACACCTTAGTTCATTGATTGCTTTCTCACATGTGCCTTGACTGCGGGCCTTCAGCAGACCGAGCAACCCCCTGCTGGAGCCAGCGACCTTGGGTCCAAGCTGACGAGCTTTTGCTCAAGCTGATGGGCCCGTGCTCAAGCCAGATGGGCCCGCGCTCGAGCTGAGGAGCTCGGGGTCTCGAAACTGGGTCCTCCACATCCCAGTCCGATGCTCCATCTACTGCGCCACCGCCTGGTCAGGCTCATCATAGTATTTTTATCCATCATTTTGCTTATGTTGTTGTATACCACATTAATTAATTTGCAGATATTGTACTGGCCTTGCATCCCAGAAATAAATTCTGTTTGCTCATGGTGTATGATCTTTTTACTGTATTGCTGAATTTAGTTTGCTAATATTTTGTGTAGGGTTTTTGCATCTATGTTCATCAGGGATATTGGCATATAATTTCTTTCTAGTGTCTTTATCTGATTTTGGAATCAGGATAATTCTGACCTCATAAAATGAGCTAGGGAGTCTTTCCTCCTCTTGTATTTTTCAGAATAGATTTAGAAGGATAGGTGTTAGTTTTTCTTTGAAGATTTGGTAAAATTCATCTGTGAAGCCATCTAGTCCAGGACCTTTGTTTGCTAGTTTTTGATTACTGCTTCAGTTTCATTAGCTGTTATCAGTTTGTTCAGATTTCCTGTTTCCTCTTGATTCAGTTTTGGAAGATTGTTTCTTCCAATATTTATCCATTTTGCCCAGATGGCCCAACTTGTTGTCCTATAGTTGTTGGTAATTTTGTTATATATTACTGCTCACAAAAATTAGAGGATATTTCAAGATGAATATGAAGCTATAAAGTATCCCCTAATTTTTGTGAGAAATATATAATTCTTTGTATTTTTATAGCATTGGTTGTTACTTCTCTCTCTATCTCTCTCTTTCTCTTTAATTTTATTCATGACCTCTCTTTCTTCATGAGTCAGGTTAATGGTTTATTAATTTTGTTTATCTTTTCAAATGAATAGATCTTGTTTTCATTAATCTTTTGTGTTTTATTTTAGGCCTATTTCATTATTTCTGCTCTGATCTTTATTATTTTTTACCAGACTGTTTACCAGCAGTTGAAAAACACTACCTTAAACTAACCTTATATTTGAAATTCATTTTTCTTTTTGCTGCTCTGATTTGATATTTTCTGCTATTTTGTCTTTCAAATTGCTGATTTGATTATCTGCTTCATCTAGCCTCCTGTTGATTCCTTCTAGTGTAGTCTCCATTTCAGATACTGTATTCTTCATTTCTGACTGGTTCTTCTTTATGATTTTATGTCCTTTTTTACTGTTGACTATCTCTTTAAGTTCTCACTGAGTTCATCCACTCACCTCCTAAGTCCCTTGAGCATCCTTGCAATCAGTATTTTGAACTCTGTATCTGGTAGCTGGCTTGCTTCCATTTCATTTAGTACTTTTTCTGGGGATTTCTTGTCTTTTATTTGGGGCATGCTTTGTCTTACCATTTTGGCACTGAGAGTTCTGCTGAGATTCTGAACAAGGCACATTACATATGTCTGGTGTAATCCTCTCAATAATCTTATGAGATATGTACATTTATTATCACTGTTTTGGGATTATTGAGGTTAAGTAACTTTTTTCAGGCCACACAGCTAGGAAGTTTTGGGAATCAGCTTAAGTGTCTGATACCAAATGGAAATCTATCTGAAGCCAAAGCCTATATTCTTCATAATAGGAGGCTAACTAGTCTCTTTGTTTCCAATTCATCCGCTAGTGTAGATTATCTGAAGTGCATATCATCATCACCATCTTGGCTGACATTTACTGGACATTGTGTGCTGAGCTGGTTTTGACTCTCTTAATTCTCATACAGCCCTATGACATTGATAGCATTATTATACATATTTTACAACTGAGGCCCAGAAAGTATAAGTAACTTGCCCGAGGCTACGAAAGTAGGTAATGGAATATAGATAAAATTTAATCCTGTTCGTTCTACAGAAATGTATGTGCAGCACCAGGCAATCAATTGTGATTGTAGAGCTTCTGTTTTAAACTACCATACTGCCTGATCTGATCTGATTTCTATTTCTCTATATTTTAAATCTTTTAGTGGCAGCCTATAACTTACAAGTTGGAGACAAAAGGCTGAAGACAAGTCATACAGAGCCCTTCCTAACCTATCTCTACCCATCATCATTTCCCAAGGTGTTTCTACATATATTCTAGGCTTTAACTATATGAAACTATTTATTATCCCTACAATATACTATATGCTTGCTTAAATTATACTTTTCCCTTTAACTACTGTGTTCTCTCCTCCTTTAATCTTGTGATTCATCCCTCAAAACTCAATTTGAGTAATTCTGATTTTTTTTTCTGATCTTTCTCTACCTTTTCCTTAAAAAACAAAATTGGTCAGCTTTTTCTTTTGTGTTATTATGTCTATTGTCTCTATTGTTATATTTATTTACATTTCTGTCTCCCCAACAAAACAATAAAATATTTGAGAATAGGACCATAAGTTGTTTCTCCATCACAGTACTTAGTATACATATTCATTAAGTATTAATGGAATGAATGCAAACACTGTATGCCAAAATAATTTAAAAACTAAAAGCAGTTTTTCTCAACTTCCCCCACACATACTTCAACGTATCCACTGGACAATGACAGTTCCAGTTAGTACAGTGATTCTCAGGTACATTCGCAAATAGACACACATTAGACTCTAGGGAGGGGTAGACGTGTGATTTGGAAATGTCTGTTTTCTTGCCTACTCCCATCCTTCTCTAAACAATTGAATATGGTTTAATTCAACCTGGAACAATTGTTTTTAGACAGTCAATGCTTTAAAGCACAGTATAGGTATTTTAGCTTTTTTCTACCTCTGATCTTTAAAGTAATGTGCAAGGCCTGCTTGCATTTAGCACTGAGAAATACAAAGGAGCCATATGTTCTTTCTGTAAGGAAACCTGTGGTATGACAAATTTAAAACACAACAGTTTTAGACACAATAAGAACTATTAAATTGTGTTTTAGAAGCTTAGGAAAGAATTCTCATCAATATGAGCTTGCATCGATTATTAGTTATGGAATATAGAATAAGTGTTTAAAATATTTCAGTAAATAATAGAAGAGCTTGAAAACATGAACGAAGAATGATTAATGAACCTAGAAGACTACCCAGAGTTTAGTTTTGTTTGTTTACTAAATAAATCAAATGCAGTTATGGACAGCTGAAATTTGCTTCAGAATAATTGAGGGGTAGGTGATAATGAAGTGTGATTTACCATTAGTTGATAAATTGTTAAAGCTGTGTGGGAAGGAAAACCAAATACAACTTACAAAAATAGGAAACAGAACATGTGAAATTGAAAACTATGTGAATGGCTTAAATAACAGAAGGTAGTTAGTGGTGTGGAAAATAGAGCTTAAAGAAGTTACCCGACTACAACATAGGTAGAGATAAAAATTATGAAAAAGAGGCTGGGAGCCTGACCAGGCGGTGGCGCAGTGGATAGAGCGTCGGACTGGGATGCGTAGGACCCAGGTTCAAGACCTGGAGCTCGCCAGCTTGAGCGCGGGGGCTGATCTGGCTTGAGCAAAAGCTCGCCAGCTTGGACCCGAGGTCGCTGGCTCCAGCAAGGGGTTGCTTAGTCTGCTGAAGGCCCGCGGTCAAGGCACATGTGAGAAAGCAATCAATGAACAACTAAGGTGTCGCAAAGGCAACGAAAAACTAATGATTGATACTTCTCACCTCTCTCCATTCCTGTCTGTCTGTCCCTATCTGTCCCTCTCTCTGACTCTCTCTCTCTGTCCCTGTAAAAAATAAATAAAACATTGAAAAAGAGTCTGGGAGACATGAAGGATAGAATGAGAATGACTAATACACTAAGTGGAGGGCATGGAGAAAATGGGGCAATGGTTATGTCCAAAGCAAGAATTGCCTAGACTTTTTCAGAATTGATGGCCAACAGGAATCCTCAGATTTGAGAACACAAGTCCCTAGAAGGATAAATAAAAAGTTATCTACATCTAAAAACTCAAAGGAAAAACATGGGCTGGATTTAGTTAAGAATGCCTTTATGGAGGAGATGGGTGTTATATCGGCCTTGATGAAAATAGAATTAGGACTGATACAGGAAAGAATAGTATGACATTTTAGCCTGACCTGTGGTGGTGCAGTGGATAAAGCGTCAACCTGGGAACACTGAGGTCACCAGTTCAAAACCCTGCACTGGTCTGGTCAAGGCACATATGGGAGTTGATGCTTCCAGCTCCTCCCCCCCTTCTCTCTTTCTCTCTCTCTCTCTCTCTCTCTCTCTCTCTCTCTCTCTCACTCACTCTGTGTCTCCTCTCTAAAAATGAATAAAATAAAATAAAATAAAAAATTAAAAAAAATAGTATGACATTTTATGTGACAGTATAGGTTTAGTTTGGGGAATAAGATAGGAAATTAGAAATAGGAGCTATATGTATGTAAAGATACGGGCAGACATGTTTATAATAGGTTTGGAATAATCAGTAATCTGGAATGTTTTATAGGATATGAATTGATATAGGAAGCAGTTATGCATAACTATTACGTAGCTATATGACTAGTTTGTATCATAATTGTCTACTTCTCTTTTTCCACATAAGGGAGCAGAGAGTCACCTACATCTGTAGGAGGTAGACTTTTCAAGCAAAGACCACAGCCTAAGGATGGGAGGAGAGGGAAGTCTGGGTGTTTGTTTTCTTTTTTCCTTCCCTGTTTTTCAACAGCGTTCATCTGTGGCTGTAGCTCCTGTTGGACAGTCCCTTTTTCAAGATTCAGTTCTCATTGGATTCTGGTAAATGTTGCCTTTTGCCTGTTCAGGCTAAGGATGTAATAGATTTCTTCTTTTACTAACCCTCAGATGCTTCCCATCCTTTGTTGGTTCCTTAATCTTAATTAACTACAGCTTCATAAATAGTCAGTTTTTAAAACTCAAACTCCTTGAGTATGTATGCAGTTTGTTTGCTGTTAAAACCCTAATTCATATGTTTATTAAGCCTGTGTTATCCTCAGAATCCTATAGAAGACTAGGTAATAGAAGAAATAGGAGACCAGCCCTGCTGGACAGCACCGTTTGTTGGGGCTTGGGCCCGAAGTGCAGAGGTTGCTGTTCGGTACCCAGTCAGGGCACATGCAGGAGAGAATTGATGTTCCTTTCTCTGTCTTCTCCTTCCTCTCTAGCTAAAATCAATAAATAAAGATTAAACAATTAAAAAAAAAAATAGAAGACCAGTTAATGTGACATCTGTTATGGTCACCTTTATAAAATCTTTTTCTCGGCTCTTGAATTTTCCATATTTTGAGTAATTTTCTTTGTTTTAGTGGCTGCAGAAATTATGCTTTTTGCCTCTTCTTTTTAGCAGTGGAGCCTAACTCATTTTCACCTATCAGAGGTTCCCAAACATTGTCAATTCACAGAATCCTCATTCCTGTACATTTTTTAGTGTGTCTCTACGCCAGAAGTACCCAATAGTTAGTTCCATTTATTAAGAAGTGCTTACTGACTAAAGAGGTTTTACACAAAGGAAACCATCAACAAAATGGAAAGGCAACCTCCAAAATGGGAGAGAATATTTGCAAATTATCTGATAAGGCGTTAATATCCAAAATATATAAAGAACTCACACAATTCAGTAACAAAAATAAAAAACAATCCTGTTGAAAACTGGGCAGTGAAACTGACTAAACAGTTCTTTAAAGAAGATATCTAGCCTGACCTGTGGTGGCGCAGTGGATAAAGCATCGACCTGGGAACACTGAGGTCACCAGTTCAAAACCCTGCACTGGCCTGGTCAAGGCACATATGGGAGTTGATGCTTCCAGCTCCTCCCCCCTTCTCTCTCTCTCTCTCTCTCTCTCTCTCTCTCTCTCTCTCTCTCTCACTCTGTGTCTCCTCTCTAAAATGAATAAATAAAAAAAAAAAGAAATTTTAAAAAATAAAAAAAAAAGATATCTAAATGACCAACAGATACATGAAAACGTGTTCAAAATCACTAATCATCAGGGAAATGCAAATCATAACCACAATGAGATATCACCTCACACCTGTTAAAATGGCTATCACCGAGGAAATGAGATAAATGTGTGCTGTTGGTGGGAATGTGAATTGGTGCAGCCATTATGAAAAGTAGTATGGAGATTCCTCAAAAGTTAAAAATGGAACTACCATATGACCCAGCAGTTTTAGTCCTAGGTGAATATCCAGTGGAAATACACTCTCATGTTCATTGCAGCATGATTACCAAGATATGGAAACAATCTAAATATTCAGCGGATAAATGGATAAAAAAAATACAGTGTATATATAATGTATGTGTGGAGGTGTACATTGCAAACACAAACATTATTCTGTTGCTGCTGCTGGAACAACATGGGTTGAGCTTGAGGACATCATGATAAATAAGCCAGCCAGAGAAAGACAGATTCTGTGTGTTATCACGGTATATGTGGAATCTAAAAACAAAACAAAGGAACAGAGAGTAGAAAGTATTTACCAGGGGTTGGGAGGTAGGGAGAGGTTGGTTGAAAGGTATAACTTTCAACTATAAGATGAATGTGGTCTGAACATCTATTGTATAATATGGTGACTTTAGTTGGTAACACTTCATTGTATAAATCAAATTTGCTAAAAGACTAGAACTTAATGTTCTCACCAAGTATTTTTTATATATAATATATATTTCACCAAACACATAAACATATATAATTTATAATATTTATAAAATGTTTGAGATGAAGGATGTGTTGATTAACTAAATGAGATGAATCCTTTCAAAATGTGTTTGTGAGTATGTGTGTATATCATCATTACAGTATACATTTTAAATACTTTTTATTTCATTTTTATGTAGCCTGTTACTAATGGGATATTTCTGCCTGTTGTATGCAATATAATTTCTCAAAGCTTGGAATCAGATTGGACTCTGTACCCTTACAGCTTGTTTCAAATTGATTTTTCATGTGATACAAATCAGTGGTTGAAAACCCAGTTTACCAAAGATATGATGTCATCAAAAGGAATGTAGTACATTCTAGTGTTGACTGTTTCTTATGGTGTCCCACAGATGTCACTGTTTCCTTTGAAAAGTTAAAATCTGTTGCCCCAGAGTTGCTCAAGAAGAGTTTGGGAACCTCTGCCTTCTTTGTGTTTCAGTTCTTTTTATGCTAGTTGTATATTGGGTTTTCTAAATTACAACACATTCTCAGTTGTTGCTTTCCCTACTATATGTATGGCTGATTCAATGTCTCTTACCTTTTTAAGTTTACTTTGAGGCCTTGCAGAGCCTTTGGACAAAGCATACAAATTTCTTAGGTTTACCACAGGGTTTTCTCTTTGATCCTAAGTTCAAATTAATGATAAGGCAAAATGAAACACAAGTTAGGACAGTTTGCCAGTACTGCTAGCCAGCTCTTAGCTCAGATCATACTACTCAATTATTTTGGTGATTTCACTCCACCTAGAACTTTGCTAACTCTTAGAGTTTGACATTACCTACAATGCCCTTGCTTAATAAAACTGACCTGCTTCTTCTGGAAAATTGCTTGCAAGGAAAATCACCCTTGCAGTTTAAATTCAATAAATATAGTGAATCTACCTATATAGAAGCTACATTGCTTTTCAAATGCTATAAACCCTGCTTCACCTATCCAAATCACAGTGGATATATAAGGGATTAAAATAGGATTGGGGTTCCATGAAACAGTGTTAGGTTTTTTGACATCTTATTCTGCTCTAGATCACAACTACCACACCCTTAGATTGTGGAGAGAGTGGTACTCAAGGGAACAATGCAAAGTAACAAAATTTGAAGAACTTTGTACCTAAAACTTCAATCTAGAATTCTAGATTGAGGAAAGCTAACCTAAGGTTTTTGAGATGCCCTTCCATCCCAAATCTCAAATCTTTGTAACATATTTCAGTTTGAAGCTTGGAATGAAGAGACAGAGAATAGAGAATTAAATCAGTATGTGAGTTTTACCTAATTGGTTAGAATAAATACAAATGGGCCTCCTGTCATCCAGGAAAAGATATAATGTTATTGTTTTAACAGGGTGAAAATATAAGCACTTTTAACAAGTACTAATACCATTGCCAGCATCTGTACCCCCTGCATCTGTCTGTCTGACCCATAACAAGTCTTCCTCCCTAATACAGTGAAAGACGGTAGGAGAAAGGAGATCTCTCCTCCTCTAGTCTACGACAGTGTGGTCTGGATTACCGGTCCCTGGCTTAATTATTCATGTTATTTATTTCCAAAATAACTTCCCAAAATACTTAAACTTTTAACTTGAATAGAATATTATAGCATTCACACACACTGTTTTTATATGCCATTCACTGCTCTTATAATAATTAAAACCCTACTTCCCCTTTCATGACAAGTATTCTCTCCCATAGTAATATATATCAGAAACAAGAAATGAGCTAGAAGGCCCTAGGTTTATGTATTTACTGCCATATATCTTTTTCTAGTCCTTTTCCTCTTTGGCTGTGAGACCCTCTGAAACATTGTCTCGAAACAATTTCTTCATGTTCTCTTTTTTATAAGTGTTTTCTGTGTTCATTTGCATCAGCTAGTTTTATTTAAAGTCAAAAGATTTTTTTATGTATACTAAAAAATTACATAAGATGCCGAAGTTTATAAATTTGAAGTTGTTGTAAGGAAGAAGTAATTTAATACTTTGTTGAACCTAAAGGGAAAAACATTTTTCTCTTTTTATGGATGGTCTAAAAAATCCTGAAAAACAAAGTAATAAAGGACTCTGGTGCCTTATAATTAAAATGTATGTTGATGTAACATATATATAGAGGTCAGTTTTTAATGACTACAGAGTATTCCCTATCTGGATATGGTACAATATACTTAACTTACCTATATTTTTTGGACATTCCAGTTCTTGCTTATTTGCTTTTCTTTTCCTTTTTTTTTTTTAACGTAATAAATGAACATCTTTTTATTAGTCTGAGTTTTTCTTCTCCCTACCTACAACAAGCCATGCTATTACTAGTCCTGTTATTCCATGGCATTCTTCTGAAGATTAAGGGGCCTGATATTCTTAGAGTGCTTATTAGCACAGTGTGTGGCACGCTGCAAGTACAAAATATGTCAATACTGTTTACAACCTCTCCTTGACTCAGCATTGAGACAAGGACATACAAAGGTTTGAAATGGTTCTTTGAGGCAAGCACTGAGGTCTCTTAGCAATAGCACAGCAAGTGATGCCAATTGGAGGAGGAAAATATGAAAAATTAAAGGTGTATGATGGGAGTTTCTGTTCTTTATATAAAAGGAATATCTTAGCTGAATACTGTCGAAGTGTAAATTCTTTTGAATTAAAATAGACATTTGTTAAAGTAATATAAGAGAAAAATTGAAAAACAGTCTTTAAAATAGAGTAATTATTATGTATGTTTGTTTATTGTATTTGTATTTTATACTTTGTGATATTTTATTCAAGTGTGTGTCCAATGATGTCTTCTCTGTTTTCTTTATTTTTTTTTTAATTATCCTAGTCACGTGAACTGGAAATTTCAGTTTATTGGCGTGATTGGCGATCTCTGTGTGCTGTAAAATTTCTGAGGTTAGAAGATTTTTTAGACAACCAACGGCATGGCATGTGTCTCTATTTGGAACCACAGGGTACTTTATTTGCAGAGGTAATCATGTATTTTATTAAATGTGCATAGGTAGAGTTGAAATTGTATATGTAGGCAGCATGATGCAGGTGTGGAAAGAGGATTAGGCTGAACAATAGACAGCTTGAAATTTGGCTCAACTCTGCCACTGAAAAAAGACAAATAATTTATCCTTTCTAGGTTTGTTTTCTCAGGTGGGGTTGGACTACATTATATCTAAGATTCTCAAGTTTTCAAAACTTAAAATGTAGTGAATTTCATGAATCATAAATCCAGTGCTATACTCATAACAACTTGAATTTGCTTCACTGCAGGTTACCTTTTTTAATCCAGTTATTGAAAGAAGACCAAAACTCCAACGACAAAAAAAAATTTTTTCAAAACAACAAGGTAATTACTGAGAAAATAAATACTTTTGGTGTTTCCTTAAAGAAAATCTACATGCTATTTGCTATTTTAAAGTGATTTTCATCTTTTTTTGTTGTTGTTGTTTATTCATTTATTTCTAAATTTTTATTAAAGAACATTTCAAACATTCATATGTAGAGAGACTAGTGCAGTGTACCATCACTCAGCTTCAACTGCAGTCACCTCATGACTCATTTTGTTCATCTATACCAGATTCACCCACTGCTTCCCCACATTATTTGAAGCAAACCCAGACATCATATTGATCTATTCTTAAGTATTACAGTTAGTAACTCTAACAGATAATTCTTTTTTAAAACTAGAACCACATATTAGTACTAGATCTTTTAAAAAGTTTCTACCCATTTATTTTTAAACTATTTTTCCTATTCTGCACTGGCCTTTAAAACAAATAATTAACTAGTTTTTAAGTGACAATTTTGTTGTTCATAAATTATAAACCAACGAATATAAGCTTTTTAATTATAGTTTTTGGTAATATATTAAAAAATTACGTGTTCTATTTTTTTTATTCACAATATCCACAGGCAAAACATTTCTCAGAGCCCCTCAAATGAATATTAATATTGCCACTTGGGGAAGGCTAGTGAGAAGAGCCATTCCTACAGTAAATCACTCTGGCACCTTCAGTCCTCAAGCACCCGTGCCTGCTGCAGTGCCAGTGGTTGATGTCCGCATCCCTGAACTAGCACCTCCAGCTAGGTATGTGTCTAAGATTTTTTTTTTTAAAGAGAAAGGGGTGGGAGGGACAGGAAGGGAGACAGATGAGAAGCATCAACTTGTCATTGCGTCACTTTAGGTGTTCACCTATTACTTTCTCATACGTGCCTTGACCAGGGGGCTCAAGCTGAAGCAGTGACCCCTTGTTCAAGCGAGCAACCTTGGGCTTGAAGCCAGCGACCTTTAGGCTGAAGCCATGGGGTCATGATTATGATCCACGCTCAAACCAGCAACTGCAGGGTTTCAGACCTGGTTCCTCAGCATCCCACCCAGGTCGATGCCTTATCCACTGTGCCACTGCCTAGTCAAGCATGTGTCTAAGATTTTTAAGCATCACTAATAATTTTTTGTAACATTTGTATCTGTTGATTACAGTTGGCCTCTTGAAAGTCTCATTTTTTTTCCCAACTAGTACTTTAAAAATAGTGTCATGCTTACTAACTATTTTGGTGAATTACTTTATCTTCCATAAGTGATTCTGCAGTAACCAAATTGGACTTTGATCTTGAACCCGAACCTCCGCCGGCCCCACCACGTGATTCTTCCCTTGGAGAAATAGATGAATCTGCTGAATTAAGAGATTTGGATGCACCAGGACAGGCAAGGCATTTTAAACTGTGTATTTTCCCCATGTAAATTACCATTGAAAGCATCTTAGATAATGTGGTGTACTTTCCAATTATTTAAAACTTGTCTGGGTTTTTGCCTTCTTATGAGTGAAATGTAAAAACCTCTGGATGCTCATGGACCAGTAGAAATACAATGGCTGCTTAAGCTAGAAGGAACATTAAGAGCATGGTTGGTCTTAGATGATATATTGCCTAAAACAGTCGTTCTCTGCTTGGTTAACATAATTTCTGAATATGCACTGAAGATGACAATAATGTGTTAGTTTCTCACATATTTTACATAAGTGCAATATAGAATTAATAACCTTTGAGTGAATAATCAATATCTGTATTTTACTTTTCTCACTAATATTTATATTGACTTTTGACATTTTTGCCTTAACTTTATCCTTACCAAATAAGTTGTTTGCTTGAATGATTCTATGATTTAATGAGTCTTTAATATTTTACAGGTCTCAGAAACTGTTTTTGATATTGAAAATGACAGAAATAGTATACTTCCAAAAGTTCAATCTGAATATGAACCTGATACTCCCCAGTCAGGCCTAGAATATAGTGGTATTCGGGAACTTGAAGATAGAAGGTAAAAAAATATATGCACAGCTTTGCTGATACATGTTTGGTCCCCTACTTTTGCCTTATTTTTAATTGACATTGCTGTTTTCAGATCTCAACAGATGTTTCAGTTTAATCTACAAGATTTCAGATGTTGCGCTGTCTTGGGTAGAGGACATTTTGGAAAGGTAAGCTCTTAAATTTTCTTGAAATACCTACAAAAGTAATAACTCAAATTGGAAGTGATTATTTTAATCTCATTTCAGGTGCTTTTGGCTGAATATAAACACACAAATGAGATGTTTGCTATAAAAGCCTTAAAGAAAGGAGACATTGTAGCTCGAGACGAAGTAGACAGGTTAGTTTTTTTAAATAAAATTGTGTATTTTTCTGAAATTGTGACTTAATATCATGAAAATTGATGTATATATTGCAACAGCAACACTTTCTATTTTGTTCTGTTTGAAAAATCTAAATAAGTTAATGTTTCTATACTTGTCAAAGCTAGTAATTGTTTTCCTTTCCAGCCCACTCCTTCTTTCCCTTCTTATGACCATTTACTGGCTAGGGATACCAAGGAAAGATGGTGAAATGTTTAAACTATTCCTGTAAAGTTTATTATGCTTGGAGATGTTAAAAGTTTATATGGAATAGGAACTGTTATTCCTCTGTGGTTGGGCGAGGCTGTTTCCCATTTCATTTTACGGAAGTCATAAAATGTCATTTATAGATAATCTGCAGTTAACTGAATGGTTAATATAAATATGTTCTGCTTTTTAAAATGCACCTATATCTGTTTTATCCCTCTGTTTTATTTTTTAAATAATATTTTGACCATAGCATCTTACCTTTCTGGGTTTAATAACTGTAAGTTGCTATGTATAGATGTATACATATAATTTTTAAAATGCAATAACTTTGGGGATAATATTATAATTAGGTTAGAGAATATACTTTTAAAAGACTATCTTAATTAAGGCGATTAAATATGGAAAAATTGTGTAACAAATAGCATACTTGTTACCAAAAGATACTCATATTTAGAAATAGTGTTTTTCTTGAACCACTAGAAAGCGTCAATTGATATTAATGGGAGATAGCCTAATATAATGAAGAGTCTGTGACTGTGAGTAAGAAGGATGACTTATCTAGTCCTGATTGTTTCTTATTTAATGATTTGACCCCAGGGCCATTCATTGAATTTGTGCCTTGATTATCCACATATTTTAAAAATGTGGTTTTTTTGTAACACTTGCTCTACTGTATTATATTAAGTGCTATATAGATACACCAAATTGTTTTTTATTTTCCTATCATATGGCAAGTTCTCAGAATTAGGATAGATTCTAAGAGATAAGGGTTTCCTTTATATACAAATTTATTTTTCTTTTAGATTTGCCTATTTTTACTGGTTTCTCATACTCCTCAATTACATCAAAATAAACTTTCTTGATATCTAAAAGATTTTGCTGATTATTTATAAATTATTCTGAGCACCATATTATATGCTTCAAGCTATATTTTGTTACATAAGTAGTCGGTTAAAGCAAACCTTTAACTGCACTGTCTTGTCTGTTTATATTTGCAATAATAATAGAGGCAAATATTTTTCTTTTCTGAAAGAATGTTTGCTTTGTTTCAGAGCTGTAAATGGTAGATTCATTTGTTTCCTAAAATAATAGGAAACTGGTATAACCTCTGCTAATTCTGGTGGTTTGCATAGGTTTATATAGCTTGCTGCTGCATTGTTAACTATGTACTTTGACCCAGGTCTCTGTAGGGTAATGCTTTCTAATTAAATTTAGACAAAATAATATTAATATTGCTGTTAAAGAAAAATATCCAGATCAGAGGATGGGTCTTGAGCCAGATCCCAGGCTATTAAGCAGAATTCTTTATATTCACTTTCTACATTATCTTTCTTTAGCATGGATTTTATTATTTTACTTAGAAAGCTGTCCTTTTTATAGAGACAATTCCTAAGTAACTTCTTTTTAAATGAACACAAATTATGAATAATTCTGAAATAATTTAGTTAATATAGAAAGTTCACATTCTCTACCTACCATTATTAATTAGTACAACATTCACTCTTGAGTCCCATCTTCCTCCACTCCAGAGTAAGAATACTAAATTTATGTTATTGTAATGCCTCTTCACTTAGCTTCCTTTTCTTACTGACTGGTTCCTCTTTCAAGGCAACAGAGTAGGGTTGCAGTTCTACAGCAAAAGCACAGCTAACCAGATTATATACAGTTTTCTGGCATGTCTAATTACTGAACTCTCAAGTAAGTGCACAAAAAAAATGTTAGGGTGGAATTAGTCAATCAGGGTGATAAGACTTAAATATACTAGTTATATAAATAAAAAAGGCTACATATATTTGAGTTTAAAATAAATTATATAGATAATATCCGCTCATAAAAGGGGAACGTCATGGTGTACTGATGGATTTAGGTAAGACCTTAAAAAGAAGTTTGGATTTTGGCTTATTGTAACTATTTGGGTCTAAAGGGTGCCCTTCTCCTTTATCGAATAGTCTGATATGTCTATCCAGTTCTCATAAAACAATTCCTAAGAATGGCACTGAAACCATTTTAAGAGGCAATCTGATCAGTGATTCTTTATTTTTTTACCACTAAAATGTTCTATAGACTGTGAAGAGACCGTATTTGTCATCTATTTGAGCCCAAACATCAGTTTCATTCCATCTGAATATTTTATCTACATTACCCAAAGTTTAGATTGACTCAGGAAATCAGTTAGTTGTTTTAGACTCCATCATTTAGATCTTGCAAATTTGGATATTAAATTCCAATAAATTTAAATGGTGATAGAAATCAAAGCTGTTAACTTTCTTTTTAATTTTCTATGAACTTATTTCTAATAAGGACTTAATTTGTAGTAACATTTAGAAAACTTGCCAAATATAGATAGACATAAATCTGAAGCTTTAAAAACAGTTGATCTTTCTATTTCTGAAAATGTATAAAATAGGGAAGAGATTGTGTGAAATCAGTGGGTAAAAGTTCATCTAAATCTGACCATATTAAATGGAGTTTTAAATCTGCACTTAGCAGTGGATAGAGCGTCGGAGGACCCAGGTTTGAGACCCTGACATCGCCAGCTTGAGCAAGGGGTTACTCGGTCTGCTGAAGGCCCGCAGTCAAGGCACATATGAGAGAGCAATCAATGAACAACTAAGGAGTCACAATGAAAAACTGATGATTGATGCTTCTCATCTCTCTCTATTTCTGTCTGTCTGTCTGTCCCTATCTATCCCTCTTTCTGACTCTCTCTCTGTCCCTGTAAAACAAACAAAAAACTGCACTTACTACCATAATAGCAGCACTTACTATCAGTATGTAAACTGAATAGCTGTTTTAGTTCATAATCCAGGAGACAACTATATTAACATAGCATTGAAATCTTTATACTTCTTCTACAAATGGGGATACTCTTTAAATATTTTCAAAATTCTGTTAAATTTTTTGAACTCATAGCAACAAATCTGGATACCCAAATAAAATTATCTTTAAAATGACCTTTTAGCCTGACCTGTGGTGGCGCAGTGGATAAAGCGTCGACCTGGGAACACTGAGGTCGCCAGTTCAAAACCCTGCACTGGTCTGGTCAAGGCACATATGGGAGTTGATGCTTGCAGCCCCTCCCCCTTTCTCTCTTTCTCTCTCTCTCTCTCTCTCTCTCTCTCTCTCTCTCTCTCTCTTTCTCTCACTCTGTGTCTCCTCTCTAAAAATGAATAAAATAAAAAGATTTAAAAAAAAAAAATGACCTTTTATAAATTAACTCTTTCTTAAATACCAAAAGAAAAGATTGTTCTACTTCCATATAACACGAGGACTTTAGTTTGGCATTTTGAAATCACAAAATTTAAGCAGTTATTTAATTTTAAAAATAAAATTAGTATTAGTGCTTTTAAACAAACATTAATGTCAATTTTTGGTTCCAGTCTGAAAAACAAAACCAAAAATGTACTGATTTTGTATTAGAAATATAAATATAATCTAATTGTTAATAAAATACACGTATAATAAAATACACATACTGATATTTTTTTAAGTGCTTAAGATAAGTTAATTCCAAGTTGTATTTGAACATTTGACCTGATTTTTTTTTTACTTTTTAAGTGTTAAGTTGATTTTCAGACAGAAGAAGAGTGATATTTTTGCTATTTAGGCAAAATTAATATTCTAGTATGAGTAATTTTAAACATTGTTCTTTCTAGCAGCTTGTAAAAGTTCTTACAGGAAATACTTGTGATTGGTGTGAACTTTACAGAGAAATTATACCACTCTCAAGGAGTTTCTTAAAGCATGTTATAGAATTCTCCATATGGTCTCTTTATGTTTCTGTCAGCCTTCTAAATTAAAACTTTATGCAGCATAACTTCACTTCATATATTATAAAACATTTGAATACTGTAGCTTATGAATTAAAAATACTGTCCTTAAAATACCTGCCCTGTGGTGGTGCAGTAAATAAAGCATTGACCTGGAATGCTTAGGTCATGTGTTCTAAACCCTGGGCGTGCCTGGTCAAGGCACATTATGGGAGTTGATACTTCCTTCTCCTTCACCTCTCTCTCTCTCCCCCCTCTCTAAAATGAATAAATTAAAATCTAAAAAAGAATTTTAAAAAATGTTATGTGCAGGGCTCATAAAATTGTAAAAAATATATTTAAAAACTTACATATCTCACAAAATTTATATTTTTAAAATTAGGCTTTAGGTTGCTAAAATCTGTGATTAATTTCTCATAAATTTTACAATTTATCTTAAGGAAACTTTTATACAAACTAAATATTTTATACAAACTAGTTATATGTGTGCTGCTCTGATACTATCAGTAGAAACTATGATGTTTGTCATGCTAATCACATATTTTAGTTTGCATTAATATATTTCAATTTGTTATATATGTTAACTAAACCAAATTTTGGAAAGTGTTTGTAGCAAATGACACATTTTATGGTTTTAAAGTTGTAATTAAGAACTTTGCTTATTTTTGAGTTGTGTAATTTTTAAAAATATGTTTTTAACAAGAACTTAAGAGGAAAAAAGGAAACTATTAATTTTTAAATGTTTTCTCTTATAGCCTAATGTGTGAGAAAAGAATTTTTGAAACTGTGAATAGTGTAAGGCATCCATTTTTGGTGAACCTTTTTGCATGTTTCCAAACCAAAGAGCATGTTTGCTTTGTAATGGAATACGCTGCTGGTGGGGACCTCATGATGCACATTCATACTGACGTGTTTTCTGAACCGAGAGCTGTGTGAGTATGCGGTAGACATTCTCTGAGCTTTTCATGACTGAGTTTTTTCTGAGAAGGAAAATAGCTCTCGTAATACATACATTTTATTTCCTAAATGGAAAATAGATCTCTGCAAAGACTATTAGACTCCTTACTTACTGTTTGCCACATATAAATGTATCTGCTGTCCATATTGAAAATTTTATAGATTACCCTAAATCATATTTGATAATTTAGATACAAAATTTAGGTTCAGTTTAGTAAAATTTCTTATTTTCTATTACATTTTCTCCCTAGGAAATGCCATCTAAGACTGTGACTTTAAATACCAACTATATTCAAAGTGCATTATTAAATAGAAAGACAAAGTATGGAAGAGTCTATGTTACATAATTGTATAAAATATTTGTATTTGCATTTTAAAGGGTAAATTTAAAATATATTAAGTATTTATACATGTTTACAATATCTTTAAAAGTATAAACAAATTGATATTTATATTGCTTCCAATGAAAGACGTATAAGGCATACATCAATTTAAATCCATTTCGTAGTTGTTTAATTTGATATTATTTGAAGGTTTTACTTATACAAATGCATATAAAATAAATAACACCAAACACATGAGATTAAATATATATGTATACAGTATATCCTTTTCTCCCATTGTTATCCCAGTTCTTAGCTCTCAAGTGGTGGAGTTAGGATTTGAACCTAGGGAAGTGTTTGACATGCTCATGTTCACCAGTTATATTTCCAGCTCTGACCTTTTTCCCAAACTTCCAAGTCTAATAGCATGCACTGGCCAACTTGATTTCTCCCTTTGTATGTCTTATATTATTTCTCATTTAACTTCTCAAACTGAACTGAGTTTTCCCATTTTCCCAACCTCACCGTATGCACGCGCACACACACTCACACTCACACACGCACACACCCGCCCCAGCCTGCTACTTCTTCTAGTCTTCTCCACCTTATTAAACAGCAGTACAGTACCATCTGCCAGTTGCACAGGGAGTCATTCTTGTTCTTCTTTTTCCCTCATATGCAACAGCTAAATTATTAGCAAGTTTGATTAATTTTACCTCCAAAACATAACCCAAAACAATAGTAAACCTTTACTGTGTTTATTCTTGAATTTTCATCACTTGTTTATATTCTGACAACTGACATTTGTATAACATTTTCACTTTATTTGATTCTTATCATGCTAGTTTTAAATTTTCTCTTCCATCCATCTCTTATTCTTTGTTGACACTAACAGTGTGAGTTCTCATGGTTTTCTATCTGTACTATCACAATAGCCTTATCTGTTCTTTTTTCCTCTGGAAGTCTACCTACTTCTATTCTAACCTTTATACTACTGTCAAAAAAACTAACTTAAATCTGGTCATCCTTCTCTGATTGAAATAGTTTGATTGTCTACCACTAAGAAAAAATAATCTCATTATCCATAAAATGACATGCAAGGTTCTTCATAACTTGATCTAGGCTACCTTTCTGGCCTTGCCTCCCATTGCTTCTGCCCCATGCTTAACTTCAGCTGCAGCAATTGGTTTCAAACATGTTACGCCTCTTATACCTCTATTTCTTTTCCTCTTAAGGGAATGCCATATATTTCCTATAGAAGTTCTCTCCACACTGTTCTTCTGCCCTTACAACATATTGTAATTTCTCCTACAGAACCAAGTCAAGTGTCTACTCTAAGGACTACAGAAGAAACCATCAGACAAAGTTAATGGCTTCCATTGTGGAGATTGTATTTTGTTTTTAAATTTTACCCTTAATATTTAGCACATTTCTTACTCTTATCTGGAACACAGTAAAGACGAAAATGTTTGTGAAATTTGTTAACTATGTAATTCTGCTTTGAAGCATAAAATTATAAACTAGATTCAAGAGAAGTGGAATTTATTAAATGTTTTTTAATTTAATTCTTCAAACAGATTTTATGCTGCATGTGTAGTTCTTGGGTTGCAGTATTTACATGAACATAAAATTGTGTATAGGTAAGTAAAGTTTTGATACTTTCTAATGGCTTACTTTGGTGTTAAATAGAATTAAAGATAATTAAGAATATTTTGTTTTTAATCAACCTCTTAATTTTTTTTCATGTGATAAGTGACCTCTCAAAAAGTTTATTCCAATATTGAAAGATATGGTGAACACAGTAATTATATGATGAACCTCTTTTTCCTGAACCTCTTCCCATTATGTAATTACAAAGTATAAATTGGCCTCTGGAAAAATAAAATAAAATAAACAATAAATTGGCCTCTGGTAACACAGTTCACCAACCATATTTATTCTGGTAAATAGTAAACTAGTACTACTAAAAATTTTTCCATGATAAGTAGCTTGTGCCAAAGTGTAGAACGTCACCCTACTACCTTCAATAAGTCTTGCTGTCATCTAAACCAGTGGTTTTCAATCTGTTTACACTTGGAAACCAATGAAAATACAATGTGTCCGTAAAGTCATGGTGCACTTTTGACCGGTCACATAGTCAAAAGTGCACCATGACTTTACGGACACACTGTAGAATTAGTTTGACGACCACTAAGGCAGAAATCACCCTGAGCGCAAGCTAACTATGACTAAGATCACTGGGTCTATAATCTTCATATAACATCAGGGTGGTTAACTCTTTCATGTACCAGCATGAAATTTCTGGTGGACTGGCAGTGGTCCATGGACTGGTGGTTGCAAACCACTGCTCTAAACCAGCAATTTTCAACCCTTTTCATCTCATAGCACACATAAACTAATACTAAAATTCTGCACACACCACCTTGGCTGGGTAGCTCAGTTCTCGGTTGGGGCGTCATTCCAAAACACAGAGATTGTATGTGTGATCTCTGGTCAGAGCGCGTAAAGGAGCAATTAATGTTTCTGTCTCCCTTCCTCTCTTTGAAAAATTCTGCGCTCACCCAAAAATACAGATTTTTTACCGATCTGGCAAAAAAAAAAGTTTATTTTTTTATTCACACCAGATGGCTATTGTGGTATTGGTTGTTGTCATTTTCTTTATTTGGTAATCTAAGAATAAGGAAGTCGGTGCGCCTAGCTAAATAGTCAGGTATTTAAAAAAATTTTGTGACATACCACTTGAAAATTACTGTGCTAGACCAGATTCCAAATTATGGAAAGGCCAGTCAGAATTAGAAGACTATAAACATCAATTTATTCAAACTTCCAACAATATTTTCAAGGTAAGAAATATTTTCTACTTAATTTGTAATCAGTTAATGTTGATAGCTTTCTCTTTATTTTGAGTCATTTTCTTAGAAGGTTAAACCTGCTCCCTGATACCTTATTTATTCTGTTAGACATTTCTTTTTATGAATGGATTATAGGCAGACTTCAAACAAGTCAGATTATCACAAATAACAAATTAATAAAATCTGAATTAGAGATATTTGAACTACTTTTATGCTTTAAAATGTAATTTAAATAGGTAAAACATTTCTTATTAAATACATTCTTCTTTTTCTATATAATAGGAAAATTATTCAGAAAATATGTTGTGTAGAGTAATAAACTTTCCAAAAGGAAGAAAAATTAGTATTTGTAATATAGTGTTCAAATCTCAAATATTAACCTGAAAAATTTGTTTTTTAGTAAAAAGAAAAGATGGCTCCTAGTGAAATGATTTTTTTACTATATTATCTACTGATTTTATTGATTTTTTTTTCATTTACATTTTTTTTATCCTGAACAGAGATTTGAAATTGGATAACTTATTGCTAGATACAGAGGGCTTTGTGAAAATTGCTGATTTTGGTCTTTGCAAAGAAGGTAATTGGACATTTTAAAGTTCCTGTTTTAATAGATTACTATTCTTTTGTACTTTGGTAGTTTTCAAGTTTGTCTATGAAAAATATAATGTGTTTTTAATTCTTTATTAAAATATCACGGATTATTCATATAAGCTAACTATCACATTATTAAGAATTCTGTGGCTATGAGTAAAGTTAGGTTTCAAAAATCATAGTATAGCCTGACCAGGCAGTGGCGAAGTGGATAGAACGTCGGACTGGGATGCGGAAGACCCAGGTTCGAGACCCTGAGCTCACCAGCTTGAGCGTGGAGCCCATCTGGCTTGAGCAAAAGCTCGTCAGCTTGGACCCAAGGTCGCTGGCTCCAGCAAGGGTTTGCTCAGTCTGCTTAAGGCTGGCGGTCAAGGCACATGTGAAAAAGCAATCAATGAACAACTAAGGTGTCACAGCAGCAACAAAAACTAATGATTGATGCTTCTCACCTCTCTTCGTTCCTGTCTGTCGTCCCTATCTATCCCTCTCTCTGACTCTCTCTCTGTCCCTGTAAAAAAAAAAAAAAAAAATTATAGTATAAAAGAAGATTCTCTTTGTATGATTAATAATTCTATCACTATTCTAAAAAACATTGGTTAAGCACCATAAGAAAGTGTATAGAGCATGGACTTAGCCACCTCTTGGGTTTGAATCCTAACTCTGCCACTTATTGGCTCTATATCTTTGGAGAAGTTACTTTCAACCTCATCTTGAGTGTTTCTTCAGTTCTAAAATAAATATACTCCTCCCTGTTTAAGTGATGTAGCAATTATATGTTAATGATTCCCAAATCTGGTCTTTTCCTTCCTAACTGATAATTCAGCTGTCTACTAGACAGCTCTTGCTGAATCGTCAGTAAGTATGTCAAATGCTATCCACACAAAATAGTTTATTTTCCTGAGATAGATTGTTCATAGTGCCACAGTCCTCTCAGTCTCCTGTTTTGAAAATGTGAAGTTATCCTGTACTCTGTCCTCTTCTCTATTTTACACATCCAGTTAATCATCAAATTATGCTGATAACTACCTTCTTAATATATCTTACAGTTTTATTTCCACTCTAATACTGCCAACCATCATTATGTTTTGCAAGACTACTTTAACAGTCTCTTAACCTTTCCTGTCTCTATTCTTTTCTCCCTCAAATCAATCAGCCATGTAATTGCCAAAATACTAACGGGGTACACATAAATACAAACCTAACTATGGCACACCCCTGTTAAAAATCTTTCCATGGCTAGATGTGATAAATAACGCCTTTCCAATCCACTTGCCAACATCTCCAGCCAGATCTCGTGATACTGTCTGCCTACCATTTTCTGCTTCAGAAACAACGAACTGCTTACAGTCCGTCTCCACCGTCACCCATCCCAGCTCCATTTGCTGACCAATGTCTGCTCATCTTCAAGACTCAGTCAGGTGTCACCTTTTCACATAAAATACCTGAGACTCCTCCTATTCCAACTTTTAAGTTATCTTTAAGAGTCATTCTTTTAGGTATTTCCAGAATATCTTTCTTGAACAATACAGTGTGTTCGTAAAGTCACGGTGCACTTTTGACCGGTCACACCGTGTGACCGGTCAAAAGTGCACCGTGACTTTACGAACATACTGTATTATAAGATTTTCAATATGTATTTGTTTTCTTCCAGTTTCCTATAAGCTTCCTAAAGACAAGAATTGTGTCTTATTCTCATTTTTATTTTCCCATCACTTAGCATAGATACCTAGAATATAATAGATACTCAGAAACTATGTATTTGATACCCAGACTAATTAAGTGTATATATATTTCTTCATTATTATAAAAATATACATAGTACGTTATAGTAATAATAACTAGCAATTTTTGAGCACTTACTGTGTGCCAAGCAATTTGCTAAATGTTTCACACGCTGCGTATTCATTTAAATTGTAAATATTATCAAGGTAGGTAACACAGATTAGAAAACTACGTTTTGAGGTAAGACAGCTATCCTATGCTCATATGGCTAATTAATGGCAAAGTGGTACATAACCCAGATCCTTGTGACTCCAGAGCCTCATGTTAACTACCATATTTCCCTATGTGTAAGATGTACACTTTTCCGAAAAACTTGAGTTCTAAAAGTTGGGTGCATCTTATACAGTGATTATAGCTTTTTTACTTGCATTTCCCACTTTTTCACACTTGTTGAGGAGTTGTATGAATTTTATGATGAATAAAACTTGAATTCAATAACTTTATGTAATACTTTTTTTCAAATTTCGGGCCCCAAAATTAAGTGCATCTTATACATGGGAACATCTTATACATGGGGAAATACGGTACTTAGATGAAGTTTTACCAGTGTGAAGTCTTAGAGAGTTGGGCCTACTTTCAACTTCATTTTGAAGTATCAGGACAAGAAAATTTATTAGAGTAAATGAAATATGATAACTGTATTATTATAAGTGGCATGGTATATCATTACATTAAAATATCACAGTTATAATATTACTATTTAAAAACTCAAGGAAAAAAATTAGAGTAGTTTTATCCTAAAAATATGACATAGGTAATATGCTCTAGTTATGATATTATGGCACAGAATAAAGAGCAAGAAATTAGTTCTGTTTCTGTCTTTGTTAACTAATTTTTTTTCTAATATTGGCCAAGGCATTTAAAAGAATTATGTAGCACTTACATAGATAATAAATCAACTCTTTTTAAAAATAATATTTTATTGAAGAAAAAGATATATGACCAATGTTAAAAAAATTTTGCCAGAAAATAAAATTCTCCCACCCTAATGTGCTAATATATTTAATTATGTCCTTCAAGTCTTGGTCTGTAGACTTACAAATTTGTTTGATATTTCAGTCATTATAAAGGCACACCATTTATATTTAGATTAGAGGTCTTTTCTTTCAAGTGGTTTCATAAGAAGAAGCTTACGAGCTTTTAACACTAACCCTTTGAGTAGTACGAACGTTCATGTATGTACATCCTCGTGCCTCCTGACCACCAGAGTATGATTGTAACAAAAATTTTTATTTTAAAAATGCGTAAGGCAGTATTAAAAGAAGCAAATGTGTTTCTTGTTTCCATAAATTGGTTATCAAACAAACATGATTTTAAGTTAATAAAACTGTAACTGATTTCAGTTTTTGAAAAAAACTCCCTGGGGTCAGTGAGCATGAATAAAGCTCACTACTCAAAGGGTTAAAATACATTGAGACCTTATCTTCAATATGTAGAATGTATATTTAATTAACTAAACTATGAGGAACATGCATTTTAAAACTAGTTAGCAAAAAATATTAATACCATATCTCTATATTACATAACATGTTTGGTGAACTCTTAATTTTCCAAGGGTTTGCTTTGTATATTTTCCAAACAATACTTAATGTTATTTTATAATGAAGCAAATAAGCTTACTAAAAAGATTGAATTAAGGCTTGACCTGTGTTGGTGCAGTAGATAGTATATCGACCTGGAATGCTGAGGTCACTGGTTCGAAACCTAGGCTTGCCCAGTCAGGCATATATATATATAGGAAGCAACTACTATGAATTAATGCTTCCTGCTCCTCCCCTCTTCTCTTTCTCAGAATCAATAAATAAAATCTAAAAATGAAAATTGAATTGAAAAGATGAAATTGAAGCTTACTATTCCTTTTGTTATAACTTTTTAGCATCATTTGTAATGACAAGAAAAAATAAGTAAAGTATGAAAGTTATTTTTTACCTATTAATTAAATAATAAAGTTGTTATTGCACAGTTTTCTCTATACCAATTTTTAAAATCTTTAAAAGCCTTTAGTAGCCTGACCAGGCGGTGGCGCAGTGGATAGAGCGTCGGACAGGGATGTGGAGGACCCAGGTTCGAGACCCCGAGGTCGCCAGCTTGAGCGCCGGCTCATCTGGCTTGAGCAAAAAGCTTGCCAGCTCTATCATTTCATAAAAAATAGAATAACAGGAAAACTAATGAAAAGAATGTTTTCTTTACCTCTAAAGAAAAGTCAGCTATACCTTAATCAAAAATAAGTGTTACTTTCAAAAACAGTACAGCAGAATTGGAAAGATTGCCTGACCAGGCAGTGGCGTAGTGAATAGAGCATCGGACTGGGACGTGGAAGACCCAGGTTCGAAACCCCAAGGTCGCCTACTTGAGCACAGGCTCATATGGTTTGAGCAAGGGGTCACTCGCTCTGCTGTAGTTCTCCGGTCAAGGCACATATGAGACAGCAATCGATGGACAACTAAAGTGTTGTTCAAGGTCGCTGACTCCAGCAAGGGGTTACTTGGTCTGCTGAAGGCCCACGGTCAAGGCACATATGAGAAAGCAATCAATGAACAACTAAGGTGTCGCCATGAAAAACTGATGATTGATGCTTCTCATCTCTCTTCGTTCCCGTCTGTCCCTATCTATCCGTCTCTCTGACTCTCTCTATGTCCCTGAAAAAAAAAAAAAGCCTTTGGTATATCTTGGGTTTGGTGACCACATACTAATGTCCAGCTTTAATTTTGCTTCTTTAAGGGTATCTTTTGATTCTTAGTCTATATTTTTCTCTGCTAACAAATATTTAAATTTTACCTTTTTCAGGAATGGGCTATGGAGATAGAACAAGCACTTTTTGTGGCACTCCTGAATTTCTTGCTCCAGAAGTATTAACAGAAACATCCTATACAAGGGCTGTGGATTGGTGGGGCCTTGGTGTACTTATATATGAAATGCTTGTTGGAGAGGTAAGCAGTCAAAAGAAGTGAGAAATAAAAGAGGAAAAATGATTGAAAGAACGAGGCATGTCATTTATAAAACCACTTAATATGTCTCCTACATAAGTGGAACTTAAGTTTTATAAATATTTAGAATATACCTATGGTTCTATATGACCTTCACTGTTTTTTAAGGTTTTTGTATTATCTGTGGAATGTGTTACCAGTGTTTCGAAAATAGTTTTGTATGTTTTGGTATTACTATGGTTTTATAATTCCAAAATATAATTATATAACTGATCATTTCACAGAAAATAGAATAACAGGAAAACTAATGAAAAGACAGCTATACCTTAGTCAAAAATAAGTGTTACTTTCAAAAAACAGTACAGCAGAATTGGAAAGATTGCCTGACCAGGCAGTGGCGTAGTGAATAAAGCATCGGACTGGGACGTGGAAGACCCAGGTTCGAAACCCCAAGGTCGCCTACTTGAGCACAGGCTCATATGGTTTGAGCAAGGGGTCACTCGCTCTGCTGTAGTTCCCCAGTCAAGGCACATATGAGACAGCAATCGATGAGCAACTAAGGGTGCCACAACAAAGAATTGATGCTTCTCATCTTTCCATCTCTCTCCCAGTCTGTCCCTATCTGTCCCTCTTTCTGTCTCTTTATGTCTCTGTCACACATACACAAAAAAGAATTAGAAAGATTAACATTTTTTGTTCTTACTCTTTTCTTTAGATTAACTCAAAATAAATTTCTAAGGATAACTTAGTTGTACACAGAAATTTTCACCACTTAGCAAATAGTGAATTATATCTAGTAAGTAAAGCAGTAATAAGAGGCTAAGCTATTTTCTTATAAATTGTTGGCAGTGATAAATTAGGTTGGAATAGGAAAGAGTCAATATTTATTTAGGCAAGTAATTGAAAACTACTTAGAGGGATTTGGTGATCCTGAGATACAAAAAAAATTATGGCATTGGTTCTTTCTTCTGTAGTTTCCCCAGTGCCAACAACCTTTCTTGTACATTCTTGGCATGAATAAATTAATAGCTGAATGACTGAATGCCCAAATTATTGAACTTCATAAATTTCTAAAATTTTGCTGTGTGATTGTCACATGTAGCACTTACCCCAGAAGAACAAATAAGTTATTTTCATTCATCCAAACAGCAGCCCCATTTGGAATGTCAGAATGGAGTGAATACTTAGAAAAGGTGGAAGAGAAATGGTTAAAGTGTTTATCATGGCCTGTCCTGCGGTGTGCGGTGGATCAAGCGTTGACCTGGAACGCTGAGGTTGCCAGTTCAAAACCCTAGGCTTGCCCGGTCAAGGCACTTATGGGAGTTGATGCTTCCTATTCCTCCCCCATTCTTTCTCTCTCTTCTCTAAAATGAATAAATAAAAATAATTTAAAATGTTTATCATATACTGAGCACTATTCTGTGTGCTTTATAAATGCTAGCTCATTTAATTTTTCAACGACCTTTAATAAGCTCAATACTTATCTTAAATCTATTTTCAAATGTATAAATAGATACAAAAAGAGGTTAGTAACTTGCTTAAAGTCACACAGCTCTCATTTGGTAGAACTTGTATTTTAAACCTGTCTAGCTTCAGAACCTGTTTCTAAATTATTGTTCTTTGCTACCTGCAGAATACAGCATTGAATCCATCCAACCTTAAAACCAATAGCCCGGAACTGAATTGTTTTACCTCTGTTTAGAAAAGCTGCTGTTATGTTTTAGGATTGAAAGATGTATTTTCTCCCTAATCCATGGTGGTCTGTACTCTCTAAGCATGCCAGAAGTACTCATAATAGTTGTTTCTATAAACCCTGGCATACTTTAAATTCCTTTTAAAAAGTAACATTTTTGTTGCTTTGTTTTTTAAATGTAGCATTCTGTTGCTATGATATTTAATTAAATGAAAAGAACTAATCTTAAAACTCATCAGTATACTTTATAATTTTATAGCACTGGTGAAATTTTAGCAATGCCTTTTTTACCTATGATAAAAGTGAGGTTTGCCTAAAGTTTATGTCTAATTTCTCCATTATTACAAATAATTGAAAATACACTGGATATATCACGTATATTCAAGTTTATATTTGAAGTTTTTATTCGTAGAACTTCTGAGGACTGGAAAGACTCCAGGAATAAATTAGTATACCAGGTTTCCTTTCCCTGTGCCAAAGGAGGTGTCAGAGAAGCAACCTGAGAGACCAGAGTTAGATGCTTGACATCTGAACAGACTTGCATTTTTATGTGTTTAAAACACATTTGTTATTGTTTTGTTTTTAGCTTATAATCTATTTGCAGAAACAGGAACTTTAACATCTTATTTAGAGCTATAAGTCTCTAAATAGCAATGGTATATCTTTGCTATTTAGAGACTTATCGAGTGACAGTTTTAAACACAGAATTGACTGATCAAATAAGAGACAAAGTGCTTCATATTACCACTTGAAATTCTAATGGAGAGTCTGTGAGATTATTTTTTTCTGACTTACCTTGATTCCAGAAAAACTTTATATTGTCCCACATAGTAGGCATTTGATTCATGTATTTTAGCTGACTGAGTGAAGAAAGTTTTGATAACTGAAAAGTTTGAAATATATCTTAGATATGAGCAATAGGTTGGGCAGCTCAGCTTCAGGAAGTTGAGTCCTGAATTTATTTTCACAGAATCTTCAAGTCAAAGATCCCTCTCTTTCCATTGATACTACTTTCTGCTTGTTTCTTACTCTTTAGAACATTATAGAAAGCAAGCATTCTGAAATTTTGAGGTAATAAGCCATATTTTATAGTCACATTTTCAACATGGTTGAGAGTTTATCCCTTTGTATATCAGATTGTTATACTGAATGTAATTTAACTACTTTTTTATGACTCAGTTATTATTGTCATGACTAGTAATTTTAATACTTTGTTGCCTACTGAAATGCCCCAAGACTTATTGTGTATAGAGCATTCAATATGCCCGGAAATATGTGGGGGGGTTTTGTTTCGTTTTGTTTGTTTTTTTAACAGAGACAGACAGAAGGACAGATAGGGACAGACAGACAGGAAGGGAGACAGATGAGAAGCATCAATTCTTCGTTGTGACACCTTAGTTGTTCATCGATTGCTTTCTCATATGTGCCTTGACCGAGGGGCTACAGCAGAGCAAGTCACCGCTTGCTCAAACCAGCGTCCTTGGGCTTCAAGCTAGCGACTTCATGCTCAAGCTGGCGACCCGGGGTTTTGAACCTTGGTCCTCCGCATCCCAGTCCGACGCTCTGTCCACTGCACCACCACGTGATCAGACTGGAAAGATGTGGTTTTAGAGTTCCTTTCAATTTATTTTTGTTGGCAGATCCTGCTTAGTACACTTATTCCTGCAAAATTTCTAGTTGTGTTTTGTGACGATCAATTTACTATTAATGGTGAAAATCAAAGTATGCCTATATCTGATCTATTTCTACAAACTGCTTTCCTCTGTAGTAACACTTACTACCATGTTCACCTTACCTATTCTTTCCACAATATTGAGCTTCTTAAAGAGTGTGTCTGTTATCTAAATATTCCCACTATCTTGTAAATACTTAAATTACTTACTGGCCTGGCCTAACCAGGCGGTGGCGCAGTGGATAGAGCATTGGACTGGGATGCGGATGAACCAGGTTCAAGACCCCAAGGTTGCCAGCTTGAGCGTGGGTCCATCTGGCTTGAGCAAAAGTTCGCCAGCTTGAACCCAAGATTGCTGGGTCCACAAGGGGTTGCTCAGTCTGCTGAAGGCCCGCGGTCAAGGCACATGTGAGAAAGCAATCAATGAACAACTAAGGTGTCACAGCGGCAACAAAAAACTAATGATTGATGCTTCTCATCTCTCTCTGTTCCTGTCTGTCTGTCCCTATCTATCCCTCTCTCTCTCTCTCTCTGTTACTATAAAAAAAAAAATTATTGTCTGGCCAGATAAATGAATAAATGAATGAAATAAAATGAGGGAAATGAAAAATATGATTTGACCAGATTTGTTAAGGTCTATGAAATAAATTTAAGGAAGATTTCAATAAGAGTATATGGTATATTCTTTAGGCAATAAATAGTTATTGTGACTCGTTGTCCATGTTTGTATGATGTGTTAGTGGGATTTTTTGTTTGTTTATTTTTTTCACTACTTGGTTCTCAATTGTTCTTTGGATAAGTGGTAAGATTTTACTATACTGAAAATTATTTTGTCTTAACTGAAAGATATTTCTTCTAGTCTCCCTTTCCTGGTGATGATGAAGAGGAGGTTTTTGACAGTATTGTAAATGATGAAGTAAGATATCCAAGGTTCTTATCTACAGAAGCCATTTCAATAATGAGAAGGGTAAGAATTATTGGTTTATAAACTACTAAAATTTATTATATTGAAGGACATTTCCCAGTAGAACTCTAGAAATTGTTTTTTAGTTAATAGATGCATTATTTAGACCAGTGGTAGTCAACCTGGTCCCTACCATCCACTAGTGGGCGTTCCAGCTTTCATGGTGGGCATAGTGGAGCAACCAAAGTATAAATAAAAAGATAGATTTAACTGTAGTAAGTTGTTTTATAAAGATTTATTCTGCCAAATTTAGCGAAAATCCAACATAAAGTACTTGGTAAATAATTACTATTATATGCTTTAACTTGCTGTAACTCTGCTTTATACATTTTATAAAGTAAAGTTACTTCCCTACTTTATAAATCACCATTACTGTGGAACTGGTGGGCGGTTAAAAAATTTTACTACTAACAGAGATACAAAGGTGGACGGAGGAAAAAAAAAAAGTGGACAGTAGGTATAAAAAGGTTGACTACCCCTGATTTAGACAAACACATACCAAAATAGATCCAAATCTTTACACATTATGAGATTCGTGTCAGTGAAATCACTGGTTTTATTTTAACATTTTTCTTAATGTCATGTTAGCTACTAAGGAGAAACCCAGAGAGGCGCCTTGGAGCTGGTGAGAAAGATGCAGAGGACGTAAAAAAGCACCCATTTTTCCGAGTAAGTATGAAAGTTTAGAATTGTTTCTGAAACTGTAGCAATCAGGACTAGGAAATTAAACTGGTCATTTTTTATTTTGTAATCCAGCTAATTGATTGGAGTGCTCTGATGGACAAAAAAGTAAAGCCGCCATTTGTGCCTACCATTAGAGGACAGGAAGATGTTAGTAATTTTGATGATGAATTTACCTCAGAAGCACCTATTCTGACTCCACCTCGAGAACCAAGGATACTTTCAGAAGAGGAACAAGAGATGTTCAGAGATTTTGACTATATTGCTGATTGGTGTTAAGTTCCTAGACACTGTGAATCCAAGCAGACTGACTGCAAGATGACCTCTTAAAATAGTAGCCCTTCATTTGCTCTCTGTGCCACCAGTAGCTTCTGAGTTTGTTTTTTTAAACACATGAAGATTTGTTTTAAAGTACTTCTAGTACCTTCTTGAAAAGTAGCTTCTTGATGTATTTTCAACATAAATCTCAGCACTGGAAACAGTTTCATGGAGTTTAAACTGAATGAATATCGGCCGTG
The DNA here is from genome assembly GCA_037038555.1 of Rhynchonycteris naso. Classification (NCBI taxonomy): domain Eukaryota; kingdom Metazoa; phylum Chordata; class Mammalia; order Chiroptera; family Emballonuridae; genus Rhynchonycteris; species Rhynchonycteris naso. The sequence continues at coordinate 159,106,218 of CM072997.1, read as the reverse complement.
AAAGTCTATCACAAATGAGTACTTTTGGATCAATAATCTTAAAAAAAGGAAAAAGAACACTCTTCTGTAGTCCCTAGTGTTGCCACATGCCTGCCTTAAGTGGAAGGAAATGAATCAGTTAACTTCACTTAGCTGTATTTTTAAGAAGAAAAAAAGGGCTTGGGATGCTATTGCTATTCACGCATAGAATGATTCTGTTTGAATAAGGCAAACGCTCTTATTTTTTTAAAAGAAATTACTCTAATATCAAAAAACGTAATGGTAGTTTGTGCACATTTTTAGGATTTTTTAAAAAATGAAACGAATTGATATCTTGTTTTATAAATTTTTTATATTTATTAGGAGAAAATTCTTATTGCCTTATCTTTACCAACCATGTAACAGAACCTCATAGCTTTCCAACAGAGCTACTTGCCAAACAGTTGTTTGTTTATTAAACCATGGTGAAGTGAACAGGAACAACTAAACATCAGCATTTACTCAGTATTTTAAGAATGAGAACTTCTGATTAGCTTGAACCAAGATACTGTGTTACCTGTAAGCATTCCCAAAGTCTATGACCGTCAGTATGCTCAGTCACACCTTATTCCAAAATTTGTGAACTGATTACTGCTCTTTTTGATATTCATTGTACATTTGTCAACGTAGTTCATTTTGTTCTTGTGTCTACTGTAGAAGGTAACTGTGTCTTGTTCAGACACAGGGGTTATGGTATGCATGCTGTGAACATGGACATGCGCAAGTTGTAATGTAGTCTGTGTTGTAGGGTTATTATTTAATTTCACCACTTCATCACTCTTGTACGGTGGCCAAGCAGACGCCTCAGACTCCAGCATGGACGTTAAGTGCATTTGTCCATTTAGGCCACTGGATCCAGATTTTATATTGGCAGTTACTAAGGGCAAAAGCAATATATTGTAACAGAATGTATAAATATTTTTGATAAAACAGTCTATATTTTATAAAAATTATTATAACACTAAAGCTGTACCTCAAAAGTCTCAAAAATAATTGATCAAGTACTTTTTACAACTTTCAGAGGATCCTTTTGTGGCTTTTTTTAATGCTCTTACAGGAAAGTCTTTTTATAAGCCATGACTTTTCCACTTGCCTGGAGTGTTTTGGGTTTTTCTATTCTTTTGTTTTTCTCTTCTAGTTCATGACTTTATTGTTTTTCCTTAATTCAATAACAACATCTTTGATTCTGTGCTTAGCATATTAGGGTCATCATTACCTCAGGAATAGCAAGTTGTTAACTAATGATATTGAATTAACCATTTAATCACAGTGATCTCGTGTCTTAAAAATTGTTTGTTTAAATCGTGAGAAACATGAAAGCACATTTGTTTATAGAGAGTTGAGCTAAAAACATTTATAAATACTTTTTAGCCTTGCCCGTGTTTGTTGGCATGTTTTTCTTGTACTCGAGAACAATTAAAATTGTTCAGAGAGAATTCATATTTCCTTTTATATTGATTATTACCCAAGATCTTTTGGGATATAATCTTCTAGAAGGAACAATATGTTGTTTCAAGTTTTTTAAATGCCAGTTAACTTTTGGTAAAAACTACAGTAGAGAATCTTAGCTGGCTTTAATTTAAACAGTATTAACACAACATTGAAAAAACACTAACTACTTTTGAGGTACAGTCTGTTCACCTTTTCTGGTTCTCAAATATGCATAAAAGTAATGTCTAAAATAGGCTTTGAGCATTAAAAACTGACATAGCATTTTTGTAACTACACAGTGTACAGAAGGTTTTTTTAATTGAAGCCAATCACTAAAAAAAAAAATTATAGGGCAGGGTATATTCACACAATTAAGCTGAAGAAAGCACTAATTTTTTCTGTAGTTTTAAATATATATATATTTTAGTCAGATTTTTAAATTTTAAACTCTATAGAGTGTAAATATATTTTGCTATTACTGTATGTGTAAATGACTGCTCAAGCACTTTGTGGGGAAATTAGGATATTTTAGAATGGTACACTATGCATTCAAATGAAATGTGCCTTTACCTATGTCATTCTAAGAAAAAAAAGTGTTTTGCAGTCATAAATACCACAAATGCACAAATTAAAGTTTAAATAGATTGTAATTTGTAACTTTGGTTTTAAGTATTATTCCTTTTGGGGAACTCTGTTGGTCAAAATATGCATTAGCTTTACCATATTCAAGAGCTCAAAGACTTAACTTTTGTTAGCCTTCTTGAAGGTACTTTTTGTCCTGGGAAAGGGCAAAATCATGAAGATTCACAGCAAGTTGTTCTCTCCACTGGTTATAAGGTAGCATCTTTTATTCAGTGGATATTGATGGAATGCTTTCTGTGTGCTCTGAGGATAGAAAGGTGGCGGAAACACATCCGTCTTGACAAATAAAGAACAGTATGCATTAATGCTAAATTGCAAGCACTGAATTAAATGTATTTATTTCTTGTTTGAGGTTAACTCTTGTCCTTTCAGGAAATAGATAAATGTAAACAGAATAAACAGAATACTAGACATTATATAGTCATTCAAAAAATAGAAATGAAGTATTTTCGCCTGACCAGGAGGTGGCGTAGTGGATAGAGTGTCGGACTGGGATGTGGAAGACCCAGGTTCGAGACCCTGAGCTCGCCAGCTTGAGCACGGGCCCATCAGGCTTGAGCAAAAAGCTCATCAGCTTGGACCCAAGGTCACTGGCTCCAGCAAGGGGTTGCTTGGTCTGCTGAGGGCCCGCGGTCAAGGCACATGTGAGAAAGCAATCAGTGAACAACAAAGGTGTCGCAACAGCAATGAAAAACTAATGATTGATGCTTCTCACCTCTCTTTGTTTCTGTCTGTCTGTCTGTCCCTATCTATCCCTCTGACTCTCTCTCTGTTCCTGTAAAAGAAAAAAAAAAAGAAAGAAATGAAGTACTTTAGAAATATAAAATGATTCATGCTAGTCCTGTAACACAAATTGGGGTCATAATGGAAATTGTTATTATTATATGTGACTAGGTGTATGCTGCATTATAGATTCAAATCTCACATAATTTTTGTAGATTCTGCTGATCTTCCCAAAAAACTTACGGTAAGTATGAGAAACTCAAAGGAACAAATGCCGATCCATGGCTCATAATCTAAATTTAGAATTCTTACTTACCTTCTAACTGTATTTTGAGGTTTAGTCTTTAAGTTATTAACTGTGTGTGTGTATAAAATACTTGTGTATAAGAATATATACATATGTTAATAGCAATAATCTTTTAAATAACTTCTAAGTGTGAAAAATCTTGCATAATTTCTAGTTCTTGTATTATGACTAAGTAGAAGCTCCCAAACCTCTATAATCAGAGGAACTCCTGGTCTCATTGAAGGTAGGAGTGGTCTCTGGCAGCCCTCCATCCCAAAGCAGACGTGAGCATGGATGTGGGCAAGCTAAGGTTTTGGCACCAAGAATGAAGGAGTGCCCAAGCACAAAACAGAGACTCCTCGGAGGTTGGGACTGGAAGAAGAGTCCACACAGTAGGCCAAAGAAGTAGGAAGTGGGAGAGGGTAAAAGCCAGAATGTCAGGGAGATGGCCTTGGAAATGCCAACACCCAAAAGAAGCAGGGTTGCCAAGGATACATTCCTCTAGCAATACCATTATGAGGATAACCTTACAACTGTAGAATTTTTTTCTGCTAAAATTCTCAAGTTCTAGTTTGCAAGTCACTGTTTCCACAGTAAAATCAGATGTTTTCTTTTTTTTTACAGGGACAGAGAGCGAGTCAGAGAGAGGGATAAATAGGGACAGACAGACAGGAACGGAGAGAGGTGAGAAGCATCAATCATTAGTTTTTCGTTGCCGTAGCGACACCATAGTTGTTCATTGATTGCTTTCTCACATGTGCCTTGACCGCAGGCCACTGAGCAACCCCTTGCTGGAGCCAGCGACCTTGGGCCCAAGCTGGCAAGCTTTTTGCTCAAGCCAGATGGGCCCGCGCTCAAGCTGGTGAGCTCAGGGTCTTGAACCTGGGTCTTCCACATCCCAGTTCGATGCTCCATCCACTGTGCCACTGCCTGGTCAGGCAGAATCAGATATTTTCTGAAGGAAAGCTTCTCCAGGATGGGAACTAAACCTTTTACAAAATGAAGTTAAGTGATACACTGTCAAAGATCACCAAACACAGGAGAGGCAGCAAGCTAACTTGAATGAGAGCCAATAAAAATAGTAAATGTAGATGTCCTTCTAAAAGATTTAAAATACTACAGTAGTTCAGATACAATATATAAAATATTATGTATAAAATATTTATATACCTAAAATTACTAGGATAAATGTGTTAAATGAAATTTTAAAGCAATTTACAGATTTTTTAAAATTCAAAATGAAAAATATAATTCATCAAATTTGAAGCTCAGCCTGACCTGTGGTGGCGCAGTGGATAAAGCATCGACCTGGGAACACTGAGGTCGCTAATATTTATATACCTAAAATTACTAGGATAAATGTGTTAAATGAAATTTTAAAGCAATTTACAGATTTTTTAAAATTCAAAATGAAAAATATAATTCATCAAATTTGAAGCTCAGCCTGACCTGTGGTGGCGCAGTGGATAAAGCATCGACCTGGGAACACTGAGGTCGCTAGTTCAAAACCCTGCACTGGTCTGGTCAAGGCACATGTGGGAGTTGATGCTTCCAGCTCCTCCCCCCTTTCTCTCTTTCTCTCTCTCTCTCTCTCACACACACTCTGTCTCCTCTCCAAAATGAATAAAATAAAAATAAAATAAATTTAAAAAAAAAAATTTGAAGCTCAGTGGAAGAATTAAGAGCAGATTATATAGCTGAAGAGAAAATTGGAGAACTAGAAGATATATCTGTATAATCAATCCCATATCAAATAAAAGGTAAGGAATTGGTAAATATGAAAGGAAGATTAAGACATTTGAAAGCTAGTACCAAGGCCCATGAGGAAAGAATGGAAGAGGCAATCTTTAGAAAGATAATGGCTGAAAATCAGCCAGAGATGAAAAATATTCAAGTACAATTGTCTCTATATAGATAGGATAAATATAAATTTATGCATAGAACCATTGTAGTAAAGCTGCAGACCACCTAACACATCATCTTGGAACTAAGGGAGAGAAAGGGTTAGTTGTCTATAAAAGGAAGACGAACAACTAATTTCTCAATAGCTACAGTGGAAGCAGTGGAATGTCAACCTGGAATTGTGTAGGTAGAAAGTAAAATTAGTTTTTTAAGAATGAGATCAGGCCTGACCTGTGGTGGTGCAGTGGATAAAGCATCAACCTGGGAACACTGAAGTCGCCAGTTCAAAACCCTGCGCTGGTCTAGTCAAGGCACATATGGGAGTTGATGCTTCCAGCTCCTCCCCCTTTCTCTCTCTCTCTCTCTCTCTCTCTCTCTCTCTCTATCTCTCTATCTCTCACTCTGTGTCTCCTCTTTAAAAATGAATAAATAAAAAGATTTAAAAAAAAAAAGAATGAGATCAGCCTGACCAGGAGGTGGCGTAGTGGATAGAGCGGAGGACCAGGTTCAAAACCCCCAAGTTGCTGGCTTGAGCAAGGGATCACTCAGTCTGCTGTAGCCCCCCTGGTCAAGGCACATATGAGAAAGCAGTCAATGAACAACTAAGGTACCACAACAAAGAATCGATGCTTCTCATCTTACTTTCTGTCTGTCCCTCTCTCTGTCACCAAAAAAAAAAAAAAACAGCCTGACCAGGTGGTGGCGCAGTGGACAGAGCATCGGACTGGGATGCGGAAGACCCAGGTTCGAGACCCCGAGGTTGCCAGTTTGAGTATGGGCCCATCTGGCTTGAGCAAAAGCTCACCAGCTTTGACCCAAGGTTGCTGGTTCCAGCAAGGGGTTGCTCAGTCTGCTGGAGGCCTGCGGTCAAGGCACATATGAGAAAGCAATCAATGAACAACTAAGGTATCACAATGAAAAACTGATGATTGATGCTTCTCGCCTCTCTCCGTTCCTGTCTGTCTGTCCCTATCTATCCCTCTCTCTGACTCTCTCTGTCCCTGTAAAAAAAAAAAAAATGAGAGCAAATAACATTTTTTAAAAGGAAAGTTTATTATCAATCAAGGTTCCTACTCTAAAGGAAGTGCTTCAACAAGAAGAAAAATGATCCAGAATGATAATTCAAGATAACAGAAGGGCTTGTGAACAAATAAAGTAGTAAACACTATGATAACTCAATAGACCAAATCAGTAGGTAGAAGATTTTGTTCTGGACAGCAGTAGTAAAATAACTGAGATAGGGAAGATCATAGCTAATTTGTCTATTGTATTTTGGGGCGTCAAGGTGTTGATTCACTAGTTAAATGTACATTGTAAAATGTCAGGATTCACTCAAAGGATATAGTGCCTATATGTTCCTAACCAAATGCTAAGGTGGTGGAAATAAATTCAGTAATATTAATAGAATGTAAATGGACGAAGGTCACTAGTTAAAAGGGTATAAAAAGAAAATCTTGCTATATTTACAAAAAGATAATATTTAAAATAAAAGTAAATAGAGGTTGAAAGAAAAGTATATGATACAAAATCCTAAAATCAAGCTGAACTTCTACTTAATATTAAAACATTTTAGGCCTGTCATGAAAAAATAGCATCACCAAACCTGACCTGTGGTGACAACAGTGAATAAAGTGTCAACCTGGAATGCTGAGGTTGCTGATTCGAAACTCTGGGCTTGCCGGGTCAAGGCATATGTGGGAGTTGATGCTTCCTGCTTCTCTCCCCGTCCCTCTTTCTCTTCTCTAAAATGAATATAAAGTCTTTAAAAAATGTTTAAAAAAGAAGTATCACCAAGAATAGAATATTTCTATGTAATTCATAGATTCAGCCAAAATGATATAATAATTCCAAGTATGTACATCTCAAAATATATAAGGAAAGATGTGTTAGCATTACTTAAAGAAACTAACAAATACTCATTAGGGTAGAAGATTTCAACTTGCTTACATTATTGAACAAAACTTTTTAAAATTAACATAGCAGATTCCACTCATGAATGTTGAGAGAAAAATACTATAAGTATTATTACTAAATCTGATTCAGGGATATATGGAAAAACACTACATTATTAGTAAACTGGGCTTATCCTAGTAATGCTTATTACAGTATAGCTTAATATTAGAAAATCTATAAGTGTAATTTGCTACATTATCAGATTAGAGAAGAAAATGTAAAATTTGCCACATTATCAGATTAGAGAAGAAAAAGTAATTATTTTTAAATAGCTGAACACAGGCCTTGGCCTGTTGGCTGAGCGATAGAGCATCAGCCCAGTGTGTGGAAGTCTCAAGTTCGATTTCCTGTAGGGCACACAGGAGAAGCTCCCATCTGCTTCTCCACCCTTCCTCCTCTCCTTCCTCTCTGACTCTCTCTTCCCCTCCCACAGCTAAGATTCCACTGGAACAAAGTTGGCAGGGACACTGAGGACGGCTCTATGGCCTTTTCCTCAGGTGCTAGAATGGCTCTGGCCACAACAAAGCGATGCTTTAGATGGACAGAGCATCGCCCCCTGGTGGGCATGCCGGGTGGATCCCAGTCCGGTACATGCAGGAGGCTGACTGTCTCCCCACCCCCCACTTCTAACCAGAAAAAATACAAAAAGAAAAAGCTGAACACATTCCTGCTTTTTAAAAAGCTGGGCTTGGGGTGTGGATTGGGGTTCCTTAAACTAATAAATAGTATTAGCATCATTCCATATGAGGAAACATTGGAAGCTTTTCTTTTAAAATTTGGATGCCTGTGACAATTCAGTGTTTGTCATTACTACTTTTCAACACTGAACTATTCTAAGTAATAGGATTAAAAGGAGAAAATAAAATAGCTATTATTATTATTTACAGGGACAGAGAGAGAGTTATACAGAGGGATAGATAGGGACAGACAGACAGGAACAGAGAGAGATGAGAAGCATCAATCATCAGTTTTTCGTTGCCATTGCGACACCTTAGTTGTTCATTGATTGCTTTCTCACACGTGCCTTGACCGCGGGCCTTCTAGCAGACCTCGAGCAACCCCTTGCTGGAGCCAGCGACCTTGGGTCCAAGCTGATGAGCTTTTGCTCAAGCCAGATCGGCCCGCGCTCAAGCTGGCAACCTCGGGGTCTCGAACCTGGGTCTTCTGCACCCCAGTCTGATGCTCTATCCACTACACCACCGCCTGGTCAGGCTGGTTATTATTTGCAGGTGTGATCTCTACCTAGAAACTAAAATGATTAATTTCCTAGCAATCATATTTTACACAAGATGCTAGTTAGAAGATAATAAGTGACATGTCTGTATACCATCAATTTGAATACATGTTGTTGTAAAAGTTGTATTTCAAAAGTATTAACAAAATGTACCTAAAAATCTAGCAAAAAATGTTCAGTATATGTAAAAATCATTATTTAGTGGGAGACATTAAAGACCCAAGTAAATGTAGAAATGCCCCATCTTATGAATTATGTCAGTTCTGTAGATTCAGTGTAGCTCCGGTCAGAACACCAGCACTCTTTTTCGGAACTTTAGAAGCTTATTCTAAAATTTATACAGAAAGTAGAAGGTCAAGAATAATCAAAGAATAGTTAAGGGATTTCTGAAAATCAAAAAGGAGGAGAGGGAATTTGTCCTACCAGATATCATTAATTATAAAATGTGGAATTATTGTAATAATTGGTACACTTTACAAAAGGAATGGTAGATAGCAAGGGACAGAATTCTGCGTATCTGAAACTGAGAATATAAGAAGTGACTGTTCAGTACAGAAAGAAAAAAATGTTTCATTAGAGACCTAGGAGAATTTGTTACTCATACGGAAAGGACAAAATAAGCAAATTTTTGTTTTACACCGTACATAAAGTTTTCAAATGAATTAAAAACAAATGTCAAAAGCAAAACTGAAAATATGTAAGAGAATAAAACACTAAAATGCGAGAAAATTTGATATATCAACAGTGAAAATTAGGAACTTCTGTTTATAAAAAGACATTATAAAGTAAAAAGGCAAGGCACAAACTGGGTGATTATATCACATGTAAAAGAATATTAGTTAATATATATTTAAAATTTTTGAAACTAAGAAAAGGAAAATGGAAAAGTTCAAAAGATATGAACAGACATTTCACACTGACAGTAAATATGCCCAGTTTCAACTGTCATCAGAAACTACAAATCAAGACCGTACTGAGGTAAAAATTGCACACATTCAATTGGCAAAAGTTTTAAATTCTGACCATTTCAAGTGGTGTGGTGGTAGAGTGAAACAATGACATCTTCTGTAAACTGCTGTGCGTTGTGTAAAATACACCACTTTGGAAAAACAATTACTTTGTAAGGTTGAACATTTGCATGCTTTGATATTCAGCAATTCCACTCGAGTTCTGTATCTCAAAGAAACTAGACATGCACTTCTGGAATTATGAACAAGAATGCACATAGCCTCATAATAGCAAAATCTAGAAACAACCCAGATAATCATGAATGGGGAAAAGAAGTTTTATTAAAATTTAGTATGTTCACACTGAGAAATATAGAGCAGTAAAATAATTGTAGCTATAGGAAACAGTGCAAAAGAACAAAATGTGTGATAGAAGCTCATGAAGGAAGACTATTTACAACAACCACTTTTTAAAGTTTAAGCCAAACCAAACAAATGTGATGAAGCATTGAGGGTTTTTTAATTTATTTTTAAGCAAGGGAAGGTCAAACAGAAATTAAAATAGTGGTTATCTGATCAGGAGGTGGAAGATGGTAGTGGTGGATTACATTGATAAGTAAAAGTTACTGGTAATATTTTAGGTCTTCAGATTAGGTGGTGATTTCATCCTTATGTTAATAATAAGTGAATAATGTACCCTTTCCCCCTTGAGTCTTCTCTTTTTTCTTTTTCACACTTAAATTTCCATATCCATCGTTATCACTTTTATTCCCAATTCAGGGTTCCCCTTTTGCTGCTTTGTACAACTGTTAAGAAAACCTCACTCCAACCATCATGAAATCTATCTCTGCATCCAAACAGCCATACTAACTCTTCTCGCTATCATAAAATAAGCCAGTACTAAAGTTCTTTAATCTTGTAGTTCTCAAACTTTAGCATGTGTGAGAATCACTTAAGAACTTGCACATCTGCCTCACCTTCAGTTTCTGATTCAGTAGGTCAAAGTGGGGCCTGAGAATTTGCATTTCTAGTAAATTCCCAAATGATCCTCTGGCCTAATCATAAAACAAAGTCTCTTTTAAAAGATTAAAGTTGCCTGACCAGGCAATGCAGCAGTGGGCAGAGCTTTAGCCTGGGATGCTAATGACCCAGGTTCAAAACCCCAAGGTCACCAACTTGAGCGCAGGCTCACTAGCTTGTGCGTGAGGTCATAGACATGACCCCATGGTCACTGGCTTGATCCCAAAGGTCGATGGCCTGAAGCCCAAGGTAGATGGCTTGGCTGCAGTCCCCCCAACCCCATCAAGGTACATGTGAGAAAGCAATTGATGAACAACTAAGGTGCCACAACTATTGAGTTGATGCTTCTCATTTCTCTACCGTCCTGTATGTCTCACACCCCTCCCTGCCATAAATAAATAAAAGATTAAAAAATTTTTAATCACTTTATCAGCATCTGAAATTTAAAGTTTCACAATGATAACATGTTTATATGAGAATTGTCTGCAGCAGATTAGTTTCTAAGATAATAAAAATGACAAGAATGTTGATTTCAGCCTGGGAATTATTGAAGTCATTGGAAGGAAGCCAAGCTATTTAATAAGCAAAAGTTCAGGAAATAGCCTGACCAGGCAGTGGCACAGTGGATAGAGTGTCGGACTGGGATGCGGAAGACCCAGGTTCGAGACCCCGAGGTCGCCAGCTTGAGCGTGGGCCCATCTGGCTTGAGCAAAAGCTCACCAGCTTGGACCCAAGGTCGCTGGCTCCAGCAAGGGGTTGCTCAGTCTGCTGAAGGCCCGTGGTCAAGGCACGTGTGAGAAAGCAATCAATGAACAACTAAGGTGTCGCAAGGAAAAAATGATGATTGATGCTTCTCATCTCTCTCTGTTCCTGTCTGTCCCTATCTATCCCTCTCTCTGACTCTCTATCCCTGTTTTAAAAAAAAGTTTTTTTCAAGAAATAGACAAGATTTTGTTACCTATGCATTTATGTGATCTACTTGAAAAATATAAAAATAGTCACACATTATTATTGCTATAGTCAGCAAGAGACAAAGTCATAAAAACAATAATCAGGCTAATGTACTAATGTTTTTATGTAATTGTAAACTACAAACACTTCTTTTGTGAAGCAATCAGTGACAAAAGAAATATACAATAACTCATAATTCAGCAGCATTAAGAGTAGTTCACTGTGTGAATCTGCATATAACTAAAGTTTAATCTTATGCAATAAATTTATTTAAAAAGTAAAGCAAACATTGCATGTAATCATAATTTTTCTTGAAATTCTTTCAACTTAGTTATGCAAGTATGGCCAACTTTGGCTTCTTACCCAAACATAGAAAGATTGAAAAACTCATTTTCTCACAATAGGTCACCAACTATATAGGCACACATTTGCTGTTTGTGTCTTCCAACAGTTTAATATAAGTTTAATATATATTTTTTATCTTTGTTACTGGTAACAAACTTAACTCATCACATTATGAGATACTATGAGATACTGGATCATTTGATGCCATGGCTTGGCATATTTTCTCTTTTAAAATTTTATTTTTATATAATTGACATATATTATGTAGGTTTAAAGTACACAACAAGGCCTGACCTGTGGAGGTGCAGTGGATCAAGCATGGACCTGAAACACTGAGGTTGCCGGTTCAAAACCTGGGCTTGCCTGGTCAAGGTACATATGGGAGTTGATGCTTCCTGCTCCTCTCCCCCCCTTCTCTATCTCTCTATCTCTCTGTCTCCTCTAAAATGAATAAATAAATTTAAAAAATAAAGTGCACAAAGAGATGCTTTGATACATTTATATATTGCATTATGATTACCACTGTAGCATTAGCAAACGTTTCTATCTTGTCACTTTTTTTTTTCTGGTGTGATAGGTACAACTGAGATTAGTAACTTTGAAAGATTGTTGTCTGTAATCACTATGCTGTGTGTTAGATCTGTAGAACTACCTACCTGCTGATAGCAAGTGTGTACCCCTAACATCTCCCCGGTTTCCCCACTCCCCAAACCCTGGTAACCAACATTACTCTTTTGTTTTGTTTTGTTTGTGAGAGAGACAGATAGGGACAGACAGACAGTAAGGGAAAGAGATGAGAAGCATCAATTCTTCATTGTGGCTCTTTTGTCTCCTTAGTTGTTCCATTAATTGCTTTCTCATATGTACCTTGACCGGGGGCTACAGCAGAATTAAGGACCCCTTGCTCAAGCTAGCAACCCTCGGCTTCAAACCAGCGACCTTCAGACTCAAGCCAGCAACCATGGGGTCATGTGTATGATCCCACGCTCAAGCTGGTGAGCCCGCATTCAAGCCAGCAACCTTGGGGTTTCAAACCTGGGTCCTGTGTGTCCCAGTCCCATGCTCTATCTACTGTGCTATCGCCTGGTCAGACCTTTTTATTTTTATGAAATCAACTTTTTTATTTCTCTGAGAGAGAAAGAGAGATGAGAAACATCACCGCGTGGTGTGGCACTTTAGTTGTTCATTACTTCTTACACATACCTTGACCAGGGGGCACCAGCCAAGCCAGCGACCTTGGGCTCAGGCCAGCAGCCATAAAATCATGTCTATGATCCTACGCTCAAGCTGACAATTCCACGCTCAAGCTGGTAAGCCTGTGCTCAAGCTGGTGACCTTGGGGTTTCAAACCTGGGACCTCAGCATCTCAGGTCTACACTCTATCCACACACCACCACTGGTCAGGTGAGATTGACTTTAGAGTCCACATATAAGTAATATACAGTATTTGTCTTTCTCTGTCTACTTCTCAGCATAATGCCCTTAAGGTATCCATAGTTTTACAAATGATGGGATATTCTTTCTTATAGCTGAGTAATATTTCAGTGTGTGTGTGTGTATGAGTAAGCTCACATCTCCATCCATTGATTGACAGTCACTAAGATTGCTTCTGTGTTTTAGCTGTTATGTACAATGCCGTGATAAACAAGGGAGTGCATGTACCTCTTTGATGTCCTGTTTTCATTACCACTGGGTATAACCCAAAAGTGGATTGCTGGATCATTTGGTAGTTGTATTTTTAATATTTTTTGAGCAACCTCCATATTGTTTTCTATAGTGGCTGAACCAATTTACATTTCCTCCCGCAGTGCAGAGGGTTCCCTTTTCACCACATTTACAATAACAGTTGTTATCTCTTGTCTTCTTGATAGTAGCCATTCTAACAGGCATGAGGTCATATCTCATTGTGGTTTTGATTCGCATTTCCATGATAATTAGTGATGCTAAGCATCTTTTCATGACCCAACAGCCATGTGTATGTCTTTGAGAACATGTCTGTTTTAGTTCCTCTGGCCATTTTAAAAATTGTATTGCTTGTTTTACCAAGTTTTGAGTTTTTTATATATTATAGATATTAACCCCTTATCTGAGATATGTTTAGCAACTATTTTCTCCCATTCTATAGGTTGCCTTTTAATTTTGTTGTCTGTTTTGCTGTGCAAAAGTTTTTTAGTTTGATGTAGTCTCACTTACTGATTTTTGCTTTGTTTGTGTCATCTCTAAAAATAATTGCGCAGACCAATGTCAAAGAGCTTCTTTTTATGTTTACTTCTAGGAACTCTGGTATCAGTTCTTGCGTTTTAGTCTTTAACTCATTTCAAGTTAGTTTTAGTGTGGTAGAAGATAGGGGTGCTATTTTATTTTTCTGTATCTGGTTATCCAATTTTCCTAACACTTTATTGAAGAGAATGTCCTTTACCGATTGCATATTCTTAGCTCCTGTTATTAATTAATTTACTATATATATGTGGGTTTATTTCTGGGCTCTCTTCTGTTCAAAAAAGGTTCAAAGAGCCTGACCTGTGGTGGCGCAGTGGATAAAGCGTCGACTTGGGAACACTGAGGTCGCCAGTTCAAAACCCTGCACTGGTCTGGTCAAGGCACATATGGGAGTTGATGCTTCTAGCTCCTCCCCCCTTTCTCTCTCTCTCTCTCTCTCTCTCTCTCTCTCTCTCTCTGTGTGTGTGTGTGTGTGTGTGTGTCTCCTCTCTAAAATGAATTAAAAAAATTAAAAAAAAAAGTTCAAAGAAGTTACAGTTTATACTATCAAAAGTACCATATTTCCCCATGAATAGGATGCTCCCATGTATAAGATACACCTTAATTTTAGGGCCTGAAATTTGGAAAAAAATTTATAAAGTTATTGAACTCAAATTTTATTATAAAATTCATACAACTCATCACTGTCAAAACTCCCGTCCATTAGCTTATCCTCATCTGTGTCTGATGACAAACCACTGTCTTTATATATTGCCTCGTCCTCAGTTCCATTATGGCATTTGAAATGCCACACTTCTTAAATGACTTGACAATGATCTCAATCTTGATATTATCCCAGGATCTTCTCACCCAGGTACAAACTTCTCCTATAGTTGATTTCTTCACTCTTCCTGCTGGTGTCAAATTGTCCTCAGAAGACTTCACCCATTGGTTCCATTTGTCTTTCATGGCAGTTTTGAAGGGTTTGTTAATGCTGACATCAGGTGGTTGGAGCTGGGATGTCAAGCCTCCAGGTATGATGGCAAGTTTTGTTTTTTGCTCTGCAGCAATCTTCTTTGTGTTTTCTGTTATGTGTGCCCTGAACTGATCAAGCACCAGTAGGGCAGGTTAGCATAAGAGCTCACCTGGTCTCTTTCTCCAAACTTTCACAAACCAAATCTTCATCCCATCCTGATCCATCCAACCCTTGTCATGAACGTGGACAATCACTCCTCAAGGAATGTCTTCTTTTGGCACTGTATTGCGTTTGAAAATCAGCATAGGAGGCAGCTTGGTTCTGTCAGCGCAACAAGCTAAAACAACTGTATGATGGCTCTTTTTATGTCCACTTGTCTTCTCAGTTTTCATCCCCTTCTTATCAACAATTCTGTTACTTGGGACATCAAATTAAAGGGGGACTTTTTCCATATTTGCAATCTGTCCCAACTCAAACTGATATGTCTTCTGACACTGACAAAATGATGAAATTCAAGGACCTTCTGCTCATAGCTTTCAGGCATCTTTGGGCAAGTCTGGTGCATGTACACATGCTTAGTCCATTCCTTTTCATAAACCTGAAGCACCACTTGTGTTCTCCTTTGAAATCAGGAACTTCTTTTTCATCAGCAATTCTTGCCTCACTGAACCATCTGAGTGGACACAAGAATTTCAATTGCCCTTTGCTCTTCAATTCCCTCTGTAAATCAGGCCATTTTGCTGACTTTCCTCTCATGGCCTTCTTCTGCCATGGCGTTTTCAGTAGGGTTTCTTCTTTCTCTAGCCAGTCTCAGATTGATTTCTCTATTGGAGGAGGACCAAACTTACGTTCAGCAGCACGATCTCCATTCACTTTTGCAAACCGGATCACTTTTAACTTGAATTCAGCACTGTATTGAAAACCTTTTCTGACCCATTTCTGGGCAGAACGTGGTAAAACGTAATGTACTGATAACAAGTGCAAAACAATGAGCGCAAAGATAATAAGCGCATAAAAGCAGGAAATACAAGTTAAAAATCTACACCACCATATAAGACACACCTAGTTTTTAGACCCCAAACTTTTCAAAAAAGGGTGTGTCTTATATATGGGGAAATATGGTACAAGAAAATTTAATTGATACTTTGTCCTAAGGAGAAGTATTCCGCTTTATTATATACTGCTTGACCAACACTTGAAATCAATCATGTTTAGTCATTCAGTAGCTATTTATTGATGCCCCTATTATTGGTCACCAGGCGCTGTACACTTGGTACAGACAAGGCTTCATAGCACCACCAATTCAGGTACATGGAAGTCACTTAGCAATGATGTCATAATGCAATCCCAACTCCTGTAGGAGAACAAGGTGTTGTGGGAGTACATCAGCAGTGCAGGATGAGGTGTCTGGGAAGACTTTGGAGGTCTTGGTGTTTAGGTTGGCACCTGAATACAAGCTGACCATGTGAAGCGGGGACCAGAAGGGTTCCAAGTGGGAGAGAAATATTTGAATTTGCCACAGGTTAAAGAACCTGGCACTTTTGAGGAAATGAGACTTCATTGCTCCTGGAATATATGTGTAAACTGCCAGGGAAATTAGGTGGGTAGAAATAAGGAAAGAAAAGGTGCTATTATGCAGATGGAGGCCCCAGTCAGAAAGGGTTTAACACAGGGCACATCTAAATTTTATGGCCTGGAACTGTATACACTGGGATTTCCCATGATAATGTATTGTAGCTGTTGTATTTAGAGCCTGGGAAGGCCCTGTGGAATGCAGCTGAGTTTCATTAGCTTTCTGATGAATCACCTCTGCACTGACGCATCTTCAGCTGGGGGAGGTGACATTAGATTTGCTGTGTGGTGAATGGACCGGAGGGTGCAAGACTGAAGGGGGGGGGGCACTAGCTTGGAGCCTCCTCACCGCTGTGGGATTTGAAGAGGTAAACTAGGATATGGCGGTTAGGAATGAGGGAAACATGAAGAAATACTATTTAGGTGGTAGAAACAAGTGACTGGACTGACTACATGTGGCCTAAGAGACCACATGCTGGCCTCATCACAGGAATGTCTCCCCAGCAACAGGGTTTCCACGAACCCTTCAAGGGCCTTTTCAGTTAAAAAGGTATAGGGTTGTTTGGTTAGTTGGTTTTTACACTTTGTGCCCTGCTCTTTCCACACAAGCAGGATGAGTGTTTCTTCCTCTCTGACCCCCTTGGCTTCTGCACATTTGTCTAAATGTGTCAGTGCAGGGCATGCCTCACCTCTTGTTATCTTGCACCTCCAGTCGACGTAGTGGAATAAATGAATGGCTATTTTGTTCTATACAAAAATTTTAGAATAATACAAAATATTAAGAAGTTTTTATTAGTGATTGAGGTCCAACCTAAGATTAATTATTAATATGATTGCAAATGGGCTGCAATATGACAAGTGTGTCCCTCTGACAGCCACCATAGGAATCATTCCTTATTTAAGTTCAGTCCTTCCTGACTGTAAAGCCAGTAGTCAGGGCCACTATCACAGCCACCTGACCCGTGCAGGTTCGCAATAGATTCAAACAGTCTGTAATGAAACAATGGAGCCAGCAACTGGTGAGCCATCAGCTTTAATTCTAGCTTGCACCCGGCAGGCAAGCAAAAACACACACTGGGCTCCAAAACGCACTCATTCAGTGCTCACAAAGCTACTGACTTATCCAAGTTTCCTAGAATCAAAGGTTTCTAGCTCACCAGACTTACTTCTGTTCCCCATCTCCTTCTCTCCTTCTCCAGCACAAACTCTGCACAAACTGGCTTCTTCCTCAGCACCCTGCCATTTTGGCTGTTTCTCCTGGCCTCCATGTGGCCTTAATCTGCTCTCCTTTCTAATACCTCAGGAACCAAGAGAGAGCAAGCTACCCATCCAAGGCACAATGGGATTCCTCAGGAAAGTGCACCACCCTACCTCATCCAATCAGTCAAGGGTGTAAGGAAAAGCTTACTCTTAAAACTAAGCCTTAGGCTATAATGACCCGGCCTGCTTACATTACAGTCTTTCCTCCACACCCATCCCAAGCATAAGGGCAAATAATATCACCTGGGTGACGGGCTTCCATGTGGGCAGTGCCATCTTTAACAAAGTGAGCATATTATATTTTATCTGCCCAACACTGACCTACAAAGAACTTCCATACTCATGCAGGCACTTGAAACCTTTAAGTATTTTGAACAAGAAACCTAGGGCTAGTCCTCATTTTGCTACTATCTAGTAGTGTGATCTAGGACACATTATTTCACCACACTACTAATATGTGAACGCTTCGCCCTAATGTTTTCATCTATAAAAGGAAGGAGTTAAGAATACATTAAGTTTACCTTACTTTTCAAACAAAATCTTCAATGTTACTTCAAAATATGATCAGAGCAGAAGAAGCAAGCCAGGGCTAGTTCTGAGGTCTGTAGATGCTATTGGCTTACACAATTTCATGTCCATGCTACTTGACTCTTAAAGTAGCTTTTAGAGCTATCACTGGACATCCATCAGAGCCAAAATCTGGGCCCCTGGTATATACTTAAGAGCAGTCCACCCTCAGATGGACAAACCAGAAACAGGAGAAGTTGATTGCATAGCAGATGTTAGTTGGGCCATGGCAATGTAGGAGGAGATTGAAGCTTCTCAGTCTGTCATTAGCTCTTCACCAGAGTCTCCTGTCCGTAGAGCTAGAGGGAACCACAGAGGCAGTAAGTTCATTCCAGAGAAACTTCTCTCAGATACTACAAGTCTGATAAGATACCGTGAGTGAAGTATTAAGCATTATAAAAGTGCTCATCTGGGAGCTCCATATAACTGTACATCCTAGACCTGCCTTTTGGAACAGGATAGAACAAACTGGCCTTTCTAACATCCCTAAGAGCATTAGACCCAATTCTATTATGGTTTTCATTTTGCCACCAATGTTGATTTAAAGTAAAATATCCTTTGGCAGAATCTTAAATTCAAAGTAGCATCACTTCTACTTGTTTGTTCTTGCTCTTTTAAAGCACTTGGCATAGCAATGCTAGTCTTTCTTTCTCAGGCCTCTCAAAACATTATTTCATATAATGGCGATGCCAGTCATCGACTGTTGGCAGCTCAGTGATAGAGCATGAGAATTATTCTTATAGTCTGCAGGGGAAAAGGAAAGCTTTATGCTCCCTTTTTCCTCCTCCTCTTTCACCACCTGTGGGCTTGTGCATCCCAGAATGGCAGTGAGAAGTTCCCCTGATCAAAAGAAATACCAGCGAGGGCTCTGGATGGAAGTTTACACTTGTGAAAGGTGCCGCGCCTCTGTGGCCTAGAGATCAGCAAGTGATGCTTTTGCAGTGATGCCTTGAGATCCTGATGAAAGGAGTGTGTGTGTGCAAATATCTGGAAAGGAGAGAGCGAAGAGGTGCTTAAGGGGCCAGGGGACCTTTGAGAAGCTCCACAACTGGCAGATGAGATTAAAACTCCAGCAACAGGAAAAGTCAAGGCCGTTGACAATTGGAAATATTGGCATGGGGCACAGAGGCCTCTTGGCTGGATTAGGACCAGATGGGTAATAGGTTGACCCCCTCAGCTGTTCATCTTTATAATGAAAGTAAATCTTGCACCTGTGATACAAAATTAACTCAGCAAAGACAACCATGGGCAATGGTTGCTTTGAACACAAAGACTTACTCTCAAGAGACGCCTAGTTTAAGAAGCATTTTAGAAGAACTAAAGAGCAATGTGTTAAATCCTTAACATCTGAATTGATTTAAAAATAATTTTAAAATTCACTCTGAAGAGATTTCCTGAGAAAGCCAGCTGCAAGTACTGCATTGAATACTGATAATTTAGTAATTGAACAGAATTTTATTTGGAAGTAACAA
Source organism: Rhynchonycteris naso (assembly GCA_037038555.1). Lineage (NCBI taxonomy): Eukaryota > Metazoa > Chordata > Mammalia > Chiroptera > Emballonuridae > Rhynchonycteris > Rhynchonycteris naso. The sequence continues at coordinate 159,086,720 of CM072997.1, read as the reverse complement.
CGAAAGCAGCAACCTCTGAAGTGAGTTTTAGTGGTACGGTTAGTAGAAAAGAGCACTGAGTTGAGTGGTCAAGAGACTGTAGTTAGTCCCATCTCTTGCTACTAGGTGAACTTGAACAGAGCTTTCGGTTTCTCTAGGCTTCCCCGGTCTACAAAATAGGGATACTGGACCAGAGGGCTCAAACTCAGATTCCATGAACCTTATAATTAAATCTGTGAACTTGTAGTGTCAATAGCAAAGATTGTCAATGAAAGTAGCTTCTAGTCACTCTGTTTTAAATACCTGGATGGAAGGGTCTACATTAACCAAGAATTGAACTGCTTAAAAATGCTAACATGAGTAGGAGGGATCCACTTTATTTAGGTAGAAATTACCTTTCATGGCTCACTGGTATTGCTGATTTGTTAAAGTGTAGGCCCAAACAGAAGCTTGCTTCAACTTCTAAGTATGGTCAGCTCTGAACGAGGTGGGTGTCTACCTGTGTATGAAAGTTTTTCACACCTCAGGAGATAAGAGAAAATCATGACCACTCATTGGTTTAGAATGTGTTTTTTGAAGTACAGTAGGAGTACTGTCCCTATTCATGGGGGACGTATCCCAAGAACTCCAGTGGATGTCTAAAACCTCGGCACCAAATCCTACACATACACATACTGTCCTTTCCTGTACATACACACCTATGATAAAGTTTAATTTATAAGTTAGGTATAGTAAGAGATAATGAGCATAAAATAGAACAATTATAATAATATGCTGTAACAAATTGTATGTGAATGTGGTGTGTCTCAAAATATTTTATTGTAACCATCCTTTACTTGCAGTAAGTGGTGTCATTTGCATCAGGGGATTCATTGCTGAAGCCTTTGTATAGGCTCAGTGCCGTCAATTGGAGCATGTTTTCTGTTCGAGTCTTTCACACACAAATGTAATGCCTTTTACATTTTAACTAAGCTCTATCATACATTGTGTCTGTAACTTTTGCAGTTGAGGGTACGACAGCAAAACTAGCATGATTTCTTTTTCCTTCTTCACAATTTCAGATAGATGTTTTCTTCTTACCATAGATCTTACCAACCTCAGTATATCCTTTTTTTCTTTCCTAATTAAGTCAAGAACTTTCAACCTTTCATTTAAAAGAAGCACTCCATCGCTTCTCCTTGGCAAATCTAAATTGCCTGTGTCACTACTCTTGTGCTTAGGGGTCATTAAGTAAAATAAAGAGTTACTTGACCACAAATACTGCAACAGTTGATTTGGAAGAGAGAGAGACAAATAAGGACTAGGTTCTATTCAGGTGGAAAGAGAACACTAGATGGGGCTGAGCCACAAAGGTGAAATTGCTGTTGATTCCCCTTTCACAGCTAAGTGAAAATGTTCCAGCAGTCAGATTAAATGATTCCCCAAAACAGTCATTAACAATGCATCCAACTCCAAACACATCTGTCTCTATCAAGAACATTCAGACTGAGGCCAGGGGAGGGTGGGAAGGAAATAAGCACTGCCACCACGTTATCTTTGGACTAGAGGCATTCTTCCTGTTTTCAGTATCTGGAATTGAGTTGAATTGGTTAAACCATATGGATGCTGTAGGAAGAATTTAGAGTAACTAGCATGTTACTTTCTTTAGTTTTAAGAAATACCTACAAGAATATAAGGTCCGTTCCATGAAGAAAGCAAGCATACCCTCTGCCTCAATCTTTAAAATGACTTCTGCTGACCCAAGAGTTTTCAATACATATATAACAACAAAAAATAAACCAAAATGTTGACATCTGAATGGGAGGGGCTAGGGTTATTTCCCTCCTTTATTCTGATCGGCATTTTCTAGTTATCCTATACCAGGGGTGCCCACACTTTTTCAGCTTGCGAGCTACTTATAAGATGACTGAGTCAAAATGACTAAGACAAAAATGCAAAACAAATTTATTTATTCTATATTATCATTATTTAAGTTACTATTATTACTATTTAATATTGTGTATTCTTCTTTCACCTTTCTCCTTCTCAGCTCTCTTTATGGAGTAAAGTCAATATCATAGTTTTTATGAACAGTCCGAAAAAGCCGCTCCACATTTCCCTTCTTTGGAATAGCAATGGCACACAGACAGATGAGGCAAACGCACTTAGAATATGACATAGTGAAAAAAATCCCCTCCCATTCTGTATGAAAGTGGTAGGTTTTAGGCTTCTTACTCAGACCAGCTATGGCACTCATTTTTATACCCTTTGTAGTATTTAGTTTAAATAAATTGAAGGCTAACTACACAGCAATGTAACTGAACAAGTTAGCGCGGTTTAACGCGCATGCGTAGGGTGTCAAAGTTCAGATGTCAGATTGGCTACCCTGTATGCCAATCAAAAGACAAATGTCTTTTTAATGTCATGCAATCTACCTACCAGTAGATTGCAATCGATGTATTGAGCACCCCTGTCCTATACATTTCTATGATCAGGAAAATGGAAAAAAAACCCTGAACAAATCACATTACTGTACCTGAATCACAATTTGTGTGTGTGTGTGTGTGTGTGTGTGTGTGTGTGTGTGTGTGTGTGTGGCAGAGACAGATTCAGAGAGAGGGACAGACAAGGTAGAGAGATGAGAAACATCAATTCTTCATTCTGGTTTCTTAGTTGTCCATTGATTGATTTCTCATATGTGCCTTGACCAGGAGGCTACTGCAGACCTAGTGACCCCTTGCTCGAGCCAGCGACCTTGGGCTCAAGTTGGTGAGTCTTGCTCAAACCTGATGAGCCCGGGATCAAGCTGGTGACCTCGGGGTTTCAAACCCGGGTCCTCCGCATCCCAGTCCAATGCTCTGTCCACTGCACCACTGCCTGGTCAGGCTGAATCACAATATATTTAAAAACTAAAGTGTAGCAATACAGTTGGAAAAACATACTAAAATACTGGTGCTTATTTTAGGTATCTTAGAGGTGTTTTCATTATGCATTTTCCAAATGGTCCTTTTAAAAAAAACAACTTCCATTTTATTATTTTTTTATTGAGGTATCACTGGTTTGTAACAGTATATAAATTTCAGGTGCACAACATTATATTTTTATTTACTTACTCATTTTAGAGAAGAGAGACACACACAGACAGAGAAGTATGGATGAGCAGGATGCATCAATTCCCATATGTGCCTTGACAGGTTTCAAACTGGTGACCTCAGCATTTCAGGTCAACACTTTATCCACTGTGCCACCACAGGTCAGGCCAGCGCACGTTATAGTTCAACTATCTGTATACTGTATTTTGTGCTCACCACCTGAAGTCTCGTTTCCCCCTGTTACCATATATTTGATCACCTTTACTCATTTTGTCCTCCCCCTAAACCCCTTTTCTCTTTGGTAACCACCATTCTGTTGTCTGTATGTATGAGTATTTTTGTTTTATTACTTTGTTCATTACTTTTTCATTTTATATTTCACATATGAACGATATCTTGATTTTTGTCTTTTTTCTATCTGATTTATTTCACTTAGCATAATAGCTTCAAGATCCATCCATGTCACTAATAACTATTTCATCCTTGCTATGATTGAGTAATATTCCATTGTGTATATGTACACCTTGTTTATCAATTCAGCTATCGATGGACAGTTTTCATGTCTTGGCTATAGTAAATAATGCTGCAATGAACATAGGGGCACATATATCTCATTGAAATAGTACCTTCGTATTCTTCAGATAAATACCCAAAAGAGGACTTGCTGGGTCATATGGTAATGGTAATTCCAGTCTTAGATTTTTGAGGAATCTTGATACTGTTTTTCATACTGGATGCACCAAATTACAAACCCACTAGCAGTATACAAGGGTTTCCTTTCTCCACATATTCTATAACACTTGTTAATTTCTTGTCTTTTTTATAATAGCCATTCTAACACTTGTGAGGGCATGGTTTGGATTTGCATTTCCATAATAATTCATAATGTTGAATATATTTTTGTATTCCTGTTGGCCATGTATATATATTCCTTGGGAAAATATTTATTCAGAATCTCTGCCCATTTTTAATAGGATTTTTGGGGGGTTTTGGTATAGCTAAATTATGTGAGTTCTTTATATATACTGCTCACAAAACTTAGGAGATATTTTATCACTTCATATTCATTTTTTAATATCCCCTAATTTTTGTGAGCCGTATATATTTTTGTTTTTTCTTATGTATTTTGAATATTAACCCCTAAAGTGATACATAATTTGCAAGTCTCTTTTCCTACTTGGTTGGTTGCCTTTTTATTTTGTTGATGGTTTCCTTTGCAGTGCAGAAGTTTTTTAGCTTGATACATTCCCATTTGATTATTTTTGCTTTAGTTTCTCTTGGCTTTAGTGTCAAATTCGCAAAAACCACTGAGACCAATGTCCAGAAGTTGGTGAATATTTTTTAATATGTTTTATTGTTACATTCAACTCTTCAATCCATTTATGTATGTATGTATGCATGTATGTATGTGTTTATTTATGTATTTATTATAATGAGAGACAAAGAGAAGAAGGGAAGGGAGAGAGATGAGAAGCATCAACTTGTAGTTGTTCATTGATTGCTTCTCTTATGTGCCTTGACCAGGGACCAGGGGCTCTAGCCGAGTCAGAGAACCCTTCCTTGCTCAAGCCAGCGACCTTGGGCTTCAAGCCAGCAAACTTTGGGCTCAAGCCAGATGAGCCCACACTCAAGCTGTTGTACCTCAGTGTTTCAAACCTGGGACCTCAGTGTTGCGTGTCGATGCTCTATCCAGTGCACCACCACTGGTCAGACTTCAATCTGTTTTCAATTAATTCTTGTCTATGGTGTAAAATAGTCTAGTTTTATTCTTTTGCACATGACTATTCAGTTTTCCCAACACCAAACATTGTATATTTCTAAGAATTTGTCCATTTCTTCTAGGTTGTCCAATTTGGTGGTATATAGTCTTTCATAATATCCTTTTATAATAAGTTGTGTTTTTGTGGTAGCTGTGGTAATTTCTCTTTCATTTCTGATTTGTTGTGTCTTCTCTCTTTTCCTTAATAAGTCTAGTGAAAGTTCGTCAATTTTGTTTATCTTTTCACAGAACCAGGTTTTTGTTTTATTAATTTTTTTCTATTGCCTTTTTATTTTCTACTTCATTTATTTCTGCTATGATTTTTATTTCTTTCTTTCTACTGACTTTGGGCTTAATTTGTTCTTTTTTTTTCTAGTTCCTTAATGTGTAATGTTAGTTTCTCTGAGACCTTTCTTGTTTTTTGAGGTAGTCCTATATTTCTATAAACTTCCTTTTAGTACCACTTTGCTGCATGACAAATATTTTGGTATGTTGTATTTTTTATTCTTATTTTTGCAGGGACAGAGAGAGAGAGAGAGGGACAGATAGGAACGGAGAGAGGTGAGAAGCATCAATCATTAGTTTTTCGTTGCTGTTGCAACACTGTAGTTGTTCATTGATTGCTTTCTCACATGTGCCTTGACCGCGAGCCTTCAGCAGACCGAGCCACCCCTTGCTGGAGCCAGCGACCTTGGGTCCAAGCTGGTGAGCTTTTGCTCAAGCCAGATGGGCCCACGCTCAAGCTGGCGAGCTCGGGTCTCGAACCTGGGTCTTCCGCATCCCAGTCCGACGCTCTATCCACTGCGCCACTGCCTGGTCAGGCGGTATGTTGTATTTTTGTCTCTCTCTCTCTCTCTCTCTCTCTCTCTATATATATATATATATATATATATATATATATATATATATATATATATTTTAGATTTTTATTTATTCATTTTTAGAAAGAGAGAGAGAGAAGAGGGGAGGAGCAGGAAGTTTCAACTCCCATATGTGCCTTGACCAGGCAAGCCCTGTGTTTTGAACTGGCGACCTCAGTGTTCCCAGGTCAACACTTTATCCACTGCGCCACCACAAGTCAGGCTGTCTTTATATTTATTTTCTTTTATTTCTTCATTGGCCCAATATATTTTCAGTAGTATATTATTTATTTATTTTTATTTTATTTATTGCCTGACTAGGTGCTGGTATAGTGTTGACCTGTGACACTGAGGACTCAGATTCGAAACTGAGGTTGCCCGCTTGAGCCCAAAGGTCACTGGCTTGAGCAAGGGGTCACTGGCTCAACTGGAGCCCTCCAGTCAAAGCACATATGAGAAAGCAATCAGTGAACAACTAAGTAGACACAATGGAGAATTGATGCTTCTCATCTCTCTCCCTTCCTGTCTATCCCTGCATGATCCTCTTTCTCTCACTGGCTCACTTGCTAAAATAAATACATAATAAGAATTTATTGATTGATTTTAGAGAGAGGGAGCGAGATCATAGTTGCTTCACTTTAGTTGTTTAGCGATTGCTTCTCATATGTGCCTTGACCAGGCAAGCCTGGGGTTTCAAACTAACGACCTCAGTATTCCAGGTTGACGCTCTATCTGCTGCACCACCACGGGTCAGGCAGTTGAATGTTATTTAAGTACTAGCTGTACCCGGCCACGCATTGCTGTGGCTCAGTCTGGTTAAATGGAAAAGAAAGAAAGCGCACATTTCTAATATGTTAATTTCACAATGCTTGTGGGTATACAATATTTTTTGTTGTTCCATTGTCTGTGCAGATATAGAGATTGTCTGGTTTGCCGACTCTAGAACATGCAACATATAATTGTCCATGTGAGAAGCAATCCGTGTCTAGATCTAAAGCCCACAATTCTAAAGATTGGTCCTGAGCTTTGTTGATGGTGATTGCAAACGCCAATCAAATTGGGAATTGCAATCTCTTAAATTGAAATGGCATATCAGTTGGAATCACAGGAATGCGAGGAATGAAGACATCTTCACCTTTGAAAGGTCCTGTCAAGATTGTTGCTCGTACGATGTTGCTCATTAATTTTTTACAGCATACAGACCCAACATTTCATGTTTTACCATGAAATCCAGCAACGATTTCAGCTTCTGTCTGAAAACACGTGCTGTGATGTCATGGCTATCCACCAGCGATTGGCTAGGAAGTAAGAGCTGTTGTGTATCGTCCCAAGCTGGATTGCATGTGAATATAATGAATAGGTCTGGACGCCTGTAGTGACGAACATGCACAATTGCATCATGAGCATATTCATGCATATGAAGTGGGCTGCCTGTATATGAAGATGGCAAAATCGTTAAGTCTTCCAACGTTAGTTGTATTACCGTCATTTACAACTGCATCTTGCAAGTGAACGTATTCTTCAGAGTGAAGCTTTGTCTGATTCAAACAGATGAATATCAAACATTCTGTTTTGATTTTTGCATACATATCTATGGATGTATTGGTGAAACAATTGATGGCATTTCAAAATGTGATTGTCTTCATTCTCTCGAATCATTAATCGGTAGGAATAATAGTTCATTGCACTGCATTTCATATTTGTTTCTTCCCCACTGATTGGATTTATCATCTTAACGTTGAAGTGATATCCATCGGCACCATCCCCCAAAATGATTGGATATTGCAGGGCATCGTAGCATCCATGACTTTCTGCGACATTTTTTTTTTTTTTACAGGGACATAGAGAGTCAGAGAGAGGGATAGATAGGGACAGACAGACAGGAATGGAGAGACATGAGAAGCATCAATCATCAGTTTTTCTGCCGTTGCGACACCTTAGTTGTTCATTGATTGCTTTCTCATAAGTGCCTTGACCGCGGGCCTTCAGCAGACCGAGCAACCCCTTGCTGGAGCCAGCGACCTTGGATCCAAGCTGGTGAGCTTTTCCTCAAGCCAGATGGGCCCGCGCTCAAGCTGGCAACCTTGGGGTCTAGAACCTGGGTCCTTCCGCATCCCAGTTTGACGCACTATCCACTGTGCTACCGCCTGGTCAGGCAAGTTTCTGCCACTTTTGTCAATTAATTGTTTCTCTGATGAAGAACAATATCTCTAGATTGGAATTGATTTCTGACTATAACAATTGCCACTTCGTCTATGGTTGGAGCACTGAATCTTCGCACATGTTCTCTAGCAGACATTTTGTCAACATGAATAACAATCTTGTGTGTATCAGATAGCATCGTGTCAATTGCTGTTTTGAACAAACACACTAAATTGTTTTTTTCGTGAAGAAGCTCTTGCAGTTGAGAAACGATGGACTTTTTATGCCGGTAGAAATTCTGCAGTGTGCATTCAATTCATCATTGCCATCTCCGATGAAATACATATGTAGGAATTTATGTTGACCATCTGGAACGGGAGCAGGGAGCCGGTTTTATGATAAATTTGTCCTTTCACTTTGAAAGTTGGCATGAATTGAGCTGTTAGGATTTCTGCGCTGAACGACGTCATTTGGAAGCATGAGTTCTATTTCCTGATGTTAGATAGGAAATGCTTTGATTCGACAGTATATACAGCAAGCAAAGTTTTTAATGGCTCTGGAGCTTCTTCAAGTTGAGGCAGTTTCATTTTTCTGGCGGCGCAACACATTTCTTTCATTTCTCCATTAAATTTTAGAACCTTGCAATAAGGACACACTTCAGTCATAGTGCCAATGAGAACATGCTGGCTCAAACTATAATCATCAGCTGGGTTATACTGGAATGCAAGGCGATTGTAATTGCATGATTGCTGAGCACGGAGTTGTGTTTGACGCTGATCTGCTGTTTCTCATTGACGTCTTTCAGCCACTCTCAGCCTGTCGTGTTCATTCTGTTGAGAATGAAGCAGATCTGAAGCTGCAGAATGTGATCCCCGTGCATCCTCAAGTCTGGCTGCACGTAAATGGATAGTAAATTGGAAACATTGAAATGGAATTGTAAAACATTTAGTATAGCGTGTGTTGCTTTTACATCCAAGAGATGGCACAGTTTTCTTTTTAAAAAGCATGTTTTTACCTGTCACATATATGACATCTATATCTGTATAATAGTAGGTATATATAAAAGAGCGTGTATTCAAATGAAACATTTTGTCAAAATTTCAAAGCAATCAGTGAAGAACTTTCGGAGATTTAAGATTTTGAACAAATTAACATTTACATTTTTATTTATATAGATTTACTGAGACTTGTTTGTGTCCCAGTGTATGGTCTGTCCTTGAGAATGTTCCATGTGCACTTGAGAAGACTGTATATTCTGTCTCTTGGAATGGAAAATTCTATGTCTATTAAGTTCACCTGGTTTAATGACATTTAAGGCTGATACTTCCTTGTTAGCTTTCTCTCTGGATGATCTATCTATTGGTGTATGGGGAGTGTTAATGCCTTTACTATTATGTGGCTATTTCTCTCTTTAGATCTATTAATAGTTGTTTTATATATTTTGGTGCTCCTATGTTGAGTGTAGATATCAATATATTGCTAAATGTTATGTCTTCTTGATGGATTGTCCTGTTTATCATAAAACGTCCCTCTTTGTTTCTAGTTACTTTTTTTGGTCTTGAAATCTGTTTTGTCTGATGTAAGTGTGGCTACAACCTACCTTCCTCTGGATATACTGTATCCTTGGAGTATCATCTTTCAGCCCTTGGCTTTGAGCCTGTGTTTGTCTTGTTGCTGGGATGCATCACCTGAAGGCAGCGCAGAGTTGGGTCCTTTTTAATCTTCTCAACTACTCTGTACCTTGTGAGTTCAACCATTTACATTTAGGGTGATTATTGATATATGAGGACTTATTCCTTCCATTTTACCTTTTGGATTTGGTTGCTCTGTATCTCTAGTATTTCTTTCCCTTGGGTTTCTGCTATTTTAATTTGGTAATTTTCTATGATGTTTATCTCCATTTCCTCTTTTTTAATATTTTGTGTCTCAGACTCTGGATCTTTGTGCTGTGGTTATTACCATGAGATTTGTATAAAATGTCTCATAGATAAAATAATACTTTTTATTTTGATAATCTTCATTCACATTTCATTCTTTTTTTGTCCTTTTCTGTTTTGTTGTTGCATATTCTCCCTTTTTATGTTGTGCATTCATTACCAAATTGTGGTAGTCATAATTTTCTTTTTCCCATTTAACTTTTACATAATTTTAAATTAAATTTGCAACACTCTATTATGAAGTACAGTTGCAATTTTCTGCTTCTGTTTGTTATTTTCATCAAAATTTGTGTACTTTTTTCTTTTTTATTTCAGGTAGAAAAGCTCCTTTATTTTATTTTTTTTTTTAATTTTTTTTATTTTATTCATTTTAGAGAGGAGACACAGAGTGAGAGAGAGAGAGAGAGAGAAAGAGAGAGAGAAAGGGGGGAGGAGCTGGAAGCATCAACTCCCATATGTGCCTTGACCAGACCATTGCAGGGTTTTGAACTGGTGACCTCATTGGTCCCAGGTCGACCCTTTATCCACTGCGCCACCACAGGTCAAGCAGAAAAGCTCCTTTCTATATCTCTTGAAAGCAGGTCTTCTTGTGGTAAATTCCCTCAGCTTTTGCCCAAGGAAAGCTTTTATTCCCCTTTCATATCTAAAGGATAACTTTGTGGAATGTATTGTTGGCTGGCTTTTTCTGTCTTGCAGTATTCTGAATATATCATTCTAATTTATCCTGGCCTGTAGGGTTTCTGCTGAGAAATCTGATGATAATCTGATGAGGTTTCTTCTGTAGGTTACTGTCCCTCCCTCCACCCTCAGCTTCTTGAGAATTCTTTGTCATTAATTTTTGGAGATCTTTTTGTGTTGAGATAACTAGGCCTTCTGTTAGCCTCTGTATTCAAATACCTAGTTCCTTCCTAGGTTTGCAGTTCCCATCAATTATTTCTCTGCATAGGCTTCCTATTCCTTCTCCTTCTCTTCGATACCCTTAGGTTGCCCTTTCTAATGATGCCAGATAGATCTGATAGTTTTTTCCATTTTTAAGAAATCTTCCTTCTCTCACCTGAGTTATTTTTAAATTTCTATCTTCGAGCTTGCTAGTTCCCTCTTCCATGTGGTATTTTCTATTTCCAGTGCTTTCTGGTGCATTCTTCATCTCCAGAATTTGTTTGGTTCTTTTCTTATAGTTTAAATCTCTTTGATAAAGTGTACTTCTTCTGTTTATTAATTCTATTCATGAACTCATTGAACTGCATTTCTGAGTTTTCTTGGATGTTGTTGAGTTTCTCCATGACTATTTTGAATTTTCTGTCATTCATCACAATCTTCTATAACTTTGAATTTGGTTTCTGGAAAATTGTAATTTTCTTCCTGTTATCATATTACTTTGGTTCATGTTGCTTGATGTGTTGTTGTTCTGCTGGCACATTTGAGGTAGTGAATGCTTTTCTTATTTAAGTACAAGTTTGATTTTTATTTAGGTTTTGAAAATAACAGTTTTTAAAAGTAACATGGGCAGGGGGTCCTCGGGTTACATCAGTCTCAACATATGGCATTTCAAGTTTATGACACTCACTCCCATAAAAACTTTAAAAAACTGAGATGTGAGTGCTTTGGCTTAGGCCGTTAGCGTCATACTTACGGACTACGTGGAGAACTAGTTGGATTGCACGTGGCAGAAGATTACGCAGTATATATAGTACAGTATATTTATATCCTTTTCCTGTGGTTTAGTTGTGTTTTTATGTTCTAAGTTATGATTTTACAACTGTTTTAGGATAGATAGATCAGTGACTTAGGCTAGGGTGTGTTTTGACTTACGCCAAAATTCAAGTTACCTCACTGTTGTAGGAATGGAACTGTGTTGTAACCTGAGGGTCCCCTGTAATAGGAAACTAAGAAACACAAGAAGCAAAGAACAAAGTCATCCATAACCACAAGCAGTTTACAGTCTGATGTGTCCTATGACTTTTTAAAACAATTTTATTGATTTTACAAAGAGGAGGTGGGAGGAATGAGAAGTATCAACTCATAGTTGCTTCACTTTAGTTGGTTGACTGCTTGTCATATGTGCACTAACCCAGCAAGCCCAGGGTTTCAAACCAGCAACCTCAGCACTCCAGGTTGATTCTTTATCCACTGCACCACCACAGGTTGGGCATGTCCTATATTAATAATTCAGTAGGTTGATAGGTCTTCCACTTTTCCCATAAACGGCATAATTGCACAAGTTTTTCTGCACCGTGTGTGCCTCAGGGTCATGGTAGGAGTCACTGTGGTCTTTGGAGTTGCTATCTGGATGTGGGGGGGTGGGTGTGCCTGCTGTCTGACCACTTGAATCTCGGGGCACTACCTCCATAGCGAGGGAATGTGGCAGGTTCAAAAGACCCAGGTTCATGAGCCTGCCACGCAGTTCCCTGTGGTGCTGGTGCCTCTGTGCTGCAGCCTGAGGGCACAGACCAGTTGCTCTTTACTCTCCACCAGGCATAGTGTGGGGGGTCACACCCTGCCCCTCCACCACTACATTAGCTAGGGCCACAGGAACAAACAGCCTCAGTCGCCAGTGAACCTTCTTTGTGGGTACTGTTCCTGTCCTTCCTGCCTTCCCTGTGCATTCTAATATGGCCACCTTCAGATGTACTGATGTAAATTTCTCCGGCACGCTCATGTTGAGCAAAGGAACCTTGTTATTATAGACAATCAACTAGGGGAGACCAACAGCGACCTTTCACTCCATGATGCTGTCACCTCCAAATGTTCTATAATGTGCATGTACTAATCTTTGATATTGTGAAAATAACCCTTAAGACTTAAATGACTGTGGCTTAAAGAGTCTTTACTGAATGGAAATGTTTTGTGGTCAATTACTAGAAAATGGGGAGCATTAGAAGGGGACTACAACCATTAAGATGGAGACATGCAATGCTGGGGATCACAGGTGGTGCCCAGGAGGAAGACAGTGACCTAAAAATTTCTGCCCAGGGGTCTTACCCTGAGTGGGAGGGGTCCTGCCTGCCTCAAATGTACATTTCATCACCTGCCTTGCAATACTGTAGTTGTCTCATGGTATTCGTGTTTCTCTGGTACTCTTGCCCAGCTTTGACTAAGACTGACTGTGTGCAAGAGAAATACCATATTTGGGGATCAACACCCATTCCCTTTCCATTTTGATAGAAATGACTGTGGAGGTCTGATCCTTTTTGAGGAGCAAGTCCCTCTCTGGATCCGAGTCTGAGTCTGCCCACCAGGCCACAATGGAGGATTGTCCTCCTAACCTGATGCTAACCTCCTTACAGATGGGTAACCATGATAGCTGTTTTAAAACAGCGTGCTTTACAAGGTTGGCATTTAAATATGGACTTCAGTCCCCTGTCCAAACTACTTAGCTGGTAAAAACAAGGTATTTTGTTGGCTTTTGCTTACATTGCCTAGCAGTCAAGAGACCTATCACTGATCCTTAAGGAGCAACTGCAAAACACCTACCCATCCCAGTCGCCTGACGGTACAGTGCTTATTATGCTAAGTGAAATAAACCAGGCAAAGAAAGGTAAGTACCCTATGGTTTCACTGATATGTGCAATCTAAATGAACTAACAAGCAAAATAGAGACAGACTCACAGAGAGCAGGCTGACAGCGGGGGTGGGGGAAGAGAGGATTGAGCAAAAAAGGACCAAAAAAAAAAAAAGGAAAAACTCATACACGAACAAGTGTGGTGATTGTGGTGGAGGGGGAAGAGGGATTGGGGGTGGATGGTGATGGAAGGAGACTAGGCTTGGTGTGGTGAACACACAATATGGTGCACAGAGATGGGCTGTAGAACTGTACACCTGAAACCTGTACAATTTTGTTAACCAGTGTCACCCCAATAAAGTCAATTTAAATAAAACTAAAAAAATAATTCCCTAGACATTCTAAGGCCCATTTAAAAATATTCTTTACCCTTTGAGTATCCCAATTAGTAAAAGTCACAAAATTATAGATACACAGATTCTATAAAATCAAACGTTAAGATCTGAAAATTGAAATCTCTTATTTACCAGCACCATCTTCTCTGCTCACTCTCATTGAGGAAAAACAAACATTTCTAACCTCTCACGCCAGTGCCTTTCAATGTTCAGTTCATCACTTCTTGCTTTTTAATACATATATAAATCACACACACTCTTTTAAACTGCAGACTAAATATGTTCTTGATGTCAACAGCCTTTGCAATTTAGTAACTTTATTGAAAAAAAAACACACATGTGAAAAAAACAGAAAACAAGGACCTCTAACAGCTTTATTAGCTGCGATAATATGCATTATTTGTAATTATATATTATAAATTAAAGTACATATAACATGTAATTATAACAAAAAGTTGTTTTGAAAAACACTTTATTCAAGAATTACATAATTTCAAATATCTTCCAAAATACAGTTTCCTAGATTGCTACAAAAGAAAACAAATTCAATAAGAAATTTAAATCATTAAATATGTTTTACTAGTATATACATACATAATGCCAAGCGATTAACATTTAGCCCTGGAATGCGTACCATGTCTTTTGTTTTTCCTCATTAAAGGCTCAATGCAGCACTTTACATAGGCTATGTACAACAGGCAGGTTCAGTGATCACAAACAAGCACTTGACATTAGCTGCCTCGATTTATAACTGGGGCAGTTTGTCAACAGGGGTGTCAAATTTGAAGTCTGTAGGAAACAGGTCTGGGGCCCGAGGATAGATCAGTCTGTAGGACTGTCTGATTGTAACATCAGCAACACCAGCAATATCTCCAATTTCTGAAAGACAAAAATCAAAATATTAAAAGTATAACTTCCATCCTACCTGCCTCCTACTACCTGAATTTCAATTTGTGAGATATTGTATAAAATGCCAAAGTAAAAAAACCAAAAATACCAATTTTAGAAAAGATAATGGAATTATATACTAAAAGTCAAAAACGGCTAAAATTAAGAATAATAGTATTTATTACCTCAAAGCATTAAAAGTATTATCAGTATTAAACGTTTTACAATATGTAAAACATCTGAACAGTGCTCAGGGCACAGCACTGAGTGATAGAGTGATAACTGTTATACTGATCATCATATCTTAACTGATTTCTTTTTCTATACAATATATCCTTTGGGGATCATAAAAGTAATCCATGAATACTTTCCTGTGCAGTAATTCACTTTCTTACCTGTTTAAAAGTTTCCCTGCAACATCTCCTCCTAGCTAACTTCTGGTAAGAGGCTAAAACCAAAAATGGGATTATACTATAAATACTGTTCTATATCTTCTTTTTCCTACTTGGTACATCCTGATATAATATACATCAAATAGCTGTATATTATAGCAAAATGTAGATTTTTTTTCTTTTCTTTTTTTTTTGAGAGAGAGAGACAGGCAGGCAGGGAGAGATGAGAAGCATCATCAACTCATACCAGCCGAGCCAGTGACCCCTTGCTCAAGCTGGTGAGACAGCGCTCAAACCAGATGAGCTCACACTCAAGCCGGCGACCTCGGGTTCCGAACCTGGTACCTTAGCATCCCAGGCTGACACTATCCACTGCACCACCACTGGTCAGGTTGGATGCCTTTCACTATTATAAACATATAGTTAAGCATATATATTTAGAGCTCAATGAAGATTGTTCACATGAGGATTTCTACAGTCTATTATAAAATCGTAGGAGTAACCATTCAAAGTCATCACTTTTTTTCTTCTTTTTATTAATAGAAGCCATAAAGGACTACCACTGCACAATTATTTGGTTAGTTATAAATATATACTTAATTAAAATGGATTTTTAAAACATGCTCTATAATAGAATTCTTTTTACCACCTTTTCACAGTCATTTCAAATATTGAGGTTTTAAAGATTTCCAGCACGGCAGCCTGCCAATGGTGTGCAATTAACTGATTTTAAATTTCCTTATCCTGTACTACATCATTCTAGACATAGGAACTGATGCATGTCAACTACAAATAGCAAATAGCTGCTGGGCAGGGAAGAAACAGGTCTTCCATTTCAATGAAACCCTTCATATAAAACACATGCAAGCCTGACCAGGAGGTGGCACAGTGGAGAGAGTGTCAACCTGGGATACTGAGGGATGCTGAGGACCGAGGTTTGAAACTCCAAGGTCACTGGCTTGAGAAAAGGGGTCACTGGCTTGGCTGAAGCACCCCCCTTGGTCAAGGCATGTATGAGAAGCAATCAATGAACAACTCAAGTGCTGCAATTATGAGTTGATGCTTCTCATCTCCCCCTTCCTTCCTGTCTTTCTATGTCTTTATCTAGTATCCCCTCTCTCTTTTATTTTTTGGTGCCGAAACCTGGGAACGAACCCTCTGTATTAAAAAAAAGAAGGCAGTGGTGCAGGATAGAGCGTCGGACTGGGATGCGGAAGACCCAGGTTCGATACCCCGAGCTTGCCAGTCTGCAGGAGGCCCGCGGTCAAGGCACATGTGAGAAAGCAATCAATGAACAACTAAGGTGTTGCAATGGCAACAAAAAAACTAATGATTGATGCTTCTCACCTCTCTCCATTCCTGTCTGTCTGTCCCTATCTATCCCTCTCTCTGTCCCTGTAAAAAAAAAAAAAAAAAAAGGCAAAAGAAAGTGCCAAGCTCAACATTTTTGTGCTGTTGATTAGATAAACTTTATGACTAGCAATCAAAGTAAGGACCACTTGTGCCTCACTTCAGCTTATAAATTCTACCAGAAGACTCAAAATTTCCTTAAGGAATATGAGTGGAGGCCAAAAGCAAACAATAATGGCATATTTAAATAACTAACAGTTATTTAATGGCTTCTAACCATTCTTCTATATAATTTATTTCTTTGGTGGATATAGAAGCATGGCCTAAGCCAAGGTGAAAGGCTGTTCTGAACAGGGTATTATAAAGTTACTGCAGCAAGTCATTTCACTTTTAAATTCAGAATTAATGACTTTTTCTTTATAAATCATTTTGAGGGTCACAGAATTAATGAATTCATGCTTGTAAAGAAATTCACTTTAATACTTCTGATTGAAAACAAAATAAACTTAAAAATGGCTTTAGAAAGTAGGAACTTCTTTTTCTTTTTTTTACAGGGACAGAGAGAGAGTCAGAGAGAGGGATAGATAGGGACAGACAGACAGGAACGGAGAGAGGTGAGAAGCATCAATCATTAGTTTTTCGTTGCCGTTGCAACATCTTAGTTGTTCATTGATTGCTTTCTCACATGTGCCTTGACCGCGGGCCTTCAGCAGACCAAGCAACCCCTTGCTTGGAGCCAGCGACCTTGGGTCCAAGCTGGCGAGCTTTTGCTCAAGTCAGTTGGGCCCATGCTCAAGCTGGTGAGCTTGGGGTCTCGAACCTGGGTCTTCTGCATCCCAGTCTGACGCTCTATCCACTGCGCCACCGCAGGGTCAGGCAAAAGTGGGAACTTCTTACGCCAACCTTTTCTTTAAGAAACTGTAGACAGCTTGACCAGGCAGTGGCACAGTGGATAGAGTGTTGGACTGGGACTAAGAGGACCCAGGTTCAAAACCCTGAGGTCGCTGGCTTGAGCCCAAAGGTCACTGGCTTAAACCCCAAGGTTGCTGGCTTGGGCAAGAGGTCACTCAGCCCGGAAAAGGCATACATGAGAAAGCAATCAATGAACAACTAAGGAGCTGCAACAAAGAATTGATGCTTCTCATCTCTCTCCCTTCCTGTCTGTACCTCTCTGACTTCCCTCTCTGACTCTCTCCATCTAAAAAAGAAACTGTAGACAAGGAGGAAAACAGGCTTCACAGAATATTCCAGCTCAATGGCCAGGTAGTGGGAAACAAAGCACAGCCTCCTCCTCTCAAGATTTAAAAAGGTAAGATTTGGCCTGACCAGGTGGTGGCGCAGTGGATAGAGCGTAGGACTGGGACATGGAGGACCCAGGTTTGAGACCCCGAGGTCGCCAGCTTGAACACAGGCCCATCTGGCTTGAACAAAAACTCGCCAGCTTGGACCCAAGGTTGCTGGCTCCAGCAAGGGGTTGCTCGGTCTGCTGAAGGCCTGCAGTGAAGGCACATGTGAGAAAGCAATCAATGAACAACTAAAGGTGTTGCAATGAAGAACTAATTCTCATCTCTCTCCCTTCCTGTCTGTCTGTCCCTCTCTCTGTGTCTGTCACACAAAAAAAGTTAAGTTTTATTCAATAAGAGGGGAAAAAACGTACTCATAATAACCAGGAAAATATAGGGGGAAAATAGAAAAATCTCTAAAAATGAAAATATACAAACTAAAATAATTCAAATGGAAAAAATGGTAACTGTACAAAGGGTTATACCTCTGAACATATTCAGAAATCACCTAAAAGGGAAATACTGTATTTTCTTCAGTCCTGATTCTAAGGAACCACCTCTTAAATGTGGGTTCTGTATACTTAACAGCTTCACACTTAAAATGCAAATAGAGTCACACACCTCAGCCGCCCAGTGTCAGCATTCCTCCCCTACCTTTCTGGGTCCTCTTCTCAGCAGAAGCTTGGGAGGCCATGTATATGGCGGCCGCCGCCACAGATATGGGGCTCCTTCCAGGAACCAGGTCTAGCTCCACAGCCTTGCGGGCTATGTGCGTGGCTGCCATCTGCACTTGTTTAGGAAGGCAAAGGTTCGAACAAAACCTGGACATGAAGTCCCCAGTTGTAATCAAATCCACACTGGTTTCTAAAGCTTTCAAAATAAGTTTAAAACAGCGACCAATTTCTTTCTTTGAAATTCGTGACACAGCACATATTTCTAAAAGAAAAAAAATGTAAATAAATCCACATAAGTCATATAGTTCATTTTAAAATCTATAATTTCAGATTATAAAATATATTCTAATAGCAAAAAATTTAATCATGCCTTTCAGAGGAATCCCAAAAGAGCTCATTTAAAATGTCTTCTAATTTACATGTTTATCAAACTTAAAGAATTTTTTTCTAAAAGTTAAATGTAGATCTTTAATATTTCAAAATATTATCTCTTAAGTTTCAATTTATACAAATAAGTTTATTCAATCAATCAAAAACTTCTTTGATATTTATAGATTAATTAACTATAAGGAATGTATCAAGGAGATGAAGAAAATACTCAAGGTAAATAAAGAATACTTCTCAAGGTGTATGTCACATGGACAGTCTATTCCTGTAATTACAGGCAAAGGAGATGACATTCTTGATCCTGTTAGTCTGAAAATTTAACTTCCACACACTTTCAAAATATGTAATAACAGAAGCCTTTTACTTCTAATAAAAAAGATGATAGCCTGACCAGGCGGTGGCGCAGTGGATAGAGCGTTGGACTGGGACGCGGAGGACCCAGGATCAAGACCCCGAGGTCGCCAGCTTAAGCGTGGGCTCATCTGGTTTGAGCAAGAAGCTCACCAGCTTGGACCCAAGGTCGCTGGCTTGAGCAAGGGGTTTCTCGGTCTGCTGAAGGCCCGCAGTCAAGGCACATATGAGAAATCAATCAATGAACAACTAAAGTGCCACAATGGAAAACTGATGATTGATGCTTCTCATCTTTCTCCGTTCTTGTCTGTCTGTCCCTATCTATCCCTCTTTCTAACTCTCTCTCTGTCCCTGTTTAAAAAAAAAAAAAAAAAGATGATAAAGGCCATTGCTTCTTCATATTGCCATAAGAAAATGTAAAAATTAAACATTCACACATAAAGGTTAATTATAGTCTTAAGCCAAAAGAACTTTGGCAGGTAAGGTCAGTACAAGTATCATAGCGATACTGAATAGGCTGTCATGTCATTGTATTCATGGGTAAACTATAAACTGGATGAAAAATACTAGTTCTCTCAAAGCCTCCAAGTTAAGTGTGCAAAGTGCAAATTATACAACTCAAGAGAAAATTTTCACTGATGCTTTCTAATGGCTGATTCCCTCACCTGTAGAGACCTGGCTATAAGCAGAAACTGTTTTCCATGCATCAAATTTACAGACTGACTACAAAGTCCTACTTTCAAAATTCACAAAATACTGTTAGTTCAAAGACTTTATAAACGCAGGGCTTACATGGACTAATGTGACTTTACATGGGAAAACAGCTGATAGAGAACAAAGAACACAGAATAAATTTTTTTAATGAACAAAATAAGTAGGCATTTGGAAATGATACCTATGCAGATTACTGTATGTGACCACAAAGGCATGACATAGCTCCTCAGTGTCAAAGCTGCATGACTTGAGTCTGTTACTTGAATGTGACAGAGATAACATTTCTATCTATGCAACTAAAGCTTACCTTTAAATGTCCTAGGAACCCCTTCTTGTCTACAGGCGATATAGAGACAAGCGGAAGCTATGGCGTCATTAGCTCTTCCCTTCAGGCTCTTCTGTTCATACACTTGCTTAAATAAATTATTTGTTCGATCCTTCAAAGCAGAGAAACTAAGTTTAATTAACTCTAGGCCATTTAATTAGTTGCAATATCAAAATTTCATGTGTTCATTAAATGATGCTAAGTCAATGACAGAATGGCTTAAAGGAGACGGGAACTTACAACTATATTTCTAGGAAGGTTGATTCTGTCGGCCATGGTAGTAATTTCCTTGAATGCATTCATCATTGCCCGATCAGAACTACTCATTGTTCTCCGATTTTGGTACTTAGAATTGCCAAATTCATCAAAACTTGCAGCTCCTGTGCCCTATAAAACAAAGTATTGTAACTTTATATAAA
Organism: Rhynchonycteris naso; assembly: GCA_037038555.1. Lineage (NCBI taxonomy): Eukaryota > Metazoa > Chordata > Mammalia > Chiroptera > Emballonuridae > Rhynchonycteris > Rhynchonycteris naso. Next base: position 159,066,292 of record CM072997.1, on the reverse strand, counting down.
AAATTTTAAAGACAGAAAAGAACAATTTCTAAGAAAACATAACTTATATGATCTGACTCCATATGCCCAAGAAATCTACCCTGTTCCTCAAAGGCAAAGGTACCAGGTTCAAGTGGTTGTAGAGTTGTTTTCTATCACACACTTTAAAATAAGAATAGCTACTATTTGAGAATCTAATAACAAATTATCATATCAACAGACCTAAGAAGGAAATTCAAATGGTCCTCTCCCATGGTGCTATAGAAAGGCAAGTAAACAAAACTGGAAATCCATTTTTTGAAAAAAATCTGATAAAACACTAAAAATGAATACTTTCCCAAATGAGCCTTTTTTTTTTTAACTTTTTCATATTAGAAACTCACTCTCCCAGGCCAACAACTAACAAAAGGATGAACAGAGAAATCTTTGCAGCATAAGAGTCAGAAGACAAAGGGATATCCCACCACTACCACTTTGTGGCACTGTACAGGAAAAGCTAGCCAATATAATGTAACTACAGTTATATAACAATTATATAAATTATATTAGTATAACTTTGTTAAAGTTAGCCAAGAGAAAAATCAGAAGTACAAACCCAAGAAGGAAATAATAAACTATTCACAGATAGTATCTTTGTCTACCTAAAATACTCAGGAAAATCACTTAAAAACTGCTATGACTAAGAATTCATTAGTGTCAAGACAAAAACTGACAGAAATCAATAATCTTTCTTTTTGTGTATGTGTGAGACAGAGAGAGGGACACGTAAGGACAGACAGAAGAGGAAGGGAGAAAGATGAGAAGCATCAGTTCTTCATTGCAGCACCTGAGTTGCTCATTGATTGTTTTCTTATATGTGCCTTGACTGGGGGAGGCTACAGCAAAGCGTGTGACCCCTTACTGAATGCAGTGACCTTGGGCTTCAAGCCAGCGACCTTTGAGCTCAAGCCAGCGACCATGGTGTCATTGTCTATGATCTCACGTCAAGCCAGTGATCCAGCATACAAGCTGGTGAGCCTGTACTAAAGCCGGACGAGCCCACGCTCAAACCTGCGACTTCAGGATTTCGAACCTGGGTCTTCTGCATCCCAGTCTGACATGCTGTCCACTGCACCACCACCTAGTCAGGCATCAGTAATCTTATGTGTATAATTAACCAGTCAGAAGACAATGAAAGAAAAACATTCCAATTACAATATCAACAAAAAAATATCTAGAAATCAACTGAAGAAACGTACTAGACCTTCATGAAAAAACTTTAAAATATCCAAAGGACACTTATGACCTGGGAAAATGAAAAGGCATACTAGTTTTTTAGACAGAAAGATTTATCATGAAGTTGATTTTTCCTAAGTCAATTTGTAATTGTAAAGCTAACCAAAATTTCAGTGAAAATAATAACCAAGTTTTTTGGTTTTTTTCACTAAACAAAGTGGTCCTTTACAAGGAAATGATTAGTGAATAAAATGCAGAAAGGTAAGAGCAGAGTGAAGGACTAATGCCACCAGATATTAAAACAGTGTGGTACAGCATTTTACTAACTAGACTAGAATAGGGAATGGGTAGAAAGTCCAAGAATTTTCCCAAATACGTAAAAAAATTTAGTACCATTGATCCTTGAGTAACATGGGTTTGAACTGTGTTATATGTGGATTGTGGGTTTTTTCAATATATACATATAGTACTGTAAATATATCTTCTTTATGATTTTCTTATTTTTTCTTACTGTACTGTAAGAATACAGTATATAAAACATATAACATATAAGAAAAAGAGAAGAGATTGCTAATGTTCTAGGAACATATCAATATAAACTCATGGAGGTCATACTATACATTCAATGTAATTTTGGGCCAAAATGTGCTTCAGGAAAACAAGGGACTCAGATATCAAGACTAATTTTGATCCGTTGGCTTCCCCTTTAAGAGGGAAGCAATGCATAAGGCAACCATCATTCACAACGTATTATTGTCAAACCTTACTCTCAGGTCAAGATTCCTCACTAGAGCAATGACTGATACTTTTGCAATGTTCCCAAACTCCTAGGTGTTTGGTCAGGCCTCACTTGATGTTTACCTTGCCAATCATGGTAGACAAATCTCCGTCACTCAGAAGAGGATTCTGAGAATCACCAACTCTAGATGGATCTTTTGTTGCTTTATCATTGCTGAAAGTTCTCCATTCAGATCCCACATCGATAACCCGGTCACCTAAAAATATAAGCACAAATCTTAACAGCCTTGTCAAGACAGCGTTTACTTAACACTGTTTAAAACGCCCAACTCGACCCTTTAATTCCAAGGAAATCTCAACACAGACATCTAGGCTCCAGCTTAAGTATCATGTCTCACACAGTTGTCCTAAAGCATTCCTTTAATTATTGTGCCAGTCCAATATTAACCCTCTAAAACATTATGCTATGATTAGTCATATTCTAACTCTTAAAAGAAAAAAAGAATTAAAGAAAAATAAAATAAACCTCTTCATATGTGATGCAAAGATAAGACTAATACAATGATTCTGAACAAAAGTTTGTACAAAATGTGCAACAGGCAATAAAAAAACCCAGTAAACACTATTCACAAGTATATCAATGTAGACAGGTTAATATAAAAAACACTAAGTTTTGCCTGACCAGTGGAGATGCAGTGGATAGAGCATCGACCTGGGATGCTGAGGACTCAGGTTTAAAACCCTTATGTCACCGGCTTGAGCCCAAGGTCACTGGCTCAGCTAGAGCCCCCTGGTCAACGCACAAGAAGCAAGAAATGAAAAACTAAAGTGCCACAGCTACCAGTTGATGCTTCTCATCTCGCTCCCTTCTTGTCTCTACTCCCCAGCCCCAGAAAACTAAGTTTTCATGGGAAATACTTTGCAAAGAATTAATCCTATGCTTGTATTTTGTTAAATATTTAATGAAAAAATATTTTGTGGCCAAATAATTTATAAAGAATCAACTTTAGCCTGACCTGTGGTGGTGCAGTGGATAAAGCGTCGACCTGGGAACACTGAGGTCGCCAGTTCAAAACCCTGCACTGGTTCGGTCAAGGCACATATGGGAGTTGATGCCCCCCCTTTCTCTCCCTCTCTCTCTCTCTCTCACTCTGTGTCTCCTCTCTAAAATAAATAAAATAAAAATAAAATAAAATAAAAAAAAGAATCAACTTTAGCCTGACCAGGTAGTGGTGCAGTGAATAGAGCATTGGACTGGGATGCAAAGGACCCAGGTTCAAGACCCCGAGGTCGCCAGCTTGAGTGCGGGCTCATCTGGCTTGAGCAAAAAGCTCACCGGCTTGGGCCCAAGGTTGCTGGCTCGAGCAAAGGGTTGCTCAGTCTGCTGAAGGCCCACGGTCAAGGCACATATGAGAAAGCAATCACTGAACAACTAAGGTGTCACGAGGAAAAAATGATTACTGATGCTTCTCATCTCTCTCCGTTCCTGTCTGTCTCTGTCTATCCCTCTCTCTGACTCTCTCTCTGTCCCTGTAAAAAAAAAAAAAAAAGAATCAACTTTAAGCTTAGATCAGTGAGAAGAAAGCCAAGTAGGCAAATTTTTCTTTTAAGGCAATCAGTGACTAAATATGTCATGCCAAGAAACCAGACATGAATAGATGTGATTCATTTCTGCTTTGGGGGGAAATGCTCAATACACAGGAGACAAAAATTAACACTGAACACTTGCATATGCTAGTCATTGTGCCTTTATAAATGCTCTCTTTTAAAGCCAGGTGTCACTTTTATTGCCACTTTAGAAATAAGCTTAATTCGCCTAAGATTATACAGTTAGAACTGAAATGTGCGTCAGATTGCAGAGTCTGTTCTATATATAGCATTTGTTAAACCTGAGCTCTCCTACCAATGTGTGATAAAAGCAGGAGCCAGGCTACAGGTATTGATCGACTTACGACCTATGCAACTTACGACCATTTGACTTTACGACCACAATCGCTAGCCACGACTGCTCCGCGTCTGGCAGCGCAAGTGTTCCCCAGCTGGGCTTAGGACAGTGCGGACCAGCTTCCGGCAGCACTACCATCTCCGCATGCACCATTTCAACTGTTATCCCAGACTCGGTACAGCAATTTGTGTTTTGTGTCTTGGATATTTTTCATCAAAGCCCTCCCAAGATGTCTACCAAAAGGAAATTATCTTTTGTCTACGCCTCAGCCTGCCAAGAAGGAAATAAAGGCCATCGATCTCCATACGAAAATGAAGGTAATTAAGCAGTACGAAGGAGGAAGGAAAGTTAAAGTGCTATTAAACTTGTTGTACTGGTAATACAGTGTTTTACTTAAAAATAAGAAACAAAATGGTGTAGAGATGACACAAATGGCATAAAATGAACAAAGAAAATTATGATATATAACAATAATGAAAAAAATTATGATAAAATATTACCTAAAGATTTTTATAACATCATTTCACAGTACTGTACACATCGCCTACTCAACTTACGACCAAATCGTGTTACGACCGGTCTGTCGGAACCAATCGTAAGTCGAGCACTAGCTGTATCTTCTTCAGGGCCCATACACAACCCACAGAAAAGAGGCGGACACGGCAGCACTTAACCTCAGCAATTAAAAGAAGTGCTGGTTCTGACAGTAAATTAATAAAACGCTTAAGAGTGTGGACGCTACCACTTGCTGCTTAACCTTGGACAAATTACCTCCTTTCTGTGCCTTCACTTCCTCAGCTTTAAATTTCCCCAATAACTTCACATTTTAAAGATTAAACAGTAAGCTAATATAGTAGAAATAGTGCATGTCAAGTTGTTTAAAAGCAGTTTGACTGAGTGTTGATATTAGTCATTTTCTGCTATAAAACTGGAAATAAGATGGCAGATGTTCTAACATTCCCCGCCTTTTGGTGGGGGAAATAAGGAGAGGCCCCGCTTGTAAAACACTAATCTCCGTATTACACTTTAAGAGTATCAGAGTACTCTGCTGCAGGCAGTTGCAAGGATAGCAAAAGAGCTAAGGAAAGAACAGAAGGAACTCAATGTAGACTGCTAATCTGCTAACCTATTTTTATATGGTATATTAATTAAAGAGTAGAGTGATCATAATCTAACAGTGTTAGAAAGAAGGTAAATGTACAACAGAGTAATTCCTGGTGGTTTTGGAAAATTTATTTTCCTTTGAACACTCAAATCACTTGGTAGTACCCAGATATCACTTGGACTATCACGTGTCCAAGTCACAAGGGAGATTGAGCTAACAATGGAATTTCTCAAGACTGGAGATTGAGCAGGTGGCCCAAAATGGACGGTTACATGGATGGGACTGTTATGATGGATTTCTCTGCTTTCTTCTCATAATAACAAACATTACTAAACTTGGGAAGAAATTCTAATTATATAAATTAAGATTTTAAAAATTTACCTGAAAATAACATAAAATCTGTAATTGTGCACTGAAGCCTTACTACATACAATATTAAACAAGATTCATATCTCCGTCTTATTTACTTTTTTGCAAGAGAGACAGACTGAGACGGGGACAGACAGACAGGGAGGGAGAGAAATGAGAAGCATTAACACGTAGTAGTGGCACTTTAGTTGTTCATTGATTGCTTTTTCACGTGTGCCTTGACGTGGGGCTCTAGCTGAATCAGTGATCTTGGGCTTAAGCCAGTGACCCTGCGCTCAAGCTGGCCACCTTGGGGTTTTGAACCTGGGAACTCAGCATCTCAGGTAAATGCTCTATCCACTGCACCACCACCTGGTTAGGCCATATCTCCATTTTATAAAAGAATAAATAAACTAAAGCCTGACCTGTGGTGGTGCAATGGATAAAGCGTCGACCTGGGAACACTGAGGTCGCCAGTTCAAAACCCTGCACCGGTCTGGTCAAGGCACATATGGGAGTTGATGCTTCTAGCTCCTCCCCCCTTTCTCTCTCTCTCTCTCTCTCTCTCTCTCTCTCTCTCTCTCTCTCTCTCTCACTCTGTGTCTCCTCTCTAAAATGAATAAATAAAAATAAAAAAAGGAATAAATAAACTAAAAAAATATGTATGTATAAACAAAACAAAAAACCTATAGTTCCAATACCCAGAGACAGCCACTATAAATAATATTTTATACATATACTTTCTGCCTTTTTTTGTCATGTGTATAAGTACCATGTTTCCCCATGCATAAGATGCACCCTTTCCCAAAAATATTTGGGCTCTAAACACTGGGTACGTCTTATACAGTGTTTGTAGATATTTTAACTTGCATTTCCCACTTCTTTGCGCTTGTTTTTGCACTCGTAGATTTTTTATTTACATTTCCAGATTCTTTTTTTTTTTTTTTTTTTTTTTACAGGGACAGTGAGAGAGTCAGAGATAGGGATAGACAGGGACAGTCAGATAGGAATGGAGAGAGATGAGATGCATCAATCATTAGTTTTTCGTTGCCGTTGCGACACCTTAGTTGTTCATTGATTGCTTTCTCACACGTGCCTTGACCGCGGGCCTCCAGCAGACCGAGCCACCACTTGCTGGAGCCAGCGACCTTGGGCCCAAGCTGACGAGCTTTTGCTCAAGCCAGATGAGCCTGTGCTCAAGCTGGTGAGCTCGGGGTCTCGAACCTGGGTCTTCCGCATCCCAGTCCAACACTCTATCCACTGCGCCACCGCCTGGTCAGGCACTTGCATTTCCAGATTCTTCGTGCTTGTTGTCTTTGTGCTCATTGTACCTGGGTGAAAATATCCTGGGCTAATATCAAAATTGAGATCATTTGTCAAGTCATTTAAGAAGTGGGGCATTTCAAATGCCATGGATGGAACTGAGGACGAGGCAATATATGAAGACAGTAATTCGTCATCAGACACAGATGAGAACAAGCTAATGGATGGGAGTCTTGACAGTGATGAGAAGTTGTATGAATTTTATGATGAATAAAACTTGAGTTTAATAACTTTATGTAATACATTTCTTCTCAAATTTCGGGCCCCAAAATTAGGGTGCATCTTATACATGAGAAATATGGTATTTTTTTCTAAAATTAAAATTAAATCACATTGTTCCTGTTCCATGACAAGATACTTTTTACTAAATTTCTATTGTAAACACCAAAACAAGATTTTGATATAAAGTCTGGTCCCTTTAATAGCATCCAGAGATTAAAGTGATGCCACAGTCTCCACACATTTGTTTTCAAAGGAGAAAAGTAAATCTAACTTTTCCATAGTGAAATAAAGGCAAACGTACCCAAAACAAAAAACTGTAACCTTCAAGTCTACCTGGTAAATTATAAGTTCAAAAAATTATCAAATGTCATCAACTTGTAATATTTTAATTAACACAATGAATGTTTTGAGAACAATGCAAATGAAAACACAGGCATCTATGCTCACATCTTTTAATTCTCTAGAAATCTAAAAATAAAGTATTATTTAGCCAAGATGCCTCACTTCGTAGCATTCTCCTTTTGGCCCCAAAGCAACTGCCTATGAGTTTCTGTTACTGCTTGCTTCATACTGCTTAAAGACAAAATGGATTGGGGGTAGGGGGAATCTGGCCTAGGACAGGATAAACAGAAAACTCAAAACTGAGTCATGATGTAATTTTTCCACATATGTGGAAATGATCTACATGACTCATTCAACAATCTCTGGTTTGTGCCAAGAGCTACTGCCTCTTTTTATATTTTACTGCTCAAAGCAGCACTTATAAGAAATTTCCAAAATAAATAACAATCATGAAACTACAAGTAGACCATCAAATTAAGTGCATGAGCAATAAGAAAGAGGGCAGACTATTCAGGAAAAAATGTCAGAACACATAAAGGATTTTCATTAAAAGAAAAAAGAAAACCCTAAGTAAGGTAGCATTTTAAAAGTTGCTCTGGAAGGAAACTGCAATACAGATCTTTTCAAGGGATACATGAACAAGGCAGCCATGTTTGGGTATATTCATCTTTTGACCAGGAAGAAGTCTGCCAGTTAGCACATGTACACACATACCCACAACCTCATACATCCTTATCCTTTAATGTTCTAGAAACAGAGACACATGTAGATTTGAGGGCTGACAGAAAGGAGTTTCACTTTACCATGAACCCAATGTCACTTCCAAATGTTCAATAATATGCATGTACTGACTTTTTTAAAAATTTTTTTAAATTTCTTTTTATTTTATTCATTTTAGAGAGGTGACAGAGTGAGAGAGAAAGATAGAGGGGAGGAGCTGGAAGCATCAACTCCCATATGTGCCTTGACCAGACCAGTGCAGGATTTTGAACTGGCGACCTCAGTGTTCCCAGGTCGACGCTTTATCCACTGCGCCACCACAGGTCAGGCGATGTACTGACTTTTGATAATTCAAAAAATAAATACTTTAAGATCCAGTTAACTGGCTAAAGCTTGAAGAGAAAGTCTTTAAATAGGATATTTTGTGGTCAATCACTAAAAACTGGGGAGCATTAGAAGGCAGAACTACTGCCTGACCAGGCGGTGGCACAGTGGATACAGCGTCAGACTGGGATGCGGAGGACCCAGGTTCAAGACCCCGAGGTTGCCAGCTTGAGCGTGGGCCCATCTGGCTTGAGCAAAAGCTCGTCAGCTTGGACCCAAGGTTGCTGGCTCCAGCAAGGGGTGGCTCGGTCTGCTGAAGGCCCGCGGTCAAGGCACATGTGAGAAAGCAATCAATGAACAACTATGGTGTCGCAATGGCAACGAAAAACTAATGATTGATGCTTCTCACCTCTCTCTGTTTGTGTCTGTCTGTCCCTATCTATCCCTCTCTCTGACTCTCTCTGTCTCTATAAAAAAAAAAGAAAGAAGAAGGCAGAACTACTGCTTTCAGTCCATACTTGAAAAGATGGGGATGTGTAATGCTGGGGACCAAAGTTGGTGACCAAGAAGGAGACAGTGACCTAGGTTTCCTTCTTCTCTAAGTCTTACTCTAAGTAGGATGAGTTCCACCTACCTAGAGCATAGATTTCAGTGCTAGCCTTGCAATCCTATATTTGGGTGATAGTCTTGTGTTTCTCTGGTGTTCTCCCCCAGCTTTAAGTAGTACTATTTGAATGCCCTACATTTTGTGCAAAGGAGAAATGCCATTTTCCGTTGTGGTCCAATACTCATGTCCTTTCCAGGGTCAATAAAAAAGACAGCAGAGGTCTGATCTTCTAGAGCAGCAAGTCCCACTCTGGACCTGCCCACCGGGCCACAATAGGAGTTTGTCAACTTCTACCAGTACTTTTCTTAAGCACTCAAGAGTTTTGTAAAATTAAAATCTGACAGAAAGCCTGTACGGGAAGACTTATAATAGCTAAAATAACACTACTATAATGTACAATAGGCCTACTTCTCCCTCATCTATAGAATAGATCTCTAACATTGATCAAGTTACCCATCCAGAAAAGCAAACAGTCATTATGTATATTTATGTATTGCACATGTAGTTTTCAATTTATGTATCAGAGTGGCAGGGGTAAAGAGTATTAACTAAGATATTTTATCAGATTCTAAAGAAAAAAAGTTTCATCTCTTTACTTACTTTCTTTTGCTTTCTTCATTTTTTAGTGAGAGGAGGGAAGGCAGAGACAGACTCCTGCATGCACCCCCACTGGGGTCCACCTGGCAAGCCCACTTGGGCAGTGGTCGCCAAACTCATTAGTCAGCAGAGCCAAATATCAACAGTACAACAATAGAAATTTCTTTTGAGAGCCAAATTTTTTAAACTTAAACTATATAGGTAGGTACATTCCTTATTGAGGTAGCGCCCGCACGTGGTATTTTTGTGGAAGAGCCATACTCAAGGGGCCAGAGAGCCGCATGGGGCTCACGAGCCGCGGTTTGCCGACCAGGGCACTAGGGAATAATGCTCTGCCCATCTGGGGCGTTGCTCCGTTGCAACCAGAGCCTTTTAGCACCTGAGGTGGAAGCCATGGAGCCATCCTCAATGCCCGGGGCCAACTCACTCTAATCGAGCCTTGCTGCAGGAGGGAAGGAGAAGAGAGAAATATAGAGAGAAGCGAGAGGGTGGGGGGTAGAGCAGCAGATGACTGCTTCTCCTGTGTGCCCTGGCCAGGAATCAGACCCAGGACATTCACAAACCTGGCCAAAGCTCTACCACTGAGCCAACCGATATTCTCTTTATTTTCTAAGAAATTGAGAATAAATGCCAAAATCATTCATACCAGTTTAAAATGGTTCAACTACTTTGGAACTTTATGATTTGGCAATTCCATTGAAGTATTTACTCACAAAAGTCTCATACAAAAATGTGAATAGCAGCATTATTCATCTTAGCTAAAAACTGATAAATAACCCAAATGTCCACCAACAATAAAATGTATAGAATGGGCCCTGGCCGTTTGGCTCAGTGGTAGAGCGTCAGCCCAGAGTATGGATGTCTCGAGTTTGATTCTTGGTCAGGGCACACATAAGTGCCCATCTGCTTCTCCACCCCTCCTCCTCACACATCTCTCGCTCTCTCCTCCTCTCTTGCAGCCATGGCTCGATTACAGCAAGTTGGCGCCGAGGATGCCTCCATGGCCTCTGCCTCAGGTGCTTAAAAATAAAAAAGACTCTGGTTGCAACACAGCAAGGACCCCTCTCCTCCTACAAAATGAAAGTATAGAATGGAATACTCCTTAATCAATAAACTACTGATACATTTCAAAAATACTACTTTTAAGCCCCAAAAAAGTCAGTGCCAAAAAAGAACATCCTCTATGATTCCATTTACAGGAAGTTCAAAAACAGTTAAAAATCACCTGAGGACAGGAATCAGTACAGTGGTGGCTGTTGGGTGGGGATGGGGAGTGGAGGTGACCGGCTAGAAAGAGGGAAGGGAAATCCACCCTGTGTGCTGGTTTTACCAGTATCTGCCTGCAATGTTAAAAATTCAAACAGTAAATTTGAGATCTGAGTATTTTATTGGATGCAATTATAGCTCAATAAATTAAAAATTAAAATCATTACCACCGAAGTTCTGTTGAGTTTGAATTAAGCCTCACCAAATCTATACATTACCTGGGGAGTAACATAACAATTTTATCAATATTCTTGGAAAAGGAAATAGACTCTTTCTCAGTCTTCTTTCAGATTATATGTATTTCAAACTGAAGAGTAGACCTAATTTTTTTTCTGTTAAAAATCTCATTTTCTAACTAGTAATTGCTATAATAATAATTTTATATGCTTAGACCCAACTACTCTTCCAATTATACAAGTGGGAATCAGATTAATAACAGCACTTCAGTGCTTCCAATGGGAAGTAGATGGGTCATAGTAAATGAGATCTCATCTCATGGCTAGATTATGAAAACTGAAGAGGTGTATAGTGTGTTCTCAAACTATAAGTAAATGTTATACTAGATGAAAAATACAGAGAAGTGAGACAGACAGCAAAACTCGGGCTTATAGGTTAGAAATGATTCAAAGTGTTTATCTTAATGAAGGCTCTAACTGCCTCCCATTTACCCGATATTCTCTTTTGAGAAAAATTCAGACTTGACTTCCATCCAGGGTTATGGTCTTGCCCCATCCATACTCAATGGTCCATCACTTAGCAAGACAAACGCTGACACTAAGACTTTCTAGGAATGAAACTTCTTAGCACTGTAGGACCACATTAACCAACCAAAAGGATGGTCATCAGTGCATTCTTTGGATTGATTTATGACCCAAAGGGGGAAGTGTGGACAAAAAGGGGCCACATACTGAACCTGACAAGTTCAGGGGAAGCCTACATGGTAGGTTTACCTTAACTGAGCCTGTCTGTAATCTTTTGCATCTGTACCTATCATAACATACCTGAGTATCATCATTTCCAGACCCCTCATGACACACTAGAACAGAAATCATAGACCCCCTCATTGTTATTATCATATTGTTAACCTTTAACTACCCTATACCTGCCCTAATGAGATGTCTATTTTATTTTTTATCTAATCCCAGAGATTTGCCCGTTTTACTTTCTCCCACTTCCCTAATCTATCACCAATGAATTTCCTGTAATGCCTTATGTCTTCCCCTTTGATTCTGATGTATTATATACGTGGTGCAACTGCCATTGTCAGGAGCATTTTCTTAATCCATTGAGATTCTACTTCCTGGCAATTGTCTCCAGTTTGGCTCAAATAAACTCATAAAAATTGTTTTTAAAAATATAATAAGACTTATTTTTTAAAATTTGATCTACATATAGAATCCCATCAGTGGAAAAGAATTTGTTCCCTTTCCAAGCTTAACTCCCATTTCTATTTTATATCTAAAGTACTTGTCAGAACTTCCAAAACAATGCCTTTCATTTAAAACAGAATGTCTCGGCCTGACCTGGGGTGGCACAGTGGATCGAGCGTCGATCTGGAATGCTGAGATTGTCGGTTCAAAACCCTGGGCTTGCCTGGTCAAGGCTCATATGGGAGTTGATGCTTCCTGCTCTTCCCCCCTTCTCTCTCTCTCCCTCTTTCCCTCCTCTCTAAAAAGAAAATAAATTTAAAAAATTAAAAAACAAAAAAATAAAACAAAATGTCTCCAATATGTCAATATTATGCATAAAAGTAACAGGTGAACTAAAATAGTCTTCTATCAAAGTATCGTTCTACTCTAATTCAGAGTATCTTACATTAGGAATAAATGTTGAGTTTACTAAGTGTCTCATCTTAGCAGATCAAAGGGTTTTTATACATACTGTTTTCTTACATTTATAAAAATTAACCATAGTTGTTTATGGGTTATTATTCTTCTAGTACTTATGTGTTAGGAAAAATTAAGTTATGGTGGGATAATAAATAATTTCAGAAGTTCAGTGGCTTAAAACAAAGATCTCTTTCTTGTTAATACTACATGTCTATAGAAGAACAGCAGCATGGCTTTCAATGCTGTCCTTATTCGGGATGATGGAATCTTTACCACTTGAGACACGGTCGTCAGCATGCTATGGGGAAGGGAATTTGGTGAATTATGCACTGACTTAATGGTTTCCAAAAGTAACTTTCCTACTCATTGGCCAAAAACACTAAGGGGTGATGCTTAACATCAAACATGGTAGGGAAGTAAAATCATACCATGTAGCCCAAAGGAGACGAACCAAAAATATAAGTAAATAGTCACCAATGCTATTCCACATGACAATTAGCAAACACAATTCACCACTGTATTTTGGGGAATTTGTATATACATTCATTAAAAAAATTGTTCTCTGTGACTTCCTTTTTGGCCACATAACAAACTGAGGTATCAGAGTTAACATTAATTTCATTGATTTTGGTGTTTGTCATAGAGAAGTAATCTATCAATGATTTTAGGTCCTTTCAAAGTAAAATATTTATTGGTTGTTTGCTTGAAAGTATTTATTAATAAATTATTTTGTGTTTTTTAAGACTTTATTCATATTAGAGAGAACAGAGAGAGGGAGAGAGAGACAGAGAGAGAAAAGGGGGGAGGAGCTAGAAGCATCAACTCCCATTTCTGCCTTGACCAGGCAAGCCCAGGGTTTTGAACCAGCAACCTCAGCATTCCAGGTTGACGCTTTATCCACTGTGCCACCACAGGTTAGGCAATTATTTTAATGTTAAAAGGATACATTCCCAAGTAGTATGTAGGATTCTTCATTTGTAATCCTGAAGATCTGCTAGGATGTAAAATTTTCTTCTCTTGTGCCTTTTATACCTGATACTACTTAGATCATAAAGTAGGACCATAACAACTATCTTGTCTTTACCACTTTCCCATCCACTCTAGATATTCTCTGCTTTACTGATTCAATTTTCTAGAATGTTAAGTCAGCTAACTGCTATCTAAAACACTTTTTACTGTGTTTGTTCCTTGTGTTATCCTATTTCTTTCTGACCATATTTAATAGAAACATGGAAATATTTCATTGATCATAAAATCAGTTATTTTCTATAGCTTGCTTCTAGTAAAGTCAGGGCAGATTCTTTTAAGTCCATAGGAGTACTACTCCTTTTCACTGTAGTTTGTATCCATAAGCCTCATGTTTATTTTTATGCTTTTTCATCCTGTAATAAAGAACTGTCAATCCAAGTCCAGTGGTGACAGTGATGCTGAACATCTCTCAACCCACTGCCACCAGTATTCCCACTCTCCCTGGGTACTCACAGTTCCTGACAGACAATAGATGATCCAAAACAAACTCTGAATATGGTTCTATATGTGTACTACAAAGAATACAGGTAGGTTTGTAATTAAGGCAATAATAACACTAACTTAAAGCAGAAAGAACTCTTTCTTGCCTGACCAGGCAGTGATGCAGTAGATAGAGCACTGGCCTGGGAAACTCAGGGCCCAGGTTCAAAACTATAAAGTCACCAGCTTGAATGCGGGCTCACCAAGTTAAATGCAGGGTCACTGGGTTGGGCCTAAAGATCACTAGCTTGAGCCCAAGGTCACTGGCTAGAGCAAAGCTGGAGCCCCCAAGTCAAGGCACATATGAGAAAGCAATCAATGAACAACTAAAGTGCCACAACAAGTTGATACTTCTCACCTCTCCCTTCCTCTTTCTCTCTCACTCTCTCTCTCTCTCCCTCTCTCTCGAAAGAACTCTCTCGTGTTAACAGTCCACAATTAATAGTCCTTAACTAGTGTGACCTAGGCTCTTGCTATCTTTTTTACAATCCTCCTTTATTGTGACTTGCACTTTTGTAGCGTAAGATGGTTGTTGATAGTTCTCTCCAACATGTCTGAATTCTAGCCTGTAGGAAAGAAAAAAGCAAGGGCACCTCCCTAAGGGCAGAATCTCGAGTTGCACACATCTGTTCTCATCACTACACACATGGTCATACCTAACTACAAGGGAAGCTGGGAAATATAGTGTAACTGGGGAACCATATTCACAGTTAAAACTCAGGGATTCTATTACAAAAGAGTGGGGAAACAGATATTGAGAAACACCAGCAGCCTCTGCTATAAGCAATAATGGGATAGTGAGAGATGAGAACCAATGTCCAGTAGAATTAAGGTACTCTCCCTTATAGTCTAAAGGAAATAATATACAAGGACAAATGAAACAGACATTTAAACTCCTTACCACACAAGCTATAAACTGTAAATCCAACCATAGGTAGTCTGTTGTACAATATCAAAACTGGAACAGCTTAAGGTGCACAGGAAAACTGAAACATACCAAAACGCACTCAGGAAGCTAATATTGGAGAGAGTCTCATTTTCTAGCCTGATCTATACTTTTAGAATATTTTTATTTTTTTTGTTTTTATGGTAAATTAATAAAAAATCTTTAAGAAGGGAATATAAAAAGGAATCAGAATTTCCATTTCTTCTGCCATATTCTTGGAAAATGACCTTATTTAAGCATTTTGGCATACAACCTGTAATACAGAATTCAGAAGCAGGAGTCATAGAACAATATTCCCCAAATTAATTGTCTTCATAAGCTCATATTGTCTAAAACCATTTAATTTAAAACTAAAAAAATATTTTTAAATGTGCTAAGCCTAAAGTTCAGTGATCAGAATGGAAAACTACAGAACACTACAGTTATTAAATCTAACGCTGAAAATGAAATACATCATTAGGCTTTCACATCTTCCTCATTTCACCATTTCCATGATACTTCAAAGAATCTGGGATTGCTGTATACTCTTATTAGAAATCTTTCATTAGGAATAATTTTAAGCCTAACCAGGCAATGATGCAGTAGATAGAGTGTCAGAGTGGGAAGCAAAGGACACATATTTGAAACCCCGAGTTGCCAGCTTGAGCACGAGTTCACTAGCTTGAGTGTGGGATCATAGACATTACCCCCTGGTCGCTGGCTTGAGCAAAGGGTCACTCGCTCTGCTGTAGCCCCCTCCCACCCCACGGGTCAAGGCACATGTGAGAAAGCAATCAATGAACAACTAAGGAGCCACAACGAAGAATTGATGCTTCTCATCTCTCTCCCTTCCTGTCTGTCCCTGTCTCTGTCTCAAAAAAAAAAAAAAAAAAAAAGAATAATTTTGAGAGGAAAAATGAATTTTGAGAACTTTGATGAAGAGATATTCTAGAAAGAAATATTAATAATATAGCCAGTCTCAAAATCATTGTTTATGTTTTCATAATGTCAACTGGTAGAAAGTCAAACTGAATTGTTCCCCAGAAACAAAATGTATCGTAGTTAATTTCCCAAACCAGCCCATAAAACAGACCTTAAAAAAATAAAACAAACACCCGACAAATTGACAGTGTAATCATTACTTGGAAAATAGTGTGTAAAGAAAAACGCATTAAAAGTTCCATCCCTGAATATCGGAATACATCTTGCTTTTCCTCAAATACAGGCAGGTCTGTAGCAGTAGCAGCGTCTAAGGAGCTATGCTTTGAAGCAGGTGTATCCTAACCTTGGTGACAATAAATTTAGTCATTCACAAACTAATACTTTCAGGCCTCTATCCTATGTCACATGTTTCTTTTCCCCTCTACTTGGAATGACTTTCACTCCATTAACCTTTCCTCATCCTTAATGATCATCTTTCCAGGTGAATTCAACAGTAATTTCCTCAGGAAGTCACCACTCCCTTCCTTTGTTTTCTCACCAAACTTGGAAGGTCTATAATACTGCTTTTACCATGCTATGCCGTATTAATTTAACCTCCTCCCTTCCACATACCATACTAGCCAAATAGTTGTTCCAGAGCTTGCTTATAGCATCTCATCTTCTATCTCTCTGATGAGCACAGTGTTTAATGAAAACATGTGGAAGAAAAACCAAAGGTTTTTAAACCCTCCGATCTAAACATAAGTGGCTCCATCATTTACTAGATGTAGAATCTTGAGCTAATTACTTAAGAACTACAAGCCTCAGTTTATCTTTCTGTAAAATGGAAAATGATGACTGAGTAAAATTGGTAATTTTCTGATGCTTAACAGAAAGTAGTATCTAAATTAAAATTTCTAAATCAGGCAAGAAGGTGGTCCTAGAAGGCTGACTAGTGAAGCCAAAGCAAGAATTTGAAAGTGAATACAAATATTCCTTAATTTAAAAGTATAGCTTGGTCATATTGAACTAAACCTGAATTTGTTCCTACAGGAAACACTGCTGATACAAATTTAAACCAATAATCTTTAACATACAATTAGAGCATTAAATATGACATACCACAACAATCACTCAAACACATTTCACAACTGCTTCGCTATAAGAATAGCACCTCAGACTTAGAATCACCCTCTTTTTTACAAGGTTGACAAAAACGAGTACTTGTATTTCCAAAATATGTATTACTGAAATTTCATACTAAGATTACTCTATATGTTTTATAGATTATCGCATTCGATTCTTAATAATTCATAACAATTTTGAAATGTATTGTATTGTACTTGCCCCTTTTTTGGGGGGGTGAGGATGATTTACTTTACATTTATATAAGAAAGTTAAGCTTGGAGAAATTATGTAACTTGACTAGTTATATAAGTAAGATATTTGCTCTACAGAAATCCAGTTTAGGTTTGTATATATGGAAAATATAAAAACATGGATAAAATATCTAAAAATACAGAACATCTTGTAAAGTTAATAGCAGAACCTAGAATCTTTTAAAACATATTTCCCTGCTGATTTTTTTAGGGTTCAGTGCCAGCTGACTTTATTTTCTTCTCAGAAAAGTTATGTACAGCCTGGCCTGTGGTAACGCAAGGAAGGGGCATCAACCCGGAATGCTGAAGTCCCAGGTTGAGGCCCTGGGCTTGCCTAGTCAAGGCACAAACAAGAAGCGGGTAGAGAAGTGGGTACGAGTTGATGCTTCCTGTTCCTCACTGCCCTGCCCTCACCTTTCTCTCTCTCTCTAAAATCAATAAAAATCTTTAAAAAAAAATTTAAACAAAAATGTTGTATGAAGTTATTTACAGAAGGTGTATACCAACAATCTGATAGGCAGTGCACTTGACATGATTAGTGGGTCCCAGCTGATCCTTGCTGCACATTCTTACATTCATGTTTCAGATTCACTGGTATAAACAATACCCAGGATGAGCTTAGGAAAGAGAGGTCAAATTGATCCATTTTCTCTTTCAAGTCTACTAGAACTATTTTCCTTAATTGCTCTTAAGAACGATGAAAGAACTCAGTTTTAAATGGTATACAAATGTGCTTTAACTAGAAACGATACCACTAGTTCTAAAAAACCCCTCATTGTAGAATCCTTATTGTAAAAGTCATGATAGCCTGACCTGTGGTGGCGCAGTGGATAAAGCGTCAACCTGGGAACACTTAGGTCGCCAGTTCAAAACCCTGCACTGGTCCGGTCAAGGCACATATGGGAGTTGATGCTTCCAGCTCCTCCCCCCTTTCTCTCTCTCTCTCACTCTGTGTCTCCTCTCTAAAATGAATTAAAAAAATAAATTCTTTAAAAAAAAAAAAAGTCATGATAACAAATTTCATGTTTTAATAGCTATTACAGCAGGTTACTAATCTAATAGTTTGCTGGCTATAGCCAATATATAAACAATATACAAGGTAAAATTTATACACAAATTGATGATCTAAATATGATTATACTGCCACCTAGTGCTCATCATTTAATATAACACAACTATGTACACTTAGGATTTTGGGAAAAGCTCATAAAATAAAAAGTGCTATTACAGCCAATAGTTTCACGGTAAAAATGACAAAGCTTTGCTTTAGAAATTGGCCCTATCTTAGAGATCACTACCAAAATCTGAAGGATTACTGATAAGGTAAGACAGCCAATTACAAATAATAAGACTTCGTATCTTTAAAATAAAAATTATATAATTAAAACAAAAGAGGAAAGTCAAATAACTATTACATGTTAAACTGTTAAAAATAGTCACAAATATTATAAACAACCTAAGTTACAGGATAGACTCAATACTACACCACCACTTATATACTGAGAAAGGCAACAAAAGACATCAATGTGTAGTATTTTCCAAAGAGAGTAGCAATATCTCCCATCCACATGCTCTTCTGCAGCATGACCTTGTCACTCTCACGCTGAGGTAGGGCCTATTTCTCCAGCCCTTCCAACTGAGGTGGGGCCTCAGACTACTCTGACAGAATACAGAAAAGATCATATTCCACTCAGAGCTCTGAATTACCCAAGTCCAGCTTCTACTCTCTCCAAACACTTGCTGTTGAGACATTCCTCTTGAAAACCAACCATGTATGAAATATGACTACCCTGAGACAACTACAGAGAAGCCCGAGAGAATGACAGACCCATGAGGGGAGGCCAAGGAGAATGGAGGCACCAGAAATGCAGGTGAAGAAGCCATCATGGAAGTGGAGTCTCCAGGTTTAGTCAGTGCCATGTGGAAACAGTGGCCCAGATGAGTCCTTTCCAAATTTATGACCCATGAAATTGTGAGCAAAATAAAATGTTTGTTATAAGCCACAAAGTTTTGAGGTAGTGTGTCATGTAATTGAAACAGAAATTGTTTCCTGAAAGTATGGTGCTGCTTTAAGAAAAGCCTGAAAACATGTGGCACTGGTTTTGCAACTGAGTGGTGAACTTCAAGGTGCCTGTGAATCCAGGTTTGAAGGACAGTGAGAAAAAGTGTTATTAAATAGACTAGAGAGCCTGACCAGGCGGTAGCACAGTTGATAGAGCGCCGGACTGGGAAGCGGAGGACCCAGGTTCGAGACCCCGAGCTTGCCAGCTTGAGTGCGGGCTCATCTGGTTTGAGCAAAAGCTCGCCAGCTTGGACCCAAGGTCGCTGGCTCCAGCAAGGGGTTGCTTGGTCTGCTGAAGGCCCATGGTTAAGGCACATGTGAGAAAGCAATCAATGAACAACTAAGGTGTCGCAACGAAAAACTGATGATTGATGCTTCTCATATCTCTCCGTTCCTGTCCGTCTGTCCCTATCTATCCCTCTTTCTCTGTCCCTGTAAAATAAATAAATAAATAAATAAATAGACTAGAGAAAAGGTAGTTTATATCATATAAAATATAATTTTTACATTATGATTATTTCATTAGAAGGTGATAGTAGTTTGGCCTGTGTAGGCACAATGGATAGAGCGTTGACCTGGAATGCTGAAGTCATTGGTTCAAAACCCTGGACTTGCCTGGTCAAGGCACATACGATAAGTAACAAGCAAGCAATGAACAACTAAAGTGAAGCAATTATGAGTTGATACTTCTCATTCCCCTCTCTGTAAAAAGCAATAAATAAAATAAAATAAAAAATAATAAAATAAATGGTGATTGTAATGAACTCTCTTAGCTGCTGACTCATTTGAGGATTAATACATGGCTCTGAAAATAACAATTGAGTGGTATCTAGCCTTGAGTTTGAAATTAAGTAGTTAGTGACAAGCCGTCTGTCATAGCTTTAAGTACAAATTAAATATTAATTACAGAATTGTCCAAAAACAATTCTAGTAGTTTCAGTTTCTAAACTTGTCTTATTAGTCAATAAATATGATATAATCTAAAAAGTTTCAGGCAATGTAAAAATTCTATGGCAAGTATAATCAATCTGCCTGACCAGGCTGTGGCACAGTGGATAGAGCATTGGACTGGGATGCGGAGGACCCAGGTTTGAGACCCCGAGGTCACCAGCTTGAGCACAGGCCCATCTGGCTTGAGCAAAAGCTCACCAGCTTGGATGCAAGGTCACTGGCTCCAGCAAGGGGTTGCTTGGTTTGCTGAAGGCCGGGTCAAGGCACATGTGAGAAAGCAATCAATGAACAACTAAGGTGTCGCAACAAAAAACTGATGATTGATGCTTCTTATCTCTCTCTGTTCTTGTCTGTCCGTCCTTATCTGTCCCTGTATATGTGTGTGTGTGTGTGTGTGTGTATATATATATATATATATATATATATATATATATATAAAAGTATAATCAATCAATTACATCAAGATCATTTATTAGGAAACATGATGATGTTACATGTCTAGATTTTAATCCCTACGAACATCCATATCTCAAATAAGAAAAAAGCCACAAATTTTAAGCCCTAAGTGGAATACAGAATATTTGCTCTGTTTACTTTCTCCCCTGTCTCCCCAGTATAAGGGGAAGGCTTGAATTGAGCTGGCAACAGAGAGTATGACTTTAAACCAGCAAGCTAAAACAAATCTAATTAAATATATAATACAATCTAAATTTATTAATATATGATAATAATATACTGCTCACAAAAATTAGAGGATATTTTATCACTTCATATTAATTTTGAAATATCCCTTAATTTTTGTGAGCAGTATATGTTTGTGTGTATATGTATGCTATGTATCTTTAAAATTTAGACTCATGGAGTCTCATGGTCAATTAAACTATTTCCAGCATAATTTGCCTGAAGCTACCATCAAAAGATAGCACTCTGTCAGCAGACTATTACTGATCTGCCCTTGTCCGGTCATGGAACAGATTCTTTACCTGCAGGATATCACATTTCACATTGAACTACAAATATCTGTGAATGAAGCTACCAGATATTTTAAAACAGTATTTGTTACATTTTGTTTATGTCAGAAAAATCGATATTACAAAGGGAAATTTCTACAAACAGAAAGTTTAACCAGATTATATTTTTAAATATTTAGGCCTTATAATTTAGCCTACTAGCTTTGTTCAGAATAAAATATAGCAGTTCTGATACTGGTGTTCAGGACTACTGATAAAACAAAACTAAAAGAAAACTAATTTCCTTTAGTTTGATACAGCAGAAAAATGCAAGTAAAAATTAAGAATTCTAAGCACAAAAGAGCAAATAAGCCTGGTGAAGTCTCTATCTGCCTTCTCCAGTTGGTTAATCTTACCCAACTGTTTTCCTGGTCACAGTGGAAGTGAAGCTGATGGAAGGGTTGGAAATATAATGGAATATTAATACACTACTTCTTCTTAAATGGCTATAGAAATTATATTCAATATTCTGTCTCTGTCACACTCTTAGACATTATCAGTTTTATTTTGATACTTTGGATTATTAGAATGCTCTCATTTAACTTAGGTACTAGCAAACATTTTCTGTAGAGGGTTATGTAGTCAATAGCTTAGGCTTTGAATCAAGAGGTCAAATTGACATTATTACATAAATTCTTTTTTATAAAAAAAATCCTCTTACTTTTATTTATGAAATTAAAAATATATAATAATTGAGTATAATTTGTTGTAATACATATCTACCACTGGGAAGAATGGAATTCTTTATCTGAGGGATAACATTTCACTTAAGTGGAATTCAGAGCTAGTGTTCCCAATCAACACTGATTGCAAATGTTCATCTGTCAATGCTTGTATTAACAAGATTTTATGTATTTCATTTTTTGAAATGTCTCTTTCACACAGATAAGTACTGCCAAATAATATTAATCCACAAGCATATGATTTTAATTGAGCATATTCATTGCTTAGAAGGCATTTATAGAATTTTATTACATCCTTCTGATATTTGCCTTTTAGCATGTCACTATATTGTCAGTAATCACTTCCAAATGAAGGTTTGGTGGAAGCTCCTTAATTGCACGATTAAATGGATTTTAAAAGATAAAAATTTCTTTTGCATTTGCATCCAAGTCTGAAAAATAGTGAAGAAAATATAGTTTGAGTCTGAAAATATATTTGTAGAAGATCTGTTTGAGAATGATGATCTTAGTTCCTGTTTTAACTTCTGACATTAATAAAAGTACATAAAATACTATATAAAGCAATTTGACATTACTTGTGATTCAAATGTTAGCTGCTGTCAAATTGACTTGATCATAATGTTTAATATACAGGCGCTGTTTAGCCTTGCAATTCTACGTTGAATTCACTAAGAAATATTAGCAAGTCTTCAGCAACAGCAAAATTACCAAAGTCATTCAGTGTTTAATAGTAGTTGAAGGAAGTACTGTTTCAGAAATATCTCAGCCTTGGCCCTGAGCAAAAAAAGAAAGAAAGAAAGAGAGAGAGAAGAGAAGAGAAGGAGAGAAAAAAAGAAAGAGAGAAAGAGGGAGGAAGGGAGGGAGGGAGGGACGGACAAGTTACTGAGTGGTAAGGCAAATGAGGATATTCAGTTTCTATTTCTGACAAAAATTCATAGAACTGATAATGGTTAAGTCTACGAGACTGAATGAAGTCTACTAACACTATGAATTTATAATAACACACAACAGATTAAAACCTTTTCTATAATGTACCTGTTTATGAAAAAATACAATGAATACCTACAGGTTTTTAAAATATCTTACATTTTTATACTCTTGGTAAATTTATCCAACTAATCTTCTGCTCCACACATATTTTCGCCACCATCAGTTATAACACATCTTAGAAAATTCCACTTCAGGTTGTACTGAATCAGTACGTTTGGAACTAATTCTGTAGTGCAGCAAACTCTGCACTAACTCCTTGAATAAACAACCCAACAGTACCAGTAACATCAAGAGTCTAGGAAAAAAGCCTGACCAGGTGGTAGCGCAGTGGACAGAGCGTGGGACTGGGATATGGAGGACCCAGGTTCAAGACCTGGAGGTCGCTAGCTTGAGCGTGGGCTTATCTGATTTGAGCAAGGCTCACCAGCTTGAGCCCAAGGTCACTGGCTGAAGCAAGGGATCACTCTGTCTGCTGTAGCCACCCCCCCACCCCCCGGTCAAGGCACATATGAGAAATCAATCAATGAACTAAGGAGCCACAATGAAGAATTGATGTTTCTTATCTCTCTCCCTTCCTGTCTGTCTGTCCCTCTCTCTGACTCTCTGTCTCTGCCACACACACACACACACACACACACACACACACACACACACACACACACAATCTAGGAATAAAACTCTTGAAATAATTTGCCTCGTATTTTGAGTATTGATGTTGCCTTCAATGTCCTCAACTCTTTAAGCAACTGTTCTTGCTGAAAGGCTAATGATCATAAATAACTTTCTTTTCTCTGGACACATTTCTTAAGCTGCTGCAATCACACACAAACTACTTAACTCATCATTAATAAATGGCTTTCCTTATATGGCCTACCAATGAGCCACTCAGAAATTTTAGCTGCAGACTTATTTTTATTCTTTTATTTTTGTGAAGAAACTTCGCTACGATGAGATATTCTACTTTACATTTACTAAATTTTTTTGATCAGTTTTCCTCAGTTGGGAGCATTGTGACAGTGCTTTGTCTGGTCATCTCAATGTTTACTGTACTCTTTTAGCACAGTGAAAATATCATTGCATAATAAACACAATGCTTCACCATCTAACTCAATTACAAAATAATTCATACTGCATTGTGCCTTAAAAGCATAACATTCAAAGTTCATTTGTTTTTTGTTTATTCTGACATAGTCCCATGGTAACAAAAGAAACATGTAAAATGTTGCAATATGAAGATATGCTCAGCACTCTGTACAGTTGTAACTGTTATCAACTGACATTTGTCCTGCACTGAGCAGCAATATACAGTGATGTGAGCAATACATGATTTCTGTTGCAACTACTAAATTCTGCTGCTGGATTAGGAAAGCAACAATAGACAGTATGTAAACAAATGACTGTGGCTGTGTTCCAATAAAACTTTATTTATGGACACTAAAATATAAAGTTTATTTTCATGTGTTCCAAAATATTACTATTTCTTTTTATTTTTTTCAACCATTTAAAAACATAAGAGACATTTTTGGCATGCAGGTCATATAAAAATGCATGGTGGATCGTAGTTTACCAATCTCAGATTGAATTCATTTTAGTAAGAAAGACAATGTAGGATAAAAATATGGCTGCCACGCAGACAGAGGAGCTAGACAACCAGATTACTTAAACTGCAGTTTCTTCATCTCTAAAATGAAGATAATGTTAGTACTCACTTCACAGATTTCTGAAGATAAACTGAGTGAATATGTAAATCATTTAGAACAGTGCCTACTGAAAAATAAATGCCACTAGCTGTTAAATATTTCTTATTGAGTATAATACAAATGCAAATAGATTTCAATTCTTATTAGCAACTCTGTATGATTTAAAATTCTCACTGGAGGTCTGAGGCAAGCAGCCTACTTGGATAAATATTATGCATCCTCTAAGCAAAACACACAGTATACCAACACCAATGTTTTTGTTATACTTCCCACAATCCTAGCATTTTCATTCTTATTTTAAATTGCTAAGCATTACTCCTTTTCTTGGGCATGGCGGCAACCCCATAAGAATTAATTTTTAAATAGACCATCTCTTTTCTAAAGTTTTTCTGCATGTCTAGATTAGTGGGCAAAAAGAAATAAAAGTAAAATTTTAAGAAGGAGTATCTTAGGCAATGACAATTTCATGCTAGAAAAACATAAATAAATCATCCCATATGAGCAAATGAAAATATATAACAAATCTTTTTTATTGACTAAGAGGCCTTAAATAAGATTCAATACAGATATATTTTTATACTCTGAAATAAATCATGTTTAAAAGCTGTAAAAGTTAGATTATATCTATTCATTATTTTATAGGCATGGGTGTCATCCTTGCATGCTCATCCCCGCCCCCCCAATCAAATATTTAAGACTAAGAACTCAGAAGGAGACTGAGGGTATTTTGTTTTTCTTTCTTTTTTTTTTTTTATTTTATTCATTTTAGAGAGAAGACACAGAGAAAGAGAGAGAAAGGGGGGAGGAGCTGGAAGCTCAACTCCCATATGTGCCTTGACCGGACCAGTGCAGGGTTTTGAACTGGCGACCTCAGCGTTCCCAGGTCGACGCTTTATCCACTGCGCCACCACAGGTCAGGCTTGTTTTTCTTTTTTTGATTAGCTGTCTTGATTTGATATTCCTTCCTAACCAATAATGTGTATTATAAAACATACACATTTGAACTATTTTACCAGTTTTTTTTTTCTAAATCATTTTGTGTCTCAAGTAAGAATAACCTATAGGAAAAAACAGGTAAAAATGTAGTCATTAAAATACAATTTGGAAAATGCACAAAAGTAAATACCCAAAATAGTGATTTTAGTTAAAATCATAGCAACTCCTTACCTACAACCAGGCCACACTCAGGACAGATCATATCACCAGCTCTATAATCCTCCACTAAAATCGCATCTGGATGGTTTGGACACGTGACTCTTGGAAGAGCATCCAAACTAAATAAAAAAAGAAATGGCGAAATGGCATTTTTAAATATACTCCCAACCAACATGTAACAAAGCACTCTTCTGGTGGGGAAGGGGGTTTCTGAACACTTTTCCAATATTATATGTTGATAATACATTTAAGCTAAATTATCAAAGTAAACAAACATTTCATTTAAATTATTTTAAATTCTAGGTAGTCATTAACAGGTAGACTTCATTGGAATAATATTTTTGTAAGAATAGTTACAGGTTTGCAGACATGAAAAGCATTAAAAACAAATAGAAAACAAGTGTTTTTTTCTTAACATGTAGGCTACTAAGGTTTTTTAAAATCTTGATTAACATAGAAATTACTAGCTACCATAACAACCTGTGACATTTACAGAAAATCATCCGGTTTATTCCCCCTGCCCTTTATTTCTGTGATCAGAGAATAAATTTTAAGTCTGTGTTTTTTGTTTTTTTTTTAAGTCTGTGTTTTTCTATTTGCTTTATTACTACATTTAGAATAGTACACTGTAACCATTGGGTATATAAATAAGGGTGGTAGTTGTGGCTGTTTTACTTAAAATCTGATAAAATCATTTAGTCCAAAACTAAGTTTGTAAGCAATTAAGAAATGGTTTTAAAAGCTTTTTAATCTATTAGTGATATTGACAGCTTGGTTTGTTTGTTTATTTATTTATTTATTTACAGGGACAGAGAGAGTCAGAGAGAGGGGTAGATAGGGACAGAGAGACAGGAATGGAGAGAGGTGAGAAGCATCAATCATTAGTTTTTCGTTGCCGTTGCAACACCTTAGTTATTCATTGATTGCTTTCTCATATGTGCCCTGACCGCGGCCCTCAGCAGACTGAGCAACCCCTTGCTGGAGCCAGCGACCTTGGGTCCAAGCTGGCGAGCTTTTTTTGCTCAAGCCAGATGGCCCGCACTCAAGCTGGCGAGCTTGGGGTCTCGAACCTGGGTCTTCTGCATCCCAGTCCAACGCTCTATCCACTGCACCACGGGCCTGGTCAGGCGACAGCTTGATTATTTAATTTTGAAAATAAAGAAGTTTGAGGAAGACACATCAGTCTTAAATGACCTGACAGAATCAGTTTTAAAAATCAACAAAGATATTTAACATAGATTCAGTAACTATTTCTGAAGATATGACCTCACAGTCACAAATCTTTGGAATCACTGAAAATCAGTTGTCTTTAAAAGTTCATTTGAGACAGGAAAACCTTATGTCATAAAAAAAAAAGTGCTGAACTAGGTAGGCCCTAGCAATATAGCTCAGTTCATTAGAGTATCATCCTAATACTCCAATGTTGCAGGTTTGATCCTTGATCAGGGCACTTACCAAGTTATCAACTAAAGAATGCATAATAAGTGGAACAAACAAATTAATGTCTCTCGCTCTTCCTCCCCCCTTCTCCCTCTCTAAAATTAATACATTATTTCTTTAAAATGCTGAACTATAGCCTGACCTGTGGTGGCGCAGTGGATAAAGCGTCAACCTGGGAACACTGAGGTCGCCAGTTCAAAACCCTGCACTGGTCTGGTCAAGGCACATATGGGAGTTGAGCTTCCAGCTCCTCCCCCTTTCTCTCTTTCTCTCTCTCTCACTTTGTGTCTCCTCTCTAAAAAATGAATGAAATAAAAAAAATAAAATAAAATGCTGAACTATAATGAAGACACACAAAAAGAACCAATCATGATCCAAATATTTTATATCCAGCAAAGGTGACTTGCAATGAAAAGAACATAAACTATTAACAACATGCAAGAACTCAAGGAATATAATTTCCATGAACCCTTTCCTATGAATTTACTGGAGACTGAGTTCTACACATCCAAAATGGCAGGAAAGATATCAATGTAAAGATTGGTGGTAAGCCAACTCTACATACAGAATTTATAAAAGGCTGTATGCTCTGAATATTCAGATAATATACAACCGTAAAAGAATGAGGAGGGCCTATGTAAAAACTATTAACATTTTAAAGTACTCATGTTAGTAATAGTATAGGTATTATTATCCTGAGACTATTTTCTGCATTATGGAGAATGAAGCATATGTTTAATTATGAAAAAAAAGTAAAAGGTTATGATATGGACATTACAAATACACATCTAAAAGATAACATTACCCATGTAAATAGGTACTGGTGGTTTTGGATAAAGTTTCTAATGGTAAAACAATTCAGAATTTTAACTCTCAACATAGAAGGCAATTCCCACTGGAACACTAATTAATTTATATAATCAAGACAACCAGAAC
This sequence comes from Rhynchonycteris naso, assembly GCA_037038555.1. Classification (NCBI taxonomy): domain Eukaryota; kingdom Metazoa; phylum Chordata; class Mammalia; order Chiroptera; family Emballonuridae; genus Rhynchonycteris; species Rhynchonycteris naso. Next base: position 159,038,071 of record CM072997.1, on the reverse strand, counting down.
GTGTTGATTTTTTTTCATTGAAAAAATGGGTGGATGGGTTTACTTTATATTCACATTTATTCCATAAATCCCTATAGAAAAACATTTTAATAAATTATGACAAATAAAATATTTTATAAGTAAAAATTATAAAAAACTGTGTTGAAATAAAAAGAATGTTAGCAGAGTAACAGTAATTAAAAATGCTTGCAGCTATGCAGCACACGGCACACAGAGAAAAGAATGGATGTATTTTGTACTCTTAGAAGAGAGACAGAATATCATGTAGTGTATGTGTGTGTATACATATATATAGATATATATACAAATGATATGGAAATATCACAAAGATATGCTAAATGAAAAACATAGGAATTTTATACAAAACTGGAATAAGTATGGGCTAATTATATGTAATAACACGAATGAATATCAAAATGCTAATAGAAACTAGACAGATAAACACATATGTCATTTATATAAATCTTAAAGCAGGCGAAACAAATGAATGTTGTTAGAAATCTGAATGTAGTAATGCCCAAGGGCACAAAGGAGGCTTCCAGGGTGCAAGCGTTATCTGATTTCTTGACCCAGGTAGTAAGTAGCTCTGTGTATATGTTCAGTTTATAATTGAGCTGTGCACTTAAAATGTGTGTACTAACTTCATAGAAAAAGTAAAAAGCAAGGCACAGTGGCTACCTTTTGGGGGTTAGAGGGGAAGGAGAAGAGTAAACAGAGCTCTATGCATGTTTGCTAAAGCACACTCACTGGGAGAACATCAAGAAATTGGTTACAATGTCTGCTCTGGGGGAGAGTTAGATGGCTGGAAGCTAGGAAAGAAGGCAAACTGCTTTTTCACTTTTCTATTTGTTTTTCTACAATGTGTATGCTACCTATCTAAAATAAAATAAAATTTGCTAGTCAACTTTTAATCAAATTACCCACAAGAGCAATACAAAAGAGGAACCACCCTGGCTGGCTGGCTGGCTGAGCAGTAGAGCATCGGCCCGGCGTTTGTAAGTCCCGGGTTCGATTCCTAGAGCCAGGGTACAGAGGAGAAGCACCCATCCGCTTCTCCAAGCATCTGCTTCTCCAAGGCTCCATTGGAGCAAAGTTGGCCTGGGCGCTGAGGACCGCTCCATGGCCTCCGCCTCAGGCTCTAGAACAGTAACGGATCAACACCCCAGATGGGCAGAGCATCGCCCCCTGGTGGGCATGCTGGGTGGATCCCCATCGGGCGCATGCGGGAGTCTGTCAGTCTACCTCTTGCTTCTCACTTAGGAAAAATACAAAAAACAACAACAAAAACAAACCAAAAATAGTGGGGATGTAGAAGGGGCAAAAATAAGGAGGAAATGTAGTAAACAATCACCCCTAACTTGAAAACAATCGAGACTACCTACGGAACCAGATAATCCCAATCTAATTTTACAGCTATTATTTATTGAGTGCCTTCAATGGGTCTAATGCTATACATACATTATTAATATTCAAAGCAACTCTGCAAGATAGGCATTATGTCCACTTTTAAGATTATGCTCAGATAATGATTTGCCTGAAATCAAAAAGTGGTACAGCTTAAAGTTGAACTCAGAACATTTGTGAACGCCAGCCAGTTTCATAGCCTAGTAATTGTACGTCTTCCTCAAAGAAAAAAAAATAGCTAAAGGTAGGAGCACTAACGTTTATCTTTGCTCTCACTGACAGAAAAACCCAAGAGCTGAACAACTGCAATAACACAAAGAGCTGGATATGTCTAGAAAAAAATTAGTTCATTTTTTTAAACAAATAAAGACAATAAAGGCACACAAACTAAAGTGTACTTCTGGGGTAAAGAGTTTATCAAGTGAATTTACTATACTTACACTGTAACATTTCTTACAAATACAACTTCCTGTTCTCTTATATGCAAAAGCTGTGCCCAATTATGCCCACATTCACCTTTCAAACCTACTGTCATGAGAGACTGTAAGTTGTATTCAGGTGTCTTTGGGAAGCTAAAGCTTTCCATTTACCTACAAGGAAGCCTTACCTGACATAGCCACGCCCAGAGACAATAATTGAGCACTCAATCATAGAATCAGAATCAGTAAACAAGAGCGTCATTGGCTTTAATAGTGATTTCCAAACAGGCCATCAGCTAAAGCTGCCTCACTGCTCCCCTTTTTAAAAAGCACAGTAACATAAAACAGCAAGTCTGGACTTCTCCAGCTTACTATTTGTGATAATGGTTTTCATTGAGAACTCAATTCCAGATCATAACAAGTTTAAAAATTTATCCCAGAGTTGCCTCGCAGAAGCTGTAACTTATAATGTACTGATACTCTTAATATATTATGAGTTAACTAGAGGCCAACTGTGTGATAACAAGAAATAGATACAAGAGTCTCTGCAATATGTTCTAACACTAATCTTGGAAAAGCCAACACTGGCATGACTCCATGACTCAGTTTACACCCAGGCAAAAATACGAATATCTACCTCATAGTGGTAATAAGATATTATTAGGGTCTGTAAGCAATTTTCAAGTCACAACATTAAACGCTGTCGCTACAGGGACTATATGCATTGCCTGTAGATGTCAATACAGTACATTGCATTTAAAAAATAAATTACAGTGACTTCCCAGCACATGTAATTTTCTGCAAGATTTTTTTTCCTCCCCAGGAAAAGGCCGACGACGTTTATAAAGAAATTTCTTATTAGGGAACTTCGGAAATGCCTAAACTTCCACTACAGAAGGCCTTTGGGATGGTGATCAGTCTCCATCAGGCTTACTGAGGCTGACATGCTTAACTTTCTAGCTGCCAGCTTGAGGGGGACTTGGAACTAACCCGTTCCCGCTCTTGGAAAAGGAGGACTCACGGTCCCTTGGGCTGACTGAGCTGCAGATGAAAGAACAAGCGTAGAAACGAGTTAACAAGAAAAACGACGGTTGAGATATATGCAAGACAAGGAGCCAGGGGTTGGGGACACAGGGGTCCCCACAGGGTTGTGCCTGGGTGAGATGGCGATCTAAGAACCTGGAGCGGTAACCCCACCGGTACGGTGCCCTCCGCGATACCCCCTGACAGCCCTGCCGTTCGGAAGTGCCTTTGTCAGGGCCGGCCGGCCAGTCCGGCCGCCTCTGCCTGGATCTCTGGGGCGTTCTGCCCGACGCGACGCCCGGTGGCCGCCTGGCACTCCCCGTCCGCCCCTCAGCGAGCAGGGATCGCCGGACATACTAACCGGCTGGTAGACGCCATCTTCACGGCCACCCGGGTTCCAGTTGGAAACAACAAAAACAAGACACTGAGAGAGAGAGAGAGAAAGAGAGAGCAGGAAGACACTGACGCGACAAGACGCGTTGAGCACTGCTTTTATAGGCAAGTCACCTACACAGTCGTAATAGGACGCGGCTACGGGTCGGGAAAGAGGCCAAGAAATGTGAGATCCGGTATGCCACGTGCTTTGCGTTTTCTTATTTTCCTTTTCCGCTTCTATAATTTGCTGTGTTTCTGGATAGATAGGCGACACTACCGAAGCAATCTTTCAAAGGAACCTTGCAAACAGGTTACCCCAGAGATACCCTAACTGGACTGGGTTCAAACACAAAGGCCACCCGGGCTTGGCAGGAAGTACAGCCCACATCCCCGAGGCTACCCCTCCCCCACCCGGAAGTCAGGTACTCCGGTTGGACAGCAATTCTTTCTTGCCCGGAGGTTCCAGTAAGGAATTTGGAATGAAAAGAGACATTAATTTAGCTCAGCGAGAACAGATGCATACAGGCTCTGTCATCAGCTAGCGTTTCTTCTTAGGCACGTTCCTCTACTTTCGGTGTAAGGGGTCGCATTATCTGCCTTTCCGAATTGGCAGGAGGTGAAACAAAACCTTGAAAGCACTGCAACTCGGTGAAGCAGAGACGTGAGGCCCTGCCCTCATTGTTTTTCCCCCATGGCCTTTGCAAATGTGGCCGATAGCTGAAGTATAGAGAACGTTTAGATACTACAAAAGGTCGCTAGATTTATTAGCCAAAGTAACGTCACAATAGTAATAGGAATAATAGTAAAAATAACACAACCACCACTTGGCTGAAAGCCAACCACCCGTGACCCTGTGGGGATCCAAGGAAAAATGGTGCTCCCGTGTTCTATGGGGATGGGGACTTAGAATATAGTGATTGCTTTGTTCATCTGAGCATGGACTTAAAATGCCACTGAGCACTTGAATGCTACTGATTGTTTTCTTAAAAGGTGGGAAAGACTCCCTTGGAAAGAAGGGGTGTAAGAGACAGGAGTTAGGAACTGCTATCAGGATGGTGATGATTAGGAGGTTTTTCTTTTTTCAGTCTTCCAATCTGTAGTTTCAAAACTTGACTACTATTGTGGGGGGTGGTGGTGGTGTGGGGGTTCTCTCTTAATATTTGGTAAAGCTTCAAAAATGCCAATTCATTTTACCTAAGCCCAGTGAAACTGTGGACAGGATCGGGTGCTCTGCCACAATCAGGGAAGAAGTTGTTATATGGTATAACACCTTGATTTGGGAGAAGAGGGAGAGGAGAAGGAGGGCAACTGGGCACCTCTTGCGGGTCAAGAACAAGGACCTACCAACTGAATGGACTCATGGCAGCCATTCAGTAATGTTCTTGGAAGGAAGAAACCTTTAGAGAAATTTAAACCCCAGAGGAAGGAAGCTGAGCAACCGGTTAACTTACTCCTGCCCCACCTGGAGAGTCATATCTGTCATAACCTAGTTAGGATTTCTATTATACTAAAATGAAAGCAACATAGGTAGACCATTTCTTTTCCTTTGTTAGTACAGCATTGGCAATTTATAAAGCATTTTCATCAACATCCCATTTAGTCTTTATAGCTGATTGAGATTAAAATACACACATAACTGGGGTTTTACCACCTAGGAATCAATGACCCAGACTAGCATTTACCAAAACATCTAGTCTGTTAGTATCATCATTTTTATTTAATTATGTGGATTAATTAATTAAAACAATTTATTTAAATCAGTTATTTAAATTAACTCATCTGTTTAACTTGAAATTTTATTTCATTTTACTATTTTATTTTTATATTTACTTTTTAAATTACCATTCATTAAATAATAAATTTAATATTTTTCTGTATAAGTTTCAGATGTAAAAATTAAAAAGTTTATATGCCTGCTGTGAAATAACAATTTGCTGTACTGAACTTCTTCTAAACTATAAAATGCTTTACATCCCTAATAAGTTATTTTTTTTAAGTTTATGACCCACCTAGCCATATCCTTCTAAAAATATTATTGAGATATAATTATATACCATAGAATTTACCTGTTCAGAATTCACTGATTTTTAGTAGTTTTACCAACTTGTGCAACCATCCCCACGATCCAGTTTTAACATATTTCCATTATCTCAGTAAGGTCAGTCATGCCATGCACAGTGAATGCCAATTCCACTTCCAGTCTCAGGCATCACTTACTTACCTACTATTAGTCTCTGAATTTGCCTTTTTTGGACCTTCCATGTAAATGGAATCATATGATATATTGTGTTTTGTGTCTGGCTTCTAACACTTGGCATATATGGTAGAAGTTCATTAGATTTATCTTGTGGCCTCATTTTTAGAAACATTTGATACATAAGCGTCTGTTGTAAAAGTGTTTGATATTATTGGAAAAATGACAATTTCATAACCTAGGAAAGGCTTGAAAAATATTTGTTTGGAACTTATACGGCATATTCTGCTGGACCAGGAAAAATAAAGGGTTCAATGAAATGTATGACAAGGTCTGATTTGGACTCTTGGAAACGGGATGAAATGTCTAAAATATTAGACAAGCCTCATAAGCCTGGTGACTAAGGAGCCATATGTATTATTCTAGAAATGTTAAGGTTTTAATTTTTTTTCAGTATTTTAAATCATGTATGAAGTTTAAACACACTAAACATTAGAGAGAGTAATATAGTAAATCCTCATGTATCTATCATCCTAATTAAACAATATCAAGATTTTGACACATTTGTGTCATGTGTCCTTTATGTCTTATCTTCTTTTACTAATGATTTTTCTTTTTTAATTTTTTTTTAATTTTTATTTTATTCATTTTAGAGAGGAGACACAGAGTGAGAGAGAGAGAGAGAAAGAGAGAAGGGGGGAGGAGCTGGAAGCATCAACTCCCATATGTGCCTTGACCAGACCAGTGCAGGGTTTTGAACTGGCGACCTCATTGTTCCCAGGTCGACGCTTTATCCACTGCGCCACCACAGGTCAGGCTCTTTTTTAATTTTTTAAAAAAGGTTTTATTTATTGATTTTACAAAGAGAAGGGAGAGAGGGACAGGGAACAAGAAGTACCAACTCCTGATTGCTTTACTTTAGTTGTTTATTGATTGATTGCTTTTCATATGTGCCTTGACCGGGTAAGCCCAGAGTTTTGAACCAGCAACCTCAGCATTCCAGGCTGACACTCTGCCCGCTGTGCCACCACAAGCCAGCCTAGCTAAACTATTTAAAAAGCAAATCCCACATATCATCTTGACCCATACATACTTCAGTATGCATTTCTTTAAAAATATAGACTTTTAAACCTTTTTAAATATAGCATTATAATACATAATACATTACCAACAATATCTTTATACACTAAGTTTTCAGTTGGTGATTATCCTGGGTCTGCTTCATGTTGTTTGGCTTCATCAGGCAGCAGAGTAAGACCCTGTTGACAGTGGCAAAGAGCTACAAAGGAGAAAGAGAAGGCCCTACGTAGATCTGCAAAAAACTAATTGAGTTCTTGAAAGTACGTACACCTAAGCTCCATGTGCATTAGGTCACTTGCCAGGCACCTCACATTCATTATCTTTTTTTTTCTTTTTTTTTTTTTTACAGGGACAGAGAGAGGGATAGATAGGGACAGACAGACAGAAACAGAGAGAGGTGAGAAGCATCAATCATTAGTCTTTCGTTGCCGTTGCTACACCACAGTTGTTCATTGATTGCTTTCTCACACGTGCCCTGACCGCGGGCCTTCAGCAGACCAAGCAACCCCTTGCTGGAGCCAGCAACCTTGGGTCCAAGCCGGTGAGCTTTTTTGCTCAAGCCAGATGGGCCTGCACTCAAGACCTTGGGGTCTCGAACCTGGGTCTTCCACATCCCAGTCCGACGCTCTATCCACTGCGCCACCACCTGGTCAGGCCATTATCTTATCTAATTATTAATTATCTTGTCAGGCAAGTACTACTTCTCCCACTAAAGGTTTAGGGAGGCTGAATTGGTAAATTGCCTAGGCTCTCACAGTAAGTTAGAGGTGGCGGTAGACTTCAAAGCTAAGAATGAATGACATTCTAAACGTTCCCACCTCTATGCTTGCCTACTATGTAACTTATAGTAAGACTATATTTTTAGGCCCAAATTACTGTTCCCTGAGAAATACAGATTATATTTGTAGATGCATTCACTAGAATTTTCATTCTAATAACAGCTATAAAACTTTATTAAGCCTGACCTGTGGTGGTGCAGTGGATAAAGCGTTGACCTGGGAACAATGAGGTCGCCAGTTCAAAACCCTGCACTGGTCTGGTCAAGGCACATATGGGAGTTGATGCTTCCAGCTCCTCCTCCCTTTCTCTCTCTCTCTCTCTCTCTCTCTCTCTGTGTCTCCTTTCTAAAATGAATTAAAAAAAACTTTATTAAATTCAGGTATAAGTAGTTGTAAAATTAATCATGATAACTATAGTAGCAAACACTCATATAGTACTTACTATGTGTCAGATATTATTTAAAGACTTTGTATAAATCAGTTTAATCTTTCCAACAGCTCTATGAGTTGGACACAACTATTTCCCCCATTTTATGGATGGAAACACTGAGGTACAGAATGGTCCAGTAACTACCCTGAAGTTATACATCTCACTTCTAGTAAATGACAGACCAGGGATATGAACCCTGGCAATTTAGCCCCAGTGTCAATGAAGTATGCCTCCTGATAGAACCTCAATATACAGAAATGAAGATTTACAGATTTTAAGACCAGGGAATGAATTAAACAAACAATGTGCCTGCAACACTCATGTGGACTTCATTTTATGGGGCGGCTGTGCTCTAAAATACTCTAGTCAGCTGTCCACATAAGGACACTTGTGTTTGTCAGATTGTGTGTCACCTAAACTGAAAGGTGCCAGACTCATATCCCATTGTTTAATGTACTTGCAAATAGGATCCTCAATTTAACTTTTTCACTTATTTGTTAATTTATTTTAAATATTTGATTCTTTGATATTGGTGGCTTTGTCCCCCACTTGAAAATATATCATTTTTCACTGAGAAAAGCCAAAAACTTCTCTAAAGGGCTAGGAAGTGGAATATAAACTTAAAACATTAATAATCTATAAATAGAAAATATTAACTGTCAGTTATCTTCTAACAGAATCAGGGAGGAATACTGATAAAAATTAATTTACTTTAAATGGAATGTCAGCAAGCAGTTGTTTTAAACTTCTAAATCACTATGAAAAAAAAAAAACAAAACCTGACCAGGTGGTGGCACAATGAATTGAGCGTTGGCCTGGGATACTAAGGATTCAGGTTCAAAACCCGAGGTTGCCAGCTTGAGCGCGGGGTCGCTGGCTTGACTATAGGACCAGAAACATGATTCCATGGTTGTTGGCTTGAGCCCAAAGGTTGCTGGCTTGAGCAAGGGGTCACTGGCTCAGCTGGAGCCTCCCATTCAAGGCACATATGAGAAAGCAATCAATGAACAACTAAGTGCTGCAATGAAGAGTTGATGTTTCTCATCTCTCTTTCTTCCTGTCTGTCTGTCCCTCTGTCTCTCTGTCTTTCTGTCGCTCTCTCAAAATTAATAAATAAAAAATGTCTAAAGGGTTTACATTAATAGCTTGTGACTTTTTTTTAATAGCTTGGACCTTTTTTTTGTGGCAGAGAGAGAGAGAGAGAGAGAGAGAGAAACAGATAGGGACAGACAGACAGGAAGGGAGGGAGATGAGAAACATCAATTCTTCATTGCAGTTCCTTAGTTGTTCATTGATTGATTTCTCATATGTGCCTTGATGGTGGGGGTGGGGGGCTACAGCAGACTGAGTGACCCCTTGCTCAAGCTAGTGACCTTGGTCTCAAGCTGGTGACTCTTGCTCAAAGCAGATGAGCCCACGCTCAAGCTGGCCACCTCGGAGTCTTGAACCTGGGTCCTCCACATCCCAATTCGATGCTCTATCCACTGCGCCACTGCCTGGTCAGATGTGACTTTTTTAATTAATATTTTTTTCCAAGCCTGACTAGGCAGTGGCACAGTGAATAAAGCATCGGACTGGGACTCAGAAGACCCAGGTTCGAAACACTGAGGTCACTGGCTTGAGTGCGGGCTCATCCGGTTTGAGCACGGGCTCACCGGCTTGAGCGCAGTGTCACTGGCTTGAGCGTGGGATCATAGACATGACCCCATGGATGCTGGCTTGAGCCCAAAGGTTGCTGGCTTGAGCCCAAGATCGCTGGCTTGAGCAAGGGGTCACTCACTCTGCTGTATAGCCCCCGGTTAAGGCACATATGAGAAAGCAATCAATGAACAACTAAGGAGCTGCAACAAAGAATTAATGCTTCTCATCTCTCTTCCTTCCTACCTATCTGTCCCTATCTGTCCCTCACTTTGACTCTCTCTCTGTCTCTGTCAAAAAAAAAAAAAAAAAAAAGGAAAAAAAAGAATAAACATTTTTTTCCCAAAACGGTATCATTTGGCATTAAGTATGTGACTTCAAAAGTTAAACTGCATTATTTAGTGTTGTTTAATTTTATGTCTTAAAACTAATAATTTTCCCAAAATAAAAACTTTCTCATTCTATAATAAAGAATCGGGAAAATGATATATGAGACTATAATTTCCTTAAAATGTTTTTAAGTATGCTTACTTTAGTGTATTTAATTATAAATTTAATATGATTTGCTTTTGAAGTCTATTAATGGTTTTCAAGTGCCCTGATGAACTACTGAGGGAAAATGAGAACATGAAACATGCTCATATTTACGTAACCTCTAACTTGACACTTCCTTTTTTTTTTTTTTTTTTAAATTCATTTTTAGAAAGGAGACAGAGAGAGAGAGAGAGAGAGAGAGAGAAAGGGGGGAGGAGCTGGAAGCATCAACTCCCATATGTGCCTTGACCAGACCGGTGCAGGGTTTTGAACTGGCGACCTCAGTGTTCCCAGGTCGACGTTTTATCCACTGCGCCACCACAGGTCAGGCTCTTTTTTTTTTTTAAAGATACTTTTTTAAAAAATTTCTTTTTATTTTATTCATTTTAGAGAGGAGACACAGAGTGAGAGAAAGAGAGAAAGGGGGGAGGAGCTGGAAGCATCAACTCCCATATGTGCCTTGACCAGACCAGTGCAGGGTTTTGAACTGGTGACCTCAGTGTTCCCAGGGCGACGCTTTATCCACTGCGCCACCACAGGTCAGGCGACACTTTCTTAAAAACTGAATTTTTAACATTAGATGTTTATTATTTTTATTAAAATCACATGCTAAAAACCTTATTGTATAAAATAAGTACCTACTTTAAAATAATTTTATATAATTTGAATGTTACTCTAAAACTATTCATTATAAAGTATGGCCATGTGATGAAGACATTAAATTGGCTTCTCTCAATGCTCACATTATTATAAATTGATACAAATCTTTAGAAAATAATCTGGCCATACTCCAAGAATGATTTAGATGTTAAAGCCTCTCGAGTGAGTAAACCCCTTCTGAAAACCGGAGTAAGGAAATGATCTAGAATATGGGATACTATGTTCATGATGATGTCCATTGCAATGTTATTTATAAAAATATGAAATTAGAAACATAAAATGCTAAAAATAGAAAAATTGTAACTTTGGTTGTAATGTTTTTTTGTTGTTGTTTTTAGCAAGAGAGAAAGAGACAGAGAGAGAAGGACAGACAGGGACATGCAGGCAGGAAGGGAGAGATAAAAATCATCAGCTGATAGTTGCAGTACGTTAGTTGTTCATTGATTGCTTTCTCATATGTGCCTTGACAGGAGTGGGGGGGCTCCAGCTGGGCAAGTGACCCCTAGCTCAAGTCAGTGACCTTAGGTTCAAGCCAGCAACCTTTGGGCTCAAGTCAGCAACCTTTGGGCTTAAGCCAGAGACCATAAGGTCATGTCCATGATCCCATACTTAAACTGGTGACCCCACACTCAAGTTGGAATAGCCTCTGCTCAAGTCAGCAACCTCGGGGTTTTGAACCTGGGTCCTCAGTGTCCTAGGCCAATGCTCTATCCACTGCACCATTGTCTGGTTAGGCTTAGTTATAATGTTTTATGACAGGAAGCAACCTATACCTTTGAAATAGGAGAATGATATAAAAAAAGTTCCTAAAATCTTAGTGCAATTTAGGTGTTGAAATCAATCCATGCACCCAGGACCTTTACCAGGGTGGATTCTGTTACTGCAGGTACTTGGTAGTAAATTGTGAACTCGGGACTAAAGCAGCCTCTTTTTCTTTGGATGATTGTGACTAAATGTTTGCACATGAAAGATAATAAATGTTCATTTGTATGAGTTGTTGGTAGGTTGAATGAAAGACTATGTTTAATAATATCATTATCAGACTGTTCTTCACAATAATGAAATTAAATTAGTGGGTTTACCAAGAGAGTTTTCCTATTATAGTTAGCTTTTCCTTCTTTTCCGCCCCTGCTATCTCTCTTCTACAAAATTGTCAATTATACCGGCTCATTCTATTTTCTGACCTTTCATAGCGATGGTTTTGCTCTTTCACTTAATAAGATAGATGGACCCTGCCCCACACTTTTGTGAAGTGAAAACATTGCCATTCACCATATGCCTACTGATCTTAGCCAATGTGGGTAGTTTCTGCACAATGATTCACATTCAGACATCATTAAGAGTCCACGCTATCTTCATTGGTATTATTATTAGGTAAGTAGTAACAATGGTCTTACTGCTAAACCGAGTGTCTTAGTAAGTGCTTTAAAGTAACAGTAAGATAAGCAAGTCCCCAAAATAACTTGATACAAATGGTATTTAGTACACTATTAATTATGTAGAATACCTTTATTGGGGTGTTTTTTTCTTAAATTTTTATCATTATTTATTTATTCATTTTAGAAAAAGAGAGAGAGAGAGAGAGAAAAGGGGGGGGGAGGAGCAGAAGCAGGAAGCATCAACTCCCATATGTGCGTTGACCAGTCAAGCCCAGGGTTTTGAACCAGTGACCTCAGCATTCTAGGTTGATGCTTTATCCACTGTGCCACCACACGTCAGGCTGGGGTGGTTTTTTCAAGTTAAAAAAACAACAACAAATGTTAACTTGAATGTAGCTTTTCTATTAAAGTCACCAAAACCACAATGTGTAGCCATTATCTACTGATTTTAGTAATTTTATTCTATGGCATTTGGATCAAGAAACAGTATAAAAGCTGCATAAGAGTCCATAACACTTTTTGAATTGATCTGTTCTAAACCACTCAAGCTAATTTTGTAGCACTTTCATCAAATGCTCTCTCCTAACATGTCTATGAATTATCATCTTTACTCTTTCAATTATGTTTGACTTTTAAACTCTACCTGTAGTCCTACAATTTTGTCTATTTTGCAAATGAAGAATTGGTTATATGTTCTACCGGAGTTTTTTTTCTGTTATGTGGAAGATAATGTGAAATTAGAAAAAGTTGAAAGCCTTTCCTTTAAGATCAAGACAAGAATGTTCATCCTTGCAATTTGTATTCAGCATAATATTGGAAGTCCTAGCTAGAGGAATTAGGCAAGAAAAAGAAATAAAAGGTATCCAAATTAAAGAGGAAGAAATAAAACTGTCACTATATGCAGATGACCTGATATTATATATAAAAACCCTAAAGATACCCAAAACACTGTTAGGACTAATAAATTCGGTAAACTTGAAACTATCAGAAAGACAAATAAAGAAACAATTCCATTTATAATTGCATAATAAAACTAGCAATAAATTTAACCAAGAATGTAAAAGACCTGTATATGGAAACTATAAGACATCATGAAAGAAACTAAAGAAGATACAAATAAATAGATATTCTGTACTCATGGATTGAAAAAGTCAGTATTGTTAAAATGTCTATACTATCCAAAGCAATCTACAGAATAAATGTGATCTGTATCATAATTCCAGTGGCATTTATCAAAGACATAGAACAAATAATCCTTAAATTTTTATGGAGCAACAACAACAACAACAAAAAGCTTGAATTGCCAAATCAATCTTGAGAAAGAAGAACAAAGCTGGAAGGATCATGTGCCATGATTTCAAACTACATTATAAAGCTATAATAATTAAAACAGTATATAGTACTGGAGTGAAAACAGACACATAGATTAACATAACAGAATAGAAAGCTTGAAAATAAAACCACAAATATGTAGTTAATTAATTTGTGACAAAGGAGCCAAGAATATACAATGGAAAGGAAGATAGTTTTTTAAAATAAATGGTTCTGGGAAAACTGGATGGCCACATGCAAAGGAATAAAACTGAGTGATAATCTTACACCATACACAAAAATGTACTCAAAATGGATTAAAGACTTGAATGTAAGACCAGAAACCGTAAAACTCCTAGAAGAAAACAGGTAATAAGCTTTTTGACCTAGATATTGGTGATGATTTTTTAAATCTGATGTCAAAAGCAAAAGCACAAATAAATAAGCAGGACTACACCATACTAGAACCTTCTGTACAGCAAAAGAAACCATCAACAAAATGAATAGGCAACCTACAAAATGGGAGAAAAAATTTGAAAATTATATACCTGATAAGGGGCTATATCCAAAATATATAAAGAACTCCTACACCTCACCAGAAAAATCCTAAACAATTTGATTACAAATGGGCAGAAGATCTGAATAGATATTTTTTCAAAGAAGACATACAAATGGCTTAACAGGTACATGAATAGATGCTCAACATCATTAGTCATCAGGCATATGCAAATCAAAACAACATTGAGTTACCACCTCACATCTGTTAGAATGGCTGTTGATTGAACAGACAAGAAATAAATAACAAGTGTGGAAACCTTTGCACTATTGGTGGGATTGTAAATTGGTGCTGCCACTATGGAAAAACAGTATGGAGGTTTCTTAAAAAACTAAAAATGGAATTAACATATGGTTCAGCGATTGCACTTTTGGATATTTATCCTAAGAAAATAAAAACACTAACTTGAAAAGATATGTACCCCTACGTTCATTGCAGCATTATTTACAACACCCAAGACATGGAAACAATTTATATGTCCACTGATGGATGACTGGATAAAAACATGTGGTATGTATATACAATAGAGTATTAGCCATAAAAAAAAGAAATCTTGCCATTTGCAACATCATGGATGGACCTCAAGGCATTATGAAATAAGTCAGACAAAGACAAATACCATACGATCTCTTATATAAAGAATGTTTAAACACACACACACAACCAAAAAACACCTGCAAGCTATAAATACAGGGAACAGACTGGTGGTTGTCACAGGTGAGGGTTGTGAGTGGGGGCAATGGGTGAAGGGGGTCAATAGGTAAAAAGAAAATGAGAAAATAAAGAGTCCCCACAAACCTAAGGCCAATAGTTTGATTTTACAATAAAGATCCTGAGAATTTCCCACTAAACTAATAGGTCACAAATTTCTACATCTAAAATAATTAGTCTTGCCCCTGGCCAGTTGGCTCAGTGGTAGAGTGTTGGCCTGGTGTGTGGAAGTCCCAGGTTCAATTCCTGGCCAGGGCACACTGGAGAAGCACCCATCTGCTTCCCTACCCTTCCCCTTCTCCTTTCTCACTGTCTCTCTCTTCCCCTCCCACAGCCAAGGTTCCATTGGAGCAAAGTTGGCCTGTGCACTGAGGATGGCTCCATGGCCTCTGCCTCAGGCACTAGAATGGCCCAGTTGCAGTGGAGCAATGCCTCAGAGGGGCAGAGCATCGCCCCCTAGTGGGCATGCCGGGTGGGTGTATGTGGGAGTCTCTCTGCCTCCCTGCTTCTCACTTCAGAAAAATACAAAAAGAAAGAAAGGAAGGAAGGAGGAAGGAAGGAAGGAAGGAAGGAAGGAAGGAAGGAAGGAAGGAAGGAAGGAGGGAGAAAGGAGGGAAGGAAGAAGGAAGAGAAAGAAAGAAAAGAAAGAAAGAAAGAAAGAAAGAAAGAAAGAAAGAAAGAGAAAGAAAGAAAGAGAAATAACTAGACTTGTTTGATTCTTTCAAACTATCATAAAAGCGTTCCATGGTAATATGATTTGAGCTACACTTCAAGTTAATGAGAATTTAGTTATGGCTTACTTTCAAACAGTAAATTACACTCTGATAGATCATAACTTTGAATCCTTTTGTTTGGAATTCAAAAGTATTTGAATCTGTTAATATTCCATTTAATTGATTATGAAATAAGGAGAAATTACGTGACAAAATCATTTATTGAGTGCTGCAGACAAATATTCCCATTTCCTGAACAAAATGTCATGCCTAAAAACAGCACTGGGCTGTCAATGTTCTATCTCCCTGTATCACTGGAGGTATTCAGTTCCTCCCACTTTTCATCTCAGTATCTTGGCCAAAAGATGACCCTATTTAAAGCTCAGGTGACACTGTCATGTTGCAATTGTATAAACACAGGGTCTGCCACTCTGAATTTGTGTGGGTTTTTCTTTCCTTTTTTCTTTATCTTTTTAAATTAGGAGAGGAAATAGACTCCTGCACATACCCCAACTGGCATTCCCCTAGCAACTGCCATCTGAGGTAGATGCTCGAATCAGCTGAGCTATTCTCACCGCCTGAGACCAACACTCAAACCAATTGAGCTACTGGCTGTGAGAGAAGAGAGAGAGAAGGGGGAGATGAAAGAAAATAGAAGCAGATGGTTACTTCTCATATTTGTCCTGCCCAGAGATTGAACTCAAGACATCTGCATGCTGGGCCGGTGCTCTATCCACTGACCCAACCGGTCAGGGCCTTGAATTTATGTATTAAGCAAAGTTTTTATTTGGGGAAATTGAAATTATTTAAAATATTGAGGACAAGAAAAACTATATTAATTTTTAAAATTGATTTCAGAGAGAGGAGAGAGAGAAAGGGGGGGAAGGAGCAGGAAGCATCAACTAGTAGTAAGTAGTTGCTTCTCCTATGTGCCTTGTCCTGGATTTTGAACTTGTGACCTCAGTGTTCCAGGTTGATGGTTTATCCACTGTGTTGGCACAGGTTAGGGTGTATTAATATTTTTAATGGCACAATATATAATTTGCATAACTCAAATTAATATGGATGTATATATATTTTACCTGTATATATTAATTTATTGATGTATTTTTACTTAATTTGCACAAACAGATCATATTCAATAGTCTATTAGTTTTTTTCAAGTAAGAGATAGGTTGCATTCTTTGACTAGATACTTCACAACATCAGTAACTGAGAAATTATGTTTGCAGCTTTTGATATTATAAACAATGTTACCATGAACTTTCATATTTGTCGATGAATATTTGCATGTTCAAAGGGTAAATACACAGCAATAGACTCAGGGCATTGAAGTGTATACTCATATAACATTTTGGTAAATATTGTAAAATTGCCTCTCAGAATTATTGTATTTGGAAAGCAGAGGTGGAGGCACCCTCTCAAAATCATTGTAGACTGAGAGCTAAACCCTGATTATAAATATTTTCCAGGCAAAAGGGAGATGGGTCTAATTCCAGACATGATGCATTCCAGTATTATGCATTACAGGGTTTAAAGGCACTTGCAGACCACTACTCTATTGAACTCAAGTGTCTTGAAGCCAAGAATTAAGTGTAACTTTGAGTCCTGTATCATGGGATTGGGCTTCAGGGGTCAAAGGAGAGTCCCATATGATTGGTTAGCTGAAGCTCTCAGCACAGGTAATTCAGGAGCCTGACTAAAGTGACCCTGGCACATGCCAATCACATCTGCAGGGTTTTTTTTTTAAATGTTTGTTTATTGGTTTTAGTGAGAAAGGAAGAGAAAAAGTGAGTGAGTGAGAGAGAGAGAGAAAGGAACATCGATCTGTTCCTCTATGTGTCCTAACTGGGGATTGAACCAGTAACTTCTGTGTGTGTGTGTGTGTGTGTGAGTGAGAGAGAGAGAGAGAGAGAAAGGAACATCGATCTGTTCCTGTATGTGCCCTAACTGGGGATTGAACCAGCAACTTCTGTGCTTTGGGATGATGCTCTAACCAACTGAGCTATCTGGCCAGGGCACATCTGCAGTTTTTTTTAAAAAATTTATTTTATTTTTATTTTATTCATTTTAGAGAGGAGACACAGAGTGAGAGAGAGAGAGAGAGAGAGAGAGAGAGAGAGAGAGAGAAAGAGAGAAAGGGGGGAGGAGCTGGAAGCATCAACTCCTATATGTGCCTTGACCAAACCAGTGCAGGGTTTTGAACTGGCGACCTCAGTGTTCCCAGGTCGACGCTTTATCCACTGTGCCACCACAGGTCAGGCCACATCTGCAGTTTTAAGAACAAACTTTTAAACTTCAGGAAATCATTAATAAGTGAAAATCATGGACCAAAGAAAGACTGGAGGTAAAAAAGAAAACAATAAAAAACGACTACAATGGTGGCCCTGGCTGGGTTGCTCAGTGGATAGAGTGTTGTCCCTCATGCTGAGGTTGCGAGTTTGATCCCTGGTCAGGGCACATATGAGAAGCAAGCAATAAGTGCACAACTAAATAGAATAAGTGGAACAACGAGTTGATGCCCTTCTCTCCCTTTTTCTCTCAAATCAATGGGGAAAAATGGTATTTTGTGGGCCACATTTAATTTGCAAAAATTTATTTATTCAACAAATGTTTGTTGACTGCCCACTGTAGACTCTGCATTAGTTGCTTGGGATACAACAGCAAACAGAACATTAAAGCTCCCTGGCTTCACGTACCTTATACTAGGAGGGCATATAGATGGATCAATTAAATGAGGAAACCGATTGTAAGTTCAATGGTGGAAAGTGCTAAGAAGGATAATAAGGCAGGCAAGGGTATGGGGAGAGGCAGGATTTACAATTGTAAATGGGAGGTCCAATAAATTCTCCTGATGTGCCTGCCATTTGAGTAACGATCTGAGGTAGCCAGGTGGACAAGGGGAGGTGGGGAAGGAACAAGCAGGGGAAGTTAGGTGGAAAGGGGCTGAGCTGCTTGCTGTTCTGAAATTGGCAAGGAGTACATTGAGGAGAAGGGGAAAGTAGCAGAGATGAGGTTAGGGAAGAGCAGGGTAGGTCATGCAGGGGCTTGAAGGTGACAATTTTGGCTTTTACTCTGAGATAGGCAGGCACTGAAGGGTTTTTCATAGAGAAGTGTCATGAGCTGCCTTTACCTTAAAATGGTTGTTCCCAGGATACAGCAGGGAGACTACTGTTTTACCAGGAGGAGAGCATTATAAAGAGAAAAGAATTTATAAAACTGCAGTTTTAGGCCCTGGATGGTTGGCTCAGTAGATAGAGCATTGGCTCTGCATATAGATATCCTGGGTTCAATTCCCAGTCAGGGGACACAGGAGAAGAAACCATCTGCTTTTCTCTCCCTTCTTCTCCCCCTTTACTCCCTGTAAAGCCAGTAGTTGCGGCCAAGGCCACCATCACAGCCGTCTGACCAATGCAGGTTCGCATTAGATTCGAACAGTCGGTAATGAAACACAGGAGCCACGAACTGGTGAGCCATCAGCTTTAATTCTAGCTTGCACCCAGCGGGCAAGCAAAAACACACACTGGGCTCCAAAACCCACACATTCAGTGCTCACAAAGCTACTGACTTATCTGAGTTTCCTAGCATCAAAGATTTCTAGCTCACCAGACTTATTCACCTCTGTTCCCCATCTCCTCTCTACACAAACTGGCTTCTTCCTCAGCATTCCACCATCTTGGCTGCCTCCTCTCCTCCACGTGGCCTTAATCTACTCTCCTCTCTAATACCTCAGGAACCGAGAGAGAGATCAAGCTACTGGTCTCTCCCACTTTATACCATAGAATCAAAACCTTTAATCCAATTATACAAACAAGGAAGTCTCTGTATAATGGGATTCCTCAGGAGAGTGCACCACCCTACATCATCCAATCAGTCAAGGGTGTGGAGAAGAATTTACTCTTAAAACCAAGCCTTAGGCCATAACGACCTGGCCTGCTTACATTACAGCCTTTCCCCCGCACCCATCCCAAGCATAAGGGCAAATAATATCATCTGGGTGATGGGCTTCCATGTGGGCAGTGCCATTTTTAACAAAGTGAGGATATTATATTTTATCTGCCCAACACTCCCTTAACTTCTCTCACAGCTAGTGGCTCGATTGGTTTGAGCGAGGGCTCCAGGTGCTGAGGATAGCTCAGTTGGTTGAAGCTGTCAGCCTCAGGTGCTAAAAATAGCCGTTGATTCCAGTATTGGCCCCAAAAGGGAGTTGCCAGGTGGATCCCAGTAGGGGTCCATGTGGGGAGTCTATCTCCCCTCCTCTCATTTAAAAAAGGAAACTGAACAGTTTTTTATGAGTTTTGTATTTTTTTCCATGAGTATAGTAATTAGCAACTGCTTCAAGAATAATTATAAAAGCAGTATTGTGTTCCAGGCAAGACGGCAGCATAAGTGTTCGGCAGATAAAATATAATATGCTCACTTTGTTAAAGATGGCGCTGCCCACATGGAAGCCTGTCACCCAGGTGATATTATTTGCCCTTATGCTTGTGATGGCTGTGGGGGAAAAGTTGTAAGCAGGCTGAGTCGTTATAGCTTAAGGCTTTGTTTTAAGAGTAAGCTCTTCTCCACACCCTTGACTGATTAGATGATGTAGGGTGGTGATGTAGGGAGGAATCCCATTATGCCTCAGATGGGTGGCTTTGTATCAGAGACTTCCTTGTATGTATAATTGGATTAAGGGTTTAGATTATCTATGCTATAAACTGGGGCAGCCCGGGAGCTTGATCTCTCTCTCTCTCTTGGTTCCTGAGTTCCTGAGGTTAGTATTAGAGAGGAGAGCAGATTAAGGCCACGTAGAGGAGAGAAGCAGCCAAGATGGCAGAGTGATGATGAAGAAGCCAGTTTGTTAAGAGTTTGAGCTGGAGGAGATAGGAAACAGAGGTAAATAAGTCTGGTGAGCTAGAAACCTTTGATTCTAGGAAACTCGGATAAGTCAGTAGCTTTGTGAGCACTGAATGTGTGGGTTTTGGAGCCCAGTGTGTGTTTTTGCTTGCCTGCCGGGTGCAAGCTAGAATTAAAGCTGATGGCTCACCAGTTCTTGGCTCCGTTGTTTCATTACCGACTGTACGAATCTAATGCGAACCTGCACGGGTCAGGTGGCTGTGATCCTGACCTCGGCCACAGGCTTTACATTTGGCGTCGTCTTTGGCAGGATTCGATACAGTTCGGCATGGAGCCACCACCACCTTTGAGTGGTGGAGTAGAGGACTGGTTGCTGTTTTGACTTCCCATAGCTGTTTTTTGGGGGACTGTAGGCTGGCTAACTTTTACAGCCATGTGTGAGGAAACTGAGAGCTCTATGAAAGAGGCTGCCCAGGACCTGCAAACCGAGCAGCGGAAGGAGCTGGAGGAAACGTGGGAGAAACAGATACTGACCCTGGAGCTGAAGGAAGTGCTGGAGGAGGAGGCTGACCAGGTTTGCGAGATTCACCTGGAAATGGAGCAGATGCTGGAGAAGGAATTACAGGTTCGTGAGTTAGAGATTGCCCTGGATGTTGTAGAGAGCCAGCAGCGGCATGAGACCAGGCCTGAGGCCGGGGCCGGAGCTGAGGCCAGGACCGGGGCTGAGGCCGGGGTTGGAGCTACAAGGCCTGCTGAGCAGAAGGCAGCAGTGGCCCGGAGATCAAGCCCAGCAGCAGGAGCTGGTGTTGCAATCTGCAGTCTCCAGTAGGTGAGAGCCCAGCAGCAAGGAGTAGCTACACTTCTGGTAGGTCTGCGATTTGGGGACATAAGGGTGGATGCCATCATGCTCCCCAGAGCAGAGATGGAAATGCTAACTGCCATCGCCATGTGCTTCTCTTTAGGACAGTGTGAGAATTGCCATGATGGCAGGAATAAGGGGGGAGGCTAAAGCCATATGTGTGTGGACTGATTTCCTGGACTATGACCGGATGGGCACAGGCTCCTTTGTTGAATGGACTTACGGATTTTTGGACAATGTGAAATACCCTGATGGGGGTGGGAATAGCTTTGCTGGAGACCCTCCTGCCCCGGGAAGCTTTTCCCATGGCAAGAGAGAAGGCCGAGGACATTTTGCGCTTTCGGCAAAGTGCTCAGAGACTGGTGAAATATATCTTTGTAATTGTTGAAATTGTATGATTTGTCATGCTGTTGTAATTTGTGTAATATGCCTAATTTCCTTGTACAGGGATACCGGTAGTGTAAATTGTGGGTAGTAAAGTGAGCATAGGGGTAGATTGTTCGGCAGATAAAATATAATATGCTCACTTTGTTAAAGATGGCGCTGCCCACATGGAAGCCTGTCACCCAGGTGATATTATTTGCCCTTATGCTTGTGATGGCTGTGGGGGAAAAGTTGTAAGCAGGCTGAGTCGTTATAGCTTAAGGCTTTGTTTTAAGAGTAAGCTCTTCTCCACACCCTTGACTGATTAGATGATGTAGGGTGGTGATGTAGGGAGGAATCCCATTATGCCTCAGATGGGTGGCTTTGTATCAGAGACTTCCTTGTATGTATAATTGGATTAAGGGTTTAGATTATCTATGCTATAAACTGGGGCAGCCCAGGAGCTTGATCTCTCTCTCTCTCTCTTGGTTCCTGAGTTCCTGAGGTTAGTATTAGAGAGGAGAGCAAATTAAGGCCACGTAGAGGAGAGAAGCAGCCAAGATGGCAGAGTGATGATGAAGAAGCCAGTTTGTTAAGAGTTTGAGCTGGAGGAGATAGGAAACAGAGGTGAATAAGTCTGGTGAGCTAGAAACCTTTGATTCTAGGAAACTCGGATAAGTCAGTAGCTTTGTGAGCACTGAATGTGTGGGTTTTGGAGCCCAGTGTGTGTTTTTGCTTGCCTGCCGGGTGCAAGCTAGAATTAAAGCTGATGGCTCACCAGTTCTTGGCTCCGTTGTTTCATTACCGACTCTACGAATCTAATGCGAACCTGCACGGGTCAGGTAGCTGTGATCCTGATCTCGGCCACAGGCTTTACAATAAGTAAATGCGGTACTTGAATCCTTCCACAACCCCATTAAAATTATAACTAAATTACAAAACCAACAGCATTCAGACCCACCTGAAATCTAGCCATACAGTAGTCTTACAGCTAAGACAATAAAGAAGCCACACCGAACCTGGTAGAAGGGTTGGAGATGTGGAACTGGCTGGTCCAACAGTCATGTGTGGCAGATAAAAATTGGGAGAAATATCTTAGCTGCAGAGGTCCCCCCGAAAAAGCAAGAGATCCTAACCCCACATCAGGATCCCCAGCCCAGGGCTCTAGTGCCAGGAAGAGAAATCCTCATAATTTCTGGCTGTAAAACTAGTTTGGATTGTGGCTCAGTGAGACAAAGGGCTGCTGGAGTCCCAGGTGTTCCTCTTAAAGGGCTCACACATGGACTTACTGACACTCACATACTCTGAGTTCCACCTCTAGGGCACTGTGGACACGCTGAAGGAACTGAGATGTCTGGCATCAGAACAAAAGCTGGAGCGGCAGTTTTATTCCAGGAAGAAATGTTGGCAGAGGCCATCATTCCTTTTCCAGGCCCTCCCCCCAGAGCCTGCAGGCAGGCACCATATCTGAGTCTCCATCAACCTAGCTCACACTCTTTGCCCCACCCTGCTGATTCCCTGAGACCCTACTCCACCCACTTTCAGGCCTAACCTAAGCCTTTATGGTCTGTCCATGCTTCAGACTTTTCTAAAATCTCTCAAATAAACAGAATGTGGCCTGGTGTGCTATGTACCTCTTGCTAAGTGTTCCCAAGCCTAGCACTAGTAACATCTGGCCTTGGTTCACAGCTGGGCCTCTCCTGTGCAACTCCAAGCCCAATACAAGTAGCAGCCCTTTGCAGATTGCTTTGTAGTTCATGCCAGGTAGCCCTGAGCAGGGCACAGGTGATAGCTGACCTTGGCTTGCACCTTTAAGGAGACCCAAAGCCATAGCACCCAGTGGACAACTTTAAACCACATCAAAATGGCACCCAATCTTCTCCACAAAGGACACACTCAAGGGGCAGAATCATCAGGCACAAGAGCTCTGTTGAAGTAAGTCCTGCTTTGTCTGGTAGTACTCTGCACAATGAACCTCTACGGTGGCCATAGCCAATCAACTTAGCCAGCCTGTGGGTAAATCCCTCCTATTTAGGTGCCAAAAATAATCAAGGCTTAACTGTAATAGGAGGTGTGCACAGACCACACAGGGGGCACATCTGGAGTGCCCAGCTCGGGTGACTGGGGAAGCTGTGCCACTGGACCCTATATGTAAGGTGACCAGACGTCCTGCTTTTGATGGGACAGTCCCGATTTTTAACAATTTGTCCCGTGGTGTTTTTAAAAAGTCCCGATTTTTGGAAAGAATGCACGAAAAGCTAGGGAACAGCGGGAGAACGGGAAGGGAATATACGGTTTTTGGCGGGGAGACCCTGCCTTGACCTTGAAGTGCCCGCACTGCCGCAAGAGCTGGCTGCCCTGTGCGGGCCTAAAACAAAGAACTTCGGGTGGGACGTACCTGCTGGGGAGGCGACTGTCAAGTCCCCTAACAACCTATAGGCCCGCGTCCTGGATGCCTGCGTGTGGCTTCTGGAGGCGCCAACCGCTCAGTCTCCAGCAGGCAGCGGGGCTGGACATGGGGAGCGCAGCCACGGCAAGGCCGAGTCCAGGCAGGAGTGTGCATGACTGTCCGTGTACGAGCGTGCAGGCGGCGCTGCCCTGCCTGCTCCCGCCCACTTGTGCAACTCCAGCATCGGTTTCAGGACCGTGTAACCCGATCCCTCTGACTCACTCAAAATTTCCCATATAGTAATATTTCCAAAAATGATCTTTTTAATGAGGTATCATTATTAAAAAAATAGATTGATAAGGGAAAGGTTACATCTTGGGCATCAGCAAAAATCACAATAGAGAACAAATGGTTAGAAATATTTCATCATTTTGAAACAAACCATGTTCCATATAATAATGCACTAAAAATTGTGGAATACGCGCTGTCTCTACCAGAAACTAATGCTGCGACTGAACGCGTTTTTTCTACGGTAAAGTGTAGACATCAGAAAAATCACAATTAAGTGTTGAGACTTTGAAAGCCATTTTATATGTAAAATATAATTTAACAAATTCTTGTGAAAAATTTCATGACCTTTTAAATGACAACAATCTACTAAAAAAATTCACTCAAATGAGAAATATGCCAAATAATAAAATAATACTATACATAATTTTTAAAATGTATTATATTTGTAAATTGTACTTATGTTGAAATTAAAAAAAATATAATACAATACTACTTTTGCATTCTATGAAAATTTTTTTTTGCTCCATATAGGTCAAATTTTTAATCAAGACCCCCCCCCCACCCCCCCCCCCCCCCCCCGTCAATGGTGTTCCGCTTTACCAATTTTAAAATCTGGTCACCTTACCTATAGGACAGTAATACACAAGGCCACTGTACCGAGCCTGGAAGACCTATAAGCTCTGCCTGATGAGTGAAAACATAGGCCAAACTGAGGTGACTAAGAAATATGTCCCGAATGAAAGAACAGAACAAAATTCCAGAAAAAGAACTAAACAAAATGGAGATAAAAGAGTTCAAAACACTGGTTATAAGGATGCTCCATGAACTTAAGGGAAGAATAGATGAACTTAATAGGAATTTCAACAAAGAGATAGAAAACATAGAAAAGATCCAGTCTGAAATGAAGAATACATTACAGGGAACCAACAGTGGCATAGATGAAGCACATGATCAAATCAGAGATTTAGAAGATAAGGAAGCAGAAAACACCCAAGCAGAATAGCAAAATATAAAAAAATAAAATAAAATAAAACAATGAGGTTAATATAAGGAGTCTCTGGGACAACTTCAAGCGGCGTACAAACATTGGCATCATGGGAGGGCAAGAAAGAGAAGAGAGAGAGCAAGGAACTGAAAACATGTGAAAAAGTGACAGAAATTTTCTCTAACCCAGTGAAGGAAATAGCCATACAAATGCAGGAAGCGCAGAGTCTGTCAAACAAGATGAACTCAAAGAGGGCCACACCAAGACACATCATAATTAAAATGCCGAAAGGTAAAGACAAAGAGAGAATCTTAAAAAGATTTCTCAACAGAAAATTTGTAGGCCAGAAGGGATTGGCAAGAAATATTTAAAGTGATGAAAAGCAAGGCCCTACAATCAAGACTATTTTACCAGCAAAGCTATCATTTAGAATCAAAGGATAGATAAAGACTTTCCCAGATAAGAAAAAGGAGTTCATTTCCACCAAATATTACAAGAAATGTTAAAGGGAGAAGAAGGAGGAGAAGGAGATGGAGAAGAAAAAAGATAAAAGATATGAATAATAAAATGGCCATAAATACATTTATCAAAAATTACTTTAAATGCAAATGCATTAAATGCTCCAATCAAAAGACCTACAGCATCTGAATGGATAACAAAACAAGACCCTTACATATGCTGTCTACAAGAGTCTCACTTTAAATTGAAAGACCCAGAGACTAAAAAAGTAAAGGGATAAAAAAACATTTCATGAAAATGGAAATAAACAGAAAGTTGGGGTAGCAATACTTACACAAGACAAAATAAATTTACAGAACAAAATAAACAAACAAGTGGAACATAAACAGACTCACAGATACAGAGAACATCTTGACAGCCAGACGGTGAGGATGGTGAAAAAGGTGAAGGGATTAAGAAGGACAAATTGGTAGTTACAGAACAGTCACGTGGATATTGAGAATAGTCACAGCACAGAGAATATAGTCAGTAATATTGTAATAACTATGTATGGTGTCAGATGGGTACTAGACTGGGTGATCACTTCATAAATTCTATGTCTAATCACTGGGTTGCATACCTGAATTTATACAGTAAATGAAGTTACGGTGTTAGATAATACAGTGTTAAGGTTCAGGTAAAACATAATTTTATACTTTTAATGGGTAATAAGAGGGATAAAAAAGTTTATGAAAATAATACTATATACAGAATAACCATTCTTACTGACAAAAGGACAAAATTACTGTCCACTTTTTTAATCA
Source organism: Rhynchonycteris naso (assembly GCA_037038555.1). Lineage (NCBI taxonomy): Eukaryota > Metazoa > Chordata > Mammalia > Chiroptera > Emballonuridae > Rhynchonycteris > Rhynchonycteris naso. The sequence continues at coordinate 159,011,874 of CM072997.1, read as the reverse complement.
TGAAATTTAGCTACAAAAGTTTTATGTATTACAAGACAAAAGTGCTGTAATAAATGTAAAAGAAAGTAGCAGCCATATAATATGATGAAGTTAATATTAATTAGAAAATTCAATTATTTCTACAATTTATTTTGATCACTCCCAAGATAGCCATTTGTTAGCAGGTGAACTTCCTATTTAATTGGCATGATTAATTAGATGTATTCTCAGAGCAGCAATAAAATGAAATTCTTATGTCTCAGGAACATAGTTGAGGTTTTTGTTTTGTTTTACCCATGGGCTTATCCAACTGAGACCAATTGTTTTTATCATAAGAATGATGGGGAAAATTCATGAATTTGACAGTAATGATTTACCTTTCTCTCACACTAAATCCCTTAGGCTCTCATCATTTTTCCCCTGGGATCCTACAGGACCCTTCTGATTGGCCTGTCTCCAGGCCTTTTCATCAGGTCAATTTATCTTCTAGAAGAAAAATTTGTTCTTTGTATCATATCCTCTATCTCAGTCAGCAATGCATTCATCCGTAAATAACAGAAAACTCTATTACAATGGCTTAAATAAATATGGGGTTTACTTGTTTCATGCATTACAGAGTCTGGGGTTAGCTACAGTGACTCCAAATTGCTTCCAGGGCCTCAGTCTCTTCCCATCTTTCAGCTCTGCCATCCTTATTATGCAGGCCTTCGTTCTCATTCCAGTTGCTCTGTGAATGCAAGATGGCTGCTGCATCTCCAGGCCTCACTTCTGCGTTACAGAGTGGAATTTTGAAGAGGGCAAAAAAGACAAAAAAGTTTCAAGCTAATGTTGCCTTTTATCTTTTTCTTTTCTTTTTTTGCAGGGACAGAGAGTCAGAGATAGGGATAGATAGGGAGAGACAGGAACGGAGAGAGGTGAGAAGCATCAATCATTAGTTTTTCGTTGCCGTCGCAACACCTTAGTTATTCATTGATTGATTTCTCACATGTGCCTTGACCGCGGGCCTTCAGCAGACCAAGCCACCCCTTGCTGGAACCAGCGACCTTGGGTCCAAGCTGGCGAGCTTTTGCTCGGGGTCTCAAACCTGGGTCTTCCGCATCCCAGTCCCAGTCCGACACTCTATCCACTGCGCCACCACCTGGTCAGGCTATCTTTTTCTTTTTAAGGAAGCTCTTCTCCAGCATTCTGACTAGTTGGAAGGGAAGCTGAGAAATTGGGTCTTTTGGCTTTATAGCTTCTATAGCAGTAGTCAAAGGAGAAGGTGGATATTATTGGTTCTTGGATAGCCAAACCAGTTTTTGCCTTACTCCCTATCTTCCATTAAACATCTTCAAAAATTCATCGTTTACTGTGTGAAGTCCATATCCCATTATTGTTCAGTATGTCATAAAATGACTTCTTCCATAACTTTGGGAATTTTAAAATAACTTATCTTCATTGTTTTCGCTAGTCTACCTGCATTAGTGAAAACACTTCAGAAAAACACAACCAACAGTGTGCTCCTGTTTAAAGAAAGATATTTATTTTAAGAAATTGGCTCACATAATTACAGAGGCTGGGAAGTCCAAAATGTGCAGGCTAGAGACCCAGGAAGAGACAATGTTGGAATTCAAGTCTGAAGTCAGTCTGCTGGAAGAATTCCCTCTTGCTCATGAGAGGTCTGTCTTTTGTTCCATCCAGGCTTGCAACTAACTGGATAAGTCCCACTCACCTTATGAAGGGCAATTTTCTTTACTAAAAGTCCACCAATTCATACATAAATCTCATAAAATACCTTTACAGGCACATCCAGAATAATGTTTGATCATATATCTGGACACGTAGGCCCAGCTGACACATACAATTAAACACCACTAATATACAACCTAAATTAAACATGCATGAACATCAGGAAATGACATGTGCTAAAAGGCAGAACGAAAATGAAATAAGTTCTGGATGACCATAACTGAGTAGGAAAAAAATGTCTGGGAAAGATGAGACTGGAGAAGACAGGCTATATCATGTAGGGCATCGCAAGCCCTGATGAGGAGACTACCCTTTATGTCAAGAGTGATGGAGAGTAATTAAAGGGCTTTAAAAGTCACTTAAGATGTTTGCTCATCCATTTCCTCTCTTTTTAATTCTGTCCCTTCTTTCAACCATTGTAGTTAGTGTGAGTTAACATTGAGTTGGCATCAGTTATTTAACATATTCAACCTCGCCCTGGCCAGATAGCTCCATTGGTTGGAACATTGTCCCAAAGCACAGAGGTTGCCAGTTTGATCTGCAGTCAGGCCACACAGGAACAGATTGATGTTCTTCTCGCTCTGTCTCTCTCTCCCCCTTCCTCTCTGGCTAAAAGCAATAAATCAAAAAAAGAAAAAGAAAAAGAAAAAGATTTGACATATCGAACCTCCTTGGCCATAGCAAGTAGCTCAGGAATGGGCCAGGAAGACACACATACCATTTGCAGTAGCTTCAGAGAGTGAAAAGTGTCCTCTTTTGCTAGATTTGCTAGTGTTACCATACGATGCTTAGAAACCGCTGCCGCCATGCTGCTATCATAATGAAGCTGACACAGACAGAAATGCTACATGAAGCCTGCTGACATGAGTCCAGCATCAGACTGTTAACGAAACTACTTCTGAAGTGTTCAGTGGAGATAGACAATTCTTTTATTTAATTTCCACCCATATGGCTTAGGCTTTTTGTAATCCACAATGTGAATACTGTATTCTTTTTTATTTTTAATTGATTTTTAGAAAGAGAGGATAGGAGTTAGAAAGAGAGATTTGTTGTTCCACTTATTTATGCATTCATTGGTTGATTCTTGTATGTGTCCTGACTGGGGAGCGAACCTGCAACCTTGGTGTATCAGAACAATAACTAACTGAGCTACCTGGGTAGGGCCTACAATGGGAATATTCTTAACTAATACATGTAACGCCAAAGGGAGCCTTTGAAAAGATGCAAGAACCTCAAGGACCCAGACATGGAATTCCCTATAAACCAGTCGTATGCCTGACAGTTGGACCAAAACATGTAAAGAAGCCCTCACTCCAGTGGGCACAGAAATTCTAGAACCCCAGAAATAGGGCATGTGAAACTTCAATAATCATAATATTGTAGAACACTTTCTGCAAAAAATGTTATCTTATATGTTTTATAAAAGTATGAATGGGATGGCACCCCGATTCTTAGGATTAAACCATTATCCTTATGGTTTAAGTCCTGTTACTTCTTTGACCTAATACCTACTACTCTGTCCCCTGGACAGAAACCCTAGAAAACAGAGATCTTTACTTTTTCACTGATAGAGCCTAAGGATGTATACAGTTCCTAGAATAGTGCCTGGCAAGTAGTAGGAGTTCAATGCCTATTTATTCAAGGGAGGAACAAAGGAATGATGGAGGGAGGTTGGGAGGGAGGGGAAAAAGGAGAGAAAAAATTTTGCCCTGAAGAGGAACAGACAATAGGGTGGCAGACAGAATCAGGGAAAGAATTTTCTAGGATGAGAAAGATGTGAACATGTCTCACTGCTGAGGATGGGAGCCAGCAGAGGCTAAAGGACTGGACTGAACCAGGTCCCCCAGAATGTGAGAAGAAATGGGATCCTGAGCTCAGGGTGGACTTAGCATTGGACAAGTCGAAGGCAGCAAGGAGTGAAGATTTTATCAAGTTCCCACCAACAGTAGAGAGGCTAACTTAAAAATTTTATATGAAATTTTTATTGCTATGGAATAGTTGTCTCTTGAGGTCCTGGGTTTCCTTCTGGATGGCTGAGTCTGGTACTGTTTAACCACCAATCTTCCCCAATCTATACCCATCCCCAGAAGGAAATAAAGAAAGGATGGATGCTACTGCACACATCACAGGTTCATTTGTAGGGTCCCTGTTGAGATTGCTGGTCTGGTTGCTTCTGTCTTTTTAAATTTTGTTTTTCACAGGAGTAGATGAGATCACTTAATTGCGCTGGTGGTGGTGGGCTTTAAGGTATGAGAATAAAAAAGGATGAATATTTTTATTGTGGAGAATGGGAGAATATTAGAAATTGCTGCTATTATAAAAGGTAGAGAAAGCTCATTAGCAGATTATAGACAAGTTAAGTCTAGTTAAGGTCAATGGTTTACATTCATGGCTGTTAGGACCAGCCCAATCGTGTATTTTACCACAGTAGTGCTCTCAGCAGCCCACATCATGGATGATGAAATTTAAGCTGGATGACGAAGGGATATAAGGCAACTCATCTGAATAAAACAGAATGTTCTATGGACCACAGCAATGATTATGAAGCTTTAGTAAGAATCACTTATAAATGGCCAGATTCTGAAATAATTATTCAGTAGGTCTGAGGTGAAGAATAGAATCTATTTCCAAGAAGGATCCTAGTTGATTATGATGTAAGAAGGCCATGGACCATTTATTTCTTTTTTTAAAAAAGAATAGATTTGAAATTATATTGAGTTTAAAGAAGTAACATTTTGAAAGAAGGAGCAAAAAGAGGAGAGAGGTAGATAAAAGAATAATATTGTAAGGATAGGTGGCTACAATGTGAGATGACTAATTTATTATATCAAAGGTGGAACAGCCTGGAATGATGAAAGGTTCAAAGTGTGGCTAAGGAGTGGGTAGCTGAAGTGGAAGTGAACGTCACCAGAGATGAGGAGGTCAAAGTGCCATAGCCTATGTTGTCCATGTGGACCCTGAAGCTCTCCCAGATAATGGCAGTACTTGGGTAGAGACAAAACTGTGAGCAAAGTTCAAAGCCATCAGTAAATGAAGGGGAAGGAACTACAGGTGGGAAGGTAAAGCAAAAGTATGAAGTTGAGGGGTATAAATGATTGAGAGTTTTTATGTGGTGGTGAAGAAGTAAAATTGGTTAACATTGGTTGACAGTTTGTTTGTCAGGCTTTACATACTTAAGTCCATTTCATCCTCACACACAACTCACAAACTTCTTCTTAAGTAGGTGCTACTATTATGCCCCTTTTATGACGAGAAAACTGAAGCATAGAGAGGTTAAGCATAAACCACCATCTCACAGTTCTTACCAGAATGCTATTTGACTCTCATAACATGGTAGTGGAAGTTGTTTTAATATATTTCAACTGAAAACAAAAACAAAAACAGATCTCCTAATTATTGTTAGGGATTAGCTTATTTGAAAAAACAATGAAAATATTTCTTTAAATTTCATTTGTACTGAAGCACTTGTTTGCAATATCCAGTGAGTGACATTCCTAATAACAATTCCATTCTAGGCCATCTACAGAAACATTAAAGCATTTTGTATTTATCAAGACGTCTGTCTGTTCCATGCCTTGATGATTTCTTCAGCAGCATCTAGTGTACTGTCTTTCTGTAAATAAATGAAATGATCATCATTACATAGCCAAATGAATTCAAGATGAAGTGAAGATATAAATGCAAAAAGTAGACCAAAGTCAGTTTATCAGGATGAGCCGTGCAGTGACTTGGGAACCAAGTGTTCCTGGTAACTTGAACCGCGCCCAGTTGAGTTGCAGCCTGTTCATGGCCTCCGCAGTGATGACAAAGCCTTCATTAGGGGGCATGTCTTCCCAGTGAACTGTGACACTGGAAGGCTTGTCTATTTAAAGCCATTAGCCCAGCAGGGTCATGGACAAAACCTGGTAAATGATGTCTGCAGGAGTGTCTTTCCTCACTTTGGTGGCCAAGTCCATAGGTCCCAAACTTTTTAAAGAGCCCGGTAGCAAATCAAACAAACCTATTATTTTTATAAATGTTAAAAAAAAATTTTCCCCATTGATTTGAGAGAGAAGAGCAGCAACTCATTGTTTCATTTAGTTGTTACATTCAGTTGTGTACTCATTGATTGATTCTCATACATGCTCTGACTGGGGGTTGAACCTGCGGCCTCTGGTGTGCTTGGTCAGTGCTTTATTTACTGAACCACCCAGCCAGAACAAATAAATCGATTACTATAATGCTATATGTCACTGCTATCTGGCTGGAAAAGTGAATGAATCTCACAATAATTCAATAGAAGAGAAACTAGAGAAGTGTGACGCCAATCACTACCTCATACTGTTTTGTGATGCTGGCTGCCAGTTCTGGGCACTCTATTGCTACAATCCTAACATGAAAGAAACCTACTATTTTTCTCTTTTTAAATGAAAAACAATGTTTTCTCAATTACACTTTATATTCAATATTATCTTGTATTAGTTTCAGGTGTACAGCACAGTGGTTGGACAATCATACTTTACAAAGTGCTTCCCTCTGTATTTCTAGTACTAACATGGTAGTATACATAGTTATTACAATGTTAATGACTGTATTTGCTATGCTGTACTTTATATCTCCATGACTATTTTGTAACCACCAATCTGTACTTCTCAATCCCTTTACCTTTTTCACCTCATTCCTCAACCCCCCCTCTGACAACCAGCAGTTGTTCTCTGTGTTTATGAGTCTATTTCTGTTTTGTTTGTTCATTTATATTTTCTTTAGGTCCCACATATAAGTGAAATCATGTGGTAATTATCTTTCTCTGACTGACTTATTTCACTTAGCATAATAGCTTCCAGATTCATCCTGGTGTGGGTAGTTGATCTCAGGTAAAGAAAATTTTCAAAGTACCAATGCAAAGGCAGACTTCAAAGAAAAACAATCAAGTTAATATATAAGTTGGGGGTTTGGGGCTTGGGAGGGAGGGGAGTAAAGAGGGGCAAATATATGGTGATGGGGCCTGACCTGTGGTGGCGCAGTGGATGAAGCATGGACCTGCAATGCTGAGGTTGCCGGTTCAAGACCTTGCACTTGTCTGGTCAAGGCACATATGGGAGTTGATGCTTCCTGCTCCTCCCCCCCTTTCTCTCTCTCTCTCTGTCACTCTCCTCTCTAAAAAGTGAATAAATAAAAAAATTAAAAATATATATATATATGGTGATGGAAAATGATTTGACTCTGGGTAAAGGGGACATAATACAATCAACAGTTCAAATGCTATAGAGATGTTTACCTGAAACCTATGTACTCTTTTTTTTTTTTTGTGACAGAGACAGAGAGAGGGACAGATAGGGACAGACAGGAAGAAAGAGAGATGAGAAGCATCAATTCTTCATTGTGGCACCTTAGTTGTTCATTGATTGCTTTCTCATATGTGCCTTGACCAGGGGGCTACAGCAGAGTTAGTGACCCCTTGCTCAAGACATAGACCTTGTGCTCAAGTCAGTGACCTTGTGCTTCAAGTCCGCAACTTTTGGGCTCTAGCCAGCAACCAGGGGGTCATGCTATGATACCACACTCAATCCAGTGGCCCTGCACTCAAGCTGGTGAGCTCGCACTCAAGCCAGTGACCTTGAGGTTTCAAACCTGGATTCTCTGAGTCTCAGTCCAATGCTCTATCCACTGCGTCACCACCTGGTCAGGCGAAACCTATGTACTCTTGTTGATCAATGTCACCCCATTAAATTTTCTAAATAAAATTATAAACTGCTCATAAAAATTAGGGGATATTTTATCGCTTCATATTCATTTTGAAATATCCCCTAATTTTTGTGAGCAGTATATATACACACAAGAACAAGTCAAAGCGTACACATTATACTCCCACTCTAAATAACTGGACACTATAAAAGTGTTTCATGGAACTTTTTAGTTGTTTCTAATCTAATATATAAAATTTTATTGCAGTTTTTATTTTCATTTCTCTTATTAAAAAATGAGGTGGCACATTCTTTCATATATTTGACAACACTAAGGATTTTTACCCATAACCATTGCAAAGTGCTGTTTTTATGGCTTATTTTGCCCTAACCTACTTTGTTTGTATTTTCATTTTGGTATGTTTTGCCATTCTTTCATGTTTAGTCTTTCCAAGAGCTTGAGTCAGGTGTATCAACTTTCTCTAGCACATCTCAGCCCTGCTCCACTATCTTCTAATATTGAATGTTGATGTAAAGGAGCTGAGTCCACATTAATCCTTGTTTCCTGTCCAAGTGGAGACCTTGAACTTTTTGTCTAGATGCCAAAGAATCAATTTTTTATCTTTAAAGTCCAATAAATTGAACAAGGTATATCTCAGTGTTAAACATTCTGTGACAATTTTTCCTGAGATGAGGCGTTCCTCTTCAATTTTTAGATTTTTTTTGAAATGGAAAGCATTCTCAAAATAAAGCTATAAAATTCTTTACCAGTTCGATTTGTTCTTTTTTTCAGTGACTCTAGATGTTTTGTTTGTGTTCCATATCTATAATTTTTCTAATACTTGTAGACTCTTAATACTTTTCCACTTCTTTTTACTCACTCTTCTCAATCCTTAATGAGCTTACAAAAATATTTAGGGTTCTCTGTGCTGTTTCCAATGTCAGTACAATAACCAATTCCTTTGTTTTCCCTTAAATTTCTCATCTGAGCTCTGAAAGCTACCATTTCATTTTCTTATATTATCTTACTCTATCTTCCCCAAACTTTAAAAACTTCTGCTTTCATTTCTTGTTTTAAAGGTTTTGAATTTTAAATACCACAATTTTTATTTACTCTATGGTAACATGTTTTGGTTGAATTTTTTTTATTATTTTTTTTATTTTATTCATTTTTAGAGAGGAGACACAGAGTGAGTGTGTGTGTGTGTGAGAGAGAGAGAGAGAGAGAGAGAGAGAGAAAGGGGGGAGGAGCTGGAAGCATCAACTCCCATATGTGCCTTGACCAGACCAGTGCAGGGTTTTGAACTGGCGACCTCAGTGTTTCCAGGTCGACGCTTTATCCACTGCGCCACCACAGGTCAGGCCTGAATATTTTGTCTGATATTTGTTTTACCTTGTACCTTTCTCTTTTTTTCCTTATAGTATCTTTTTATAGATTCATAATTGGCTCCTTTTTTTGTTTTTTCTCACTTTCAATTGAATTCTGTTTGTGAGTTCCAACTGCCATCACACCTAATGTTCCAAGTGTTCTGGGTCCTGAGCAGCTACCTGCTGGCTCTATGATTTGAAGATGTATTTGCAGATATGTATTAGAGAGGAGCCAGGGCAGCACTAGAGAACAGAAGTTCTCCAGGCTCACAGTAAAGTTTAATATGATTGATGTAGAGTTCTTTTAGACTTTATTTCTTCTCAATTAATGGCTACCTGCAATTTAATATATCTTTTCCATACTGTCTCACACCTTTTAGCAAAAATGACAGGCGTGGCCTGACCAGTCAATGGTGCAGTGGATAGAACATTGATCTGGGACACTGAGGACCTAGGTTCAAAACACTGAGGTCACTGGCTTGAGTGTGGGCTCATCAGCTTGAGCGCGAGCTCACCAGCTTGAGCGCGAGCTCACCACCTTGAGCACGGGGTCGCTGGCTTGAGTGTGGCATCATAGACATGACCCCATCATCACTGGATTGAGTCCAAGGGTTGCTGGCTTGAGCAAGGGGTCACTCTCTTGGCTGAAGCCCCCATTCAAGGCACATATGAGAAAACAATCAATGAATAAAAAGGGCCGCAACTATAAGTTGATGCTTCTCATCTCTCCTTCTTCCTGTCTCTCGCAAAAAAAAAAAGGAAAGAAGGAAAGAAAGAGATGAATGAGTAAATCTATAATAGCTGAACCAGAATTTTCTTTTCACCCTGCCTCACATAGGTTCTAGATAACATGACTGTATGTTTTCACCCTGCCTCTTCCAGGGTTCCAGGTAGGTCGAGGGATGCTCTGCCAGTACACTTGCTATTCCTATTGTTCTGAATAATGAGTATGCCACCTGATGGCTCTGTGTATGATTTGAAGATGTAGAAACAGGAGCTTTTCTAGGTGTCTTCTCTGTCATCATCTTCACTGTTTATGGAAACTCTTTATCATTTACTGCGGAAAATGTGAAATTCTTTTTTTTTAGTGAAAGGTGAGAAAATAGTGAGACATACTCCCGCACGTGCCCCAACTGGGATCCACCTGGCAACCCTCATCTGGGACCCATGCTGGAATCAATCGAGCTATTTTTAGCGCCTGAGGCTGATGTGCTCTGACAAACCCAGCTATCCTAAGTATATGGGGCTAACATTCAAACCATTGAGCCACTTGGCTGCAGGAGAGGAAAAGGGAGAGAAGAAGATGGTCACTTCTCCTGTGTGCCCTGACAGGGAATTGAACCTGAGACATCCATACACTGGACCAAGGCTCTATCCACTGAACAAACTGGCCAGCACTGAATTTGTAAACTTCTTTTGCATTCTCCCAGTTGTGTTTTTAAAAATAATTTCCATGAAGAGAATGAGGAAGAGCTGTGTTTACCATTTTAAACTGGAAATCTAATGTTATTATTTCCTTCAATTAGTTCTACTTGTATTCCAATAATATACTTTTTTTTTTAAATTTTTTTAATTTTATTCATTTTAGAGAGGAGACACAGAGTGAGAGAGAGAGAGAGAGAGAAAGAGAGAAAGGGGGGAGGAGCTGGAAGCATCAACTCCCATATGTGCCTTGACCAGACCAGCACAGGGTTTTGAACTGGCGACCTCAGTGTTCCCAGGTTGACGCTTTATCCACTGTGCTACCACAAGTCAGGCCCAATAATATACTTTTATTTCTAGATCCACTGTAAGATGAGAGTATTAATGGTCTTAACCTTTCTCTAAATTTTAGTCAATTAAAAGTTGACATTGTTCAGTTGTTATTATGGATAAGTCTTCCATAGTCTACCGGTTGTCTATAAAAGTTGAAAACCATGTTTATGTCAATCAGACTAGGTTTACAGATGAATGTGTTGGTATAGAGTGCCTTGGTGTCAGTATGACTGTTTTCAGTAGCAATCACACCTTAAAAATAGCAATAATTCATTCAGACTTTTTATTTGTATAGATCTGATGATGAATTCTTTCAGCTTTCATTTATCAGTGATGTATATATCATTTTCAGTTTTAATGGATATTTTCCTAAATATAGAATTCTGGGCTGATCTTTTTTTTTCCAAAGTGAGAAGTGGGAGAGGGGCAGACAGACAGACTTATGCATGTGCCTGACCAGGATCCACCTGCCCGACATGCTCACTAGGGGGTGATGCTTGGCCCCTCTGGGGTGTTGCTCTACTGCAATCAGAGCCATTCTAGCACCTGAGGTGGAGGTCATGGAGCCAATCTTGGAGACTTGGATGTGGGAGGAGAAGAGAGAGACAGAGAGAAAGGAGGGGGAAGAGTGGAGAAGCAGATGGGCGCTTCTCCTATGTGCCCAGGCCGGAAATCGAACCTAGGACTTCTACGCCAGGCTGACGCTTTACCGCTGAGCCAAACGACCAGGGCTGGGCTGATCTGTTTTTATTGAAGCATTTTGAAGATGTCATTTCATTGTATTCAAGTCTCTGTTAGCTAACACTTATACTGCTCCTGTGAATGTGAGTCTAGTTTATGTCTGGCTGCTCTCAAAATCTTTATTACCTTTGGTTTTTAGCAGTTTGATTATGGATCTAGGTATAATAATTTTTCTTTTTTTTTTTAGTATCCTGTAGTAGATCACTGAACTTTTAGATCTATATGCTGCATTATACCAAATCTGGAGAAATTTTGGCTGTTGTTTCTTAAAACATTTTTCTTCTAGATTTTCTATTCCTTTTTTATTTTGGTACTCCAATTCCATGTATATTTTCAGTTGATATTGAGTCATTGATCTGTTTATTTTTCAAAAATAATTTTTTTCTTTCTGTTCTTCAGATTAGATAATTTCTATAGATCTGTATTCAAGTGGACCCTTTTATCCTGTCATTCTCAATGCTCTGTGTGTTAAGCCACAAAATTTTCATATCAGACACCATCTTTCAGTTCTTGAATTTCCACTTGCTTCTTTTGTGTGTGTGTGTGTGTGACAGAGACAGAGAGACACAGAGAGAGGGACAGACAGACCGGAAGAGAGAGAGATGAGAAGCATCAATTCTTCATTGTGGCACCTTAGTTGTTCATTGATTGCTTTCTCATATGTGCCTTGATGGGGGTGGGAGGGAGGGCACTACAGCAGACCGAGTGACCCCTTGCTCAAGCCAATGATTTTAGGCTCAAGCTGGTGAGCCTTGCTCAAACCAGATGAGCCTGTGCTTAAAACCGGCGACCTTGGGTTTCGAACCTGGGTCCTCCATGTCCCAGTCTGATGCTCTATCTACTGCGCCACCACCAGGTCAGGCTCCACTTGCTTCTTTTAAAAACAGTTTTAATCTGTCCACTGATTATGACCATATTTTTCCTTTATCTTCTTGAACATACTCATAATATCTTCTTTAAAGTCCTTGTCTGCTAATTTCTATATCTGGGTTAATCTGGTATCTGCTTCTATTGACTGCTTTTTTCCCTTTATTAAGGGTCACAATTTCTTATATCTTCATACATCTAGTAATATTTTATTGTATGCTAGACACTGTAATGTCATATAACATGGTAAGAAGTCTGATTACGTTATAAACTCAATACTTGTTCTGGTAGGCAGTTAATTTCACGGCAACAAGATAAAATTTAAAAACTACTTATAAGTGCATCATGTCTAGCAACAGAAAAAATGGTGATTTATAAATAAGGAAGAACATTATAAGTGTGTTTTCTAGTAGGACATAAAACTTACTTTAATGAAGCAAAATCGTACAAACTTCTCAAATTGTAATTTGGTCTCTTTGTCACAGAATGCTGAAACTGGGATGGCTGACAGTTTCTAAAAAATAAATAGGAAGAAAAATAAGAAAACTATGCACCTTTCAAATATTAATTTTAGTACCATAAACATTAGAAAAAAATGAATACACAATGATTTCCAAAAACAAAACAAAAAAGATTTAAAAATTCTCTACATAGTCACTAGTGGACAATCATGTAACAAAACTGCAAATAACATTGTTCAAAGCAAGTCAGCAGGTTTCTTTCATTAATTAACTGTGAAATATAGCACAATATTGGAAAGGCCAATAGCTGTTACCTTATTTTTAGTCATCCATTTCACAAATTTATAGTCATACGATTCATTGCTGTTCTTCATATCAGAGAGGTCTGCATCTAAAACAATGAAAATTAGATAATATGTATTTCATTAAAGTTTGTAAAGATTTAAAAGTTTCTTAGAAAATATTCACAAAATCTGCTGGAATGTCATACTGCACATGGTATAGTGGGATGTGAGATATCACAGATAAGCTTTACTGATAACTCTAAAGCAGTACATACAAGTTTTAACACTGTTAGAGTGGAGGAAAGGGTCTTTCCATCTAGAAATAATATACAGTGGCACCTTGAGATACGAATTTAATTTGTTCTGTAACCGAGCTTGTAAGTTAGTCAACTCGTATATCAAACTGCTGATATTGGACCTGTGCGCCAACGCCTCACCTAGTGGCAGCTTCCCGAAACACGACTCGTATCTTGGAATTTCGCTCGGATCTCGAACAAAATATGAACCAAGTCACAGCTCGTATCTTAAAAAATTCGTATGCTGTTCTGTTCATATCTCAAGGTACCACTGTATAGTATAAGACTCTATGATCATTATTAAGGAAATGACATCTAACTTTATAGAGTATTCATCAGTAATACTTCTATCTCTAAAAAGTCATCCTCAGAGGTAAAGTGTGTGTATTGCAATCTATCATTATCCCCAACTTCAAGGTCAGTGTCTAGCACATAAGTAATAAAAAGCATATTTGTTGAATAAGTACATTAATATTACTCATTATTTATACAGGGAAAGTGTCTGTGTAAAACTTCCAAGTGAAATCCTTATTGTTTACCTCTTTCTTTCATATATTATGCTTTTCAAAAATGTTAAATTTGTAGAAATCTTCAAATATGTATTTCCATTCTTGTCTCTTGCTCCAATTGTGCTTTAAGGTCTGGGCTAGATATTTCCCTGTCATTCAGCTTCAGCAATCTATATTTCACATGGTTTCACTTTTATTGACTTATACTGTTAGATCTTTTGGAATGGCCCAAAACTACTAACATTAATGGTTACTGTAATCAATGAAAATTTACAATTTATAGCTCAAAACAAATTATCTTCTTTATTTTATTCACTAAATATTACTGAGTCTTTTCAAATTAATGAGGTAAAAACATTGACATTAAAGAAAATTTTACTTATAAAGAAATCTTAATATGTTTTACTTAATGAATTTTATTTCCAGTCTCCCCTGTGCTTTAAGAATGTGACAATTCCATATAATAATGCTAATAACATGCTACCATTTACAGTATTGAGCACTTACTATTAGTTAAGCATGTTACATGATTCTCTTCTTTGTCCTACAATTCTAAAAGGTAGGTATAATCTTCACTTTATAGATAAAGAAGTTAAATTACTATTTCAAGTATTTCACACACTATATATATGTATGTGTACTTAATTCAGGTTTGGCTTTAACAAAAGCAATTACTTTGAAAAGGTAGAGTCTAACTGTAAATTATGTGAAAACTCTATATAACAAGTATACAATAGTAGTGTATTTAAAAGTAACCTAGAGAAAGGAGTGATTACCTATAGCAATAGAAGGAAGAAAAGGAGGCTATTAAGTAACTGCAATTGACACTAGCTGTACTACTCTTTTTAAAAAAATGTTTGTTTTATTGATTTTAGAGAAAGAAGAAGGGGGGAAGAGAGAGAGAGAAAGACAGGAATATCAATCTGTTTTTGTATGTCCCCAGACCAGGGATCAAACTGTCAACCTCTGTGCTTTGGGACTACGCTCTAACCAACTGAGTAACCAGCCAGGGCGGTACTACTCATGTATTCTCATAAAGCTTAGAAAAGAGAAATTTATTGCCATGGTACTTAAAAGGGAAGAAGGGAATAAATACAATTCTAAAGATTTATAGTTATAAGATAGTTAGAATCTATTTCTTTTGAATACTTGAGTCAGAGATCCTCAAAGTTTGAACCATATTATAACAGCATTAGGGTATTTAAATAACCTATGAAAATCAAAGTTGGTTGCTGTGTTCCCACTATTCTTCCAATAATTTTGGACCTTATTATTTCCTAAAATAACTGTAATAATCTCCTTATTTGTCATTTTGTCTTCCAATCAAATGTTTGCCTTAGTAGTTCTAGGATAAAGCTCACTGTTCTAGGAAGTTGCTTAGTATGGCAGAAAAAAGATAAGTTCCCTGGTTAGAACTTAGATCTCTGGGTTCAGAACCCAGTTTACTACTTATTTGTTGATTAACTTCAGTAAGTCTCTTGATTCTCTATTTCATCTTTCTCACCTATCAGTGAGGATATACTAGCACCAATCTGATAGGGCTTTAGTGAGAATGTGACATTTGTAAAGTATCATATCTACTATATCCTAAATGTTCAAAATATACTAACCATTAGCCATTACTATGAATTTTAAAAGGAAGTAATTACTAGGTTCATGAGCTTAATGGTTCATTTTTTTTTAATTTTTATTTTATTCATTTTAGAGAGGAGACACACACACAGAGAGAGAGAGAGAGAGAGAGAGAGAGAGAGAGAGAGAGAGAGAGAGAAAGAAAGGGGGGAGGAGCTGAAAGCATCAACTCCCATATGTGCCTTGACCAGACCAGTGCAGGGTTTTGAACTGGTGACCTCAGTGTTCCCAGGTCAACGCTTTATCCACTGCGCCACCACAGGTCAGGCGGTTCATTATTATTTTTAAGCTCTTATTTAATGAGTTTTGTTGTTTGCTTTTGTCTTTAGCAAATGACAGGACCAACTTCTAGTAGATGGAATAATTTTTACATTCTAATTAATCTGAGCAGATGAAAGAGTAAAATAAAATGAACTTGTCTTCATATTTAGAAGAAGAGTCTTAGAGATTTTACATTTTTCCCCACTGTGAAGGATGATAAAAAAGGGAATTCTCTCTTTCCCATCATTACAAAAGGATTTCTAACCAAAATCCATTCTGTTCTTATTAAAACCACACTAGTTCAAGATCTAAGACTTAAACTAGTATCACATGCAAGATAGATTGGCTAAAGATAGAATGGAAGACCATCTGAGAGTGCAAAGCTATAATCTAAGCAAAAGTTGCATCATTGTGCTTTTGGATGTTTAATGTCACAATGTGATAAATTTTTAGAATTTACCATCTAGGAAAGTTTGGTTCCAGGAAAGAATTATTCTTATCTAAAGAGTGGTTAAGTTTCCTTTTATTCAACAATTATGTAACTAAATCCATTTTTCTCTTGGCTTTTGCTGCTATGAAGTTTGGTCTCAAGGTAATGCTAGTTTACAATATTCAATGAACCTGGGTGACTGAAACATTTGCTTCTTCCCCCTCCAGTGTAACAAGGATTTTCTATTATAAATAATCATTTCTATTTATATATTATTGCATAAAAGACTTTTAATATGAGCTCAAATTCTTTCATGGAGCAGAGAACAAGTAATGAAAACAGTGCTATTTATTTTCATCATTTCATGAAATGAACTGCACATTTAGACTAAATATAGAAAAAGTGATCTCCAAACCTAAGAGAATACGAAACAACATCTTAAGGGGTTTTAAATAAAAACTGAGCTTAGGAACCTCGCATATACAGCTCTTTGGCAACAAGAAAACAATACTCTCTAGTCACCATTGCCTCTGCTTCTCTCGCAACAAATGAAGAAATATAATAATCGTGGTTTTATTATAAAATCGACATTTTCCAGCTTCATAAAATTTGGTATATACAAAAGGCTTTCAAGTTCAGTGGCATATAGTTTCATTGTAATAAAACCTTTAAGCATTTACAACTATTTAGAATGGCTATAACTTCTGTCTGAATAAATTATGCTTTTCAATTTACAATATTTTTTAAGAAAAGTAAGGTATATATAAAATATTATCATGCTTCTAACTGTAAATTTGTATGGTATGTAAGAATTACATATAACAGCTTCAAGTAATATAAAGGACCACTGCTTTTTGGAAACAATTATTTGGAATCTGGCTGTGTAATTTCAGGCAAGTTATTTAACCTTTAAGTCTTTATATCTTTAAAAATGGAGCTAACAATGTTTTCTTCAAAATAGTGTTTGAAAGAGCTAGGTATGTAGTGGACCCTCAAAATATATTACTTTATTTCATTTATGTATGTTCTAAAGTGGCAAATAATCCTTGATGACATCAACAGTCTAGAAATCTTATTTTTCTCAAGTAAAAAGGGAACTAAAATTTTACTCAAAGGAACAGAGTACATATATCATTTCATAGACCTTGTTTTACATTACACCCCAGAACAAGATGACAGCAAATTCTATGTTTAATAGAATACTTAGAACTACTCAACAATCATGTAACAGTCACATTGAAAGCCAAGGACCTAAAAGTCCAGATGACTATGGAAAAACACTGACATTGTGAAAATCTATTCTTTTATAAAGATCTGATACGGCTTCGACACCAATCTTTTCTCCATAATTCTGATACAACATAATCATAAGTTTCCATATATGTGAAATAAAAAAACCTTTACAAACCTAGCAAAGACACATCGGCAATGATAAAGTAGCCTCCATCAGGAACTATGGGTTTTAGGCCAACACTTTCAAGTAAATGCACCATCCGATCTCTTTTTACTTCTAACTCTTTTGGCAAAGAATTAAAGTAACACTCTGGGTCATCCATGCGCTTGATGTCAATCCAAAAAGCTTGAGCCAAGGCTTCCTGTATGTCAAAATTGAAAAATGTGGAAAGAAAATATGGTTATGTTATTTATTACTGAGTTTATTGGTATAATAAATAAAGACTGTCTGAGTAACAGTATTGGCAAAAAAGTCATTCAGGGTACTACACTTGAAATCCTGTGAACAAAACTCTATAGATTGATGGAGGAATTAGTTAAAAGTAAATAACTGAATTTAATGTGAGGAACTGAAAATAGCCCATGAAAATTCAAACTGAAAAAGAGATATTATGTAAAGATGACGTACTTGGAAATAAAATGATATAATATTATTTTCTATTGAGGTGAGCTGACTTAAGTCGAAAAGATGACCAGAAAAATGATAAACTAGCTAGCCTTTCACCATTCCCTTGGAGGACACAGTGGAAATGAAAGCTGACATATTGTGTCATTCCTCACAGGTGTGCAAATCCCTGTTTAACATTTCCTATCCCAGGAAGGTGGTCTCAGTGTCACAGGGATTAGAAACAAGTTTCTGGGGCATGTGAGAGACCTTGCTACCCTTCTTCTGGAAAGTTAGAAGACACAGGGCCCAGTGAAAAGCCAATGTTTTTAGGCAGGTGTCTGAGAGGCAGTAGGTCTGGGATAGGTAAACATGTCTGAATGAGGACATACACAAAGAACATGAACCTATCCAAGCAGGAGGGTAAAAGCTTGGTAGTCAAGTGTGAACTTGGACAACTTATAAATATTGGTTCTCAGAGTAAACCAGACCCAAAAAACTAACCAAACACTTGGAAAAGTTAAGAGAGAGAAGGAAAGAGCAAAGTGAACAAATTTTAAGAAAACTAATTACAACCAAGAGATATCAGGAACTGAAGGATAAATTCAATAACTCAGTAAATAAATTGAGTTTTATTAAAACCAGCATGGTGATAAATGTTGGGACTATAATGCTAAACAAGATAAATGTGGTCCTTGCCTTCATGAAGCTTCCAGTTAGTGTGAGGGCGGGGAGATATGAGACAGAAAACAATTACATGAACAAAACAAAATATAACTTGTTCTGAAAAATCTGAGAGAAGTCTAGTGTGGCTTAAGGGTGGGTAGTAAGAGACAGAGCATGGCAGAAGACAACACAGGGAGAGAAAGGCTAAATCACAGAGAAGACTGCAAGCCAAAAAAATTCAGCAAGAATATAAATACTAATTCCCCAGCATTAAAACAAAGAAACAAACAAACAACCCCCAAACAAAAAATACCTTGGATAAATAAGTATAGGTTGCTTTAGCCTAGAAATCTGCGGTTCCTCTGCAAATCTGGGCCAGTTTTCAAACGTGTTTGTCTTTTAGACGTGGAAAAAAACCCAAAAAGCAAAAGAACAAAAAAACAGGCCACTTAGCTGAAATGAAGAATAAGATGGTTCTGAAAGAAGTGTTCCAGATTCTTGCCTGACCAGGCGGAGGCGCAGTGGATAGAGCATCGGTCTGGGATGCGGAAGACCCAGGTTCGAGACCCCGAGCTCGCCAGCTTGAGCGCGGGCCCATTTGGCTTGAGCAAAAAAAGCTCATCAGCTTGGACCCAAGGTCGCTGGCTCCAGCAAGGGGTTGCTTGGTCTGCTGAAGGCCCACAGTCAAGGCACATGTGAGAAAGCAGTCAATGAACAACTAAGGTGTTGCGACGGCAACGAAAAGCTAATGATTGATGCTTCTCACCTCTCTCCGTTCCTGTCTGTCTGTCCCTATCTATCCCTCCCTCTGACTCTCTCTCTGTCCCTGTAAAAAAAAAAGAAAAAGAAGTGTTCCAGATTCTTTTTTATTTTTTTATTAATTTTAATGGGGTGACATTAATAAATCAGGGTACATATGTTCAAAGAAAACACCTCCAGGTTATCTTATCATTCAATTATGTTGCATACCCATCACCCAAAGTTAAATTGTCCTCTGTCACCTTCTATCTGGTTTTCTTTGTGCCCCTCCCCTTCCCCCTCTCCCAACCTCTCTTCCTTCCCACCACCCCGTAACCACCACACTCTTGTCCATGTCTCATAGTCTCACTTTTATGTCCCACCTATGTATGAAATCATGCTATTCTCAGTTTTCTTCTGTTTTACTTATTTCACTCCGTATAATGTTATCAAGGTCCATCCATTTTGTTGTAAATGATCCGATGTCATCATTTCTTATGGCTGAGTAGTATTCCATAGTATATATGTACCAAAGCTTTCTTAACAGAATCTTTCTTTTCCTTAGCAACTTATTCATTACTTATAGCCCTAAACCAGAGGTGCTCAATACGTCGATCATGATGTACTGGTTGATCACGAAGAAAGTATGGGTAGATCGCATGACATTAAAAAGACATTTGTCTTTTGATTGGCATACAGGGTAGCCAATCTGACGTCTGAACTTTTGACACCCTACGCATGCATGTTAAACTGCACTAACTTGTTCAGTTACATTGCTGCGTAGTTAGCCTTCAATTTATTTAAACTAAATATAACAAAGGGTATAAAAATGAGTGCTATTGCTGGTCTCAGTAAGAAGCTAAAACCTACCACTTTCATACAGAATGGGAGGGGATTTTTTTCACTATGTCATATTCTAAGTGCGTTTGCCTCATCTGTCTGTGTGCCATTGCTATTCCAAAGAAGGGAAATGTGGAGCGGCTTTTTCGGATTGCTCATAAAAACTATGACATTGACTTTCCTCCGAAAAGAGAGCTGAGAAGGAGAAAGGTGAAAGAAGAACATACAATATTAAATAGTAATAATAGTAACTTAAATAATGATAATATAGAAGAAATAAATTTATGTTTTGCATTTTTATTGTAGGTAGATCATTTTGACTTGGTCATCTTATAAGTAGCTTGCAAGCTGAAAAAGTGTGGGTACCCCTGCCCTAAACACTGCCCTAGAAAATTCAAAGCCCAGGAGACATAAACATCTGTCCTAACTGTAGAATTAAACCAGACTCCTCTTTTTCTCATAACCCACATGTGGTCCATCAGCATCTAACCTTCGAAATATACTCAGAACCGAATCACTTCTATCATCCCCATTTGGTTCAGCCCACTGCTATCTCTCTCCCTGATCACTTCAACATTCTTCTAAGTCAACTAAGCAGTCACAGTCCCTGTGATAACACAAGTTAGATCATGTCACTCCTGCGTTCTAACTCGCCAGCGGCTTCCTAACTCATTCAGTCTTTACAGTGACAGACATGCCCCTACTTGATCTGGTTCCCATCTACCTCTCTGATTTATTCTCTCTTGATCATTCTATTTCAGCTTCTGTGCTTTTCGCTGATATAAAAATGACAACCAGGCTGCCTGCTCCAGAGCTTTTGCACTTGTCCTTCCAGTTTGGAGGTCCTTTTTTTCTAAGTAACCATGTGACTACTTAAACTCCTTCAGTTTGTAGCTCAAATGCCCACTTTCAGAGTGAGGCTTTCAAAGATTACTTAACATTGTATGTTCTCCCTCTTAGCACTTTATGTCCTCCTTTTTCACAACTTTATTTTCTTCATTGCATCTATCAACATCCGATAGATTATATTATTAAAATATTTGTTTATAATCTCTGTCTCCCCACTAGGTTGGTGCAATCTATGAGGGCAGAAATTTTTATCTATTATATATCCAATATTCAGTAAATATTTGTTGACTAGGAAATAGAGTTATTTTCAGAAGATAAAATGAGTTTAATACTATACAATAAAAGCAAATGTCAGAACTAGACTTTATCATGGTATTACTTTAGAGTCACTGGAAATAACTGTACAATAGACATTTTTTCCAATTTAGTAGGCATTTTTGACAAGAAGCAAAAAAGCAAGTTTATTAAAGCCAACATATTTCACTTTTTGGCCTTATAACTAACTGCCTTCCAGAAAAATAAATTTTTTTCAGTGTTCCAATTATTCACAGAATGATGGTATGTGGATTCCTGTTCTGTTTTATACGTATTTTTTAAAAATAGAAACAATACAGAAAAATATATAAAAAATTCTTTTACCCATGCCTAACCAGGTGGTGGTGCAGTGGATAGAGCATCGACCAGGGATGCTGAGGACCCAAGTTTGAAACCCCAAGGTCCCTGGCTTGAGCATGGGCTCAACAGCTTGAGTGTGGAGTCCCTGGCTTGCATTTAGGATCACAGACATGACTCCATAGTCGCTGGCTTGAGCAAAGGGTCATTGTCTCAGCTGGAGCTCCCTGGCCAAGGCACATACGAGAAAACAATCAATGAACAACTAACAAGTGTCACAATGACGAGTTGATGCTTCTCAACTCTCTCCCTTCCTTTCTGTCTGTCTTATCTCTTTCTCTCTCTCTCCCTCAAAAAAAATTTTTATTTTTTCACCCATCTCTGTCCTTATATTTCACCTATTCACCTTAACCCTACAAATAGTCATTTTACTAGTTTCACTATGGATCCTTCCAAAGATCCTTTAAGAACATACAAGCGAACTGGGAAAATGGCAACGAAAGAGGCGGATGTTACAAATCCCACCTCCCAAAACCAATGTGGATTACAACTTAACTTAGGAACAATCATTTTGAAACTCTGGACTAAAATAAGAGGAATCTATAACCAAGCATCACCGAAGAGGCCATACCAAGACTGGTAGAAAGGGCAGAGATGAAGAGAGGGCTGCTAAGCTCAAAGGAGCGAGTGGCGGTCTGGAGGGACTCTCACAGAAGAGTGGGTTGCCCTGACAGGTGTGGGTTCCCAGCCCCAGGACTGGACTGGAACCCTAGCCTCGAGCCCAGAGATTAGAGGAGGCATATGGACAGTATTTACCTGAAAGAAGAGCCAGGTTACTGTTTGTGAGAGAGACACAGAACTCTCAGACCCAAGACCTTCTTAAAGGGACTGCACAGAAAACTTTGTTCACAGCCACTTACCCGGGGCTCCGGGAGTGTGGAGTGCCAAGAAGACTGGAGTTGCGAGAGGAGAGTGTAGTCTCGGGGGCACAGGGAGAGACTGTAAGGGACAGCCGCCCTGACCCCTGCACAGGGTCACTCCCGAAACTTAAAGTGGACATTTTTCCTGGGAGAACTAAGCCAGCAAAAGGAAGCAATTACCCCACCCAAGAGAGACTTTACTGCTCTAGTCAGTGCAAAGAGACACTTAGAAGCAGGGGGGACATCAGGGTCACAGGTTTTAAGTGCTGAGGTCTTGCATACACCGCCCCCCCAAACTGCTGAGTACCCTCTGAAGGGTGGGAGGGCCTGGCTGTGGCCAAGGTGCTCGGCCCACTCAGCAGTGGAGAGCGGAGCTCAGTGGGGCAGCCTGTGTAGTGGTGGCGGGGAGCAGAGCCTGGCAGCCCAGGTGGCGTCAGAGGAGCAGAGCCCGGAGAGGTGTTTCTGTGCACTTGCAGAATGGAGTCTGAACAGGCAGCCCAATGAAAACACATGGGGCGGAGCCCAGAAAAGCAAGGAGTCACCCGTGCCTGCAGAGAAGCCCAAGCTGCGGCCCGTGAGCCTGCAATCCAGCACGCCCAGTATGTTGGTGCTAGAGTGCCTAAAGAGGCTGCGGCAGTGGGGGGCCAGTGGAAAGAACATACCTCGGGAATAGAGAGGCCACACACAGTGGCCAAGAGTAGATAAAAGTCAGCCTAGAAGTGCAGCTGATATTTACAATGGCATCAGGGCCCAGCAGAGGCAGCCACAGATTCTGGATCACCGGTAGCTCCAAGAAGGTTGCTAAGGGCCAGTCATAAGCAGGGACCTCCACTAGTCTGCACCAGGTTCCGGCCAGTGAGGTCCGGGGCTGATATATCCAGTGGCCAGATATGAAGAGCATCAGCTCAGGACCTAAAGACCCTAGAGAGGTATCTTATGAAAAGGCTCCTCACACCTGATCCAGCTAAGACATAGAAAATGCTGACACAAATAGCAAAAAGAGCAGTAGCAAAAGACAACTAACCCACAGTGTATTACAAATAACAGCTGAGGCCAACCCAAGAAGATCTAGGAAAAACACAACTAAAAGCTGGAGGCAGACAACACCAATCCTACACTCGGCTAGCTATACAAGCAACACATCAAAAGGAGCAGTCTATACAGAGACGAAATGGGAAGACAGAGAAATGCAATTCAAACGAATCAACAAAGAAATCCCCAGAAAAAGAACTGAACGGGATGGAAATAACCAAGATACAGGATGCAGAGTTTAGAATAATGATTGTTAGGTTGCTCAAGGATCTTAGAGCAACAATAGATGGACATAACGAGCACCTAAACAAAGAGATAGTAAGCATCAAAAAGGACACTGAAATAATAAAAAAGAATCAGACAGAAATTACAAACACAATATCAGAAATAAAGTCTACACTAGAAAGAATTAAAAGCAGGCTGAATGAAGCAGAGGATCAAATCAGCCATTTAGAGGACAAGATAAGCAAAATCATGGAAGCAGAACTACAAAAAGAAAAGAGGATCAAGAAGTCTGAGGAAACTCTAAAAGAGCTCTGTAACAACATGAAGAGAAACAACAGCCATATTATAGGGGTTCCTGAATGAGAAGAGAAAGAACAAGGATAGAGAACCTGATTGAAAAAATCATAGCTGAAAACTTTCCTAAATTAAGGCTGGAAAACGTTTCACATGTTCAAGAAGCACAGAGAACTCCATTAAAGAGATACCCAAAGAAATCTACACCAAGACACATCATAGTTAAAATACCAAAGCTAAGTGATAAAGAGAAAATTTTAAAAGCTGCTAGAGAAAAAAAGGCTATCACCTACAAAGGAGCCCATAAGGATGACATCCGACTTCTCAACAAAAACACTTGAGGCCAGAAGGGAATGGCAAGTAAAATTAAAAGAAATGCAGAACAAGAGCCTACAGCTAAGACTTCTTTATCCAGCAAGATTATTGTTTAAAATTGAAGGAGAAATAAAAAGTTTCCCAGACCAAAACAAACAAAAAACTCAAGTAATACATTACAACCAAACCAATGCTGCCAGAAATGTTAAGGGGCCCGTTGTAAACAGAACAAAGGTGGAAAAAAATCTAATAAAAGAGGAATGTAAATTTAAAGAATAAAGTGACAATAAAAAACTACATATCAATAATAATCTTAAATGTAAATGAATAAAATGCTCCAATCAAAAGACATAGTTTAGCCGCATGGATAAAAAAATAGGACCTGTACATATGCTGTCTACAAGAGACCTACCTCAAAACAAAAGATACACATAGACTGAAAGTAAAGGAATAGAAAAAAATATTTTATGCAAATGGAAAGCAAATAAAAGCTGGGGTAGCAATACTTTTATCTGACAAAACAGACTTTAAAACAAAGGCTATAGTAAGGAATAAAGAAGGTCACTACATTTTGATAAAGGGAGCAATCCAATAGGAAGGTATAACCATTATAAATATCTATGCACCTAATATAGGAGCACCTAAATATATAAATCAAATTTTGATGGACACAAAGGGCGAGATCAACAGCAATACTATAATAATAGTAGGAAATTTCAATACACCACTAACATCAGTGGATAGATCCTCAAAAAAGAAAATTAACAAACAGCAGCCTTAAAGGACACACTAGATCAACTGGATTTAAAAGATATCTTCAGAACCTTTCACCCTAAACCATCAGAATATACATTCTTTTCAAGTGCTCATGGTACATTCTCTAGGATAGACCACATGTTAGGGCACAAAACGAGTCTAAGTAAATTTAAGAGGATTAAAATCATATCAATTATCTTCTCTGATTACAATGGCATGAAACTAGAAATCAACTACAATAGAAAAACTTAAGAACAAACACTTAAACACTTGGAAACTAAATAGCGTGTTATTAAATAATAAACAGATTAACAATGAGATCAAGAAAGAAATAAAAAATTTCCTTGAAACAAACAAAAATGAACATACAACAACTCAAAATTTATGGGACACAGCAAAAGCAGTCCTGAAAATGAAGTTCACAGAATTATAGGCATATTTTAAGAAGCAAGAAAAAGCTCAAATAAACAACCTAACCCTTCATCTAAAAGAACTAGAAAAAGAACAGCAAATAAAACCCAGAGGAAGTAGAAGAAAGGAAAAATTAATAGTCAGAGAGAAAATAAATGACATAGAGGCTAAAAAACAATAGAGAAGATCAATGAAACCAAGAGCTGGTTCTTTGAAAAGGTAAACAAGATTGATGAACCTTTAACCAGACTCCCCAAGAAAAAAAGAGAGAGGACTAAATTAAATAAAATTAGAAATAAGAGTAGAGAAGTAACTGACACAGCAGAAATACAAAGAATTGTAAGAGAATACTATGAAAAACTGTACGCCAAAAAATTAGACAACCTAGGTGAAATGAACAAATCCCTTGAAACACACAATCTTTCAAAAATCAATCTGGAAGAAACAAAAAAATCTAAACAGACCTATTACAAAAAATGAGATTGAAACAATTATCAAAACACTCCCAACAAACAAAAGCCCTGGGCCAGATGGCTTCCCAGGCGAATTCTACCAAACATTCAAAGAAGAATTAATTCCTATCTTTCTCAAGCTATTTCAAAAAATGCATGAGGAGGAAAGACTTCCAAGTTCCTTTTATGAGGCAAGCATAATCATCATTCTAAAACCAGGCAAAGATAATACAAAAAAAAGAAAACTATAGGCCAATATCCCTGATGAATTTAAACGCTAAAATTCTCAACAAAATATTAGCAAACCAGATCCAGCAATACATGAAAAAAATCATATATCATGATCAAGTGGGATTTATTCTGGGGAGGCATGGATGGTACAATATTCACAAATCAATCAATGGGATCATCACAAAAACAAAAGGAAGGATAAACATCACATGATTATTTCAATAGATGCAGAAAAAACATTTGATAAAATCTAGCACCCATTTATGATCAAAACTCTCAGCGAAGTGGGAATACAGAGAACATACCTCAACATGATAAAGGCCATCTATGACAAACCCACAGCCAACTTCATAATCATGGGAAAAATTAAAAGCAATCCCCTTAAGATCAGGAACAAGGCAGGGATGACCCCTTTCACCACTCTTACTCAACATAGTTCTCAAAGTCCTAGCCACAGCAATCAGACAAGAAGATGTAAAAGGCATCCAAATTGGAAAAGAAGCAAAACTATTATTATTTGCTGATGATATGATACTGTACATAGAAAACCCTAAACTCTAAGTCAAATAACTACTGGACCTGATAAATGAATTCAGCAAGGTGGCAGGATATAAAATTAATATTCAGAAATCAGTAGCATTTTTATACACCAACAATGAACTGTCTGAAAGAGAAATTAAGAAAACAATCCCATTCACCATCGCAACAAAATAAAATACCTAGAAATAAATTTAACCATGGAGATTAAAGATTTGTACTCAGAAAATTATAAAATATTAATAAAAGAAATCAAGGAAGATACAAACAAGTGGAAGCATATACCATGTTCATGGATAGGAAGAATAACTATAATTATAATGTCTATATTACCCAAGGCAATCTATAAATTAATGCAATTCCTACTAAAATACCAATTGCATACTTCAAAGATATACAATAAATATTCCAAAAATTCATATGGAACCAAAAAAGAACATGAATAGCCACAGCAATCTTGAAAAAAAAGAATAAAATGGGTGGTATCACACTTCCTGATATCAAGTTATACTGCAAGGCCATTGTACTCAAAACAGCTTGGTACTGGCATAGGAACAGGCATATAGGTCAACGGAACAGAAAAAAGAACCCAGAAATAAACCCATATCTTTATGGACAATTAATTTTTGTCAAAGGAGATAAGAGCATACAATGGAGTAAAGACAGTCTCTTTAACAAATGGTGTTGTGAAAATTTTACAGGTATTTGCAAGAAAATTAAACTAGACCACCAAATTATACCATTCACAAAAATAAACTCAAAATGGATAAAAGACTTAAATGTAAGTTGTGAAACCATAAGCATCTTAGAAGAAAACATAGGCAGTAAGTTCTCTGACATCTGTTGCAGCAATATATTTGCTGATTTATCTCCACAGGCAAGTGAAATAAAGGACAGGATGAACAAATGGGACTATAACAAACTAGAAAGTTTTTGCACAGTTAAAGACAATATGAACAAAATAAAAGACAAACCACACAATGGGAGAACATATTCGACAATATGTCTGATAAGGGGTTAATAACCAAAATTTGTAAAGAACTTGTAAAAACTCAACACCAGGAAGATAAACAACCCAATCACAAAATGGGGAGAAGAAATGAATAGACACTTCTCCAAAGAGGACATACAGATGGCCAATAGGCATATGAAAAAATGTTCAACATCACTAATCATTAGAGAAATGCAAATTAAAACCACAATGAGGTATCACCTCACACCAGTCAGAATGGCGCTCATCAGCAAAACAACACAGAATAAGTGCTGGCGAGGATGTGGAGAAAAGGGAACCTTCCTGCACTGCTGGTGGGAATGCAGACTGGTGCAGCCACTGTGGAATACAGTATGGAGATTCCTCACAAAATTAAAATGGAACTGCCTTTTGACCCAGCCATCCCACTTTTAGGAATATATCACAAGAACACCACATCACTGATTCAAAAGAAGAAATGCACCCCCATGTTTATGGCAGCATTATTTACAATAGCCAAGATCTGGAAACAGCCCAAATTTTCTTCAGTGGATGAGTGGATTAAAAACTGTGGTACATATACACAATGGAATACTATGCAGCTGTGAAAAAGAAGGAAATCTTACCTTTTGCAACAACATGGATGGACCTGGAAACTATTATATTAAGTGAAATAAGCCAGGCAGAGAAAGAAAAATATCATATGACCTCACTCATTTGAGGAATCAAATGAATAATATAAACTGAGGAACAGAATAGGGGCAGAGGTAGGATCAAAGGAACCAGAGGGAAAGTGGATGAGAGATGGGACCAGAGAAGGAAAAGAGATTGGTGAAATTATATACACATAACACAACATTATAGAGAGAGGAAAGCAAATCCTGGAGGGAAGGGAGGAGGGCACTGGGTGGAGGGGGTGGAGGGGAACACGGGGGTAGGGGAGATGTACTCGGTGGGACACTTGAATCTATGTAAACACAATAAAATAAGGAAAGAAAAAGAACATAGAATAGTTTTTTCCTTTATTATACAGAATGCAGCATATATACTGCTCTGTATCTTGCTGGTTTTACTTTACATTATATTCTAGAAATTTTTCCTTATCAGTAAGTAGAGTTTCTTCATTATTTTCCTTTCTTTACTTTTAATTTTCAAACAGCCATGATGTTAGTTAAAATAATCATCCCTAAAGATGTCAATGTCTTAACACCTAGAACCAAACATATGGTATTGTCTGGTAAAATGAACTTTGTAAATATGATTTTAGTAAAAGCGCTTGAGATAAAGAGATTATTTTGGATTATCTGGGGTCTAACGCAATGACAAAGATCCTTGTAAGGGAAAGAAGTGGCAGCAGGATATGTGTTGACAAAAGCAGAGGTTGGAGTGCTGTGACCATGCAGCAAAGATGCAAGCAGGCCCTAAAAACTGGAAAAGACAAGGATCGAACTCTGTTAGAGCCCCCAGAAGGAATGCAGCAATGCTGACATCTTGCTTTCAGCCCTGTAAAACCATTTCAGCTGCTGACCCCTAGAAATGTAAGATAAAAAAAAGAACCTGGGCCCTGGCCAGTTGGCTCAGTGATAAAACATTGGCCGGGCGTGTGGAAGCCCTGGGATCGATTCCTGGTCTGGGCACAAAGGAGAAGCGACTATCTGCTTCTCTACCCCTCCCTCTTCTCTCTCTCTTTTCCTGCAGCCATGGCTCAAATGGTTCTAGGAAGTTGCCTTCGGGCACTGAGGATGGCTCCGTGGCCTCACCTTAGGCGCTAAAATAGCTCAGGTGCCAAGCAGAGAAGCAGCAGCCTTAGATGAGCAGAGCATCGCCTGGTAGGGGCCTTGCCCGGTGGATCCGCGGTTGGGCACATGTGGAAGCCTGTCTGGTTGCCTCCCCACCTCTCACTTAGTAAAAAAAAAAAAAAAAAAAAAGATCTGTGTTGTTTTAAGCCACTAAGTTTGTGGTAATTTGTTATACAGAAATAGAACACTATTACAGTCATATATTATTAAAAAGTTTAGATAGATCATGGTTTACTTAAACCAACAGCATATAGATGGATAACGACTATCCCCTATCTTCTGCAATAAATGTTCATGTACAGAGCGTCTTACACATGCAAATAATAGTTATAGGGTACATTCCCAGAAGACAGATTGCTGCTTCACAGGACACACACATCTGTAATTTGGCTTAGTGCTGTTGCTGTCCTCCACACAGAGTTTGTAGTATTTTGCAATCCCACCAGCAAAGTATGAGTGTTCAAAGTTAAAACTTGATGCAGTAAAACAACAATAACAACAAACTATTATTAACAGCAATGATTATATGTCTGCTCTTTAACTCCCAAATTATACTGGAAGCCCTACTCAAAAAGGACATGAAGGAAAGAACCAAGGCAATTCAAAGACACAACATAAAGACACCATCACCAAAAGACCATGCCTCAACACCAAGCTACTATAACACCTACCTGTAAAGGAGTTGCACAGGTGTAAATGCTATTTTGTTGAACTGTCTGTAAATGTTTTATTAAATGATTAGGACCAATGGACCAGCCAAGCTGGAAAAGGAAAAGATAAAAGCAAATTTCAAAAAATGAATCTAATCGTATGTACCAAATCCAATAGAGTTCATAAGCTTAATGCAATTATTAAATATATCCAATTCTAAAACATTCACACTGTGAAAGTAGTTCAGTTTTAGAATTATAGTATTTAAACTCTTTTTGTGCGTGAAAAGTTGCCAAATGGAGTCACTAAACTCTGCTCTCAGAAGGTAAATATTACCTGTAATCATTATTATCTTCTTCTAATGATTAATAATAATAATCATTATTGTCTTGCTTCTTCTGAACTTCTGGAGGTCTAAAAAATTGTACCAAAGCTTGTCTGAATTATATATAGATTAACGTAACTGAATGATGGCCTAAGGGATTCTCCCATTATTTGGTTCTATAGGCATCATTAATTCTCCCTGCTTATGATCCATGTTTAGGAGAAGTGAGGTTCAAAGATACATAATCAAGTTTCAACCGGATAAACTGTTGTGCCCCAGAGTGCAGTGGTTAAGTGTACAGAGGAAGCTTGCTTGCGTGCCTGGGGTTGAGTTTATTAGCAGTGCAACCTTCAGCAAGTTCCTTAACTTCTCTGCACTTCAGTTTTATTGTCTGTGAAATGGAAATAACAGATTGTACCCACTTCATAAGGTGATTATGAGAATAAAAGGAATCAGCACATGTAAAGCACTAAGAACCCAGTACGTAGTCTAAGTGCCAAAATACAGTGTGTCCGTAAAGTCATTGCATACTTTTGACCAGTCCGGTGAGTGCACCATGACTTTACGGACACACTGTATTACTATTGTTATTTGCTCTACTTTTATATTAATAGGCAGTAATCTGAACATTCTTTGTTAAAAAAAGAGTCATTAGTTGGTTTCTTACAAGATGAAAAATTATTTATGTTTCCTTACTTTTAACGAAATGATTAGGTCTCAAAATAAAGGCCCATGTGAAAGCTAAATGAGTAAATAACAAGCAATGATTGTTAAGTATAAAAACCTGTGTAAATTAAATATATATACAATTAAAACACAAAGAAATCTACAAGAAATAAAGTATGTATATGCCTGCTTTTCAGCAATGAAATTCATCTCACCTTCCAGCCAGTTACACTGAAAGTCTTTCCAGCACTTCCTATGGTTATTGTTCTCTCCCACATACCTGGAAAAGTGGCTGAACAGGAAAAAGAAAGTTAAATACTTGCTTTCTAATCAATCTATATTTGGTACAATCTAAAAACATAAATGTATCATAGTGTAGTCAGAATAGTTATTTCAACATTTAAAAAAAGGATAATGTAGTTTTAACTCAAGCATAGTTGAATATGTTACAATGCTTGAAAACAATCACACCAAAATAATTTTAAGCAGCAAAATTATTTCCAGGGACAGGAGTGGCGGAGGTGCCAGCAGGAGCACTCAGCGGGCTGTGGCACCTAGCGGAGTTTGTAGTAGTAGCTGCGTGTTCAGTGTAATCCTTCTGTGGCATGTCTTGTTTGTGACTTGGCTATTGTTTAGCTCACCTCTATTCTGCCCACTTTCTGAATCTATTTCTACAGAACCCCTTAAGGCAATGATTCTTAAAATGTGGCCCCTACACCAGCAATATCAGTGCACCAGGGAACTACTAATAAAGGCAAATTCCTGGACTGCATCAGAGACCTACTGAATCAGAAACTATGGAGGTGGCCCAGCAATTTGTGTACGCCTGTGTGTGTATGTATGTACATATGTGTTTTGCTAACAACTTTATTGATATAAATTTCATACCATATAATTCACTCATTTAAAGCGTACAATTCAATGTTTTTAGTATACCCCCAGAGTTGTGCAACCATCATCAAAATCAATTTTAGAACTTTTTTCACCCCAAAAGAAGCTCCATACCTTTTGGATATCACTCCCTAATATCCCCATGACCTAAAACACTAGTATTTGTGACTGAATGGAGCTTATCTAACACAAGTGTTTCCTCCATAATGCACAACAGTATTCCTGCACTTAGAAACATTAGATAACACTTTAGTTCCATGCTTAGGGGCCACTTTAAATAGCAAAATCTCCACTGAAAGGACACTTGCTTATGGTTTGACCGAAACAAAAAGGCAGAGTGTTGCCTTGATGACTTTAACTGAGAACATGCATATAAGATGATCAATTTTTCACCCTTCTGCCTGTCTGAGAAAGAAGCACTGTAATGATTTGGGGGTTACACATGCAGTTTAGTGAATGGGTGAATTCACAAATACAGGTTTTCATGAATAATGAGAAATGACTAGTAAAGTTTTCCAAGTTCATTGATATCTTTAATAAAATCTTTCATTCATATATTCATCCATTTGTTAAACATTTATTAGCAACGATCAGGCAACAGGGACTAAGCTAGGTCTAGAGGAGACAAAGACGAGAAAGATAAGAGTTCTTATCTTCAAGAAGCAAATGTTTAGTGGGGGTAGGAGACGAGTAAGACAACACTTGTAATATAATGTGACACTAGAATAGCAATGGGCATGGAGTACCGTGCAAGACAGAAGTTGTCAGGGGTGGCTTTCTGTAGCCAGCAATGCTTGCGCTGAGACTTGGAAAATGTTTGCCAGGCAGGAAAAGGGAAAGAAAGGTAAATCTAGGGTAAAGGGAATGCAGAAAACAAATTCCTGAAGGTACAAAATGCAAGAGTTTGTGAATTTTGCTAAATAGTAGTACATTATTTCTCTGGTAATATTCTGAGAAGGCTACCTAAAACACTGCTTTTTGGATTCCTCAACTAATTTAGTTGTGAAGTTCTTCATATGAAATCCCACAAGTTTTTTGCTTGTGTTTTAGAGGTACAATAGATGCTCCTGTATTGTTCTTAGAGTGCTAGTACAGACAGAGTGAAAATAAATACCCCATTTCTGTGGGGTGTGGGAGAGGGCTAAGTCTTACTAAAACATAAGGTAGCTAAAGAAATTGCCAAAATGAATGTATACATAATTTTGGTCTACCATGAAACACCTGCCAATGTTTGTAAAGGTAGGAAAATGGTATAAGTCATAAAAGTTATATTCTCTGTGGAATACAACAAAAATGAAAAGCTAAATGGAGAAAATATTTGGAGGTCACATTCAAAGAAGGAACATCCTAAAATTTGATAGAAAGTTCTAGATGTCCAAAGTATTCCACAAGAACTCCATGACACATGTGCCACTTTCGTATATGACCAGAGAAAAATCTAAATTATGCATAACGTGAAGTATCACTCCCTTTAAAGTAATAATATATATATCCCAAATCAGAAAGACCTATTAGTAAGAACAATAGTTAGAAATAAAAT
This sequence comes from Rhynchonycteris naso, assembly GCA_037038555.1. Lineage (NCBI taxonomy): Eukaryota > Metazoa > Chordata > Mammalia > Chiroptera > Emballonuridae > Rhynchonycteris > Rhynchonycteris naso. The sequence goes on along the minus strand of CM072997.1, from coordinate 158,978,343 downwards.
CATTAAAATTAAGAATTTCCCAGAGAAACTAACACAATCCTAACATGTTTTCACTGTAAGATACACATAAAGGAAATTAAAAAGTACTCATGTCAAGCCCTGCCCGGTTGGCTCAGAAGTAGAGTGATGGCCCGGCATATAAAAGTCCCGGGTTCGATTCCCGGCTAGGGCATACAGGAGAAGCGCCCATCTGCTTCTCCACCCTTCCTCGTCTCCTGTCTATCTCTCTCTTCCCCTCCTGTAGCCAGGGCTCCACTGGAGCAAAGTTGGCTCAGGCGCTGAGGATGGCTCCATGGCCTCCATGTCAGGTGCTAGAATGGCTCTGGTTACAACAGAGCAACACTCCAGATGGGCAGAGCATCACCCCCTAGTGGGCATAATGAGTGGATCCCGGTCAGGTGCATACGAGAGTCTGTCTCTCTGCCTTCCTGCTTCGCGTTTCAGAAAAAAAAAAAAAGTCGAATATAGGGTTTGTACACCAATTATCAAATCGAATTTAGTATTTTAAAGAAGAGCTAATTTGTTGATAGCTATTTTATCCATATAAAAGTGGATGTAAGCTGATCAGATAAATAGCTTCCGAAGAAGTTTATACTAACTTTCCAAATGTCAATGGATTAGTATATAAAAATCAGTGTATTTAGTATATCTTTTCTATAAGAGAGGTTCTTTTGTTGACTGAAACATCTTTTTACTAAAACCTGGGACTATCATTTGAATCAATAATTTGAACAAATTCTACTATTTCAGTAAAAAGGCCCCTGAGTAATTTTAAAACCTGGAGATGTTCATGTCCTCTCAGTCTCAGAGTTTTGAGGAGCCATACAAGTTAATGTAAGCAAAAAGGCAGAAAAGATGGCCACTGCACTGAGTGTGACTCTAATCCTCTAGAGGCAAGTAATAATAATAATAATCATCATCATCTTAGCAGGTCTAATGATTTAGCTCAGTAAGTTTAGCTTGCCATTATATCTGAAAGGCAACTGGTCTTTGCACTTCTCATTTATGAACCATGATCCTTAAATCAGCCACAGCAGCTATAACAGTTATTCACAGGCGACTTGCTTCAATAGACGTCAGATAAAGATTAGAGGCATGAAGAGCACACCAGGGAAACCTGCCTGTAACAACATGAAGATGATTCTAATTTCATGATGTGTGGCTAGAGCCTTTTTGTATTATATTAAAGAATTACTACTACATTCAGCAAATTGATGGAAGAGCCATTTTATATCTTCTCTGTAACAAGGGTCACTGTATTTGACAGAGTAAGTTTTCATGCAACCAAACTGCGTTTTCTAAATAATGAAGTAGTAAATTCATTATTTTCTTGTTTTAATTTTATAGGCTGTTATAACACCTAAAAGATATGATTTAAAAATATATGTCATGATATCGCTAGCAAATAATATCAGTTACATTGTTACCATGAAGGGCTTATAACGTAACATAAAGTTTAAATATAATACAGGTTTAAAAATAATTTCAAGATTATTTAAAGCAATCTTTTGCAAAGAATCTTGCTAAACTGAGTTAACTAAAACTCTGAAGCTTTGAGTCATTCTTGCATAGGCATGAACATATATTTTAGGTTAAACATAAAATTATATTTATTCATTAGATAGATGCCTCTCCCTCTGCTTAATCTAAAAATATTAAGTAAGTTTTACAAGATAACTTAATTAAATAGAATTATTCTATTTAAAATAAATATTTAACTATTTTAAATAAATCAAATAATTTTAAATAAAATTAAATAATACTTTAGTAAAATTTAATCTAAAAAAATCTACCAAAAAATTAATTGTCCATATTGAACTAATTTTCCACTGGAGAATAGTTCAAATGACCCAAGACAGGTAGAGGTGAACTTTGCCCTGTTAAGGCACCATACTTTGCAAATCTCTGGCCTTCTTTGTTTATACATTCCTCCTCATAATTTGATCTTGATCATCAGGTCAATAATTTCACTTGTCTTCAGACACTGAAACTTAGCAAGACTAAATAAAGCATGAGAAGCAGGAATTTCCTTGGCTCAACTCTTCCCCATAGGCCTGCCCCTCCTCTCTACATCCCTCATCATTGCTCAATGAACCAGGCGGCCAACCTCAGAATCATACTTGCTTGTTCTCTTCCCACATTCAAATGGTATCCTCTGTGCCCTCTAGTTTCTCCCTCTGAACATAATGGTTTATCAACTCCACTACAAGGGTGCCTGACTTGCTTCAGCTCCTCCCCTGCAGCTGGCTCTTATCTGTATAAACAAATCTAATCATGTAATCAATTCCCCTGCACTGTTACACTTTTTCCAGTAGTTCTGAAAGTATGCTCACTGCTACCCTCTCTGGTAATCAAATTAATTAAAGAATTTAAAAAATCAATTAAGTTTTCCTCCACAAAATTTTCTTAAGATAAATGCTGCCTCTTATCTGATAGGGAATAACACCAGTAGCAAAACCAATCAGTATTTAGTAAATGAGTATTAATAACAAAATCAGAAAAACTCAGATGTGTTTATTTTTTTACAGGGCCAGAGAAAGAGTCAGAGAGAGGGATAGATAGGGACAGACAGACAGGAATGAAGAGAGATGAGAAGCATCAATCATCAGTTTTTTGTTGTGACATTTTAGTTGTTCATTGATTGCTTTCTCACATGTGCCTTGACCACGGGCCTTTAGCAGACCGAGCCACCCCTTGCCGGAGCCAGCGACCTTGGGTCCAAGCTGGCGAGCTTTTGCTCAAACCATATGGACCCGTGCTCAAGCTGGTGACCTTGGGGTCTCGAACCTGGGTCCTCCGCATCCCAGTCCAACGCTCTATCCACTGCACCACTGCCTGGGGCCAGGCAGATGTGTTTATTTTAATACCTCTTTGTTATATGTCTCTACAACAATTTGTAATGTACCATAAGAATAATTATGATGCTGCTAACAACTATTTATATATAAGTTCATTAATATTTTATTTGTTTTTTGCCACAATGATTTTAGTTACTCTTCCCTTAGCTTTTCAGATCTCCTATTCATTTATTCAACAACTACTTTCTGACTGTCTACCATGTGCAAGACCATATTCTGGGAACTGAGGATTCAGAGACCAAAACAAACAAAAATCCCTTCCTACCTGCATGTTACAAGTAAAATATATAGATTCTGATATATGCTATAGAGGAAAAAGCAAAACGGGACAGCAAACGGCAAAGCAAATGCTGGAAGGAAAGGTATAACTATGGTCATAAAAACTGACACCTGAATAAAGATGTGCGGGAGGTGAGAGACTGAGCTATGCGTACATCTGCGGGAGCAGTGTTTCAGGCATAGGAACAGCAAGTGCAAATAGTGGATACAAATTTGGGCCACCCCAGAAGACACCATGGCCTTTGTGAGGTGGCCCAGTAATAGCTGCAAAATCCTAGGCAAGGGCCAAGCAGCAATAGCAATACTGTCCCTGAAATTTCTTCCCAATGATCCGGGAATTTTGGCAACTTACTCAGCAGAGACAGTTCAGTTCAGGAGCAAAAAGCTTCTGTGTCTTATGGAACAAGTTATAGCTGGATTCTTGATAAAAAGCCAAGGATACAGGCAGTATTCCTTCTCTGGTTTCATAGCTTTATAGTATGATCCAAAATCTCTCTTCTTAAGTTTGTGCTGTTTGTCATTCAATCTATTCATTAACTCAATCAAGCACCATTTATTCAAATCTTATTTTTTAATTTAAGTTTATTATTACAAAGATTACTTTAAAGTTGTTCTAGGGTCCTTTCTAATCAGTTGTTCCACACATGCCCAAACACATTTAGATTTGTGACTCTGTAATAATCAGTACCTATTTTTAGATGCTTATTTCCGGTATATACAAGCCATTCATAAACCTCATCACTGATGCAGAGTGTGTCATATTTGATGCAAAGGTCCGCAATTACTTGGAGCTCCTCTTCGGTGTACACCTATACATATTAAATGAAGTAAGTGCACAGCAATTATTATTCAACGTGGGAGAAAATGATGGATTAGAAGACTGTATGAAGAGATCAAAGACTCACTTACTTTGCCAATGGGGTTATGTGGAGTATTTATTATAATAGCTTTGGTTTTGGAATTAAATTTACTTGCCAGTTCTTCGGGATCCAATGTCCAGTCAGAACTATACCATTTTTTCCCAACAACAGGTTTCTAAACATGAAGAATGAAGATGTAATTTAATTCACTGAACTTGTGTTTGCTATCTTACAAATAAATAACCTAATAAAGAAAAAGATTATAGAGAAAAGCGTGGCAAATGTAACTGAATAAATGACTAACAAAGGAAATAAACAGAAATAACTAAGCTTTAGTTCTGCCTTAAGAGCCCAAGAGGACTTGAGTCTCATGTGCACGCCTATTAAACAAAAAAACGAACTCTGTTAAAGTGCCTATATTCCTTCAAAGGAGCCAACTATAAAACTATGGTTAACATGTCTCATAAGACTAGTAGAAGATTCTGCGATTCACCTTAGTGTATTGCTTATTTCAATAAGATTTTACAAAAGATAATGACACTATACTTTACTATATTTCTAAAGAAAATAGTGTAATAAAACAATCATTCAGAATGCAACAAACATACTTAACCAGCACCCAGCATTACCCTGCACTGTTAGTCACTGGGGAGCAGTGCTATAAAAGTGAATCAGAAACAGCATCGTCCAGATACACAAAGGCTGCAGGTATGATCCCAGTCGGGGCACATACAGGAACAGATTGATGTTTTTGTCTCCATCTCTTTTTCTCTCTCCCTTCCTCTCTCGCTAAAATAAATCAATAAAAAAAAGAAATGGTCTCTAACCTGGTGGTGCTCAGTCAGTGGGGGAGACACATGACCACAAAAGATAATATCATATACACTGTGGATGCTAATACAACAGAGACACGTGGCAGACACATGATAAAGTAATAAAAGCTCCCCTCATAGTAGAGATAACGTAGAAAATACCAAAATATGATCAAAGTCGAAACTTAATTGGTGACAAAGTAATTGGTATTTTCAAAACTGCTTAAAGTATGTGAATGGTATTGGCAAACTTACTGATCTTAAAGGAATAAATACAGGTATTCCTCCAGCCATTCTCACCATGGGCTCATAGCAGTCGTAGAAAGGTTCTATTACTATGACCTAAAATAAAACCAAATAAAAACACAACATATCAATCATTGATTCATTTGACAAATATTGTGTAACTACTATGTGTGAGGCACTCACTATATTACATGCTGAGATACAGCAGTAAAAAAAGCAGGGCTTGCCTTTATAGAGTTCATATCTGAGTGGTAGAGACCTTGGGGATGAACTTGTTAGGAGCCTTCATTGGAGCTGTTGATCTGAGTTCTACAGAGAGGCTTGCAGGGGGAACCCTTGGAACTGTATGCAAAGTTTTATATGCGCACAGGTAGATTTTTAAGATAAAAAGGGCCATAGCTCTCATCACATTCTCAAAGGGATGTTCCAGCTAGAAGCAGTAAGTTTAAATTTCAAGTTAAGAAATAAAATATCAGATGGTGGCAGAAGCCACACTATAAAGAGAATAATGTAATGCTCTCTGTTGTAGAATACTAATTTGTAAGTATTGTCTTGAGAGTAAAGATGTTTCCCTTTTCGTATGTATGTATGTATTTAGTGAGAGAAGGGGAGGCAGAGACAGACTCCTGCATGCGCTCCTACTGGGATTTACCCAGCAAGACCACCAAGAGGCGATGTTCTGCCCATCTGGGGTCCTTGCTGTGGTTGCAGCCGGAGCCAATTTTTAGCACCTGAGGCAGAGGCCATGGAACCATCCTCAGCGCACGGGGCCAATTCGCTCTAATCAAGCCATGACTGAAGGAGAGGAGGAGAAGAGAGCAAGAGAAAGCAAGCGAAGGGGGAGGGGAGGAATAGAGAAGCAAATGGGCACCTCTCTGGTGTGCCCTGACTGGGAATCAAACCTGGACATCCACATGCCTGGCTGATGCTCTACCACTGAGCGAACCAGCCAGGGACTCTCATTAAACTTTCTGTTTTTTATTTTTTTAAGTGAGAGGAGGGGAAACAGACAGACTCTCACATGTACCCCAACCAGGATCTACCCAGCAACCTCAGTCTGGAGCTGATGCTTGAATCAACCAAGGTATCCTCAGTGCCTGAGGCCAATGCTCGAACCAGATAAACATCTTCAGAGCCTGGGGGTTGACACTTGAACCAACTGAGCCACTGGCTGAGAGAGGAGAAGAGAGAGAGAATAGGGAGAGGGAGGGGAAGAGAAGCAGATGGTTGCTTCACATGTGTGCCTTGACCAGGAATTGAACCTGGATGTCTGCATGCTAGGCCAACGCTCTATCAACTGAGCCAACTGGCCAGGGCCAAAACAATTCCCTTTCCTCAAAAGTATTCTGAAACAAACAGTGCATGCAGAGAGACCAGGCAGGATGAGATTGTTTTTGTCTGACCCCACATTTCCCCTCCAAGTGACTTATATCTGCATTTTGTTGTTTTTCCTAGTCCTTGGAACGGGTTCTTGGTTCCTTTGCCCCTGCATGCTCTCTTTCGATCACTCATGGGCTGGTTTTCAGGTCAGTGGGTCAATCCAGCCAGTCTAGTCAGTGTCCCTCTCACATTCTGTCAGCCTGGATCTAGCTAGTGTCCTGATTTTTTGCTTTTCTATAAGGAGAGTTTGAATATATAATATATAACCATTTCTATATATACATTCAGTTTTTCTTTCTACCTTTTCTAAACCTAGCAATATTTCACAAAAATTTCATATTATTGTAGTTTCAATATTTTTAATTTTTATTTTTTTTGTATTTTTCTGAAGTGAGAAGCAGGGAGGCAGAGAGACAGACTACTGCATGCACAAGACCAGGATTCACCTGGCAAACCCACTAGGGGGCGATGCTCTGCCCATCTGGGGCATTGCTCGTTGCAACCTGAGCTAATTCAAGCTCCTGAGGCGGAGGCCATGAAGCCGTCCTCAGCACCTGGGCCAACTTTGCTCCAATAAAGCCTTGGCTGCAGGAGGGGAAGAGAGAGGTAGAAAGAAAGGAGAGGGGGAAGGGTGGAGAGGCAGATGGGAGGCAGATGGGTGCTTCTCCTATGTGCCCTGGCCGGGAATCGAACCCAGGTCTTCCACACGCCAGGCCAATGCCCTACCACTGAACCAACCAGCCAGGGCCTTAATATTTTTTATTTTAATGGCTATTTTAGAGCCTACTGAACTCTAGAATAATTTTATCATTTGCTTGTGTAAATAACAATACCATGTCCACTTGTGAGTATGCATACATTCTCTATTTTTAATAGTTTGCCAAATAAATCCAGATGATTGCTATTGCTAGATTAAAAGGTATAAACATCTTTATGGTACTTCCTATATATAGCCAAACTGCTTTTGAAAAATCTGGCAACCACATTTATAATTTTGCAAGTCAACAGTAAGTTGTCTCCTTTAACTTTTTGTTAAATTAGATGGTCCCTGCCTGACCAGGCGGTGGTGCAGTGGATAGAGCGTTGGACTGGGATGCAGAAGACCCAGGTTCGAGACCCCGAGGTCTCCAGCTTAAGCATCGGCCCATCTGGCTTGAGCAAAAGCTCGCCAGCTTGGACCCAAGGTTGCTGGCTCGAGCAAGGGGTTGCTCCCTCTGCTGAAGGCCCACGGTCAAGGCACATATGAGAAAGCAATCAATGAACAACTAAGGTGTCCCAATGAAAAACTGATGATTGTGCTTCTCATCTCTCTCCATTCCTGTCTGTCCCTCTCTCTGACTCTCTCTGTTCCTGTAAATAAATAAATAAATAAAAATTAAAAAAAAATTAGATGGTCCCTAATTATTGTTCTAAATTCGCCCTTTTTACTGTTTGTATTTCCTATGACATAAAATACCCGTTCCAGGCCTTTTTCTTTGGAGTCAAAAGAGGCCCTTACATTCTAAAGCCCCTGTGTTTGTACTAGTCATTCAAATCTCATTGTGTACCTGGGTTATGTCAGGTATCAGGTATTGTGAAGAACAAAGAAATAACACTGAAACTGATCTTTCCCTCACGTGGACTGCAAGTGTTTGATTAGTCTGTGAAATTCTCAGGGACTGAGAGGACCTGTCTTTGTAACCCTGGTGAGAAACGCAGCGCCTGATATAGAGGGAGAGCTCAGAAAAGGCAACTACACTGGGAGGCAGGGAGGCAGAAGTGACAGAATGTACTTGATACTCTTCATGGTGATTTCTTCATCTTTATGATGGGACTAACTTCCCTACCATTTTAGAGAATATTCATTGATCACCCACTATTTTACAGCAATAAGCCAGTTTTTCTGGAGCTCTCATTCTACTGAGGGAAACTTATAATAAACAAGAAAGTAAATTAAATAATTTCAGATAGTAATCAATGTTACAAAGGCAATAAAATAGGTCAACATGATAGGAAGTGCTGTGTGGATTTAGGATATTAGATAAAGTGATCAGGGAAGACCGACTGGAGACGAAAAGGCCAAGGGCTGAGCCTTGGGGTACTCCACCAGAGTGCAGAGAAGAAGGAAGCAACAAAGGATTAACAACATCCAAGCATGAGACAAAATTTCAACTATTTTATAGGACTAAAGGAGATTTTTTTATATGAAAGTATAACTATACTTTCTTTTTATTTTAATTTATATTTTTTGTTTGTTTGTTTTTGTTTTTTTACAGGGACAGAGAGAGAGTCAGAGAGAGGGATAGATAGGGACAGACAGGAATGGAGAGAGGTGAGAAGCATCAATCATTAGATTTTTGTTGTCGTTGCGACACCTTAGTTGTTCATTGATTGCTTTCTCATATGTGCCCTGACCAAGGGCCTTCAGCAGACCAAGCAACCCCTTGCTGGAGCCAGTGACCTTGGGTCCAAGCTGGCGAGCTTTTGCTCAAGGCAGATGGGCCCACGCTCAAGCTGGCGACCTTGGGGTCTCGAACCTGGGTTTTCCGCATCCCAGTCCAAAGCTCTATCCACTGCGCCACCGCCTGGTCAGGCTAACTATACTTTCTTAATATGCTCCCCCTTTAGTGTATTGTCTGGCATGGTACAGGGAATTTGAGATATAAAACAATATAACACAAAGTAATAGTGATTTTTGTTTGTTTGTTTTTGATGAAAACAGTACAGAGAAAGTGCCATGAGAGTTCAAAGAAAGAAATTAACAATATAGATCACGGTATTTGTTCTTCAGACCTAGCTTAGGCAATGCCTCTCTGGGCTTTCCAGACCTACATTAGAAGACTTGATCACTTCTCTTTGTCAGTATCGTAACTTAAACATTCTCACAACTGACAATCATACTGCATTCCTCTTCATTTGTTTACAAGTCTATCTCCTCGACAGTGTGTCCGTTAAGTCATGGTGCACTTTTGACCGGTCACAGGAAAGCAACAAAAGACGATAGAAATGTGAAATCTGCACCAAATAAAAGGAATACCCTCCCAGTTTCTGTAGAATGATGTGGCAGCATGTGTGCATGCACAGATGATGACGTAACACCGTGTATACAGCGGAGTAGCCCACGGCCATGCCAGTCAAGATGTGGATGGTACAGAGGAAAGTTCAGTGTGTTCTGTGGTTCGCTAAATTTGAAGCCGTGACCAAAGTGCAACGTGAATATCGGTGCGTTTATAACGAAGCGCCACCACATAGGAATAACATTACTTGGTGAGATAAGCAGTTGAAGGAAACCGGCAGTTTGGTGGAGAAACCCCGTTCTGGTAGGCCATCAGTCAGTGACGAGTCTATCGAGGCTAGACGGGATAGCTACCTAAGGAGCCCTAAAACATCTGTGCGTGTGTGTGCTTGACAATTATACCTAAGCAAGACTACAGTTCATAAGGTGTTAAAAAACATCTCTGTTTTATGGGGAACAAATTGCGACTGTTGCACACTATCAAACCAGCGGATAGACCCACACAGTGCGCGTTTGCTACAGATATGCTTCATGAGATCGACAATGATACAAGATTTTTGCAGAAGATTGTGTTTAGCGATGAGGTGACCTTCTGTATCTGTGGACATGTTCATCGCCATAACGTCCGAATACAGTATGGGCTGCTGAACATCCTCATGCCTACGGTGAGTACGAACGTAATACCCCTAAAGTGAACGTGTGGTGTGGCCTGATGCATGATAAGGTGATAGGCCCTTTTTTTTTGGTGGAGCAGTCTGTGACGGCAAACACCTATCTTGACATGTTGGAATTGTATGCAGTGCCACAATTTCCAGAAGGTGTCATCTTTCAACAGGACAGCGCTCCTCCACACTACGCCACCACTGTTCATGAGTTTCTGGATAGAACATTCCCCAGGTGGTGGATAAGCAGGGGTTCTGTCAAGCCATGGCCACCACGATCCCCGGATCTGACGCCCTTAGACTTTTACTTTCGGGGTTATGTGAAGCAACAGGTGTACATTGAACATATCAACGACATTAATCACTTAAAACAGAGAATCACAGACGTTATTCACTCTGTTACACCAGATGTCCTTACCCGTGTGTGGCAAGAACTTCACTATCGTTTGGATGTGTGTAGGGCAACAAATGGAGCCCACATTGAATTGCACTGAATAGGATGAAACTGGGAGAGTTTTCCTTTTATTTGGTGCAGATTTCACATTTCTATCGTCTTTTGTTGCTTTCCTGTGACTGGTCAAAAGTGCACCATGACTTTACGGACACACTGTACTAGACAGACTTACTTCCATGTGTAAACTGCCTTTATTAAAAAATTTCTTTTTATTTATTTTTAGAGAGGAGACATAGAGTGTGTGTGTGTGTGTGTGTGAGAGAGAGAGAGAGAAAGGGGGGAGGAGCTAGAAGCATCAACTTCCATATGTGCCTTGACCAGACCAGTGCAGGGTTTTGAACTGGCGACCTCAGTGTTCCCAGGTCGAACTTTATCCACTGCGCCACCACAGGTCAGGCGTAAACTGCCTTTTAAAAATCTTTTCGCCCACAGTGCCTAGCATAGAGGAGAGCCTCAATAAGTTTTAATTAAATGAAAGAGGTCAGGAAATCCTGAACGAGGGGTATTGGAATGATTATAGGGAAATAGGGGCAGAATTGATTGGGCTCGGTGCCAAAGTTGGTCTTACATCACAGGACTGAATAGCAGGTAGCTCTCAACCTTCTTGGTATACATTCCTTATCCTATGCTGCTAACAATATTGGGCACCAAAGGACAGTGACCAAATACTCGTTCTTTGAGTTCAGATGAAAGGTTATTTTAGCAGTAAAAACTAAGATTAATTTTCCCTATCAATTCTAGCTCCTTCTACCTGCCCTTATCTAAATAAGCTGTAAAAATAATAAAATATGTGCAACAAAATGGATGAATCTCACAGACAAATAAAATAAGCCAGATTCAAAAATACATACTGTATTATTCTGTTAGGTCAAGCTGAAGAGTAGATGATAGGAGACAGAAGGGTGGGTATTTCTGGGAGAATATAGACTAGGAATGGGCAAAGGGGTGCTGAAAATGTATTATACCCTCATCTGGTTTGTGGTTATAAGGAGATATACACACACACACATATATAGATAGGTAGATACATATAAATTTATATATGCACACACATGTAAAAAGTTATTGAGCTGTACAGTTAAGATTTAACTTTACTGCATATGCGTTATACTTCAAAAATAATTGAAAATAAAAAAGAACATAAAACAAAAGATTCAGAGGTAGGACAAAGGATAAGGATGAATACAGGTAACATCATAATGTTAAAAACTTACTTCATCTCCCTCATCAATTAATCCTTGAATGGCATTAAAAAGAGACCCATATGCTCCTACTGTCACAAGGATTTCTTTATTTGGATCGATTTGATTTTGATAAAACTTTCCATATAAGCAGGCCAGAGCTTTCACAAGTGATGGATGACCCTATTAAATAAAAAGAAAAAAGCTTTGAATTATGGTTCAAAAACCTAACTTCTTTGAACTGATTTAGCTCTAAAATATAAGAATTTTTAAAATTAGGGTTTTATAATGATCCAAAGATTTGTAGTTTTAATTGGCAGTTAATTAAAAAGAATTTTTTCCTATATTCAGAGGGATCCTACATGAATAGCCATAAAGATTTGTTAATGATTAAAATCTTCCCATAGAATGACTGATTTTAGAATACAAAATTTCCAATTATTTTCTTTGAATAAATATTGGCTTCAACATCAAATATATTTTTGACAGTACATTTTGATAGTAGATCACATTTAATTACTTTATTTTTGACAGTAATTAAATCATATTGAATAAAGTTAGGTTTTTTTTCCCCCCAGTTAAAATCAGCCAAAAATTGGCAGTAACTACATATCCCTTAGTCCTGGTCTTCCAAGTTTCAGGAAAATATATTATTTCAAGCAATGGACTAAGGAGAGGGAAAATAACAATTTTACCAAAGAAATACACTTTAGTGTTTATGTGTTGACAGCAGATGTGAGGAAGCAGCAGGACATTATTCACATTGCTAGCCAGGAGAGCAGTAGTTATCCAGGAGAACAACTTGCACATGCGGACTGAGGGGACAAAGTCTGAGACGGGGTGAGGGCTGACTTCTTGAGTATCTCCTGCTCAGTCTTCTCTTCCATGTTCAGTTCCCTTCTCTCCTTCTTTTGCTTTTCCGTCCTTTTTCCCCTCCTTGCATTTTTAGGAATCAAAGTTAATATTTATTGTTTTCTATCCACTACTTTTTCTTTGCTTTTGAGGAACCACCCTGTCATTTTCTCCCTTGTGAGTGAGTGTCCACGTGCAGGTAATATGCTTTTGCTTGGAAAGCACCTGTGCGCCAGAGGAATAAACTAGTCACGGTGCAGGAGAGGACGGCTGGTTGGATATACTTCTGGTTTGTGAAAGGCCTTAGGCTCCTTGTAAGTGGTCCTCTCCAGTTCAAATGAAGAAAAGAGAACATTTTTTAAAATTAAAGATGCATTTATTTGTCACTTCAGAATATTGGCTAGTATGTCTCAGACCCTCACTGAGTTAAAAATGAATAAAAACAAAGTTATAGTACATTTTTCATATTTTGCAATTAGGAGATATTATAATATTAGAGAAATTGGGTAAAATTAATAATAGAGGAGGTAATAGAACATAGGTAGTAAACTAAAGAACAATAAGGAGAGAAACAGACCACCTAAATTCAAGCTCAGAAAATATACATGAATTGTGGAAAGAGCAAGAGAAGGTTGTCTGTCACCAGTTCCAGAAATCCAACGTTTCCTTTGAATTTTATTTTAATACCAGGTTTAATAAATTCTAGCAAGGGAGATTTGAAAGCAATTATAAACACTAAACATCTTTTCTTAGCATGATAAGGGTCTGTTTTTTCTTTTTTTTTTTTGTGGCAGAGACAAAGAGAGTCAGAGAGAGGGACAAGTAGGGACAGAGAGACAGGAACGGAGAGGTGAGAAGCATCAATCATTAGTTTTTCGTTGCTGTCGCAACACCTTAGTTGTTCATTGATTGCTTTCTCAGATGTGATTTGACTGGGGGGGGGGCTACAGCAGACCAAGTGACCCCTTGCTTGACCAAGTGACCTTGGGTCCAAGCTGGTGAGCTTTTGCTCAAACCAGATGAGCCTGCGCTCAAGCTGGCGACCTCAGGGTCTCGAACCTGGGTCCTCCACATCCCAGTACGACGCCCTATCCACTGCGCCACTGCCTGATCAGGCTATTTTTTATTTTTCTTTCTTTCTTTCTTTCTTTTTTTTTAGTGAAGTGAGATGCAGGGAGGCAGAGAAACAGATTTCCGCATGTAACCCAATTGGGATCCACTTGGCAAGCCCCCTACAGGGCGATGTTCCGCCCATCTAGGGCCGCTGCTCTGGTGTACGGCAACTGAGCCATCTCGGCGCCTGAGGGGAGGCCATGGAGCCATTCTCAGTGCCTGGGGCCAACTTGCTTGAACCAGTGGAGCCATGGCTGTGGGAGCGGAACAGAGAATGAGAAGAAGGGGAAAGGTGGAGAAACAGATGGTCCTGTCTGTGTGCCCTGCCTGGGAATTGAACCTGGAACTTCCACATGCTGGGCTGACTGATGGCTTTACTGCTGAGCCAATTGGCCAGGGCCTAGACTGTGTTATAAAATAATTTTAATTCCAAAAATAATTCATGCTTCATATAACAAACTAGGCCTTCCCCTGAGATGACTAATGTCCTCAGCCTGGTGATAGTGTAACACCATTCCCAGTGCTTAGACCAATATAAAAACATGTATACATATATACTTACATACATTAACAAAAATTGGAAAAGAAGTAAATGAATGGTCATGATTATGTTTTTAATAAAACCTTATTTAAAATAGCAGAAATATACCAGTTCCAGCTAGAGTCCATAGCTTGATAAACTCTGCTATGAATCAATTTAGGGAGAATTGCCATTTTAATAATATTTAATCTCCTAATCCATGAACATCATATATCACTCCTTTTATTTAGGTATTAATTTCTTTTATGAATGTATTATGGTTTTCAGTGTACAGATTTTACATTTATTTATAAAATTCAATTCTCAATATTTCATGGTTTTAGACACTATTTCAAATGGTATTTAATTTTATTTTTTTACTTTCTATTTTAGTATATAGAAATACAATAAATTTTTGCATATTGGCCGTGTCCTACAACCTTACTGATTCACTCAATAAGAGTAGTACGTTTTTTTAATCTTTTGTTTTGTTTTTGTAGAATCTAGGAAATCTTTGGATATCCTGGGCTACAGCAGAAGAAAGTACCTAGTCAAAAACAGAAGATAAGCCTGACCAGGCGGTGGCACAGTAGATAGAGCATCAGAATGGGATGTGGAGGATGCAGGTTCGAGACCCCAAGGTCGCCAGCTTGAGCGCAGGCCCATCTGACTTGAGAAAAAAAAAAAAAAAAGCTCACCAGCTTGGACCCAAGGTCGCTGGCTCGAGCAAGGGGTTACTCAGTCTGCTGAAGGCCCGCGGTCAAGGCACATGTGAGAAAGCAATCAATGAACTAAGGTGTTGCAACGAAAAACTGATGATTGATGCTTCTCATCTCTCTCCGTTCCTGTCTGTCTGTCCCTATCTATCCCTCTCTCTGACTCTCTGTCTGTCCCTGTAGGAAAAAAAAAAAAAGATAATTAGGAAGCCAGTGCTGAGGCTGCGTAAGTGTTAAGGGGAAAGAAAAACATGTCTCAAGAGGATATTCCCCCCACCCCTTGACCCATAGGACCATTCTCCAACAACATTAAAGGAAGGGCCAGGACAGGACTGAGGACTGGTTGGAAGTAGTGAACTCCTCATCCTAGAAGATAAGGGAAGGTGTGGCGTTCCTTGGTTATCAAGTTGGGACAGTTGGTCCCAGAAACCCAATTACATAGAAGTGATAGAAATATGTTCATACACAGTACTATAGGATATAAAGTGCAAGCTCGTGGCCACTGTGGTGCTCCTGTACTTACAAAGCCCCGTGTATACTGATTCAGGCTATCAATTGCTGCGATCTTCGATAATTCTTCCTTCACATATAGAGGAGGGGATATATCCGGGAGGCCCTGGCCAAGGTTCACAACAGAGGGGTCTGCAGCCAATTTGGTAAATTCAATCCTAAAATTAAAAATAAAAAATACTATTATTAATAAGCACTATAAATACAAAGCTAACTTTTTATTTCTTATAACCTTACTATAAAACTGAAAAATAAGACCTGGTTCCGTCAATCAGGTTTTTAAAAAATATGAGCTCTCAACAAAAATTTTACCACCTACAACATGACTTCACTTAATAAAATGATAGCTGAACAAATAAACTTAATGTTTCTTACAAATCGCAATTCCATGATACCCATATTTTAATCATTTAGATATTTTTCTTAATCATCCCAGACCTGCTAGGTTCTCCTATCAATCATTAGAGCCTAGAGCTAATAAGGAAAGTTCATGGGTTAGAAGGTAATTTCCACGAGGGTGGCAACCACATTGGTCTTTTCTTGGCCTCTTGCCAGCACTTGGCACAGGTGTTGGCACATTTGCTGAATGAATAAATCAGTGTATGGATTACTAACTTCCATTTCCATTTAATGGATGAGTTAAAATAAGTTGATTTATTTATAGACCACAGTGTAAGAAAAATATAACTCGCCAAATTATTATTGTTAATTCTAAGGTACTCACCACACATTACTATCAAGGCCTTCAATTCGTTTTGCATTTTTAAATTTCAAAGACATTTTCTGAAAGGTATAAATATGAAAAGGATGTTTAACTTTCTTTAATAAAAATTCAATAATGCCAGAAAATCATGGGTAACTCTTTACCCTGTTGTCAACCTGGAAAAAACAGCACCATAAACACTAGACTCCAATAAAAAATTCTGAAGAGAAGCTCAACTCCCACCTCCTCTCCTAAGGAGTGCTTTTTCTTACAAATTTTAGATGCTTATCTTCTCATATAAAAACCAAGATATCATCCTTGCCTAAAACATAAATCAGTTTATAAATGTGAAATGTATCAAAGAGAGTAAAAAATGACACTAAAAAATTCAGTTTAAAAAATATTTTTAGTTTGAAGGTCATTTTAGGTAAGATGTACTAACAGTTTCACAAGTAAGTTTCTCCTGTGGTATACAAGAAGCACTCAACAAGTGGTTTTAAAATTATTTAATAATGGTTTCACATAATAATCATAAAGCTAATGTTATTGATTATTGAGTATGTACCAGGTATTAAGTGTTTTACATAATTAACTCACATAATATTTACAACAATCCTATGTAGCGGTTTACTATTAGCCATAATTTACATATGAGGAAAGTGAGGTACAGAAAGCATAAGATCACATTACTTTACACATCTGCCCAAATTTATGAAAGCTAGTTACATTTAAACCCAAACCGACACAACTCAATATTTGAACCCAGGTAGCTTGATTCCAGAACCCATACTCACAACTATTTCCAGCCTGATTCCAGAACCCATACTCACAACTATTTCCATGTACTATCTTTACGTAACACGACCTTTCAAAAATATTGAATGCTACTTCTTAAAAAAGGTATATCATATATTAGATCAGTTCTACTTTAAGCAGGCTAGGGATGTCACAGAAAAATATTCAAAGTTAAAATTATAGTACAGCATACAATTTTTAGTTCTTTAGATTCTAAAATTAAGTTTATACTATTAAAAGCATTCAATTAGCTTTGAGTTCATTGTTAACAAACTGCTGGAAATTAAAAAAATGAATGGCAGCATATTTGCAAAAATTATCCTAATAGAATATTAATTTTAATTTAATCTGTGGGAAAGATAATGATAATGACTATTAAATAGACCATTGTTCTCATTCTATTCCCAATAATGGAGGCCAAGAAAAATACCTTTTTACTCTCTTATTTTTAATCTTTAAAACTCCAGTGAAGTAAATCACATACAAATCCTCCTGAGGTTAATGTGCCTTCCAGAATAGCATTGTGATTAAGTAACCACCTGAACAAGATGCTATTCTAAGACTATAATTATAAAACTAAAAAGTCCCAGAATGATAGATAGAAAAAGATAGTTTAATAATTGTTCTTTGCCACCTCTAAAAATGTTTAAAACTTAATGGTTAATTCAATATGTGACTACAAACACAAAGTACAGATTCATATATTAAAAAGTGAGCACAATTTGCAGTATACGATTTCGACACAAAGTCCAATTTTACTTTGACAATTTAGATAATTGAGGTCAAACGTATTTTCAGATTTGGTTTTCTTTAAAATTTGTGACTAGAACAGCCTCCCCTCACTACTCTTCCTGCCTCTGTTCCTTCCTAACTCTATGCCTCAACAATTCCAATATTTCAAATATTCTATGTTCTCTCCCGCTTTGGTAGGTCCACATGTAATCATCCCTCTAACCAAATTAGTCTGTCTACACCAGTGTTTCTCAGAGTCTTTTTCAACAGTGCCTTCCAAGGAGGCAGTTTAGACATTTGTTCTAATCATCTCCACCGCCTTCCCCATTAAATATTAAGGAATAAAATTTTGTCACATAGAGTTGAGCCTTGCATGTTCACAAAACATTGTAATAGCTAAGGTTTATTTCATCTGCCAAGCACCAATTTTCTCACCCTTCATGGCAATAAAATCCCCGTTGAAAATACATGTTCTATATTCAATCTAATCTCTGGTCGCCACCACCCTGTCCCTGCACTTAGCTAACTCCTGTTCCATCTGTCACCTTCAGTTCTCAATTAGACTTCATTTCCTCCAGAAAGCCTTCTCCGATTCCCTAAGTCAAGTTTAGGTGCTCCTCACATGTGCTCCTATTTCACAGAGTACTTTCCAGTATTTATTACAAAACACTGTAATTTTTGTTTATTTGTCTGTATCCTACCTTAGACTGTAAGCTCTATGAGAACAATTGCTAGCTTGTTCACTGATGCATATCTGTATTAATCAGGATTCTCTAGAGAAACAGAGCCAATAGAATGTGCATATATACAGAGGCTTATATTAAGGAACTGGCTCATGCAATTTGTGGGGGCTGGCAAGTTTGAAAGCTGCAGAATAGTCCTGCCGGCTGGAGAAACAAGGAAGAGTTGATGCTGCAGCTTGAGTCTGAAGGGAATCTGCAGGCAGCATTCCTTCTTTGGGGGGTTGAGGGGGAGACAGAACCTCAGTGTTTTGTCTCTTAGGCCTTCATCTGATTGGATCAGGCCCACTACATCGAGAAGGGGTAATTGTTTTACTTAAAGTCTACTGACTTAAATGTTAATCTCATCTAAGAAATACCTTCATAAAGACATCTAAACTGGTGTTTGAACAAATCTCTAGGTGTTGTGATCTAACTAATTTGACACATAAATGAACCATTATGGTACCCAACATATAGTATTATGCTTATCACACAGTAAAGTTTCAATAAATATCTAATGAATGAATGAAAAAACCCACACATTAGGAGTGAATTTACTGTCTCACTTAGCTTAAGTTAGATAGGTATAGCCTGACCTGTGGTGGTGTACTGGGTAAAGCGTTGACCTAGAATGCTGAGGTTGCCTGTTTGAAACCCTAGACTTGCTTGGTCAAGGCACATATGAGAAGCAACAACTACTACTAGTTGATGCTTCCCGATCCTACCTCCCCCCATTCTCTCTCTCTAAAATCAATAATTAAATCTTAAAAAAATAAAAAGTTAGGTACTTATAGTGTCAGTTAGCTTAGGTTAACTTATGCTTCAGTAACAAATGATCCCAAAGTTGTGGCAACTTAAAACCATAAAGGTTTATTTCTTTTTCATGCTACATATACACTGATGGTCAGCTGCTGTTCTGTCCCATGTCACTATCACTCTAAGACACAGGCTGATGAATTTGCCTCTATCGGCAGCACTGCCAGCCAGTTTCATAGTGGAGGGAATACAATTCTTAAATTTTCAGCTTAGCCATACACACGTTTCTATTACTCACATTACTGACCAAGGCAATTTCATAACTAACCCTGACACAAACACAGCAGAATGAATCTGGGGGTATAATGAGATCAGTGGTTGATATGGGTTGAATTGTGTCTCCCCTAAAATTCACATATTAAAGTCTTAAAACCAGTACCATAAATATGACCATTTTTTGGGAAACAGGTTCATTGTAGTTTTTATAAGTTGAGGTCTTCAGGGTAGACCCTAATCCAGTATGATTGATGTCCTTACAAACAAAAGAAATTTGGAGACAGACTGGCCTCCAGGGAGAATGACTCATGAAGATGAAGGTGAAGAGCTGAAGTGATGCTTCAACAAGTTAAGGAACGCAAAAGATTGCTAGCAAACCACCAGAAGCTAGCGGAGAGGCATGGAACAGATTCTTCTTCACATTTCTCAGAAAGAACCAACCCTGCCAACACCTTGATCTTGGCCTTCTATCCTCCAAAACAGTGAGGTAATACATGTCTGTTGCTTAAGCCACTTAGTCTGAGATACTTTGTTAAGGTAGCCTGAGGAAATAATACAGTGGTGAAAATGTGTAAGACACACCATAATGTCCAAAGATATCAAGACATAGCAGTAGGTGCAAATACTCACAATCTAAGAATTACTTTCCAGAGTAAATCTAGTATTAGAAATTTAATATAAACCTAGAATCCTATGGGGAATTAATTACAAGCCCAGCTGTATAACAGAACATCTACAGTCCCTGTATAATTTATGGACTATCAATTTCCATAAAGTGGATTCTGCTCCTAGGAAGACTAATAATAACCTGGAATACCTATACTGCTCTGCTCTGTTATAAATACACACTGCTCTGCTATAGAAATATCCTGCTCACAAAAATTAGACGATATTTTTTAGCTTTATATTCATTTTGGAATATCCCCTAATTTTTTTGAGCAGGATATTTCTATAGCAGAGCAGTGTGTATTTATAACAGAGCAGAGCAGTATAAGTATAACAGAGCAGAGTGTAATAAGCATTTTTTTTTGAGGCTTAAAAGTGCAGTTCTACAAACTCACCACTAGATGCCACTTTGGCAGACATAAGAAAAGCTTGTTACTAAGTGTTGACTGCAATAGTGCTGGAACAAGGATGGTTTGGAATGAAGAAAACAATTTTGCCAAGACCAGAAAACACTCAACTTTCAAATGCATATATTTTGAAGACTACTTGTAAGACCCGATGGGGAAATCAAGGCTGTTGTTATCTAGGAAGCAGGATCACGAGTTCAGTGTGAAAAAAATACAGTGCAAGAAAAGTCCAGAAACAGAAATAACACAGCTAATGACGGTGAGGTTAAGTCAATGATCCGGAGTGACAAGCAATGGACTCAACTACTTCAGGACTAGGCTGGCGCAGAAAATGAGCATCTGCAAAATGGACACCCGGAGTAGACAAAACCCTTATTATCTTTTTTTGCTGTAAGAATTAGGTATTTGCCTTGACCTCTGGTGGCGTTTTGGATAAAGTATGCACCTGGAATGCCGAGGTCACTGGTTGGAAGCCCCAGGCTTGCCCCGTCAAGGCACATACGAGAAGCAGCTACTATGAGCTGATGCTTCCCTCTCGTCACTCTCCCTCTTTCTCTCTATCGCTCTCTTTTTCCTTTCTCTAAAATCAATAAACAAACAAAAAAAAATCTTAAAAAAAGGAAACTAAAATAAAATCATGCATTTATAGTTGCAATTCCTTTTGAAAAATATTTACCTCTTCTTTTAAGAATATCATAAAAGTTTTGTGAATTTCCTTAGTCATAAAAATTTCACTTTTAATGCGCAGATAGTATTTTAGGTTGATCATGTATCATACTTTGCTCATTCATTCCCCTGTTGCTGGGGTATTTGTTGCTCCCAGTAGTTTGCAAATACTGGTCGTATGTATCTAATGTGCATTTAATTACATGGTGCCTACTCTGTTTCCTTTAGTTTTAAAGTTTGATGTGGATGGTGAATGCCCCATTGTAATATAAGTATTCACCATCATAAGAAAGCAGGCAAATATGCTCAATACTGTAGTCATCTAGTTCATGTTAAACTAACCAAGCACAATAACTTCTGACTTACTTTTATGCAATTTTATAGTAATATATAAGGTAAGATATATGTTTTCTTAGTCATAATATTTTCACTTTTAATTGTTACCATTTCAGATTGATCGTGTATCATATATACATATGATGGTCTATATATACCATCATATTGAATCAGCACTTGGTATCTTTCCCTTCGTTCCTTAATAATGATACCACACTTCTTAAAGTCTTTTTGTTTAAATATATGTCTATTAAAAACAAAAGCAAAAAGCTTTGTGTCTCTTTCCATTTGGAAGGTAATTTATTGACACATTACCCATTTGAAAGTCTGCTAGAAATCTGATAGCTCCCCAACCTGACTAAAAAGAAATGTTACACTCTTTCCTAGCTTTGAGGATGAGAAACAGACCAGTGCATAGATGCCTCTGAAGCTCCAAAGCTATATTCATCAGATCTTTTAGTTGCACAGACAGAAACTCAATCTGAAACAGTTTAGGTGAAAAGAGGAATTTATTATATAGTTTATGAAAGAAGTGAAGCCAGGTTTAAGGGGAATTGAAACCAGAAATTAGAACCTCAACAGGGCTTTTCTTCATCTATGTCTACCCAGTCTCAGCCTGCTGCTTTTGTCCACATGAGATGAAATAGTTACACACCCCAATTTAATCCCCATAGAGGAACTTTTGCAACAACACGAGGCATATCAACTTATGTATAATATGGGTAACAGGGGAGAAGAGAGTGAGCAAAGGACTGGAAATCCATTTGAAGGAATACTGACTGAAATCTTTCTTCAGTTGGTGAAGAAAACCAACCCTAAGTCCAGGGAATGCACAGAGTCCCACATAAAATGAACCCAAAGAAGGCCACATCAAGATACATCACAATTAAATTAAGAGAATCATAAAAGCCACGAGAGAAAGACAGTTACTTACAAGGGAGCTCCTATTAGACTGTTAGCTGATTTCTCAATAGAAACATTCAAAATGATGA
This sequence comes from Rhynchonycteris naso, assembly GCA_037038555.1. Classification (NCBI taxonomy): domain Eukaryota; kingdom Metazoa; phylum Chordata; class Mammalia; order Chiroptera; family Emballonuridae; genus Rhynchonycteris; species Rhynchonycteris naso. The sequence goes on along the minus strand of CM072997.1, from coordinate 158,955,854 downwards.
AAAGCAAGTACCTACAACAAAGACTACTTTATTCAGCAAGGCTATCATTTTAAAGGAAGGAGAAAAATAGCTTCCCAGACAAGAAAAAGCTAAAGGAGTTTGTTACCACCAAACCAATATTACAAGAAACATTAAAAGGTCTTAAGAAGAACAAAATCCAGCCTGATCGATGGTGGCACAGTGGATAAAGTGTCAACCTGGGATACTGAGGTCCCAGGTTCAAGCCCAAGGTCACCAGCTTGAGCGAGGGCTCACCAGCTTAACAGCAGGGTTGCTAGCTTGAGTGTGAGATCATTGACATATCCTATGGTTGCTGGCTTGAGCCTAAAGGTTGCTGGCTGGCTTGAGCCCATAGTTTGCTGGCTTGAACTACAAGGTCACTGGCTTGAGCAAGGGGTCACTGGCTCGGTTGGAGCCCCCTGGTCAAGGCATATAAAAGAAGCAAGCTATGAACAACTAAAGTAATGCAACTACAAGTTGATGCTTCTCCTCTCTCCCTTCCTATCTGTCTGACTCTGTATCTCTCTTGCTCACTAAAAAAAAAAAAAAAAAATGAAAAAAACAAAAACAAAACAGAGAAAAGAAGTTAAAAGAAGAAAAGGGTAATAAGTACATACTTATCAATAATTTCTTTAAATGTAAATGGCTTAAATGCTTTTTCACACTTGGGCACTTGGGCTGTTTCCAGCTCTTCACTATTGTGAACAACGCTGCCATAAATATGGGGGTGCATTTCTTTTTTTCAGTCTGTGATATGGTGTCCTTGGGATATATTCCTATAAGTGGGATAGCTGGATCAAAGGGCAGTTCCATTTCTAAATTTTTGAAGAATCTCCATACTGTTTTCCACAGCGGCTGCACCAGTCTGTATTCCCATCAGCAGTGCAGGAGGGTTCCCCTTTCTCCACATCCTCACCAGCACCTATAATGTGTTGTTTTGTTAATGAGCATCATTCTGACTGGTGTGAGGTGGTATCTCTTTGTGGTTTTCATTTGCATTTCTCTAATGATTAGTGATGTTGAGCATTTTTTCATATGCCTATTGGCCATCTGTATGTCCTCTTTGGAGAAGTGTCTATTCATTTCTTCTCCCCATTTTTTGATTGGATTGTTTATCTTCCTGGTGAGTTTTTACAAGTTCTTTATAAATTTTGGTTATTAACCCTTTATCAGATGTTTTGTCGAATATGTTCTCCCATTGTGTGGTTTGTCTTTTTATTCTGTTCATATTGTCTTTAGCTGTGCAAAAGGTTTTTAGTTTGATATAGTCCCATTTGTTTATGCTGTCTTTTATTTCATTTGCCTGTGGAGATAAATCAGCAAATATATTGCTTCAATAGATGTCAGAGAGTTTACTGCCTATGTTTTTTTCTAGAATGCTTATGATTTCACAGCTTACATTTAAGTCCTTTATCCATTTTGAGTTTGTTTTTGTGCTTGGTGTAAGTTGGTGGTCTAGTTTCATTTTTTTGCAGGTAGCTGTCCAGTTTTCCCAGCACCATTTGTGAAAGAGATTGTCTTTACTCCACGGTATGCTCTTACCTCCTTTGTCAAACATCAATTGTCCAGAAAGACATAGGGTAGCTGAATAGATAAGAAAACATGACCATATATATGCTGTCTACAAGAGACCAAATTCAGAATGAAAGATATACAGAGACTACAAGTAGAGGGAGGAAAAATAAACTTCATACAAATGTAAGGAAAAAAGAAAGCTGGGGTAGCAATACTTATATTAAACAAAACAGACTATAAAACAAAGACTATAGTAAGAGACAAAGAAAGACACTTCATAATGATAAACGGAGACATCCAACAGAATTTAACACTTGTATATATTTATGCACCCAACATAGTGGCATCAAAATATATAAAGCAAATTTGGTGGACATTAAGGGAGATACTGTCAAAAATATATTTGATGTTGAAGCCAATATTTATTCAAAGTAAATAATTTGAAATTTTGTATTATAAAATCAGTCATTCTATGGGAAGTTTTAAATCATTAACAAATCTTTATGGCTATTCATGTAGGGGATTTTTAACACCCCAGTAACATCAATAAATAAGTCTTCCAGACTGAAAATCAACAAGAAAACTGTGGTCTAAATGACACACTAGATCAGAAGGATATAATTGATATCTTCAGAGTATTTCACCCCAAAGCAGGAGAATATATATTCTTTTCAAGTGAACATGGAACATTTTCTAGAATAGACCACATGTTAAGACACAAAACAGTCTTAGTAAATTTAAGATTGAAATTATATCAAGGTACTTCTCTGACCACAACAGTATGAAACTAGAAATCAATCACAAGAAAAAAATGAAAAACACACAAAGATAAGGAGCCTCAATAACATGTCACTAAACAATAAATGGGTAAACAATCAGATCAAGAAAGAAATCAAAAGATACTTTGAAACCACCTGAAATTTATAGGACATAACGAAAGCAGTCCTAAAAGGGAAACTCACAGCATTACAAACCTACATCAAGAAAACAAGAAAAGTCTCAAATAAACAACCTAATTTTACACTTAAAGTAACTAGAAAAAGAACAACAAAGCCCAAAGTGAGTGGAAAAAAGGAAATAATAAAGATCAAGGAGAAATAGATAAATCAGAGTCTTAAAAAAAACACAAAGATCAATGAAACCAAAGGCTGGTTCTTTGAAAAGATAAACAAGATTCATAAACCTTTAAGCAGATTCAAGAGAGAGAGAGAGAGAGAGAGAGAGGACCAAAATACATAAAATCAGAAATAAAAGAGAATAACTGACAACAAAGAAATACAAAGGATTGTAAGAAAATATTATGAATATCTATATGCTAACAATTTGTACAATCTCAATGAAATGAATAAATTACTAGAAACATGCAATCTTCCAAAACTGAATCAGAAAAATAATCAGAGAATCTGGACAGATTATATCTAATGAAACTGAAGCAGTAATCAAAAAACTCCCCAACAAATAAAAGTCCTAGACCAAAAGACTTCCCAGGTGAATTTTACCCAACATTTAAGAGGAACTAAGTATTTTACTTCTCAATCTATTCCAAAAAATTCAAGAGTAGGTAAGACTCCCAAACTCATTTTACAAAGTCCGCATTATCCTAATTCTAAAACCAGATAAAGACACCACAAAAAAAAGAAAATTACAGACCCTGATGAACAAAGATGCTAAAATCCTCAACAAAATATGAGCAAACCAGATCCAGCAATACATTAAAAAGATCATGCACCATGATCAAGTGGGATTTATTCCTGGGATGTAAGTTTGGTACAATATTCACAAATCAATAAATGTGATATACCACAATAATAAAAGAAGAATAAAAACTACACGATCATACCAATAGATGAAGAAAAAATATTTGATAAAACACAGCACCCATTCATGGTAAAAACTTTTAGCAAAGTGGGAACAGAGGTAATGTACCTCTATATAATAAAGGCCATACATGACAAACCCAAATCTAACATCATACTCAATGGGCAAAAACTAAAAGTGTTTCTCTTCAGATTGAGCACAAGACAGGGATGTCTGCTTTCACCACTCTTATTCAACACAGTACTGGAAATCCTAGCCAAGAAAAAAATAAAAGGCATCCATATTGGAAAGAAAGAAGTAAAACTGTCATTATTTGCAAATAACACAATACTGTAAAGGGAAAACCCTAAAGATTCCACCAAAATACTATCAGAACTGATAAATCAATTTAGTAAAGTATCAGGATATAAAAGAAATATCCCGAAATCAGTTGCATTTCTATACTTCTATAATGAACTAACATAAAAGGAAACGAAGAAAACATTCCCATTTACAATTGCATCAAATAAAATAAAATACCTAGGAATAAATCTAACAAGGATGTAAATGACTTATACTAGAAAAATTATAAAACACTGAAGAAAGAAACTGAAGACACAAATAAGTGGTAGTATATACCATGTTCATGGATAGAATTAACATCACTAGACTGTTCATACTACCCAAAGCAATCTATAAATTCAATGCAGTTCCAATCAAGATACCAATGGCAAATTTCACAGAACTAGGACAAATACTACAAAAATTTATATGGAACCACAAAAAACACCGAATATCTACAGCAATGTTGAGAAACAATAACAAAGTTGGAAGAATTATGCTACCTGGTATCAAGCTAATTAAAACAGCATGGTACTTGCATAAAAACTGAATGCAGATCAGTGGAACAGAATAGAGAGCCAAGAAATAAACCCACATTTTAGGGTCAATTAATATTTGACAAAGGAGGCAAGAACATATAACGGGGTAAAGACAGTCTATTCAATAAATGGGGTTGGGAAAACTGGATGAATACCTGCAAAAAATAAACCTAGACTTCCTTCTTATATCATACACAAGAATAAATTCAAAATAGATAAATGACTGCCTGACCAGGCGGTGGCACAGTGGATGGAGCGTAGGACTGGAATGCAGAGGACCTAGGTTCGAGAACCTGAGGTCTCAGCTTGAACGCGGGCCCATATGGCTTGAGCAAAAGCTCGCTGGCTAGGACCAAGGGTCTCTGGCTCCAGCAAGGGGTGGCTCGGTCTGCTGAAGGCCCCCGGTCAAGGCACATGTGAGAAAGCAATCAATGAACAACTATGGTGTTGCAATGGCAATGAAAAACTGATGACTGATGCTTCTCATCTCTCTCTGTTCCTATCTGTCTGTTCTTATCTATCCCTCTCTCTGACTCTCTCTGTCCCTGTAAAAAAAAAAAAAAAAAGATAAAAAACTTACAATTAAGTCATGAAATCATAAAAATACTAGAAGAAAACAGGCAGCAAAATCTCTGACATTTCCTGTAGCAATGTTTTTCTGATATATTTACCTGTACAAGGGAAACAAAAGAAAAAATAAACAAGTAGGACTATAGCAAACTAAAGTTTTTGCACAGCAATGATAACCAACAACTAAATGAAAAGACAACCCACTGAACGGGAGAACATATTTGCTAATGATACATCTGATAAGGCATTAACACAAGTTAACACCAAAAAACCAAAGAATCCAACTAAAAATTTGTAAAAGACCTTGATCAGGCAGTGGCACAGTGGATAGAGCATTGGTGTGGGACACTGAAGACCCAGGATCGAAACCCCAAGGTCTCTGGCTTAAGTACAGGCTCATCCAGCTTGAGCGTAAGATCATATACATGATCCCAGGGTTGCTGGTCTGAGCAAGGTGTCACTGGCTTGGCTGGAGGCTCCTCCCTCCCCCCACTTCAAGGCACATGAGAAAGCAATCAATGAACAACTAAGGCCGCAACAAAAAATTGATGCTTCTCATCTCTCTCCCTTCATGTCTGTCCTCTCTATCTCTCTCTCTCACTTAAAAAAAAAAAAAAAAAGAAATTTGCAAAGGGCCTGGACTGTACTGGCACAGTGGATAGAGCACCAACCTGGAATGCTGAGGTGGTCGGTTTGAAACCCTGGGCTTGCCTGGTCAAGGCACATGCAACAATTAACCAATAAACAGCTAGAACGATTCAATTACTTGTCTTCCCATTTGCCTTTAAAATCAATAAATAAAATCTTTAATAAAAAGAAAAAAGAATTTTCCAAGGACCTTATTAGCTATTTCTTCAAAGAGGACATACATATGGCCTATAGACATGAAAAGATGATCAATATCACTAAATATCGGAAATGAAAATTAAAATCCCATGAGCTATTGCCTCACACTTGTCAGAATGAGTATCATCAATAAATCAACAATAAGTGTTGGTGAGGATGTGGACAAAAGCGACCCTTGTGCACTGTTGGTGGGAATGGAGACTGGTGCAGCCACTGTGGAAAGCAGTATGGAGTTACCTCAAAACATTAAAAATGGGCCCTGACCGGTTGGCTCAGTGGTAGAGCATTAGCCTGGCACATGGATGTCCTGGGTTCAATTCCTGGTCAGGGCACACAGGAGAAGTGACCATCTGCTTCTCCACCTCCTCCTTTCCCCTCCCTCTCTCTCTTTCTTCTCCTCCTGCAGCCATAGCTCGACTAGTTTGAGTGCACTAGTCCTGGGCACTGAGGATGGCTCTGTGTAGCTTTAACCTCAGGTGCTAAAAATAGTTCAGTTGTGAGCATGGCCCTACATGGGCAGAGCATTGGCCCCAGATGGGCTTCATGGGTGGATCCCGGTCAGGGCGCATGCAGGAGTCTATCTCCCCTCCTCTCACTTGGAAAATAAAAAAATAAAAAAAAATAAAAAAAATGGAACTGCCCTATGACCCAGCAATTTCACTTCTGGGAGTACATCTGAAGAAACCAGAAACATTAATTTGAAAGAATATATGCACCCCTATGTTCATTGTAGCATTATTTATAATAGTCAAGATGTGGAAGCAGCACAAGTGTCCATCAGTAGACGAGTGGATAAAAAACCAGTGGTATATTTATACAATACACTACTCAATTGTGAAAAAGAAGGAAATCTTACCTGTTGCAACAGCATGGGTAGACCTGGAGATTATTATGCTAAGTGAAAAAAGCCAGTCAGAGAAAGATAAATATCATATGATTTCATTTACATGTGAAATCTAATAAACAAAATAAACTAACAAAATAGAAACAGACTAACAGATACAGAAAAAAGACTGACAGATGTCAGAGGGTGGGCATTGGGGGGCTGTATGAAGAAGGTGAAGGGATTAAACAAAAAAAAAAATAAAACACTTCATAGACAGAATACAGTGTTACCAGAGGGAAAGCAGTGTGGAGGGCAATGGCAAAGGTTAAAAGGGGGGATAAATGGTGATGGAAGGAGACCACTGGGGTTGTTAACACACAATACAATATATACAGTGTGTCCTAGAATTGTACACCTAAAACTTACATACTTTTATTAACCAATATCATGCCAATAAATTCAGTAAAATAAAATAAAATAAATAAAAGCTTCCAGGGTAGTTTCTTATAAAAACTGAAGACATATTTAAATACAATCCAGCAATCATTCTCCTTGGTATTTAACCAAAGGGGTTGAAAAATCAAATTCTTATAAAATCCTACTTATGGATGTTTATAGCAGCTTTATTCATAATTGCCAAAACTTGGAAGCAACCAAGATGTCCCTCAGTAGGTTAATAGATAAATATACTTTGCTACATCCAGACAAGAAAAGCTGTTTAATGCTAAAAAGAAATGAGCTATCAAGCAAAGAAAGGACCTGGAGAAATCTTTTTAATTATCTATTTTGATTTTTCTGTGTGCCAGAGAGTAGGCAGGTCACTTGACTTCCCTGAAACTCAGTTTCCTCATTTGTTAAAAAGAAAAATGAACGCCTACCTCAGACAATCGTTACGATGATGAAATGAGCTAAAACCATAGTGGAAAAGCAAAGTTGTTGGAACATACCATATACTCAGAAACTAGTGCCCACTCAGAAGGTGGAAAAGATTCTGTTAGATACAAGTGGGATAAGTAACCTTATATCATAGGGAGTAAGGATATTGTTGCATAAACACTAAATGTACAATTGATAATGTTTTCGTATCAAAAAAGAGGGCTGTGTAGACGGCAAGATGGCGATGGAGTAAGCGGACGTACCAACTTCCAACTCCCAAAACCAAAGTGGATTATAACTTAATTTTAAGAACCATCATCTGGATAAACCAACTTTGAACTAAACTAAGTGGACTCTTCAACCAAGGAACACTGAAGAAGCCACATTGAGACTGGTAGGAAAAGCGAAAACGCAAAGAGGGCTGCCCAGCTCCTTGGAGTGAAGAGCAGCCCGGAGAGACCCGCGTGGCAGGAGGAGAGATTGGCGGAGAGAGAAAGACCTGGGTCCCAGGAAGAAAGCCCCAGCCTGCAGTCCCAGAGCCTAGAAGAGGCGTTTGGACAGTACTGAGCTGGGAAACAAGTGAGGATACTGTTTGTGAGAAAGAGACAGTTTTCTCAGACCCAAGATTCTTCTTAAAGGGACAGCGCAAAAAACCTCTCTCACAATCACTCATCTGGGGCTTCGGGAGACGGGGACAGAGGAGAGGACCAGAGCAGCGGGAAGAGAGTGTGGACTGGGAGGCACAGGGAGAAGCACTCTGAGGGGCAGCCACCCTAACCCCTGGGCTAAGTCACTTCCCTAATCAAAAACGAGTATTTCCCCTGGAACTAGCAATACCAGCAAAGGGAGACAGGACACCAGCCAAACAAGCTCTCCCACGGGACTTAGAGCAGAGCTGCTTAGACGGAGGGAGCTTCCAGGACTACAGTATGGAGTGTTAGGGTCTGAGCTGTAGTGCACCCACCCACACTGCTGAGGGCTTGCTGGAGGGACGGTGGCAGTAGGACGCTGAAATGCGGTTCTGCGGTTCTGTCGGCGGGGGCGGAGGCCCAGCTGGTGTGAGCTAGGTCTTGCCCAGCAGGAGTGGAGTGGACCCGTGAAAGCGGTCTAGCAGCTGTGGGCCCGCCTGCAGCCCCACCTGTAGGGGAAAAGGGGGAGGCCAGGAACGGGCAGAGATCTGCTCTGCGACCCTGGACCCTACGCAAGCCAACAGTGACCGCGGGGGCGGGACAAGGACCAGGGACAGGTGGAGGCTAGTGCCTGAGTGCAAGCCAGAAGCCCCGCCCACCTGAGAAACCGCAGTTTGCCATCCTGCGTGCGTGAGTTGGCTCTGAATGCGGGGGCAGGGCTAGCGCCCCAGATGAGCGGAGGCTCATAGCTGAGCGCACGCCAGCAGCCCCGCCCGGCCGATAAACCACACTTTGGTTTGTGATCCTGCACAGGCAGACCCTGGCCTAGGGGGCGGGGCTAAAGCTCCTGATGGACAGAGGCTCACAACTGAGTGCATGTCAGCAGCCCCATCCAACCCGAGAAACTGTGGTGCGCAGGCTCTGACTGCGGGGGCTGAGCGGAAGCCCGGGAATAGGCTGGGTCCGCAGCTAAGCAAAGGTGCTCACCTCTACCCTTGGTGCTGAGGCTTCTGGCTTGAGTACAGTGCGCAACCCAACCTGTGGGGGCGAGGCGAAGGCCCAGGCAGGCTGAGGCTTATAGAGCTGGGCACCAGAACATAGCCCCTCCAGCGGAAGAGAGGCGGAAATAACAGCACAGCCACAGAGGGCCGGTGCTGGCAATGACCATACCCAACCACCCTAGGCAGCAGCAGAGGGGGTGGCGGGCCTGCAGACAGACCACACCTAGAGGACACAATGGCAATACACACTGGACTCCAGTGGCCACAACCTTCTTAAACACAGACAAAATGTGCAGGCAGAGAAATGCAACCCAAATGAATGAAGAGAAATCCCCAGAGAAGGACCTGAATGAACCAGATATAACCAAATTACCAGAAGCAGAATTTAGAATAATGATAGTTAGGATGTTCAAAGAAATTAGAGCAACAATGGATAGTCATTACGAACACCTTAATAAAGAGATAACAAATATAAAAAAGAAAATTGATTTAATAAAAAAGAATCAGAAGAAATGACAAATACAGTATCAGAACTGAAAACCACAATGGAAGGAATTAAAAGCAGGATGGATGAAGCTGAGGATCGAATAAGCGAGTTAGAGGACACAATAAACAAAGACAGAAGCAAAGCAGAAAAAAGAAAAGAGACTCAAAAAATGTGAGGAAACTCTAAGGGAGCTCTGTGAGAACATGAAGAGAAATAACATTTGCATCATAGGGGTTCCTGAAGAAGAGGAGAGAGAACAAGAAATAGTAACTTTGTTCAATCAAATCATAGCAGAAAACTTTCCTAAATTAAGGCTGGAAAACATTTCACATGTTCAAGAAGCACAGAGAACTCCATTAAGAGAAACCCAAAGAAATCTACACCAAGACACATCACAGTTAAAATACCAAAGCTAAGGGATAAAGAGAAAATTTTAAAAGCTGCTAGAGAAAAATAAAGCTATCACCTACAAAGGAGCATCCATAAGGATGACATCTAACTTCTCAACAGAAACACTTGAGGCCAGAAGAAAACGGCAAGATATATTCAAAGTAATGCAGAACAAGAACCTACAACCAAGACTACTCTATCCAGCAAGGCTAACGTTTAAAATTGAAGGAGAAATAAAGAGCTTCCCAGACAAAGAAAGCCTCAAGGAATTCATTAAAACCAACCTATTCTGGAAGAGATACTAAGGGGCCTGTTGTGAACAGTTCAAAGGGAGGAAAGAATATAGCAAAAGAATAAAATGGCAATAAACAACTACATATCTATAATAACCTTAAATGTAAATGGATTAAATGATCTGATCAAAAGACATAGGTAGCTGCGTGGATAAAGAAACAAGACCCATACATATGCTGTCTACAAGAGACACACCTTAAAACAAAAGATGCACATAGACTGAAGGTAAAAGGATGGAAAAAAATATTTCATGCAAATGGAAATGAAAAAAAAGCCGGGGTAGCAATACTTATATCTGACAAAATGGACTTTAAAACAAAGGCTGTAGTAAGAGATAAAGAAGGACACTACATAATGATAAAGAGAACAATTCAACAGGAAGATATAACTATTATAAATATCTACGCACTAAATATAGGAGCCCCAACATACATAAAGCAAACATTGATGAATATAAAGGGCGAGATTAACAGCAATACTATAATAGTAGGGGATTTCAATACTCCACTAACATCACTGGATAGATCCTCAAGAAAGAAAATTAATAAAGAAACAGCAGACTTAAAGGATACACTAGATCAAGTCGATTTAAAAGATATCTTCTGAACTTTTCACCCTAAAGCAGTAGAATATACATTCTTCTCAAGCGCTCATGGTACATTTTCTAGGAGAGGCCACATGTTAGGACACAAAAATGGTCTCAACAAATTTAAGAAGACTGAAATCATAACAAGCATTTTCTCTGATCACAATGCCATGAAACTAGAAATTAACCACAAAAGAAAAACTGAGAAATACTCAAACACTTGGAAACTAAATAGCATGATATTAAATAATGAATGGATTAACAATGAGATCAAAGAAGAAATAAAAAAGTTTCTAGAAACGAATGAAAATGAGCATATATCAACTCAAAATTTATGGGACACAGCAAAAGCAGTACTGAGAAGGAAGTTCATTGCACTACAGGCCTACCATAAGAAGCTAGAAAAAGCTCAAATAAGCAACCTGAACCTGCATCTAAAAGAACTAGAACACAAAAGCAAATAAAGCCCAGGACCAGTAGAAGGAAGGAAATAATAAAGATCAGAGCAGAAATAAATGACATAGAGGCTAAGGAAACAATACAGATGATCAATGAAACCAGGAGCTGGTTCTTTGAAAAGGTAAACAAGATTGATGAACCTTTAAGTAGACTCACCAGGAAAAAAAGAGAGAGGACTCAAATAAATAAAATTAGAAATGAGAGTGGAGAAAAACTAGATAGAAGGTGACAGAGGACAATTTGACTTTGGGTGACGGGTATGCAACACAATTGAATGATAAGATAACCTGGAGATGTTTTCATTGTACATATGGACCCTGATTTATTGGTGTCACCCCATTAAAATTAATAATAATAAAATAAAAAAAGAAAAAGAAATAAGAGTGGAGAAATAACAACCGACACAGCAGAAATACAAAGCATTGTAAGAAAATACTATGAAGAACTATATGCCAAAAAATTAGACAATCTCGGTGAAATGGACAAATTTCTTGAATCATATAACCTTCCAAAAATCAATCTGGAAGAATCAGAACACCCAAACAGACCAATTACAACAAATGAGATCGAAACAGTTTTCAAAAACCTCCCAAAAAAGAAAAGTCCTGGGCCTGATGGCTTCACAAGTGAATTCTATCAAAAATTCAAAGAAGAACTAACTCCTATCCTCCTCAAGCTATTTCAAAAAATTCAAGAAGAAGGAAGACTTCCAAACTCCTTTTATGAGGCGAGCATAATTCTGATCCCAAAATTGAGCAAAGACAACACAAAGAAAGAAAATTATAGGCCTATATCCCTGATGAATTTAGACGCTAAAATTCTCAACTAAATATTAGCCAACCGGATCCAGCAATATATGAAAAAATCATACAGCATGATCAAGTGGGATTTATTCTGGAGAGGCAAGGCTGGTTCAATATTCGCAAATCAATCAATGTGATTCATCACATAAACAAAAGGAAGAACAAAAATCACATGATAATTTCAATAGATGCAGAAAAGTCATTTGATAAAATCCAGCACCCATTCATGCTCAAATCTCTCAGGAAAGTGGGAATACAGGGATCATTCCTTAACATGATAAAGGCCATCTACGACAAACCCACAGGAAACATCAAAAACTATATGGGCAAAAATTAAAAGCAATCACCTTAAGATCAGGAACCAGGCAAGGGTGCCCACTTTCACCACTCTTATTCAACATAGTTATGGAAGTCCTAGCTACAGCATTCAGACAAGAGGAAGAAATAAAAGGCATCCAAATTAAAAAAGAAGAGGTAAAACTGTCATTATTTGCAGATGATATGATATTGTATATCAAAAACCATAAAGTCTCAGTCAAAAAACTACTAGACCTGATAAATAAATTCTGCAAGGTGGCAGGATATAAAATACTCAGAAATCAGAGGCATTTTTATATACCAACAATGAACTGCCAGCAAAAGAAATTAAGGAAACAATCCCCTTCAATACTGCAACCAAAAAAATAAAGTACCTAGGAGTAAATTTAACCAAGGAGGTTAAGGACTTGTACTCGGAAAATTATAAAGCAACATTAATAAAAGAAATCAAGGAAGATACAAACAAGTGGAAACATATACCGTGCTCATGGTTAGGAAGAATAAACATCATTAAAATGTCTATATTGCCTGACCAGGCGGTGGCGCAGTGGATAGAGCGTCGGACTGAGATGCGGAAGGACCCAGGTTCGAGACCCCAAGGTCACCAGCTTGAGCGCGGGCTCATCTGGTTTGAGCAAAAGCTCACCAGCTTGGACCCAAGGTTGCTGGCTCGAGCAAGGGGTTCCTCAGTCTGCTGAAGGCCCGTGGTCAAGGCACATATGAGAAAGCAATCAATGAACAACTAAGGTGTCGCAGTGAAAAACTAATGATTCATGCTTCTCATCTCTCTCCGTTCCTGTCTGTCTGTCCCTATCTATCCCTCTCTCTGTCTCTGTAAAAAAAAAAAAATGTCTATATTACCCAAAGCAATTTATAAATTCAATGCAATACCAATTAAAATTCCAATGATATACTTCAAAGATATAGAACACATATTCCAAAAATTTATATGGAACCAAAAAAGAACACAAATAGCCTCAGCAATCTTAAAAAGAAAAAAAATAAAGCAGGAGGTATCACTCTTCTGGATATTAAGGTTTATTACAAGGCCACTGTACTCAAGACAGCCTGGTACTGGCATAAGAACAGGCACATAGATCAATGGAACAGAACAGAGAACCCATAAATAAACCCACACCTTTATGGACAACTGATTTTTGACAAAGAAAGAACATACAATGGAGTAAAGACAGCCTCTTTAACAAATGGTGCTGGGAAAATTGGACATCTACCTGCAAAAAAATGAAACTAGACCATCAACTTACACCATTCACAAAAACAAACTCAAAATGGATAAAAGACTTAAATGTAAGCCGTGAAACCATAAGCATCTTAGAAGAAAACATAGGCAGCAAGCTCTCCGTCATCTGTTGCAGCAATATATTTGCTGATTTATCTCCACAGGCAAATGAAATAAAAGGCAAGATAAACAAATGGGACTATATCAAACTAAAAGTTTTTGCACAGTTAAAGACAATAAGAACAGAATAAAAAGACAAACCACACAATGGGAGAACATATTCAACAATGTGTCTGATAAGGGGTTAATAACCAACATTTATAAAGAACTTATAAAACTCAACACCAGGAAGACAAACAATCCAATCAAAAAATGGGCAAAAGAAATGAATAGAAATTTCTCCAAAGAGGACGTACAGATGGCCAATAGGCATATGAAAAAGTGCTCAACATCACTAATCATTAGAGAAATGCAAATTAAAACCACAATGAGATATCACCTCACACCAGTCAGAATGGCACTCATCAGCAAAACAACACAGAATAAGTGCTGGCGAGGATGTGGCGAAAAGGCAACCCTCCTGCACTGCTGGTGGGAATGCAGACTGGTGCAGCCACTGTGGAAAACAGTATTCCTCAAAAAATTAAAAATCGAACTGCCTTTTGACCCAGCTATCCCACTTTTAGGAATATATCCTAAGAATACCATAGCACTGTTCGAAAAGAAGAAATGTGCCCCCATGTTCATGGCAGCATTGTTCACAATAGCGAAGATCTGGAACCAGCCCAAGTGTCCGTCAGAGGACGAGTGGATTAAAAAGCTTTGGTACATATATACTTTGGAATACTACTCAGCTATAAGAAATGATGACATCGGATCATTTACAACAAAATGGATGGACCTTGATAACATTATACAGAGTGAAATAAGTAAAACAGAAAATACTGAGAACAGCATGATTTCATACATAGGTGGGACATAAAAGTGAGACTATGAGACATGGACAAGATTGTGGTGGTTACGGGGTGGGGGGAGGGAGGGAGAATTTGGGAGAGGGGGAGGGGAGGGGCACAAAGAAAACCAGATAGAAGTTGACAGAGGACAATTTGACTTTGCGTGATGGGTATGCAACATAACTGAATGATAAGATAACCTGGAGATGTTTTCTTTGAATATATGTACTTTGATTTATTAATGTTACCCCATTAAAATTAATAAAAAAAAAGAGGGCTGTGATTGTTTAGGGAAGGAGACTGAAGAAGGGAATGTTTTTGTCTTAGTTGCTATAAAATAAATGTTTTTGTGTCACTGCTGTCGGGCATGTAAATTTTAGAAGTCCTTTTTAAACAAGAAACAAACAATTTTTAGAGCAGTTTTACGGTCATAGCAAAATTGAGTGCAAAGTGCAGAGTTCCCATATGCTCCTGACAATGCATCAGATAGATGTCCATGGGTTACATTAGGGTTCCCTCTTGGCATTCTACTTTTCATGGGTTTTGACAAACATGTTATATGCATCCACCCTTAGAGCACACAGGAGTTGCCCTGAGAAGGCCCACTTAGGATGGTTATTTTGAAGATATATAGACAATAGCTTAATGGGAGAAGAGAAAACCAGTGAGCTACAATTTGCAATCTGAATGCCTAAACAAGTTACATGAAGACTACAGTAGTCTAACTCAGGGGGATACTATTAGGTAGTAGGGGCTGGTGCTCCATGAGACCTCTCCTGAACAATTACTTCCTTCTTCCTTCCCTTCCTCCATACATCCATCGACCCACCCATCCATCTTTCTCTCATCTACTGGTTTGTTCTTTGGTTCTCTGGCACTAGGGAAAAAGATAAATATTTTCTCCCAAGCTTCTATGCCTTTAAGCTCTAGATGCTAAAATAGGGGACAGATAGTGATTTTCATCCTGAGTTCATCTTGGTTTATGAGCAGTAGTTTATTTTCCCTTAACATTTAAAATATTTATTTAAAATTACAAAAGCAATACAAATGTTTCTTTATAGGAAAAAGAAGTAAATGACCTGGATAAAGTACAGCCCACCACCCATTACATGCCCTTCCTGAGAAGTAACTTTTATATTGTTATATTATTTTTTCAATGATATTAATGGTGTGGATGAGAGGGTTTTTCTTGTGAAAACAGGTTTACAGTAAGTAATCAGGCTGGTTCTGGTAAGTCCTTCTTGACTTAAACTTATCACTGCTACTCTGTAACACCGATCAGTCTGCTCTATCATTCGACCAATAGCACGAAGAATGATTATTTTTCTGTGGGACTATTTTAACTGCCAAGGCTCTGACAAATTGTAGGGACCTTTCTGATATGACTGTTAAAGATAGAAAGGGTTTGAACTGTATCCCAGATAATCTGCAGATATCAAAAAAGCATTAGCAGTGGTTGTTACCTGAGGTGTACATTAGAATGGCCTGGGAAAGTTTTTCAGACTTATAGATTGAGATTTTCTCAGTAAGGGTCCTGGGCATGTACAGGACCATGAGTAACTGAGTGCCACAGATGATAATTCTGCATACACAGCTTTAATTTAATGCCATGCCATTATCAGATCGCCCCAAGTGACTGTACCCACTTCCTTGGCTTCAACTTCTCCACTGAGGGCTTGAACTAAGGTAGTCATGGTGGTAACAAAGATGAGAGATCAAACCCAAGACATTTACAAGGTAGAAATCGCAGTATTTACACACAGAGGGAGAAGTTGATGATGGTTTTTATGAAAATTTCAAACTTACAAAAAAGCTGAGAGATTATCATTAGCTTGAACAATATGAAACTGCCAATATTCACCCATTTTTTACCTACAAAATGACAATTTCATATGATTTAACATAATATAAAATACTCATATAGATGTTACCCAGATTCAATAATTATCATGATTTTGCCACATTGGCTTCATCTCCCTCCTATTTCATTTTTCATTTTTATTGCTGAGTAGTTTTAAAGTAAATTCTACATCTTAAGTCATTTCCCCCATATATACTTGGCATATATCTCTAAGAAATATCAAGTTCCTTCTTTTTAAAGATTTTATTTATTCATTTTAGAGATGGGAGAGAGAAGGAGAGAAGGGGGAAGGAGCAGGAAGCATAAGCTCCCACATGTGCCTTGACCCAGCAAGCCTGGGGTTTCAAACCAGCAACCTCAGTGTTCCAGGTCGACACTTTATCCAGTGCATCACCACATGTCAGGGTCAAGTTTCTTATATAACTTCAAAGTCATTATCACACCGAATTAACAATAACTTCTCTCTATCATCTAATACCTAATATATATTCCTATTTCTCTGTCTTTGAAAAAGATCTTTTCACATTTTGATTGATTGAATCAAGTTCTTAAACATTGTTTTGGTGGTTGTGGTCTTCAAACCTCTTTTCACCCCAGAGCAGTCCTTCCAAAATACCCCTCTTCTATTTTTTCTCATGCCATTGACTTGTTGAAGAAACTAGATCAGATATCTACCCTGGTTATGACAATCATGGTGGCAACAGAGATTTGTTGCTTTTCCATGATGTCATAGAGCCTAGTCCTCGTATTTCCTGTAATTTTGCAGTCACAGGGTCTGTACTTATAGTCACTATAATATCCTTTCTTGAATATATAGAGTGCCAGAGCTAGACAGGGGTGAGTATGGCATCTTGGTTATGACATTTAAAAGCTGTGTGATCTTGGGCAAGTTACTAAACCAATCTAAATCGCTACTGTTTCATTTGTAAGATAGGAATATAACAATTCATAACTTGAAACATTCTGTAAAGATAAATTGAGATAATGAACACACAATGCCCAATGCTGTGCCTGATACAGAGACAGGCAAGCAATTTCTCAGGAAATGTCAGTTCTCGCCAACAAGAGAGAACTGCAGCTTATATAACAGAAACACTCATTCTAATAAAATATTTATAAAGAATCTAAAAAATTGTACTTTTTTGACATCGCAAAAATATGTACACTAAATTATTGGTAAACAATTAAGCAATACCTACAGCAGAAGTGGAGAGTCTGAAGATTTTTGAAGAATATATCGTCTTTAGGAATTTAGCTCTACTGCCAAGGGAGCAGAGTCTCCTCTGGGCCAAAAACATGCTACAGAATAAAAGAAAAACTTTTAAGGAAAATGACTATATGGTACTTACATTGCTATCAGATAGTTATAGCTAGTTGATATATCATAGCTGATATAAACTATATATATAAAGTTTTGAGTATTTTTCTTCTCTATGATATAATAATCTCATCACTGGAATCATTCTAATCATTCAAATAAAATCTTATAGAAATTTTTGCATGTTATTTTAATTTCTTTTTATTTATTAATTTTAGAGAGGAGACACAGAGTGTGAGAGAGAGAGAAAGAGAGAAAGAGAGAAAGGGGGGAGGAGCTGGAAGCATCAACTCCCATATGTGCCTTGACCAGACCAGTGCAGGGTTTTGAACTGGCGACCTCAGTGTTCCCAGGTCGACGCTTTATCCGCTGCGCCACCACAGGTCAGTCCTGCATGTTATTTTAAATTTCTAGTAGCTATAAAATCCAGAATATTTCAGTCTTAAAACTATTCAGAACTATCTGGATAACAGTCACTAGTAAAAGCACAATCTATAATAGTAAAAAGTTGTTAAAAACAGGTTATTTAGAAAGTTGTTTGAAAAGGATTATATCAGGCAGGTCCCTGGTAAATATAAACATATGAATAATCTGAGATGGTACTTCCCTCCACAATTCCATAGCTACAAAGTCATTTCAACAGATTTCAGTTACATAACCAGCATGCATTCTGAGTTACTATTCTACCTGTAAGAAAATCATTATCAATCACGGGTGGGGAGATATGGAATTCTGTTATTATACTGCTTGGAAGTGGACGAAAACTGTTTTCTAAAAACATTGAGGCAAACAGATACTTCTCATAAGGTTTTACTGTGAATATGGTATTGGGAATGTCATTTCCTCTATCTCTAATCAAACTTGAAAAAGAGACTGACTCTAAGAATTCAAAGGAAGCACTGAAGCTCGCTATGAATCTCTTTAAGTTACCAAATGTTAGGGCTAAAGAAAACTTTAAATATAAAGTAGGTGTGCCATAAATGAAAGTATTAAATGACTAAATGAATATATAAAATATTATAAATTAATGATTTAAGTGATTACTTATAAGACCTGTTAAAAAATATTGATTCCTTTTGTAAAGTAATTATCCCTAATGTTTTTTGCCTTTTAAGTCAAAGATTAGATTTTCTTTTTTCTTTTTTTGGTGACAGAGGGACAGACAGACAGGAAGGGAGAGAGATGAAAAACATCAATTCTTCATTGCAGCACCTTAGTTGTTCATTGATTACTTTCTCACATGTGCTTTGACCGGGAGCTACAGCAGACTGAGTGATCCCTTGCTTGAGCTAGCGACCTTGGGCTCAAGCTGGTGACCTCAGGATCTCAAACCTGGGTCCTCCGCATCCCAGTCCAATGCTCTATACCACTGCGCCACCACCTGGTCAGGCAAAGATTAGGTTCTTTTAAATCAAGACATGGCTATTCTTGTGTCACTGGTTGTTTTGTTCAGGAGTAAAGTATTAACTGGGTTAGGCAGTAGGAATAATTTTAAGAAAAATTACCAATTACCAAACAAAAGGAACTATACTGAACAATCTTCATTCAGTATTATGAAATTCTTTTAGGACAATACTTCTTTTCAGTAAATAAATATCCACTTATCTAAATTTAGCCCAGTTTATTTGGTATTAAGCAAAGAGTAAAAAAAATGCTTTCTTGCAAGTAGATAAACGAGAGAAAGCTCTTCTATATTCTTAAGATAATTAGGGAGAAACAGGACTAGGAATCAGGATACTTGGATTCTAATCTTTATTCTTAAAAAGCTATTTTTTAATTTAATTTTTATATATTTTTTTACAGGGACAGAGAGAGGTGAGAAGCGTCAATCATTAGTTTTTTGTTGCCGTTACGACACCTTAGTTGTCCATTGATCGCTTTCTCACATGTGCCCTGACCACGGGCCTTCAGCAGACCGAGCAACCCCTTGCTGGAGCCAGCAACCTTGGGTCCAAACTGGCGAGCTTTTTTGTTCAAGCAGATGAGCCTGCGCTCAAGCTGGTGACCTCGGGGTCTCGAACCTTGGTCTTCTGCATCCCAGTCCGAGGCTCTATCCACTGCGTCACCGCCTGGTCAGGTTAATCCTTACTCTTGATGTTAAAAAAAAAAAAAAAGGTTTCTATCTTCAGACAAGTCACTGAACTCTTGTTGAGCCTCGTTATCTCCATATGTCAAAAAAGATGGATAAATGAATCCTTGGTTTAAAGGTAACCTCAGAAGGAACTGTAAGTCACTGGCTAGTCATATGTGAGCTTAGGCTGCAGCTCTTAGGAGATTTCACCCTAGGTTGGGTGAGTTGTGCCCTCTGGACCTATTCTCCTAAGGGAGCTGACACTAAATTCACCTAATTTTGTCTGGAAATCCCAAGGTCTAAATCTTCTCCTCCATCTGTTTTAGACAACACATGACATCCACGATGCAATGTACTACCTGGCAAATGACCCAGCTCTTTACCTCCCTTTTCTACTTTCCAAATTTTCCATTGCATCTTTTGGAATAGCGACATCGTGATCAGCAAATTCTATTATATCTTTATGTTGTCAGAGTGTTTGCTGTACCCAGTGGTGGGATCCAGCTGGTTTGTACCGTTTCAGCAGAACTGATACCTAATTTTTTGTTGCGTCAGCAAACTAGTTGTTAAAATGGCACATGTCATCAGGGTTCTCTCTAAGGTGAGCACCTGGGCAGTTGCCCAATGTGGAAATCACACATTTACATTTCTTACTATTTTGTAACATTCATCGTGCAACAGTATAGTCTAAGCATCTATAGTAATATTCACTCTGTCCATAGGTGAAAAAAATCGCAAGTGAGGATGCCAACCAAGAAGCAATATGGAGCCTGACCAGGCGGTGGCGCAGTGAATAGAGCGTCACCTGGGACACTGAGGACCTATGTTCAAAACCCAATGTTGCTAGCTTAAGTGTGGGATCATAAACATGACCCCATGGTAGCTGGTTCGAACCCAGAGGTTGCTGGCTTGAAGCTCAAGGTCACTGGCTTAAGAAGGGGTCACTCACTCTGCTGTAGCCCCCTGGTCAAG
Source organism: Rhynchonycteris naso (assembly GCA_037038555.1). Classification (NCBI taxonomy): domain Eukaryota; kingdom Metazoa; phylum Chordata; class Mammalia; order Chiroptera; family Emballonuridae; genus Rhynchonycteris; species Rhynchonycteris naso. Next base: position 158,935,161 of record CM072997.1, on the reverse strand, counting down.
GCACATATGAGAAAGCAATCAATGAACAACTAAGGTGCTGCAACAAAGAATTGATGCTTATCATCTCTCTCCCCTCCTGCTGTCTGTTTCTATCTGTCCCTCTCTCTGTAACAAAATAAATAAATAAAATAAACTGCCTTTTGGTAAAGTGTGGTTTTTTTTAATGCTTAAAATAGTCATTAGGGCAGAGAACCAGTTATTAAATTATTTGAATTCCACCATGCCTGTTTCTCCTTGCTTTAACTCAAACCTTATTTTCCCTGAAGGTATCACTTCTATATTCCTCAGCATTGGCTTTTGTTCTTATAAGCTCCACCTACCTGTTTCTAGCTGCCCATTTTATCATTGCTAGACTATTCCCTCATCTGCCTCACTGATGTTATCGCCTGACCTGGTGATAACTCCCTGTCATTCATTAAAGATTTTGACATTGAACATACAGTTTTTTTCTCGACTCTTAAGTACTGTGATCATTCAGGTAATTTCAATGTCTTCAGAGATGACCCATTCAACAACTGACATTAGTATGTTCATTTCTCTTCTCCTTCATTCTACCTTAGCTGCTTTCCCCTACAGTCACACCTTGTACTTTGCCATTACCTCAGTCTGGTCTTATTTCAAAATAATTGAAGCATACTGCTCTCTGACCGTAACTATCTGTCCTTTCAATTTGCTTAATTATCCCAACTATTACTATTCTTCAATATTATCAAGATGTCTAGAAGGCTGCCTCTCCTTCTCCCAATCAGCACTTGCCTTCCTTTATTTTCCAGTTTAGATGCAGTTCTACCTTTCAGTAATGTTCTTGACAATGCCCTAACCTGACTATAAAACTCTAGTCCTGGAAGAACTCAACTATAATGTCTGTTTTTCCTACAGCCCATGAACTGTGAAAAGGATAAGACTGGTTTCACCACAAACCCATGGTTGTTAATCTCAAATTGAACCCCAACCTTTTCTCAGCATTTCTACTATATTTTATAGATGAAGAATAGCAGAATAAGCCAGCCCGAAAAATATGCCGCTAAGCATGAGGAATATTTTGAGTTAAATAGGTACTTGAAAAACAGTAGAGGCAAGAAGGGTGATCTCAAAAGCAAAATGTTAGAAAAGATATTTTATCAGCTGTTTCCTTTTCCTCAATCTATACTCCTCAACCTGGTACAATCTGCCTTTTGCACCCCTTACACTACACAGAGGCAGCTCTTGCTTCGGTTACTTTTGACCTCCACATTGTTAAAACCACTGGACATTATGCAAGTCTACTTTCCTTAAGTTCTCTACAGTTTTAGATCCTGCTGGTCAAGCCTTGTCTCCTACCAAAACACCACATTCCCTAGGTTTTTGACATATGACAAGCCCTCATTTTCCTTCTACTTTCCCCCAACCTACCATTAAATAATGAAATTCCTCAATATTCAGTTCTGGGCTCTCTTTTCTTCTTACTAGGTAATCTCATGGAGAAGGAACTGTGAAAGTGTGGGTGAAAAAATAGCTCCAAAGGAATTTAAGCAGGTTGATAGATGCAGATTCAGAGCCCCTGAAGCTATTTTTCTCTGCACTTTAAATAAACACATTTTCAGCAACACTTTTCTAATGCAATTAACATTCCATATGTATATTCACCAATAAGCTAAATAAATAAATAAATTTGGATGTCACTGAAAAGTGAGAGACAAATCAGAAGGCACATGGCTTTGAATTCTAAACAGTCTTTTCACTATACTTTTATGCTTTCTCTTATAAAACAATGTTCTGAAGAAAACCAGGCAATTGTGAATGAGGGCCATCATTTTGCATTTCATGCTGTTAGTCCACTTCTAGAACTGTTTTAAGTTGCAGTAACACAGAGGACATCTAAGAGGTGAACAAGGTACTGGCTGGCTTAGTACAATGTAAACAACAAGCCTCAAAGTCATGTCATTGGAGCAAGAGTGGAAAAAATTTCCTATATTTAGGTGAGCCAATACGGAAGGATACAAGACCCTAAATTGCTGAAAAGCTGTTTTATGAATATGCGGCTCATGTAACTATAAATTTTTCCAGGGGGAAGAAGTGTAGCTGACTGGTGTGAGCTAGAAGGAATTTTTTTCGCACAACGTGATATAAAACTTACAAACGGTTGATCTGCATCATTGGTGCCGTGAGCAGGCAGCCTCGATTCTTGCCTCAAATATTAAGTAGCTGGGGAGCCTGAATGGATAAATAATTTCTGTACCGGGTGCGGAGTTTCCCCCTTCCAGAGCCACTCAGACTCCAAAAACAACAGACTGGAGACTGCTTTCCTCTTTAACTAATAACTTACATGGCAGGTTAACAGTCTTTGTTTTCCTTTTTTATTAAAAATCCCGGTTATGGACAAACTGGAGTCAGTGTTCCCCTTGCCACGCTGGTTTCAAAATACCCGAACTGCAAAATGAAGAGCAACAGAGGCAATCGATGACCGGGGTTCAAAGGCACCAACCTAGAAGGGCAGTTACCTCGGGGACATGCCCTACCGAGAGGAAACAATTCCCGCACGGTACCGCGTCCTCTGCAGCCTCCCCGGAAGTCCGCCGCGGCGGAGCCGGAGCCCGCACATGCGCGGGCGCACCCGGGGCTCCGGAGGGCGAGTGCGCGGCCTCACGGCGATCCAGACCGGCTCTTCCTCCCAGACCCACCCTGGAAGGCCGGCCAGCCACCTTCCTCCTCCGCATCGCTCCTTAAACCCCACGTGCCTGGGCCGCAAGCTTCGGTCCCTAAAGCAGTAATCCCCCCGCGGCCCGCTTACCTCTTTCGCGCGACCACGCTGCCGCGTGGGCTAGAGTCCCACGGGCTCAGGGACTATAAGGTGGGATTTGGCTGTAGGGCCGAAGCCTGGGCGGCGTCTGACGCGGGAACGGAGTCAGTGCGAATGGGCTGAAGGGCCGCCGGGACCACGGATTCAATATTCAATAGGACCGGACCGAACGGGCGGGGCTGAAGGGAATACGTGGGCGGGATGAAGGTGCACGTGGATGTGGCGGGAGACAGCTGTGGGGTCTGGACTGCCAGCGCGATTGGCTGTGAGGACTGAGGACCCCCGGGAGTGGACAGCGCAGGTGGAGGTGCGGAGCTGGTTCTGGTCCCTGGGATTGAGGCGAGTCAAAGTAAAGCGGCGGGATAGGGCGGGGTTTAGATGTGGCCAGGGATTGGGTGTGAAGTTGCCACCCAGGCCTCTAATTGGATGTTTGTGACTGATTGGGTTACGGCGGGTTATAAAATGCGGATCGATTTGGGGGAGAGGCAAACTATGAGGCCACAAGGTTTACGCAAGGAGGCAACCCAAGAATTATGCCGTAAGTAATAATGTAGTAAGAATAATGTTGGAAGCTGCTGGAGAGAGGGCAAGGCTAAAGAGAATGTGCAAAAAGATGTACTTATCACCCGTGATTGGGATGAGGGGGAAAAATGCAGAGAGAAATTTAACGTTCCTGAAAAGTAAAATTAGTTTGATCAGAGAACTGAGAATGAAAGGGGGGTATGAGACCTAGGACGAACATAAGTTAACACTTCAAAAATGAAGAAGGAAAAATCGGCTAAGAGAAAAAGGAACACCAGGACATACTCCTTTGAGGAAGGTGGTATTAGGCGAACGGAGAGCTTCGGTTAGAATGAGTTACATAATTACATTTTCTTTCCCTCCTATCTTAAGAAGTTGAGAGGATAGGTGTAGTGGTTGTGGCAGTATCATTGATAGTCCTAGATGAGAGCGTACAGATAATCTTTGGTTGAAGAAATACACTGTACAAGGAGGTTCAGAAGATGATTAGGTGAATGGAGAAATTACTGTGTACGATACATAATCTACCCCTAGATTTTGAGCTGTTGTGAAGGGCATTCTTTAGTCAATAATCTCCAACCAAAAAGACCACCAAGAATACACCTATAGTCAGAAAGTTGGGTTTCTTAGTCATTGCAATGAGGGAGAACATACACACCTTGGGCAGAGGTGGTCATTTTAATGACAGTATTAGGAATGACTTATTATAGGTTTTAGGCTTGTATTAGGTGATTTTCAGAGAGGATTCAAAAAAATGGACATTCTGTTTTGGGTGCTCTCAAGACATGGGGCAATTCTAAGATTGAGTATCATCATGCAGTTTATGCAGAAGAAGGAAAATTGTAAGGCTAAATCTGTTAATGGTAGAAAAGCAACAGTTTTACCAGCTGGGAAAGGAGGAAGTTTGGTATTTTTGTAGTTGCAGAGTGGTCTTGTTTTTATATGTGTTTATGCAAGATTATGAAGGGATCTTGTGTGTGGTCTCACTTCATCAGGATGACAAAGTGACTTTGATGCTGGTGTTCTGTCAGGTTGTTGTGTTTTATAGGGGACACACCATGGCTAGCTCCTAATGATACTGAAGATGTAAAGGTGTCAGTTCAGTTCCTGATGCCAGCTTCTGTTTTTCTGTTTCTCACATTGAACAAATACAATGAGTACTTAGGTGCTGAGGCTATTGGGGAAAATAAAGCATAGAAAGCTGTGTCTTAAACCTTACAGAGGGAGAAACAATAGCTAAGTAAATATATATAATGACTTCAAGGGGTGATAAGTAGTATGAAAGAAATATGAGGGGTAGAGACAGCAAATGGTCCGGAAAGGCTTTCTTTTTTTCCTTTCTCTCTCTCTCTCTCTCCCTCCCTCCCTCCCTCCCTCCCTCTCCCTCTCTCCCTCTCTCCCCCTCCCTCTCCCTCCCTTTCTACTCCCTTCCTCCCTTCTTTCCTTCCTTCCTCTCCTTTCCAGGAGCTGATATTTGAACCTAGAATTGAATGATGAAGCAACCTTCAGAAAAAAAAAGATTCTGGAAAGGAAAGCAGCAGTTGAAAAGGCCCTTAAATGGGAAGAATCTTGGCATGGCATGTTCAAGGACTAAGAAAGAGAGCATTTTGTCTAAAACAGTGATGCAGGGGGAGTGCTTCTAGACTAGGGTGGAGAGGAAGGCAGGGGCCAGGTCATGCAGCCATGAAGACCACAGCAGGTAGTTTAGATTTTATTCTGAAGCAGCCATTGGACATCTTTAGCAGAAGAATAATGTGATCTTAATTAAAAATTAAAAAGATACTTTAGCTGCCTTGGAGGTGAGACTTGTGGATAGGCAAGAACAGAAGCAGGAAGGTTAGGAGGTTGTTAGAGTGAGAGGTGATGTTGCCAGGTACTAGGGGGGTGGCAGTGGAGAGAAAGAGGGCTAAAGATCATTATGCTAACATTCACTTATTTCTTCTATTTCAGCACTTACCCTCCACTATCAACTGTACCTGTTGTTCACTGAAAAATAATATTGACTAGGTATTTTGTCACCAAAAAGGATTTATTCAGGAAAAAGAGAGGGTTGCAACCCAGTGCATGCAGATATGGCAAGCCACATGCGCACTCTGGCCTGAGTGCCAGGATGCAGGGGTATTAATACAAAGGGAAAGTAAGTTAAGGGCAGGGGATGTTTGAACCATACAGGCTTACTATAAACATAAAGTTCTTCCAGTATTCTCATGTGTAGGGTTTTCCAGGTTATGATAGCAGGTGAGAACTTCCCCGTAAGCCCTAGCTCCTCCCATAGACCCTCCCGACTGATTATGTTCCCGTAAAGTTCCAGTTAATCTTTATCTGTGTTTACCCTCCACAGACTATAAACTGCTCCTCTCCTGCTGAGGTGAAGGGGGACAGTTGGTGGGGCTATGGCAGACCAGGGGTGAGGATCTGGGTATCTGCTTGTTTGTTAGAAAGGCCTTTCACTGATTCTCCTGTACTTAGTCCTGAACCTTTGGAGAGTTCTGTGGGGGGTAAATCGTGTTTCTTTTTTGGCTTTCTTCATGACTGTTCTAGGATTCAGCTTATTTAAGTCAGCCCATTTGCTTGATAACTTCTATAATTTTGTTGCCACTGTCACTCTTCTTATTGTTTTTGTTCTCATAAGCCTATGCAGGTTCTCGGTTCCTGGAGGGTTTCAGTGGTGACTGCCCTTTGCTTCTTCAGTTTGTCATAGCATGCAGTGTCCTCTCAGCACTGCCATGGTCAGTACTCTGGGCTATTGTCAGCAAAGTCCCCAGAGCAATGGCAGGAGCAAAATTCAACATCACGTTCTGTAGGTCTATAAAGAAAGAATAATGATGAAAATTTTTTTGAGCCAGAGAGGGAGAATATTCTATTCTAAATAGTACAAGAATTTAAATAACTATCAAATTCCTGTACTCTTCAATATGACATTAAATAATCAAATGTTAAAGTTTCATGGAGAAGCATCAGGAGTGGTGCTGGGAAGATAAACTGTTCATGTAAGATGTTCACTCATAGGCTTAAAAATATTTATTGTGTGGTTTAATATGTGCCAGGAACCATTCTAAGCATCTGAGTCCACAATGAACAAAATAGGCAACGTTTCTGGTGACAAGGAGCTTATATACTGGTGGGGGAGAAGGGCAATAAATATGAACAAACTGGCCGTAAAAGGTAGTGATAAAGTACTGTGAAGAGAAATAAAAATGTTGGCCACTAGATGGAGCTCATTGCTTTCTTTGTTTCTTTCACTTAATAATCCACTCCAAAAAGAGAGATGCTCTGAGTTTGATACAATATTAAAGTTGTATTTTGGGGCCAGATGATTGGCACTTGTTCTCTTCCTGTCTTTCCCCAACTTGAATTACTTTTTTTCTTACTAAATGATTGATAAAGGGAATATGGTTAAGACATGTTGAGGGGCCATCTGAGATATCTTGGGGGAGGGGGTTAGATCTACTCCTTCCTAAATCAGAAATTTTCTCCCCACTATTTCTTGGGTATTTAGTTTTCTGTATTTGTTTAATCTCTGTATTCACCACTAGACTAGTAGCTCCTTAAGAGAGGGACTACAACTATGTTCCCCCTCCCTGGAAAAGTATGTAGTAGATCCTCAACCAGTATTTTTTGAATGAACAATCCCTATAGACGAAATAATTGCTGCTTTTCATGCAGTCTCATCTAACTATGCAAGGACTCCGCTTTAAAGTTTGATGGTGGCAAAAATCTCTGTAATAAAAACTTGGTAAGTTTTATGAAATCCTGTCTGTCAAAGAATTCCCACTGGGTAGGAGGGTGTGTGTGTGTGTGTGTGTGTGTGTATGTGTGTCTTTGAGGTAGACATATTTTGTGGCATTGTGAGTTCTGGGCCATATTTTTTCCTCTTTCTATTTGGATAAAAACTAACACACACAATGGTCATATTTTTAGTGCTCAGTGGAACTTAGTAATAGGCACATGCTTTTATCAGGGCTAACTATAAAGAAGTGTCTTGAACCTTCTCCTCTACAATGAGTAAAAGGAACATCATGAAAATTGCAAGGAATTAGAATCTAAGGAGATTTATGGATCATGGTCATCCTGTAATCTCTTGGTTTTAGAATGGTTTTTCAGCATAGAGATTTTGGGGAAAACAGCTGTATTATGCCTGCTTGCTTGCACTTTGCACGATTAGTATATGAGCACGTGGCAGAGCCTTGTGTGCATAGTCTATGTAAGGCAGTGGGTGCTTTCTCTTGGTGCAGATTGCTTGCTCACTACTGTGAGGGTCCATTAGGCAAATCACTTGCCTGACGCCACAAGGAGAGATTTTCTCCTGTTTGCTCTCCTGCTATTGCACGGATCTAATATACAGGGAAGGTTCAATGCTTTCCAGCTCCAAAGTTTCTCTATCATTGCTCAAATCCACTGTGAACCTGCCTGGCTTCTACCACTGACCTTGTATCTGCTGTAGTGGACAGGATTCAAAGCAGACTGGTGTGGAGCCACCAATACCTTTGCCATTCTTGAGCATCTGGTTTCCTGTGGCTACCCTGTAGGGGGCCTTGGGCTGGGTGTTTTTTACAGCCCTGTGAGCAGGAACTGAAAGCTCTGTGTGAGAGGCCGAATGCTGGCAGCAGCAGGAGCTGGAGAAGGAACTGTGAATTCGAGGCATGTAGTGTGAGCTTGAGGCTAAGAGCTGATAGGGACAGGAGCTGAAATGGTCTCTTGAGAAGGAATTGCAGATTCAAAAGCTCCAGTTTGCCCTGGAAGCCAAATGCTGGGAGTGGCAGTTGTTGGAGAAACAACTGCGGGTTTAAGAACTCCAGGTTGACCTTCAGGATGAGAGCCAGCAGCCACTGCAAGGGCTGACATGGGTGCTGAAGGAGTGCCGGCAAAGTGACTGTAAGTGGTAGCAGGTGTTTCTACTACTCCTTCTTTGAGAAGGAGGAGGTTTGGGCTGAAACTGCCCTCAGCAGGCACAGAGCCTGGCCAGTGGTCACCCAGAAGGTAAAAACCCAGTAGCAGGAAGTGCCTTGGGCAGGCACAACCTCCTCTGCAAGTAGTTGAGCACTTTGTGGTCCAGCTCTGCACCTGGACAGAGTTGATGGAGTAAGGGGCAAAATTCAGGCAGAAACCCACTGAATCCATGGCATCTTGGTTGCTGTGGGTGTGGGATATAAGGGTGGATGGTATTGTGCTTTCTGGAACAGAGATGGAGAAATTAGCCACCATTATTACACATGCATTGAGGCAGCATCTTCAGAACTGCCATGACAATTCAGGAAACCATAACCTATTAGAATGGGTGATAGCTGCCATTCTTTCAGTCTGGCAGAATGCTGGAGATTTGCCAGGGGCATTGAGTCAGTGGCAGTCGTATACTAAGCTGCAGCAGATCCTCTGGAAGCTAGGTATGAAGAATGCTGCTTTTAACCTGAGGTCCCACGGGCCAGATGAGGAAGTATTTACAGCTGGGATGAGGGACCTTATTCTCTGTAATACACTGTCAGCCCTTCTTGGGTCACTAGTGGCTATCTTGAGTCCCTATGTGGGGCAGCCCATCAACTCTGTTACACAGATCGTGGCAGGTTTTGGGGAGGTGGAGGCAGCACAGAACCATATGGCTGTGCAGGCTGCTGCCTGTGCTGCTTCCTCCCCCCAATTAACAAGAGAAACAGGCGTGTAAAGGTTACTTAAATACAGATGTGGGTAGATTTGATTGCGGCTGAGGCAGATAGGGAGAAATTAGATGGCAAATCTTAATAAAGTTCTTTTGAAATTTTGGCAGCAGCTTAAACCAGAACAGACATTCCAGGTGAAAAGGGGGAACTGGGCAGCCTGGCAGCTGCCAAGAAAATGACTGGTGTTCAGGTTGCACAGTTGCAAGATTACTTGTTGAAGACAGTTGAGGGAGAGGAGAGGATCCTCAAGGCCCATTCCAGTTTGAATAGGGTGAAGGCTGAGGGACCCATCTAAAAAGGATGGGTGTGGGCTAGAGGCCCCATGTGAAATTGGCAACCCACTGGTCCCCTTCCAATGCACATCAGGTGTTGATGCCTTAGAAGATAATAGGTACTTTTGCAGTAGCTAAGAGAACTGTCAAGGGGCACAGGCCTTGAATGTGTTTGACCCTCCTGGGACCTGGGACCTCTGAGGGATTTAGATGGGGCTTGTGGCAATGAATAGAGTGCTTATGAAAGCCGCTGAGGTCCATTATCAGAGAGTTGTATGGTTAGTTGCCTCTAATGGACTTTCACTTTGTGTGCTTTGTACAGACAGTGGGCTACTGTGGACTGATTATTGAGTGGTGTAATGAACTCGTGAAGCAGGGACCATGACAAGAGGGGGGCATCGGCTCCTTTTCTGGTTAGACACGCCGCTTGTGGACAGTACTATGAGAGTCCCTGATGGGGGACCTGACACCTGTGGAGGCCCTCCTGCACTGCACAGCTGCTCCCATCCAGGTGCAGATACGCACCACGGACACTTTACTCAAGTCAGGTTTATGATTCTTAAATGTTCCCGCCTACTCAAAAGCCCTCCTTAAAGACCATTGTCTTCGCTTGACCAGGCGGTGGCGCAGTGGATAGAGCGTTTAACTGGGATGTGGAGGACCCAGATTTGAGACCCCGAGCTCGCCAGCTTGAACACGGGCCCATCTGGCTGAGCAAAAAAGCTCGCCAGCTTGGACCCAAGGTCGCTGGCTCCAGCAAGGAGTTACTCTGTCTGTTGAAGGCCCATAGTCAAGGCACATATGAGAAAGCTATCAATGAACAACTATGGTGTCAAAAGACCATTGTCTTCAACAGCCATGGCCCTGGACTATACAGGCCCCCCACCTATGATGGGGTAAGGGGCTAGAGGTGGGCTTCCAGTGAACTCTGTGGGCAAAAGGCACCTGGCTGCCTAAGATAGAAGTGTATTATTCCTTGAGTGCTCAGGGAGACATCATTGTGAAGGGCACCTTTGTAATTTTCCTATGGTCCATAATGAGTTCTTCCATTTTGTTACACATAGAACCAGAAGATCCTGGTATATAGGCCAATAAGGTTTGTTATGCCTGCCCAGGGCAGCCTCTGGTACCTGCTATTGTGCTACCAGCAGATAAAACTCTGGCTTGTGTTCTACCAGAAGGGAAAGATTTGCCTCTCCTGATATCTCTAACAACGCTCTCTTTTTGTCCATAGTTTACTGGACATTGTAAGCCAGGCCTTGCATGCCCTGGCAGAGGAAACCCAAGAGTAGTAATACTAAACTGGGAACTCCCTCCGAGGATGGTGGATGTCTTTAGCAGCAGGCTGCTGCACCATCTTCATTGTCATTTCTGGTATAGCTTGTGCTTTTGTAATTCTGTTCCTGTAATCTCTACTGTTTCTGTGAAATATAGATGTAACGTACCTCCCTCCTCACACAGGGATCATAATGGAAGATAATTATCATGTAGACTGTGAGGTGAGCAACCCTAAAGTGGTGGAGTTTTGGGAAAATAGCTGTGTTAGGCTTGCTTGCTTGCACTTTGCCTGATTAGTGTGTGAGCAGGTGGCAGAGCCATGTATGTATACTCTATGTAAGGCTATGAGTACTTTCTCTTGGTGTGGATTGCTAGCCCTCACTGTGAGGGGCCAGTTGGTGGATCACTTGCCTGCCTGTTTGCCTTCCTGCCTGTTTTATCCCCTGCCACTGTGAGAATCTAATAAATGGGAATGGACCAGCACTTTCCGGTTCTACAGTTCATCTACCCTCTGCCCAAAACCAATGTGAACCTGCCTGGCCTTGAATATCAGCATTACAGAGATCCCGTTCATATTTTGTTAGATTTCTACCTAAGTATTTCGTTTTTTAAAAACATATTGTGAGTGGTATTGTTTTTTAAAATTTTGGTTTCTAATTGTTCATTGCTTTTATATAGAAATACAGTTGAAAATTGATTTTTGCATGTTGACCTTGAATCTTACAATCTTGTTAAACTCACTTATTTGTTCCAAGAGTTGTTTTTTTTCCTGTGGACACCCTGGGATTTTTCTATATGGATAATGATGGTGTCCGAGAATAAAGACAGTTTAATTTTATCCTTTCTGACCTATATACCTTTTATTTCTTTTTCTTGCCATATTGTACTAAGCCTTGCAGTTTAACACTTAACAGCAGTGGAGAGACCAGGCATCCTTGCTTTGTTCCTGAGTTGGGGGCAGAGCATTCAGCTTTTCATCATGAAATATGTGAGGGGGATTTTGTGTAGATTCCTTTATCAGCTTTATAAAGGTCACTATTTCTCAAGTGTAGTTACATTTCTCCGAATTCTAAAACTGCTTGAGTTATGCCATGGGTAAAAAGTGTCCAGGAAAGCTCTATTCCTTAGGTTTTTAGCTTAAGATACAGCTCATCTTACTGTTCTTCAGCTCATCCTTGAGATCTTCTATTTCATTCTGAAGTTGTGTGCTCTCCTGTTTGAATCCTTCCTTTAGTAACTCCTTCTGTTCCTAAAATGGGACAAATAAATAAATAAAGAGTGAATAAATAAACTATAGCAGTGAGCAAATCTCTAACTTCTATCTACATGTTTCCACATTCATAGTTTTTTGTTGTTATTTCTTCTTGAAAATTTCTCCACCATTATTTTTTTATATATATTTTCTCTTGGGCATCCTAGTTCCATGATTACTTTCTCTGAGCCTCCTTTAGCTAAGAAAGACTTTTGGCTTACGCCTTCTGATATATTGATGAGCTTCAATTACAAGTCTTGATCTTTTATCCCATTTATTGTATACAACCTTTGTGAGCAATCTTAATCATATGCTTGCTTTCAAATGTTATCTATGCATTATTGACTTTTTTATACAGACACATATACAAAGAGACTCTTATATACACACAAAAAATACAAACATAACAAATAAAAAGTTCTCAAAATCAAATGAAATGTCTGAGTCTTAGTACAGGACATTTGATTTAAGCCTCCATGTCTTGGTGGCGAGGGTAGCAGGATATAAATAAGGAAATCAAAGCCCCAAACTGCCCATGCTGTATTCCTGCACATAATTTACTCCTCAACCTGGGAGTATGGCTTAGAAAGCAGGAGTGGCAGAATGACACAGGTGTGAGAGATAAGGAGTCTTTCTGTTCTTAGATTCCCTTAGAACTAGAGTCATAGCGGGTGTCACAGAAAAAGTCATCTTGAATTCCCATTAGTGGTGAAGATGGCTCAGATGTCTTACCAAGCTGTGTGACCTTATAAAAGTTATTTAATCTTTTCTGAACTTAAGTCATAGGTACAGAGAAGTTGTGCTTCATATAATATTAACCAAGAGATACAGATAAACATTTTTATAATGCCTAGCAAGTAAGCTACCATTGATCAAAGAATATACCGATAAAGGATTGGATGTGATATAAATGCAAAAATAACTCTGATAACCAGACATAGGCAGGAGCCAGGTGAGGCAATCAGACAGGGATTGAAAAGTGTATGTAGGCAAGCAAGGTCCTTCTGGGCTTCCTCTTCTAACAACCACACAAAGAGATCAGGGAGAGTGGAGAGAAAACAGAAAAAGAGAAACCTCAAGGTGATGTAATGAAATACCTGAAGCTTCAGAGCGAGAACCCTCTCTTGCTCTGCCATTAACTGGGTCCTCTCCATCTCTATCTTCTCAGTCAATTGTCGTACGTGTTCCTGGTAACTCTTTTCTTTCTCTTCCATCATCTGCTGATTCTTTGTTCGCATCTTCTCCAACATTTCTGCTGCAGCCTCAGCTTTCTCACGTTCCACTTACAGGAGGAAAAGAAGAAAAATTCATGTGGGTGACCACGCTGATTTTTCTTCCTTGTAAATATACCGTCGCTGTTGCTGCTGACTGTGTATGCTCTACTCTGAACTGACTTCAGCTAGTTAGAGGCATCTTTGCTCACATTGCTCTAGTTTAAGGACCTCAGGATCACCCAGCCAAATTACTTAAACTTTTAAAAGCTTTTGAAGGTATCTAGTATTTTGAGTTGCTCCTCACCTTCAATCTCCTCTTCCTTTTCTGTGAGGGTCTGGTCTGTCTGTAGAATTGCATTAGTCACAGACTCCTTGGACTTCAAGTATGTCTGGAGAATTTCTTTACTCTAGGACCCAGAGAAAGCGAATTAGTAATAAGAAATAGCTGTAAATGCTTATTCCTATTTGCCCACCTTACATTCCTCTAGGAATAGCATTTCTTGGCCCTGCTGCATCTGGTGGTGAGGGTGCCCAGTCACTGATGGGTACATGCTCCAAGTTGGCCAAGAATGGCATCCTATGAAGCAGGATCCTTTGTAGGATTGATATAAATATAGATGGAGAGTCTCTGTTCTTTGACTGAAGGCTCTAATTTTGGAGCTGTTGGGCTGTGGTTCCACGTGGCGTGAACTTGCTGGGGAAGGAAGCCATCAGGGAAAAAGCAGATCCAAGGAGAGGAGGTGGGGGGATAATGGGAGGGAGGGAAGTATGGGGTTGAGGGGAGCAGCGGACAGAGAGACAGATATATGTTGGTTACCTGTATTCCCTTCCTGGGTTCCCAAAGGTACTTTTTCTTTAGCTCTTGTATCTTCTGGTTTAATAAACAATAACCTCCTGGTTTAGAATGGATTCCTTGCTTTATATTTTCTTCTAGAGGATTGAAGATATCCTTAAGTAAATCTGAGCAACAATCTGATGATGCTTTCACAATCTGTTTACAAAAGTCATCTCATTTTTTTTCTAGCTGGGCCTTTAATGTGAGAATAAGAAATAAAAACAGTGGAGAGAAGATTTTATCTTGACCTTAGAATTTTTGAAAAGACTTCTCAAAAACTAAATCTGTGACCATTATAAAAAATTTCAGGTACCTCCACTTTCCTCCTGATTCTGTCTATTGAAGTCTCTTTCCTTAGAGGTTAAGGTCATGGCAGAGATTGCTAGCTTTATGTTAGCATTTATTTTGCCTATCTGCTGGTCATAGTGGTCCATGGACTTTTGCACTGTAGGTGTATTCTTGGTCTGGCTGAAGGCTAGGGTTGCATTCTCCATGCAGAATATATCCCCACTGATGATGGCATTGACCTAGGTCAGCTTTAGTTCTACATAATGGCATTGACCTAGGCTCTCTAGTCCTAAAAATACTTCTTTAGAAATAAACTTCATCCAAAATTGGACCAATGATTACATCAGAATAAATATGACTCAATGTAAGTCTTCTGAAGATAACAAGGACTACATATTTCTTTGTTTTTGGGTATAATATTAAATTAGTCTGATGACAGCAAGCATGTAGTATGATTAGAAGCTCTGATTGTTAGCTATATGTCTATAATTAAATTATGAGAAAGATGATTACTTTATGCATGAAAGGAAAATGTTTCAAAACTTTGAGTCGATAGAGCTACCAGCCAAGTGGCATTTGGTTCCTGAAGGAGGGAAAATGGCAACGGAGTAGGTGGACATTACAACTCCCACCTCCCAGAACCAAAGTAGATTACAACTTAATTTAGAATAATCATCTTGAAAAACCAGCTTTGGACTAAACTAAGAGGAATCTATAACCAAGCATCACTGAAGAAACCACACTGAGCTGGTAGGAAAGGCAGAGACGTGGAAAGGGCTGCCCTGCTCCCAGGAGCAAGAGGTGGCCTAGAGGGATGCTCACAGTGGGGTGGGTTGTGCAGAGAGTTGTGGGTTCTCCATCCTGGAGCCCCAGAGACTAGAGGGGGCATATGGACAGTATTTAGCTGAAATAAGAGCCGGGTTACAATTTGCGAGAGGGAGACAGAACTCTCAGACCCATGCTCCAACTTAAAGGGACCACACAGAAAACCTTGTTTACAGCCACTTACCCGGGGATCCGGTAGCAGAGAGTGCTGAGAGGGCTGGATTTGTGAGAGAAGAGTGTAGTCTCAGGAGCAGAGGGAGAGACTGTGGCGGACAGCCACCTTGACCCCTGTACTGGGTCACTCCTCAAATCTAAAGTAACCATTCTTCCTGGAAGAGCCAAGCCAGCAAAGGGAAGCAATTACCCCACCCACCAGAGGCTCTCCTGCTTTAGTCAGTGCAGAGAGACACTTAGAAGCAGGGGGCGCATCGGGGACACAGGTTTTGAGTGCCGAGGTCTGGGCTACACGTCCCCCCCAACCTGCTGAGTACCCTGTGAGAATAAGAATAAGAATAAGGGAGGTCCTGGCTGATGCAGTGCTTGGCCCATGTTGTGGTGTGGATTGGAGCCTGGAGAGGCCTCCCATGCACCTGTGTGAGGCAGAACCCTGTGGGGCAAGGCGTCCTGTCTGCGGGTGTGGGGCGGACCCCAACAGGGCAAGGTGTTCTGCGTGCCTGTGGGAGGTGGAGCCCAGTGAGGAGTCTTGCGCACCTACAGGGGGCAGAACCTGAAAAAGCAACACCAGTGCCCACAGGGGGCAGAGCCCAGTGAGGCAAGGAGTACCCCATACCCATGGAGCAGCCCAAGCTTCAGCCCACAAGTCCGTACCAGTGCCCAAGTGCCTGAAGAGGCTGAGGAAATGGGGGGGGGCAGTGGAAAGACCACACTTCAGGAATAGAGAGGCAACACACACTGGCCAAGAGTAGATCAAAGCCAGCCTAGAAGTGCAGCTGATATTTACAATGGCAAAGGGCCCAGTTGAGGCAGCCATAAATTCTAGATCACCTGTAGATCCAAGAAGGTTGCTAAGGGCGAGTCAGAAGCAGTGACCCCCATTGGTTGGTGCCAGGTTCTGGCCAGCAAGGTTGAGGGCTGGTACAACCTGCAGCAAGATATGGAGAGCATCAGCTCAGGACCTAACAACCCTAGTTAGAGTGGTATCTTAAGGAAAGACTCCTCACACCTGACCAGCTAGGGCATAGAAAAAGCTGTCACAAACAGCAAAAAAGAGCAGTAGAATCAGACTAGTAGCCCACAGCAGAATACAAACAGCTGAAGTCAATTCAAGAAGATCTGGAAACAACACAACTGAAAGCTGGAGGCAGATGACACCAACCTTTTACTCAGCTTACTACACAAACAACACATCCAAAGGAGCAGTCTATACAGAGACAAAAAGGGGAGGCCGAGAAATGAAATTCAAATGAATCAACAAGAGATATCCCCCCCAAAAACTGAATGAATTGAAAATAACCAAGATACCAAATGCAGAGCTTAGAATAATGATTGTTAGGATGCTCAAGGATCTTAGAGCAACAATAGATGGACAAAATGGGGACCTAAACAAAGAGATAGCAGGCATCAAAAAGGACACTGAAATCATAAAAAAGAATCAGAAATGACAAACACAATATCAGAAATGAAGACTACACTTGAAGGAATTAAAAGCAGGCTGGATGAAGCAGAGGATCAAATCAGTGATTTAGAGGACAAGATAAGTGAAAGCTCGGAAGCAGAACAGCAAAAAGAAAAGAGGATCAAAAAGTCTGAGAAAGTTCTAGCCTGACCAGGTGGTGGCACAGTGGATGCCTTCAGACTGGGATGCGAAGGACCCAGGTTTGAGATCCCCAAGGTTTCCAGCTTGAGCATGGGCTCATCTGATTTGAGCAAAGTTCACCAGTTTGTACCCAAGGTCACTGGCTTGAGCAAGGGGTTACTTGGTCTGCTGTAGCTCTATGGTCAGGCACATATGAGAAAGCAATCAATGAACAACTAAAGCGCCACAACAAAAAATTGATGATTGATGCTTCTCATCTCTCTCTGTTCCTGTCTGTCTCTCCCTATCTATTTCTCTCTTTGTGTCTCAGTAAAAAAAAAAAAAAGTCTGAGGAAATTCTAAGAGAGCCCTGTGACAACATGAAGAGAAAGAACATCTGCAAAATAGGGGTTCCTGAAGGAGGAGACAAAGAACAAGGGATAGAGAACCTGATTGAAAAAAAGTATAGCTGAAAACTCCCTAAATTGATGCAGGAAAACGTCACACAAGTTCAAGAAGTACTGAAAATCCCATTAAAGGGTAACCCAAAGAGATCTACACCAAGACACATCGTAATTAAAATACCAAAGCTAAGAGATAAGGAAAGAATATTAAAAGCTGCAAGAGAAAAGCATTCGATTACCTACAAAGGAGCCCATAAGAATGACATCAGACTTTTCAACAGAAACACTTGAGTCCAGAAGTGAATGGCAAGAAATATTCAAGGTAATGCAGAGCAAGAGCCTACAACCAAGATATTTTTTTTATTTTTTTAAACTTTTTTAAAGACTTTATTCATTTGAGAGAGAGAGAGAGAGAGAGAGAGAAGGGGGGGAGGAGCAGGAAGCATCAACTCTCCTATGTGCCTTGACCGGCAAGCTCAGGGTTTCGAACCAGTGACCTCAGTGTTCTAGGTCAATGCTTTATCCCACTGTGCCACCACAGGTCAGGCTACAACCAAGATCTTTATCCAGCAAGACTATTGTTTAAAACTGAAGGAGAAATAAAAAGCTTCCCAGACAAAACAAAACAAAACAAAAACATCAAGGAATACATTACAACCAAACCAATGCTGCAAGAAATGTTAAGAGACCTGCTGTAAACGGAACAAAGTGGGGAAAAAAATCTAGTAAAAGAGGAATGTAGATTTAAAGAATAAAATGGCAATAAACAACTACATATCAATAATAACCTTAAATGTAAATGGATTAAATGATTTAATCAAAAGACATAGGGTAGCTGCATGGATAAGAAAACAGAACCCATACATATGCTGTCTCCAAGAGACCCACCTCAAAACAAAAGATACACATAGACTGAAAGTAAAAGGATGGATAAAAATATTTCATGCAACTGGAAATGAAATAAAAAGCTGGGATAGCAATACTTTTATCTGACAAAATAGACTTTAAAACAAAGGTTACAGTAAGGAATAAAGAAAGTCACTACATAGTGATACAGGGAGCAATCCAACAGGATAATATAAATAACCTTTATAAATATCTGTGTGCCTAATATAGTAGCACCTAAATATATAAAGCAGATTTTGATGAACATAAAGGGTAGGATCAACAGCAATATGATAATAGTAGGAGACTTCAATATCCCACTAACATCACTGGATAGGTCCTTAAGAAAGAAAATTAACAAAGAAACAGCAGCTTTAAAGGACACACTAGATCAACTGGATTTAATAGATATCTTCATAACCTTTCACAATACAAAGAAAGAAAACTATAGGCCAATATCCCTGATGAATTTAGATGCTAAAATTCTCAACAAAATATTAGTAAATTGGATCCAGCAATACATGAAAAAAATCATACATCATGCTCAAGTGGGATTTATTCTGGGGAGGCAAGGCTGGTACAATATTCACAAATCAATCAATGTGATTCATCACATAAACAAAAGGAAGGACAAAAATCACATGATAATATCAATAGATGCAGAAAAAGCATTTGATAAAATCCAGCACCCATTTATGATGGTGGGAATACAGAGAACATTCCTCAACATGATAAAGGCCATCTATGACAAACCCACAGCCAACATCATAATCAATGGGCAAAAATTAAAAACAATCCCCTTAAGATCAGGAACAAGGCAGGGGTGCACCTTTTCACCACTCTTATTCAACATAGTTCTGGAAGTCCTAGCCACAGCAATCAGAGAAGAAGAAGTAAAAGGCATCCAAATTGGAAAAGAAGAAGTAAAACTATCATTCTGTGATGATGATATGATACTGTACATAGGAAACCCTAAAACATCAGTCAAAAAAACTACTGGACATGTTAAATGAATTCAGCAAGGTGGCAGGATATAAAATTAGTATTCAGAAATCATAGGCATTTTTTTTTCTTTTTCTTTTTTTGGCAGACACAAGGAGAGTCAGAGAGAGGAACAGACAGACAGGAAGGTAGAGAGATGAGAAACATCAATTCTTCATTACGGCCCCCTAGTTGTTCATTGATTGATTTCTCACAAGTGCCTTGACCAGGGTGCTACAGAAGACCTAGTGACCCCTTGCTCAAGCCAGTGACCTTGGACTCAAGCTAGTGAGCCCTGCTCAAACCAGATGAGCCCATACTCAAGCTGGCGACCTCGGGGTCTCGAATCTGGATCCTCCACATCGCAGTCAGATGCTCTATCCACTGTGCCACTGCCTGGTCAGACAGAGAGGCATTTTATATATATATATATTATTAATTCGAATGGGGTGACACCAATAAATCAGGGTACATATGTACAATGAAAACATCTCCAGGTTATCTTATCATTCAATTGTGTTGCATACCCGTCACCCAAAGTCAAATTGTCCTCTGTCACCTTCTATCTGGTTTTCCCTGTGTACCTCCTCTCCTCCCTATTCCACTTTTCCCTCCCTCCCCCCATCCCGTAACCACCACTCTCTTGTCCATGTCTCATAATCTCACTTTTATGTCCCAACTATGTATGAAATCATGCTGTTCTCAGTTTTTCTTTTTTTCTGATTTACTTATTTCACTCCGTATAATGTTATCAAGGTACATCCATTTTGTTATAAATGATCCGATGTCATGATTTCTTATGGCTGAGTAGTAGTCCATAGTATATATGTACCATAGCTTTTTAATCCACTCGTCTTCTGATGGACACTTGAGTTGGTTCCAGATCTTTGCTATTGTGATGGCCTTTATCATGTTAAGGAATGATCCCTGTATTCCCACTTTACTGAGAGTTTTGAGCATGAATGGGTGCTGGATTTTATCAAATGCCTTTTCTCCATCTATTGAAATTATCATGTGATTTTTGTACTTCCTTTTGTTTATGTGATGAATCACATTGATTGATTTGCTAATATTGAACCAGCCTTGCCTCTCTAGAATAAATCCCACTTGATCATGGTGTATGATTTTTTTCATATATTGCTGGATCTGGTTGGCTAATATTTTGTTGAGAATTTTAGCGTCTAAATTCATCAGGGATATAGGCCTATAATTTTCTTTCCTTGTGTTGTCTTTGCCCGGTTTTGGGATCAGAATTATGCTCGCCTCATAAAAGGAGTTTGGAAGTCTTCCTTCCTCTTGAATTTTTTGAAATAGCTTGAGGAGGATAGGAGTTAGTTCTTTGAATTTTTGATAGAATTCACTTCTGAAGCCATCAGGCCCAGGACTTTTCTTTTTTGGGAGTTTTTCTTTTGTTTTTTTTTTTAATATATATTTTATTATTATTAATTCTAATCGGGTAACACCAATAAATCAGGGTACATATGTACAATGAAAACATCTCCAGGTTATCTTATCATTCAGTTGTGTTGCATACCCATTACCCAAAGTCAAATTGTCCTCTGTCACCTTCTATCTGGTTTTCCCTGTGCCCCTCCCCTCCTCCCTATACCACTCTTCCCTCCCTCCCCCCATCCCATAACCACCACTCTCTTGTCCATGTCTCATATTCTCACTTTTATGTCCCACCTATGTATGGAATCATGCTGTTCTCAGTTTTTCTTTTTTTTCTGATTTACTTATTTTACTTCGTATAATGTTATCAAGGTACATCCATTTTGTTATAAATGATTCTATGTCATCGTTTCTTATGGCTGAGTAGTATTCCATAGTATATATGTACCATAGCTTTTTAATCCACTCGTCTTCTGACGGACACTTGGGCAGGTTCCAGATCTTCGCTATTGTGAACAATGCTGCTACGAACATGGGGGCGCATTTCTTCTTTTCGAACAGTGCTATGGTGTTCTTGGGGTATATTCCTATAACTGGGATAGCTGGGTCAAAAGGCAGTTCGATTTTTAATTTTCTGAGGAATCTTTATACTGTTTTCCACAGTGGCTGCACCAGTCTGCATTCCCACCAGCAGTGCAGAAGGGTTCCATTTTCTCCACATCCTCGTCAGCACTTATTCTGTGTTGTTTTGCTGATGAGTGCCATTCTGACTGGTTTGAGGTGATATCTCATTGTGGTTTTAATTTGCATTTCTCTAATGATTAGTGATGTTGAGCATTTTTTCATATGCCTATTGGCCATCTGTATGTCCTTTTTGGAGTAATTTCTATTCATTTCTTTTGCCCATTTTTTGATTGGGTTGTTTGTCTTCCTGGTGTTGAGTTTTATAAGTTCTTTATAAATTTCAGTTATTAACCCCTTAACAGATGTGCTGTCGAATATGTTCTCCCATTGTGTGGTTTGTTTTTTTATTCTATTCTTATTGTCTTTAGCTGTGCAAAAACCTTTTAGTTTGATATAGTCCCATTTGTTTATCTTGCCTTTTATTTCAGTTGCCCATGGAGATAAATCGGCAAATATATTACTGCTACAGAATTCGGAGAGCTTGCTGCCTATGTTTTCTTCTAAGATGCTTATGGTTTCATATCTTACATTTAAGTCTTTTATCCATTTTGAGTTTGTTTTTGTGAATGGTGTAAGTTGATGGTCTAGTTTCATTTTTTTGCAGGTAGATGTCCAATTTTCCCAGCACCATTTGTTAAAGAGGCTGTCTTTACTCCATTGTATGCTCTTTCCTCCTTTGTCGAATATCAGTTGTCCATAAAGCTGTGGGTTTATTTCTGGGTCCTCTGTTCTGTTCCATTGATCTATGTGCCTGTTCTTATGCCAGTACCAGGCTGTCTTGAGTATAATGGCCTTGCAGTAAACCTTGATATCTGGAAGAGTGATACATCCGGCTTTATTTTTTCTTATTAAGATTGCTCAGGCTATTCGTGTTCTTTTTTGGTTCCATATAAATTTTTGGAATATGTGTTCTGTATCTTTGAAGTATGTCATTGGTATTTTAATTGGTATTGCATTGAATTTATAAATTGCTTTGGGTAATATGGACATTTTAATGATGTTTATTCTTCCTAAAGGTGAGCACGGTATATGCTTCCACTTGTTTGTATCTTCCTTGATTTCTTTTATCAATGTTCTATAATTTTCCGAGTACAAGTCCTTAACCTCCTTGGTTAAATTTACTCCTAGGTACTTTATTTTTTTGGCTGCAATAGTGAAGGGGATTGTTTCCTTAATTTCTTTTGCTGACAGTTCATTGTTAGTCTATAGAAATGCCTCTGATTTCTGAGTATTAATTTTATATCCTGCCACCTTGCTGAATTCATTTATAAGGTCCAGTAGTTTTTTGACTGAGACTTTAGGGTTTTCAATATACAATATCATATCTTCTGCAAATAGTGACAGTTTTACTTCTTCTTTTCCAATTTGGATGCCTTTTATTTCTTCTTCTTGTCTGATTGCTGTAGCTAAGATTTCCAGAACTATGTTGAATAGGAGTGGTGAAAGGTGGCATCCCTGCCTGGTTCCTGATCCTAAGGGGATTGCTTTTAATTTTTATCCATTTAGTATGATGTTTGATGTCGGTTTATCGTAGATTGCCTTTATCATGTTAAGGAATGAACCCTGTATTTCCACTTTACTAAGAGTTTTGAGCATGAATGGGTGCTGGATTTTATCAAATGCCTTTTCTGCATCTATTGAAATTATCATGTGATTTTTGTCCTTCCTTTTGTTTATGTGAAGAATCACATGGATTGATTTGTGAATATTGAACCAGCCTCGCCTCTCCAGAATAAATCCCACTTGATCATGGTGTATGATTTTTTTCAAATATTGCTGGATCCGGTTGGCTAATATTTTGTTGAGAATTTTAGCGTCTAAATTCATCAGGGATATAGGCCTATAATTTTCTTTCTTTGTGTTGTCTCTGCCCGGTTTTGGGATCAGAATTATGCTCGCCTCATAAAAGGAGTTTGGAAGTCTTCCTTCCTCTTGAATTTTTTGAAATAGCTTGAGGAGGATAGGAGTTAGTTCTTTGAATTTTTGATAGAATTCACTTGTGAAGCCATCAGGCCCAGGACTTTTCTTTTTGAGAGTTTTTTGATAACTGTTTCGATCTCATTTGTTGTAATTGGTCTATTTAGATGTTTTGATTCTTCCAGACTGATTTTTGGAAGGTTATATGATTCAAAAAATTTGTTCATTTCACCAAGATTGTCTAATTTTTTGGCATATAGTTTTTCATAGTATTTTCTTACAATGCTTTGTATTTCTATTGTGTCAGTTGTTATTTCTCCACTGTCCTTTCTAATTTTATTTATTTGAGTCCTCTCTCTTTTTTTCTTGGTGAGTCTAGTTAAAGGTTCATCAATCTTGTTTACCTTTTCAAAGAACCAGCTTTTGGTTTCATTGATCCTCTGTATTGTTTCCTTAGCCTCTATGTCATTTATTTCTGCTCTAATTTTTATTATTTCCTTTCTTCTACTTGTCTTGGGTTTTATTTGTTGTTGTGTTTCTAGTTCTTTTAGATGCAGGGTCAGGTTGCTTATTTGAACTTTTTCTAGCTTCTTATGATATGCCTGTAGTGCAATAAACTTCCCTCTCAGAACTGCTTTTGCTGTGTCCCATAAATTTTGAGTTGATGTATGCTCATTATCATTTGTTTCTAGAAACATTTTTATTTCTTCTTTGATATCATTGTTAATCCATTCATTATTTAATAACATGCTTTTTAGTTTCCAAGTGTTTGAGTATTTTTCAGTTTTTCTTTTGTGGTTAATTTCTAGTTTCATGGCATTGTGATCAGAGAAAATGCTTGATTAGATTTCAATCTTCTTAAATTTATTGAGACCATTTTTGTGCCCTAACATGTGGTCTATCCTAGAAAATGTACCATGAGCGCTTGAGAAGAATGTATATTGTAATGCTTTAGGGTGAAAAGTTCTGATTATTTATTAAATCAAGTTGATCTAGTGCCTCCTTTAAGTCTGCTGTTTCTTTATTAATTTTCTTTCTTGAGGATCTATCCAGTGTTGTTAGAGGGGTATTGAAATCCCCTACTATGATAGTATTGCTGTTAATCTCGCCCTTTATATCCATCAAAGTCTGCTTTATGTATGTCGGGGCTCCTATATTTGGTGCGTAGATATTTCTAATAGTTATATCTTCCTGTTGAATTGTTCCCTTTATCATTATGTAGTGTCCTTCTTTATCTCTTACTACAGTCTTTGTTTTAAAGTCCATTTTGTCAGATATAAGTATTGCTACCCCTGCTTTTTTTTTCATTTTCATTTGCATGAAATATTTTTTTCCATCCTTTTACCTTCAGTCTATGTGCATCTTTTGTTTTAAGGTGTGTCTCTTGTAGACAGCATATGTATGGGTCCTGTTTCTTTATCCATGCAGCTACCCTATGTGTTTTGATTGGATCATTTAATCCATTTACATTTAAGGTTATTATTGATATGTAGTTGTTTATTGCCATTTTATTCTTTAAAGCTGTATTCTTCTTTTGCTCTATTCTTTCCTCCCTTTAAACTGTTCACAAGAGGCCCCTTAGTATCTCTTGCAGAATTGGTTTGGTTTTTATGAATTCCTTCAGGCTTTCATTTTCTTGGAAGCTCTTAATTTCTCCTTCAATTTTAAACGTTAGCCTTGATGGATAGAGTAGTCTTGGTTGTAGGTTCTTGTTCTGCATTACTTTGATTATTTCCTGCCATTCCCTTCTGGCCTCAAGTGTTTCTGTTGAGAAGTCTGATGTCATCCTTATGGGGGCTCCTTTGTAGGTGATTGCCTTTTTTTCTCTAACAGATTTTAAGATTTTTTCTTTATCCATTAGCTTTGGTATTTTAACTATGATGTGTCTTGGTGTAGATCTTTTTGGGTTTCTCTTTAATGGAGTTCTGTTTGTTTCTTGAATGTGTGGAGTGTTTCCCAGCCTTAATTTAGGAAAGTTTTCTGCTATGATTTGATTGAACAAAGTTTCCATTTCCTGTCCTCTCTCCTCTTCTTCAGGCACCCCTATGATGTGAATGTTGTTTCTCTTCATGTTGTCACAAAGCTCCCTTAGAGTTTCCTCATATTTTTTAAGTCTCTTTTCCTTTTTCTTCTCTGCTTCTGTGCCTTTGTTTATTGTGTCCTCTAACTCGCTTATTCGATCCTCAGCATCATCCATCCTGCTTTTAATTCCTTCCATTGTGGTCTTCAGTTCTGATACTGTATTTGTCATTTCTGTCTGATTCTTTTTTATTATTTCAATTTCATTTTTTATACTTGTTATCTCTTTATTTAGGTGTTCATAATGACTATCCATTGTTGCTCTAATTTCTTTGAACATCCTAACTATCATTATTCTAAATTCTGCTTTTGGTAATTTGGTTATATCTGGTTCATTCAGGTCCTTCTCTGGGGATTTCTTTTGATTCATTTGGTTTGCATTCCTCTGCCTGCCCATTTTTTCTGTGTATAAGCAAGTTGTGGCCACTGGTGCCAGTAGGTGTTGCCTTTGTGTTCTCTTGGTGTGGTCTATCTGCAGGCCCCCCACCCCCTCTGCCGGTGCCTAGGATGGTTGGGTATGAGCGTTGCCAGCGCCAGCCCACTGTGGCTTTTGCTGTGATTTCTGCCTCTCCTCTGTGGGAGGGGCTGTCACTGAAGCCACAAGACTTAGCACCAAGGGTAGAGGTGAGCACCTTTGCTCAGCTGCGGACCCAGCCTATTTCCGGACTTCCGCCCAGAACCAGCAGTCGGAGCCTGCTCGCTACAGTTCCGCAGTTTAGGCGGGGCTTTTGACGTGCTCTCAGCTGTAAGCTTTTGCCTGTCCAGAGCTTTAGCCCCGCCCTCGATGCCAGGGCCCTTCTGCGCAGTGTCGGAAACCAAGGTTTATTGGGGCGGGTGTGTTTGCTGGCTTCCTCTCAGCTGCGTACTTCCGCTCGTCCCGGACTCTACCCCGCCCCCGCGTTCGGAGCCTGCTCGTGCACGTATGAATGCTATCCGCAGTTTCTCCCGCCGGGTGGGGATAGCAGCGTGGGCTCAGCTGCGAGCCTCCACTTGTCTCGGGGTCTACCCCGTTCCCTCACTTGGAGCCCACTCGTGCACGTATACTGGCCAACCGCGGTTTCTCCGGCCCGGGGGGTGGGGGGCTGGTAGCGTCAGCTCAGCCGCGAGCCCCTGCCTGTCCCTGGTCCTAGCCCGGTCCCCGCCGTCAGGGCCGGCTTGCGCAGGGCCTGCCCATTCCTGGCCTCCCGCTTTGTCCCCGAAAGTGGGATTAAAGGCGGGCCCGCAGCTTCCGGACCGCTTTTGCGCGTCCCCTCTGACCCTCTGGGTTAGACCGATCTCCCACCGGCTTGGTCTCCGCCTACGCCGACAGAACCGCATCTCAGCGTCCTGTCGCCCAAACCCCTAAGCAGCCCTCAGCAGAGTAGGAAGGGACCTAATACTCCACACTGTAGGCCTGGGAGCTCCCTCACTTGTTTCACAGCTCAAAACTGTCCAAATGCCTCTTCTAGGCTCTGGGACTGCAGGCTGGGGCTTGGTTCCTGGGACCCAGGTCCCTCCCTCTCCGCCAAACTCTCCTCCCGCCACACGGGTCTCTCCGGGCCGCCGTTTGCTCTGGGGAGCTGGGCAGCCCTCTTCGCGATTTCGCTATTCCTACCAGTCTCAATGTGGCTTCTTCTTGTTCCTTGGTTGAAGAGTTCACTTAGTTTAGTTCATAGTTGGTTTATCCAGATGATGGTTCTTTAAATTGAGTTATAATCCACTTTGGTTCTGGGAGTTGGAAGTTGGTACGTCCGCCTACTCCGTCGCCATCTTGCTCCCCCTTAATTTTCTGATTGCCGAAGGCCTTCATGCGGTTCTGTAAGAAAGTAGTGAACAGACATAAGAGGCAGGGTCCAAAAGCTAGAATAATAAATAGGAAAGTGAGTGGGCCAATGAAAGACAATAGCCAAAACACCTAGTTTATGCGAAACCACTGATTCTATGACTCGGGTTGTTTTTCAGGGATTCCTTGGCTTTGTTCCTTTAATTTGATTGCCACGTCTCTAACTAGTCCTGACTTATTAAGTTTTGCCATTAAGAGATCAAGTTCTTGGCAGTTTTGTAGCATGACTGTGGCTAGGGAATCAATTTGATTATGAAGTTCTACTAGGGTGGAGGCAATTTCTTCCAGGGAGCTTTTGAGGTCTTCAGAGAGAGAGAGTGGTAATAAGATAGGGCAGTGGCCAGTCCCCTTGCCCCTAGAGCAGTGGTTCTTAACCTGGGTTCTATAGAACCCTAGGGGTTCGATGAGTTGGTCTCAGGGATTCGGAGAAGCCTCTGTTGCGGAGGCCAGAATAAAGTAATTCCGTAATTTGTTGTGAGTTTATGCACTTTGTTGGTTTTGTTCTTTGAGCGAGGTGATGTTCATGCACGGTTCATTTTGTGCACCATTAAAAAAACATATACCTATGTCTTGAATTTGGAAAAAAAATCATATTTTATTTAACACTAAAGAAGGGTTCGGTGAATGCGCATATGAAACTGGTGCGTTCGGTACCTCAAAAAAGGTTAAGAACCACTGTCCTAAAAGAATGTGGGTTTCACATCACTGCTAAATGTCAAACAGTTCATATCAAGTACAGAGGAGTACAAAAGTTGTAAATCTTTATAATGAAATTTTTTAAAAAATAAAGAAGTATTGCGAATTCATTCGACCAAATATTGGAATTTAACCCTAGATTAGTCACACCTGTTGCTGACTGTGCCTTCAGAAGATGGCTAAGTTCTTCTAACTGACCCAATAATAGGCTTACAGGGACCCACACATTAAATGTCCATGTTCCAAGCCTGTCTCCTTTTGTGGAATCAAGCCCAGCAGGCCAGGAGTGCCAGTAGCCAGGCCAGTTGACTGTGAATCTCCACCCTGCCCAATGCACTTGAGCTGCTGTGCCGGTGCTGATCAAAGAGAGCAGAACTTGCTTTAGCTGGGTCAGTTGTGAGGAACCTTTTCTTAGGACACACCATTAATAAGGGTTGTTAGGTCCCGAAGCAATGCTCTCCACAACTGACCACTGGATGTGCCAGCAATGGGACTCCTTAGAAGAAACCTAGCACAGATCAGTGGAAGACAGTGTCTGTGACTGGCCTTCAGCAACCTTTTTGGAGCTAAGAGCAATCCAGAGTTTGTGGCTGCCTCTGATCAGCCCCGGTGCACATGCAAATACCAAGCTGCATACCTTGGCTGGCTTTTACCCATACTGGTCCTGGGAGAAGGTCCGCTTAAAAGGACATGGTTCCCTGAGTCCCACCTCCTGCAGCCTCTATCTCCTGGCTGCTTGTTAGGATTGGCCACTGAAAAAACTTTTGGTAGATTCTAAAGCCCCAGGTATCAGGGATTAGGAAAAGTGGTGGGTGTGGCTCCACCCCTTAGCCCCAGGTGTCAGTCAGTCCAGACTTTTTTACAGACCTCAGTAGGATGTGGCCCCTGGAGTCCAGTGGATGTGGTTTCTCAGACCCAGAGTATGGTCTGTTCGCAGTCTGTACAGCTTCTACTGAGTCTACCTTGAGGCAGAAGAACCAGTCTTAGACTCAGACTGGGTGGGGAAATCTCAGGCCTCAACAGTAGAAAATTGAGTCATTGATGTGCCCCCTGCTTCCTGGCTTTTCAGCATGACCCAGTCTCCATGCTTGAGGCAGCAGAGTCTCCCAAAGGCATAGCAGTTTCTTTTCTTAAGGCTGATGCTGCTTGGAGGGGACTGCTACACTCAAGAAAGATGACAACTGTAGAATTGGAGAAATACTCGACACAGGGGTTCCAGTGGTTGTCCCCCACAGTATCTCTCCATGGGCCTCTAACTTTACACTCTCCTCATGCAACTCTATTTCTCTCTACCCTCCCATTCTTGAGCCCCGCATAAGTGACTGTGAATAATATTTTCTGCACTGGTTCTTTAAGACAGAGTGTGCGTCTCCAAGAGCTCCGTCTCTTCCTTGCGGAAACCCTGGCTCTTTTCACCACAAAATGCAGTTTGTGCTCCTCTTCTAGGCTCTGGGGCTCTAGGCTGGGACTCCGAGCCTGGGACTGAAGACCCATACCTCACAGGGTACCCCCCTCTGCAATGAGAGTCCCTTTGGACCCTCAGTCTGCTAGCTCCTGGGCACATGGCAGCCCTTTCTGTGTCTCAGCCCTTCCTTCCAGTCTTGGTGTGGCTTCTTCTGTGATCCTTGGTTACAGACTCTTCTTTGTTTAGTCCTAAGTTGTTTTTTCAAAGTGATTTTCCTGGGAGGTGGAAGTTGGAACGTTTGCCTACTTCACTGCCATTTTGGAATCTATATCAATATTTTCTTCATAGAGAATGAAGGAAATTTGGGGAAAACAGTACTTTTTAATTTTTAATTTATTGAATTAAAATGTAATGTCTAGGACTACAACTGTCATTTTGAGAAGAAGAAAGGATTTGACCTTGAAAGTAAAAATGAGGTTGTCAGTGCATAGAGCAAAAAGGAAGCTGGATTACTAATGAGACTTTTATTATTATTTTTAATTACTAGGTTTTCCTTTTTTTTTAATTCTTTTTTTTATTTATTCATTTTAGAGAGGAGACACAGAGTGAGACAGAAAGATAGAGAATGAGAGAAAGGGGGGAGGAGCTGGAAGCATCAACTCTCATATGTGCCTTGACCAGACCAGTATAGGGTTTTGAACTGGCGACCTCAGTGTTCCCAGGTCGACGCTTTATCCACTGCGCCACCACAGGTCAGGCTTAATGAGGCTTTCTGAGCTGCACATTTAAATGCTACCTTTAAGTTTCTTAGGCTACCTTATTTATTTTAAAAATTATTTATAAGATTAAATTTAATTGGGTATTTAAGTACCTTCTAAAATGTCTTATTGTAGTCCATTTTAAGTTGTCTTCTAATTTTATAGCTTAAATTATTACTTTTTGCTTGTAATCACATTATTTGTATAATTAAGAAAATCACTTTTAGACAATGACTAAATATGTTTAAAATAAAAATTATAGGAAGATTACATCAGCTGAAGGTTACAACTTTAAGAGAATGCAAAGACAATCTACAGACTGAGATAAAATGTGTGCAAAAGAGGAATCTGATAAAGGACTATTACCCAAGATATACAAAGAATTCTTAAAACTTAAAGTTAAGACAACTAATCTAATTTAAAACTGGACAGATCACCCAAACAGATAGTATACCAAAGAATATATATACAGAAGACAAATAAGCATATGAAAAGATGTTATATTCTTGAAAGTTGCTGAGAGTAGATCTTAAGCATTCTCATTATACATACACACCCACAAGTTAAGTGTCAATTATGTGAGGTTATGGATGTAGTAATTATATTGATATTGGTAATCCGTCCACAATATATATCAATATAAAATCCTACTAAAGAATAGAATCACATTGTATTCTTTAAATATATATATTTGTCAAAAAAAAGCTATGTCCAGTTTTCAGCCTCTTCTAGCTATTTTAAATGCAAAATTTCATGTGAGTCTGTATTGACGTAATTAATACTTTCTATTCAGGTAATTATAACTGTACAAACATTAGTTTAAATATTTCAAAAATCATAATAGAAATTGTACATTTAGTCATAGAAAGGCTGCCAAGGGTAACTATGTATCTTTTATATGTCTATTCACATTCACATTAGCCTGAATTTATAGCAATTTAATATTAGCATTGGTTACTTGATTCAGTGAGAAATTCTTCACATCTCTGAACAATTTTTAAAAGGAGAAAATAAATTTTGCCTAACCAATGTTGGTGCAGTGGATAGAGCATTGTCTTGGAACACTGGTGACTCAGGTTTGAAACCCCGTGGTCACCCGTTTGAGAACAGGCTCCCAGCTTGAGCATGGACTCATCAGCTTGAGTTTAGGGACACTGGCTTGAGCATGGGATCATTAACATCATCAACATGATCCCACGGTCACAGTTTTCAACCTAAAGGTTGCTGTCTTAAAGCTCAAGATCACTGGCTGGAGTGCAAGGTTGCTGGCTTGAGCTAGGGGTCATTGGCTTATCATGAGCCCTCTGGTAAAAGCACATATGAGAAGCAATCAATGAACAATTAAGGTGATGCAACTATGAGTTGGTGCTTTTCATCTCTCTTCCTGACTCTCTCTCCTTCAAATAAATAAATGACTAAATAAATAAACAATAAATGGGAAACTTTATTGAAAAAAAATAAAAATAAAGAAATTTTGACTTTATAAATCAGATTGGTAGGAAAAATTTTATTTGAAACATCAGGTGTATATGTAAAATGTAATACTGAAAATTGTCTTTGTGAAAACTTGGGCAAGTATTGTGCCCTTCAAGACGTAGACTAGGTGTGTGGCTTCTGGCTAACAGTGTTAGAAAATGTCACTACACAAGTGAGTATCACCGTGTTAGAACCTGGTAGGAATTATTCTTCTCAGGAAGGTGTTAGGTTTCCTTTCTCAGCCTAACTTTGGAATTCCTGGTTCACGTTCATGATGGAGCTCTTAAGCTTTTAGAGGACTCTGTGTTACAGGTTCTCAGCTCTTGGAGGGTTTCAATGATGACTGCCCTTTGCTTCTTTAATTTGTCATAGCATGCAGTGTCCTCTCAGCACTGCCACTGGTCACTACTCTGGGCTTATGTCAGGTAGGTCCCCAGAGCAATGGCAGTAGCATAAATCAACACCAGGTTTTCTAGATGTATAAAGAAGGGATAATGATGAAATTTTTATGAAGTTGGAGGGAGAATATATTACTTTAAACAGTACAAGAATTTAAATAACTATTAAATCACTGTACTATTTGATATGACATTAAATATTCAAATGTTAAACTTTCAGGTAGAAGCATCAGGAGTGGTGCTGGGAAGATAAATTGTTAATATAGGATGTTCACTCATAGGCTTAGAAATATTTATTGTATGGTTTAGTATGTGGCAGGAACCCTTCTAAACATCTGAGTCCATGATGAGCAAAATAGGAAATGTTTCTGCCCACATGGAGCTTATATACTGGTGAGGGAGAAGGGCAATAAATATGAACAAATTGGTGATAGAAGGTAGTGATAAAATACTGTGAAGAGAAATAAAAATGTTGGCCACTAGATGAAGCTTATTGCTTTCATTTCTCTTACTTAATAATCCATTCCAAAAGAGAGATTCTGTGAGCATAATACAATATTAAAGTTGTGTTTTAGGGCCATGTGATAGGTGTTTACTCTTTTTCTGTCTCTCCCCAACTTGGATTTCTTTTTTTCATACTAATTGACTGATAAAGGGAATATGGTTAAGACATGCTGAGTAGCCACCTGAGATATCTTGGCAGAGGAGTCTTAGATCAACTCCTTCCTAAATCAGACACTCTTTATGCTCTATTTCTTGGGCAATTATTTTCTGTATTTATTTGTTTAATCTCTGTATTCACCACCAGACTCGTAGCTCCTTAAGAGGGGGACTACAACTATGTTCCGACTCCCTGGAAGAGTACCATATTTCCTCATGTATTAGATGCACCCTTTTTTGAGAAATTTAGAGTCTAAAAACTGGGTGCATCTTATATAATGGTTGTGGCATTTTAAATGCCATAGATGGAACTGAGGACGAGGCAATATATGAAGACAGTGATTTTTCATCAGACACAGATGAGGACAAGCTAATGGATAGGAGTCTTGACAGTGATGGAGTTGTACTAAATTTTGAGATGAATAAACTTGTGTTCAATAACTTTATGTAATACTTTTTTTCAAATTTTGGGTCCCAAAATTAAGGTGTGTCTTATATAGGGGAGCATTTTATACATGGGCAAATATGGTATGTGGTAGATCCTCAACCAGTATTTTTTAATGAACAATCCATATAAACTAAGCAATTGCTGCTTCTTATGCATTGTCAACTAACTCTCCAGGACTCTATATTAAAGTTAGGTTGGAGAGAAAATCTCCATAATAAAAATCCAGTAAGTTTTATGAAACACTGTCTGTCAAAGAACTGACCCTGGTTAGATGTGTGTGTGTGTGTGTGTGTGTGTGTGTGTGTGTGTGTGTGTGTGTGTGTGTGTAGTTGAGATATTATGTGGCACTCTGAGTTCTGGGCAATATTTTTTCTCTTTCAATTTGGATAAAAGGTAACACACATATTGGACATATTTTTCGTGCTCAGTGGAACTTAGTAATAGGCACATGCTTTTATCAGGGCTAAATATAAAGAAGTGTCTTGAACCTTCTCCTCTACAATGAGTGAAAGGAACATCATGAAAACTGCACGGAATTGGAATCTAAGGAGATTTACGGATTATGATCTATCCCATAATCTCTTGGTCTTAGAATGGTTTTCAGCATCAAGATCCCTTTCATGCTTTGGTAGATTTCTAAATAAGTATTTCATTTTTTTTTTAATTTTTTTAATTTTTTTTTATTTTTTATTTTTTTATTAACTTTAATGGGGTGACACCAATAAATCAGGGTACATATGTACAATGAAAACATCTCCAGATTATCCCATCATTCAATTGTGCTGCATACCCATTACCCAAAGTCAAACTGTCCTCCGTCACCTTCTATCTGGCTTTCCCTGTGTCCCTCCCCTTCTCCCTATCCCACCCTCCCCTCCCTCCCCCATCCCACACCCACCACACTCTTGTACGTGTCTCGTAGTCTCACTTTAATGTCCCACCTATGCATGAAATCATGCTGTTCTCAGTTTTTCTTTTTTTCTGATTTACTTATTTCACTCCGTATAATGTTATCAAGGTACATCCATTTTGTTATAAATGATCCGATGTCATCATTTCTTATGGCTGAATATTGTTCCATAGTATATATATACCAAAGCTTTTTAATCCACTCATTTTCTGACGGACACTTGGGCTGTTTCCAGCTCATCGCTATTGTGAACAATGTTGCCACAAACATGGGGGCGCATTTCTTCTTTTCGAACAGTGTTATGGTGTTCTTAGGGTATATTCCTAAAAGTGGGATAGCTGGGTCAAAAGGCAGTTTGACTTTTAATTTTTTGAGGAATCTCCAAACTGTTTTCCACAGTGACTGCACCAGTCTGCATTCCCACCAGCAGTGCAGAAGGGTTCCCTTTTCTCCACATCCTCGCCAGCACTTATTCTGTGTTGTTTTGCTGATGAGTGCCATTCTGACTGGTGTGAGGTGATATCTCATTGCGGTTTTAATTTGCATTTCTCTAATAATTAGTGATGTTGAGCATTTTTTCATATGTCTTTTGGCCATCTGTATGTCTTCTTTGGTAAAATTTCTATTCATTTCTTTTGCCCATTTTTTGATTGGATTGTTTGTCTTCCTGGTGTTGAGTTTTATAAGTTCCCTATAAATTTTAGTTATTAACCCCTTATCAGACGTGCTGTCGAATATGTTCTCCCATTGTGTAGTTTGTCTTTTTATTCTGTTCTTATTGTCTTTAGCTGTGCAAAAGCTTTTTAGTTTGATGTAGTCCCATTTGTTTATCTTGCCTTTTATTTTATTTGCTCGTGGAGATAAATCGGCAAATAAATTGCTGCTACAGATGTCGGAGAGCTTGCTGCCTATGTTTTCTTCTACGATGCTTATAGTTTCACGGCTTATGTTTAAGTCCTTTATCCATTTTGAATTTGTTTTTGTGCATGGTGTAAGTTGATGGTCTAGTTTCATTTTTTTGCAGGTAGATGTCCAATTATCCCAGCACCATTTGTTAAAGAGGCTGTCTTCACTCCATTGTATGTTCTTTCCTCCTTTGTCAAATATCAGTTGTCCATAAAGCTGTGGGTTTATTTCTGGGTTTTCTGTTCTGTTCCATTGATCACTGTGCCTGTTCTTATGCCAGTACCAGGCAGTCTTGAGTATAATGGCCTTGTAGTAAACCTTGATATCTGGAAGAGTGATGCCTCCTGCTTTATTTTTTCTTTTTAAGATTGCTGAGGCTATTCGTGTTCTTTTTTGGTTCCATATAAATTTTTGGAGTATGTTTTCTATATCTTTGAAGTATGTCATTGGTATTTTAATTGGTATTGCATTGAATTTATAAATTGCTTTGGGTAATATAGACATTTTAATGATGTTTATTCTTCCTAGCCATGAGCACGGTATATGCTTTCACTTGTTTGTATCTTCCTTGATTTCTTTTATCAATGTTCTATAATTTTCCGAGTACAAGTCCTTAACCTCCTTGGTTAAATTTACTCCTAGGTATTTTATTTTTTTGGCTGCAATAGTGAAGGGGATTGATTCCTTAATTTCTTTTGCTGACAGTTCATTGTTTGTATATAGAAATGCCTCTGATTTCTGGGTATTAATTTTATATCCTGCCACCTTGCTGAATTCATTTATAAGGTCCAGTAGTTTTTTGACTGAGACTTTAGGGTTTTCTATGTACAATATCATATCATCTGCAAATAGTGACAGTTTTACTTCTTCTTTTCCAATTTGGATGCCTTTTATTTCTTCTTTTTGTCTGATTGCTGTAGCTAGGACTTCCAGAACTATGTTGAATAAAAGTGGTGAAAGTGGGCAACCCTGCCTGGTTCCTGATCTTAAGGGGATTGCTTTTAATTTTTGTCCGTTTAGTATGATGTTTTCTGTGGGTTTGTCGTAGATGGCCTTTATCATGTTAAGGAATGTTCCTTGTATTCCCACTTTATTGAGAGTTTTAAGCATGAATGGGTGCTGGATTTTATCAAATGCCTTTTCTGCATCTATTGAAATTATCATGTGATTTTTGTCCTTCCTTTTGTTTATGTGATGAATCACATTGATTGATTTGCGAATATTGAACCAGCCTTGCCTCTCCAGAATAAATCCCACTTGGTCATGGTGTATGATTTTTTTCATATATTGCTGAATCCGGTTGCCTAATATTTTGTTGAGAATTTTAGCGTCTAAATTCATCAGGGATATAGGCCTATAATTTTCTTTCTTTGTGTTGTCTTTGCCCGGTTTGGGGATCAGAATTATGCTCGCCTCATAAAAGGAGTTTGGAAGTCTTCCTTCCTCTTGAATTTTTTGAAATAGCTTGAGGAGGATAGGAGTTAGTTCTTCTTTGAATTTTTGATAGAATTCACTTGTGAAGCCATCAGGCCCAGGACTTTTCTTTTTTGGGAGTTTTTTGATAACTGTTTCAATCTCCTCTGTTGTAATTGGTCTGTTTAGGTGCTCTGATTCTTCCAGATTGATTTTTGGAAGGTTATATGATTCAAGAAATTTGTCCATTTCATCTAGATTGTCAAATTTTTTGGCATAGAGTTCTTCATAGTATTTTCTTACAATGCTTTGTATCTCTGTTGTATTAGTTGTAATTTCTCCAGTGTCCTTTCTAATTTTATCTATTTGAGACCTCTCTCTTTTTTTCTTGATGAGTCTAGTTAAGGGTTCATCAATCTTGTTTACCTTTTCGAAGAACCAGCTTCTGGTTTCATTGATCCTCTGTATTGTTTCCTTAGCCTCTATGTCATTTATTTCTGCTCTGATCTTTATTATTTCCTTCCTTCTACTTGTCATGCATTTTATTTGTTGTTGTTTTTCAAGTTCTTTTAGCTGCAGGGTTAAGTTGCTTATATGTTCTTTTTCTAGCTTCTTATGATATGCCTGTAGTGCAATAAACTTCCCTCTCAGAACTGCTTTTGCTGTGTCCCATAGATTTTGAGTTGACGTATGCTCATTATCATTTGTTTCTAGAAACTTTTTTATTTCTTCTTTGATCTCAATGTTAATCCATTCATTATTTAATAACATGGTATTTAGTTTCCAAGTGTTTGAGTATTTTTCAGTTTTTCTTTTGTGGTTGATTTCTAGTTTCATGGCATTGTGATCAGAGAAAATGCTTGATATAATTTCAATCTTCTTAAATGTGTTGAGGCCTTTTTTGTGTCCTAACATGTGGTTTATCCTAGAAAACGTACCATGAGCACTTGAGAAGAATGTATATTCTACTGCTTTAGGGTGAGAAGTTCTGAATATATCTATTAAATCAAGTTGATCTAGTGTATCCTTTAAGTCTGCTGTGTCTTTATTGATTTTCTTTCTTGTGGATCTATCCAGTGTTGTTAGTGGGGTATTGAAATCCCCTACTATGATAGTATTACTGTTAATCTCACCCTTAATGTCCATCAAAGTCTGCTTTATGAATGTCGGGGCTCCTATATTTGGTGCGTAGATATTTATAATAGTTATATCTTCCTGTTGAATTGTTCCCTTTATCATTATGTAGTGTCCTTCTTTATCTCTTACTACAGTCTTTGTTTTAAAGTCCATTTTGTCAGATATAAGTACTGCTACCCCGGCTTTTTTTTCATTTCCATTTGCATGAAATATTTTTTTCCATCCTTTTACCTTCAGTCTATGAGCATCTTTTGTTTTAAGGTGTGTCTCTTGTAGACAGCATATGTATGGGTCCTGTTTCTTTATCCACGCTGCTACCCTATGTCTTTTGATTGGATCATTTAGTCCATTTACATTTAAGGTTATTATTGATATGTAGTTGTTTATTGACATTTTATTCTTTAAAGCTGTATTTTTTTTTTTTTTTTTGCTATATTCTTTTCTCCCTTTGAACTGTTCACACTAGGCCCCTTAAAATCTCTTGCAGGATTTGTTTGGTTTTAATGAATTCCTTGAGGTTTTCTTTGTCTGGAAAGCTCTTTATTTCTCCCTCAATTTTAAACGTTAGCCTTGCTGGATAAAGTAGTCTTGGTTGTAGGTTCTTGTTCTGCATTACTTTGATTATATCTTGCCATTCCCTTCTGGCCTCAAGTGTTTCTGTTGAGAAGTCCGATGTCATCCTAATGGGGGCTCCTTTGTAGGTGAGAGTCTTTTTTTCTCTAGCAGCTTTTAAGATTTTTTCTTTATCTATTAGCTTTGGTATTTTAACTATGATGTGTCTTGGTGTAGATCTTTTTGGGTTTCTCTTTAATGGGGTCTGTGTGCCTCTTGGACATGTAGAATGTTTCCCAGCCTTAATTTAGGGAAGTTTTCGGCTATGATTTGATTGAACAAAGTTTCCATTTCCTGTCCTCTTTCCTCTTCTTCAGGTACCCCTATGATGCGAATGTTGTTTCTCTTCAAGTTGTCACAGAGCTCCCTTAGAGTTTCCTCACATTTTTTGAATCTCTTTTCCTTTTTTTTCTCTGCTTCTGTAACTATGTTTATTGTGTCCTCTAACTCACTGATTCAATCCTCAGCGTCATCTATCCTGCTTTTAATTCCTTCCATTGTGGTCTTCAGTTCTGATACTGTATTTGTCATTTCTCTCTGGTTCTTTTTTATTATTTCAATTTCATTTTTTATACTTGTTATCTCTTCATTTAGGTGCTCATAGTGACTATCCATTGTTGCTCTAATTTCTTTGAACATCCTAACTATCATTATTCTAAAGTCTGCTTCTGGTAGTTTGGTTATATCTGGTTCATTCAGGACCTTCTCTGGGGATTTCTCTTGGTTGATTTGGTTTGCATTCCTCTGCCTGCCCATTTTATCTGAGTGTAAGCAAGTTGCGGCCACTGGAGTCCAGTATGTGTTGCTTTTGTGTTCTCTAGGTGTGGTCTGTCTGCAGGCTTGCCACCCCCTCTGTCGCTGCCTAGGGCGGTTTGGTGTGGGCGTTGCCAGCGCCGGCTCACTGCAGCTATTGCTGTGGTTTCTGCCTCTCCTTTGCGGGAGGGGCTGTCACTCAAGCCACTAGCGTTAGCACGCAGGGCAGAGGTGAGCACCTTTGCTCAGCTGCGGACCCGGACTTTTTCCGGAAGGCTTACGCCCAGCCCCCTCAGTCCGAGCCTGCTCGCCACCGTTTTGTGGATTGGCCGGGGCTTTTGACATGCTCTCAGCTGTGAGCCTTTGCCCGTCGTCCAGAATTTAGCCCCACCCTCGAGGCCAGGGCCCTCCTGCGCAGGGACTGAAACCGAAAACCGGGGATTATTGGGCCGGGCGTGTTTGCTGGTGTGCGCACAGCAGCTAGCTTCCGGTCGTTCCGGCTCCTACCCCGCCCCCACGCTCGGAGAAAGCTCACGCACGTAGGGTGGTACTCCGCAGTTTCTCCGGCCGGGCGGGGAGAGCAGCGTGATCTCCGCACGGAACTTCCCCTGGTCTCAGTGTCTCCCTCGCCCCCGCCTTAGGAGCCCGCTCGCGCCCACAGATGGCACACCGAGGTTTCTCCTTCTGGGCGGGGTTGGCAGCGTGAGCCTCGGGCCCCTCGCCCGTCCCTGGTCTTAGCCCGGTGCCCGCGGTCAGGGCCGGCTAGCGCAGGGTCGCAGGGCTGATCTCTGCCCGTATTTTTCCCCACAAGTGGGGTCACAGGCGGCCCGCAGCTGCCGGACAGCTTTCGCGCATCACCTCCGCCCCTGCTAGGCTAGCCCGAGCTCTCACTGTTCTGCCCACACCGACAGGACTGCGTTTCGGCGTCCTGTCCCGACCATAGGCTTCAGCAACCTCAGGGGGCTAGAAGTGCCCTAAGTCTCCACACTGTAGGCTTGGGAGCTCCCTCCCTCTAGGCAGGTCTGCTCTAATTTCCGCGGGAGAGCTTGTTTGGCTAGTGTCCTGTCTCCCTTTGCTGGTATTGCTAGTTCCAGGGGAAATATTCGTTTTCGATTAGGGAAGTGACTTAGCCCATGGGTCGGGGTGGCTGTCCCTCAGAGTGTCCTCGTGCCTTCAGTCCATTCTTTGTTCCCGCTGCTCTGTTCCTCTCCTCTGTCCCAGTTCCCCGGAGCCCCGGGTGCATGGTTGTGAGAGAGGCTTCTGAGCTGTCCCTTTAAAAAGATTTTTGGGTCTGAGAAGACTCTCTCTTTTTCCCAAATAGTATCCTCATTTACTTCACAGCTCAATACTGTCCAATCGCCTCTTCTAGGCTCTGGGACTGCAGTCTGGGGCTTGGTTCCTGGGACCCAGGTCCCTCCCTCTCCGCCAAACTCTCCTCCCGCCACGCGGATCTCTCCGGGCTGCCGTTTGCTCCGGGGAGCTGGGCAGCCCTCTTCGCGTTTTCGCTATTCCTACCAGTCTCAATGTGGCTTCTGCAGTGTTCCTTGGTTGAAGAGTCCACTTAGTTTTGCTCAAAGTTGGTTTATCCAGATGATGGTTCTTAAAATTGAATTATAATCCACTTTGGTTCTGGGAGTTGGAAGTTGGTACGTCTGCCTACTCCATCGCCATCTTCCCCTTCTAAGTATTTCATTTTTTAAAAACAGCTATTGTTAAGTGGCATTGTTTTAAATTTTGTTCATTGCTTTTATGTAGAAATACAGTTCAAAATTTATCTTTGTGTGTCAACCTTGAAACATACAGCCTTGGTGTAATCACTTATCTGTTCCAAGAGGTTTTTGTTTTCTGTAGATACCCTGGGATTTTTCTATATGGTTAATGATGGTGTCTGAGAATAAAGACAGTTTAATTTTATCCTTTCTGATCTATATGCCTTTTATTTCTTTTTCTTGCCATATTGTACTTAACCTTGCAATATAACAATTAAGAACAGTGGAGAGACCAGGCATCCTTGCTTTGTTTCTGAGTTGGGGTAAAGCATTCAGCTTTTCATCATGAAATATTTGAGGTGAAGGGATTTTTGGTAGATTCCTTTTATTAGCTTGAAGAAGGTCACTTTTTCTCAAGTGTAGTGACATTTTTCTAAATTCTAAGACTGCTTGAGTTATGCCATGGGTAAAGAGTGTCCAGGAAAGCTCTATTCCTTAGGTTTTTAGCTTAAGACACATCTCCCTCTCTTTTTCCCTATGTTATTCCTAAGATTCTTTATTTCATTCTGAAGTTGTGCACTCTCCCGTTTGAATCCTTCCTTTAGTAACTCCTCCTGTTCCTAAAAAGGGAAAAATGAAGAATGAATAAATAAATTATAGCAGTGAGCAAATTTCTAACTTCTATCTACATGTTTTCATATTCATACATTTTGTTTATTAATTTCTTTTGAAATTTTCTCCATCATTAATTTTTATTATATTTTTTCTTGGGCATCCCAGCTCCATGATTACTTTCCCCGAACCTCTTTTCCCTAAGAAATACTTTTGGCTTATGCCTTTTGATATATTAATGATCGTAAATTATAAGTATTTATTTTTAATCCCATTAATTTTATACAACATTTGTAATCAGTCTTAAACAAATACTTGATTTCCGATGCTATTTATGCATCATTGACTTTTCTATACACACATATACATGGAGACTCTTTTGTATATACATACAAAACATATACATAACAGGAATAAAAAGTTCTCAAAATCAAATGAAATGTCTGAGTCTTAGTACAGGAAATTTGATTTAAGCCTCCATGTCTTGGTGGCAAGGGTAGCAGGATATAAATAAGGAAATCAAAGTCCCAAACTGCCCATGCTGTATTCCTGCACATAATTTACTCCTCAACCTGGGAGTATGGCATAGAAAGCAGTCAGGAGTGGCAGACTGTCACAGGTGTGAGAGTTAAGGAGTCTTTCTGCTCTTAGATTCCCTTAGAACTAGAGTCATACCGGGTGTCACAGAAAAAGTCATCTTGAATTCCCATTAGTGGTGAAGATGGCTCAGATGTCTTACCAAGCTGTGTGACCTTATAAAAGTTATTTAATCTTTTCTGAACTTAAGTCATAGGTACAGAGATGTTTTGCTTCATATAATATTAAGCAAGAGATACAGATAAAAATTTTTATAATGCCTAGCAAGTAAGCTACCATTAATCAAAGAATATACTGATAAAGGATTGGATGTGATATAAATGCAAAAATAACTCTGATAACCAGACATAGGCAGGAGCCAGGTGAGGCAATCAGACAGGGATTGAAAAGTGTATGTAGGCAAGCAAGGTCCTTCTGGGCTTCCTCTTCTAACAACCACACATAGAGATCAGGGAGAGTGGAGAGAAAACAGAAAAAGAGAAACCTCAAGGTGATGTAATGAAATACCTGAAGCTTCAGAGCGAGAACCCTCTCTTGCTCTGCCATTAACTGGGTCCTCTCCATCTCTATCTTCTCAGTCAATTGTCGTACGTGTTCCTGATAACTCTTTTCTTTCTCTTCCATCATCTGCTGATTCTTTGTTTGCATCTTCTCCAACATTTCTGCTGCAGCCTCTGCAGCCTCAGCTTTCCCACGTTCCACTTACAGGAGGAAAAGAAGAAATATCATGTGGGTGACCACGCTGCTTTTTCTTCCTTGTAAATATACCGTCGCTGTTGCTGCTGACTGTGTATGCTCTACTCTGAACTGACTTCAGCTAGTTAGAGGCATCTTTGCTCACATTGCTTTGGTTTAAGGACCCCAGGATCACCTAGCCAAATTACTTAAACTTTTAAAAGCTTTTGACGGTATCTGGTATTTTGAGTTGCTCCTTACCTTCAATCTCCTTTTCCTTTTCTGTGAGGGTCTGGTCTGTCTGTAGAATTGCATTAGTCACAGACTCCTTGGACTTCAAGTATGTCTGGAGAATTTCTTCACTCTAGGACCCAGAGAAAGCGAATTAGTAATAAGAAATAGTGTAAGTGCTTATTTCTATTTTTCCACCACACTTTCCTCTAGAAATTGCTTTTCATGGCCATGCTGAGTCTGGTAGTCAAGATGCCCAGTCACAGGTGGGCATATGCTCCATGTTGGTCAAACATTACAGCGCACAAAGCAGAATCCTTTATAGAAGATTGACATAAATATAGATGGAGAGTCTTTGTTATTTGACTGAAGGCTCCTGTTTAGGAGCTCTTGGTGCTGTGGTCCCATGTGGGTGGAGCTTGCTGGGGAAGGAAGCCATCAGGGAGGAAGCAGACCCAAGGATAGGAGGTGGGGGGGGGAGAATGGGAGGGAGGAAAGTGTGGGGTTGAGGGGAGCAGTGGACAGAGAGACAGATATATGTTGGTTACCTGTATTCCCTTCCTGGGTTCCTGAAAGTACTTTTTTTTCAGGTCTTGCATCTTCTGCATTAAGAGATAATATCCTCCTGGTTTAGAATAAACTCCTTGCTTTATATTTTCTTCTAGAGGATTGAAGATATCCTCAAGTAAAGCTGAGCAACGATCTGATGATGCTTTCACATTCTGTTTACAAAAGTCATCACGCCTTTTTTCTAGGTGGGCCTTTAATATGAAAATAGGAAGTAAAAACAATAGTGAGAAGATGTTAGCCTGACCTCAGAATTTTTAAAAAGACTTCTCAAAAAATAAAGTCTGTGATCCTTAGAAAACATTACAGGCACCTCAGCAAGCCCACATCCTTCCTTCTGATCCTGTCTTTCTATTGACGTTCCTTTCTCCTTGGAGGTGAAATTCGTGGCTGAGATTGCTAGCTTTTGTTAGCATTTACCCTGCCCATCAGCTGGTCAGTGGGCCGTGGCCTTTCGCACTCTAGGTGCATATTCGGCCTGGGCCAAGGCTAGGGTTTTATCTCCATGCAGAGCTGACTCCACTGATGATGGCATTGGTCTAGGTCAGTGGTTCTTAACCTAGGTTCTATCG
Organism: Rhynchonycteris naso; assembly: GCA_037038555.1. NCBI lineage: Eukaryota > Metazoa > Chordata > Mammalia > Chiroptera > Emballonuridae > Rhynchonycteris > Rhynchonycteris naso. Next base: position 158,891,787 of record CM072997.1, on the reverse strand, counting down.
AACCCTAAGGGTTCGATGAGTCAGTCTCAGGGGTTCGGAGAAGCCTCTGCCGCGGAGGCCAGAATAAAGTAATACTGTAATTTGTTGTGAGTTCATGCACTTTGTTCGTTTTGTTCTTTGAGCAAGGTGATGTTCATGCACGGCTCATTTTGTGCACCAGTAAAAAAACATATAATCTATGTCTTGAATTTGGAAAAAATATTTTATTTTATTTATCACTAAAGAAGGATTCAGTGAATGCGCATAAGAAACAGGTGTGTTTGGTACCTCAAAAACGGTTAAGAAGCACTGTTCTAGGTCAACTCTAGGGTCTCTAGTGCTATTCCTTTCAAAATAAACTTCTGCTTTTCAAATTGGATCAATGCTTTTATATAAAATATGTGGCTCAATATAAACCTTCTTCCATATTTTTTTGCTTTTGGCTATAATGTAAAATCAGCCTGATGAGCAGGCATGTAATTTTATTTATTTTTTATTTTTTTATTAAAAATTTTTTTTAATTCCTTTTTATTTATTTATTTTAGAGAAGAAAGAGAGAGAGAGAGAGAGAGAGAGAGAGAGAGAGAGAGAGAGAAAGGGGGAAGGAGCTAGAAGCATCAACTCCCATATGTGCCTTGACTGGACCAGTGCAGGGTTTTGAACTGGCGACCTCAGTGTTCCCAGGTCGACGCTTTATCCACTGCACCACCACAGGTCAGGCCATGTAATTTTATTATAAATTCTGATTGCTACCTATATGCTTTTTTGTTTGTTTGTATTTTTCTGAACTGAGCAGCAGGGAGGCTGACAGATTCCCACATGCACTCGAGTGAAATTTACCAGGCAAGCCCACTAGGGGGCGATGCTCTGTCCATCTGGGGCATTGCTCCATTGCAACCAGAGCCATTCTAGTGCCTGAGCCAGAGGTCATGGAGCCTTGGCTGCAGGAGGGGAACAGAGAGATAGAGAGAAAGAAAAGGGGGAAGGGAGGAAAAGCAGATTAGCGCTTCTTCTGTGTGCCCTGGCCAGGAATAGAACCTGGGACTTCCACACACCAGGCCGATGCTCTACTGCTGAGACAACTGGCCAAGGCTATCTATATGCTTGTAATTACATTATGAGAAAGAATATTAGTTTATGCAACAAACAAAAAGAGTTTCAAAACTTTTAGTCAATCATAACAAAAATGGTTCTTTTTATTATAGTATTAACAAATAGTGTGGTTTTAAAATCATTTTAGAGTCTGGTAAGAATTTCTGCTCTCATAATAAATAGTTATTTTCTATTAGTACTTTGCTTTCTGAGACCCTAATCAATGTAAAAGTGAAAGAGAATTACCGCTAATTCCTTTTGAAATAAATGGTCTACGTCTTTGAAGGAATTCTTCATGAAGACTTCAATGGCCTCTGTCTCACTAGCCCTGTGTAGGTCTAGCAGCTCCTGGAGGGTTTCTGTGGGCAGCTGCACCTTCTGTCCCATCTGCTGCTCATAGTGGGCAACAGCCTTTTGCACTGCGGCCGTGTTCTCTATCTGGGCCAGTGCCAGGACTGCGTTCTCCATGCAGGGCAGATCCCCACTTTGGATGGCTTTGACATAGGTCAGCACCATGCTTTTAAGTCCTATAAACAGAGAGCAAATGATAGTGTTTGTAGTAGCTAGGGTGAGGAAGTAGTCTATTCTGTGTCAATCTGATGATATCTTTTACCACTCATTTGCCTTACAACATCAATGTCCTCAGCATCACTTGGAAGCTTGCTAGCAATGCAACTCACAGCCTCTACCCCAGATCCACTGAATTAGACCTTCCCCAGCAAGATTATTGGGTAATATGAGAACATATCAAAGAGTGAAAACTTCTGTCCGGATACCACAGACCTGTGTTTATTGTGTGCATGAACTTTACCCCAAGCCCCATTAGGATAGGAAATGTACCTCTCCATTTATGTCTCTATCATCAGTGCTGGTCCATGCAAGCATGAGTAAAATCAAGATTTGTGCAACAATTAAAAAGGAGTCCTCCATATCATTTATTATAGTAGAACACTGTCCCCAAAATATTCCTGTGATGATGTACATATTCTATACATGCTGTCCAGTATTACAGTCACTAGTAATGTATACATATGAGCCCTTGAAATATAGCTGTGCAATTAGAATTAAAAATTTTTTTATTTTGAATTAATCTGCATTTAAATTTAGATAGTCACACTTGTCTAAGAGCTACCATATTAGATAGTAAAGGTCCAAGGGCAATTTTAAGCAATTTAGATTTTTCTTCATCTTTCCTATCTTTTCTGGACCAAGAAACTTGACTACTAAAACGTATTAGAAATGTTGTGTCACCCAGAAGGTACCAAATAATAGTAAAAGACTTGCATTTTTCAAAGCTGAAACTAGGTGGATGTTATTCCACCTTCCTTTTGTCTCAACACTGAGAGTAAAAACTGGAAAGAGTACTCACGAGGTCCATTGACCTTGATGCCTCCCTGAAGGGTTTTAATTTTGGAATTGTTAAAGATGTAGGAACAGAAGACTGTAGATTGTTGCAAGAATTCGGAGTCCAGCTCATCATCCTGGAGTGTCTCCAGCTGGCCTAACTTCTTCCGGTGAGTGGGCCGATCGAAGATAAAGCATTTCTTATTTGGGAAGAACTTTCGGATACAGAGTCGAGGTAGATTAAAATTTGTATCTTTTTGACTAATACCTGGGGAAAATTTTAAAAAACTTAGCTTAATATAGGAGCTTGGAAACCTTTTCTGTGAAGAGCCTATGAGTCATATATTAGGCTTTGCAGGTCAGGTAGTCTCTTTTCCAAGCATTCAGTTCTGCTATTATAGCATGAAATCAGCCATAGATTATCTGTAAATGAATGAGTGCAGCATTAGTCCAGTAAAACTTCGTTAAAAGACATCTGGCAGGCTGTGTTGGCCATCATTTGTCTGTGGGCCATAGTTTGACAACCCTTGGACCAATGCACTGTTCATGCTTATTCTATTTTCTTCATTAAGTGCCCATTCTACTCCAGTGTTTGTCTAATTACAGCATCACAATCCCTGGGGAGGGAGGTAAAATTAATCTGGTCATAGCACAAGGAATGGTGGAAGAAAAAGAAAGTTTTTCTTAGAACAAGGGAGAAGATAATTCTAAATCAAATGTATTAATTCAGAGAGAAAAAAAGCAATAATTTTTAATAATAGCCAGTTGAGAAAAAGTAACAAGCTATAAATATTAAAAATGTACATAGATAAATTAAAAAAAAATGAAATTTTTACTGTCTCTTTATTCTCAATGATCACTTCTCAGCCCCCTTTACCTGGTCTAAGTTTGAGTGAATTCTGTAGATACTCATCTGCTGATATGGGTTGTCCATCTGCTTCCAAGTCCAGGAAGAAATCCCTCAGCGTCCACACAAAATCTGGAAAGAAGCTCACAAAGTCAGCTGAATCCTCAAGCTCATTTGCAACAGGTGAAGAAGTTGCCCTTATTCGATCTGTCAGCTCTGTCACATAGCTGAGTAGCAAACTAAGGAAAAGTGGTGTAAAAGAACATTGCCCCTCATCCCATATTAGTCCCACATATTTAAAACCTTTATTTTGCCTTTGTTTCTAACCTCAGCATCAATTCTGACAATTTGACAAAAAGATCATAAGATCTTTTTCCGGCCCTTGAATTATATTTTATACTTTCTCTTTTGTCCGTTTTTCACCAGGACTCACACTCAGGCAGCTCTCCCCTCTGATTCTGATGCTCTTCTGGACCACTAAAAGGATACTGCAGTTGGTCCATGGCCTGCTGGTTGATGGTCCCCATGCTATTGTACACAAAGGTGCTGCTCAGCAGTATTGCCAGGGCAAAGATCCAGGAGTCATTTTGATTGTCACCCTAAAATTCAGAACATATTTGGATCAGGATTATGTTTCATTCTCAGGGCACTTTCCAGGTCAGCAGTAGTGAAAGGGTGCTCAGTTAATCTGGGTGGTGTTTTCTCTTTAGATTAATGACCTTTAATAGAAATCAAATCCAAATGAAAAGGATTGTTAGTAGGACTTGGATTTTGAACTGTTTTATGATGAGTATTTTTGGTTTACACTGATTCTCACTAGGTCCTCTTGTATTCATTGGCAGATCATTGCAAATCAAATTGTCAAGGTTGGTAGGTGTTCTAAGAGTTAAATATAATTTTAATTTAATATCCTTTATGTTTTTACAGCAAAATAAACCTATATAAAATAATAATACTGATAGCTATTTTATTGAGCAGTTATTATGCACTGAACACTTTCCATTCTTCTTAAATATTCAGAACAATTCTATGAGGGAAATATTAATTGTTTACGTCTGTTTTACAGATCAGAAAGCGGAGGTTAAAAGAAGTGAAATAATTTGCTAAGGCCACTGTATTAATGTCAGAGTTTAAATGTAAACACCAGTGCAGGACTTCTGAACATAAATAATTAACTAAAGTTCTCTGCAGGATAAGAGTCATGACATGGATTTTGTCTGTACTGCCTTTATGCATCTGGTTAACTTGCTTGTAGCCTGTTAAGAATTAGAAAACTATGTATTGACCACTGTGCTCTTCTTCTACGATTTTGCCTTATGAATATTTTCCTGACTCCTGATTGCAAAACTTGATCTCGAAGCATGTAAACAGAAATGAAGAGAACATGATGGTTCATTGCAAGCTCTTATTTGAATAAAAATTAAATAGTGTATAGAACATTCAGAGATGAGGGGCTTGTCCCCAGATTAAATCTTGAATCTTCAATACTTACCTTCTCTACATCCCCCAGACCCTCGGTGTCAAGCAGAACTAGCCTGAGGTTTTGCTTCTGAGGATGAGGCACACACCACATCCAGATTCCCTTGGTGCGAGACTGCACAGTGGAGCCTAGAGAGAAGCCTGCAGGGGCAGTGGAGAAAAGAAGGAGTGGAGTTTTAATAGCACGTGTCTGGAAATTGAGAGAAAAGTTAACATAATCAAGGTAAGGAGAGAGAACCAAAACCACAACAAGTGTTAATCTCAATCTTATAATGAGAGAAGCAGGGAAAATTGAATATCCAATACATGAAAATATTTGACAACTTTTTAGATAAAAACAGTCAACAAACTGAGACTAGAAAGAAACTAACTCAATCTAATAGAAACCATATATGAAAAACCTTCGACCAACATCAGGCTCGATGGTGGAAGACGGAAAGCTTTCCTTCTACAAAAGTTAACCAAAGTAATTCAAAGACCTACATGTAAGAGCTAAAACTGTAAAATTCCTAGATGAAAAAAGCATAGGGGAAAAGCTTGATGATATTGGATTTGGTAACGATATCTTGGATATGACACCAAAAGCGTAAACAACAAAGAAAAATAGGTAAGTTGGACTTAAAAATTAGAAACACTCCTGTGGATCAAAAGATTCTATCAACAAAGTTTAATAGGTATCCTATGGAATTGGAAATATATTTTCTACTTGTGAATCTGTTAAGGGACTGATATCCATACTATTTAGAAAAGCTACACAATGTAACCCCAGAAAACAAACAATACAATTTAAAATTAGCAAAAGCTTTAAATAAACATTTCTCCAAAGAAAGTATACAAGTAACCAATAAACAAATAAACAGATGATTAGCCCTGGTTAGGAAGCTCAGTTGGTTAGGTCATTGTCCTGATATGCCAAGATTGGGAGTTTGGCAGTGAGGGCACATACTAGATTCAACCAATGAATGCAGCATAGATAGGTAGAACAACACATAATGTTCTGAGTCTGCTTGTCTCTCTCTCTCCTTCCTCCCTCTTTAATATCAATCAATAAAAAAGTCAAAAAGATGATTCACATCACTAGTCATTAGGAAAATACAAATTGAAAGCACAATCAGATACTATTTCACATCCATTAGGATGACCATGATAAAAATAAAAAACCATAATAATAGGTGTTGGTGAGAATGTGGAAAATTAAAATCCTGTGAATTTCTGGGAGAAATCTAAAATGTTACAGTTACTGTGGAAGCCAAAATGATGGTTTCTTTAATAATTAATTATAGATTTCTAGGGAGAAAACAAAAATTGATGCTTTTAAAAGGGGAAATTAAGGCAAAGTGGGAAGAGACAGTGAGTTGACTCTTTCAGATCATTGTGAAGAAAAGAGCAAAAATGTGACCGAGAGCATTCAATATTCCTTTTCTTTTCTTTTTTTTTTCCTCCTTGTATCACCATCCTCAATGCTGGGAGTGTGGGTGGAGAGTAGGGACTCAGCAGAGCTTTGCTGGTGTCACTCACCCTTCTTCTTCCCAGCCAGCTTGTTCATCAGGTAGGATTTGCCCGTGCGGTAGAGACCCACGATGGCCACCACGACAAGAGGCTCTGTGATGGCAGACAGGATCTTCAGAGCTTCCTGATTAACCGTCAATTGCCCTCCCGTGTTCTCAATGAGGCACACTGGGGCTGGCATGTGGCTCTCTGAGGCCATGTCCAGGGTGTCACCTTATCTGCAAGCCAGGAGATGGGATGAATTAAAAATTTCAGACTAAGTAGATCAAGAACTTTTACAAGGTTATTTTGCATTCAGAGGTTGGAATTATAACATTCCCCAACATGGTCAAGAGGTTAGTCCCAACAGTGAGATATATGAGGGGAAGATCTGCATCATTTTAGAAAGCTACAGAAGTGTAATCAAAGTAATCCATTAAAAAATATTGGTATCACAGTGCCTTGTCAACATTTAACCACTGTCATGAATAAAAATTTTAATGTACCTAATGTAAAACTTTCTTTTTTGGATTAAACTTTATACACTAGACAGTAAATGTAAAACAGAATAGGGTTTAGAGGGTATTTTACATCCTGGTTATATGTAAGATATTCAATATTAATATTTTATTCATTAATCCTATTATGAATAAAGACTGGTAAATAAATGTTTCATCATTTGATGTATGCCCTTTGGACAATTTTCACAGATTTTCAATGTGTTATTTCTCTTTAATACTAGTTGTACTTATATTGCTGAAATGAAGGTTCACGAAACTCTTTGCCATTTGGAAGGTGAAGCCAATATAACTATCATTTGCAAATTTCATAAAATGCATAATCGTATGAAACACAGAAGTAGGAACCCTCCCTAAGCCTTGGTATGGGCTGTGTGAGCAAGGGGCCCTGAATCTTCAACTTCATTAGCTTCACAATAAATTTGCCTCCAGTTAAGTGGGGGTATGGCCACACAGCTGCCCAAACTGAATGTTGCTGAAAACATGTTTGTGTGTATATGTATATGTGTAAGGGAACAAAAGACTATGAAATGTGGATTAAAAGCTCAGGAGAGCTGAAAAGGCATGTTGTTCAATGAAAATATATTTTTAGCCATACATTTATAGGCTTTCTGCTTTGTTCTGTTTATCCACATGGTAGAGGAGAAGTAAAAGCAGGAAGAGGAGAGGAAGGTGAGAGGGGAGAGGGAGAAGGAGGTAGAGAGAGAGGGGAGAAGGATGGAGAGAGCAAGGGGGAGGAAGAGCTGAAAGGATAGAGAGAGAGAGAGAGAGAGCAAGAGCTGTCAGACATGGAGGTGATGAGCCAAGAAATTCAGAGCCCAGTTTCCAGAAAGTAAGACCAAAGAAAGCCGCATGAGAGCACAGAGGAATCAGGTGAACAAAATGTTGATGATAGTGATGCACCACATCAATTCTTCAAAGAGAAAACATTTTAGTAAAGCAGTGCAGCCAAATTCTGCCTGTAAGGGGTGAGAAGGGAGTTGGCACTAAGAAATTGGATCTAGTGAACCTGGGCTTCTTTTATTTTCCTTAAAATTTTTTTTTCAATTACAGTTGACATTCAGTATTATGTTAGTTTCACGTGTACCCCATAGTGGTTTGACATTTATATAACTTAAAAAATGAGCCCCCCCACCCCATAGGTCTAGTACCCACATGACAGCTGCATAATTATTACAACATATTGACTGAATTTTCTACTGTAGTCTACACCCCTGTGGCTGTTCTGTAACTGCCAATTTGTACTTAATCCCTTCTCCATTTCACCCAGCCCCCAACATTTCTCTTATTTGGCAACCAGAACCTGGGTTACATCTAAATGAAGAAATCTGTTTTGAAACAAAGTTCATATGTTTGAGAAAAAGTATGGTGTGTTTCTGAATCTTCTTTTTCTCTGGGTTTCAGGTTTTTCTTTCTTGTCCTTAATAGTCCTGGTTTTTTAAAGTAACGTTCTACCAGGTTTACGCAGAGACTCCAAGTGCAAATGGATTTTAAGGAGTTTTATTAAAAGGAGATTTAATAATATGCCAGTCACATATGACTAAGACGGGGCATAGCTGACCCAAATCATGCACATCCTGCACAGCCCCTGAGGCAGGTTATATACCCTTGATCACACACAGGTCGGCGGGAAAATAATGAGTAGGAAGGGACACAATTCATTAGCAAGCTTATAACATTCGTCTATAGGATTTATAAAAAATCATTTCTACCGATTAAAACTTATAAGGTAATACCATAGCGAAAAATGTTGCTTTTCATATTAAAAGAGATTTCCAAATCTTCCAGTGTTTATTTGCTATTCCTTTGTCTAGAGGTATATATATTAGCTATAAGCCTTCGAGAGAGGAAGGTGGACCCTACACAGCGCCTGCGGATAAGTGTTTGTAAATGGCCCATTAAAGAAGAAAGAAAGAATGGACAAAAAAAGAAAGAAAGAAAGAAAGAAAGAAAGGAAGAAAGAAAGAAAGAAAAAAGAAAAGGAAAATGGCTTGCCTTATCTCTCCCTAGCCTCTCCACACCTGGCTAGGTGTTTACCCTGTTTCTCACAGAGCTGGGGAAGAGGGAATCTAAGTCTCCCTAGCACAAAATCTCTTTACAATACAATGCTGTTGTCTATCTTGAGTTGGTGGAAATCATACACAAGTATAAAAATCATATTTATAAAATCTCTCTGTATTCTTTGCCCAAATTAAAATAATGCCCTTTAAGCTTCTTAGTAAATGGGAGTTTCTTACACAGTATGTTTCTGCAAACTAGGAAACTTTCACATTTTTCTTTTTATTCTTTACAGGAAGAAGGGGACAAGAAACCTAACTATTTTTCCTAAAATATTAATGTTAATTTTCTATTCTTTGGTACCTTACCACATTGGAAGACTGTGTACACTGCATCTTGATTACTATGCTTTCTTTCTCAGGAAAATGACATATCTGTAGCCCTTTCAGTGTCTTAGCTACAGTCAGATCAGAACTAAGCAAGTTCCATCAAAGACAATGGTAAGAAGACAATGGTAATTTAATTGTGTCCACAGCTAACACAGACAAGATTGGCAGAGAGAAAGACAATCCAAATTAATGCATTTCAGACTCTTAGTTTAGCCCCATGTCAGTTGGTGGCTAATTCCACACAAGCACAGCAGGGACACTAGGGATACCCTGCCACCTGATAGTGCCAGGATTTCACCTAACCTCATGTCACACACTGGGTTCAGCTACAACCTGTCTTCACGCTGGCCATTTCTTAGAAAACAAACTGACCCTTATAAATCACGCTCCCACTCCCAAACCTTCTCCTTGGCTCCATTTCCCAGAGTACAGATCCTTCAAGGTGGAGAGAAAGCTGCTTTGATGAGAAAATAAAGTTCTTACCTGTTTTTCTCTTCAGTTTGGGTTGGAGTGGTTTCGGTTACCTCTCTTTCACTGGGTGGTTGGACTTTTAATTCCCTGGACAATGTCGAGGGCTTTCCAGATTTCCTAAGGATCCTTCGTTTAGAAGTAAAAGATTTATAATTGAAACCGAAAGTACAGAGTACAAAGTAATAACAGCAGCCATAAAAGAAATTGCTGAGAGCTGTGAAATATAGAAATTAGATAGTTTATTTCACATTGGCCATCTGGTGATGTCCATGTGTACTGTCTTCTGGTTGTTTGAAGCACCTATTTGTGATGAACAAATTGTTCATCTCACATAACTTCAAGGGCTGAATTCATGCTTCATTTCTGACCCCTAGTTCAAATTTTCCAATGACATTTAGTTCTGCTTTCTTTTCAGCTTTGCATTCTTGTCTGTCAATGGTTATCAGCATGTCTTGTGTGGTCAATTTCTTTTTGAATACTTGCATAAAAGCATTCAACTTCATTTCATTTAGTTTAGTAAAATGGAAAAGGCAGAGAAAAAAATAGAATAGGAAGATGTAGCAGTGGTTTGCCACTGCCGCCTGCTGAGCAGTCGTGTGCGGGTCCACACCGCATTGCTGGGTGCCTGGGGTCACAATCCCCAAACGCCTACTAGATGTAAGTGTCACCATGGTTCTAAACGCTTTACATGTGTTGCTAATCAATTTTAACTTATTCTTTAGCGCATGTGTATAATGTAGGTATTATTATTTGCATTTTACGCACCAGCAGTTTAAAGATGCTTAATGTTTTTTTGATAGCAGTCTGATTCGTTCTGTTCTAAATTAAGCCTCTGGCTCTTCTTTTTCTCATGAGTAAGGAATCTTGCGTGGCGATTAGGGATAACTTGAAAGTACTTATAGTGAACACAGGTCAGTAGAAAACAAAAACAGGAGCAAGCTCTTATTTTCTTAGAGTAGACTAGATGTCAAGAGGACACCTCTTTTCCATTTAGTACAATGAATTCCATGCAGTCTGTTACTATGTTGGGACCTTTACTTTAAATGCTGGGTCTGAGGAAGCTATATTTCATCATGTTTAAGTATTCTTGAAGTTGCAGTCTCTAAAATACTTACATTCTTCTAAATATAGTCACAGATTAAATTAGCTTGCATGATAGTGTAATTACCTTAACAATTCATATCTATATATGTGCTTAGTGATTTCAAATGTTGTCCAGACAGACTGAATTTCAGGTGTGGCATGCTTTCATATTAAGCTGCTTTTTACATGAGGGACTCCATGCAGGCTATTGTAGGGTACTCAGCAGCGGGGATTCACTTATTCAACAGGGTCACTTGCTCTCAGATACAATGGCAGTAGGACCAGCAATTTAGAAAAAGAGTCTGCAGTATGTGTGTATAGAGTGTATGCACTGTGTGCACAGCCCTGTGCTGGGTGCTCAGGGGCATATGAAGATTAATTACACATAGTCATTGCCCTAAAAATGACTTAATCTGGTAGATGATATTGACTTGCACCCTAATAAAAGCAAAAGAATGAACAAGAGAGGGAAGGAGGGGTGCAGAGGACTGAAGTAGCTACTCTTAAGATATCAGATTTATATGTTAACATGTAAATGTAAAATTTTACCTATGAGAAATTTATATTGATGTCAGTCATAGGAAATTGATTAAATTTTTATGCTTCTTTTTAATGGCTTGATTGTTGCTCTTATATTTAAATTAAACATCTATCTGTTTTGTTGTCTGTCTATCGTAGACTCAGTACCACACTTTAAATGACTATTATTTATATTTTTAATAATACCGTAACTTCTTCTCTAGTCCATTATTATGGCTCCTCTTACCAAACAATTCTTCTCAGTGAAAATGACAGTCACCTCATAAAGTCCCTCCAGGAATATTGATTGCATTAGAGGTAACAGGCAAATATAAATTGACTTATACATACAATTTTTAGCTAATTGCTTTCATATTGGAGTTTGGATTATTGCTCTAATCATTTAAAACCCTTTTTGGGATTTTATTTGTTAAGTATATTATTGCATTATCCTTCTTGTTTTTTTTTGTTTAATTGTATTAGTATTAAAAAACAACCAAAAATTTACCATCTTATTAATTTGTATGTGTGGAGATTAAATATACTTAAATGTTAATAGTATTTGCATTGTTGCACAACAAGTCTCTGAAGCTTTTTAATCTTGTAAAGCTGAGCTCTGTCCCCATTAAACAATTTTTCATTAACTTTCTACTCCAGACTTTGGCCAACACTATTCTATTTTCTGTTTCTATGAGTTTGACTATATAAGTGAAATCATAAAGTATTTGTCTTGTTGTATCTGATTATCTCCCTTAAAAGAATGTTTTCATGATTAATCTATGGTGTGGCATGTGCTTTGATTCCCTTTTTCTTAAGGCTGAGTCACATTCCATTTTATGTCTATACAACATTTCATCCATTCATCTGGGACATGAACATATAGGTTGCTTGCCCATCTTGACTATTGTTGATAACGCTGTAGTGAACAAGAGTGTGCAAATATCTCTCCAAAATCCTGCCTTTATTTTTTTTTATGTTTTCCCAGTAATAAAATTTCTGGATCACATAGTAACTAGTTTTAATTTTTAACCACTATACAGTTTTTCATAGCAGCTGCATCATTTTCATTCTACCTTTAATTTGACAACAGTTTCAATTACTCCGTATCCTCACCAATATTTGTTTCTTTCTACTTTTTTGATATTGGCCATCCCTAATAAGTATAAGGTGATATTTTATTTCCATCTCTAATAATTAGTGATATAGAGCATCTTTTCATGTGCTTGTGAGCCATCCATATATCTTCTTTAGAGAAATGTCTATCCAACTATCTTGACTATTTAAAACTGGATTGTTTTAGTTGTTTTGAATTGTGGGAGTTATTTACATATTCTGAATATCAGATATAATTATAAAAGTATCTTTCTCTCATTTTGTGAGTTGCCTTTTTACTCTGTTGATAGTGTCCTTTGATGCACAGGAGTTTCAAAATTTGATGCAGTCCTATTTGTCTGCTTTTGCTTTTGTTCGCTGTGCTGTTGGTCTCCCACCTAGGACTTCACTGCCAAATAAACGTCATGAAGCCTTCTCCAATGCTTTCTTCTAGGGGCTTTATAATTTTTCTTTTTATGTTTAGATCTCCAATATATTTTAAGTTAGTTTTTATATATGGCTTAAGGGCCCAACATATTCTTTTGTGTATGGATATTCAGTTTTCCTGAAACCATGTGTTGCAGAGATTACTGTATTCTTTCCCCATTTGTGGGGACTTGATGAGATCATTTGACTGTACATGTAAGAGTTTATTTCTAACAATAGGGAAAGAGCCAAACTATCTAGCTATTCAGTATGGAACAGTACAACTCATACATTGAAGGCATCTCCACCCCACATGCCAGAAGCTCTACCAATGTCAATTCAGAGGAAGTAGACTCTTGTACCTTCTGTTTGTAGGAAAGTAACTACCCCATGGAAAATAGCATCTTGGGTGACTCACATCTGCATCCAAGTCTCATAGTGGAGGGTCTGCTTGGTAGAACCTAAACCACATGCCTGAATACAGGAGGGTCTTGGAATGCGAGTTGTCAATCTCTTACTTTTAGAAATAACAACTGAAAATAACGGAAAATTTTATTCACAGGAAGGTCAGTCAGTGCCGCTGGGGAGAGCATTGGATTAAGATGTCAACTCTGTGTTGGAAGTAATATGAGGCTTTCATTAGTAGTTTCATGCACATCACATACAGCACTCTTACTTACTTTTTCTCTTTGCAATGGCATCTCAGTATTTTAATTTGTTCCTCTACTGGTTTGTATGTGGCATACATTATTAATAGTCTTTAGGTTATTCAACTGTCTAAGCAGAAAGAAACTTTATTCATTCTTAATAATCACTCCTTTACCCACATTATGGGATTATCCTCTCACGCTACTAGTTTATTAGTAAGTCAAGGAAAAAGAATAGCATCTTTATCAAAATAAAAAAGAAATTTTCCATCTAATTAAAATTAAGAAAGATCTCTCTCAATTTCTTTTAGGTTTTATTATTCATTTCTAGAGAGAGAGAGAGAGAGAGAGAGCAAAAAAGGGGGAGAGGAGCATCAACTCCCATTAGTGCCTTGACCAAACAAGCCTGGGGTTTGAAACCGACAACCTTAGCATTCCAGGTTGACACTTGACCCATTGTGCCACCACAGGTCAGGTGATCTCTCTCAAATTTGAACCCCTCCATGTGTACGCCATCCCTGGTTCCCCAACTTCACTCTTTTATGCATCCAATGCCTGACTCAGCTTTACAGAAACCAGTGAGGAAGAGACATGCTTTTTGCTTCTTTTTCCCAACACCCTCTCCCTCTCCCACACATTTGCTCATGTTTATGATACTTTCAGTACGTCCATATGTGCAGGAACCCAGGAAAAAGGAGCTTTTTTACATGCTACATTAATAATATGTGTTGGTATCCTGTTTTGGTGACTTAGATAATTTTTCTTAATGGAATGAAGAGTTCTATTCAGTTCAAATATGGGGTCTCTCACCAGAAATTTCCAACTGTGGCTTACTTTAACTCCTTTCCCTTAACCTTGTCTTCTAGAAGTCCATTCATTTCATGCGTCTCTGTGCTGAGGTCAATGCACCTTGCCATGCAATGTCTTGGGCGGAGTTCCTTTCAAGATGACTCAAGTCTAGGGGTCTAGGCAAAAATGGGTGAAGCTTGTGAAAAGGTACTGACTTCCAATATCATAAAAGCAGAACTTTTATGATGTAATTTTTGTACTGTAGTGTATATTTGAAAGTTGACAAAGATTAGATCCTAAAAGTTCTCATCAGAAGAAAAAATAATTTTTAACTATGTGAGACAATAGATGTTGATCAAACTTATTGTGGTAATTATTTTGCAATATATACACTCAGTATATCAAATCATTATGCTGTACACCTTAAACTAATACAACGCTATATATCAATGATATCTTTTTTTTTATTAACTTTAATGTGGTGACACCAATAAATCAGGGTACATATGTACAATGAAAACATCTCCAGATTATCTTATCATTCAATTGTGTTGCATACCCATCACGCAAAGTCAAATTGTCCTCTGTCACCTTCTATCTGGTTTTCCTTGTGCCCCTACCATTCTCCCTTTCCCACCCTCCACTCCCTCCCCCCACCCTGTAACCACCACACTCTTGTCCATGTCTCATAGTCTCACTTTTATGCCCCACCTATGTATGAATTCATGCTGTTCTCAGTTTTTTTTTCTGATTTACTTATTTCACTTCGTATAATGTTATCAAGGTACAACCATTTTGTTGTAAATGATCCGATGTCATCATTTCTTATGGCTGAGTAGTATTCCATAGTATATATGTACCAAAGCTTTTTAATCCACTCGTCTTCTGACGGACACTTGGGCTGTTTTGAGATCTTCGCTATTGTGAACAATGCTGCCACAAACATGGGGGCGCATTTCTTCTTTTCGAACAGTGCTATGGTGTTCTTAGGGTATATTCCTAAAAGTGGGATAGCCGGGTCAAAAGGCAGATGGATTTTTAATTTTTTGAGGAATCTCCATACTGTTTTCCACAGTGGCTGCACCAGTCTGCATTCCCACCAGCAGTGCAGAAGGGTTCCCTTTACTCCGCATCCTTGCCAGTATTTATTCGTGTTGTTTTGCTGATGAGTGCCATTCTGACTGGTTTGAGTGATACCTCATTGTGTTTTTAATTTGCACTTCTCTAATAATTAGTGATGAGCATTTTTTCATATGTCTTTTGGCCATCTGTATGTCTCCTTTGGAGAAATTTCTATTCATTTCTTTTGCCCAATTTTTGATTGGATTGTTTGTCTTCCTGGTGTTGAGTTTTATAAGTTCTTTATAAATTTTGGTTATTAACCCCTTATCAGATGTGCTGTCGAATATGTTCTCCCATTGTGTGGTTTGTTTTTTTATTCTGTTCTTATTGTCTTTAGCTGTGCAAAAACTTTTTAGTTTGATATAGTCCCATTTGTTTATCTTGCCTTTTATTTCATTTGCCGGTGGAGATAAATCAGCAAATATATTGCTGCTACAGATGTTGGAAAGCTTGCTGCCTATGTTTTCTTCTAAGATGCTTATAGTTTCACGGCTTATGTTTAAGTCTTTTATCCATTTTGAATTTGTTTTTGTGAATGGTGTAAGTTGATGGTCTAGTTTCATTTTTTTTGCAGGTAGATGTCCAATTTTCCCAGCACCATTTGTTAAAGAGGCTGTCTTCACTCCATTGCATGTTCTTTCCTCCTTTGTCAAATATCAGTTGCCCATAAAGCGGCAGGTTTATTTCTGGGTTCTCTGTTCTGTTCCATTGATCAATGTGTCTGTTCTTATGCCAGTACCAGGCTGTCTTGAGTATAATGTCCTTGTAGTAGACCTTGATATTCGGAAGAGTGATACCTCCTGCTTTATTTTTTCTTTTTAGGATTGCTGAGGCTATTCGTGTTCTTTTTTGGAATATGTGTTCTATATCTTTGAAGTATGTCATTGGTATTTTAATTGGTATTGCATTGAATTTATAAATTGCTTTGGGTAGTATAGACATTTTAATGATGTTTATTCTTCCTAGCCATGAGCACGGTATATGCTTCCACTTGTTTGTATCTTCCTTGATTTCTTCTATCAATGTTTTATAATTTTCTGAGTACAAGTCCTTAACCTCCTTGGTTAAATTTACTCCTACGTATTTTATTTTTTTGGCTGCAATAGTGAAGGGGATTGTTTCCTTAAGTTCTTTTGCTGACAGTTCATTGTTTGTATACAGAAATACCTCTGATTTCTGAGTATTAATTTTATATCCTGCCACCTTGCTGAATTCATTAATAAGGTCCAGTAGTTTTTTGACTGAGACTTTAGGGTTTTCGATATACAATATCATGTCATCTGCAAATAGTGACAGTTTTACTTCTTCTTTTCCAATTTGGATGCCTTTTATTTCTTCTTCTTGTCTGATTGCTATAGCTAGGACTTCCAGAACTATGTTGAATAAGAGTGGTGAAAGTGGGCAACCCAGCCTGGTTTCTGATCTTAAAGGGATTGCTTTTAATTTTTGTCCATTTAGTATGATGTTTGCTGTGGGTTTGTCGTAGATGGCCTTTATCATGTTAAGGAATGATCCCTGTATTCCCACTTTACTGAGAGTTTTGAGCATGAATGGGTGCTGGATTTTATCAAATGCCTTTTCTGCATTTATTGAAATTATCATGTGATTTTTGTCCTTCCTTTTGTTTATGTGATGAATCTCAATGATTGATTTGCGAATATTAAACCAGTATTGCCTCTCCAGAATAAATCCCACTTGATCATGGTGTATGATTTTTTTCATATATTGCTGGATCTGGTTGGCTAATATTTTGTTGAAAATTTTAGCGTCTAAATTCATCAGGGATATAGGCCTATAATTTTCTTTCTTTGTGTTGTCTTTTCCCGGTTTTGGGATCAGAATTATGCTCACCTCATAAAAGGAGTTTGGAAGTCTTCCTTCCTCTTGAATTTTTTGAAATAGCTTGAGTAGGATAGAAGTTAGTTCTTCTTTGAATTTTTGATAGAGTTCACTTGTAAAGCCATCAGGCCCAGGACTTTTCTTTTTTGGGATTTTTTTGATAACTGTTTCGATCTCATTTGTTGTAATTGGTCTGTGTAGGTGTTCTGATTCTTCCAGATTGATTTTTGGAAGTTTATATGATTCAAGAAATTTGTCCATTTCATCTAGATTGTCTAATTTTTTGGCACATAGTTCTTCATAATATTTTCTTACAATGTATTTTATTTCCGTTGTATCAGTTGTTATTTCTCCACTGTCCTTTTTAATTTTATTTATTTGAAACCTCTCTCTTTTTTTCTTTGTGAGTCTTGTTAAAACTTCATCAATCTTGTTTACCTTTTCAAAGAACCAGCTTCTGGTTTCATTGATCCTCTGTATTGTTTCCTTATCCTCTATGTCATTTATTTCTGCTCTGATCTTTATTATTTCCTACCTTCTACTTGTCCTGGGTTTTATTTGTTGTTGTTTTTCTAGTTCTTTTAGCTGCAGGGTCAGGTTGCTTATTTGAGCTTTTGCTAGCTTCCTATGATATATGCCTGTAGTGCAATGAACTTCCCTCTCAGTACTGCTTTTGCTGTGTCCCATAAATTTTGAGTTGATGTATACTCATTATCATTTTTTCTAGAAACTTTTTTATTTCTTCTTTGATCTCATTGTTAATCCATTCATTATTTAATATTATACTATTTAGTTTTCAAGTGTTTGAGTATTTTTCAGTTTTTCTTTTGTGGTTGATTTCTAGTTTCATGGCATTGTGATCAGAGAAAATGCTTGATATGATTTCAATCTTCTTAAATTTATTGAGACCATTTTTGTGTCCTAACATGTGGTCTATCCTAGAAAATGTACCATGAGCACTTGAGAAGAATGTATATTCTACTGCTTTAGGGTGAAAAGTTCTGAAGATATCTATTAAATCAAGTTGATATAGTGTATCCTTTAAGTCTGTTGTTTCTTTATTAATTTTCTTTCTTGAGGATCTATCCAGTGTTGTTAGTGGGGTATTGAAATCCCCTACTATGATAGTATTGCTATTAATCTCGCCCTTTATATCCATCAAAGTCTGCTTTATGTATGTCGGGGCTCCTATATTTGGTGCGTAGATATTTCTAATAGTTATATCTTCCTGTTGAATTGTTCCCTTTATCATTATGTAGTGTCCTTCTTTATCTCTTACTACAGCCTTTGTTTTAAAGTCCATTTTGTCAGCTATAAGTACTGCTACCCTGGCTTTTTTTTCATTTCCATGAAATATTTTTTCCCATCCTTTTACCTTCAGTCTATGTGCATCTTTTGTTTTAAGGTGTGTCTCTTGTAGACAGCATACGTATGGGTACTGTTTCTTTATCCATGCAGCTACCCTATGTGTTTTGATTGGATCATTTAATCCATTCAAATTTAAGGTTATTATTGATATGTAGTTGTTTATTGCCATTTTATTCTTTAAAGCTGTATTCTTCTTTTGCTCTATTCTTTACTCCCTTTGAACTGTTCACAACAGGCCCCTTAGTATCTCTTACAGAATTGGTTTGGTTTTAATGAATCCTTGAGGCTTTGTTTGTCTGGAAAGCTCTTTATTTCTCCTTCGATTTTAAATGTTAACCTTGCTGGATAGAGTAGTCTTGGTTGTAGGTTTTTGTTCTGCATTACTTTGATTATATCTTGCCATTCCCTTCTGGCCTCAAGTGTTTCTGTTGAGAAGTCTGATGTCATCCTTATGGGGGCTCCTTTGTAGGTGATAGCCTTTTTTTCTCTAGCAGCTTTTAAGATTTTTTCTTTCTCCATTAGCTTTGGTATTTTAACTATGATGTGTCTTGGTGTAGATCTTTTTGGGTTTCTCTTTAATGGAGTTCTGTGTGCTTCTTGAACGTGTGGAATGTTTGCCAGCCTTAATTTAGGAAAGTTTTCTGCTATGATTTGATTGAACAAAGTTTCCATTTCCTGTCCTCTTTCCTTTTCTTTAGACACCCTTATGATGCGAATGTTGTTTCTCTTCATGTTGTCACAGAGCTCCCTTAGTTTCCTCACATTTTTTGAGTCTCTTTTCCTTTTTCTTCTTTGCTTCTGTGCCTTTGTTTATTGTGTCTTCTAACTCACTGATTCGATCCTCAGCGTGATTCATCCTGTTTTTAATTCCTTCCATTGTGGTCTTCAGGTCTGATACTGTATTTGTCATTTCTGTCTGATTCTTTTTTGTTATTTTAATTTCATTCTTTATACTTGTTATCTCTTTATTTAGGTGTTCATAGTGACTCTCCATTGTTGCTCTAATTTCTTTGAACATCCTAACTATCATTATTCTAAATTCTGCTTCTGGTAGTTTGGTTATATCTGGTTCATTCAGGTCTTTCTCTGGGGATTTCTCCTGATTCATTTGGTTTGCATTCCTCTGCCTGGCCATTTTTATCTGTGTATAGGCAAGTTGTGGGCACTGGAGTCCAGTAGGTTTTCCCTTTGTGTTCTCTAGGTGTGGTCTGTCTGCAGGCCTTCCACCCCCTCTGCTGCTGCCTAGAGTGGTTGGGTATGGGCGTTGCCAGCGACAGCCTACTGTGGCTGTTGCTGTGATTTCCACCTCTCCTCCGCGGGAGGCGCTGTCACTCAAGCCACAAGCCTTAGCACCAAGGGCAGAGGTGAGCACCTTTGCTCAGCTGCGGAACCAGCCCGTTTCCGGAAGGCTTACACCCAGCCCCTGCAGTCAGAGCCTGCTCGCCATAGTTTTGCGGGTTGGGTGGGGCTTTTGACATGCTCTCAGCTGTGAGCCTTTGCCCTTCCAGAATTTAGCCCTGCCCTCGAGGCCGGGGCCCTCCTGCGTAGGGTCGCAAACTGCGGTTTATTGGGCCGGGCGTGTTTGCTGGCGTTAGCTCAGCTGCTAGCTTCCGATCGATCCAGACTCTACCACGCCCCCACATTCGGCGCCAGCTCACTTTTGTAGGATGGCCAGCCGCCGGGATTTCTCTGGCCAGGCGGGGCTAGTAGCGTGAGCTCAGCCGCGAAAGCCAGCTGCACACACGTAGGTTTGCAAGCCACCAGGGTTTCTCTGGCCTGGCGGGACTAGTAGCGGGAGCTCAGCCGCGAAAGCCAGCTGCATACACGTAAGATTTCTAACCACCGCGGTTTCTCCGTCCGGGCGGAGTTGGCAGCGTGAGCTCAGCCGCGAGCCCTCGCCAGTTCCTTGTCCTAGCCTCGTCCCCGTTGTCCAGGCCGGCTTGCACAGGGTCGCAGAGCCGATCTCTGCCCGTGTTTTTCCCCACAAGTGGGGTCACAGGTGGCCCGCAGCTGCCGGACAGCTTTTGCTGGGCTAGACCGAGCTCACATCGGTTGTGCCTCTGCCTCCGCCGACAGGACCGCTTTTCAGCATCCTGCCGCCAACGTCCCTTCAGCAACCCTCAGAGAGATAGCAGTGTCTTAAGTCTCCACACTGTAGGCTTGGGAGCTCCCTCCCTCTAAGCAGCTCTGCTCTAATTGCCGCGGGAGAGCTTGTTTGGCTAGTGTCCTGTCTCCCTTTGCTGGTATTGCTAGTTCCAGGGGAAATATTCGTTTTCGCTTAGGGAAATGACTTAGCCCAGGGGTCAGGATGGCTGTCCCTCAGAGTGTCCTCGTGCCTTCAGTCCATTCTCTGTTCCCGCTGCTCAGTTCCTCTCCTCTGTCCCCGTTCCCCGGAGCCCCGGGTGCATGGTTGTGAGAGAGGGTTTCTGCGCTGTCCCTTTGAAAAGATTCTTGGGTCTGAGAAAACTCTCTTTTTCACAAACAGTATCCTCACTTGCTTAACAGCTCAATACTGTCCATATGCCTTTTCTAGGCTCTGGGACTGCAGTCTGGGGCTTGGTTCCTGGGACCCAGGTCCCTCCCTCTCCTCCAAACTCTGCTCCCGCCACGCGGGTCTCTCCAGGCTGCCGTTTGCTCCGGGGAGCTGGGCAGCCCTCTTCGCCTTTTCGCTATGCCTGCCAGTCTCAATGTGGCTTCTGCAGTGTTCCTTGGTTGAAGAGTCCACTTAGTTTAGTTCAAAGTTGGTTTATCCAGATGATGGTTCTTAAAATTGAGTTATAATCCACTTTGGTTCTGGGAGTTGGAAGTTGGTATGTCCGCCTACTCCATCGCCATCTTCCATCTCCATCAATGATATCTTAATGAAATTGGAAGAAAATAACAGCCAAGGATTTTGAAATTATATTAAGATATGATTCTAAAACAGTGCTTAATCAAAATCATTGTTAGCACAACATCAACTGCATACTTTAATAAAAATCATACACACACACACACACACACACACACACACACACACACACACACACATGATGACCCATGTCTACAAATCTCCTTAATAATATCAGGAGAAAAATGTATGCACACTTTCCTGGCCTGAAAAGACTGGCTGCTCCCAGCTCTAGTACAGTTCTGTTGCCACAACATACTTTAATCAGCCTCTGACTTTTAGATGTTTTCAGACATGACTCAGACACAAAGCTTAGAGTCCTCTAATTCCAGGAAGCACATGTAAGCTTTCAAGAGGATCTTTGAAGTTTTAACTCGACTTAGCTAATGGAGGCAGAGAGCAAGTGAAACCGTTCATCTTGCTATAGAGAAGGTATAAGGAGAAAGTGAGGGGTGATAGCAACACACTAATACCTCTCTGCAGTGGAACTTCCTGCTACTAATCTTCTCTAATTAGTCTCTTCACCTCTTCTTAAAAAACCAAACTTGAGAATTCCTGAGGTTTAAGCATTTCCCTGATTACAATAGTCTTTCCTCATTAACTATGCCCAGATTGGCTTTTATTAAAGTTAATAGATACACATAAAATAACAATATAGATTTGGTTTATGTACATTGCTGTCACTCTCTATCTCTGCATTTCTGTCAAGAGCTGTTGGTGGCTTCTGGAGATATTTTCTTCACAGGAAATAAAAGAAACTTGGGGAAAAATGTACCTTTTCATTTTAGTATGTTGAATTAAAATGTAATGCCTAGAACTACAGCTGTCATTTTGGGAACATGAGGGCAGCTGGCCTTGAAAATAAATATAAGCCCTGGCTGGTTAGCTCAGTGCCTAGAATGTCAACCTGGTGTGCCGACATCCTGAGTTTGATCCCTGGTCAGGGCACACATGAGAAGTCACCATCTACTTCTCTTCTCCTCCCTTTACCCCTTCTTTCTCTCCTTTTCTCTTACAGCCTGTGGCCTGAGTGGTTTGAGCATGAGCTCGGGGCGCTGAGGATAGCTTCATCAATTCAAGTATTGGTCCCAGATGGGAGCTGCCAGGTGGATCCCTCTAGGGGCACATGCAGGAGTTTATCTCCTCTCCTTTTACTTAAGAAAAAAAAATAAAAAAATAAAATAAAAATGAGGTCATTGATGAATAAAGTGGAAAGAAAGCTAAGTCAACCTGACCTGTGGTGGCACAGTGGATCAAGCATCGACCTAGAACACTGAGGTCTCTGGTTTAAAACACTGGGCTTGCCTGGTCAAGACACATACAAGAAGCAACTACTACAAGTTAATGCTTCTTGTTCTTCCCTTCTCCCCACCCCACCTTTCTCTCTCTCTAACCTCTCTAAAATCAATACAAAAATCTTTAAAGAAAAGCTAAATAATTGAAGCTGTCTTCTGATTGCATAGCTTAAATAATTACTTTTTGCTTGTGATTACATTATTTCAATAATTTAAAAAGTCCTTTCAAGACAATGGGCAAATACATTTGAAAAATTCTTCTGAAAACTTAAAGGAAGATAGCCTTAGTTGATAAAAAAAAAATAGGTACTGCTTTAAGAGAATGACAAGAGAAGTTATAGACTGGGAAAAAAAATGTTTACAAAATATATATATGACCAGAAGTGGCCACCCAGATGCGGGCGTGATGTCCAAGATGTTGACTCCACGCCCGAGAATTCAAGATGCTGCAGGATGTGGCTGTGAATGAATCACAAAAGGATGCTGGTGTGCTCAATGAAATCTCTACAAAGATGAGATGCTAGAGGAGGAGGCATAACTGGTTTCACTGGGGCAGGATGTTGATGGAGTAGGCAGATGTACCAACTTCCAACTCGCAGAACCAAAGTGGATTATAACTTAATATTAAGAACCATCATCTAGAAAAACCAAAGTGGAACTGGACTGAGAGGACTCTTCAGCCAGGGAACACTGAAGAAGTCACATTGAGACTGGTAGGAAAAGCAAAAACGTGAAAAGGGCTGCCCAGCTCCCCGGAGCGGAAGGCAGCCCGGAGAGACTCGTGTGGCAGGAAGAGAGGCTAGCAGAAGGGTAGGGGCCTGGGTTCCAGGAACAAAGCCCCAGCCTACAGCCCCAGAGCCTAGAAGAGGCATAAGGACAATATTTAGCTGTGAAACAGGTAGAATACTGTTTGTGAGAAAGAAACAGTTGTCTCAGACCCAGGATTCTTCTTAAAGAGATGGCACAGAAAACCTCTCTCACAACCACTCACCCGGGACTCCAGGAGACAGGGAGAGAGGAGAGGACCAGAGCAGCGGGAAGAAAGTGCGGTCTGGAAAGCACAGGGAGAAGCTCTGAGGAACAGCCACCCTAAACCCTGGGCTGAGTCACTCCACAAATCTGAAACAATATTTCCCCTGGAACCAGCAAGGTTAAGCATGATACCAGCCAAACAAGATCCCCTGATGCAATTAGAACACAGTCATTAAGAAGGAGGAAGCTTTCAGGACTACAGTATGGAGTGTTAGGGTCTGAGCTGCAGTGCCCCCACACACACTGCTGAGGGCTTGCTGGAGGGAGCAGCGGGATGCAGAAGCGTGGTTCCATTGGGGGCAGAGGCCGAGCTGGCTGGCGTGAGCTCGGTGTAGCCCAGCGGGGTGAAGGGGACATGCAAAAGTGGTCCGGCGGCTGTGGGCCCACCTGCAACCCCACAGGTGGGGGTAAAGCAGGAGCCCAAAACTGGCAGAGATCCACCGCTGAGCAGGGGCGAGCAGGCATGCAGCCTCACTGGGCGTCCGAGGCTTGAAGCCCTGCGCAACCCGGCTTTGCCTGCGGTGGTTGGGCTGAAGCCGGGGCTTGCAGTTGAGTGCACACCAGCAGCCCCTCCTGGCTAGAGGAACTGGCTGACAGGGAACCGCAGCTGAGCAAAAGTGTTCACCCTTGCCATTGGTGCCCAGGCTTGTGTCCTGAGTGTGGTGTGCAATACCACCTGTTGGAGAGGGGCGAAGGCAGAAACCGGCTGAGGCTTATAGAGCCTGGCACGAGAACACAGCCCCTCCCACAAAGGTGAGGCTGAAACCATAGCAACAGCCACAGTGGCAGGCGCTGGCAACACCCATACCCAACCCCTGTAGGCAGTGGCAGAGGAGGTGGCAGGCCTGCAGACAGACCACACCTAGGGAACACAGAGGCAACACCCATTGGACTCCAGTAGCCAAACCCTTCTTATACACAGACAAAATGGGCTGGCAGAGAAATGCAACCCAAATAAATCAAGAGAAATCCCCAGAGAAGGACCTGAATGAACCAGATATAACCAAACTACCAGAAGCAAAATTTAGAATAATGATAGTTAGGATGTTCAAAGAAATTAGAGCAACAATGGAGAGTCACTATGAACACCTAAATAAAGAGATAACAAGTATAAAGAATGAAATTAAAATAACAAAAAAGAATCAGACAGAAATGACAAATACAGTATCAGAACTGAAGACCACAATGGAAGGAATTAAAAACAGGATGAATCACGCTGAGGATCGAATCAGTGAGTTAGAAGACACAATAAACAAAGGCACAGAAGCAAAGAAGAAAAAGGAAAAGAGACTCAAAAAATGTGAGGAAACTAAGGGAGCTCTGTGACAACATGAAGAGAAACAACATTCGCATCATAAGGGTGTCTAAAGAAAAGGAAAGAGGACAGGAAATGGAAACTTTGTTCAATCAAATCATAGCAGAAAACTTTCCTAAATTAAGGCTGGCAAACATTCCACACGTTCAAGAAGCACACAGAACTCCATTAAAGAGAAACCCAAAAAGATCTACACCAAGACACATCATAGTTAAAATACCAAAGCTAATGGAGAAAGAAAAAATCTTAAAAGCTGCTAGAGAAAAAAAGGCTATCACCTACAAAGGAGCCCCCATAAGGATGACATCAGACTTCTCAACAGAAACACTTGAGGCCAGAAGGGAATGGCAAGATATATTCAAAGTAATGCAGAACAAGAACCTACAACCAAGACTACTCTATCCAGCAAGGCTAATTATAAATTGAAGAAGAAATAAAGAGCTTCCCAGGCAAAAAAAAAAAAAAAAAAATACCCTCAAGGAATTCATTAAAACCAAACCAATTCTGCAAGAGATGCTAAGGGGCCTTTTGTGAAGAGTTCAAAGGGGGGAAAAGAATATAGCAAAAGAAGAATAGAGCTTTAAAGAATAAAATGGCAATAAACAAGAACATAGCAATAATAACCTCAAATGTAAATGGATTAAATGATCCAATAAAAAGACAGAGGGTAGCTGCGTGGATAAAGAAACAGGACCCATACATATGCTGTCTACAAGAGACACACCTTAAAACAAAAAATGCACATAGACTGCAGGTAAAAGGATAGGAAAAAACAAGTTTTCAGCTATGATTTGATTTTTATGCAAATGGAAATGAGAAAAAAGCCAGGTTAGCAATACTTATATCTGACAAAATGGACTTTAAAACAAAGGCTGCAGTAAGAGAAAAAGAAGGACACTACATAATGATAAAGGGAACAATTCAACAGGAAGATACAACCATTATAAATATCTACGCACCAAACATAGGAGCTCCGACATACATAAACAGACTTTGATGGATATAAAGGTCGAGATCAACAGCAATACTATAATAGTAGGGGATTTCAATACCCCACTAACATCACTGGATAGATCCTCAAGAAAGAAAATCAACAAAGAAACAGCAGACTTAAAGGATACACTAGATCAATTCAATTTAATAGATATCTTCAGAACTTTTCACTCTAAAGCAGTAGAATATACATTCTTCTCAAGTGCTCATGGTACGTTTTCTAGGATAGACCACATGTTAGGACACAAAAATGGTCTCAATAAATTTAAGAAGATTGAAATCATATCAAGCATTTTCTCTGATCACATTGCCATGAAACAGGAAATTAATCATAAAAGAAAAACTAAAAAATACTGAAATACTTGGAAACTAAAAAGCATCTTATTAAATAATGAATGGATTAACAATGAGATCAAAGAAGAAATAAAAAAGTTTCTAGAAACAAATGATAATGAGCATACATCAACTCAAAATTTATGGAACACAGCAAAAGCAGTATTGAGAGGGAAGTTCATAGCTTAACAGGCATATGATAAGAAGCTAGAAAAAGCTCAAATAAACAACTTGACCCTGCTACTAAAAGAACTAGAAAAACAACAGCAAATAAAGTGCAGGACTAGTAGAAGGAAGGAAATAATAAAAATCAGAGCGGAAATAAATGACATAGAGGCTAAGGAAACAATACAGAGGATCATTGAAACCAGGAGTCGGTTCTTTGAAAAGGTAAACAAGATCGATGAACCTTTAACTAGACTCGCCAAGAAAAAAAGAGAGAGGACTCAAATAAATAAAATTAAAAATGAGAGTGGAGAAATAACAACTAACACAACAGAAATACAAAGTAAGAAAATACTATGAAGAACTCTATGCCAAAAAATTAGACAACTTTCATAAAATGGACAAATTTCTTGAATCATATAATCTTCCAAAAATCAATCTGGAAGAATCAGAACACCTAAACAGACCAATTACAACAAATGAGATAGAAACAGTTATCAAAAACTTCCAACAAAAAAAAGTCCTGGGCCTTATGGCTTCACAAGTGAATTCTACCAAAAATTCAAAGAAGGACTAACTCTTATGCTTCACAAGCTTATTCAAAAAATTCAAGAGGAAGGAAGACTTTCAAACTCCTTTTATGAAGCGAGCATAATTCTGATCCCAAAACCAGGCAAATACAACACAAAGAAAGAAAATTATAGGGCAATATTCCTGATGAATTTAGATACTAAAATTCTCAACAAAATATTAGCTATCCTGATCCAGCAATATATGAAAAAAATCATACACCATGATCAAGTGGGATTTATTCTGGAGAGGCGAGACTGGTTCAATATTCACAAATCAGTGTGGTTCATCACATAAACAAAAGGAAGGACAAAAATCACATGATAATTTCAATAGATGCAGAAAAAGCACTTGATAAAATCCAGCACCCATTCATGCTCAAAACTCTCGTTTAAGTGGGAATACAGGGAACATACCTTAACATGATAAAGGCCATCTATGACAAACCCACAGCAAACATCATACTAAATGGGCAAAAATTAAAAGCAATCCCTTTAAGATCAGGAACCAGGCAGGGGTGCCCCCTTTCACCACTCTTATTCAACATAGTTCTGGAAGTCTTAGCCACAGCAATTAGACAAGAAGAAGAAATAAAAGGCATCCAAATTGGAAAAGAAGAAATAAAACGGTCATTATTTGCAGATGATATGATATTGTATATAGAAAACCCTAAAGTCTCAGTCAAAAAACTACTGGACCTTATAAATGAATTCAGCAATGTGGCAGGATATAAAATTAATACTCAGAAATCAGAGGCATTTCTATATACCAACAATAAACTGTCAGCAAAAGAAAGTAAGGAAACAATGCCCTTCACTATTGCAACTAAAAAAAATAAAGTACCTAGGAGTAAATTTAACCAAGGAGGTTAAAGGCTTGTACTTGAGAAATTATAAAGCAACATTTATAAAAGAAATCAAGGAAGATACAAATAAGTGAAAGCATATACCGTGCTCATGGTTAGGAAGAATAAACGTCATTAAAATGTATATGCTACCCAAAGCAATTTATAAATTCAATGCAATACCAATTAAAATACCAATGACATACTTCAAAGATATAGAACACATTCCAAAAATTTATACGAAACAAAAAAAAATCTGGAGTAGCCTCAGCAATCCTTTTTTTTTTTTTTTTTACAGAGAGAGAGAGTCAGAGGGATAGATAGGAACAGACAGACAGGAACGGAAAGAGGTGAGAAGCATCATTCATTAGTTTTTCGTTGCCTTTGCAGCACCTTAGTTGTTCATTGATTGCTTTCTCACATGTGCCTTGACAGCGGGCCTTTAGCAGACCGTGCCACCCCTTGCTGGAGCCAGCGACCTTGGATCCAAGCTGGCGAGCTTTTGCTCAAGCCAGATGGGCCCACGCTCAAGCTGGCGAGCTCGCGGTCTCGAACCTGGATCTTCCGCATCCCAGTCCAATACTCTATCCACTGCGCCACCACCTGGTCAGGCCTAGCCTCAGCATTCTTAAAAAGAAAAAATAAATTAGAAGGTTTCACTCTTCCGGATATCCAGGTATACTACAAGGCGATTGTACTCAAGACAGCCTGGTACTGGCATAAGAACAGGCACATAGATCAATGGAACAGAATAGAGAACCCAGAAATAAACCCACACTTTTATGGACCTCTGATATATGACAAAGGAGGAAAGAGCATACAATGGAGTAAAAAGACAGCCTCTTTAACAAATGGTGTTGGGAAAATTGGACATCTACCTGCAAAAAAAATGAAACTAGACCATCAACTTACACCATTCACAAAAACAAACTCAAAATGGATAAAAGACTTAAATGTAAGCCGTGAAACCATAAGCATCTTAGAAGAAAACATAGCCAGCAAGCTCTCCGACATCTGTAGCAGCAGTATATTTGCCGATTTATCTCCACGGGCAAATGAAATAAAAGGCAAAATAAACAAATGGGACTATATCAAACTAAAAAGTTTTTGCACAGCTAAAGACAATAAGAACAGAATAAAAAGACAAACCACACAATGGGAGAACATATTCAACAATGCGTCTTATAAGGGTTTAATAACCAAAATTTATAAAGAACTTATAAAACTCAACACCAGGCAGACAAACAATCCAATCAAAAATAGGGCAAAGAAAATGAATAGAAATTTCTCCAAAGAGGACATACAGGCATATGTAAAAATGCTCAACATCACTAAACACTAGAGAAATGCAGATGAAAACCACAATGAGATATCACCTCACACTAGTCAGAATGGCGCTCATCAGCAAAACAACACAGAATAAGTGCTGGCGAGGATGTGGAGAAAAGGGAACCCTCCTGCACTGTTGGTGAAAATGCAGACTGGTGCAGCCACTGTGGAAATAGTATGGAGATTCCTCAAAAAATTAAAAATAGAACTGCCTTTTGACCCTGTTATCCCACTTTTAGGAATATACCCTAAGAACACCATAGCACTGTTCGAAAAGAAGAACTGCGCCTTTATGTTCTTGGACAGCATTGTTCACAATAGCGAAGATCTGGCAATAGCCCAAGTGTCCATCAGAGGACGAGTGGATTAAAAAGCTTTGGTACATATATACTATGGAATACTACTAAGTCATAAGAAATGATGACATCAGATCATTTGTAACAGCATGGATGGACTTTGATAACATTATACTGAGTGAAGTAAGTAAATCAGAAAAAACTAAGGACTATATGAGTCCATACATAGATGGGACATAAAAATCAGACTCAGAGACATAGACAAGAGTGTACTGGCTACTCAGGGAGAGGGGGAGGTTAGGGAGGGGGTAGAGAGAGGGCACAGGTACAAATAAAACCAGATAGAAGGTGACAGAGGACTATTTGACTTTGGGTGATATGTATGCAATATAATCAAATGTCAAAATAACCTGGAAATATTATCTTTGAACATATGTGCTCTGATTTATCAATGTCACCCTATTAAAATCAATAAAAAAAGGATATATCTGAGCAAGGACTGTTTTCCAAAATATACAAAGAACTCTGAAAACTTAATAGTAAGATGACAACTAACCCAATTCAAAACCAAACAAAGGACCCAAACAGACACTACACCAAGGAAGATCATATATACAGATAGCAAGTCAGCATATGGAAAGATAGTCAATATCACATGTTGTTAGGAAATTGCAAATTAAAACTCCAAGGAGATACCACTACATAACCTATAAGAACAGACAAATTCAAAATGCTGACAATACCGAATGATGGCAAGGATGTGGGGCAACAGGAACTCTCATCCATTGCTGGTGGTGATGCCAGTCACATAATCCTTAGTATTCACCCAAAGGTATGTGTAGAAACCTTGTGTTAGGAATGTATTTTGGGTAGATGGTTTTGCTCCCCTGGTGAAATTTTGTAGTGTACAATAGACACAATGCAATTGGTTGAATACACTAAATCAACTTTATACACCAACATATTTGTTTTTCATAGAATTGGTAAAGGTTTATGAACTATGAATACAAGAATTAAGGCAAGTTCTAGTCTATGATTGTAATTTAAAATGAAATAATATGTGGTGAATTTACAATTGTTTACACAGCATTAATGACTATTTCTGACAGGAAACTTCTATTTTTGATCAAACTATTATTTTTGACCTAACATTGATAAGAGCTGAATTTTTATTTAGAAGTTTAGAATCTGATGATTGGAAAATTATTTCAAAGACTACCTTTGGTTCTTTACATTTCAAATCCTGATTTGCACGCACTACTCACATACCACTGGTTCTGAAACCCTTGTGATGTGGTCCCAAGTGTCACCACACATGGTGAGATACAATTAGCACTATACAAGTTTCTGCACATCATTACTATACTAGAACTGCTAAAAAACAGTAAAAATTTATAAAAGTAATCATAAACCAAAATATATTTATCCTACTACACCCATACTAAATGGATCTTAATCTCAAGTGTTCTTAGCAAACACCAAACATTCCATAGCACCATTGGCAGGTTTATAACTAATGTTGTCTCCAGATTTCTAAGCTTAAACTCTTTAGAAATGTGAACACCCAGAAAGCTAGAGCTCCAGGCTTCCTGACATCTTGGAAGCTTAAATAAGTTCTATCTTGTCTGTAACCACTTCTTTTCCAGAAGAAGAAAGAAGTTAAAAATTGTTTTTCAGTTGGAGGCGACTATCCAACCAATGGCTACCTCAGTTTCTAAACGAGAAAAGGAAACTACAATGAAATGTAATAAAAGTTCAGGATGCAACATGAAATTGTACTTTCTAGTCCTATTATGCTGAAACAGGATATTTTTTGATCCTAAGAAAACATATTATATACTTGCTAAAATTTGTGCAGTGTAAAATGATCTCATTTGCTTTGATATGTAAATAATGTGAAATTTTACGCTGACTTTCTAGTCACTTTCAGTCTACTTATAGGGATGTACTACGCATTGCTTATTCAATAATAATAAGGTTTCTTCTTTTTTGCA
The DNA here is from genome assembly GCA_037038555.1 of Rhynchonycteris naso. NCBI lineage: Eukaryota > Metazoa > Chordata > Mammalia > Chiroptera > Emballonuridae > Rhynchonycteris > Rhynchonycteris naso. The sequence continues at coordinate 158,860,241 of CM072997.1, read as the reverse complement.
TTGCTGTGGAGAAGAATTACTTTGTTAATAAAACTTTTTTTTTTTTAAATACAGCGCCTTTATTGCCATCATCTTACAGTCTCAAGGAGCACATCTGGTAGGACTCTTCAACTCTGAGAAAAAGCACTTCTTTCAGAGACAAGTTGAAGAAAGAGTCTCTAATTCCACATAAGAATGTCTTGGTGCTTTTCACTCTCAAATGTGAGCATGTCTGAAAGGTAGGGATGGTTTTCCTCTGCGGGGGTCTGGCCCAGCAAGAAGACTCGCACCACCGTTTGGTTCCCCACATTGGTTTCTGTGCCCCATGATTCCCGAATCGCTTGCCTTCTAGCGAAATGTGGAGTGAGGGACTTAATCGCCAGCAGTAAGAAGGGTTTCTTTACACACTTATCTGGTTGATCTATAAGCAGTGAATAATTTCGACATCTCAAATACAGCAGAAAGTCTTTAAATCTGTCCAGCAAATTGTTGGAACCTGTGACTACAGATGTGACCCTCATGTCAGGTTCACAATAATTCAGATGGCTCTCATTGGAAAACGCACGGGGTTCCCCTGTCTGATTTGCCAACATGCTCAAAATGGGGTTGTACCACCTGTTCAGCTTTTCTGGTTCTTGGTTCCAGTACGCTGCAGGAGGATCAAGTGTCTTCCAGAACTTTTCTTTGGGTATTATTACTTCCCCCTTTCCATTTTTTTCTTGGCTACTGCTTTTGGAGGCTTCCAAAATCAAAGAAATGAAGACATTTACCATCATCAATATACCCAACAACTTTATTCTTTGATGCCCAACACTCATTTCTCATATCTGCGGTGCTGCAGGGGATAGAGCGTTGACCTGGAACACTGAGGTCGCCGGTTGGGAGCTCTGGGCTTGCCTGGTCAGGGCACATATGGGAGTTGATGTTTCCTGCTCCTCCCTCTCTTCTCTCTCTATCTCCTCTCTTGTCTGGGAGCAGCCCCTGCTCAGCGGGGCGGGGACGGGATACCGTGGCCACATCCACGTCCCGGTCGCTCTGCGCGGCTCAACCCGGCGAAAGCCACTGCTGCTCCATGCGTTGCGCCCGCGACTGGCCGCCCGGTGGCGTCGTTGGCGGGGACAGCTCCCGCTCGGCTTCGCTCGGTTCCGGCACTTGTTGCCGCCACAACCGGGGCGCCTCACTCCGGGTTCCAGCTACCCGCGCGGTGCCCCCGGTGCTCGGGCGCGGCCCCTGTTGATAAGACTTTTAATTCACCAACAATATGGAGAAATAAATGTCACGTTCTGTTGCAGATCAACTAAGTTATTGTCTGTAGATAGATTTGAACATGTTTGATGAGAATAATTCAATTTATGATAGGTACTAATTATGTCAACAACTAACAGATCAGAGTCTTAAACACTATTTACTTTGAAATTAACAACATTCCTAGTTCATTGATGCTATTGTGTTTATTTTTATTTTCTACTTTTCTTTGTATTGTGAAAATTTTAAATGATTTTGATTTTAAAACAATAGAGAAACAAATACACAACAGTAAAATAAATTCTCTTTTAAAAAACCCTCATTTATCAGGAAATATTGTTTTGTTATGCATTACTATTCTAATTCATTGTTCATTCATTTCTTAGACAAGCATTTAGTAATCAATAATGATATATAAAGTCTGTTCAACTGTGCACAGATGAGTTATTATATTAAAGTAAGTCTGATAGGAAAGGAGGCTTGAAATAAGATATTTTACTAGTTTACTTGATTTAGATAGAAAGAAGGGTAAAGTTGCAGGGTCTAATAAAAATGTTTTGCAATAAAGAAACAAAGCTCAGGACAATAGCAGATAATTATTTTATCCAGGAAGTAGTTAAAATAATTCAGGATAAACTCTGTAGTGAGCATGTTTGCATGGTGACTCCATTTACAACCACGGGTGACTAATAAGCATGTGAATTGACCCAATCTAGAACAACCACCTTACATGTGGTGAGTTAGTACAGAAGCATTCCTTTCTAAATAGCAAGGTTTTATTAATTGGCACAGGAGTCAGAAGAACAGTGATGTCAGTGGGGCTTACAATATGTGATGCGTTAGCAGAAACATCAGTTCCCAACACCCTTCCTAGTATAAACAGGACACAGGTATGACAGGCCTGGTAGCCACTGCCAGCTGTGCATGGCAGCTGGCCCCTGTTGCCCTCCTGCCCAATTCAGAGAGTTGAGAACACAGCTTCTGATATAGTAAGTTCAAGGCTAGAGAACCTGCCGTGGAAGCTCTTGCATCCACTGAGGAGCTAGCCTTTGTTTCACAGAGAAGTACATCCTCAGGCTGCAGACTTTGTTTAAATCAGTGGTTCTTAACCTGGGTTCTATCGAACCCTAGGGGTTCGATGAGTGGGTCTCAGGGGTTCGGAGAAGCCTCTGCAATGGAAGTAAAGACACACTTGTGTAAAGTCGTGATGACACGCCGCACTTGGCCATCACTTGCTGCAGAGGATGACGTTACATTGCTTGGCCAACCAGTGCTGTCGGGAATTTAGTGCGCGCAGTAGTCAATGGCTGTCGTAGTTGTACGTCATGTGGTTTCTTTCTTAATATTTTAATCCATACAAAATATGTCGAGCAAAAAAAGAAAGTGGTCGGACGAATATGTACAACATGGATTCACATGTATCACAGAACAGGATGAAAGTAAGTGTCCTATCTGCATGATATGCAATGCCAAGTTGAGCAACTCTAGTCTTGCACCGAAAAACTAAATTTGGAAAAAAAATCATACTTTATTTATCACTAAAGAAGGGTTTGGTGAATGCGCATATGAAACTGGTGGGTTCGGTACCTCAAAAGGTTAAGAACCACTGGTTTAAATGTTCTTGCTCTTTGTTAAATGCAATGTATGCATAATTGGCAGCATTTAACCTGAGGCTGCAGAGAGCAGAGGAAGCCATCTGAAGCCATTAGTTCTGTCAGTCCTCCTGCTTTGTTTAGTTTTTTCCTGTATTGTAGGAGGAAAGTCTCCTCTATTTTTCTTTGTATTTCTAATGAGTTCCTGCATCTTATTCCCTCTGTAACACTGAAGAATTTCCATAATAAATAAATACTGTGTTAGGTTCAGTCTAGGGCCCCTTATTAAAAACCATTACTAAGCCAGGGCAGTTCCCATAACTCTCCACCTGAGGAAATCTGACTGCTATTCCACATCCCCCTCAGAGTCTTAAACACTATTTACTTTGAAATTAACAACATTCCTAGTTCATTGATGCTATTGTGTTTATTTTTATTTTCTACTTTTCTTTGTATTGTGAAAATTTTAAATGATTTTGATTTTAAAACAATAGAGAAACAAATACACAACAGTAAAATAAATTCTCTTTTTAAAAACCCTCATTTTTTTACACCTTCCACTGGGGGAACTTTCTCAGTGAGCAATCCCCTCACCCAGCCTCTCGATTAAGCATATCCCTTCACTGCTCCCACTCCCGAAATTTAACATGAAAACTATGTTACATCCAAGCTAAACCTTGCTCACTAACCTTTTAAAAGCTTAAATCCCCTGACCGTTGGGGCCGAAGTTCCTAAAATCTCAACCCATCTTTTTGCAGATGCATAAAAAATTTCTTATTTAACTCATCAGGCTTGTGCGTCCCTCCTTGGGTGACCTAACAGTGGGGACTGGACAATACAAGTGGCAGGTGATAGAGGAGCACCAGTGAGGCAGCCAGTAGACCAACGTGAGCATTTAGTGAAAGGAATGTAGAAATGTCCAGAACGGCTCACTTCTTTCTGTAACAAACAGTGTTAAAGCATGGCTGTGAAACTGCCTTCCCCCAAAATGATTGAAAACATCCTAATATAGATCTCTAATTCTTTCGGTAATTGAATATTATTTATTAATTTTCAAGTAGATGACTTATTCCTTAAACTTAATCTTAAGGTTTGTGTAAACTTTTTCTGAGAGAGAACAATTTCTGACTAAACTTGAAAGTACATGAAGATTTGCTTCTCTCGATTTTTATTGATCTTTACCTCAGTCCTGATTCCTCCTTTCTCTAAGCTATGATCATTTCCTGTCACCATTCTCATACTAATTGTTTCTAATTTTTATTGCTGGTCATGTATGTTGGGGGATTTGGTGGCGAAGCAGAATGCATCACTGTCCCTCATCCCCTTATCCACCATCCAGATGTGCAGTGTTTAGAAGGTTCTCTAGTGATACCAGTGATTCTGGGGACTGGGTCAGCTTCAGGCCCCTCATACAGTGGCTTTGAATGGGGAAATTGACAGGCAACTGAGCACTATCTCACAAAAACAGAGCTATGCCTTTAGATCTACTCGTCCGTTAGCTGTGGGTTCAATGAGAAATTGATCTTCATAGCAAAATGATAATTTTATTTCAATTGAAGCATATTGAATGAATAAAAGAATTACAGTACAAATATGAAGAAAAAAGACTGCCTCTTTTTTTTTTTACTATTTTAAGTGCCATAATTGCACTGTGAGACAAAGATGGTGATCTTGTTGCTAATCATCATCAGAAAGAAGGTTGAAGAACCCAGATCACATGGAGTGTCCTGTCCCTTAGAGAACATGGCAGCAGGTTCAGACAGGTGTGCATATACTTTCTGCCTCAGCAAGTCCCTATGGAACTAAAACTGTGTCCTTTATTTTGAAAACAAAAAAAGCTGTGTTTTTTGGCAAAATAAAAATGGTAGTTGGTGCCACGTTGGATGACGGCTCATGTATTCATCCTTATTTTTTGAATACTTGGTGTTTACTGGCTGAGCTTTATTGTGATGGTGAAGATCATCAAATAGATGAGATTGTGAGGAGTAAAGAAGACTGTTATAAACAGGTCATTTCAACTTCACAATTATATAAAAGTGCTACGGCATCAGGGTAGTCATAGTACAATGTTAGTCCAAGGAAGAAACTTTTTGCAACCTTGAAAGATCAGGAACTAGCAGCAGGTAAAGAGGAACAGAGGCTTGCAAATAAAGGGCTCATGGTGAGCAGCTGGGTGTTTGAAGAAGATGTGTCCTGTGTGTAAAATTCCAGAGTCAAGAGAATACATACAGCATATGGAATTACAAGCAGTTCATTCTAATCACAAGAGTCTTGAGTCCTACCCTGCTGTAAAGAATTAAAATGTTGGAGCTGACCCTGAGAAGTCTTCTGTCTAAATCATCATCTTTATAAATTGAGGCAAAAATTTGGAGACCATTGCAGTTGACACTCTGGCAGTCATTTGAACATAAAGTAGGGAATAGATTTTCAAGTCCTTATTGAGATGCTCAAGGGACAATAAAATTAAGATGCACATCTTGCAATTTCTCTTTCCTGCTGTGGTAAGTAGACTCTTCATGTTGAGATGAATTATGGTATTTCTGGTAGTGTCAAATATTTTGATCCAGTCATGGGTACTTTCTCTTTCATGTGTTATTTCATTTTTAATCTGATAATCATATTTATTTATGTTTAAATAAGTAATAATTCATACAAGATGTGAAGGGCACAGAAAATATATAAAGTTAGCTGTTCTCTCATCTTACCTCAGTTACGCATGTTCATTCCTGTTGTTTCCATGAATGATATTTTATGTTGTATTTTTCTACATGGTGGTCATAAACGTACATACTTATTATTTTCTCAATTTGGTGGTGCACACCTTCTGCATCTTATAGGTTTCTTCATGTTCATACAGAGCTTCCCCTTTCACATTAGTGACTGTAGATTATTTCTTTGTCAGCATGTCTCAAGACTTACTTTACCAGTATGGGACCCAGAAATTCAAAATTGTTTCTAGTCTATTGGAATTACAACAATCTTGACACAAATTTAGTACTACGTATGTCATTTACAGTGAGGGTCAATAAATCTTAAGGTTTATTCCTAAGTGGGAACATGATAGATCAGTAGTACTTGCTTTTAACATTTGATACGTATTTGCCTCAATTTGTACTCTCCTAGCACATCAGAGAGACTGCCAGTTTCCTGAACCATTCATTGTCTGACTAGTGTCTTATCAAAACTTTCTTTCTAGACCATCTGACTGGTGACACAGCAAACTCCTACTTTTACTTTGCAAGTCTGTTATAATCAATGAAGTTAAATATTTTTGCCTATTTCAAAAATGTGGTTGTTGCTAGTTGTTCTTTGTTTATAGGGATCATTGCTGCTGAAGAAATAAAATCCTGACTGTAATACAGATTACCAGTGTTTTCTTCACCTTACCATTTGTTTCTCTTTTTGTTTGTTTTACTTAAATCTTTAATGTGAATAAATCATTTTCTAACTTGCATTTCATTTCTTTAAATAAATTAATTCTATCAAAATTAAGTTGTTTTTTTTTTTTTTACATAAGGCGCCAATGTTCTTTGGTAATCATTCTTTATTTTAAACTTTTCTTGGGAAAACCTACAATGACACACATACTTGAAAAAGATTCACAGTGTTATACTATTATGACATAATAAACCTTTTATAAAATATTTACTAAAAATTCTTAGCCTATCTAAAAATGCCTAGGCCTAACTTCTTCACACCATCAATTATCTTCCCTGCTTTCCCACCAAGTGATCCAAGTAATACACCACCTGCCACACTAACTATTTCTTTTAATATTGAAGACCAATTGTTTTTATTGCTTTGAACCTCTTCTTTTAGTTGATTTATCTCTTTCATCATCTCCTCTGATTTCTTTTTAAATCCTTCATTAAGTAGTTCTGCTTGCATCTGTAAAAGAGAGAGAGTTGTCTTATGAAAGTTCCATATAATCATCCCTTTGTATTTAAAGATTGCAGCAGCTCAGCATGTTCTATTTCTCTACTAGCTTACAGGGTAGTTGATGCATTTGTCCAAAATTTCCAGCTATTTGTTTCTTGATAGTGGGAGTACCCATGGTTTCTATCTTCCTAAGGTCCTTCTGCACAACCTCACTGGAGTTGGAGAGGAGTTAGACTGAGCCAGGAATGACAACTATACCAGGAATGTGTTTCTGTTTTAAGGATATTTTTGGGAAGAAAGGAAGTTTAATTCTATTTCCCGATTCCACTGAAACAATATGACTACACACATGTAACGCATGATGGGAATTCTGACTGCAGAACACTGGTTATCACACTGCAGGTGGAAACAAAGAATGCATGGTACTCTGGGTGTACAGAATAAATCAGGAAAATCTAGAAACTGGTGGAGCATATTTAAGAGTTTTCAGCATTTTATATATCATATCAGACACAATTTGATATTTTCAACCAAATGAGTCTGTATTAAGTTTTATTGATGGTTGTAACAAACATCCTAAGGACCACAGATCTGAGGTCCTATTCATTTAGGGGCACAATAAAAACCTGAAATCACCACAAACAAGAATTCAGGATCCTGGAGCAAGTCATTTGTACCCTGCAAACTCTAATATTACAGAAGATGTTGAGTTTTTTAGATTTAGGGAATTAAAATGATCAGATTAATCTGACAATTCACTGAGTCATATGCCTTTGCATTTTGTCAGGGTTTGTGACTTTAAAGTTTTGCTCTTCCCTTCATGAGGAAGCAGGTTCCTGTCCCTTAGGCTTTGCCCCGGCCCCACATGAACTTACCTTCAGCTTGTGCTCCAGTACCCATTCCTGTTCCCTCAGGAAGTTTTCTCTTTCTTTTTCCATTTTCTCTTTCAGTTGGGTTATGTTTTCCTTGAAACTCTTCTCTTGAGCCTCCAACCTTTCTTCCTGTTCTTTCTGTTTCTGTCTTAGCAGCTCCTTTTCCTTCTCAGCTTCTAAATTCTTGGCATGCTCAGCTGTTCCCCAAGGGTTGTAGAGAGGAAAGAAAGCAGTTATAGCTGAGCTGTACTCCCCTGAGCTCAAGGACTAAAATAACTTTAAAATGGCAAAGAGAAATCTGTTTCAGAATGTGTTGGAAAGACATTAACTAACTCAATGAGCTATCAGAATTTTCCTGGTTATTTTCAGTTTAGTAGAGTTGTAAACAGAAGGACAGGAAGCACCCTGTTTTGAAAGGTTTTGCTCTCACACCTATTATAGGGCACTACAAAAACCTCCCCTCCCTGTACCTGCTAAAGCCTTCTCCCCAGCAGTGAGGGCTTTGTCAGCCTGCAGGATGGATTCCTTTGTTGCAGCCTGTGACTGCAGGAAGGTCTGGAAGACCTCATTTGCCTTACATGGAAAACAAAACAAAACAAAGAAAAAAAGAGCTAAGACTTGTTGTTCAATAAAACTACAAATTTGATACTGAAAATCTTCATTTTTCTTAGGATCCCATATTAATTATCTTTCATCCACAGTCAAAATAAAAAATCCCACCACTTTGGTAGAATAAAATTCTGTATAGCAGCCTCCTTCCTAGCTACCTAGCTTCTTGTCTTATCGATGCCACCACCACAAACTCAGGTTACAGACAACCAGGTTTAGGTGAAGTTCTATAAACATTCATCCTCTATTATTACAATACCTGCACATTGTTTTTCTTTGACTGGATTCTCCTTTACCCTTTCTTTATTCAGATAGCATTTATTGATAGTTTGGCTTGCAGCTTCTAGTTTCTCTTCCAGCAAGATCTGCTGAATTTCCTTCTAAGACTTGAATGGGATGTCAAGTATACAGACCTGACCCACCATCTCCACCGCTCACTGGCTATATGTACTTAGGCAGCTCAATTAACATCTCAGTGCATCACATTTCTTAGTTGTGTAATGGGGATGACAGCGCACCTACATTCATAATATTCTAAGAATTAAATTGATAATCAAAATATAGCACCTAAGGTAATACCTGTAATAGCAAGTGAGTGCTTAGTATATGTTAGACATCATCATCATCATCATCATCACTATCATGTATACTTGCATTATAACCATATCTTATCATATCCAATTGACTATTTATATGTCCTATTGCAGTAAGATCATAAGCTTTTAGAGAACATTGTTTCTCTAATTATATACCATATTTCCCAATGTATAAGACACTCCCACATATAAGATGCACCGTAATTTTGGGGTCTATAATTTGAAAAAAAGATGTATTATATAAAGTTATTGAACTCAAGTTTTATTCATTATAAAATTCATAAACTCCTCAACACTGTCAAAACTCTCATTCATTAGCTTGAGCTCATCTGTGTCTGATGATGAATCACTGTCTTTAAAAATGAGTGCAAAAACAAGTTCAGAAAAATGGGAAATGCAAGTAAAAAAGTCTACCACCACTCTATAAAATGCACCCAGTTTTTAGGCGACAAGTTCTTTAAAATAAGGTGCATCTTATACTTGGGGATATATAATATTTCCTATACTAAGGATAAAAACTATTTCACTGTTTACTAAATAAAACAGATGCTCTTTTTATATCTAGATTTGTAATAATAAATTCCATATTTGAGAAGATCTATTTCTGGTTTAAGAGTATCTAACTAATTGTGTATATAAAAGTTGAAAATGTACAGATATCACCATGCTCTGCTTTCTCTGCACATATGGCCCCATGGTCTTAAATTTTCAAGAGATTCCACACAGAGCCTCTGACTCCACTGTGATATTTTTCTCCCCTCTTTTTATACTTCACCTTAACTCCTTTCCTGGGCACCAGGTTATAGGACTTTTCAACCTTGTCCATTTCTTCTAAGTAGAGATTGTATCCTCTAGGTTGAGAGAAAATTCCTCTCATAATGCCTTCTATCAGTGGCTCTGAAAGCTTCTTAAGCTGATTCTGGCAATATTTGACAGATGCCTTTTCATTCTGCAGCAAGAAATCATCTTTCTTCTTCTCTATGGTTTCCTGTCAGGGAAATGTGGAGAAATCCAAGTGAAAGAAGTTGTTAGAAGGGAAGGTCCATCTGTGATTCTCTTGGAAGAAGTAGTCTGACCTGCAAATAATGTGGCAAAGTAGGTAAGTGGTATGCTCACCTCCTCCCAGGACCACATCAAGTTTACAACTAAATTATAGAACAATCAGCTTGGAGAATCATCTGTAGACTAGCATAACTGATATTCTTTCCCCTGTAAAACCTTTGAAGAGCAGCTGATCATGCCAACAACTTAGAAGCTCAGAAGGAAAGAAGCTGCTGGGACAGAACCGAAAGAACGGGAGGAAAACCTGGAGGCTCAAGAGAAGAGCTTCAAGGAAAACATAACCCAACTGAAAGGAGAAAATGAAGGGAGAAAAATATAACGAAGAAGCCACAACAGGACTGGTAGGAAGGAAAGAGATGCAGAACAAGCATGTCCCGTAACTACAGTGTGGTAATTAAGAATTGAGAAGGACAGCTTGGTTGGTCAGTCCCACCCTGTGGAATGATAGACCCCAACCCATGGAACCAGTGCTTGGAAAAGGAATTTCTGAAACATTTGGCTGTGAACACCTGAAAGGATTTTATTTTATTTTATTTTTTTAACAGGGACAGAGAGAGAGTCAGAGAGAGGCACAGATAGGGACAGACAGACAGAAACAGAGAGAGATGAGAAGCATCAATCATTAGTTTTTCATTGCCATTGCGACACCTTAGTTGTTCATTGATTGCTTTCTCACATGTGTCTTGACCGCGGGCCTTCAGCGGACCAAAGCAACCCCTTGCTGGAGCCAGCGACCTTGGGTCCAAGCTGGCGAGCCTTCGCTCAAGCCAGATGGGCCCGCGCCCAAGCTGGCAAGCTTGGGGTCTCAAACTGGGGTCCTCCGCATCCCAGTCCGATGCTCTATCCACTGTGCCACTGCCTGGTCAACCCTGAAAGGATTTTAAATGAATGAGAAGAAAGTCTTCTGAATCCAAAGTGTTACTTTTCAGGGGCTGAAAAGGACTCACTTACTCATAAACTCACTTGCTCCAACCTTGCCGGGGTAGAAGTTTGAAAGGCTCCAGAGGTATAAACAAAGAGAAACTTAATTGGCTAGCTTCAGAAGGTACAAAAGCCAGGTTAATACTGGTAAAAAGGCTCAACTCACATCATGGTGCCCACCAATGGGTTGCAATTTTGGTACTAGTGTCACCTGAGCTGTCCACAGCATGGTCTCTTCAAAGAACCCTCACATCCAGTACAGGTGGCAACCAACTGCAGAGCATATTTTAACTCCCACCAGGGGGTCCTAAGGCAGATACAAGTGGCAGCTAATCTTGACTTACATTGTAACTTCTAAAAGGCTTCAAAACCAACACAACTGGTGGCCTGATTTAGTCCTCACCAGATCACTACACAACCAGTTCTGAAAAAGACATATCTGAATGGTGAGCTTGGTTGGCACCAGAAACATGCTACAAAGAAACTTTTGCACTTTGAGAACAGGATCATACAACAGCTCATCCCTGTATTCATGGCCAGACCTTACAGCCAGTCACCTGAAGGTCAATTCCACCTACTTATGTGTCAAAAGAAATGAAGGCTCACAACAAAAGGAGGGCACACAAATCCCTAGAGCAGCCAACTTAGGTTAACCAGGAATACAGCACTGTTGGACACTACAGCACACTCTCTTCTTAACGACTGAAAGATTCCTTAACCCGGTGAAGGAAACAGACATATAAGTTCAGGAAGTGAAGAGAGTCCTGAACAAGACGAATTCAAATAGGCCTGTGCTAAGATACATGATAATTAAAATGGCCAAGATAAGAGACAAACAGAGAATTAAATGCAGTCAGAATAAAGCAGTTAGTTATGTACAAGGAAGTTCCCATGAGACTGTCAGCTGATTTCTCAACAGAAACTTTGTAGGCCAGAGGTGATTAGCAAGAAATAAAGTGGTAAAAAGCAAAAACTATTACCAAGATTACTTGACCAATAATTTAATTTATACTTGAATAAGATAGAGTTTTGCAGACAAGAAAAAGCTAAAAGGTTCATCAGCCCCAAGCATATATTGCAAAAAATGTTAAAGGTATGTTTTTAAGTAAAAAAATGAAAAATAAGAAATACAAGTAAGGAAATATAGAAAAAATAACCAATTCTCACTGACAAATCCAAACACTTATTCAAAGCGGTGGGTCAACTAAATATAAAGCTAGTAGAAAGGTTAAAAGGCAAAAGTAGGAAGAGTATGTATAATTACAAAAATAAATGAAAAATGCACATAAACCATACACACAAAGGAGTAAAATATAATGAAAAACATACTTGGAAGAAGTAAAAATATTAATGATTTCCAATTGTGTTCAAACTTAAACAACCATCAACTAAGTAGAACAGAATAGACATAACATGGCATATATGAAACAAATGGGAAGTACAAACCAAAAACCTATAAGAGATATACAAACAATAAAGAGAAAGGGAGACAAACACAAGATTGTAGAAAGTAATCAAAACTTAAGAGAGCAAGAGAATAAGAAATAGAGAACTATAAAGTCATTCAACAAACAATAAAACACTAAAAACTACATGCTCATCTATAATTACATTAACTCTAAACAGACTAAATTCTCTAATCAAAAACATGAGGTGGCCGAATAGATAAGAGCACAAGAGTTGTACATACGCTGCCTACAAGAGACCTACTTCAGATCAAAACACACACACAAACCGAAAGTCAAGTGTTGGAAAAGAATAAGATTGCAGTAGCAATAGTTTTATCAGATAAGACCAACTTTCAAACACAGGTTGTAACAAGAGAGAAAGCAGGGCATTTAAAAATGATAAAAGGATTCTTCAAACAAAAAATTTAACTCATAAATATGTCTGCACATAAAGTAGGAGTATCTAAGTACATAAAGCATATGTTGATAAATTCAGAGATTGACATATACAGTTATAGTAGAGTAATTTACACATATACAGTTATAGTAGAGTAATTTATATCAATAGATAGATCTCCAGACAAAAAATAAACAAGGGAATACTGGCCTTAAAGTACACATTAATCTATCTTTTAGGATCACTACAGTATGAAACTAGAAATAAATGACAGAAAGAAAACTGAAAAACACAAACATATGAAGGCCCAATAATATGCTACTAACCAATGAAGGGGTTAACAATGACATCAAAGGAAAGAATCAAAAGATATTTAAGACTAATGAAAATAGAACCACAAGTACCCCAAAACTATGGCATACAACCAATAGACATCTCAGAGGAAAATTTATAGTCACACAGGCAGTTGTGGGATCCAGCTGATTTGCACCAGTTCAGTAGAACCAATACCTAATTTTTTGTTGAGTTCGGCAAACCAGTTGATAAAATGGCACTTGTAATTAGGGTTCTCTCTAAGGTGGATGCCTGGGTAGCCAACAAGTGTGGAAATCACAAAGGTATATTCCGTACTCTTTTTTAACATTCATCTGCACAACAGCATATTCTAAGCGCCCATAGTAATCTTCACTCTGTCCATAGGTGAAAATAATCGCACGTGAGGATGCCAATCAAGAAGCAGTATGAAAATACTTTAAATAGCAGTTTCATTGTGTTTTTTGTCAGGTATTATTTAATATTTTTTCATTAATATTTAAAAACTCTTATAATCTAGTTTTGTATACCATTTTATTGTTCTTATTCAAGTATTAAATGCATAAAATAACACTGGGGAACAAAATTTTTGTTGCAACTACAAAAACACTTGTTCTTACCTAACTTGAGTGTGCTGATCTCAAATCTGATATTAGTTTTTCTCTGTATGCTGCAGTTTTTTTTTGCATTTCAAGATCTTAGGTTTTCATCTTATTGTAAAATTTTCAACATTTAGTTTAACATAATGAAGTAGAATATCTTCTAGGCCATCATCTTTGTGAAAATATAATAATTTATATAATGCAGTAAATACACTAATACACTAAAAGATATGATTGCAACAGAATTTGACTACTATTTCAAAATAGAATATATTAAAACACTTATTTAAATCATAAAATTTGTGCAAAACTTATTTAAATTCTATTTAGGCAAAAATTTGTGTTTGTAGCCCTTGCGTTTGTGGACTTGTTGAGGACAATCTCATTTGATGCTCCAGCAGTAGTCTGCCATCATATTTCTGTCCCATCGCCCCTGATAACGCTTTTCCGTCATCTTCAGATCTTGATGAAAGCGTTCTTTCTGCTCATCACTAACAGCTCCAAGAGTTTTGGGAAACTTATCAAGGTGGCTGTTCAGGAAGTGAATCTTAATGCTCATATTACATCCAATGTCACGGAAAGGTAACAGCATCCTTTGAGCCAGAAGTTCATAGTTTTCTGCTTTTTTGTTGCCAAGGAAGTTCTTTGTAACTGCCACAAAAGACTGCCATGCTGCTTTCTTCTCCATATTCATGTTCCTGGCAAATTCTTTGTCACATATGAGGGTTTGAATTAGAGGTCCATTAAATACACCTGCTTTTATCTTCTTGAAAGACAAGGCAGAAAAAACATAAAAAATATATTGAAAGCATTCATTTTCTCTATTCAAAGACTGAACAAATTGCTTCATTAAGCCAAGTCTGATGTGAAGTGGAAGAAAATGATCCTGTCTCGATTAACTACAGGTTCATTCACAATATTTTGCATTCCTACTTCCAGAGCTTTACATTTTGGCCACTTCTTCTGTGTCCAGTGTTTCTCCCAAGCTCGGCTGTCCCACAGACACACAAAGCAAGGATACTTCATGAAACCTTTCTGTTGTCCTGGCAGGAAATTTACCATTTTAAGATCCAAACAAAGGATCCAGTTATGCTCCTCATATTTCAAAAAGTCGAGGACAATTTTTATGTCATTATAATCTTCTTGCAGATGTGTTGAATAACCAATTGGAACCACTGCATAAACATTACCGTTGTGTAGGGGAACACATTTCAGACTCCATTTAGAGCTGTCCAGAAATAGCTGCCATTCTGTTGGACTGTAAGTGGTAACAACTAGCTGGCTGAGAAGACTACTGATATGACAGTAAACAAACGCTTTCTGAAATGAAATACTTAGCTGACCGGTGAAGTACATTATTTTCTTGAAGCCTGGAGGCTAATAACTCAGCTGATTTCTTTGATAGGCCCAAATCTCTTCCTAAGTCATTCAATTTGGGTTGGTTTAGCTGCTGAGGGATTAATTACTGCTTAGCATCAGAAGAAGACCCTTCAGATTCTACAATCACTTTCTCATGCATCTTATCAAAATATACTTGATCACCATTTTCACTTTCTTCTTCCTTAGAAGAAATAAAACCATTGAAAACTGGAACCAGGAGTGTCTCAGAGTGTGGGATAGGTTGTATTGCTGAAGGAATATTAGGATATGCGATCATATGCCGTTTTTTCTTGCCAATGCCCTTTGTATGGATCAGACAGAAATAATAGTCACTGCTGTGGTCCTTAGGTTCATGCCAAACCATAGGAGTACCAAAAGGCATTCCTTAGCATTTTTCCTTTTGTCCAGTCAAGAAGCATTTCCTCACAATTATGACACACAATATGAGGAGCCCAGTTCTTGTCTTGATCGCCAAGAGAAACTTGAAAATAGACAATATATGCACGTGTCACAAATGATGAAATATTGCGCCTTTGATGTTGAAGTGTGTAAAAGTCACATATATAACAGAAGGTGTCAGGACTCTTCTTACATTTACGCCTACTCGAAGAAGCCATGATTCAATCTTAAAACAAAATAAGAGGGTGTTTTTATCAGAAAATAATTTTTACATTTAAAAACAACTACAATTATGTAAAAGTGATGTCTGTAAAACATTAATTGCCTTGTGGTTATGTTTCATCCAAGAGTCCTTGCCCTTTAATTTCAATTTAAAAACTAATGCATGCTATTAACTGTAACAAAAAGAAATTTAAATTGCATAAAAACTGGAGCATGCACAGAAAACCAGATTTCATATTTGGAATCAGCGATGCAGAAGTATATAGAACAGTTCTAAAACCTCATGCAGCAGAAAATGAAAAAACAATTGTTCCCCAGTTAATACACTACATTTGGTATGTTTTTTTTTATACTTAAAATGGTCATTAGGGCAGAGAACCAGTTGTTAAATTATTTGAATCCCACCACTGAATACAGGCCTACCTCAAAAAACAAGAAAAATCTCAAACAATCTATCCTTTCTCTAAAGAAACCAGAAAAAAAAAGATAAAGAAAACATAGACCAAAGTAAGTAGAAGCAAGAAAATAATAAATAGAATGGAAATATATGAAAGAGTCTAAAAAATACCAATAGAAAAGAAAAAATTAGAGAAGCCGAGAACTGATCCTTTGAAAAGATAAATGGAATTAATAATTCTTTAACCAGATTCATCAAAAAAGAAAAGAGAGAGAAAAAGTCCAAGTAATAAAGTCAGAACCAAAAGAGGAGAAATGACAACTGACACAATAGAAATACAAAGGATTATAAATATATACTATGAATAATTGTATGCTAACAATTTGGATAAGCTGGAAGAAATTCTTAGAAACATAAATTCTTTCAAAGCTGAATTGGGAAGAAATAAAAAATCTGAACAGATTGATAACTAGTGAATTATTGATAGCTAATTAAATTGAATCAATTATTAAAAAAACTCCCAACAAACATAAGCCCTTGACCGTAGACGGCTTTAGAGGTGAATTTAGAAAACATTTAAAGAAGAATTAGTACCTATTCTTCTCAAATTATTCCAAAAAATCTGAAGAAGACTGAAGACCTCCGAAATCCTTAAAGAGACTAACATCATCCTGATATTAAAGCCAGACAAAATATTCCAAATATAGAAAGTTATAGAAGTATAACTGATGAACATAAATGCAAAGATCCTCAACAAAAGATTAGCTAACCAAATTTATCAATACATTAAAAAGTTCATATACCATGATCAAGTGGGATTTATTCCGGGGAGGCAAGGTTAGTTCAACATTCTCAAATCAATGAATGAAATAAATTACAAAGACAAAATGAAAAATTAAATTTCATGATCATGTTAATCAATGCAAAAATTTTGACAATATCCAACATCAATTTATAATAACATGGAGTAAATTTGGAATACAGGCTATATACCTCAACATAATAAAGGGCATGTACAACAAACCCTCAGATAACATCATACTCAATGGTGAAAAGAAAAGATTTTTCTTTGAGATCAGGAAAAGACAAGCATGTCTACTTCCACCAATTTTATTCAATATCATATTGGACATCCTAGTCATAGCAGTCATAAATAAAATGAAATAATAATATCTAAATTGAAAAGAAAGAAGTAAAACTGTCATTAATTGCAGATAACATGATTTTATATAGAGAGATCCCTAAAGATTTCATTAAAAAACTATTAGAACTAATAAATAAATTCAGGAAAGTACAAAGATACAAAGCTATGTAATATTCAGAAATTAATTGTAGTTTTATACATTAATAATGAATTATCATGAAGATGATATAAGAAAACAACCCCATTTATGACTATATGAGAAAGAATAAAATGCCTAGGACTAAATTTATCCAGTGACGTAAAAGAATTGTACTTGCAAAACTAAAAGATGTGGATAAAGAAACTGAAAAAGATACAAAAACATGGAAAGATATACTACGGTCGTATATGGGAAGAATTAACATCATTAAAATGTCCATAATATCCAAAGCAATCTATAGATTCAATGCAATTCCTGTCAAAATACCAATGACGTTCTCATAGAGCTAAATAATCCTAAAATTTATGTGAGACCATAAAAGACCCTGAAGAGGCAAAGCAGTCTTGAGAAAGAAGAACAAAGTTGGCGACATGATGCTACTTGACATGAAACTATACAATCTATAATAATCAAAACAGCATGGCACTGACATAAAAACAGGTACCTACATCAATGGAAGAGAATGGAGACCCAAGGCACAAGTCCCCACCTATTGGTGAATTAATCTATGGTAAAGGAGGCAAGAATATGCATGGGATAAAGACAGTCTCTTCAATAAATAGTGTTGTGAAGACTAGACAGATATATATATACAAGAATAAATACAAAATAAATTACAGATTTAAATGTAAGAACTGAAATCATAAAAGGAACGGAGAGAGGTGAGAAGCATCAATCATTAGTTTTTCGTTGCGGTCGCGACACCTTAGTTGTTCATTGAGTGTTTTCTCACATGTGCCTTGACCGCAGGCCTTCAGCAGACAAAGCAACCCCTTGCTGGAGCCAGCGACCTTGGGTCAAAGCTGGCGAGCTTTTGCTCAAGTCAGATGGGCCCATGCTCAAGCTGGCGAGCTTGGGGTCTCGAACCTGGGTCTTCCGCATCCCAGCCCGATGCTCTATCCACTGTGCCACCTCCTGGTCCCTGGTCTGGTGACATCACTTCTAGTTTTACATATATATGCTATGTCTCCTTGAGCAGAGGAAACAATGAACAAACAAACAAACAAATGAGACTAACTTAAACTTAAATTTTTTTTTTTTCAGAGAAAGGTAATCCATCAATAAAACAAAAGTTACCTACTGAATAAAAAAGATATTCGCCAATGATATATCTGGTAAAGGGTTATATCCAAAATATATATGACTCATACCACTTAACACACACACACACACACAATAAAAGGGCAGAAGGCCTGAATAAACACTTCTCCAAAAGAAACATTCAGATGGCCAAAAGACATAAAAAGATACTCAATATCACTAATTATCAGAAAAATGCAAATTAGAACCACAATGAGATATCACCTTACACTTGTCGGTATGGCTATCATCATTAAACAAACAAGAAAACAAACAAATGTTGGCAAGGATGTGGAGAATAGGGAACTGTCAAGTACTACTGGTAGAATTTTAAATTGGGGCAGTCACCATAAAAATTAGTAAGAAAGCTCCTCAAAATACTAAAAAGAGGGTATTATACTGAATAAAATAAGTCAGACAAAGAAAGACAAATACCATATAATTTTACTTATATATGGAATCTAAAAACAAAATAAATGTAAAAACAAAATGGAAACAAACTCATAGGGAAGAAATTAATGGTTGCCAGATGGTATGCAGTTTGGGGCAATGGGTGAAAAAGGGGAAGGATTAAGAAGTATAAAGGACCAGTTATAAAACAGTCATGGGGATGTGAAGTAAACATAAGGAAGACAGCCAGTAATACTGGAATAACATTGTCTGTCATTCCAGTGTAAATGGGTACTAGACTTTTCGGGATGAGCAATCTCTAAGTTATGTGTCTAATCACTACGCTGTATACCTGAAAGAAACATAATATTGTATGTTAGCTGTGATTGAAAATATTAAAAAGAAAAATAAAAGAAGCAGCCTGATAGCATCAGGGTGGACTGGGAATCACAATCACCAAGCATCATGTGGAAAGTCCCTTATTTGATTTGGCTCAGGCTCAACACCTGTGAAATGATGGGGTTGGTAGATGTAATTCCATGTGTCTTTCTCCCAACTGATATAAAATTGACAATAACATTATATTATTTTCAGGTGTACAATTAAGGAATCAATATTTGTATACATTGTGAAATGATAACCACATTAAGTCTAGCTAACATCCCACACCTTACATAGTTAGAGACATTTTTTCTCTTTTTTTTTCTACTTCATTGAATTTATTGGTGTGAAACGGGTTAACAAAATTCTACAGATTTTAGGTGCAGTTCTACCAATCATCACTGTATTGTGTGTTCACTACCCCAAGTGAAACCTCTGCCCCTCATTTATTTTCCTTTTGATAAATAGTTGTAAGATTAATAGACAGTGAGCAATGGAAAATTGAACATGACTTTCCTCTGCAAACTTGGGTTACTATGGATAAAAAAGACAGGGTGGGGCAAAAGGAGGTTTACAGCTGTGAGTACACAAAATAGAGTTTATTTTTGTGTAATTTATTATTTTCCATATGAACAACTGTAAGCCTACTTCTAGCCAATCAACTGCCCAGTAATGAGTTAGCGGTCTCTGAACAGTCTTAAACTAGTCATGAACTTTTTCAATGAGAGTTTAACTGTGAAAAAAAACCCAGAAAAACAAAATCTATTTTTTTATTTCTATATTTAAATAAATTTGTGTTTCTTGTATATGAATTTAGAGATTTTTGTAACCTAGAAGATATTAAAGACAGGCTCAAAGACAAACTTTTGTGAAGGTGCCTATAGTAAGTAGAATTATGATGTCTTCTAACTGTTCTCTCCCTTTTTATCCACTGTCTACATAGTACATGGCTATGGATATGATGAATATGAATCTAATGATTAGATTCTGTTTTACAGTCCAGCTTGACTTTTTTTTTATTCAGTGAGATGCGGAGAAGCAGAGACAGACTCCCGCACGCATTGCAACTAGGGTCCACCAGGCAAACTCACTAGGGGGCGATGCTCTTTCCATCTGGGGCATTGCTCAGCAACTGAGCTCTTCTTGCCTGAGGGAGAGGCTATGAAGCCACCCTCAGCACCTGGGCCAACTTGCTCCAACTGAGCCATGGCTGCAGGAAGAGTAGAGAGAGAGAGAGAGAGAGAGAGAGAGAGAGAGAGAGGAGAGAGGAGAGAGTGAAAAGTAAAAGGTGGAGGGGTGGAGAAGCAGAGGGGCACTTCTCCTGTGTGCCCTGACCAAATTTCAAAATTGAGACATCTACAGCAGGGACTGTGCTCTACCACTGAGTCATCTGGCCAGGGCTCCGCTTGATTTTAAGATGGGAATTTCCAGGTGGGCATTGCCTAACTACATGAGACTTTTTACTTTATTTTTTAATTCTTTTGGTATTTTTCTGAAGTGAGAAGTGGGGGTAAGGGAGACAGACAGACTCCTGCATGAGCCTGACCGGGATCCACCTGGCATGCCCACCAGGGGATGAGGCTGTGCCCCTCTGGAGTGTTGCTCCACTGCAATCGGAGCCATTCTAGCACCTGAGGTGGAGACCATGCAGCCATCCTCAGTGCCTGGGCCAACTTTGCTCCACTGGATCCATGGCTGCGGGAGAGGAAGAGAGAGAAAGGACAGGAGGGGAGGGTGTAGAAACAGATGGGCGCTTCTCCTGTGAGTCCTGACCAGGAATCAAACCTGGGACTTCCACACGTTGGGCCGATGCTCTACCACTGAGCCAACTGGCCAGGGCATGAGCCTTTTTTGTTTTAGGCATGAGCCTTTTAAAGCAGCTTTCTCCAGTTGGTGGTAGAGGAGGTTCAGAGAGGTTAAAAACAATATAAGGATATGATGCACCATTACTGGCCTGAAGATGGAAGGGAGTTTCCCAGAATCGCCATATGGCATGAGCCCGTTTGAACCTTGTTTTCAGATTGTGTTCTCTGACCATGGCACCCATATCTTGTGTTGGAATCTGACCTGAACCACATTTGTGTTGTTTTAATTGGTTAAACACACACTCTTCTGTTTTGTAGTAATAGAAAATAAAGAATCTTGTGAAAGAAGCATGGAGTAGTCTGTATAGCCCTGTCACTCAGAAGAATCCATGCTTATTTCACAGTGAGAGACACATGCACTGTGGGATCACAAAAGGGGATTCTCGGCATCATTTTAGGATAGTTTTCAAGAATATATACTAAGACATATTACCATAAGCTTCTTCTGGAACTCCCACTTGTCATCCTTGAAGGAGCGTTCCATGAACACTTGAATGGCTTCCTTCTCACAGGCCATGTGCACATCCAGCAGCTCCTGGAGCGTGTCTGTGGGGAAGCTCGCTCGCTGCGCCATCTGCTGGCTGTAGTGCTCGGCTGCCTTCTGGACGGCCGCTGAGTTCTCAATCTGGGCCAGAGTTGTCACCGCGTTCTCCAAACAAGGCACTGCCCCGCTATTGATGGCACTCACATAGGCCTTTGCTAGAGTCCCCAGCCCTGAAAGATACATGCTATTTAGGAAATGAAATGCAACTTCTCACTAATTGTTGTACAAGCTTTAGAGATCAGCATTCTAAAACTCACAATTTTATTGAAATAAAGTTTTTGTTTTCTCGTTTCCCCCCCCCCCATGTCCTCATCCTTGTCTCCTCTTTTCACTTCTGTGTGTCCAGTCTATTATTTTTTAATGAATTCTTTGGGTGACATTAGTTAATATTATATAGGTTTCAGAAATGCAATTCTATAATAAGTTGTCTGTATATTGTATTGTGAGTTCACTATCCCAAGTCAAGTCTCCTCCATTACCCTTTATCCTCTACATCCTCATCCCCATTTCCCCACCCACATTTTACTCTGTCATCACTATACCGTTGTCTGTGTCTATGATTTCTTTTTATTCTTAATCCTTTCACCTGTTTCACCCTGTCATGCAACCCCTCTTCCCTGACAGCTTTCTGTCAGTTCTTTATGTGTCTGTTTCTACTTTATTTTGTTTATTAAATTCCATGTATTAATAAGATAATATAGTACTTCTCTTTCTCTGCCTGGTTTATTTCACTTAGCATAATACCCTCCAGGTCCATCCATGCTGTTACAAAGGGTAGTATTCTCTTCTTTTTTTTATAGCTGTGAAGTATATTCCATGGTGTAAACGTACCACAGCTTTCTTATACACTCATTCACTGATGGACAATTGGGATGCTTCTAAATTTTGGCTAAATAACTACAATGAACACAGGAGTGCATATATTCTATTGAATAATTGTTTTAAGTTTCTGTGAATATATCCCAGAAGCAGAATTGATGGATCATAAGGCAGTGCCACTTTTAATTTTTTGAGGTAACTCCATTCTGCTTTCCACAGTGGTTGTACCAATCTGAGTTTCTATCCAAAATGCATGAGGGTTCTCTATTCTTTACATCAGGGGTGCTCAATACGTCGATCGCGATCAACTGGTCCATCGCGAAGGAAGTGTGGGTAGATCGCATGACATTAAAAAGATATTTGTCTTTTGATTGGCATACAGGATAGCCAATCTGACGCCTAACTTTTTAAACACTACGGATGCGTGTTAAACCGCGCTAACTTGTTCAGTTACATTGCTGTGTAGTTAGCCTTCAATTTATTTAAACTAAATACAACAAAGGGTATAAAAATGAGTGCCATAGCTGGTCCGAGTAAGAAGCCTAAAACCTACCACTTTCATACAGAATGGGAGGGGATTTTTTTCACCCTGTCATATTCTAAGTGCGTTTGCCTCATCTATCTGTGTGCCATTGCTATTCCAAAGAAGGGAAATGTGGAGTGGCTTTTTTGGACTGTTCATAAAAACTATGACATTGGCTTTTTTCCGAAAAGATTGCTGAGAAGGAGAAAGGTGAAAGAAGAATACACAATATTAAATAGTAATAATAGTAACTTAAATAATGATAATATACAAGAAATAAATTTATGTTTTGCATTTTTATTGTAGGTAGATCATTTTGACTTGGTCATCTTATAAGTAGCTCACAAGCTGAAAAAGTGTGGATACCCCTGCTCCACATTCTCACTAACACTTGATATTTGTTGATTTATGGAAGGTAGCCATTCTGACAAGGATGAAATGATATCTTATTGTGGTTTTAATTTGCATTTCTCTGATGAATCGTGACATTGAGCATGTTTTCATATGTCTATTGGCCATGTGTGTGCCCTCTCTGGAGAAGTGTCTATTCAGGTCTTTTGCCCATTCTTTACATTGTTTTTTTGATGTTGAGCTGTATAAGTTCTTTATTAGTTTTAGATATTAACCCCTTATCAGATGTCTCATTCTGATAAGGGGTTAACATTATGTTCTCCCATTTCATGGGTTGTATTTTCATTTTGATGATGTTTTTTTGTTATGTAAAATCTTTTAGTTTGATATATACAGGGGATCCTCGGGTTACAACAGTCTCTGACATATGACATTTCAAGTTTATGATACTCGCTCCCATAAAGACTTAAAAAAACTGAGATGTGAGTGTTTTGGCTTACACTGTTAGCATCATACTCATGGCCTATGTGGGCGAACTGGTTTGGTTGCGTGCAGTGGAAGAATATGTACTACAGTGTACAGTACTGTATATTTATGTGCTTTTCCTTATTCTGTGGCTTAGTTGTGTTTTTATGTTCTAGGTTGTGATTTTGCAACTGTGTTAGGACAGGTCGGTGACATGGGCTAGGGTGTATTTTGACTTACAACATAATTCAGGTTACGTCGCTGTCATAGGAACAGAACTGTGTTGTAACCCGAGGACCCCCTTAGTCTCGTTTGTTCTTTTTGTTGTTGTTGTTATGCTTGCCTGAGGAATATATCAGAAAATATGTTGCTAAGAGAAATGCACACGATTTTACAATCCATGTTTTCTTTTAGGATTTTTATGGTTTAATACTAGTGTTTAAGTATCTAATCTATTTTCAGTTTCTACTTTGTATAAGAAAATGGTGTAGTTTCATTTTTTGCACTTCTCTGTCCAATTTTTCCAATACTATTTATTGAATAGACTTCTTTACTCACTGTGTTTTCTTTTTCTTTAGTCAAATATTAATCATATAGAAAAAGGCTGAGTTCTGGGCTCTCTATTCTTTTTTAAAATTTTAATCCTTTTTTTTTTTTAACAGTGATAGAGAGATGGATAGACAGAGACAGAAAGACAGGAACAGAGAGAGGTAAGAAACAATCATTAGTTTTTTGTTGCGGTTGCGACACCTTAGTTGTTCATTGATTGCTTTCTCACATGTGCCTTATGTGCCTTGACCACGGGCCTTCAGCAGACTAAGCAACCCCTTTGTGGGGCCAGCAACCTTGGGTCCAAGCTGGGCAGCTTTGACTCAAGCCAGATGGTCACGCGCTCAAGCTGGTGACCTTGGGATCTCGAATCTGGGTCTCCCACATCCCAGTCTGATGCTCTATCCACCGCGCCAACGCCTGGTCAGGCTGGGCTCTCTATTCTATTCCATTGACCTACATATCTGTTTTTATGCCAATACCATGCTCTTTCAATTATTTTGGCTTTGTATTATTTGTATCAGTTGGAGTGATTTCTCCAACTTTGATCTTCTTTCTTAAGAATTGCTGTGACTTTTTGAGGTCTTTTGTGGTTCCATATACGTTTTTGAACTATTTCTTCTGGTTCTGTGAAATACACCACTGGTATCTTGATAGGAATTGTGTTAATATGTAATTGCTTTGGGTGGTATGGAATTTTAAAGATGTTAATTTTCCCTATCCATGAAAACAGTATATGCTTCTACTTATTTGTATTTTCTTTAGTGTCTTAAAATTTCCAAGTAAAGTTCTTTTGCATCTTCAGTTAAATTTATTACTAGGTATTTTCTTTTATTTTTGAAGCAATTGTGAATGAAATAGTTTTCTTAGTTTCCCTTTCTGATGTTTTTCTATTGGTATATCAAAATAAAACTGATTTATGGATATTTAATTTGTGTTCTGCTAGTTTACTGAATTGATCATTATAGTAATTGTTTGATGGAATATTTATTGTTTTCTATTGACAGTATCATGTTATCTGCAAATAATGATAGTTTTATTTCTTGTTTTCCCATTTGGATGCTTTATATTTCTTCTTTTTGTCTGAATGCTGTGGGTAGAATTACTAGTACTGTGTTGAATAAGACTTGTTCCTGATTTTAAGAAAAATGCTTTTAGTTTTTTTCCATTGAGTATGATGCTGCCTGGGCTTGTCCTACATAGCTTTTATTATGTGAGGTATATTCCCTCTATTTTCACTTTGCTGAAAGTCTATCATAAAAGGGTACTAAATTTTATCAAATGCTTTTTTTGCATCTATTAATATAATCATGTGGTTTTTATTCTTCATTTTTTAAATGTGTTGAATCACTTCTATTAATTTATGGATATTGTGCTACCTTTGCATCCCTGGAATAAATCACACTTGAGCATGGTATATTGTCTGAAAATATTACTGGATCTGGTTTGCTAATATATTGCAATATATAATAATATATTGCTGGGATTTTAACATCTATGCCTACTGCAGATATTGGCTTATAATTTTCTTGTTTTGTAGTGTCTTTATCTGGTTTTAAGATTAGGATAATGGAGGCCTCAAAAAGTGACCTTGGGAGTGTTTTATCTCCTTGAATTATTTTTGTAACAGTTTGAGAAGGATAGGTATTAGTTCTTCTGAATGTTTGTTAAAATTTACCAGTAAAGCTGTCCTGGATATTAGTTTGTTGGGAAGTTTTTGATTACTATTTTAATTTTATTCATTGTAATCTATCTATTCAGATTCTCTGATTCTTCTTGATTCAATTTTGGAACACTGCATATTTCTAGGCTGTATCTATTTTATCCAGATAGTCCAATGTGTTAGCATATAGTAGCTGGTAATATTTTCTTCCAATGTTTTGTATCTGTTTAGTCTCTGTTTTTACTTCTGGTTTTATTTATTTGATTCCTTTTATTTTCTTTTTCTTGATGATTCTGGTTAAGGGTTTGTCAATCTTATTTATCATTTCAAAGAACCAGTACTTAGTTTTATTGATCTTTTGTATTGTCTTATTAAAACTTTATTGTAATTATTTCTTCTCTGATTTTTATTATTTTTTTCCTTCTACTCACTTTGGGCTTTGTTTGTTGTTTTTTCTTTAAAGTTTCTTCAAGTGTAAGATTGGATTGATTATTTGAGAATATTCCTTTGTGTGTGTGTGTGTGTGTGTGTGTGTGTGTGTGTGGTAGGCCTGTAATGCTTAGTTTCCCTCTTAAGACTGCTTCTTATTTTCACTTGTTTCAAGGTATCTTTTGATTTCTTTTCTAATCAGATCATTAACCTATTAATTGTTTAGTAATATGTTTTTTAGCTTCCATGTCTTTGTGTGTTTTTCAGTTTTTTCTTTTTTTTGTGATTGAGTTCTAGTTTCATTCTATTGTGGTCAGAGAAGATGCTTTATATGATTTCAATCTTTTTAAATTTATTGAGATTTCTGTTGTGTTCTAACATGTGGTCTATCCTTGAAGATGTTTCATGTGGACTTGGAAAAAGGTATATTCTGCTGCTTTGGAGTGAAATGCTCTGAAGATATCTATTAAATCCATCTAATTAATAGTGTCATTTTAAGGCTGCCATTGCCTTGTTAATTTTCTGTCTGGACGATATATCCTTTCAGGTCAATGGAAGGACAAAATCATTTCATTTAACAACGGAAGTGTTAAAATCTTCTACAAGAACTGAATTATGGTCAATCTCTTCTTTTATGTCCCTCAAGATTAACTTTACATATTTAGGTGCTCCTATGTTGGGTGCATAAATGTTTGTAAGGGTTATATTCCCTTGTGGATTGCTCCCTTTATCATTATATAGTGTTTTTCTTTGTCTTTTACTATAACCTTTGTTTTAAAGTCTATTTTGTCTGATATAAGTATTATTACCCTGGATTTCATTTTCCTTTCCATTTGCATAAAATATCTTTTTCCATTCATTTATTTTAGTCTTTGTCTTTCATTCTACAGTGGGTTTCCTGTAGACTGCAGATCTATGTTCATGTTTTCTTATCCATTCAGATACCCTATGTCATATGATTGGAGGAATGAAGCCATTTACTTTTGATGTGATTATTGATAGTTATGTATTTATTGCTGTATTAGTCTTTTAACTGCATTTCTGTGTGTGTGTGTGTGTGTGTGTGTGTGTGTGTGTTTCTTTTCTTCTCCTTGTTGTTCTTTCTCTTATAGCAAGCCCTTAAGTATTTCTTGTAATGGTGGTTTGGTAGTAACAGATTCTATTATGACTTTTCTTGTCTGGGAAACTCTTTATTTCTTCTTCAATTGTAAATGATAGCCTTGCTGGGTAAAGTAGTTTTGGTTGTAAGTCCTTGATTATCTTCACTTGAAATATTTCATTTCTGGCCCTAAAATGTTTCTCTTGATTAATGAACTGAGAGTTTTCTAGGAGCTCCTTTGTATGTAACTAACTGTGTTTCTCTTGCAGCTTTTAAGATTTTCTCTTTGTCATTAACATTTGCCATTTTAATTATGTTTTGTCTTGGTTTGTGCCTTTTGGGGTTCATCTTGTTTGAGACTCTCTGCATGCAGGATTTGTGTTTTTCCTTCATCAGGTTAGGGGAGATTTTAGTCATTATTTCTTCAAACAGGTTTAAATTTTTTGGTCTCTCTCTTCTTCCTGTACTTCTACGATGCATATATTTTAAAGCTTTCTGTTGTCCCAAATGTCTCTTAAACTATCCTCATTTTTTAAAATTCTTTTTCCTTCTTGCAGCTCTGATTGGGTGTGTTTGGTTACTTAGCCTTACACATCACGGGCTCAGTCTTCTTCTTCATATCTAACCAACTATTTATTCCTTTTAGTGTTATCTTTATTTCAGATATTAAATTCAACATTTCTCACTGGTCTTCTGTATGGTTTCTATGTCCTTTTTTAAGATATTGGGTATTCTTA
This sequence comes from Rhynchonycteris naso, assembly GCA_037038555.1. Taxonomy (NCBI): domain Eukaryota; kingdom Metazoa; phylum Chordata; class Mammalia; order Chiroptera; family Emballonuridae; genus Rhynchonycteris; species Rhynchonycteris naso. The sequence continues at coordinate 158,832,091 of CM072997.1, read as the reverse complement.
TAATCCAAACTCTGAACTTTTTATCTGATAAACTGCTTGCCTCCATTTCATTTAGTTCTTTTCCTGGAAATGTCTCCTGTTCTTTCATTTGAGGCCTGTTTCTTTATCTACCCATTCTGACTGCCTTTTTGTGTTCATTTCGAAGTATTAGGCAGAGCTTCTATAATTCCCAGTCTTTATGGGGTGACTTTATGTGGTAGGTGCCCTGTGGGGTCCATGAGGCACTCTCTTTGATGACCTGAGCTTTATGTTCCAGGAATGTCCCTTGTGTGGCTTATGTGGACCCTCCTGTTATAATTGAGTATTGATAGCTATTGACTCAGTCATATCTAGGATTGACATTCAGGCTGGCTGACTATGAGGCTCAACCTTGAATATACTGTGCAAGTTGCTGTGCAGGTGCTGACCACATGAAGTACAATATACCTCAGCCAGATTTTGTGCCTGACAACATCTTCTTTTGGATATGCTGATCGTGAAGCATATTGGATCCTGCTCTGGTGTTTTCTGAAGCTGGCCCCTGGGTGTGCTTGTGCTGGGTCACTTGAGTCGGACTCCGGTGTAGGCCAATGTCAGATGTTGCCTGTGACTGGTTCTAGGCAGCTGTTTGGAGCTACAAGCAATCTACAGTTTATAACTACCTCTGCTATGTCTGGATGAATGTAGGATGGACCAAATTGTACAACAATGCCAGCCTTACTAGCCTGAGTCCAGGGGCAGATAAGCAAAAATCCCAAGGCACCCTGAGTTCCACCCTTGCCTGCCTTTGTCTGCCTGATGCTTGTTAGGCTCAGTCACTGAAAGGGCCACTGGCAGACACAAGCTGATGAGGCAGGTACACAGTGAGTCAACAGGTAGTGATGAGAGGTTGTCCTATGATGGGGAGGTACTGGACAGGCTTAGGGGAATGTGGGGGGAAAGGATTCCATCCTTGTACTTCACAATTCAGTCTGTCCTGAATTTTTCCTGGACCTCAGCAGGGCAGAACCACCTTGAGTCAGATAGGTAGGGACTCTAAAGCGTGGAAGGTGAGCTTGCCAAAGCCTGGCTGGTGGTTTTAATGAACGCCTATCAGGAGAAAGTTCTAGTCAGGTTCATTGGAAAGTAGGAAGAATGGCTCCAACCCCAAAGCCACTCAACTCAGTCACTGACACCTCCTGATTCTGCCCCGACCAATCTGGCTAAGGCAGCTTACTCCTCAGCAGGGTGTAAGCTCTGCTGTGTAGGCGAGAGGGAGGCCAGAGTGTTGGCCTATTGCTTTTTCGCAGGTTGATACCACTTTGAGAGGAATGCTCACTTCAAGAAAGATGACATCTGTGGGTGTGGGAGAAGGACACAGCACATGGATTCTAGTGGCTGTTTCTTCGGCTTTCTCCCCAGAGCTACACATCCTAGATTTTCTTCATGCAGCTCTAGTCTACTCTACCCTCCTTCTGCCAGTGCCCAGGGTGAATGGCTGAAAAAGATATTTTATGCATTGACCTTTTAAGAGTGTGCCTGTGTCTCTATTGGATTCCTGTTTCATTCTAAGGGACGGAAACCTTGCTGCTTTTCACAGCCAGATGTTATGTGGGTGCCTCTTCCTAGCTCTGGTGCTCTGGGCTGGGGAGCTAAGCTTGGAGTTTAGATTCCAGACTTCTTTGTTGGAACCTTTAAAGTTCAGATATCCTTCTTGAACCTCAGTTGCTATCCATGGGATCAGGTCCAGCCTTTTTTGTGTCACTGTCCTTACTATCAGTCTGCATGTAGCTTTCTCTAGAAATCCTTGGTTATAAGACTTTTCTTCAGCTAACCTCACATTTGTTAATACAATTATTGTTCTATAACTTAATTGTAATTCATTTTGGTCTTGGGAGGAAGAGGATGTAGCTTCTACCTACTCTGCTACCATCTTGAATTCCCTTCACTTTCTCATAATATAATTACTGTGTATTCAATTCACTCTTTTTTATTTATGAATTCATCACATTATAATATTAAAATAATAATCTCAATCAATATGTTCAAGGATTTTCTAGAATAGTTTTCCCATTGATACTTTACAAAGGGTTTATTATATAAGTGACTAAAGTAGATATATTTTGTATATTACTTGAAAATGAATGAGGGGCCCCTTTTAAAAATCATCAGGATTTCAGGACAGTAACACAAACATTGAACCAAGCATGGGCTCAGTTCAGCACAGGGCACTGTGTTTCTGCCCTGGTTGCATAACTGTGAATCCAGTCCTATACATAAAACTATAAATTTGCTTCTCAAAGTCTCCATGAACTCTCAGAGACTCGAGGAATTGCTATACATTTTCAAACTTGTGTAAATTCACAAAATATCTTGTGTATCCTCACCAAGATACATTTGTCTCATTGGTCTTCTCATCACCATGCTGATTCTTATCTTTAACAGCAGCTTGTGCTTATATCATTAGTGTATTAATTTCACAGGATATATTTAGCTTCAGAAATTCTTCACATAGGGAAACTTAATGAAAAAACTTGCATGTCTGTGTATGGCATGAATCTCTGCTTTGTCAAATCACATAAAGAAGAAAACAAAATTATCAGCAAACCCAATATGCAATCACACACACTGAAGCACAGAGGAACATGTGTTAACAAAGAAGACTCACCATTTCCAGTGATAGTGATATTCCCTTGGATAGTCTTGGTTTTTGCATGTGTGAAGATATATTTGCGAAAATTTTTGGATTGCTGCTGGAAATTCAAATCCAGTTGATTTTCTGATACCTCCTCCAAATGGTGTAATAATTCTTTGTCATTTGTAGGCCGGTCAAACACAAAGCATTTCCGCCTTGGAAAGAACTTTCTGATACACTCTCTAGGCAGGTTGGATTTCTCGATTTGGGGATTCTGGGCTGTAAAAGAGAAAAAGGGGAATCATTGATGAGATGGTCTTCAAACAAAGAAATAGAAGAGTTTTATTTCCAAGGACCTTTGGATCACTGTAACACTAATGCCTGTAAATCATTTACTTAACCAGGCAAATCAATCTAATGTTAATAACCAAAGCATAGAAATTTAGATAGTTTTGGTCCAAAGCCAGGTATAAAAGAACTCGTCCTGGAGAAGAAGGGGAGACATTCATCCCAAGTGAAGAAACTTATGACTGTTTTTCTTAGCCTTTCCATGGTGCCCAGTGGCTTTCTTTAATAGATTTTTGTTTCAAATGATAGATTAATTTCCCAAATTTTTAGAAATAGTTTTTATATTATAGTCCTCATGTAAGAAATAAAATGAGTGCTCTGAAGTAAGGGTAAATTATTTCCTGGTACAAATAACTATATTTATGGGAGAAATATTACAGGAAAGAGAAAATACTCAGAACAGTAAAGAAAAACTTCTAAAAATGAGAGTTAAAAGATACACACAAAATAACTGTGTTTAGAGATTCTTTTAGCAGACACCATAAAACAGTATGGTTAATCTAAAGCCACTTGGAGACCTTACCTCTTTTCTATATCAGATTATATTGAATGTGACAATGTCCCACAGATTCTGGGCATATATCACCTATTCAATAAATGACTGTTGGCCTTGGCTGGTTGGCTCAGCGGAAGAGCGTTGGCCCGATGTGTGGAAGTCCTGGGTTCTATTTTGGACCACTGCACACAGAAAAAGCGCCCATCTGCTTCTTTACACTTCTCCATCTCTTTTCTCTCTATGTCTCTCCTCCTTTCCTGCAGCCAAGGCTCTATGGGAGCAAAGTTCGCCCAGGTGCTGAGGATGGCTCCACAGCATCTGCCTCAGGCACTAAATGGCTCAGGTTGCAGTGGAGCAACACCCCAGATGGGCTGAGCATCGCCCCCTGGTGGGCAATTCGGGTGGATTCCTGGCAGGTGCATGCAGGAGTCTGTCTGTCTACTGCCACCTCCACTCCGACCCACTTCTCACTTCGAAAAAATACAAATAAATAAATAAATAAATAAATATTGTTGTGTGAATAAATAAATTATTAAGTAAGCAAAAAATAATATGCTTTGAGGCACCACCTATTATTCTTTCTGCTACATTTATTCTGTATAATGAATTTATTATATCAACATGACAAAATATTGTATGATGTTCTAGAATGAAGAGAGTGATGGTATGAAAAACAAACAGATAATAAAAGATTTGTCCATCTTATGGAAGGATATGCCAATGACTTTTTAAGGAAACATTAGTGTATAAATACCTTTTATATGAAAGCTGTAAGTAGGCAGGCTAGCCATGTAGACTACATAAAATATATTTTGAAAATAATGTAATTTAATATGTTTGTGTTTACTATCTTTCATACTAATGGGCATTTTTGTCTAAATATAAATAGAGGAGCCTTAAGCTTGATTAGTAACAAAAATATTTGAGCCTTAGGAAGTATTAGCAATTATTGGAAGCCTCTGCATTTTTTTCATGGTGTCAATTTTTCTAAAAACTCTTGGCCCAATATTAGTTTCTACATTTTTTTCAGCCAGCTTAAATCTGGCCTCTTCAGTTTTTTCAGTAATAATAACTGAAACCATATCTACCTGTCACACACATGTAAACATTATTATGGATCTCAATATCATCAAAAATAACAATTGAGCTTAAGTAGTGAATGACAGGACTCAGTTGATTCTACTGAACTTTCTCACCACCCAGGCCATCCTCTGATACCTCGAATCAACTTCAAAGCGTACTCCAGGTACTGATCTTCAGTGATGGTGCATCCATTGAACTTTAGCTCCAGAGTGAAGTCCCGTACAGCCCACACAAAGTCTGGAAAGAAACTCACAAACTCGGCAGAGTCATCTTCTTCACCAGGGCTGGGAGATGATTTTGTCCTGATTAGCTTTGTTAGTTCTGTCACATAGCTAGGACTTTAGCTAAGGAATGAGATCTGTTTCATGCCAAAATTTTCAGTTCTTACCCAGAAACAAGTTTTATAAAAAATTCCATTAATCCTGTGGCCCTTCTCCTCAACCATGATTTACTGACATGAGGAAACCAACAACAAAAAGAACAGTCTCGGTTACGCTCCCATAAACTCAATGACACACGGTGGTTCAGTTCCTGGAAGGATACTGCAGCTGCTCCAGCGCCTGGTGGTTGATGGTGCCCAGGCTGTTGTAGACAAGCATGCTGCTCAGAAGCACGGCCAGGGCGAAGATCCACGCGTCATTCTTAGGGTCACCCTAGAAATGCATTATAGGAAGGGACTTAGGTTCCTCCAGTTTTTGTTTGTTTTAAATTTTTAAAATGAAAATAACAATAAAATTAAGAAAACTGACAGTGAAATCAAACATTTAATTTACAAACATAAAGATACAACTCAAATGGCAATTTCATACATTTACTATAGACTTAATATGAGAATAATTTTTAAAGTTAAACTATGAATGATGCCTGTACTCTGAGATGTGAACACAGTAACCAAAAGTTTAACTAATCTTTCCCTAAACAGATACATTTTCCCAATTTATCTCTTGACTTACAATCCCTTACTAAAATACAAGTTACACCTAGACTTATTTAATCTAAACTTACTTAGGTTTTAGTCCTTTTTCCCCATGAAAATAAGCTTTTCAAGTATTAAAATGTGTTTTATGACTCAAGTCTAATTACAGTATTATGCTTCTCAACATATTTAAAGAACAAATAAAAAGTGAAGTTAGTGCAGTTTAATAAAGGATATAGGACAAATGGAATAATTATGGGAAATGAAACCTTATGCTAACAAAGCTGGCTTGTGTTACAGTCAGAAACCACTAAGTCCTCTCTGGTCATGCTACGTACAAAATTGTCCGTTCTCTGAACTGGTCTTTGTAATGGGCACATTGTCCCAAACACTGTGAACTAGGAAAAACATTAAGTTAGAAGAAGTCCAATGTGGAAAAGCTACTCTAAGCATTTTATTTCAAATGAATGAGCAGGCACTTAAACAATTAATTCAGTAATAACTTGAGAGTGTAAGTGTCACATCATTGGAAAGGGAATTTTGAGCTGACCGCTTGGTGGCCTGTTCAATCTGGAAGGCTCCTACCCCTCACATTAATTAGGCATGGAAGAAAGAGAAGGAGACTGGGTAATTAGGTTGTTTAATCAAAATAAAATGCTAACTCAGTGGAACCCTTAAATATCCAAAGTGATAGGTGAAGCACTCAGTGCTAGTTACAAAGTAAGAAAATGCTAATGATTCAGATCTGCTGTTAAAAATACAGTTTTATGTACAGAACTATCCTAATGCCATTTTAAGTATTACCTTGTTTTTTAAAGAATCACAGGTCGTTGTAATTTAGGAAAACAAATTTTACTTTTTTTAAAAAAAAATTAATGCTATATATGATTGAAAACATTTGTGTAAAAGGTTTTCATTTTTTTCCTAACTACTGAATATTTCTCAGTGTTCATTAGTTTTATATAAAACAGACACTGCTTGCATTACTCTGGAAAAAAACATGGGAAATATTGCGGTTATACAACACAAAAGGGGGCTGTCATTTATAGGCAAACCTGGAACCTGGAAGGCAGTCAGAAAGATGTCAGAAAAGAGCGCATTTAAACACTATTTTGTATTTAGTATGTAGAGAATTGGAATGCACAATTGAAGACTGTTAGTTCTTGAAGAAGTGTGATTAAAAACTTATTTATCAAAATGCATTATACGGAGTGAAATAAGTAAATCAGAAAAAACTGAGAACAGCATTATTTCATACATAGGTGGGATATAAAAGTGAGACTATGAGACATGGACAAGAGAGTGGTGGTTACTGGGTGGGGGGAGGGAGGAGAGGGTGGGATAGGGAGGAGGGAAGGGGCACAGGGAAAACCAGATAGAAGGTGAGAGAGGACAATCTGACTTTGGGTGATGGGTATGCAACATAATTGAATGGTAAGATAACCTGGAGATGTTTTCATTGTACATATGTACCCTGATTTATTAGTGTCACCACATTAAAATTAATAAAAAAAAAATCTGTCCTGTTAAAAAGTGCCTTTGCACCATCTCCTAATGCTGCAGGGATAGATTGGGTATAATTTCCGTAGGTTTACTAGTTCCTTCAAGAAGCCAGAGCAAGAGTATTGAGATCCACAGAGACAGCTCCTTCACTTCTCCACGTGTGGGAACTCAGTTACATAGAAAACTAAACCCTCTCAAAAGCTGAGGGAGACTAGAAACGATGGTCCTTACCCTGTGCACTCTCATACAATTCAGAAAATGATGCATTTACCAGCTTCTAAATTTTAGGAACTGCAAACAAGCCTTTCCCTTGAATTTGAACCAAAACAACTTTGTGTGTGTGTGTGTGTGTGTGTGTGTGTGTGCGTGCGTTTTATGTTTTTGTAAGATGTGAAGAAATATATGGATACTAATTAGGTTTACAATTTGGTTTCAATGTAGTTATCAATGATCCGACTTGCAGGACCTCATCTGACAACCCATTTGCTCTGTCATTTTCATCCACCGAGTTTATCTTCATCTGGGTTAAGTTCATCAACCACCACGTTTTGAAGAAAGTTGTTCCCAGCTATAAAGTAACACTTGGCGTAGCCAGTACTTGTGTACAATCAGACCCCTTCTATAGTTGTCCTCATCTAATTTAATCAAGTTCCTCCCTCATGGATTGAAACGTGGCTGCAACAGAGCTGTCCTCATAGAGGGGCTCTGTGTATCAGAAATATAATTGGTAAGAAAGTCCAGGTTGATTCTGTGCTATAAGGTGGGGGGGTTGGTCTTTTGAATGTACGTGTTGTTACAACCCACTTCTGCCATGTCTTGGGGCCAGCCTGTCTGCCAGCTATTAGACAGCCCTACAAGGACACACCTGGTGAGCACTGACCACAAGTGGAATGGGGGAGGCAGGGAGACTGCCCTGTGTGGGCGGTGGTTACCCGCATCTCACTCTGCAGCCGTTGCCCGCCATTAACTTTCGGCGCAAGGGGAAGCGTATGCACGTCAGGAGGGCAGCAGGCGCCTCTGGGGGAAGGAGGTAGTGAGTTAGAGGTCTAGTCTTCACTCATTCAGCTGTTCATGCACTATGTCAGCTCTGCTATAACTGAAGAGTAGAGTGAAAACATAAACTGTGCAGATAATGCTGAGTTCAAACCTCATTTGGGTATTGACATTGACTCTGCTCCTGGCCTGAGTTACTTTAGCTATTAGCCAAAGTGCACTGTGAGTGTGTGTCAATTGTTTAATATAGTGCCTAGAATATAGAAATCTATTATAACAATTGGGCAATGATTCCTTTGCAATTTTTTCCCAATCAAAGGTTTATTGGGGATACAAACACTATTCAGTTAAATTCTACAACTACTCATTTTGCATCTAAAAAAAGAAGCTAGATACTGCGTTGACTTCTGTGGATATAAAGTTCTATAGGGCAGTCTCTGACCTCCAAAGATGACAAGATGGAAGGGCCAATGTACATGGAATCATGCAAATGTATCCAAGGTGATAAACTGTCAGATGTGAGCCCAAGTTATAACATAAAAGACAAAGAGGAAATGCAAAATTCAGAAAAGTGTTCTAATTTCCCAGCAAGAAGTGACTTGTCTGAGAGCAAAACAATCCCATTAGGTTAAAAACAGCTGGACTTTGAAGAACTGACAGAATGTGATATTGGGGAGAGAAAGGGACCATGTAGGTAGAAGGAACAATAGAAACCAATCAGAACTGTCAGAAAGTGTGGCCATGTAAAGGTATTATGGGGTTATTTCAATTGATTGAAGCAGTGGTTATCTGTGGTTGGTGAGAGGAGATTATGAGGCTGAAACAAGATTCAGAGTAAGTCATTAGTGACTTTGCAATAGAATCAGATACTCTGAAATACACTATGTTGTACAGGCAGCAAGTAGTTCTGCTTTTAGTAGTTCAATTTGCCATGTTCTTGTTTTCTTGACAAGTGTGATTACAAAAGAAAAGGAAGGTTTGTGCAAACTACAATCTATTAGATGTCAGTAGACCATCTTGGGTTTCACCGAGCTGATTACCAAGTACTTTTTAAATTCATATTTTCTAAATTCATTCTTCTACTCTCTCTCTCTCTCTCATTATTATTATTATTGCAGTAATGAAAACCCAATATGCATTCATGTACTTTCAATTTAGACCAACACTAATGTAAGTAAAGAGAAAAAATTATTAAATTGAATTTTAACTTACACTATAGATAGAATGTACTTATAGAATCCCAAAATAGTGCTTTTGATGGGTCTAACTTATGTTTTAATAGAAGTCAGTTCAGAATTCATCTTCAAATATTGAACATTCTTGGTGTAGCTGAAGCTTTTATAAAGATTACTTAAGTAGATTATTTTACCGCCACCCACTTTCATAGGTCCTACTGCTAACCCTATTAATCTCACACCTTAACTAGTATATCCCTTGGGTTATAACTTCCTCCAGAATGACTGGGTTAGGTTCTAAATATCTGCATCCATGGTACTCTGTTCTGATAACACTGCATATTACTTATCTCCTCAGTGAGGCTCTGGGTCTTTACTTCATTCACTGCCATATCTACAGTACTTAACTCAAAGCCCCGGATACAACTGCTCATAAGTAGTTAATTTTATCTCAGTGTAAAACTAAAAAGCTCTATTCCTAACCAAAGTATTGAGTGTACCAAGAATGTAAATTCAACAAAACAGAAATTAGTCTCATAGTTCTTAATTACATTTTTAGTTTAGAGAAAAATGTCATAAAAATTGAGTAGAAGTGGGAAATTAAAATGTAAATGGAGAATTAAGAACAAAGAAGATTCTCTGCCTTACCTTTTCCACATCACCCAGGCCTTCAGTGTCCAGAAGCACCAATGTGTGGTTCTGTTCAGAGGGGTGGGGTACACACCACATCCAGATGCCCTTGGTTTCAGACTGCACTGTGGAGCCCAGAGGGAAACCTGCAAAGAAAGAGGAGAAAACACTATATAGTAAGAGCAGATAGTCCAGGCTGCCTACGGGTTACACTTGGGTAAACTTGTCGGAATGTGATTGTTTGGCTGGAACGAAGTTCACTTCTGTTTTAGCAAAACAACTAATCCAACCTTTATACAGATTAAGGACTTTCTCAAGAAATACTTTGTGTCCCCTATAACTTTATATCAGGAATTCAAGCTATGTTGCATTACAGATTTAATATAAACTCTATTGACCTTTATATTTTTATGTGATACTGAAAAGTTCCCTTGTTCTTCAGATTGTGATGGAAGTTAACCAGTGGGAGGCAACAGCATAAGACCAGAGGTCAAGTGATTGTTCACCTCACTTCCCTGCCGTAAGCCACAGTGTCCTTGTGTTGCTGGTCCTCTACCTTGGGTCACAACCTTTTGTTTAGCTCTATCGCATATCTCTGGTGTTTGCTACAGTCTGTTATCTACATTTCGCTTGCTTCTTTGGCTATAGTAGTCGTAGTGTCTACCTGGCCATTGCTGCTGTTGTCACACTTTGGCTTCATCTTCACCCCTCCATTGGCTCCTCGTGCTGAGCCTATGCCCTTATAAACAGTCCCCCATTGAGTGCTCTTCAATGACCCTAAGTGGGTCATATATGTCCTACCAGGACCTGGATGATACATCAGTTTTTGCTGGATTTTTTCTTTCTTTTCACCTCTGTATTTTACTCAATAATTTTCTCTTCTTCAACAAATCATGAGCTCTTAGCTCATGTTTCAGGTGAGGAAAAAATGGAGAGAAAGCAGAAAAGACCTCTGAGATATTCTAGATCCTTTTCCCAAAGGTGAAATTAAACACACAATTGTTGAAGATATGAGGTATATGCCCAGGGACCTGCTGATGATAACTCTTGTTCTGGACAGATGTCCAGAATTGTGACCGTCTGTCATATGCCAATGCTTCATTCAATGAGGACTAGAATTGAATATGATGAAATACCAGGAGAGGTTGATTTATCATGGTTCAGGCCATTAAATGTTCACATTCAGAGTGTTCTTCACAAAGAGGCTATAAAGCATGAGATGTCTACATTTTTCTAGAGGTGAGTCTTTATTTGCTCTCTGGTTAATACAGAATAATCTGAAGTTTCTATTCCCCCAAGGAGGGAAGACAAGGTGTAACTGCAGCTCATTGCTCTCAGTTATGGGAGGTAAGAAACACCTAAAGCAAGTCATCAACAAGGAGATAGAGACTAGTGACCTGGTCATGCTCACGGAATTTCACTGGGTGCAAAAGACTTTCCTTTTATTCTTTCTGTGATATCAGTGTGGTGGTAAACCACAGTCTTTGTGCTTTAACATATTTTGAATGTAGAGACTTCCTCAGTAATAGGAAATCACCTGTAATTACCTGACATTATCTTAAGTAGGATATAAAGGATATTTTTGAAACTCCTTGGCTGATCACTCTTTCCTGGGATTATCCAACATTTAATCCATTGAAATATAATCTATTAATTATTTCAGGTGAAGGAAGTCAAAGTGTCTTCAACTGGTTTGTGGTAAAGAGTTCTCTAAAAGGATTGCAATGACAAAATATTTTGTGTAAAGCTAACAGGGTATTGGAAAGCAAAAGGAAGAAAGGAAAGAAAGGAAAAGCTGAGGGAGATAGAGAATCAGAGAGAAAGAGAGAGAAGGATAAAGAGAGAGAGACTGAGAGATACTCCAGGAATACTTATAATTTAGTGGTCAGAAGTTCAATCCCCTAAGAATGCTGAGCCACTGAGTCATAGAGGAAGACATCAGCTAAAAAGGGTGTGTGTTTATAGACAGAAATTCCTAACAAGATAAAGCCAAATTTTTCTAAAAGTCAAATAGAACCAATAAAGGCAACCTGATAGAAAATATATAACCATTTTTAAATAAGAAAGAGTAAAAAAAATGCACCTTACTAAATAAAAAAAAAACATTGGTGAGGTGGAGGGAGGTGTAAGAGAGCATAATTTGATCTTTTTCCTGTTACTGATGTTTTATTTCTTGACCTTGGCAGTGGTTACAAATGATCACTTTATATTTATTAACCTTATTGTAAATGTTTGGTATACATCTTTCTATATGTAGGATAGTTCATATATTTAAAAAGATGAGAAGGAGCAAGATGGCGATGGAGTAGGCGGACGTACCAACTTCCAACTCCCAGAACCAAAGTGGATTATAACTCAATTTTAAGAACCATCATCTGGATAAACCAACTTTGAACTAAACTAACTGGACTCTTCAACCAAGGAACACAGAAGAAGCCACATTGAGACTGGGAGGAATAGCGAAAACGTGAAAGGGCTGCCCAGCTTCCCGGAGCAAACGACGGCCCGGAGAGACCCACAGGGAGGGAGGAGAGTTTGGCAGAGAGGGAGGGACTTGGGTCCAATGAACAAATCCCCAGCCTGCAGTCCCAGAGCATAGAAGAGGCATTTAGACAGTATTGAGTTGTGAAACAAGTGGGATACTGTTTGTGAGAAAGAGACAGTTTTCTCAGACCCAAGATTCTTTTTAAAGGACAACGCAGAAAACCTCTTTCACAACCACGCATCCGGGGCTCCGGGGAACGGGGACAGAGGAGAGGACCAGAGCAGCGGGAAGAGAGTGTGGACTGAAGGCACAGGGACAAACACTTGAGGGACAGCCACCCTAACCCCTGGGCTAAGTCACTTCCCTAATCAAGAACGAATATTTTCCCTGGAACTAGCAATACCAGCAAAGGGAGACAGGACATTAGCCAAACAAGCTCTCTTGCGGCAATTAGAGCAGAACTGCTTAGATGAAGGGAGATCCCAGGCCTACAGTATGGAGTGTTAGGGCCCTTCCAACTCTGCTGAGGGTTGCTGAAGGGATGGTGGCAGCAGGATGATGAAATGCAGTTCTGTCGGCAGGGGTGGAGGCCCATCCGATGTGAGCTTGGTCTAGCCCAACAGGGGCGGAGGGGATGCGTGATAGTTGTCCGGCCGCTGCGGGCCCACCTTAAACCCACCTGCGAGGGGAAAGCGGGAGGTCAGGAACGGGCAGAGATCTGCTCTGTGACCATGCCCAAGCTGGCCCTGACCACGAGAACAAGGCTAGGACGAGGGACTGGCAGGGCTCATGGCTGAGCTCACACCAGCAGCCACGCCTGGCCGGAGAAACCACGGTTTACCATCCTGCGTGTGCTAGTTGGCTCTGAACGAGGGGGGCGGGTTAGAGCCCAAGACAATAGGAAGTCCGCAGTTGAGCGCACGCCAGCAGCAACGCCTGGCCCAATAAACCTTGGTTTGCGACCTTGCGCAGGAGGAGCGTGGCCTCGAAGGCGGGGCTAAAGCTCTAGACGGGCAAAGGCTCACAGTTCAGAGCACGTCAGAAGCCCCATTAACCCGCAAAACTGTGGCGAGCAGGCTCTGACCGCGGGTGCTGGGCGGAAACCCGGAAAGAGGCTAGGTCCACAGCTGAGCAAAGGTGCTTACCTCTACCCTTGGTGCTGAGGCTTGTGGCTTGAGTGACAGTTCCTCCCATGGAGGAGAGGCAGAAATCACAGGAACAGCCGCAGTGGGCCGGCGCTGGCAAAGCCCATACCCAACCGCCCTAGGCAGTGGCAGAGGGGGTGGCGGGCCTGCAGACAGACCACACCTAGTAAACACAAAGGCAACACCTAATGGACTCCAGTGGCCACAACATTCTTATACACAGACAAAATGGGCAGGCAGAGAAATGCAACCCAAATGAATCAAGAGAAATCCCAAAAGAAGGACTTGAATGAACCAGATATAACCAAATTACCAGAAGCAGAATTTAGAATAATGATAGTTAGGATGTTCAAAGAAATTAGAGTAACAATGGATAGTCACTATGAACACCTAAATAAAGAGAGAACAAGTATAAAAAACAAAATTGAAATAATAAAAAAGAATAGGACAGAAATGACAAATACAGTTTCAGAACTGAAGACCAAAATGGAAGGAATGTAAAGCAGGATGAATGACGCTGAGGATCAAATCATCAAGTTAGAGGACACAATAAACAAAGGCACAGAAGCAGAGAAGAAAAAGGAAAGGAGACTCAAAAAATGTGAGGAAACTCTAAGGGAGCTCTGTGACAACATGAAGAGAAACAATATTCGCATCATAGGGATTCCTGAAGAAAAGGAGAGAGAACAGGAAATAGAAACTTTGTTCAATCAAATCATAGCAGAAAACTTCCCTAAATTAAGGCTGGGAAACATTCCACATATTCAAGAAGCACACAGAACTTCATTAAAGAAAACCCCCCCAAAATCTACATGAAGACACATCATAGTTAAAATGCCATGGCTAAGGGATAAAGAGATAATTCTAAAAGCTGCTAGAGAAATAAAGGCTATCACCTACAAAAGAGCGCCCATAAGGATGACATCTGACTTCTAAACAGAAACACTTGAGGCCAGAAGGGAATGGCAAGATATAATCAAAGTAATGCAGAACAAGAATCTACAACCAAGACAACTCTATCCAGCAAGGATAACGTTTAAAATTGAAGGAGAAATAAAGAGCTTCCCAGACAAAGAAAGCCTCAAGGAATTCATTAAAACCAAACCAATTTTGCAAGAGATACTAAGGGGCCTGTTGTGAACAGTTCAAAGGGAGGAAAATATATAGCAAAAGAAGAATACAGCTTTAAAGAATAAAATGTCAATAAACAACTACATATCAATAATAACCTTAAATGTAAATGGATTAAATGATCCAATCAAAAGACATATGGTAGCTCCATGGATAAAGAAACAGGTCCCATACATATGCTGTCTATGAGAGACACACCTTAAAACAAAAGATGCACATAGACTGAAGGTAAAAGGATGAAAAAAAATATTTCATGCAAATGAAAATGAAAGAAAAACGGGGTAGCAATATTTATATCTGACAAAATGGACTTTAAAACAAAGGTTGTAGCAAGAGATAAAGAAGGACACTACAAAATGATACAGGGAACAATTCAACAGGAAGATATAACTATTATAAATATCTACGCACCAAATATAGGAGCCCCGACATACAGAAAGCTGACTTTGATGTATATAAAGGGCGAGATTAACAGCAATACTATAATAGTAGGGGATTTCAATACTCCACTAACAACACTGGATAGATCCTCAAGAAAGAAAATCAATAAAGAAACAGCAGACTTAAAGGATACACTAGATCAACTTGATTTATTAGGTATCTTCAGAACTTTTCACCCTAAAGCAGTAGAATATACATTCTTCTCAAGCGCTCATGGTACGTTTTCTAGGATAGACCACATGTTAGGACACAAAAATGGTCTAAATAAATTTAAGAAGATTGAAATCATATCAAGCATTTTCTCTGATCACAATGCCATGAAACTAGAAATTAACCACAAAAGAAAAACTAAAAAATACTCAAACACTTAAAAAATAAATAGCATGATATTAAATAATGAATGGATTAACAATGAGATCAAAGAAGAAATAAAAAAGTTTCTAGGAATGAATGATAATGAGCATACGTCAACTCAAAATTTATGAGACACAGCAAAAGCAGTAATGAGAGAGAAGTTCATTGCACTACAGGCATACAATAAGAAGCTAGAAAAAGCTCAAATATGCAAACTGACACCACATCTAAAAGAACTTAAAAACAACAGCAAATAAAACCCAGGACCAGTAGAAGGGAGGAAATAATAAAGATCAGAGCAGAAATAAATGCCATAGAGGCTAAGGAAACAATACAGAGAGTCAATGAAACCAGAAGCTGGTTCTTTGAAAAGGTAAACAAGATTGATGAACCTTTAACTAGACTCACCAAGAAAAAAAGAGAGAGGACTCAAATAAATAAAATTAGAAAGGACAGTGGAGAAATAACAACTGACACAACAGAAATACAAAGCATTCTAAGAAAATACTATGAAGAACTCTATGCCAAAAAATTAGACAACCTAGGTGAAATGGACAAATTTCTTGAATCATATAATCTTCCAAAAATCAATCTGGAAGAACCAGAACACCTAAACTGACCAATTACAATATATGAGATCGAAACAGTTATTAAAAAACTCCCCAAAAAGAAAAATCCTGGGCCTGATGGCTTTACAAGTGAATTCTACCAAAAATTCAAAGAAGAACTAACTCCTATCTTCCTCAAGCTATTTCAAAAAATTCAAGAGGAAGGAAGACTTCCAAACTCCTTTTATGAGGCGAGCATAATTCTGATCCCAAAACCGGGCAAAGACAACACAAAGAGAGAAAATTATAGGCCTATATCCCTGAAGAATTTAGACCCTAAAATTCTCAACAAAATATTAGCCAACCGGATCCAGCAATATATGAAAAAAATCATACACCATGATCAAGTGGGATTTATTCTGGAGAGGCAAGGCTGGTTCAATATTCGCAAATCAATCAATGTGATTCATCACATAAACAAAAGGAAGGACAAAAATCACATGATAATTTCAATAGATGCAGAAAAGTCATTTGATAAAATCCAGCACCCATTCATGCTTAAAACTCTCAATAAAGTGGGAATACAAGGAACATTCCTTAACATGATAAAGGCCATCTACGACAAACCCACAGCAAACATCATACTAAATGGACAAAAATTAAAAGCAATCCCCTTAAATCAGGAACCAGTTAGGGGTGCCCCCTTTCACCACTTTTATTCAACATAGTTCTGGAAGTCCTACCTACAGCAATCAGACAAGAAGAAGAAATAAAAGGCATCCAAATTGGAAAAGAAGAAGTAAAACTGTCATTATTTGTAGATGATATGATATTGTATATAGAAAACCCTAAAGTCTCAGTCAAAATACTACTGGACCTGATAAATGAATACAGCAAGGTGGCAGGATATAAAATTAATACTCAGAAATCAGAGGCATTTCTATATACCAACAATGAACTGTCAGCAAAAGAAATTAAGGAAACAATTCTCATCATTATTACAGCCATAAAATAAAGTACCTAGGACTAAATTTAACCAAGGAGGTTAAGCACTTGTACTCGGAAAATTATAAAACATTGATAAAAGAAATCAAGGAAAATACAAACAAGTGGAAGCATATACCGTGCTCATGGCTAGGAAGAATAAACATCATTAAAATGTCTATATTACACAAAGCAATTTATAAATTCAATGCAATACCAATTAAAATACCAATGACATACTTCAAAGATATAGAACACATATTCCAAAAATTTATATGAAACCAAAAAAGAACACGAATAACCTCAGCAATCTTAAAAAGAAAAAATAAAGCAGGGGGTATCACTCTTCCAGATATCAAGGTTTACTACAAAGCCATTATACTCAAGACAGCCTGGTAGTGGCATAAGAACAGGCACATAGATCAATGGAACAGTACAGAGAACCCAGTAATAAACCCATAGCTTTATGGACAACTGATATTTGACAAAGAAGGTAAGAACATACAATGGAGTAAAGACAGCCTCTTTAACAAATGGTGTTGGGAAAATTGGACATCTACCTGCAAAAAAATGAAACTAGACCATCAACTTACACTATTCACAAAAACAAACTCAAAATGGATAAAAGACTTAAATGTAAGCCGTGAAACCATAAGCATCTTAGAAGAAAACATAGGCAGCAAGCTCTCTGACATCTGTAGCAGGAATATATTTGCCGATTTATCTCCATGGGCAACTGAAATAAAAGGCAAGATAAACAAATGGGACTTTATGTAACTAAAAAGTTTTTGCACAGCTAAAGACAATAGGAACAGAATAAAAAGACAAACCACACAAGGGGGAGAACATATTCGAAAGCACGTCTGATAAGGTGTTAATAACCAAAATTGATAAAGAACTTATTAAACTCAACACCAGGAAAACAAACAATCCAATCAAAAAATGGGCAAAAGAAATTTTTTTAAAGAGGACATACAGATGGCCAATAGGCATATGAAATAGTGCTCAACATCACTAATCATTAGAGAAATGCAAATTAAAACCACAATGAGGTATCACCTCACACCAGTCAGAATGGTGCTCATCAGCAAAACAACACAGAATAAGTGCTGGCGAGGATGTGGAGAAAAGAGAACCCTCCTGCACTGCTGGTGGGAATGCAGACTGGTGCAGCCACTGTGGAAAACAGTATGAAGATTACTCAGAAAATTAAAAATCGAACTGCCTTTTGACCCAGCTATCCCACTTATAAGAATATACCATAAGAACACCATAGCACTGTTCTAAAAGAAGAAATGCACCCCATGTTCGTGGCAGCATTGTTCGCAATAGCGAAGATCTGGAAACAGCCCAAGTGTCCGTCAGAGGACGAGTGGATTACAAAGCTTTGGAACATATATACTATGGAATACTACTCAGCCATAAGAAATGATGACATCGGATCATTTACAAGAAAATGGTTGGAACTTGATAACATTATACGGAGTGAAATAAGTAAATAAGAAAAAAACCTGAGAACAGCATGATTTCATACATAGGTGGGACATAAAAGTGAGACTATGAGACATGGACAAGAGTGTGGTCGTTACGGGGTTGAGGGAGGGAGGGGAGGGTGGATTAGGGAGGAGGGGAGGAGCACTGGGAAAACCACATAGACGGTGACAGAGGACAATTTGACTTTGGGTGATGCGTATGCAACATAATTGAATGATAAGATAACCTGGAGATATTTTCGTTGTACATATGTACCCTGATTTATTGGTGTCACCCCATTAAAATTAAGAAAAAAAGATGAGCGTCTGACCAGGCAGTTACACAATGGATAGATTATGGGACTAGGATGCGGAGGAGCCAGGTTTGAAACCCTGAGGTGTTAGCTTGAGTGTGGGCTCATCTGGCTTGTGCATTGTGTCACTAGCTTGAGTGTGGAATCATAGACATAACTCAGGGTGGCTGGCTTGATCCCAAAGGTCATTGGCTTGATGCCCAAGGTCACTGGCTTGATCCCAAGGTCATTGGCTTGAAGCCCAAGGTCACTGGATTGATCCTAAGGTCATTGGCTTGTGCAAGGGGTCATTCATTCTGTTGTAGCCCTCACCGTCAATCCATGAACAACAAAGATGCTGCAATAAAGAATGGATGCTTCTCATCTGTCTCCCTTCCTGTCGGTTTCTATCTGTCCTCTCTCTGTGTCTCTGTTTCTGTCACAAACGAAGAGAGAGAGAGAGAGAGAGAGAAAGAGAGAGAGAGAGAAGAGGGTATGATTCTTCAAATTTTGCTATAAAATGAAGTGAACAGTTGGAAGATAACCCCACTGAGATAGGGGATATACAGAATACATTGCTGTTTGTTCTACCTCCTATCCCTTTTTTAAGTGGGAAACACTGAACAATATTTGTATGCTGCCAAAATTACCCTCTAGATTCAGGAAGAATTGATGTAGGCGAAAGGAAAAGAATAACTTCTGGAGCTGGGCTTTCCAGTAGATAACTAACGGGGTGGCTCTTTGATAGGGTTTGGAACTCTTTCTCACTGAACAAATGAGTGAGATTTTGTGGACAGATGGGTTGAAATTATAAATTTGGCAATGAGAATTCATAATTTTCTTCAGTGGGAGTTTTTTCTTAAGAGGACAGGTGTAATCAACCTGTGTTATTATTGTTTCTAAACAAATGGCCCGTGACCCAGAACAACACTCACCATGGTTCTGTCCTGCCAGGAGGTTCATTAGGAAGGATTTTCCTGTCCGATACAGCCCTGCAATGGCCACCACCACCACAGGCTGGGAGATCTTGTCAAGAATCTCCAGTGCTTTTGGATTGACTCTCAGCTGATTTTCCTTGTTTTCCACCAGACAGATGGGGCCCATTGTAGTGGATCCAGATGCCATGGTAAACTGTAACCCAGAGGAACAACTCAGTACAATACAAGTTCTCGAAGTCAGATCTAATGGTTATACAAGTCATTTGCATGTCAGCTTTATACTTCTGGAGCTTATATATCAGTTTCCTACATTTTGTGTGGTTCTAAAAATAAGTATTTAGCCTAGTGTGTAATGGACTGGTATATATTCCTTATGTACATTATCTAATTAATCCATTTTGGACCCTAAAATAACCTTGCCCTTGTGATGCACAAAAGGAATAGATTGAGAAGAACAAAACTCTGATGATGGAGCCTTGAGAACATGAACATATTGGGGGTGAGGAGAGGGAGAGTAGGACATGTAGGAGACGAGGGGTGATCAGAGAAGAGATCTAGGGTTCCAGAATGATTTGTTTTCTCCTTAATCTCATCTATTTTCTGAGTACCCACCACATGCTGGGAGCTCAGTATCAAGTACTGAACAAAATGGATACCATGCCTCATGGAGCTCTACCCTACTGGAGGAGACAGATAAAGAAAGCCAATAAGCAACATGCACATGTGTGTATTAGAAGATGGAAGGTGCTCAGAAGAAAATGAGCTGGGATTGGGATAGGGAGTGTGGGGCTAAGTTTATACAGTGTGATCAGGGAAGGACTCTCGGGAAAAAAGAAATAAATGTGGTCTGCTATCCTGAGTCATTCAACTTACTTACAACTTGTATTAATGATTGAAGCACCATAAGGGCTATTGGTAATCAACTGCAGCTGGTCATCAGTGAAAATGATATCATAGAGCTACTCAACTCCCATGGCAAATAACTAACCAATGAAGAACTTATGGAACTAGTGCAGCATTTAGGAAAGAAAACAAGGACTTAAAAAATCCAGAACAGAAAATGTTTTCTATAAAAGAGTTAGCTGATGCTTTTCATCTCTGCACCAGGAATGGTAAAGTTAGAAGAGCAAGATCCTGATACTTAGAGGCTCACCAACGTTTACTGTTACCGAAGGACTGAGATGCTACAGCACCATCTATGATGAGAAAAAGAAAAGCTCTGTACAAATGTCCCTGATGCCTTCCTCAAGAAACTGACTGCAGTAGCAGAATCAAATCCCAAGTCTCTAACATCAGTCCCATCCGATCCAACAAGTTCATCATCTTCTGCATTATCAAGGTTGTATTTGAAAATGTTTAAGTATTTATATGCACAGAAAGGTAAAAGTACATACTATATTGAGCTATCTGTCTAAGTTGCATTTAATGGGTAAATGCACCTGTTCCAATTTACATACAAATTCAACTTAAGAGGAAACCTACAGACCCTATCACATTTGTAACCCGGGAACAGCTAGTATATGATAAAATTTGTAATGCTTTTAAAATCATGTGTTACTTATTGAATCTTATGTAAGTACTGATGATAAATTAAATGTCTAAGCCAGTGGTTCTTAACCTTTTTTGAGGTACCGAACCCACCAGTTTCTTATGCGCATTCACTGAACCCTTCTTTAGTGATAAATAAAATATGATTTTTTTCCCCAAATTCAAGACATAGGTATATGTTTTTTACTGGTGCACAAAATGAGCCGTGCATGAACATCAAATTGCTCTAAGAACAAAACCAACAAAGTGCATGAACTCACAACAAATTACGGTATTACTTTATTCTGGCCTCCACGGCAGAGGCTTCTCCGAACCCCTGAGACCAACTCATCAAACCCCTAGGGTTTGATAGAACCCAGGTTAAGAACCACTGGTCTAAGCAATCAGGGAGGGTAAGTTTTGAATGAAGGTGAAGATTTGTCTTTGGACTGAAACAGTGATACTTCTTTCCCCATGTGCAAGCCAGTGGGAGGACACATCCCACGAGGAGGATGAGCAGGCAGGAAGGGCCCAGCAGTAACAGCTGAGAGGAGACATGGTGGAGGGTAGCCCTCTGGGAGGGACCTGGCACAGTCCTGGGTGTCAGAGCACAGATTCTGGAGTGGCCACCAGGTTCTCACTCCAGGGTTTGAATAACTTCTGTCAGTGAGACCTTGAAAAGGGGACTTAGCTCTGTGAGCCTTCATTTTCTTGTCAGTGTTATCGGTAAAGCAAGAATCCCTGTCTAATTCATTCTTTTACAGACTAGTAACACTAGGCTCTCAATGATAAAGAAGTATTTTCAAAGATTAATGTAGTGTTTTAACAATAAGCAAGTTAGGCAATGTGTTAAAATGTATTAATACATTCTGCAAAGTGCATATTGCCAAGAAATAATAAGATGCTTAAAATATTTTTTGCGAGAAAATAACATAAATTTGTTTAACAGAGTTTGTACCATTTCTCTTTTCTATAGGTGATTGGGATCAGTGCAGGGAGTAAATCATGAGCCTTTTCCTCCTGTGTTACAAGTAAGAAAAATTAAAGAGCGTGTTTCTTAGAGTCAATGTATAAAATTTGGAGTGGCATTGATGAGTTAACAAAGTATTTTTAAATGTAAATATTTTGAAATGCTCAACCCAAAATCTATTGACCTCAAATAAACAAATAAAATGAACTAGTTCTATTTAATGGTAGAATTAGATGGTTTCCAAAGTTTACTCTTCAGGAGAGTCAGTCACTGCAGTGATGGGGAGCACTAGCCCGCGCCCTGGCTTTTCAGCAAGTGTCTCATATATTCTGATACATTCTTGTGTATCATAAAAACAATGCATGATAAGCAAACACTATTAGATCTTATAGTTATTTTTAACGGTTGATCAATGAGAGTGGGGTTGATTTATTCTATATAACACACGTTTGTACTGTCTTTGAAATATTAAGTATTATTAATATAAAAAATAACCAGAGTCAATCTTTTAAGATTTAAATTGTTTGTGAATTAAGAGCCACGTTTCTTGTAGCGTCTCTAGTGCATGGCATCGGTGGGATGGAGGCCGTAGGGAGAGCCTGAGGCTGGAAGAGAAAGGAGGGGGAAGCAACTCCACCAAGCTGCTCAGCAAACAAATGGGGTTTACTTCATCAGTCCCAGAAGGACTTCAGCCCTTTTGGGCATTTGACCTAGGATGTGTTTCTCTTCCTCTCCCGCAGGGCTTTGTGTAGCCCAGGGTGCATGCGTGAGGGGTGACAAAGTGCAGTTGCTCTGGTCACCTTGCAGTATCTGGTCCAGAGGTGCTGAGCTCCTGCCGCCGGGCCCAGGTTCCAGCCTCCCACTGCCTCCCTGCTGGCCAGTAGGGAGACTGCACTCCAAAAGTGCACTTGGACAGGGGTAGCTGCTGCTGGTTCACAAACAGGCGCATGGAAGACCAAGTTTAGGAGCAAACTTACATGTCTCGGGTGCTGCAGACGGAACAAGTTATCAGTTGTCCTGTCCTTGCTTTGCAAGTTCCTCCTGTGTCTGGTCTTCCGGGTACCAACGGTTCTGTTTAGAAGCTGAAAATCATGCCAGATATTTCAGCCAAGCAGTTACGGGTTGGGTTGATTCGACCCCAAAATGAAATCAAAGGACAGGCACTTTTTCTTTTTTTGCTGTCTGAACAGTAGGTGATGAGCCAAGCATTTCAGAGGCAGAGTCCCAGGAAGCAAGAATAAAGCCGCACGCGAGCACAGAGAGGGGAGGTGATCAAAATGTTGGTTTAGTGAGGTACCACATAGATTCTTTAAAAAGAAAACTTTTACTAAAGCAGTGGGGCCACATTCTGCCTATTGGGGTGAGAGGGAGTTGGCACTACAAAATTGAATCTAGTGAATGGGAGCTATTTTTTAAATTTTATTTAAGAAATTTAGTTTTCAATTACAGTTAACATTCAATATTATATTAGTTTTATGTGTACCCCATAGTGGTTAGACATTTATATAACTTAGGAAGTGATCCCCCTTAGGCCTAGTACCCACATGACAGTTGCATAATCATTATAATATATTGACCATATTTTCTATGATGTACTCTACATCCCTGTGACTGTGTTGTAACTGCCAACACTTGTACTTCTTAAGTCCCTTTACCTTTACACCCAGCCCCCAACGTTCCTCCCATCTGGCAACCAGAACCTGGATTATATCAAAATGAAGGAATCTACTTTGAAATATAGTTTATATGTATGATTAAAAACTATGGTGTGTACCTGAAATTTCTTCTTTCACTCTGGGTTTCAGGTTTTTCTTTCATGTTCTGAAACAGTGCCGGGTGGCTGTGTACACAGCATCTCATTTACTATGCTTTCTTTCTCAAAAAAAGAACATATTTGTAGCCCTTTCAGTATTTTAGCTGCAGTCAGATTCAAATTGAACAATTTCCATTACACACAATGGTAATCTGTGTCTGCAGGCAACGGAGACAATTTTTTGCAGAGAGAAAGATAATCCAATGAATGCATTTTAACTCTTAGTTTAGCCCAGTATCTGCTGGTGTCTAATTCTGTGCAAACACAGCAGGGACACTAGGGGTGCCCTGCACCTGATAGTGCCAGGATTTCACCTAGTCTCATATCAAACACTGAGCTCAGCTGCAACTTGTCTTCATGCTGATCATTTTCTAGAAAACAAACTGACCTTATAAATCCTTCCCACCCCTGCCCCAACCTTATCCTGGGCTCCATTTCTCAGAGTACAGATTGTTTAGAGGTGAAGAGAAAGCTGCTTTGATGAGAAAATAAAGTTCTTACCTGCTTTTTCTGCTCAGTTTAGGTTGAAGTGGTTTCTGTTACTTTTCTTTCACCAGATGGTTGGACTTTTAATTCACTTGACTGATGACATGGAGCTTCACTGATTTACTAAACATGCTTTACGTAGAAGTAGAGGATTTACAGTAATGTGAAACCGAAAGCACAAAGTACAAAGCAGTAACAACAACCATAAAAGGAATTGCTGAGAGCCCTGCCAATGGGAGGGAACAAGGGTTTCACAGGATTTCACAGTAATACTGCTCACAAAAATTAGAGAATATTTTATTGCTTTATATTCATTTTTAAATATCCCCTAATTTTTGTGAGCAGTACAGTTCAGTTTGACAAAAGCTCTAATCCTGATGGGCATGGTCAACAAGATGAAGCTCCCACTTCCCTCATCTTTCAAGCAGGGCGAGGTTTCTCGCTGGGAGGGGCAGACCACCAGTATTTCTCATCGCCTCCAACACTGAGTTGCAGAAACTAAACTCCTGGTTTGTGTGACCAGAAGCTGGGGGCAACTAACTCCACCCAGCCCCATTCTTAGAGTGAATGCTTTAGTCCACACATAGTGGGCTGAGATTGGCTGGCTTGAGCACCCCACTATGGCTCACTAATATGATGGGGTTTCCAAGCTGCGTGAGGTAAGTGGAGAAGATCAAAGGCCAGCACCCCTGCCCAGGAGAGCAGTGGCTCAGAGTTATTTGTCCAGGGAGAGAGGGAGTCTCTAAACACAGAGTTCTCTGAAGCTCTACTAAAAAGAACTGCTTTTATTTGAAACATAGTGTGTGAACTTGAAGACACTTGATTGTTAGCAGATTGACTTTACAGAAATACAAAAGGAGGTTTTCCAGGCAGGAAACAAGGTACTCCAGATAGTAATACAAATCAATATAGAAAACAAAGAGCACCAGTAAGGGAATTATATAATTATAAAGGACAGTATAAAAGTGATAGAATCAATCTGAGTCCGAAAGACCAGTGTAACAGCTTTTAATGAAAGTTAACCTGCTGGGCAGTCTCGTTAGGGAGAGTAGCTCCAGCTACAGACTAAGACCATGTTTTAAGGGCTAGGCTTTGAAAAGTAGGATGGGTAGTGGGGCATTTGCTGATTGGCTGTCACTACTGCTGGGTACAGGGGTGCTTTTCACCAATTATGGATGTTGGTACATTTTCATTTGTCAGCAGTTTCAACCGTCCATGACTTTATCAGACATTCCTTTGTGTTTGGTCACCTGCTGCAAGCCCTGAATAAAACTCGTGCTTGCAGGGTTAAAGAAATGAAACCTAAGATTTCCGACTATTATATATATTTATATAAAAAGGAAAGAGAATGATTCCTAGAGAGGCTCAAGGGAAAGGGGACAGAGGTCATCATTTTCTGTGACTTCTTCCTGCTAAGTAGGGGCGGTGAAGGATTATGGCCTCCCTAAGGATTACTCAGTGCGGGATAGAGAGGTGCAGTGATGGCTTCTTGCCGGGTAGGGGTATATTTACAGGGTTCAAGTTTTTTCTATTTCGTCAGGGCAGGTTTTAGGGTTGGCATGTAGGGCTAGGTAGATTTCTTTTAATTTTCTGATTGGTGAAGGCCTGTGTGCGGTTCTGTAAGAAACTAGTGAACAGACGTAAGAGGCAGGGTCCAAAAGCTTGAATAATAAATAGGAAAGTGAGTGGGCCAATGAAAGACAATAGCCAAAACACCCAGTTTATGCGAAACCACTGATTCTATGACTCGGGTTGTTTTTCAGGGATTCCTTGGCCTTGTTCCTTTAATTTGATTGCCACGTCTCTAACTAGTCCTGACTTATTAAGGTTTGCCATTAAGAGATCAAGTTCTTGGCAGTTTTGTAGCATGACTGCGGCTAGGGAATCAATTTGATTCTAGAGTTTTACTAGGGTGGAGGCAATTTCTTCAAGGGAACTTTTGAGGTCTTCAGAGAGAGAGAGTGGTAATAAGATAGGGCAGCGGCCAGTCCCCCTGCCCCTAGACCAGTGGTTCTTTTTTTTTTTTTTTAGAAAGAGTTTTTTTTTTTAAAGGTCTATTTTTTATTTTATTTTATTCATTTTAGAGAGGAGACACCGAGTGAGAGAGAGAGAGAGAGAAAGAGAGAGAGAAAGGGGGGAGGAGCTGGAAGCATCAACTCCCATATGTGCCTTGACCAGACCAGTGCAGGGTTTTGAACTGGCGACCTCAGTGTTCCCAGGTCGACACTTTATCCACTGCGCCACCACAGGTCAGGCGACCAGTGGTTCTTAACCTGGGTTTTATCGAACCCTAGGGGTTCGATGAGTCGGTCTCAGGGATTCGGAGAAGCCTCTGCCGCGGAGGCCAGAATAAAGTAATACCGTAATTTGTTGTGAATTCATGCTCTTTGTTGGTTTTGTTCTTTGAGCAAGGTGATGTTCATGCATGGTTCGTTTTGTGCACCAGTAAAAAACATATACTTATGTCTTGAATTTGGAAAAAAAAATTATATTTTATTTATCACTAAAAAAGAGTTCGGTGAATGCTCATATGAAACTGGTGCGTTCGGTACTTCAAAAAAGGTTAAGAACCACTGTCCTAAAGGAATGTGGGTTTCACATCACTGCTAAACGTCAAACAGTTCATTAAGTACAGAGGAGTACAAAAGTTGTAAATCTTTATAATGAAATTTTTTTTAAAAATGAAGAAGTATTGCGAATTTATTTGACCAATTATTGGAAGTTAACCCCAGATTAGTCACACCTGGTGCTGACTGTGCCCCCAGAAGATGGCTAAGTTCTTCTATCTGACCCAATAATAGGCTTACAGGGACCCACACATTAAATGTCCATGTTCCAAGCCTGTCTCCTTTTGTGGAATCAAGCCCAGCAGGCCAGGAGTGCCAGTAGCCAGGCCAGTTGATTGTGAAGCTCCACCCTGCCCAATGCACTTGAGCTGCTGTGCCGGTGCTGATCAAAGAGAGCAGAACTTGCTTTAGCTGGGTCAGTTATGAGGAAACTTTTCTTAGGACACACCATTAACAAGGGTTGTTAGGTCCCGAAGCAATGCTCTCTACAACTGACCACTGGATGTGCTAGCAATGGGACTCCTTAGAAGGAACCTAGCACAGATCAGTGGAAGACAGTGCCTGTGACTGGCCTTCAGCAACCTTTTTGGAGCTAAGAGCAATCCAGAGTTTGTGGCTGCCTCTGATCAGCCCCGGTGCACATGCAAATACCAAGCTGCATACCTTGGCTGGCTTTTACCCATACTGGTCCTGGGAGAAGGTCTGCTTAAAGGACATGGTTCCCTGAGTCTCACCTCCTGCAGCCTCTGTCTTCTGGCTGCTTGTTAGGATTGTCCACTGAAAAAACTTTTGGTAGATTCTAAAGCCCTAGGTATCAGGGATTAGAAAAAGTGGTGGGTGTGGCTCCACCCCTTAGCCCCAGGTGTCAGTCAGTCCAGATGTTTTTCACAGACCTCAGTAGGATGTGGCCACTGGAGTCAGGTGGATGTGGTTTCTCAGACCCAGAGTATGGTTTGTTCGCAGTCTGGACAGCTTCTACTGAGTCTACCTTGAGGTAGAAGAACCAGTCTTAGACTCAGACTGGGTGGGGAAATCTCAGGCCTCAACAGCAGGAAATTGAGTCATTGATGTGCCCTTTTCTTCCTGGCTTCTCAGCATGAACCAGTCTCCATGCTTGAGGCAGCAGAGGCTCCCAAAGGCAGATGCCGGTTGGAGGGGACTGCTACACTCAAGAAAGATGGCTACTGTAGTATTGGAGAAATACTCGACACAGGGGTTTCAGTGGTTGTCCCCCACAGTGTCTCTCCATGGGCCTCTAACTTTACACTCTCCTCATGCAACTCTAGTTCTCTCTACCCTACTCTTCTTGAGCCTCGCATAAGTGACTGTGAATAATATTTTCTGCACTGGTCCTTTAAGACAGAGTGTGCGTCTCCAAGAGCTCCGTCTCTTCCTGGCAGACCCTGGCTCTTTTCACCACAAAATGCAGTTTGTGCTCCTCTTCTAGGCTCTGGGGCTCTAGGCTGGGGATAAAATGTGTGCAATAGAGGAATCTGATAAAGGACTATTACCCGAGATATACAAAGAATTCTTAAAACTTAAAATAAAGACAACTAATCTAATTTAAAACTGGACAGAAGACCCAAACAGATAGTATACTAAAGAATATATATACAGAAGGCAAATAAGCATATGAAAAGATGTTATATTCTTAAAAGTTGCTGAGAGTAGATCTTAAGCATTCTCATTATACATACACACCCACAAGTTAAGTGTCAATTATGTGAGGTTATAGATGTAGTAATTGTATTGATCTTGGTAATCCTTCCACAATGTTTATCAATATAAAATCCTACTAAAGAATACAATCACATTGTATTCTTTAAATATATATATTTGTCAAAAAAAAGCTATGTCCAGTTTTCAGCCTCTTCTAGCTATTTTAAACACAAAATTTCATGTGAGTTTGTATTATTGACGTAATTAATACTTTCTCTCCAGGTAATTATAACCTTACAAATATTAGTTTAAATACTTCAAAAATCATAATAGAAATTGTACATTTACTCATAGAAAGGCTGCCAAGCGTAACTATGTATCTTTTATATGTCTATTCACATGCACATTAGCCTGAATTTATAGCAATTTAATATTAGCTTTGGTTACTTGACTCAGTGAGAAATTCTTCACATCTCTGAACAATTTTTTTTCAGTGATTTGTTTGTTTATTTATCAACACAGACTCATAGATTCTTACTTTTTCTCCTTTCTATCTCCAAATTTTTTATATATATATATTTTATTATTATTAATTCTAATGGGGTGACACCAATAAATCAGGGTACATATGTACAATGAAAACATCTCCAGGTTATCTTATCATTCAATTGTGTTGCATACCCGTCACCAAAAGTCAAATTGTCCTCTGTCACCTTCAATCTGGTTTTCCCTGTGTCCCTCCCCTCCTCCCTATCCCACTCTTCCCTCCCTCCCCCCATCCCATAACCACCACTCTCTTGTCCATGTCTCATATTCTCACTTTTATGTCCCACCTATGTATGAAATCATGCTGTTCTCAGTTTTACTTTTTTTCTGATTTACTTATTTCACTCCGTATAATGTTATCAAGGTACATCCATTTTGTTATAAATGATCCGATGTCATCGATCCTTATGGCTGAGTAGTATTCCATAGTATATATGTTCCATAGCTTTTTAATCCACTTGTCCTCTGATGGACACTTGGGCTGTTTCTAGATCTTTGCTATTGTGAACAATGCTGCCACGAACATGGGGGCGCATTTCTTCTTTTCGAACAGTGCTATGGTGTTCTTAGGGTATATTCGTATAAGTGGGAATGCTGGGTCAAAAGGCAGTTCAATTTTTAATTTTCTGAGGAATCTCCAAACTGTTTTCCACAGTGGCTGTACCAGTCTGCATTTCCACCAGCAGTGCAGAAGGGTTCCCTTTTCTCCACATCCTCGCCAGCACTTATTCTGTGTTGTTTTGCTGATGAGCACCATTCTGACTGGTGTGAGGTGATATCTCATTGTGGTTTTAATTTGCATTTCTCTAATGATTAGTGATGTTGAACATTTTTTTATATGCCTATTGGCCATCTGTATGTCCTCTTTGGAGAAATTTCTATTCATTTCTTTTGCCCATTTTTTTAATGATTGGGTTGTTTGTCTTCCTGGTGTTGAGTTTTATAAGTTCTTTATAAATTTTACTTATTAACCCCTTATCAGATGTGCTGTTGAATATGTTCTCCCATTGTGTGGTTTGTCTTTTTATTCTGTTCTTATTGTCTTTAGCTGTGCAAAAACGTTTTAGTTTGATATAGTCCCATTTGTTTATCTTGCCTTTTATTTCAGTTGCCCGTGGAGATAAATCGGCAAATATACTGCTGCTACAGATGTCGGAGAGCTTGCTGCCTATGTTTTCTTCTAAGATGCTTATGGTTTCACGGCTTACATTTAAGTCTTTTATCCATTT
This sequence comes from Rhynchonycteris naso, assembly GCA_037038555.1. NCBI lineage: Eukaryota > Metazoa > Chordata > Mammalia > Chiroptera > Emballonuridae > Rhynchonycteris > Rhynchonycteris naso. The sequence continues at coordinate 158,801,766 of CM072997.1, read as the reverse complement.
TGAGTTTGTTTTTGTGAATGGTGTAAGTTGATGGTCTAGTTTCATTTTTTTGCAGGTAGATGTCCAATTTTCCCAACACCATTTGGTAAAGAGGTTGTCTTTACTCCATTGTATGTTCTTTCCTCCTTTGTCAAATATCAGTTGTCCATAAAGCTGTGGGTTTATTTCCGGTTCCTCTGTTCTGTTCCATTGATCACTGTGCCTGTTCTTATGCCAGTACCAGGCTGTCTTGAGTATAATGGCCTTATAGTAAACCTTGATATCTGAAAAAGTGATACCTCCTGCTTTATTTTTTCTTTTTAAGTTTGCTGAGGCTATTCGTGTTCTTTTTTGGTTCCATATAAATTTTTGGAATATGTGTTCTATATCTTTGGTATTTTAATTGGTATTGCATTGAATTTATAAATTGCTTTGGGTAATATAGACATTTTAATGATGTTTATTCTTCCTAGCCATGAGCATGGTATATGCTTCCACTTGTTTGTATCTTCCTTGATTTCTTTTATCAATGTTTTATAATTTTCTGAGTACAAGTTCTTAACCTCCTTGGTTAAATTTACTCCTAGGTACTTTATTTTTTTGGCTGCAATAGTGAAGGGGATTGTTTCCTTAATTTCTTTTGCTGACAGTTCATTGTTGGTATATAGATATGCCTCTGATTTCTGAGTATTAATTTTATATCCTGCCACCTTGCTGAATTCATTTATAAGGTCCAGTAGTTTTTTGACTGAGACTTTAGGGTTTTCAATATACAATATCATATCATCTGCAAATAATGACAGTTTTACTTCTTCTTTTCCAATTTGGATGCCTTTTATTTCTTCTTCTTGTCTGATTGCTGTAGCTAGGACTTGCAGAACTATGGTGAATAAGAGAGGTGAAGGGGGCATCCCTGCCTGGTTCCTGATTTTAAAGGGATTGCTTTTAATTTTTGTCCATTTAGTATGATGTTTGCTGTGGGTTTGTCGTAGATGGCCTTTATCATGTTAAGGAATGATCCCTGTATTCCCACTTTACTGAGAGTTTTGAGCATGAATGGGTGCTGAATTTTATCAAATGCCTTTTCTTCATCTATTGAAATTATCATGTGATTTTTGTCCTTCCCTTTTTTTATTTGATGAATCACATAGATTGATTTGCGAATATTGAACCAGCCTTGCCTATCCAGAATAAATCCCACTTGATCATGGTGTATGATTTTTTTCACATATTGCTGGTTGGTTAATATTTTGTTGAGAATAATAGGGTCTAAATTCATCAGGGATATAGGCCTATAATTTTCTTTCTTTGTGTTGTCTTTGCCCGGTTTTGGGATCAGAATTATGCTCACCTCATAAAAGGAGTTTGGAAGTCTTCCTTCCTCTTGAAGTTTTTGAAATAGCTTGAGGAGGATAGAAGTTAATTCTTCTTTGAATTTTTGATAGAATTCACTTGTGAAGCCATCAGGCCCAGGAGTTTTCTTTTCTGGGAGTTTTTTGATAACTGTTTCTATCTTATTTGTTGTAATAGGTCTGTTTAGGTGTTCTGATTCTTCCAGATTGATTTTTGGAAGGTTATATGATTCAAGAAATTTGTCCATTTCACCAACATTGTCTAATTTTTTGACATACAGTTCTTCATAGTATTTTCTTACGATGCTTTATATTTCTGTTGTGTCAGTTGTTATTTCTCCACTGTGCTTTCTAATTTTATTTGAGTCCTCTCTCTTTTTTTCTTGGTGAGTCTAGTTAAAGGTTCATCAATCTTGTTTACCTTTTCAAAGAACCAGCTTCTGGTTTCATTGATCCTCTGTATTGTTTTCTTAGCCTCTATGTCATTTATTTCTGCTCTGATATTTATTATTTCCTTCCTTCTACTTGTCTTGGGTTTTATTTGTTGTTGTTTTTCTAGTTCTTTTAGATGCAGGGTCAGGTTGCTTATTTGAGCTTTTTCTAGCTTCTTATGATATGCCTATAGTGCAATAAACTTCCCTCTCAGAACTGCTTTTGCTGTGTCCCATAAATTTTGAGTTGATGTATGCTCATTATCATTTGTTTCTAGAAACTTTTTTATTTCTTCTTTGATCTCATTGTTAATCCATTCATTGTTTAATAACATGCTATTTAGTTTCCCAGTGTTTGAGTATTTTTCAATTTTGCTTTTGTGGTTAATTTCTAGTTTCATGGCATTGTGATCAGAGAAAATGCTTGATATGATTTCAATCTTCTTAAATTTATTGAGACCATTTTTGTGTCCTAACATGTGGTTTATCCTAGAAAACATACCATGAGCGTTTGAGAAGAATGTATATTCTACTGCAATAGGGTGAAAAGTTCTGAAGATATTTATTAAATCAAGTTGATCTAGTGACTCCTTTAAGTCTGCTGTTTCTTTATTAATTTTCTTTCTTGAGGATCTATCCAGTGTTGTTAGAGGGGTATTGAAACCCCCTACTATGATAGTATTGCTGTTCATCTCGCCCTTTATTTCCATCAAAGTCTGCTTTATTTGTGTCAGGGCTCCTATATTTGGTGCATAGATGTTTATAATAGTTATATCTTCCTGTTGAATTGTTCCCTTTATCATTATGTAGTGTCCTACTTTATCTCTTACTACAGCCTTTGTTTTAAAGTTTATTTTGTCAGATATAAGTATTGCTACCCCGGCTTTTTTTCATTTCTATTTGCATGAAATATTTTTTTTCCATTTTTTTACCTTCAGTCTATGTGCATCTTTTGTTTTAAGGTGTGTCTCTTGTAGACAGCATATGTAAGGGTCCTGTTTCTTTATCTATGCAGCTACCCTATGTCTTTTGATTGGATCATTTAATCCATTTAAATTTAAGGTTATTATTGATATGTAGTTGTTTATTACCATTTTATTCTTTAAAGCTGTATTCTTCTTTTGCTCTATTCTTTCCTCCCTTAAAACTGTTCACAACAGGCCTTTTAGTACCTCTTGCAGAATTGGTTTGGTTTTTATGAATTCCTTGAGGCTTTTTTTTTCTGGGAAGCTTTTTATTTCTCCTTCAATTTTAAACGTTAGCCTTGCTGGATAAAGTAGTCTTGGTTGTAGGTTCTTGTTCTGCATTACTTTGATTATATCTTGCCATTCCCTTCTGGCCTCAAGTGTTTCTGTTGAGAAGTCTGATGTTATCCTTATGGGGGCTCTTTTGTAGGTGATAGCCTTTTTTTCTCTAGCAGCTTTTAAAATTTTTTCTTTATCCATTAGCTTTGGTATTTTAACTATGATGTGTCTTGGTGTAGATCTTTTTGGGTTTCTCTTTAATGGAGTTCTGTGTGCTTCTTGAACGTGTAGAGTGTTTCCCAGCCTTAATTTAGGAAAGTTTTCTGCTATGATTTGATTGAACAAAGTTTCCATTTCCTGTCCTCTCTTCTCTTCTTCAGGCACCCCTATGATGTGAATGTTGTTTCTCTTCATGTTGTCACAGAGCTCCCTTAGAGTTTCCTCACATTTTTTGAGTCTCTTTTCCTTTTTCTTCTCTGCTTCTATGCCTTTGTTTATTGTGTCCTCTAACTCGCTTATTCAATCCTCAGCGTGATTCATCCTGCTTTTAATTCCTTCCATTGTGGTCTTCAGTTCTGATACTGTATTTGTCATTTCTGTCTGACTCTTTTTTATTATTTCCATTTCGTTTTTTATACTTGTTATCTCTTTATTTAGGTGTTTATAATGACAATCCATTGTTGCTCTAATTTCTCTGAACATCCTAACTATCACTATTCAAATTCTGCTTCTGGTAATTTGGGTATATCTGGTTTATTCAGGTCCTTCTCTGGGGATTTCTCTTGATTCATTTGGTTTGCATACCTCTGCCTACCCATTTTGTCTGTGTATAAGCAAGTTGTTTCCACTGGAGTCCAGTAGGTGTTGCCTTTGCGTTCTCTAGGTATGGTCTGTCTGCAGGCCCCCCACCCCCTCTGCCGCTGCTTAGGGGGGTTGGGTATGAGCGTTGCCAGAGCCGCCCCCCTGTGGCTTTTGCTGTGATTTCTGCCTCTCCTCCGCGGGAGGGGCTGTCACTCAAGCCACAAGCCTTAGCACCAAAGGTAGAGGTGAGCACCTTTGCTCAGCTGAGGACCCAGCCTATTCCCGGACTTCCGCCCAGAACCCGCAGTCAGAGCCTACACGCCACAGTTTCGCGAGTTCGGCGGGGCTTTTGACGTGCTCTCTGCTGTGAGCTTTTGCCTGTCCGGAGCTTTAGCCCAGCCTTCGAGGCCAGTGGCCTTCTGTGCAGGGTCGCAAACCCAGGTTTATTGGGCCGGGTGTGTTTGCTGGCTTCCGCTCAGCTGCATACTGCCACTCGTCCGGGACTCTACTCCGCCCCCGCGTTCGGAGTCCGCTTGCTCATGTATATTGGCAAACTGTGGTTACTCTGGCTGGGCGGGGCTGGTAGTGTGAGCTCAGCCGCGAGCCCCCATCTGTCTCTGGTCCTAGCCCAGTCCCCGCGGTCAGGGCTGGCTTGTGCAGGGTCGCAGAGCAGATTTCTGCCCGTTCCTGGCCTCCTGCTTTGTCCCCGTTACTGGGATTAAAGGCGGGCCAGCAGCTTCCGTACCGCTTTCGCGCGTCCCCTCTGACCCTACGGGGCTAGACCGAGCTCACACTGGTTTGTCCTCTGCCCACGCCGACAGAACCGCATTTCAGCGTCCAGCCACCCCAAACCCTTCAACAACCCTCAGCAGAGTAGGAAGGGACCTAATACTTCACACTGTAGGCCTGGGAGCTCCCTCACTTGTTTCACAGCTCAAAACTGTCCAAACACCTCTTCTAGGCTCTGGGACTGCAGGCTGGGGCTTGGTTCCTGGGACCCAGGTCCCTCCCTCTCCGCCAAACTTTCCTCCTGCCACGAGGGTCTCTTTGGGCTGCCGTTTGCTCCGGGGAGCTGGGCAGCCCTCTTTGTGTTTTCGCTATTCCTACCAGTCTCAATGTGGCTTTTTCTGTGTTCCTTAGTTTAAGAGTCCACTTAGTTCAGTTCATAGTTGGTTTATTCAGATGATGGTTCTTTAAATTGAGTTATAATCCACTTTGGTTCTGGGAGCTGGAAGTTGGTACGTCCGCCTACTCCGTCGCCATCTTGCTTCCCTCCTCTGAACAATTTTTAAAAGGAGAAAATAAATTTTGCCTAACCGATGTTGGCGCAGTGGATAGAGCATTGTCTTGGAACACTGGCCACTCAGGTTTGAAACCCCATGGTTACCCGTTTGAGAACAGGCTCCCAGCTTGAGCATGGGCTCATCAGCTTGAGTTTAGGGACACTGGCTTGAGCATGGGATCATCAACATCATCAACATGATCCATGGTTACAGTTTTCAACCTAAAGGTTGCTGTCTTCAAGCTCAAGATCATTGGCTTGAGTGCAAGGTTGCTGGCTTGAGCTAGGGGTCATTGGCTTAGCTTGAACCCTCTGGTAAAAGCACATATGAGAAGCAATCAATGAAGAATTAAGGTGATACAACTATGAGTTGGTGCTTTTCATTTCTCTTCCTGACTCTCTTTCCCTCAAATAAATAAATGACTAAATAAATAAACAATAAATGGGAAATGTTACTGAATAAAATAAAAATAAATTTTGACTTTACAAATCAGATTGGTAGGAAAAAATTTATTTGAAACACCGGGTTTGTATGTAAAATGTAATACTGAAAATTCTTTTTGTGTAAACTTGGGCAAGTATTGTGCCCTTCAAGACGTAGACTAGGTGTGTGGCTTCTGGCTAACAGTGTTAGAAAATGTCACTACACAAGTGAGTATCACTGTGTTAGAACCTGGTAGGAATTATTCTTCTCAGGAAGGTGTTAGGTTTCCTTTCTCAGCCTAACTTTGACTCTGGAATTCCTGGTTCACGTTCATGATGGAGCTCTTAAGCTTTTAGAGGACTCTGTGTTACAGGTTCTCAGCTCTTGGAGGGTTTCAATGATGACTGCCCTTTGCTTCTTTAATTTGTCTTAGCATGCAGTGTCCTCTCAGCACTGCCACTGGTCACTACTCTGGGCTTATGTCAGGTAGGTCCCCAGAGCAATGGCAGTAGCATAAATCAACACCAGGTTTTCTAGATGTATAAAGAAGGGATAATGATGAAATTTTTATGAAGTTGGAGGGAGAATATATTACTCTAAACAGTACAAGAATTTAAATAACTATTAAATCACTGTACTATTTGATATGACATTAAATATTCAAATGTTAAACTTTCAGGTAGAAGCATCAGGAGTGGTGCTGGGAAGATAAACTGTTAATATAGAATGTTCACTATTAGGCTTAAAAATATTTATTGTATGGTTTAGTATGTGGCAGTAACCCTTCTAAACATCTGAGTCCATGATGAGCAAAATAGGAAATGTTTCTGCCCACATAGAACTTATATACTGGTGAGGGAGAAGGGCAATAAATATGAACAAATTGGTGATAGAAGGTAGTGATAAAATACTGTGAAGAGAAATAAAAATGTTGGCCACTAGATGAAGCTCATTGCTTTCATTTCTTTCACTTAATAATCCATTCCAAAAGAGAGATTCTGTGAGCATAATACAATATTAAAGTTGTGTTTTGGGGCCATGTGATAGGTGTTTACTCTTTTTCTATCTCTTCCCAACTTGGATTTCTTTTTTTCATACTAATTGACTGATAAAGGGAATATGGTTAAGACATGCTGAGTAGCCACCTGAGATATCTTGGCAGAAGTGTCTTAGATCAACTCCTTCCTAAATCAGACACTCTTTATGCTCTATTTCTTGGGCAATTATTTTCTGTATTTATTTGTTTAATCTCTGTATTCACCACCAGACTCATAGCTCCTTTAGAGCGGGACTACAATTATGTTCCGACTCCCTGGAAGAGTAGCATATTTCTTCATGTATTAGATGCACCCTTTTTCGAAAAATTTAGAGTCTAAAAACTGGGTGCATCTTATATAATGGTCATGGCATTTTAAATGCCATAGATGGAACTGAGGACGAGGCAATATATGAAGACAGTGATTTGTCATCAGACACAGATGAGGACAAGCTAATGGATAGGAGTCTTGACAGTGATGGAGTTGTACTAAATTTTGAGATGAATAAACTAGTGTTCAATAACTTTATGTAATACTTTTTTTCCCCAAATTTTGGGCCCCCAAATTAAGATGTGTCTTATACAGGGGAGCGTTTTATACATGGGCAAATATGTTATGTGGTAGATCTTCAACCAGTATTTTTTTAATGAACAATCCGTATAAACTAAGCAATTGTTGCTTCTTATGCATTGTCAACTAACTCTCAAGGACTCTATATTAAAGTTAGGTTGGAGAGAAAATCTCCATAATAAAAATCCAGTAAGTTTTATGAAACACTGTCTGTCAAAGAACTGACCCTGGATGGTAGATGTGTGTGTGTGTGTGTGTGTGTGTGTGTGTGTGTGTGTGTGTGTGTAGTTGAGATATTATGTGGCACTCTGATTTCTGGGCAATATTTTTTCTCTTTCAATTTGGATAAAAGGTAACACACATGTTGGACATATTTTTAGTGCTCAGTGGAACTTAGTAATAGGCACAAGCTTTTATCAGGGCTAACTATAAAGAAGTGTCTTGAACCTTCTCCTCTACAATGAGTGAAAGGAACATCATGAAAACTGCAAGGAATTGGAATCTAAGGAGATTTACAGATTATGATCTATTCCATAATCTCTTGGTTTTAGAATGGTTTTCAGCATCAAGATCCTGTTCATGCTTTGGTAGATTTCTACCTAAGTATTTCATTTTTTAAAAACAGCTATTGTTAAGTGGCATTATTTTTAAATTTTGTTCATTGCTTTTATGTAGAAATACAGTTCAAAATTTATCTTTGTGTGTCAGCCTTGAATCATACAGCCTTGGTGAAATCACTTATCTGCTCCAAGAGGTTTTTGTTTTCTGTAGATACCCTGGGATTTTTCTATATGGATAATGATGGTGTCTGAGAATAAAGACAGTTTAATTTTATCCTTTCTGATCTATATGCCTTTTATTTCTTTTTCTTGCCATATTGTACTTAACCTTGCAATATAACAATTAAGAACAGTGGAGAGACCAGGTATTCTTGCTTTGTTTCTGAGTTAGGGGCAAAGCATTCAGCTTTTCATCATGAAATATGTGAGGTGAAGGGATTTTTGGTAGATTTTTTTTTATTAGCTTGAAGAAGGTCACTTTTTCACAAGTGTAATGACATTTTTCTAAATTCTAAGACTGCTTGAGTTATGCCATGGGTAAAGATTGTCCAGGAAAGCTCTATTCCTTAGGTTTTTAGCTTAAGACACATCTCCCTCTCTCTTTCTCTACGTTATTCCTAAGATTCTTTATTTCATTCTGAAGTAGTGCACTCTCCCGTTTTGAATCCTTCCTTTAGTAACTCCTCCTGTTCCTAAAAAGGGGAAAATGAAGAGTGAATTAATAAACTATAGCAATGAGCAAATCTCTATCTTCTATCTACATGTTTTCATATTCATACATTTTGTTTATTAATTTCTTCTTGAAATTTTCTCCACCATTAATTTTTATTATATATATTTTTGGGCATCCCAGCTCCATGATTACTTTCCCTGAACTTCTTTTCCCTAAGAAATACTTTTGGCTTATGCCTTTTGATATATTAATGATTGTAAATTACAAGTCTTTTTTTTATCCCATATATTTTATACAACATTTGTAAGCAATCTTAAACATATAGTTGCTTTCCAATGTTATTTATGCATCATTGATTTTTTTATACACACATATACACAGAGACTCTTTTGTATACACATACAAAACATATACATAACAGGAATAAAAAGTTCTCAAAATCAAATGAAATGTCTGAGTCTTAGTACAGGAAATTTGATTTAAGCCTCCATGTCTTGGTGGTGAGGGTAGCAGGATATAAATAAGGAAATCAATGTCCCAAACAGCTCATGCTATATTCCTGCACATAATTTACTCCTCAACCTGGGAGTATGGCATAGAAAGCAGTCAGGAGTGGCAGACTGTCACAGGTGTGAGAGTTAAGGAGTCTTTCTGCTCTTAGATTCCCTTAGAACTAAAGTCATACCGGGTGTCACAGAAAAAGTCATCTTGAATTCCCATTAGTGGTGAAGATGGCTCAGATGTCTTACCAAGCTGTGTGACCTTATAAAAGTTATTTAATCTTTTCTGAACTTAAGTCATAGGTACAGAGATGTTTTGCTTCATATAATATTAAGCAAGAGATAGAGATAAAACATTTTTTATAATGCCTAGCAAGTAAGCTACCATTAATCAAAGAATATACTGATAAAGGATTGGATGTGATATAAATGCAAAAATAACTCTGATAACCAGACATAGGCAGGAGCCAGGTGAGGCAATCAGACAGGGATTGAAAAGTGTATGTAGGCAAGCAAGGTCCTTCTGGGCTTCCTCTTCTAACAACCACACAAAGAGATCAGGGAGAGTGGAGAGAAAACAGAAAAAGAGAAACCTCAAGGTGATGTAGTGAAATGCCTGAAGCTTCAGAGCGAGAACCCTCTCTTGCTCTGCCATTAACTGGGTCCTCTCCATCTCTATCTTCTCAGTCAATTGTTGTACTTGTTCCTGATAACTCTTTTCTTTCTCTTTTATCATCTGCTGATTCTTTGTTTGCATCTTCTCCAACATGTCTGCTGCAGCCTCTGCAGCCTCAGCTTTCCCACGTTCCACTTACAGGAGGAAAAGAAGAAATATCATGTGGGTGACCACGCTGCTTTTTCTTCCTTGTAAATATACCGTCGCTGTTGATGCTGACTGTGTATGCTCTACCCTGAACTGACTTCAGCTAGTTAGAGGCATCTTTGCTCACATTGCTTTGGTTTAAGGACCCCAGGATCACCCAGCCAAATTACTTAAACTTTTAAAAGCTTTTGACGGTATCTGGTATTTTGAGTTGCTCCTTACCTTCAATCTCCTTTTCCTTTTCTGTGAGGGTCTGGTCTGTCTGTAGAATTGCATTAGTCACAGACTCTTTGGACTTTAAGTATGTCTGGAGAATTTCTTCACTCTAGGACCCAGAGAAAGCAAATTAGTAATAAGAAATAGCTGTAAGTGCTTATTCCTATTTTCCCACCATACATTCCTCTAGGAATATCATTTTTTGGCCCTGCTGCATCTGGTGGTGAGGTTGCCCAGTCACTGATGGGTACATGCTCCAAGTTGGCCAAATGGCATCCTATGAAGCAGGATCCTTTGTGGGATTGATATAAATATAGATGGGGAGTCTCTGTTATTTGACTGAATGCCCCAGTTTTGGAGCTCTTGGTGCTGTGGTCCCATGTGGGTGGAGCTTGCTGGGGAAGGAAGCCATCAGGGAGGATGCAGACCCAAGGATAGGAGGTGGGGGGAGAATGGGAGGGAGGAAAGTGTGGGGTTGAGGGGAGCAGTGGACAGAGAGACAGATATATGTTGGTTACCTGTATTCCCTTCCTGGGTTCCTGAAGGTTCTTTTTTTTTCAGGTCTTGCATCTTCTGCATTAAGAGATGATATCCTCCTGGTTTAGAATAAACTCCTTGCTTTATATTTTCTTCTAGAGGATTGAAGATATCCTCAAGTAAAGCTGAGCAACGATCTGATGATGCTTTCACATTCTGTTTACAAATGTCATCATGCCTTTTTTTCTAGCTGGGCCTTTAATGTGAAAATAGGAAGTAAAAACAATAGTGAGAAGATGTTAGCCTGACCTCAGAATTTTTGGAAAGACTTCTCAAAAAATAAAGTCTGTGATCCCTAGAAAACATTACAGGCACCTCAGCAGGCCCACATCCTTCCTTCTGATCCTGTCTTTCCATTGACGGGGCCAGAGGAGAGAACCAGAGCAGCGGGAAGAGAGTGTAAACTGAAAGGCAGAGGGAGAAACACTCTGAGGGACAGCCATCCTAATCACTGGGCTAAGTCACTTCCCTAATCAAAAATGAATATTTCCCCTGGAACTAGCAATATCAGCAAAGGGAGACAGGACACCAACCAAACTAGGTCTCCCGTGGCACTTAGAGCAGAGCTGCTTAGACAGAGGGAGCTTCCAGGACTACAGTATGGAGTGCTAGGATCTGAGCTACAGTTCACTCACCCACACTGTTGAGGGTTTGCTGGAGGGACGGTGGCAGTGGGATGCTTAAATGTGGTTCTGTCGGCAGGGGTGGAGACCCAGCCGGTGTGAGCTCGGTCTAGCCAGCAGGTGTGGAGGGGACTCGCGAAAGCGATCCGGCAGCTGCGGCCTGCCTGCAGCCCCACCTGTGGGGGAAAAGCGGTAGGCCAGGAATGGGCAGAGATCTGCTATGCAACCCTGGACCCTGCGCAAGCAGGCCCTGACCGTGGGGGTGGAGCTAGGACCAGAGACAGGTTGAGGCTTGCGGCTGAGCACAAGCCAGCAGCCATGCCTGGCCCAACATTCTGTGGTTTGTGATCCTGCGCAGGCAGTCCCTGGTCTCGAGGGATGAGGCTCACAGCTGAGTGCATGAGCAGACTCTGACTGTGGAGGCTGGGCGCTGGTCGGGAGCCTGGGAACAGGCTTGGTCTGCAGCTGAGCAAAAGTGCTCACCTCTACCCTTGGTGCTGAGGCTTGTGGCTGAGTGCAGTGCGCAAACTAACCTGTGGAGGCAAGGCGAAGGCCCAGTCAGGCTGAGGCTTGTAGAGCCGGGAATCAGAACACGGCCCCTCCAACAGAGAACAGGCGAAAATCACAGGAACAGCCGCAGTGGGCCGGTGCTGGCAATGCCTATACCCAAGTGCCCTAGGCAGTGGCAGAGGGGGTGGCGGGCTGCAGACAGATCACACCTAGAGGACACAAAGGCAACACCCACTGGTCTCCAGTGGCCACAACCTTCTTATACACAGATAAAATGGGCAGGCAGGGAAATGCAACCCAAATGAATCAAGAGAAATTCCCAGAGAAGGACCTGAATGAACCAGATATAACCAAATTATGAGATGCAGAATTAAAATAGTGATAGTTAGGATGTCAAAGAAATTAGAGTAACAATGGATAGTCACTACGAACACCTCACTAAAGAGATAACAAGCATAAAAAAATTGAAACAATAAAAAATAATCTGACAGAAATGACAAATACAGAATCAGAACTGAAGACCACAATGGAAGGAATTAAAAGCAGGATGGATGGCGCTGAGATTCGAATCAGTGAGTTAGAGGACACAATAAACAAAGGCTCAAAAGCAGAGCAGAATAAAGAAAAGAGATTCAAAAAATGTGAGGAAAATCTAAGGGAGCTTTGTGACAACATGAAGAAAATAAGATTCGCATCATAGGGGTTCCTGAAGAATAGGAGAGAGAACAAGAAATAAAAACTTTGTTCAATCAAATCATAGCAGAAAACTTCCCTAAATTAAGGCTGGGAAACATTCCACATGTTCAAGAAGCACACAGAACTCCATTAAAGAGAAAACCCAAGAAATCTACACCAAGACACATCATAGTTAAAATACCAAAGCTAATGGATAAAGAGAAAATTTTAAAAGCTGCTAGAGAAAAAAAGACTATCACCTACAAAGGAGCCCCCATAAGGATCACATCTGACTTCTCAACAGAAACACTTGAGGTCAGAAGGGAATGGCAAGATATATTCAAAGTAATGCAGAACAAGAACCTACAACCAAGACTACTCTATCCAGCAAGGCTACCGTTTAAAATTGAAGAGCTTCCCAGACAAAGAAAGCCTCAAGGAATTCACTAAAACCAAACCTATTCAGCAAGATACTAAGGGGCCTGTTGTGAACAGTTCAAAGATAGGAAAGAATATAGCAAAAGAAGAATACAGCTTAAAGAATAAAATGCAACAAGCAACTACATATCAATAATAACCTTAACTGTAAATGGATTAAATGATCCAATCAAAAGACATAGGGTAGCTGTGATAAAGGGAACAATTCAACAGGAAGATATAACTATTATAAATATCTATGTACCAAATATAGGAGTCCCGAAACACATAAAGCAGACTTACATGGATATAAAGGGCGAGATGAACAGCAATACTATCATAGTAGTGGATTTTAATACCCCACTAACAACACTGGATAGATCCTCAAGAAAGAAAATTAATAAAGAAACAGCAGACTTAAAGGATACCCTAGATCAACTTGATTTAATAGATATCTTCAGAACTTTTCACCCTAAAGCAGTAGAATATACATTCTTCTCAAGCGCTCGTGGTACATTTTCTAGGATAGAACATATGTTAGGATACAAAAAATGGTCTCAATAAATTTAAGAAGATTGAAATCATATCAAGCATTTTCTCTGATCACAATGCCATGAAACTAGAAATTAACCACAAAAGAAAAACTGAAATATACTCAAACACTTGGAAACTAAATAGCATGTTATTAAATAATGAATGGATTAACAATGAGATCAAAGAAGAAATAAAAAAGTTTCTAGGAATGAATGATAATGAGCATACGTCAACTCAAAATTTATGAGACACAGCAAAAGCAGTAATGAGAGAGAAGTTCATTGCACTACAGGCATACAATAAGAAGCTAGAAAAAGCTCAAATATGCAAACTGACACCACATCTAAAAGAACTAAAAAACAACAGCAAATAAAGCCCAGGACTAGTAGAAAAAAGGAAATAATAAACATCAGAGCAGAAATAAATGATATAGAGACTAAGAAAACAACACAGAGGATCAATGAAACCAGGAGCTGGTTCTTTGAAAAGGTAAACAAGATTGATGAACTTTTAACTAGATAGACTCACCAAGAAAAAAAGAGAGAGGACTCAAGTAAATAAAATTAGAAGGACAGTGGAGAAATAACAACTGACACAACAGAAATACAAACCATTGTAAGAAAATACTATGAAGAACTCTATGCCAAAAAATTAGACAACTTAGGTGAAATGAACAAATTTCTTGAATCCTATACTCTTCCAAAAATCAATCTGGAAGAATCAGAACACCTGAACAGACCAATTACTGCAAATGAGATAGAAACAGTTATCAAAAAACTTCCAACAAAGAAAAGTCCTGGGCCTGATGGCTTCACAAGTGAATTCTACCAAAAAATTCAAAGAAGAACTAACTCCTAACCTCTTCAAGCTATTTCAAAAACTTCAAGAGGAAGGAAGACTTCCAAACTCCTTTTATGAGGCGAGCATAATTCTGATCCCAAAACTGGGCAAAGACAACACAAAGAAAGAAAAATATAGGCCCATATCCCTGATGAATTTAGAAGATAAAATTGTTAACAAAATATTAGCCAACCGGATGCAGCAATATATGAAAAAAATCATACACCATGATCAAGTGGGATTTATTCTGGTGAGGCAAAGCTGATTCAATATTCACAAATCAATCAATGTGATTCATCACATAAACAAAAGGAAGGACAAAAATTACATAATAATTTCAATAGATGCAGAAAAGACATTTGATAAAATCCAGCAACCATTCATGCTCAAAATGCTCAGTAAAGTGGGATTACAGGGAACATTCCCTAACATGATAAAGGCCATCTACGACAAACCCACAGCAAACATCATACTAAATGGGGAAAAACTAAAAGCAATCCCCTTAAGATCAGTAACCCGGAAGGGGTGCCCCCTTTCACCACTCTTATTCAACATACTTCTGGAAGTCCTAGCTACAGCAATCAGGCAAGAAAAAGAAATAAAAGGCATCCAAATTGGAAAAGAAGAAGTAAAACTGTCACTATTTGCAGATGATATGATATTGTATATTGAAAACCCTAAAGTCTCAGTCAAAAAACTACTGGACCTTATAAATAAATTCAGCAAGGTGGCAGGATATAAAATTAATACTCAGAAATCAGAGGCATTTCTATATACCAACAATGAACTGTCAGCAAAAGAAATTAAGGAAACAATCCCCTTCACTATTGCAGCCAAAAAAATAAAGTACCTAGGAGTAAATTTAACCAAGGAGGTTAAGGACTTGTACTCGGAAAATTATAGAACATTGATAAAAGAAATCAAGGAAGATACAAACAAGTGGAAGCATATACCGTGCTCATGGCTAGGAAGAATAAACATCATTAAAATGTCTATATTACCCAAAGCAATTTATAAATTCAATGCAATACCAACTAAAATACCAGTGACATACTTCAAAGATATAGAACACATATTCCAAAAATTTATATGGAACCAAAAAAGAACACGAATAGCCTCAGGAATCTTCAAAAGAAAAAATAAAGTAGGAGGTATCACTCTTCCAAATATCAAGGTTTACTATAAGGCCATTATACTCAAGACAGCCTGGTACTGGCATAAGAACAGGCACATAGATCAATGGAACAGAACAGAGGACCCAGAAATAAACCCACAGCTTTATGGACAACTGTTATTTGACAAAGGAGGAAAGAACATACAATGGAGTAAAGACAGCCTCTTTAACAAATGGTGTTGGGAAAATTGGACATCTACCTGCAAAAAAGTGAAACTAGACCATCAACTTACACCATTCACAAAAACAAACTCAAAATGGATGAAAGACTTAAATGTAAGCCGTGAAACCATAAGCATCTTAGAAGAAAACATAGGCAGCAGGCTCTCCGACATCTGTAGCAGCAGTATATTTGCCGATTTATCTCCACGGGCAACTGAAATAAAAGGCAAGATAAACAAATGGGACTATATCAAGCTAAAAAGTTTTTGCACAGCTAAAGACAATAAGAACAGAATAAAAAGACAAACCACACAATGGGAGAACATATTCGACAGCACATCTGATAAGGGGTTAATAACTAAAATTTATAAAGAACTTATAAAACTCAACACCAGGAAAACAAACAATCCAATCAAAAAATGGGCAAAAGAAATGAATAGAAATTTCTCCAAAGAGGACATACATATGGCCAATAGGCATATGAAAAAATGCTCAACATCACTAATCATTAGAGAAATGCAAATTAAAACCACAATGAGATATCACCTCACACCAGTCAGAATGGCACTCATCAGCAAAACAACACAGAATAAGTGCTGGCGAGGATGTGGAGAAAAGCGAACCCTTCTACACTGCTGTTGGGATTGCAGACTGGTGCAGACACTGTGGAAAACAGTTTGGAGATTCCTCAAAAAATTAAAAATCGAACTGCCTTTTGACCCAGCTATCCCACTTATAGGAATATACCCTAAGAACACCATAGCACTGTTCGAGAAGAAGGAATGCGCCCGCATATTCGTGGCAGCATTGTTCACAATAGCGAAGATCTGGAACCAGCTCAAGTGTCCGACAGAAGATGACTGGATTAAAAAGCTATGGTACATATATAGTATGGAATACTACTCAGCCATAAGAAATGATGACATCGGATCATTTATAACAAAATGAATGTACCTTGATAACAGTATACGGAGTGAAATAAGTAAATCAGAAAAAAAGAAAAACTGAGAACAGCATGATTTCATACATAGGTGGGACATAAAAGTGAGACTGTGAGACATGGACAAGAGAGTGGTTGTTACGGGGTGGGAGGAGGGAGGACAGGGTGGGATAGGGAGGAGGGGAGGGACACACGGAAAACCAGATTGAAGGTGACAGAGAACAATTTGACTTTTGGTGACGGGTATGCAACACAATTGAATGATAATATAACCTGGAGATGTTTTCATTGTACATATGTACCCTGATTTATTGGTGTCACCCCATTAGAATTAATAATAATAAAATATATAAAAAAAAAGAACATTAGAGCAAGGTCA
The DNA here is from genome assembly GCA_037038555.1 of Rhynchonycteris naso. Lineage (NCBI taxonomy): Eukaryota > Metazoa > Chordata > Mammalia > Chiroptera > Emballonuridae > Rhynchonycteris > Rhynchonycteris naso. Next base: position 158,785,083 of record CM072997.1, on the reverse strand, counting down.
ACATTTGAAGCTATTTGATTGCCACTAAGGGTTTTCTTAATCAAGAAAGACTCGCACAGCTCTATTGCATTCATTTTGCTTGTAAATCAAGACAGAGAGATTACACTATAAGCAGATCAGACAACCCGAAAGGATAATATTGTGTTAGAATAATTCTGAATAAATACATTAGGAAACTTAGAGACTTTTAGATGGAATAGTGAACTGTCAGAACTATTTTATCTCCTGCCACTCTTCCATCTTCATGTCTTCTTAAAATAGAAAATTTAAATGATTTAGGATATAGCGTCTTCTAAGATACACTTCTGTGACCATGTATACTCAATATCTAAGTGACACTGATGGCAAAAATATTTTTATCTGTTCATGTTATTTCACCCGGTGCACAAATACACAGGAATAATAAACTCCTCAGCTCTTTTCAAAAAAAATAAAATAAATAAAAGAAAATGAAAGAGATAATTTCCAGCAATGATGTCCAACCATAGGTTCTGCAGACCCCACTGCCCGTCTGCCAAAAAATGTGCAGGTCCTCAAGAGTTAACCACCCTGATGTTTTATAAATATTAAAGAGTCTATAATAATTCGGTGTATTAATTTCATACAACAGCAAGGTGTTTAACCCTTTTGAGAACCAGCACAAAATTTCTAGGTGAGTGCCAGTGGTCCATGGACTGATGATTGAAAAACACTGGTTTAAAGAACCTCAGAAATTATATCAAGGGTACTAATATTCACACAATAGGCATACCAGTAAGAGAGGAGGGAGAGGTTGAAATGAAAACTCACGTAAATAAATAAGGACTGAAATTTTCTTTAGCCTGGTGAAGGAAACAGACATACAAGTCCAAGAAGTGAAGAGAGTCCCAAACAAGATGAAACAAACAGGCCTGCACTAATGTATATAATAATTAAAATGCACAGGGTAAGAGACAAAGAGAGAATCTTAAAAGCAGCCAGAAAAAAGCTAGTTATGTACAAGAGAACTCCCATAAGACTGTTGATTTCTCAACAAAAACTTTGCATGCCAGAGGTTATTGGCATGAAATAGTCATAATGGCAAAAAGCAAAGACTTATAACCAAGATTACTCTACCCAGCAATGTTTTCATTTAGAATTGATCAAGATAGAATTGTTCAAACAAGAATAGCTAAATGTATTTATTATCACTAAACCAATATTACAAGAAAAATTAAAGGGTCTTCTTTAAGTAGAATAGAATATATCAATATTATATACAAATATAGAAAAAAAATTCTCACTGACAAATGCAAACCCTTAGTAAAAGCAGTGGGCAAACTAAACAGAAACCTGGTACAAAGGTTAGAAGGCAAAAGTAGGAAGATCATGTGTAATTACAACAATACATTAAAAGTACACATAAACCACACACACAAAATAATAAGAAATAATTACAAAAATAAACTTGGAAAGAGTAAAATTTTTAGTGATTTTTTATTTCATTCAAACTTAAGCAACCATCAGCTAAAAGTTGACTGGTAAAAACATAGGTTGGTGTGTATGAAACACATGGTAACTACAAACCAAAAATCTACAAGAGATATAAAAAAACCAAAGGAAGGCAAACACAACACTATAGAAAGTTATCAACATATAAGAAAAGAGAGCAAGAGAATAGGAAAGTGACACAGCAGAACTATAAAATATTCAGTAAACAATTAATAATAACACATGCTCATCAATAATTACTTTAAATATAGACTAAACGCTCCTCATATCAAGAGACAAGAGGTGGCTGAATGTATGAAAATGCTAGACATAGAAATATACTGCCTACAAGATTGAAAGCCATACTAACTGAAAGAGAAAGGATGGAAAAAGGTACTTCATGCAAATGGAAATGAAAAAACTGTGGTAACCATATTTTAATCAGACAAACAGGCTTTAAAATACAAGCAGTAAGAAGAGAGAAAGGTGGGCATTTAATAATGTTAAAGGGATCAATAAAACAAGAAAATATAATTTTTGTAAACATTTATGTGCCCAATGTAGGAGTATCTAAAACAAATAGAGATAGACATAAAGGAAGAGTTTGACAGTATTCAATTATAGGAGGGGATGTAAACAGCTCATTAACATCAATGAATAGACCTCCAAACAGAAAATCCACAAGGAAACAGTGGTTTTACATAACACATTAGGCCAGGTGAATTTAATTGATATTTTTAGGACATTTCTTCCAAAAGCAGGAGGATATAAATTATTTTAAAGTATAAGCAAAACCTTTTGCAAGATAGATCATATGTAAGACCATAAAGCAAGTCTCAATACATTTAAGAATACTGATTCATTTAAGAAGACTGAATTTTCTCTGATCACAATGGCATGAAAATAGAAATAAATTACAAGAAGAAAACTGAATAACACGTAAACATGTGGAGGTCAAATAACATGCTATTGAACAATGAATGGGATAACAATGAGATAAATAAATCAAAAGACACCTTGAAGAGAAACAAAAATAAACACCCAGTTACCTCAAATCTATGGTATATGAACAATAAAGTTCTAAGAAGGACTATAGCAATATAGGCCTACATCAAGAAACAAGAAAAATTTCAAATAAACAATCTATTCTTGTATTAAAAAAACTAGAAATGGGTCAATAAAATATAAAATAAAATAATTACATTAATAAATGCAGAAAGATCATTTGACAATTTCCAAAATGTATTTATGATAAATAATTTTATTAAATTAGGAATAAAAACTATGTACTTCAACATGATAAAGGGCATATACAACAAATCCACAGGTAACATCACACTCAATAGTGAAAAGGTAGAAACTTTAGCTTGAAATTTAAGATCAGGAAAAGACAAGCACGCTCACTTTCACTAATTTTATTCAACATAGCATTGGACATCATAACAAAAAAACAAGAAAAAAAATATAAAGTATCCACATTGGAAAGAAAGAAGTAAAACTGTCATTAATTGCATGTAAAATGATATTATATAGAGAGAACTTTAAAGAGTATACTAAAATACTATTAGAACTATTAAATAAATTTGGAAAAGTACCAACATACAAATTAATATACAGAAATTAATTGCATTTTTATATACTAATGATAAACTATCAGGTTGTATAGATAGTTGTATCAGAAATTCAGAGGAAAATACCTACCATATTTCCCTATAAGATGCTTCCTTTTTTGAAAAATCTGGGGTCTAAAAACTAGGTGTATTTTATACAGTGGTTGTCAAGTCATTTAAGAAGTGTGGCATTTCAAATGCCATAGATGGAACTGAGCACGAGGCAATACACGAAGACAGTCATTCGTCATCAGACACAGCTGAGGGCAAGCTAATGCAGGGGTTGGGAACCTATGGCTCGTGAGCCAGATGTGGCTCTTTTGATGACTGCATCTGGCTCACAGACAAATCTTTAATAAAAAATAATAACGTTAAAAATATAAAACAGTCTCAGGTATTACAATCCATTCATTTCCTACTGCTCATGTTCATGGTTGCGGGTGGCTGGAGCCAATCACAGCTGTCCTCTGGGACAACACTAAATTTTTATTGGATAATGCGTAATGTACATGGGTCGTTATGAGGTCAGGAAGTAAACTTCCCTCCTTTTAATCAAGTAGTCAGCTCGCTAATTGCAGAAACCCTTTTGACGAAGAAGATGGCTAAAAGAAAAAAAGATGAGGAGTATCGTACTTTTCAGCAGGAATGGACAGAGGAATTCACCTTTGTGGAGAGAGCAGGTTCTGCAGTGTGTCTAATATACAATGATAAAATTGCATCGATGAAACGGTCAAATATATAGCGGCAGTTCAACACACACCATACTACATTTGCATCGAAATATCCAGCGGGGGACAGCAAGAAGAAAGCATGTCACGAGCTACTGTGCAGAGTGCAAGCTAGTCAGCAGCAACTTCATGTTTGGACCCAAAAAGGTGACTGGAATTAGGCTAGCTTTGCTGGTGCTTTAGCAATTGTGAGAAATGGAAAGCCATTCACAGATGGGGAGTATGCCAAAACATTCATGCTTGATGTTGCCAATGAACTTTTGACGACTTTTTCGATAAAGGCAAGATAATCAAATGAATAAAAGACATGCCTCTGTCAGCAAGAACTGTTCATGATCGTACCATCATGATGGCAAATCAAATTGAGGCAACACAAGTGAAGGACATAAATGCAGCACCATTCTTTTCTCTCACTTTGGATGAGTCAACAGACGTAAGCCATTTATTCCAGTTGAGGGTGATTGCAAGGTATGCTGTCCGTGACACACTACATGAGGAAAGTCTTGCTGTTTTGCAAGAGGGGAGGATTTATTCCAGTCTTTCACTGAGTTCACTGAAGAAATAAATCTACCAATGGATAAACTTATTTCGGTGTGTACTGATGGCGCTTTGTGCATGGTGGGGAAAAACAGGATTCATAGCCCTTCTTCATGAACATGAAAAGAGACCCATCCTAAGTTTTCACTGCATCCTACATCAGGAGGCACTTTGTGCTCAGATGTGTGGCGAGCAGCTTGGGGAGGTGATGTCGCTGGTCATTCGGGTGGTCAACTTTATTATTGCCCGAGCTTTAAATGATCCCGGTCTGCTTCTGCACAGCAGTGTGCATTGGTTATCAAGAGGGAAGGTGCTCAGGTGTTTTGTGTCTTGTCTGAGCGAAATCCAGACTTTTCTTGAAATAAAAAATGTTGAGCATCCTGAGTTAGCTAACACTGAGTGGTTTCTGAAGTTCTACTATCTTGTGGACATGACTGAACATCTGAACCAGCTCAATGTGAAAATGCAAGGCATTGGAAATACAGTCTTATCCCTTCAACAAACACTGTTTGCGTTTGTAAACAAGCTGGAACTCTTCATCGCTGACATTGAAACAGGTCGTTTACTACACTTTGAAAAACTGGGAGAGTTTAAAGATGTATACACAACACGTGATCCTGCTCAACATCTTCATCTCCAGCAGCTAGTGGGCTTCACATCTAATCTCCTGCAGTCATTCAAAGTGCGCTTTGGAGAATTTCATGAGCACACTTGTCTTTTTAAGTTCATCACCCATCCACATGAGTGTGCAGTGGACAGCGCCGACCTGAGTTACATCCCTGGTGTCTCCATCAGGATTTTGAGCTACAAGCTGCTGAGCTGAAGGCCTTAGACGTGTGGGTGAATAAGTTCAAGTCACTGAATGAAGATTTAGAAAGACTTGCATGACAGCAAAGCAGAGTTGGCGAGCAAACACTAGTGGGGAGAAATGAAAAAACTTCAACCTGCGGACCAACTGATTGCCAAAACTTGGAACGTGCTTCCCGTCACATACCGCACACTGCAGTGTGTGAGTATTGCTGTACTGACAATGTTTGGCTTACGTATGCATGTGAGCAGTCTTTCTCACATCTAAAGAACATTAAGACCAACCTCCGATCACCCCACTATGTGTGAGCTAAAGCCTTCACTATATGAGCGGGACTGGGTGGAGTTGGGAGCCCCCAGCTTCTGGTCACACAAACCAGAAATTTAGTTTGTGCAACTCTGTGATGAAGGGTATGAGAAATACTGGTGGCCTGCCCCTCCCAGTGAGAAACCTTATCCTGCTTGAAAGATGAGGAAAGATGGAGCCTCATCTTATTGACCATCCCCACCACTTTCTCTGATCTCATCCTCTCATCCCCCTTCCCTCTAACAGCTGTTGCTCTGCTCCCTGTGACCCCGCCTCTGCCTCTATTTTGTTCCTCAGTTCACTTTGTTCATTAGATTCCACATATAAGTGAGGTCATATGATATTTGTCTTTCTCTGCCTGGCTCATTCCACTTAGCATAATAATCTCCAGGTCCATACATACCATTGCAAAATGTAAGATTTTCTTCTTTTACACAGCTGTGTAGTATTCCATTGTGTATATGTACAATTGCTTTTTAATCCACTTGTCCACTGATGGACACTTGGGCTGTTTCCAGATCTTGGCTATTGTAAACAATGTTGCAATAAACATGGGGGTGCATATCCTTTGAATCAGTGATTTGATATTCTTAGAATATATTCCTAAAAGTGCTTTAACTGGGATAAAAGGCAGTTCTATTTTTAATTTTTTGAGGAAAAGCTATTCTGTTTCCACAGTGGCTGCACCAGTCTCTATTCCCACCAGCAGTGCAGGAGGGTTCCCTTTTCTCCACACCCTCACCAGCACTTATTCTGTGTTGATTTATTAATGAGCACCATTCTGACAGGTGTGAAGTGATATCAAATTGTGGTTTTAGTTTGCATTTCTCTATCATTACTGACCTTGAACATTTTTTCATATGCCTGTTGGCCAGCTGTATGTCCTGTGTGAAGAAGTGTCTATTCATTTCTTTTGCCTATTTTTTGATTGGATTGTTTGTCTTCCTGGTGTTGAGTTTTACAAGTTCTTTGTAAATTTTGGTTATTAACCCCTTATCAGACGTGTTGTCGAATATGTTCTCCCATTGTGTGGTTTGTCTTTTTATTCTGTTCTTACTGTTTTTAGCTGTGCAAAAGCTTTTTAGTTTGATATAGTCCTATTTGTTTATTTTGTCCTTTATTTCACTTGCCCATGAAGATAAATTGGCAAAAAATATTGTTATGAGAGATATCAGAGAGTTTACTGCCTATGTTTTCTTCTAAGATGTTTATGGTTTTGTAACTTACATTTAAGTCTTTTATCCATTTTAAGTTTATTTTTGTGAATAGTGTTAGTTGGTGGTCTAGTTTTATTTTTTTGCATGAACATGTCCAATTTTTCTAACACCATTTATTAAAGAGCCTGCCTTTACTTCATTGTATGCTCTTACCTCTTTTGGTAAATATCAATTGACCATAAAGGTATGGGTTTATTTCTGGGTTTTCTGTTCTGTTCCATTGATCTGTATGTCTGTTCTTATGCCAGCACCAAGCTGTTTTGATTACAATGGCCTTGTAGTATAACTTGATGCCAGAAAGTGTGATAGCTCTCACTTTATTCTTCATTTTCAAGATTGCTAAGGTTATTCATGTTCTTTTTTGGTTCCATATAAATTTTTGGAATATTTGTTCTATATCTTTGAAGTATGTCATTAGTATTTTAATAGGAATGGCATTGAATTTATAGATTGCTTAGGGTAATATAGACATTTCCATGATGCTTATTCTTCTTATTCATGAACACAGCATATACTTTCACTTGTTTGTATTTTTCTTGATTTTTTTTTCAATGTCTTATTATTTTCAGAGTACAAGCCTTTTACCTCCTTGGTTAAATTTACTCCTAAGTACTTTATTTTGTTGTTGGTGCAATAGTGAAGGGGATTGTTTCCTTAATTTCTCTTTCAGACAGTTCATTGTTAGTATATAAAAATACCACTGATTTCTGAATATTAATTTTATATCCAGCCTTGCTGAATTTATTTATCTTGTCTAGAAGTTTTTTGACTGAGACTTTAGGGTTTTCTATTTACATTATCATGTCATCAGCAAATAATGATAGTTTTACTTTTTCTTTTCCAATTTAGATGCTTTTTATTTCTTCTTCTTGTCTGATTGCTGTGGCTAGGACCTCCAGAACTATGTTGAATAAGAGTGGTGAAAGGGGGCACCCCTGTCTTGTTTCTGATCTTCAGGGGATTGATTTTAATTTTTGCCCATTGAGTATAATGTTGGCTGTGGGTTTGCTATAGATGGCCTTTATCATGTTGAGGTATGTTCTCTGTATTCTCACTTTGCTGAGAGTTTTGATTATAAATGGGTGCTGGATTTTATCAAATGCTTTTTCATGCAATTTTTATCCTTCCTTTTGTTTATCATTTCTCTTTTTTTTTTTTTAAATTTTATTTTTTTTATTTTATTCATTTTTAGAGAGGAGACACAGAGTGAGTGAGAGAGAGAGAGAGAGAGAGAGAGAGAGAGAGAGAAAGGGGGGAGGAGCTGGAAGCATCAACTCCCATATGTGCCTTGACCAGACCAGTGCAGGGTTTTGAACTGGCGACCTCAGTTTTCCCAGGTTGACGCTTTATCCACTGCGCCACCACAGGTCAGGCCCATTTCTCTTTTTTTTTTGTATTTTTTTTATAGTGAGAAGTGGGGTGCAGTGGACAGATTCCTGCATGTGCCTGACTGGTATCCACCCCACATGCTCACCAGGGGGCGATGCTTGGCCCATCTGGAGCATTGCTCCATGCAATCAGAGCCATTCTAATGGCCATGGAGCAGTCCTCAGCACCCAGACCAACTTTGCTTCAATGTAGTCTTGGCTGCAGAAGGGGAAGAGAGAGACGCAGATGGGCTATAACTGGAAGGAGAGGTGGAAGGGTAGAGAAGCAGAAACGCTCTTCTCTTCTGTGCCCTGGCTGGAAATTGAACCGGGGACCTTTACACATCGGGCCAACACTCTACCACTGAGCCAACAGGCCAGGGCTTGTTTATCCTTTCTTTTGATGAATCACATTTATTGATTTTCAAATATTGTACCAGCCTTGCCTCCCCAGAATAAATCCCACTTGATCATGATGTATGATTTTTTAAATGTATTGCTGGATCTGGTTTGCTAATATTTTATTGATAATTTTAGCATGTATGTTCATTAGGGATATTGGCCGATAGTTTTCTTTCTTTGCAGTGTCTTTACCTGTTTTTGGAATGAGGATAATGCTTACCTCATAAAAGGAGTTTGGAAGTCTTTCCTGCTCTTGAATTTTTTGAAATAGCTTAAGAAAGATAGGTGTTAGTTCTTTGAATATTTGGTAGAATTTGCTTGTGAAGCCATCTAGTCCAGGATTTTTGTTTGCTGGGAGTTTTTTGATAACTGTTTCAATTTTAATTGTTGTAATCAGTCTGTTTAGGTTTTCTGATTCTTTCAGATTGAGTTTGGGAAAATTGTATGTTTCTAGGAATTTATTCCTTTCATTTAGGTTGTTCAATTTTTTGGCATATAGATCTTCATAGTATTTTCTTACAGTCCTTTGTATTTCTGTGGTGTCAATTGTTACTTCTTTATTTTCATTTCTAATTTTATTCATTTGAGTTGTCTCTCTTTTTCTCTTGATGAGTCTGGTTAAAAGTTCATCAATCTTGTTTACCTTTTCAAAAAACCAGGTCTTGATTTCATTGATTTTGTGTATTGGTTTTTTAACCTCTATGTCATTTCTTTTTGCTCTGATCATTATTACGTATTTCCTTCCAGAAGACAGAAATTATTAAATCAGAAATGAAAGGCTGTTACAATTGATGTTTCAAAAATAAAAAATAATATAAGACCATATGATGAACAACTATTTGCCATATTAATTTTTATTTATTTATTTATTTATTCATTCATTCATTCATTCATTCATTCATTCATTATGTGTGAGGGCGGGAGGCAGAGACAGATTCCTGAATGAGCCCTGCCTGGGATCCACTGGGAAAGCCCTCTAGGGGACGATGCTCTGCCCATCTGTTGCTCATTAACCAAGCTCTTCTTTGTGCCTGAGGTGGAGGCCAGCACATAGGGCCAACTGGCTCCAACTGAGCCATGGCTGCTGGAGCAGATGAGAGAGAGAGAGAGAAGTGAGACTGGGTGTGGTGGAGAAGCATATGGATTGGGAATTGAACCTGGACTTCCACATGCTAGGCTGATGTACTACCACTGAGTCAACCGACCAGGGCTCAAATTTATTTTAAAAACAGAAAAATACTCAGACAAAATCCACTGAAACTGTCTTAAGACAAAGAGCTCATCTGAATAGACTTGTAGCTAGTAAAGAGATTGAAAACTCTCACCAGGTAAAGCTTAGGCCCAAATGACTTCACTGGTGATTTCTACCAAACATTTGAAAAGGAATTACCACTCATTCCTCTCAAACTTGGCCAAAAATGGAAAACAAAAGTTAGTCTACTTCCTTAATGTTATTATATCACATTACTTTCCTTCTCTGTCTCAACTATTTGATAGTTAGACATAATGTCCCAACAGTCTACCTTGTATTTTGTAAAAAATTATCTGGAGGAGATGCTACATTTTCTCATCTTCTGCTTTCAATTCCATAATCTGATTGATTTCTATAATTGTCATGTGGTGATAGCCATGCATATAGTCATCTGTTTCATTGTTTGAAGCATGTGTTTGTGGTCGACAAGTTGTTTGTTTCACAGAACTTCGGAGGTTGTCTCTCTGCTTCATTTCTGAACCCTAATTTAAATTTTCCAAAGATGTTTGATTCTGCTTTCACTGATTATTATCAGCAGGTTTTGTGTGCTCATTTTCTTTTTGAATACTTACATAAAAAGCATTCAACCTCATTTTATTTAGTTCAGTAAAATGAAAAAGGAAGGAAGAGGAGTAAAAAAATGCGGCAGTGGTTTACCACTGCCATCTGCTGTGCAGGGTGTGGGCCCCACCCCACGTGTGCTGAATGTGTGGGGTCATAATCACCAACAACATACTAAATATAAGTGCCGCTGTGGTTCTACATTTGTTACGTGTTTACTTAAATTGAATTTATTCTTCATTACATGTATATAATGTAGGTATTATTATTTGCATTTTATACATCAGTAAATACAACTTAAAGGTGTTTAATGGTATTTTTAAAAGCAGTTCATTGGACCAAGAAGCTCTGATTGTTGATTTTGAATTTTGCTCAAATGATGAGTCAGTGTGTTAAAAGTGAAAGGTCAAATTAAGTTCATCCATGGCTCTGTGTTTGCAAAAGTGGACTGAAAACCTGGTGCTGAGCGTCTCCCCCTCATCCTCACTGCCTGAGACAGTCTGATTTGTCCTTTTTTGAATTAAGTCTCCTCCCTTCTTTTTCTTGTGAGTAAGGAGTATCTCATGTCGATTAAGGATGACTTGAAAGTACTTTTTTTGAACACTTGTCAGTTTAAAATGAAAGCAGAAACAAGCTCTTAGTTTCTCATAAAGAGACTAGATTAACAGAAAACAGCCCTGTTTCATTTAGTACAATGAATTCTGTGCAGTATTTCCCCCCTTTAGTTTTTATGTGAGACTGTGTGAAAAGTTTCTAAGGACTTTTTCTTTTAAATGCTTGGTATGAGGAAGCTATATTTCTTTACTTTCCAGTACACTTGGAGTTTCCATCTCTAGAATACTTACATTATTCTAGAAGATAGTGACAGATCAAATTAATTTGCATGTTAGTATTATTACATAAAAAATGTGTATATATGCTCAGTGATTTTAGAGGTTGTCCAGACAGACTCTGAATTTCAGGTGTGGGATGTTTTCATATTAAACTACTTTCACATGAAGAACTCCATGTACAATGTTCTAGGGCACTCAGCAGAGGGAATTTAATTTTTCAGCAAGGGTCACTGAGCCTTCTCTATAATTGAAGCAAAACCAGCAAGTTAGAAAAACAGTCTGCAATATGTGTGTATAGAGAGTAAGTACTGTGTACACAGTCCTGTGCTGGGTGCTCAGGGGAATGATGATTAATTACACATAGTCCTTTTCCTAAAACACCTTAATCTTATAGGAAAGATTGACTTGCACCCAGATAATAAAAGCAAAGGAATGAATGAGGGAAAGAAGGAGGAGCACTGATTACTAAAGTAGCTAGTCTCAAGATCTCAGATTGGAGCATCTGAAATATTACCCTCAAGAAATTTATCCTGATGTCAGTGATAGAAAACAGATGGAATGTTATTCTTTTTAAATAGCCTGACAGTTGTTCTTACTCATATTTAAATTTATTTCTTAGCTACCATTTTGTTCTGTTGTCTATCTTAACAAACTTGGTACCACACTTTAAATGAGTATAAATTATATTTTGTTTTAATATTACCGTAACTTCTTTTCCAGAGCATTGTTTTGGCTCCTCTTACCAACAAATTCTTCTCAGTGAAAATGAGGGTCACTTTTTGAAGTTCCTCTACAGTTGGCATTATATATAACAGGAAAATATAACTAAATTCTAGATACAAATTTTAGCTGATTGCTTTCATTTTGAAGAATGCATTATTGCGTTAATTATTTAGTCCCCTTCATAAGGTTTTATTTGTTAGTTATGTTATTGCATTATCTTTCTTGTTTAACTGCTTAATTGCATTAAAGGACAAATAACATAAAATTTACGATCTTAACTATTTGTAAATGTGGAGATTAAATATACTTAAATGTTAATTATATTTACACTTTTGTGCAATCGATCTCTTGAGCTTTTTCATCTTCCAAAACTGAAACTCTGTACCCATTAAACAGCTTCTTATTCACTTTCCACCCCAATTTTTGGCCACCAGTATTCTATTTTCTGCTTCTATGAGTTTGACTACTTTATATTCCTCATATAAGTGAAATCACAAGGTATTTGTCTTTTTGTAACTAGATTATCTCCCTTAAAATAATGTATCTTGATTAATCAATGGTGTGGCACGTGCTAAGATTCCCTTTTCTTAAGGCTGAGTCACATTCCATTGAATGTCTACACAATGTTTTATTCATTCATCTGTTGATATGGACATATGGGTTGCTTGTCCCTCTTGACTATTGTAAATAATGGGACAGTGAACAAGGGGGTGCAAATATCTCTTCAAAATCCTGCCATTAGTTTTTTTGAATGTTTACCCAGTAGTAGAATTTCTAGATCATATTTTAGTACTATTTTTAATTTTGTGAGAAACCACTTTAGAATTTTCCATAGCAGTTGTATCAGTTTCATTCCCACTTATATTTCCCAGTGTTCCAATTACTCCATATTTTCACCAATATTTGTTGTTTACTACTGTTTTGATAGTGGCCATCCTAATAGGTGTGAGATGATATCAAAATGATAGTTTTATTTCAACCAAAGCACCTTGAATGCAGAGGATATTTATGGTGCATATGAGAATAAAAATTTCTGCCCCTTTCTTTACTATTTTAAATGTCATAAGTGCACTGTGAGACAAAGGTGGTGACCTCATTCCTGGGTAATTGTCATGGAAGATAAGGTTGAAGAACCCAGATCACATGGAGTGTCCTGTCTCTCAGAAAGGACAGTGCAGCAAGTTCAGATGAATGTGTATATACTTTTTGACTCAGCAAGTCCCCATTCCATTAGTTCTTAAAACTGTGTCCTTCAGTTTGAGAATCTAGAGAGCAGTTAATATTACAAGAAAATTTTAGTTGGGGCCCTGCTGGATGGCAGCTCATGTCTTCATCCATATTTTTGAAAAGTCTTTTGTTTCCAACATGTGCTTTGTGGTGGGAACCACACAGATGAAGATGAAAATCATCAAGATAAAATCATGAGGCAGTAAAGGAGACAGCTGTAAACAAGTTATTTTAACTTCACCATTGTATAAAAGTGCTGTGATAGCAGGGTCATCACAGCATCATAGCACAGTCCTGGCCTGAGGAAGAAACTGTGTGCAATCTTAGGAAATCAAGAAGTAGCAGAGGGTAAGGAGTAACAGGAGCTTGCAAATGAAGGGTTCAGGGTGAAAAGTAGGGGTATTTAAGGAAGTCCTGTGTGTAAACTTCCATATTCAAGAGAATATGCAAAATTTGTGGATTATAACCACTTTATTCTAACCACTGCTGAAAAGAACGCTTAAAATTTTGGAAATGATCCTGAAGTATTTTTCCTTCTAATTCAACATCTTTATAAGTGTAAGGCAGGAGTTTGGAAACCATTGCAGTTATCACCACAGTGGACTTTATATCTGAACATAAATTAGGGACTATAATTTCAACGCTTTATGGAGAAGCACAAAGACACACATCTTATAATTTCTCTTTCCTGTTGTGATAAGTAGATTCTTCCTGTTGAGTTGACTTATGGTATTTTTGGTAGTGTTAAATACTTTGATCCAACCATAGAAACTTTGCTTTTATGTGTTATTATTTCATTTTCAATATGAATAATTATATTTGTCTATGTTTAAATAAGTAATAATTCATACAAGATGTAAAAGGCACAAAAAATATATAATGTAAAGTTAGTTGTCCTGTCATATCTTAGCTCAGCTATGCATGTTTATTCCTCTTGTGTCCATGATACTATTTTATTTTATATTTTTCCAGCTAGATGGTCATAAAGGTACACATTCATTATTTTATAAATTCAGTGGTACAAGTATGCACACATTCTGCATATTTTTTCACTTATGATAAATCTTGCAGGTTTCTTTTGTTAGTACAAATAGAGTTTCCCCTTTCATTTTAGTGACTAGCATATCCCTTTGTAAGCACGTCTCAAGATCTACTTTACTGAGTGATGTCAGAGAAATGGTGCTGTGAGCACTACGGTGTCGGGTGAATTTCCCGCCAAAATGGGTATGAAACGGTTCGCATAAGCAGGTAGGTATCTTTGTGAACGGCAAACAAACAAATATTTGGTAATACGCAGTTACAATCGGCCGGAGTTTACACGTTTCCCGCACTCCACCACAAATCTATATGAACTGAGTTAAGACGGCTCCCGCGGAGTACGCGCAATTCAGGCGAGCCGACTTAACTCGTTTCCCGCAATCCAAGTGTGAGGAGAGCTCCTGATACGTCTCCCTGAAATTTCAACAAATTCAACAACTAGAGACAGAAGAACAATTCCAGAGCATCGGAAATATACATACATCAAACAAAGGTACAATTGGGTGAAAAGGTGACTGAGAAACCGCTCTGAAGGAAATAAGACAGAGAACAGAGTATTCTGTCTCCCTCACTGACCTGAGAAAACTTTTTTTCACTTGGAACTGAGAGGAAGGAAGGACTAGGAAACATTCAAGCTAAGGAGAGAGTGTGCCCACGGCTCAACCTATGCAGAGCTAACACCAGCATCAAACTCCAGCAGAGATGGGTGAGTGACTTGCCTGTGGAGTGGGCTTTATTTATCCTCGGTCTCTGGATCAGTGAGTGTAGGAAGTATACAAGTGGCTCCTCCTGGTGCCTCAGGCATGGGTGTCCGCATTCCTGGATGAAGCGGCTGGATCAGAGACTGTCAGCAGTGGCCTTCTGCATGGACTGCAGCCAGAGTCTCTGTATAATCCCTGCTTCCTGAACAACAGTGCGGGGGGAGTGCATGAAAGCCAGCTTCCCTACACCTAGGACCTTTAAAAAGACCTGGAAGAGGGACTTGGCAGCTTTTAAGACCTCTTGTTCTGCAGGCAGTGACTGAAGCATCTTCCTGCCAGCCAATACAGGTTACAGAGTGCAAAAAGCCTGGGAAGAGTAGTCCGCTAAAGCACTGAGGCATACTAGACATATCTGGAGGCTCAAAGAAGGACACCTGAGGAGAAATCAGCTCCCAGCCCTGCCTGATTATGCTGGCAGCTTGGGCTGGCAAGGATTTACCCAGAATCCTGTGTTGAGTGGGGATAGAGGGGGGTTTCGGCAGCTCTTAAAGCCTTTTGCTCTCCAGGCAGTGGCAGTGGCAGTGGCAACTTCACAGCTGGGTACCCAGGCTGCAGGTTCAGTAAGGAAGGACTGGGGGAGAGGCTCTGGGAAAACGGACTCTCCCATTGTTGAAGCCTGCAAATGCTACCAACGGGACTGAGGCCTAGTTTATGTCATCGCCATAATGACACATCAGCAGCAAATCTGTAACTAAGAGTGCCACAGGAAAAGAACCTGGGGTACAGTGCCACCAGCCAAAAAGAGAGAGAAAGAAGAAAAAGGAAGAAGATAACCTCTCAAAGCCAGAAAAAATTCACAGTCTATAACTTTTTTCATTTTTTTTCTTTTTATTTTTGTATCATTTTTTTCTACCTGGTCCTTTTATCCTCTTCCCATTTTATTCTTTTCTTTTTATTTTGAACTTTATTACCCATAGGTGTTACATTTTTCATGCTTTTTAAAAATTTTTCTATGAGGATTACATTCCAAAAACCTTAACTCTCTTCTTTTTTATTTCTCTTCTCTTTTTTTTCTCCCTTTCTTTTGGTTTATTCTTTTCTCTTTCATTTTTCCTCTCATTTGGTCCTCACTCACAAACAAATTATTTTATTTTGGATTCAAATTTTTATTTTGTGGCTCTCATTTGACCATCATTTACAAACAAATTATTTTATTCTTGATCCAAATTTTTTTCTTGTAGCATTTTGTGGGTTCTTACCTCATTTTTTGCCTCTTTGTCACTTCGCCCCAACTCAGGCCCACTGTTCTATGTAGTTTTTGTTCCATTTAGCACAATATAATGTTCAGTTTTTTTACTGTATTTTCTCCAAAAACATTTAAAAACTTTTTTTACTTTTATATATTTTTTAACTTTATTTTTATTCTTTATTAACTCTTATTAATGTTATTAACAATACCACTCTCAAATACCATTAAGGAAAAAGAAATTGAATATCATAGATACAAAAGTCAGAGATGTAGCTCAGATAGATAGGTACAAATCTATAGAAAAAAATTTCAATAGCAAGGTGACCTTGGAGTTAAATGACAGAGAATTTAAAATTGAAATTCAAAAAATACTCAGGGATATACAAAAAAGCACAGAAAGGCGATTTAGGGAGCTCAAAATACAATTCAATGAACAGAAAGAATACATCACCAAGGAAATTGAAACTATGAAAATGAATCAAACAGAGATGAAAAACTCAATTCATGAACTGAAAAACCAGATAACAAGCTTAGCTAATAGAACAGGCCAGATAGAGGAACGAATTAGTAACATAGAAGACAGGCAACTAAAGGCACCCCAGAGAGAAGAGAGAGACTCACAAATTTGATAAAATGAGAAATCCCTACAGGAATTGTCTGACTCCATCAAAAAGAGCAACATAAGAATAATGGGTATTTCAGGAGAAGAGAGAGAAAATGAAATGGAGAACATATTCAAACAAATAATAGAAGAGAACTTCCCAAGCCTGTGGAAAGAACTAAAGCCTCGAATTCAAGAAGCAAACAAAACACCAAGTTATCTTAACCCTCACAAACCTACTCCAAGGCACATCATAATGAAATTGGCACAAACCAATGACAAAGAAAATATTCTCAAGGCAGCTAGGGAAAAGAAGAACACACATATAAAGGAAGACCCATTAGATTATCATCAGATTTCTCAGCAGAAACTCTACAAACTAGAAGAGAGTGGACCACAATATTTAAAGTTTTGAAAAAAGGAACTTCCAGCCAAGAACACTATACCCATAAAAGTTATCCTTCAAATACGAAGGAGAAATAAAACCATTCACAGATACAGAAAAGATGAGGGAATTTATCACCAGAGAACCCCTACTTCAGGAAATACCAAAGGGGGTTTACCAACTGAATACAAAGATCAAAACAAAACAAAACCACAAGTAAAAGCTCCATCAAAAACACAATAAAATCAAATTTAATCTGTGACAAAAAAAACCAAAAAGGGGAGAGGACAAAGATTAACAGTAGCAGGGAGGATGGAGTGCAGAAGCACTCATGAGATAATGTATTACAATGAACAGGATAGGTACCCTTTCCATTACTTAATCTTAACCACCCCGGAAACAACCACCACAGAAGCACATGGCTTGAAAAAAGAATCAACAGAGAAAAAAAGTATGGATTACAACCAAACAAAAACAAATGATAGAAAAACAAAAGAGAAGAATCAAACAAGATACAAAAGTATCAGAAAGCAATATATAAAATGGCAATAAGAAACTCTTAGAAGTCAATAATTACAATAAATGTAAATAGATTGAACTCACCAATAAAAAGACACGGAATAGCAAAATGGATTAAAAAAGAAAATCCACTGTATGCTGCCTACAAGAAACACATCTAAGCTACAAGGATAATAACAAAATTCAAAGCGAAATGTTGGGAAACAATACTTCAAGCAAATAACATCCAAAAGAAAGCAGGTGTAGCAATACTCATATCTAGCAATGCTGACTACAAGACAGCAAAGGTAATCAGAGACAAAACGGTCATTTCATAATGATAAGTGAACATTGAATCAAGAAGACATAATACTTCTTAATATATATGCACCAAACCAAGGAGCACCAAAATATATAAGACAGCTACTGACTGATCTAAAAACAAAACCCAACAGAGACAGGGAGAGAGACAGAGAGGGACAGATAGGGACAGAGAGACAGGAAGGGAGAGAGATGAGAAGCATCAATTCATCTTTGTGTCACCTTGATTGTTAATTGATTGCTTTCTCATATGTGCCTTGACTGGGGGCTATAGCAGATAGAGTGACCTCTTACTCAAGCCAGCAACCTTGGGCTTAAGCCAGCAATCTTGGGTTCAAGCAGGTGAGCTGTGCTCAAACCAGCTGAGAACAATGTCAACAAAGGATAAAATCAAGTGATCATATTAATAAATGCAGAAATATATGCTACATACTTCAACATAATAAACAGCATATATGACAAACCCACACTTAACATCTCATTCAATAGTAAAAAAGTAAAAGCTGTTTCTTTAATTTTAGGAAAAGACAAGCATGACCACTTTCATCAATTTTATTCAACATAGTATTGAAGATCTTAGTAATCAGACAAGAAAAAGAAAGAAAATGTAGTACATTTGAAAGGAAGTAAAATTGTTATTAATTGCAGATAACATGATATTATAGAGGACCCTAAAGATTACCCTAAAGATTACACTAATATACTATTAGAACTATTAAATGAATTCAAAAAAGTACCAAGATACAAAACAAATATTCATATATTGATTGCATTTTATACATTAATAATGAACTATCAGAAAGAGATATTCAGGAAAAAAACACATTATATATATCACAAAGAATAAAATACTTAAAAATAATCTTAGCCAGTGAGGTAAAAGACATGTACTTGCAAAACAATAAGATTGACAAAAGAAATTGAAGATACATATAAATGGAGGGATATACTGTGCTCATAGATAGGAAGAATTAGCATCATTAAAATGTCAATAACACCCAGTGCAATCTATAGATTCAATGCAATTCTTATCAAAATACCAATGACATTTCTCACAGAGCTAAATAATCCTAAAATTTATACGAAACCATAAAAGACCCTTAATTGGCAAAGCAACCTTGAAAGAAAAGAGCAAAGTCGAAGGTATCATGCTACTTGATATGAAACTATACAATAACCTATAATAATCAAAATGTAATACTGGCGTAAAAACAGACATATCGGTCAATGGAACAGAATAGACTCCAGACATAGACTCCCACCTATCTGGTCAATTAATATATGACAAAGAATGCAAGAACATACATGGCATAAAGACAGTCTCTTCATAAATAGTGTTGGGAAAACTAAACAGATACATACAAAAATAAACACAAAATGAATTTTAGACTAAAATATAAGATCTTAAATAATAAAACTAGAAGTAAACATAGGCAATAAACTCTTTGACATCACTCCACAAATCTAATTAATGAAAGGTCAGAGGATCTGAATAGACACTTCTCCAAAAAGAACATTCAGATGACCGAAAGGCATATAAAAAGATGCTCAACATCACTAACCATCAGGGAAATGCAAATTTAGAACCACAATGAGATGTCACCTTACACCTGTCACAATGGCTATCATTAAGAAACAAACAACAGCCTGTCCAGGCAGTTTTGGCACAATGGATAGAGCATCGAACTGAGACACAGAGGACCCAAGTTTGAAACCCCAAGGTCTCCCGCTTGAGCATGGGTTCACCAGCTTGAGTATGAAGTCACTGGCTTGAGCCTGGGACCAATAGACATGACAGATGGTGCTGCCATGAACCCAAAGGTCTCTGGCTTAAAGCGCAAGGTTGCTGGCTTGTGCCCAAGGTTGCTGGCTTGAGCCCAAGGTTGCTGGCTTGAGCATGGAGTCACTCTGCTGTAACCCCCTGGTCAAGGCACATATGCATGTGCCACAAATGATGAAATATTTCACCTTTGACGTTGAAGTGTGTAACAGCCTTATATATAACAGAAGGTGTCAGGACTATTCTTACATTTATTCCTACTCGAAGAAACCATGATTCAATCTTAAAACAAAATAGGAGGGTGTTTTTATCAGATAATAATTTTTTACATTTATAATGTTTTTTTTCAGAGACAGATAGAGAGTCAGAGAGAGGGATAGATAGGGACAGACAGGAATGAAGAGAGATGAGAAGCATCAATCATCAGTTTTTGTTGCCATTGTGACCTCTTAGTTGTTCATTGATTGCTTTCTCACATGTGCCTTGACTGTGGGCCTTCAGCAGACTGAGTAACCCCTTGCTGGAGCCAGTGACCTTTGGTTCAAGTTGGTGAGCTTTTTGCTCAAACCAGATGAGCCTGAGCTCAAGTTGTCGACCTCGGGGTCTCGAACTTGGGTCCTTCAGCATCCCAGTCCGATGCTCTATCCACTGCACCACCGCCTGGTCAAGCTATTTTTTACATTTAAAAACAAGTACAATTAGGTAAGAGTGATGTTTGTAAAACATTAATTGCCTTGTGGTTATGTTCAATCCAAGAGTCATTGCCCTTTAACTCCAATTAAAAAACCAATGCATGCCATTAACTGTAACAAAAAGAAATTAAAATTGCACAAAAACTAGAGTACGCACCAAAAAACAAATTTCAGATTTGGAATCAGCAATGCAGAAACATATAGAATGAGTTCTAAAACCTCATGCAACAGAAAATGAAAAAAAATTGATCAAAGACAATTTTTCAATGAAGGCGCCTATGGTAAGTAGAATTATGATATCTCCTAACAGTTCCCTCCATGCTGTCAACTGTCTGTTCTTGGGCCTGAGAAAATGATGAATATTTATTTTATGGTTAGATTATGTTACACAGTTTAGCTTGACTTTAAATTGAAAATTTCCAGATGGGCATTACTTAAGTACATGAGTCCTATTAGAGCAGCTTTCTCCAGATGGAGGTAGAAAAAGTTCAGAAAGGTTTGAAAATATATAAGATATAATGCACCGTTGCTTGGCTGAAGATGGAGCGGAGTTTCCCAGAACCTTCATATGACAACATGAGCCCATTTGAACCTGTTGTCAGCTTGTGGTCACTGAGCAGGGCACCCATATCTTGTGTTGGAATCTGACCTAAAGAACTGTGAGCTAATACATGTGTGTTGTTTTAAGTGGTTAATAGAATACTGAGAACTCATCTTTTAGAAAAAGCATGTATGGAAGCCTGTAGAGCCATCACTCAGAAGAATCCATGTTCATTCTGCAATGAGAGACACATGAACTATGGAGTCATAAAAAGGGATTCTCAGAATCATTTTGGAAGGACAGTTTTCAGGAAGGATATATGCTTAGACATATTACCATAAGCTTCATCTGAACTCCCACCTGTCATCCTTGAAGGAGTTCTCCATGAACACTTGAATGACTTCCTTCTCACAGTCTGTGTGCACATCCAGCAGCTCCTGGAGCGTGTCTGTGGGGAAGCTCACTTGCTGTGCCTTCTGTGGCTGTAGTGCTCGGCTGCCTTCTGCACGGCCGCTAAGTTCTCAATCTTAGCCAGAGTTGTCA
The DNA here is from genome assembly GCA_037038555.1 of Rhynchonycteris naso. Taxonomy (NCBI): domain Eukaryota; kingdom Metazoa; phylum Chordata; class Mammalia; order Chiroptera; family Emballonuridae; genus Rhynchonycteris; species Rhynchonycteris naso. The sequence goes on along the minus strand of CM072997.1, from coordinate 158,763,714 downwards.
CTGCGTTCTCCAAACAAGGCACTGCTCCACTGTTGATGGCATCCACATAAGTCACATTCAGAGTCCTCAGACCTAAATGAAATATTTAGTAAATGAACAGGAAGTTCTCACTCACTGTTTTACAAGCTTTAAAGATCAGCATTCTAAAAATCTCAACAATTTTACTGAAATAAACTTTCTTGTATTTTCTTTCTTCTTCTCCTCTTATTCCTCCTTGACATCATCTTTGTTTCCTCTTCCTTTTTTGTGTGTGTCCACTTTCTAATAATAACATTACTGTGTATTCTATTTACTTTATTAGTTATGAGTTTATCATATTATAATAGTAAAATAATAATGTTGAGCCTGGCCAGTTAGCTCAGTCACTTAGGGCACCATCCAAAAACACCCAGATTAAAGCACACAAGGGAAGCAACCAATGAATGCACAACTAAATGGTACGACAAATGAATGCTTCTCTCTCTCTTCTTTCTCAGTCTCTCTAAAAATCAATCAATAAAAAAAGAATCTCAACCAATATGTTCAAAGATTTCCTAGACTACTTTTCTTATTTAAATTTTAAAAAGTTTACGTATAATAGGTAAGTAAGATAATTTGTGGGCACTATTTGAAAATGAATGTGGGAAACCTTTAAAAAAATCATCAAGAATTTCGTGATAGTGAAACAATCATTAAACCAAGTACGGGCTCACCTGAGCACAGGGCACTGTGTGTCTGTCCCGGTTGCATATCTGTGACTTCAGTACAGAACATAAAACCATATTGTTAAATTTGAATCTTAAAAGCTCAGCGAGCTTTCAGACACAAATTTTTGACTATATATTTTCTAAGTGGTATAAATTCACAAAACAATGGGTTATCACTGGGTTATGATTTTAATAGCTGCATCCATGGTACTCTGTTCTGATAACACTGCATATTACTTATATCCTCAGTGAGGCTCTGGGTCTTTACTTCATTCATTGCCATATCTGTAGTACTTAACACAAAGCCCTGGATGCAGCTGTTTAATAAGTAGTTAACTTGTATTTTTTGTACCTCCATAAAAATAAAAATAGCTATTCATATTCAAAGTATTGGGTGTACAAAGAAAGTAAATTCAATGAAAAAGAAGTTAACCTCATTGGTCATACTTGAATTTGTAGTTTAGAAAAATCTGTCCTAAAAGTTGAGTAGATGTAGTGAATTAAAATGTAAGTAGAGTATCAAGTGCAAAAATGATTCTCTGCTTTACCTGTTCCATGTCATCCAACTCTCAGTGTCCAGAGGGACTAGAGTGTGGTTCTGTTTGGAGGGGTGGGGTTTGCACCACATCCAGACACCCTTTGTTTCAGACTGTAATGTGGAGATCACATGCAAACTGTAAAGGAGGAGGAGAAAGTGCTATATAGTAATAGCAGATAGTACATGCTGCTCACAGGTTACACTTGGTTAAATTTGTCAAAATTTAAGTGTCCAGCTGGGAGGAAGTTTGTTTCTATTTCGGCAAAGACAGTCAATCCAACCTTTATACACACAGTGGGAGATGCTGTGAGGTATATATGCCCAAGAACCTGCTGATGATGTTTCTTATTTCACTGTCCAGGATTTTAATCATCTGCCATATGCTAATTCTTTATTTAATGAGAAATAAAAATGAACATGATAAGATACCAGGGGAGATTTATTCATCATAGCTCAGGCCATTCAATTTCCATATCCAGAATGTTCTCCACAGAGGAGTATAAAGTGTGAGATAAACTGTATTTGTCTATATGTGATAATTTTTGCTGCTTTCTGGTTAATTCGAGTAATCTGAAGTTCCCTTTCTCCCAGTGTGGAAAGACAAGTTATTATTGGAGGTCATTGTTCTCAGTTATGGGAGGTAAAAATCACCTAAAGTAAGTCATCAACAAAGAGATAGAGAGTAGTGACCTAGTCATGCTTATGGAACTTGACTGGGAGCAAATCTCTTTGTTTTTCTTCTTTCTGTGAAATGAGCGTGTGTGTGTGTGGGGTGTGTGAAATCACAATTTTGGTGTTTTAACATATTTTTAAGGTAGAGATTTCTTCAGCAAAGGTAAATTACCTTGTTGTTACCTGAAGTTGTTTTAATTAAAATATAAATTATTTGACTGATCTCTCCCTCTATAAGATTTCAAACCTTTAGCCCCTAAAAAAACAAGCTATTAATTAATTCAGTCCAGGCAAAGAGAAGTGCACTTTCCTGATTGGTGGTCAAGAATACTTTTTTAAAAAATACAAAGATAAAATGTTTTCTTAGAAGTCAATGGGACATTGGGAAGTAAAATGAAGAGAAGAGGAAAGGGAGAAAAAAGAGGGTGGGGGAGAGATAGAAGAAAGAGAGAGAGAGAGAGAGAGAGAGAGAGAGAGAGAGAAAATAAGAGATATTCTATTATTTCCAGGGATTCTTAGAGTTTAGTGTTCAGAGGTTCAATCTCCTAATGTTGATGAGCCACTGAGTCATAGAAGAATATATTAACAAAATATGGTGTGTGGTTTTCATAGACAGAAATATTTAACAGGATATAGGCAGATTATACTAAAAGTGAGTAAGAACCAAGAAGGAAAGCTGATAGAAAAATATAACCACTTTAATGAGGAAGAGTGTAAGAATGCAGCATGCAAATCAAAACATGGGTGAGCTGGAGTGAGGTGTGAGAGGATGTGATTTGGGCTTTTTGGTTTCTGTGATGTTTCATTTCTTGATCTTGGCATTGATTATACAGAGGATCAATTATATTTATTAAAATTTTCTATATGTATGTGTTACACACTTTCTGTATGTTACAGTTCACATATCAAAAGAAATAGAGAGAAAGACAAAGACAAAGAGACACACAAACAGAAATACAAATATAGAGAGAAGGGGAGTATAACTCATCAAAGTTTTGCTATGAAATGAAGCAAACAGTTGAATGGTATAGCCCCACTGAGATATGGGATATACAGAATATACTGCTGTTTGTTCTACTTCTATCCCCTTTTTAAAAGAGGAAATATTGAACAATATGTGTGTGCTCCTGAAATACCCTATAGCGTAGGGTGGAAGTGATGTGGAGTGAGAAAGGGAACAGTTTCTGGAGCTGAGTGCCTCAGTAAATGACTAATGGGGTTGATATTTGATAGGGTCGGGAACCCTTTATCACTGAACCAGTGAGTGAGATTTTGTGGACAGATGGGTTGAAGTTATAAATTTGGCAATCAGAATTAATAGTTTTCTTCAGTAGGAGTAGCTAGGTTTTTCTTAAGATGACCCTGAAGGAGGTGTGATTAGCCTATGTTCTCATTATTTTCAAACAAATGGCCCGTGACCCAGAACAACACTCACCATGGTTCTGTCCTGCCAGGAGGTTCATTAGGAAGGATTTTCCTGTCCGATACAGCCCTGCGATGGCCACCACCATTATAGGCTGGGAGATCTTGTCAAGAATCTCCAGTGCTTTTGGATCGACTTTCAGCTGCTTTTCCTGGTTTTCCACAAGACAAATAAGGCCCATTGTAATGGATCCAGATGCCATGGATCCACTACAGAGGAACAACTCAGCACAATATAAAAATACAAGATCCCAAAGTCAGATCTAAGAGTTACACAAGGAATTTGCATATCAGCTTTATGCTTCTGAACCTTGTTGATCTTTTTCTACATTTTACATGTTTTTAAATGATAAGTATTTAGCCTAGTGTGCCATGGCCTGGTACAAATTTCTTATGTATAAATAATTATCTAATTAATCCATAAATGAAACCTAACACAACCTTGCCCATGTGATACATCAAAGGAACAGAATGAGAAGAAGAGAACTCTGATGATGGAGCCTTAAGAACATGAACATATTGGGGGTGAGGAAAGGGAGAATAGGACATGCAGGAGAAAAGGGGTGACCAGAGAAGAGATCTTGAGTTCCAGAATAATTTGTTTTCTCATTAACTTCATATATTTTCTGAGTATCTACCACAAGCTGGGTAATATTTTAGGTGCTCAGTATCAAGTGCAAAACAAAATGGATATCATGCCTCATGGAGCTCTACCTTAGTGGGAGGAGACAGATAAAGCAAATAAGCAACAGGCACATGTATATATTAAAGGATGGAAGGTGCTCAGGAAAAAATGAGCAGGAACTGGTATAGGGAGCATGGGGACTGAGTTTATACAGAGTGTGGTCAGGGAAGGCCTCTCAGAGAAAGAGAAATACATATGGTTGTGACCGTGAGGAGGACAGGTGTAGTGATTTGTGGGAGGTGGAGTGGCTGGAGGAGGAGAGACATTGAGAGGAAGAAGAAGAGATAAAGAATGTAGCTCACTCTAAAAACTCAACAGGATAGACCTTTATAGGGCCTACAAAAATTATGGGCTCAGGAATTCATTTAACTGGAATAAGAGAAAATTATTTCTTAAATGTAGGCTGACAGGGAAGAGAGGCAGTGGCCAGGGTGTTTTAGGGTCTGCCAGTATCTGCCAGGTTCCCACAGCTGGGCATCACCCTGCTTCAGTGTTTCATCAGAGTATTTGGGTGTTCAATGAAATCAACAGACAGAGAGCAAAGTGCTTTGACTGTCCCCTTATTTTCTCAAAGACAATGCTAAACAACATTCATGTGTTCCCATGTTTTCCCAGCTGTGGGACCATTGGAAAGATTAATTTCTCTGTTTCAGTTTGTTCTTCCATAAAATGGCAACACTAAAATGACTAATCTACTGGTCATTAGGATCATTAAGAAGATTAAATATGTGAAAAATTTATAATGTTCTTAAAATCATGTGGTACGTAGTGAATCCTATGTAAGTATTAATGAATAATTGAGGGTCTAAGACAGTAGGATGGTGAATTGTGAATGATAGTGAAGATTTGGCTTTGTACTGAAACAGTGACACTTCTTTCCCAAGGTGCAAGCAAGTGGGAGGACACATCCATCCCACGTGGAGGATGAGCAGGCAGGAAGGGCCCAGTAGTAGCAGCTGAGAGGAGACACTGTTGAAGGGGGGCTGTGTGGGAGGAACGCAGCATAGTCCTTGGAGTCAGAGCACTGATTCCTGGCTAAAGTTGGGCTCATGGCTTGAGTGCAGGCTTGCTAGGTTGGTCACCAGCTTGAGCGCAAGGTCACTGGCTTGAGCACAAGTTCAATGACATGATTCTAAGGTTGCTAGCTTGAGTCTGAGTACACTGGCTTGAGCAAGGGACCACTGAATTGGCTTGAGACCCCTGATCAAAGCACATGTGAGAAGCAATCAATGAACTAAAGTGAAGCAGCTACAAGTTAATTCTTCTCATCTCTCTCCTCTGCTACTCTCTCTTCTCTTCTCTCTAAAATAACTAAATAAATAATAACACCTGCTTGATTAATTCTTAATTCTTCTATAAGTTGGTAACACACAGGCTTTTATTAATTAAAAAGCATTTCCTGGGATTAATGTACTGTTTTAACAATGAGCAAGTTAGGCAATGTTTTAAAATGTGTCAATATGTTCAGTAAAATGCAAATTACCAATAAATAATAAGGTGTTTAAAATATTTTTGCCAGAAAATAACATGAATTTGTTTAATATACTTTCTCTGTACCCTTCTCTTCTTTTCTACAGGTGATCAGGAGCAGAGCAGGGAGTAAATCAGCCTTTTCCCTCTGTGTTATAAGGAGGAGGAGTCACAGAATTTATTTCTTGAACTGACTATTTAAACTTTGGGGTAGCAATAGATGAGTTACAAAATATTTTTAAATCCAAGTGTACAGAAATACCCAATTCCAAAGCTAATAACTAAATAAAGAAATAAAATAATTTTATTGTATGTAGTTAGGTGGTTTCCAAAGTTTGCTCATCAGTAGAGTCATCTGCAGTGATGGTGAGCACTGGCCCAACCCCTTGCTTCTCAGCAAGTACAAGAGGATGTTCCGATACGTTCTTCTGTGGACCACACATTACACACAATGCATGATAAACACACACTATTAGATCTTATAGTTATTATTTAACAGTTGTCAGTGAGAGTAAAGTATTCTTTATAACACAGGTTTGTGATATCTTTGGAATATTATGGATCATTAATACAAAAAGTAACCAGAGTCAATCTCTTAGGATTTAAATTGTCCATAAATTAAGCATCATCTTTTCTCTCCATTTCTTGAATGCATGACATGGTGGAGGTAGCAGGAACTGTCTGAGGCAAGAGGAGAAATATGGAGGGAGAAGCGACTCCACCCAGCTCCTCTGCAAGCAGGTGGGGTTTACTCCATCAGTCCCAAGAAGGACTTCAGCCCCTTTCGGCATTTGATGTAGGATGTGTTCCTCCTGCTCCCACGCGGAGTGTGGTGCCCTGGGTGGGTGCGTGCTCTCTGGTCACCTCGCAGCAGCCTCTGACCCAACAGAGATGCTGAGCTGCTGGGAGGCTGGATCCAGTACTAGCCCCCCACCCCACCAGGACGGGTCCCTTGCTTTCTGCCTGTCCACCAGCGGCAGCCTGTGCTTGCAGTTGTGCACATGTAGTTGATGATGTTTCATGAGGTTGTGTGTGGAAGTTTAGGAGTGAACTAACAGGTCCTGGTGCAGCAGACAAGGGACAAGTTCTTAGCTGTACCCCTCTTCCCTCACACGTCCCTCCTGCGTCTGTCTCTTCCAGGTACCGACTGTTCTGTTTAGAAACTGAATATCATGCCAGATATCAGCCCTGCAATTATGGGTCAGGTCAATTAGAAACCAAATCAAAGATGAAAGGACAGGCACTTTTCTGCTGTCAGAAAAGGAGGTGATGAGCCATGGAATTCAGAGGTGGGATTTCCAGAAAGCAAGAATAAAGCTGTATGAGAGCATGGACAGGTCAGGTGAGCAAAATGTGGGCGTTAGTGATGCACCACATCAATTCTTTAAAGAGAAAACTTTTTAGTAAAGCAGTGGGGCCAAATTCTGCCTGTAGGGGTCAGAAGGGACTGGGCACTAAGAAATTGAACCTAGTGAACCTGGGCTGTTTTTTATTTTATTTTTTAAAATATTCATTTTACAATTACAGTTGACATTCAATATTATAGTAGTTTCAGGTGTACCACATGGTGGGTAGACATTTATATAACTTAAGAAGTGACCCCCCACCCCCACCCCACAGGTCTTGTACCCACATGGGAACATATATTATTATTATAATATTATTATGATAGTTCTTATCCTGTACTTAGCATTCCTGTGACTATTCTGTAACTGCCAATTTGTATTTATAATCCCTTCTCCTTTTCACTCAGTCCCCAACCTTCCTCCTCTCTGGCAACCATAACCTGGGTTACATCTAAAAGAAAAGATCTACTCTGAAACAAAGTTCTTATGTATGATTAAAATATATGGTGTGTTCCTGAATTTTCTTTTACTCTGGGTTTCAGGTTTTTTTTTGTCTGTAACAGTGCCCAGTGGCTGTATACACAGCATCTTGTTTAATATGCTTTTTTTCTCAGGAAAATAACATATCTGTAGCCCTTTCAGTGTCTTAGTTGCAGTCAGATCAGAACTGAGCAAGTTCCATCAATGACAATGGTAAAATAAAACAATGGTAATTTAATTGTGTCCACAGCTAACACAGACAAGATTGGCAGAGAGGGCGACAATCCAAATTAATGCACTTCAGACTCTTAGTTTAGCCCCATGTCAGTTGGTGGCTAATTCCACACGAGCACAGCAGGGACACTAGGGATACCCTGCCACCTGAAAGTGCCAGGATTTCACCTAACCTCACGTCACACACACTGGACTCAGCTGCAACCTGTCCTCACCCTGGTTGTCATTTAGAAAACAAACTGACCCTTATAAATCCAACCCACTTTTCTCCAACCTTATCCTGGGCTCCGTTTCCCAGAGTATAGATCCTTTAGAGGTGGAGAGAAAGCTGTTTTGATGAGAAAATAAAGTTCTTACCTGTTTTTTCTCTTCAGTTTGGTTGGAGTGGTTTGGTTACTTCGCTTTCACTGGATGGTTGGACTTGTAATTCACCTGACCGATGTCGAGGGCTTTCTGAATTTTATAAAGATCCTTCTTTTAGAAGTAAAGGACTTATAATAATGTATAACCAAAAGTACAGAGTACAAAGTAATAACAGCAGCCATAAAAAAAATTGCTGAGAGCTGTGAAATATAGAAATTACATAGTTAATTTAACATTGGCCATCTGGTGATGTCCATGTGTACTGTCCTCTGGTTGTTTGAAGCACCTATTTGTGATGAACAAATTGCTCATATCACATAACTTCATGGTCTGAATTCATGCTTCATTTCTAACCCCGAGTTCAAATTTTCCAATGACATTTAGTTCTGCTTTGTTTTCAGCTTTGCATTCTTGTCTGTCGATCGTTATCAGCATGTCTTGTGTGGTCAATTTTTTTTGAATACTTACATAAAAGCATTCAACTTCATTTCATTTAGTTTAGTAAAATGGAAAAGGGAGATAAAAAGAATAGAATAGAAAGATGTAGCAGTAGTTTTACCACTGACGCCTGCTGAGCAGCTGTGTGCGGGTCCACACTGTGTTGCTGGGTATGGGGTCACAACCCCCAAACGCCTGCTAGATGTAAGTGCCCCCATTCTTCTAAACTCGTTACATGTGTTGGTAATCAAATTTAACTTTTTCTTTAGCACATGTGTATAATGTAGTTATTATTATTTGCATTTCACTCACTGGTAAATGCAGTATAAAGATGTTTAACGGTTTTTTGATAGCAGTCTGATTTACCTTTTTATAAAATAAGTCTCCGGCTCTCCTTTTTCTCATGAATAAGGAATATTGCGTGGCTATTAGGGATAACTTGAAAGTACTTTTATTGAACACAAATTATTTGAAAATAAAAGAAAGAGCAAGCCCTTAGTTTCTCAGAATAGACTATATTTTAAGAAGATACCTCTTTTCTATTTAGTGGTGCTGTTATAAGGACCTTTACTTTAAAATGCTGGGTGTGAGAGGAAGCTATATTTCCTCACATTGCAGTATATTTGGAGTTTCAGTCTCTAGTGTACTTGTATTATTCTAAATATAGTCACAAATCAAGTTAGTTTGCATGTTAGTATACTTACCTTAACAATTCATATATGTATTATGTGCTTAGTGATTTCACATGTTGTCCAGACAGACTGAATTTTAGGTGTAAAATGTTTTCATACTAAGGTGCTTTTCACCTGAAGAACTGCATGCAGTATGTTCTAGGGTACTCAACAGTGGAATTCATTTATTCAGTGGTGGTCACCTGGTCTCAGATACAATGGCAGCAAGACCAGCAAGTTCGAAAAATAGTCTTCAGTTTGTGTGTATAGAGCATATGTACTGTGTGCACAGCCATGTGCTGGGTGCTCAGGAGTGTATGAAGATTAATTACATATAGTCATTTCCTTAAAGTTGACTTAATCTTGTAGGTGTTATTGACTTTCACCCTAATAATAAAAGCAAAAGAATGAACACCTCACAATATGGAATTATCTTCTCATGCTACTAGTTTATTAGTAACTCAAAGAGAAAGACTAGTATCTTTATCATATTAAAAAAGGAATATTCCATCTAATAAATTTAAAAAGTTCTTTCTGAAATTTGATCCACTTTCCATGCTTAAGCCATCCCTGGTTCCCCAACTTCACTCTTTTATGCATAGAAGGCTTTACTCAGCTTTACAGGAACCAGTGAGAAAGAGACATGTGTTTTGCTTCTTGTTCCCAACCCTCTCTCCCACTTGCAACACAATTGCTCATGTTTATGGTAGTTTCAGTAAGTCCATAATGTACAGGAACTTAGGGAGAAGGAACCTTCCTACAGGATATGTTAATATTATGTGTTCTTCCTCTCTTGTGGTGACTTGGGTCATTTTCCTTTATGGAATGATAAGTTTATTTTGAATCCCATGTGGGGGTCTCTCACCAGAAATTTCCTACTGTTGCCCACTTTAACTCCTTTCCCCTAACTTTGTCTTCCAGAAATCCATTAATTTCATGCGTCTCTGTGCTGAGGTCAATGCACCTTGCCATGCAATGTCTTGGGCAGAGCTCCTTTCAAGATGACTCCAGTTCATGGATTGGGCAAAAATGGGTGAAGGTGATGAAAAGATATTGACTTCCGGTATCATAAAATCAGAACGTTTATAGTCTATTTTTTGGTACTGTATTGTATATTTGAAAGTTGACAAAAAAGTAGTTCATAAATGTTCTCATAAGAGGAAAAAGTAATTTGTAACTATGTGAGGCAATAGATGTTGAACAAACTTATTGTGGTAATTATTTTGCAACATATACATATATCAAATCATTATGTTGTACACTTTAAACTAATACAATGTTATATATCAATGATATCTCAGTGAAACTAGAAGAAAAGAACAGCCAAGGATTTTGAAATGGTTATCTTAAGATATGATTCTAAAACAGTGCTAAATCAAAATTATTGTTAGCACATCAACTACATACATTAATAAAAACTATATATATGATGAACCAGGTCTAGAAACTTCCTCAGTGATCTTTCCAGAAGAAAAATGCATGTCCTCCTACTTGTTCTGGAAGGGCAGGCTGTGCACAGCTCTTATCTTCTCCTTTCCATCTGTTGCTACAATGTACTTTACCCAGCCTCTGGCTGTCAGATATTTTTAGACATGACTCAGGCACAAATCTTAGGAGTCTCCAAATTCCAGGAAGCACATGCCAGCGTTCAAGAGGACCTTTGAAGTTCTAACTCTACTTAGGTTTAATGTAGGGGGAGGGCAAGTAAAACCACTCATCTTGCTACAGAGAAGGTAGAAGGAGAAAGAGAGGGGGAAGGGGGAATAGCAACACACTAATACTTCTCTCCAGTGGAACTTTCTACTACTAATCTTCTCTAATTAGTCTCTTTACCTCCTCTTATATACCCAAACTTGGAAACTCCTGAGGTTAAAGCATTCTCCTGATTACGATAGTCTTTTCATCATTATCTGTGTCCAGATTGGCTTTTATTAAAGTTAATAGATACACATAAAATAACAATATGGATTTGGTTTATATACATTGCCGTCACTCTCATTCTCTGCATTCTTTTCCAGAGTCTTTGGTAGCTTTTGGGAGATATTTTCTTCACCGAAAATAAAAAAAAACTTTGGGAAAAAATTACCTTTTCTTTTTTAGTGAGTTGAATTAAAATGCAATGCCTAGAATTTGAAAAAATGAGGGGAGCTGGCCGTAAAAATTGAAGTGAGTCCTGTCTGCTTGGCTAAGTTGCTTATGCAGAGTTCCTTTCAAGATGACCCCGTGCAGGGGAGTGGGAAAAAATGGGTGAAGGTGATGAAAAGGTACTGACTTTCAGTATCATAAAAACAGAACGTTTATGTTTTAATTTTTGGTACTGTATTATATATTTGAAAGTTGACAAAAAAGTAGTTCATAAATGTTCTCAGAAGAGGAAAAAGTAATTTGTAACTATGTGAGGCAATAGATGTTGAACAAACTTATTGTGATAATTATTTTGCAACTTGTACATATATTAAATCATTATGTTGTACACCTTAAACTAATACAATGTTATACATCAATGATATCTCAGCAAAACTGAAAGAAAAGAACAGCCAAGGATTTTGAAATGGTTATCTTAAGATATGATCCTCAAAACAGTGCTAAATCAAAATTATTGTTAGCACATCAACTGCATACTGTTATAAAATTCATATATATATGAATTTACACAGAAATATATATATATAGTATTATATGAAAATACACAGATTGTATTTTTTGCTCCATCTGATGCACTTCCACTCCCAAAAAAAGTGGAGGGGAAAATGCCCGTGCATCCTATGGAGCAAAAACGACAGTATTTTATTAAATATTTTAACATACCATTTGGTTCAGAATATTTTTTTCTAAATTTCCTCCTTAAAACCCTAGGTATGTCTTATGGTCAGGTGCATCTTATGGAGCAAAAAATATGGTAATTACTCAGGCCTAGCAACCTCCTTAGTGATCTTCCCAGGAGAAAAATGTATGCACACTTCCTGGCCTGGAAGGGCAGGCTGCTCACAGCTCTTATCCTCTCCTTTCTTTCTGTCGCCACAATGTACTTTAGCCAGCCTCTGATTTTAGATGTTTTCAGACATGACTTAGGCACAAATCTTAGAGTCTGCAAATTCCAGGAAGCACATGCCAGCTTTCAAGAGGACCTTTGAAGTCTAACTCTACTTAGGTAATGGAGGGAGAGAGCAAGTAAAACCACTCATCTTATAGAGAAGGTAGAAGGAGAAAGCAAGGATGGGGGAATATCAGCACACCAGAAACTCTCCCCAGTGGAATTTTCTACTACCAATCTATGGTTAATCTCTTCACCTCCTCTTATATACCTGTAAAGCCAGTAGTCAAGGCTACCATCAGAACAGCCTGACCCATGCAGGTTCGCATTGGATTCAAACAGTCGGTAATGAAACAACGGATCTAAGAACTGGTGAGCCGTCAGCTTTAATTCTAGCTTGCACCTGGCGGGCAAGCAAAAACACACACTGAGCTCCAAAACCCACTCATTCAGTGCTCACAAAGCTACTGACTTATCCGAGTTTCCTAGAATCAAAGGTTTCTAGCTCACCAGACTTATTCACCTCTGTTTCCCATCTCCTCTCTACACAAACTCTGCACAAACTGGCTTCTTCCTCAGCATTCCACCATCTTGACTGCCTCCTCTCCTCCACGTGGCCTTAATCCGCTCTCCTTTCTAATACTTCAGGAACCAAGAGAGAGCAAGCTCCTGGCCTGCCCTACTTTATATTGTAAAAATCCAAACCCTTAATCCAATTTACACAAACAAGGAAGTCTCCAATACAAAGCCACCCATCCGAGGCACAATGGGATTCCTCAGGAGAGTGTACCACCCTACATCATCCAATCAGTCAAGGGTGTGGAGAAGAGCTTACTCTTAAAACTAAGCCTTAGGCTATAACGACCCAGCCTGCCCACAGCCTGTCCCCGAACACACATTAATATCAACGAACTTCCATGTGGGCAGCACCATCTTTAACAAAGTGAGCATAATATATTTTATCTGCCCAACAATACCTAAACTTAGTGTAAGGCTGGTGGCGGTGGCCATGTAGATTCGCATTGAATTTATTCAGACCAGTGGTTCTTAACCTGGGTTTTATCGAACCGTAGGAGTTCAATGAGTTGGTCTCAGGGGTTTGAAGAAGCCTCTGCTGTGGAGGCCAGAATAAAGTAATACCGTAATTTGTTGTGAGTTCATGCACTTTGTTGGTTTTGTTCTTTGAGCAAGGTGATGTTCATGCACGGCTCATTTTGTGCACCAGTAAAAAAACATATACCTATGTCTTGAATTTGGAAAAAAAAAATTATATTTTATTTACTACTAAAGAAGGGTTCGGTGAATGCGCATATGAAACTGGTAGCTTCAGTACCTCAAAAAAGGTTAAGAAACACTGGTTCAGACAGTAAAGGAACTGTGGAGCCGGAGGATATTGGGCCCTTTCAATTTATTGGTGGCTCACAAAGAAAGGGAAGCCAAAAGAAGAAAGAAAAGGTTGCGCTAAATGGGGAATCTCAAAATTTCAAACCTGGGTCCTCAGCGTCCCAGGTCAATGCTCCATCTACTGACCCACTACCTAGTCAGGATGTCAATTATATCTTAATTTTAAAAAAGATCACATTGCACCAGGTGTTCTAAAAATTATGAAGTGATTACAGTAGAATCTAAATGTCCTTCAAAAAATAAATTAAAATTATAGTTGAGCAATTCAAGACCCTTCTTTGCAAATATTTTCTTCAAGTCTGTAGCTTATTTATACTTTTAAAAGGGTCTTTTGCAGACCAAAAGTTTTTAATTTTGATGAGGGCCAATTTATCTGGGTTTTGTTTCATATTTAAGTCTGTGGTCCAGTTTAAATTGATATTTTTGTATAACATGTGAAACTTCTTTCCAGGTTCATTTTATACCATGTCCTACAACTACAATAAAATAAAATATTGAGAAAATCTACTTGATTATCCTAAGTCTGTTTTACCTCAAAAAACAGGACCAAACTGAAAGCCAACGGTACATTTATTTCACAAAATCTTGCTATGTTAGGGAAAACAGACTGTCAAACAAACTTAAAGTAACTGCTTGTAAGAAGGATGGCCACAAATATACAAAGAATTTTCCTTTCACAAAGCCTCTGTTTCATTTGGTATCTTAATTATTCATGCAACAGATATTTCCCCAAGAACATCTCTTACTACTTTTAATTCAATTTATTATGTGCTTTATTTTAAAAATAAAATACATATAGATATAAGAGCAGTATTCTTTCACATCTTCTATCCTCTTTCTAGTTATATTGTTCTTTTCTTCCCTCAGGGTACATTCATCAACATGAAATTGATATATGTTTTTCTTGTCTTTTAAAATATATTGCTGCACATATACTTACATGTTTATGAATATTCTATTGTTAATATTATACTATATATTTTCTGCCACATTTTTCACTCAAATTATATTTTAGGGTTTTGTTTTTGTTTGTTTCTTTCCCATGGGCATTTAACAGCTGGGCAACATTGCATCACATAAATATAACATATATCATTCATCAATCCCACTTTCTCCTGAGGGACTTGGGTTATTTCTTTTTTATTTTAATGTTTATTTTATTGATTTTAGTGCAAGAAAAGTGTTATGGTTAACCCGTAAGGAATGGAACCAGAGCCCAAATTGATTAGGAATTTGGAAAGCTTTTATTCACTGGCCAGTTGTCTGTCTGATGCACGGGAAAGCAACGACCATAAGGTTACAGTTACTTCAGCACGTTTATACAGTATCTTTGCAAAAGCACACAAGCATACACTGTTCTAAGATAATAAACTGCCTTCCTGCAATATCTACAGGGTTGATGCAGAAGGAACGCATCCTGCCTCTACTAGCAAGATTAGATTTGAAAGGGTCATGAGAATTTTCTACTTTAGCTGTAGTTATAAGCTAAATTGGGTCAGAGGTCCTCCCCAGCATGGGCTGGCATGCCAGCACATTCCCCACTGGTTTTATCTATGAAACAAATCATTGTTTCCTCATTGGTATGAACAGGCTGATAATGTGCCCTTAATACTAGAAGCTTTACGGCTTGAATTCTTTTTTGTACATACTGCATGAGGCAGTTAATAATACATGGACCAATGGTGACCCTTACTATAAGTAAAATAAAGGGTCTAGCAAGAGTAGTAATTAACATAGTGAGCCAAGGTGATGAAGAGAATAAATTGTCATCCAATTTTTTTCTGTTTTGCATTTTTCTTCTCTATCCTGGAGTCTTTTTTTCTTTTCTGTACAAAGCTCCTACAACCTGCACAACCCTTCTGCAACTTACATAAACCTTTAATTTTTGTGAACTTTCTTATCTATTTAGAAATGACTGGCTTTCATAATAACTTACTTTCTTCCTTTTTCATTCAAAAATATTCCTATACCTTATAACTTTTGTTATTAAAACTATACAAATTCTTTCTAGTCAGAACTCTTAATTTTTAAAAAAATCTTAATCATTAGTGACAAACAAGCTGGCAATAAGTAATTTCTCTTTAAAGTATACTACCTTCTGGAGGTG
The DNA here is from genome assembly GCA_037038555.1 of Rhynchonycteris naso. Classification (NCBI taxonomy): domain Eukaryota; kingdom Metazoa; phylum Chordata; class Mammalia; order Chiroptera; family Emballonuridae; genus Rhynchonycteris; species Rhynchonycteris naso. The sequence goes on along the minus strand of CM072997.1, from coordinate 158,748,164 downwards.
TCCTCCCTCTAATTAGTTAGTGTTTATAGGTTAAGTATCAGTACATATATTTTTTATTTATCTTGTAGCTTTCCTTCTAGTAAAGGGACTTATGTCTCCCTTCTGTATGACTCATAGCAGTACATGTATCAACTCTTAACACAAGTTGTTCTGACTTTCCTTTGACCTCAGTTTCCCTCCCTCCCTAAAGTCTAATTAAAAGGAGGTCCTCAGTGAGTTTCTTCAGGCATTAGCACTGCATAGACCAGCCAGCTTTTGGTTTGTGGCTGGAGCAGAGCATGCTGTCCTTCACAGGGTCAACTTCTAAGGGTTGGTGAGGTCAGTTTCTGCTGTCCACGAGGGTGTCTCTGCTGGAATTGCAGGCTTCAACCAGCTGTGGTGGACCCATTCACGTGGAAGTCAGTCCTTGGGTGGTGTACTTCTTTACCCAGACTGAGACTACAGGCTGGAAGGGATGTACCAGATATCCGGGCAGTGCTGGAGGCGCCTCTCAGATAGTCTTTTGCTCAGCCTACTAAGTAATCTGTAGACCCTGTAAGTACTTAAGGAAGGAGTGTTTACTTAACTCAGCTTTTATTTCTTCTCCAAGTTTCAGTAGGAAGAGAGGGAGTCTCCTAAACATTATCTCAAAAGACGTGAATTTTTCCCTGTAGGAGGTGTACCTCATCCTAAGGAGGGCTAAGGGAAGTAAGGTGGGCTACTTTTCACTAGTTTTAAAACAAAATTAGTTAAAGTTTCCTTTAAGATCTGATTCATGCGTTCTACCTGTCCTGAACTTTGGGGACTGTAGGCAGAATATAATTTCTAATTAATATTTAGTGCCTTTTCTACTAGCAGTGAGATCTTGGATACAAATGCAGGCCCATTATTAGACCCAATATTAATGGGCAAGCTAAATCAGGAAATAATTTCATATAGTAATTTCTTAATAACTGTTACTGCAGTCTCATTTCTAGTAGGAAAGGCTTCTATCTACCTGTTAAAACTTTAGTAAAATCTATTTCTAAATGTTCACCTGGGAAAGTTCCTCTTTCCCTCTAAGTCTGACTTTTCTACCCTCTAAGTCTGACTTTTCTAATTATTTCTTCTTATTCTTAGTCATCCCTTTCCTGCTGGAAAAATCTTTTTCTAATTGGTTGCAAAAACCTTTGGCTACCTGGGTTCTAGTAAAGTTACTAAAATTTTTTTAAAACCCTACTGGTTTTAGGGCTACCTTATAGGTAGTAGCATTAGCTGCTTGGTTTTTCTAGAGTTTCTATGAAGTCCTTCTCTTTAGGTGCTCTGGACAGTGGATGATGACTACTACTGCAGGAGGTCAATCTCCTGTATTCTCTGGGGTGAGGGTTTGAGCCTTACCTTTATTAGTTCTTAAGCCTTCTCCTGATGGCGTCTTTTCGACTGTGCCTGTCTTAGGTTGTTCCTGCCTTCAGGAATCTTACCCGTCTTTGGCTAACCAGCCATCTTAGGGGCCAAAGAGAGTAAGTTATGTGAGTGAGGGAGGAGCAATGTCCCTTCCAAAATGCTTGGATTTTAGCAGCTGATATTTCTACCTTTTAAAAACTTATAGTATATTTCCTTTCTAATTTCTAGAGCTGAATGCTATATAGAGGCTGAGTTGATTGCCTTAGTATCTTCTGGCAACTCTAGGCGCATAGACTCTAATCTCTCTATAGCCTAGAGGTGCATAGACTCTAATCTTTCTATAGTCTAAGAAAGCTGTGATGGTCTTCCGAGGATCCTGAATAACTTCTGATACCTTAGACAAATTTATGGTTCTTTTTCTTTCTCAAGGTGCTCTCGGTTGTCCTAAGTGGGGCAGAGTATGTACAGTACAGATTCTAACAGTCCTGTTAAGACTTGAGGCTTCCCTGAGAAAAGGGGATTCTGAGCTTTCTAATTCTATACGTCACTTGAAAAAAAGGATTTAAACTATTTCTTATTATATCTATGCCTCAAATTCTAAAGATCTAGTTACAAGTACTAACTGAAATGACTAATATTTCATAAAATAAAGCTTATATTCTACTTAATCATAACCCTTTTACAGTCTAAGAAAACATACCTTATTTATGCTGTAACTTTACATACCCTAACAGATAAAGTCTGAAAGCTCAAAAGAAGCAGATTCCTGTTTACATCTGTTAGCCCTTTTAATCTGAGCATAAAACTGAAATGTTCCCTACAATTAGTCATTTATTTTCTCTTTTCTACCTGTTATGTTGAGAATTTTACTTTTAAGCTAATCAATAGCAATATTTGTCACTCTGGGTTTGGTGACCTAATATTGAACAATTACATTAATAATTATTATATATCCCCTAATATTTAAACTAAGATTTCAACATCACAGGGCTATGAAATAGTAAATAAAAAGGAGAATTAACAAAAGACTCTTGAAATAACATATACATTTCTAACATAAAAAATATTTTCTCTACAACAACAGATCCTTGGTACAAAAAGGAAGTCTTTGTATTTGACAAGACTATACAATTTTATATGCCTTATTATTAGTACAAACTTAGTCCAATTCACAATAAGAGGATTATAAACTACTACTCCTAATGAACCACTAATTTACAGAGAAAAATAAGGAATGGTCAAAATGCAGTCACTATTTCGTGGCTACCCAGCAGACAAAAAGATGGTAACTCTCTTTTTGACCTACAGTGCTTTACAACATTAAGTCAGTATAAGAGCTGGGGTAGCAAACTCAAAGAGAACAAATTTTACAAACTCATTTTCCCAACAGTGGGGTATTCTAGTTTACATAAGGTCCTCAATTTCCTCAGGGACATAGTTACCCTATAATTCCCTGAGAACTCTTATTTACAATTCTTGACTATTATGGTTAAAGCCGTGGGTTTAGAAGAGGCAGTATTCCCTAAATCTTCTCCTCAGGTCTGGCTCTAGGTTGGAGGCGGGGATTCCCCAGAGCCAAAGCAGAGGAGGGGCGGGGTGTGTGTGTGTGTGTGTGTGTGTGTGTGTGTGTGTGTAGCAAGCCTGTGGTAGCCTCTATCTTACTGCGCTGTTATATTTTGCCTGACCAAGCAGTTGCTCAGCCCTTCAGCCAAAAAAGAGGTTTCTTTGTTATACAATATCAGGGAATCGGTCAGGGTGCCTGGGATTCCCGGGGCCAGATGGGGAAGGGCAGGTGCCTGGAGCTGTGAGGGCAGCCTGCCACTCAATTTTTTTTCTCTGCTGCTGCACTCAGCCACATCCTGGCTATGCCACCCGCCAGCGGGTGGGTGCCGGTGACAGCATGCTAGACTGCCCGTACCTTCTCTGGGCCTAGCAATCCTCGATTTGACCATTTTGCTCTAAAATTGGCCATTTTAATTTACAGAGAATTTTCAGTGTATCTTCTTAATATTAATTCCAACCCTGTATTTTCCAAATGAGTAAAATTTCTTTGGGTCAGTAGGTTAAGGTAACCGACCAGACGTCCTGCTTTTGGCGTTACAGTCCCAATTTTAACAATTTGTCTCGTGTCCCGCGGCATTTTTAAAAAGTCCCGATTTAAAAAAATATATTACAATACTATTTTTGCATTCTATAAATTTTTTTTTTGCTCCATATAGAGCAAATTTTTAATCAAGACCCCCCCCCATCCCCGTCAATGGTGTCCCACTTTACCAATTTTAAAATTTGGTCACCTTAGAGTAGGTGGATATCTGAATATCTGAAACTAGTTTCTACTCTATACTTCCTCTAGTACTCTCTTAGGTCTTTAGTTAGTTTTATAATTTGTGGGCTTGTTTATGAATTTCCCTTTACTTTGTCCTCTGGTTTTAAGCTGGAAATTTCTAATTGAAATTGCCTCTTCAAGACTAAGTACCTCACACAAGAGGAGAGATAGGAACTAACAAAAAAAGCAATTTCTTCAAGGGAAAAGTCGGACAGAGAGCCTTGAAACGAGATGTCTTGAATCCAAGAAAAGAGATCTAGTGGGTACTAGGAAGGTGGCTTCAAGCCAGAAAATGTTACAAGAGATTTCTCTGACGAACAAAGAGAAACTTTAGAAAAGACAGCACAGAGGTGTCCCAGGAAGCCCGAGACAGGACTTAATTTAGTCCCTACTACTATATTTGATTTCCCTGAGAACACAACCAAATGTGTCCTAGAAAACCCTGAGCAGAACCCAATTCTCTACTAATGTCTTAGTCCTGGAAAGTGTCAAATTGACTAGTCACAAACAGAAAAGCTAGAGTTTAGTAAAGCAAAAGATTTGCTTTACTTATCTCCTCAATTTTGCTGAAACTGGGGACCGGGGGTGTCTGCTGGGAAGTTGTCTGAGACCCACAGAAAAACTGGAGCCCTGGAACATCTCAGGGGGTGCCCCTCCTAGAGATCGAGCGGGGTCAGGCAACCCCCGGGAGATGCCGACCAGTCCGGGTGTTTAAGATGCCTGAAGATGACTGACTGAACCTGATAAACAAGAAAGATACTAGTAGATCCCTTGGAAGACCAGTTTCCTGTGGGGAGCGCTGGCCACTCTAACTCTCACCGAGGGGGTAGTCTCCCGGAGCTAGTGGTTGCTCCGTAGTCCACAGCTCGTTTCTTGAAGTCTTGGAAATTACTCAAAAAACACTCAAGCGGCGTACACTTAGCACACGAAGCAGACTGACCTATATTGATGGATTTGACGAGGTCTAGACTGAGAAAGACAACTAGACAAACATTCCTTGGAGAACGTATAGACAGACAAAAAACAAACCAGACAAAACCAAACCTGAAACCTGATTGGCCAACAAATTGAACCTGATCTCAAACCTGAGATCACTGGCCACTGTTTTGTGCCAGGATCGGGTCGCAGAGGTTATGCTGAATCCAGCCCAACAGCCTACCCCCCCGCCCCCCCGGGGGCACCCCAACCTGTCCGGACCCAGTTGCTTTTCAGATCTGCGTGGCGCTGAGGCATGTCTCTCAGAGATCTCCCCTTAAGCAGAGCACCTGAAGGCCCAAATGGGCCTGATCACTAGAAAAGTCTGGTGAATCCCAGACGAGCTCCCAGATATTATGGTTAACCCACAAGGAACGAAATCAGAGCTCAAATTGATTAGGAATTTGGAGAGCTTTTATTCACTGGCCAGTCGTCTGTTCTTCTGTGCAGGAAAGCAACAAATAGCGATAAGCTGGGGTTGAGGGGGACAGAGGTATATATATATAGGCAAGGACCACAAGGTTACAGTTACTTCAGCACGTTTGTACAATATCTTTGCAAAAACACACAAACACACACTGTTCTAAGATAATAAACCGCCTTCTTGCAATATCTGCAGGGTTGATGCACAAGGAAGGCATCCTGCCTCTAGCAAGATTAGATTTGAGAGATTCGTGAGAATTTTCTACTTTAGCTGTAGCTATAAGCTAAATTGGGTCAGGGGTCCTCCCCAGCATGGGCTGGCACACCAGCACAGAAAGGAGAGAGCAGGAAATAGACAGGAACATCAATCAGTTCCTGTATGTGCTTTGGCTGGGGACCGAACTCACAACCTCTGCACTTCAGGACGATGTTCTAACTAACTGAGCTATCTGGCCAGAGTGGGTTATTTTCTTTCTTCCACATTACAAATAGGACTGCAGACATCCTAGCATATACTCTATGCAAATGGATCACATATTAGTTCCCAAGCACTTTGTTGCACAATATAATTTAATTCTCACACAAAGCCTAGAAGAACTGTTGCTTCATCGACCACTTAAATATTAATATAGCAAAAAATGTTTGAAATATTACTGAGTTCACACAACTAATTAGAAGGGATTTGAGATTAAATCTTCATAAATTGTTACTGAAAATGTCTTGTTTTTTTGTTGTTGTTGTTGCTGTTGTTCACATACTTGTTTCCTGTCATACCCAACAAAATATAAATCTCACTGTGACAGGGGTCTTGAATTCTGCCAATAGCACTTGATATATGACTGAATGAATGAACAAATGAATGAGTACAATAGTTCTCTGGTATGTTGCACAGCTTAATGAGTGAAAGAACTCTGACCTGGTCTGGGGTTCCTGAAAGAATTAGTTTTAATTCTAGGCAATTCTATGTTCAAAAAAGGTCAGTCAAGCTGTTTTTGGTTTGGCTCTTCATCAAATGTTTGTGCTTGTTCAAACTGGAAATTTCGGGATGTGTACTGGGTGAACAAGCTTTGGATTATTTCAGATGACATAGAGAGGACTGCCAGTTTGTAGTTCTGAAAAGAAATTCTGGAAAGTCCAAGTCAGTAAAATTCAGTGGCTTACTGTAATATTTTGTAAACTGGAAAAAGATTACAGCCACAAGTTTTGTAACACAATGTGCTATTTTAAAAAGCGAGTAATCAAAATAATATGAATTGTTTTAAACAACGAGAATAGCTCTGATTCTGAGAAAAAGTTTAGCAATTCATTGTCTGTAGAGTTGTTGGCAAAAATTTTCTGTTCTTTTATTCTTTGCTGTAAACATCAAATAAGAGAGGAGGAAATTTCTGTGACTATTGTTAACACTCAGGACAGTTATCAACACTGAATTTGTTTGAATAATACATTGTATTCCATAGCATTACTATTCTGAAGCTCCTTGAATAATCCTAAAATACACTGAGAATGATTACTTCTGTTTCTTAATTATCTAGTTAGTTAAAATGTACGAAGAAGCCTCTATTCCCTGTTTATTTTTGTTTTAACAACTTTCTAAAATTCATTAACACACTTTGTGGCCTGAGTGCATTTTGCGTAATTAAACAGCCCAATCTTTCTTTAGAAATGTGGATTTAGTATTTTTATGTATCTTAAAATAATCTAACTTGCAATAAGTTCTCATTTTTTCTAAGAAGTTGTACAAATCTGTGGAAAGAGAGACAAAAGGAAGAGAGAGAGAGAGAGAGAGAGAGAGAGAGAGAGAGAGAGAGAGAGAAGGGAGAGGGGTGGAGAAACAGATAGGTGCTTCTCCTGATTGCCCTGACCGGTAATTGAACCTGGGACTTCCACAGGCTGAGACCATGCTCTACCACTGAGCGAAACCAGCCAAGGCCTCAATTTTTTTTTTTTTATTGATTTATAACTGACATAGAACATATTATTTTTAGTTATATAACATAATGATTTGATATTTGTATATTATGAAATAATCACGATAACAAGTCTGGTTAACATTCATCACCACACATAGTTACAGAATTTCTTTTCTTGTGATGAGAACTTTAAGATTTACTTCCTTAGCAATTTAAAAATATGCAATACCATATAATTAACTATAGTTGTTATGCTGTACATTAAATTCTCATCACTAACTTATTTTATAACTGTATGTTTGCACCTTTTGTCTTCCTTTACCTATTTCTCCTCTCCCCACTCCTGCCTCTGACAACCACCAATGTGTTCTATTTATATATGAGCTTGTCTTTAAAAAAATTTTTTTTTATCACATATAAGAGGGATCACGGTATTCATTTTTCTTTGTTCTGATATATTTCACTTAGCCTATGCTCTCAAAGTCCAGCTGGTGTTGTTGCAAATGGCAAGATTTCTTTCTTTGTCATAGCTGAATAATATTTCATTATATATAATGTGACTCATATGTCCTATTTTCTTTATCCATTCAGTTGTCAATAAACATTTAGATTGTTTTTGTATCCTGGTTATTATAAATAATACTGCCATGAATATAAGAGTACATATATCTTTTTGAGTTTGTGTTTTTTTTTCTAACATCAGTATTCAGAATTGAAATTACTGGATCTTATGGTAGTTCTATTTTTAATTTTTGAGGACCATACATATTATTTTTATTTTTTATTATTTTATTTTATTTAGACAATTAATTTTAATGAGGTGACGTTGGTCAATTATAGTACATAGATTTAGAGAAAACATCTTCATATCATTTTGAAATTCAGTTATGTTGTATACTCATCACCCAAAGTCAAACTGTCCTCCATCACCTTTTATTTGTTTCTCTTTATGCCCCACCACCTCTCTCCACCTCCCTCGCTTTCTTCCCTTCCCCTCCCCATGGTAATCACTGCACTCTTATCTATGTCCATGAGTCTCAATTTTGTGTCCCACCTATGTATGAAATCATGCAGTTCTTAGTTTTTTCTGATTTACTTATTTCACTCAGTATAATGTTATCAAGGTCCATCCATGTTGTTGCAAATGATCCGATGTCATCATTTCTTATGGCTGAGTAGTATTCCACAGTATATATGTACCACATCTTCTTTATTCAATCCTATTTTGAAGGGCTTTTTGGTTATTTCCATGTCTTGGCCACTGTGAACAATGCTGCAATGAACATGTGGCTACATGTGTCTTTATGTACCAAAGTTTTCGAGTTTTGGGGGGTATATACCCAGTAGAGGGATTGCTGGGTCATATGGTAATTTTATTCTTAATTTTTTGAGGAAGCACCATACTTTCTTCCATAATAGTTGTACTACTTTACATTCCCACCAACAGTGGGTGAGTGTTCCTTTTTCTCCACTGCCTCTCCAGCACTTGTTATTACCTGTCTTGTTGATAATTATTATATAATAGCTAATCTAAGAGGTGTGAGGTGGTATCTCATTGTAGTTTTAATTTGCCTTTCTCTAATAGCTAATGAAAATGAGCATCTTTTCATATATTTATTGGCCATTTGTATTTCTTCCTGGGAGAAGTGTCTGTTCATGTCGTCTTCCCATTTTTTGATTGGATTGTTTGCTTGTTTGTTGTTGAGTTTTATGAGTTCTTTGTATATTTTGGATATTAGGCCCTTTTCTGAACTGTTGTTTGAAAATATCATTTTCCATTTAGTTGGTTGTCTGTTTGTATTGTTATCAGTTTCTTTTGCTGTGCAAAAGCTTCTTAGTCTGATGTGGTCCCATTCATTTATCTTTGTCTTTACTTCCCTTGCTTTGGAGTCAAATTCATAAAATGTTCTCTGTGCCAGTCCATGAGTTTAGTACCTTTTTCTTCTATGTAGTTTAGTGTTTCAGATCTTATATTTAGGTCTTTGATCCATTTTGAATTAATTTTTGTGCAAGGAGACAAACTGTAGTCGTTTCATTCTTTCGCATGTGGCATTCCAGTTTTCCCAGCACCATTTATTGAAGAGACTTTCTTTTCTCCATTGTGTGTTTTTGGCTCCTTTATCATAGATTATTTGACCATATATATGTGGTTTTATTTCTGGGATTTCTATTCTTTTCTATTAGTCTATGTGTCTATTTTTCTGCCAATATCATGCTGTTTTGATTATCATGGCTCTGTAGTATAATTTGAAGTTGGGTATTGTAATGCTCCCAGCTTCTTTTATTTCCTAAGGATTATTTTGGTTATTTGGGTTTTTTATGGTTCACTATAAACCCAATAATTTTTTGTTCTATTTTTCTAAAAAAATGACATTGGAATTTTGATGGGAATTGCATTAAACTTGTATATTGCTTTGAGTAATATGGCCATTTTAACTATATTTATTCTTTCTATCCAAGAATAAGGAATATTTTTCCATTTTTTTGTCTTTTTTGATTTCCTTTAATAATTCTTAGTAGTTCTCATTATATAGGTCCTTTACATTCTTAGTTATGTTTATTCCTAGGTATTTTTTGTTGTTGTTGTTGCAACTGTAAAAGGTATTATTTTTTTTAGTTCATTTTCTGAAGTTTCATTGTTGGCATGTAAGAAAGCAACAGACTTCTGTATACAGTGGTACCTTGAGATACAAACAGACCAACATACAATTATTTTTTTTTTTTTTTTTTTTTTTTTTTTTTTTTTTTTTAAGATACGAGCTGCGACTCGGTCCATTTATTTTTCCAGATCCGAGCGAAATTCCGAGATACGAGTTGTGATTCGAAGAGCTGCCACTAGTTGGCGCATTGGCACATGGGTCCAGTATCACCAGTTTAATATACAAGTTGACTGACTTACGAACTCAGTTACAGAACAAATTAAATTTGTATATCAAGGGACCACTGTATTAATTTTGTATTCGGCAACCTTACTGTATTGCTTTATTGTTTCTAATAGCCTTTCTGTGGAGTCTTTGGGGTTTTCTATATACAGGATTATGTCATCTGCAAAGAGTGAAACCTTTACTTCTTTTTTCCCAGTATGAATGCCTTTTATTTCTTTCTCTTGTCTGATTGCTCTGGCTAGAACTTCCAGCACTATGTTGAATAGGAGTGGAGAGATTGGACAGCCTTGTCTTATTCCTGATTTTAGAGGAAAAGTTTTCAGATTTTTGCCATTTAATATGATGTTAGCTGATGGTTTGTCATAAATGGTCTTTATTATGTTGAGATATTTTCCTTTTATATCCATTTTATTGAGTGTTTTAAACATAAAGTGATGTTTTATTTTATCAAATGCCTTTTTTAAAATATATTTTATTATTATTAATTCTAATGGGGTGACACCAATAAATCAGGGTACATATGTACAATGAAATCATCTCCAGGTTATCTTATCATTCAATTGTGTTGCATACCCATCACCAAAAGTCAAATTGTCCTCTGTCACCTTCAATCTGGTTTTCCCTGTGTCCCTCCCCTCCTCCTTATCCCACTCTTCCCTCCCTTCCCCCATCCCATAACCACCACTCTCTTGTCCATGTCTCATACCCTCACTTTCATGTCCCACCTATGTATGTAATCGTGCTGTTCTCAGTTTTTCTTTTTTTCTGATTTACTTATTTCACTCCGTATAATGTTATCAAGGACCATCCATTTTGTTATAAATGATCCGATGTCATCGTTTCTTATGGCTGAGTAGTATTCCATAGTATATATGTACCATAGCTTTTTAATCCACTCGTCTTCTGACGGACACTTGGGCTGGTTCCAGATCTTCGCTATTGTGAACAATGCTGCCACAAACATGGGGGCACTCAAATGCCTTTTCTTCATCTATTGATAGGGTCATATGTTTTTTGTTCTTTGTTTTGTTGATATGGTGTATTACATTAACTGTTTTATGTATCTTTAACCATCCTGTGTTTCTGGTGTGAATCCCACTTGATCACGCTGAATTATTTTTTTAATGTGTTGTTGTATTTGATTTGCTAGTATTTTGTTTAGGATTGTTGCATCTGTATTCATTAGAGATATTGGTCTGTAGTTTGCTTTTTTTGTGTTGTCCTTGCCAGGTCTTTGTATGAGGGTTATGTTGGCCTCATAAAATGTGTTTGGAAGTATTGCTTCTTCTTTAATTTTTTTGAAAACTTTGAGAAGGATAGGAACCAAATCTTCCTTGAATGTTTGGTAGAATTCACTAGTATAGCCGTCTGGCCCTGGACTTTTATTTTGGGGGAGGCTTTTGATAGTTGTTTCTATTTCCTTCCTGCTTATGTGTCTGTTTAGGCTTTCAGTTTCTTCATGATTCAATCTAGGAAGATTGTATTGTTCTAAATATTTATTCATTTTTTCTAAATTGTTAAATTTGGTGGCATATAATTTTTCATAGTATTCGACAGCAATCCTTTATATATCTATGATATCTGTTGTAATTTCTCCTCTATCATTTTGGATTTTGTTTATATGAGTACTTTCTCTTTCTTCCTTAGTGAATCTTGCCAGGGGTTTGTCAATTTTGTTGATCTTTTTAAAGATTGTTTCATTGAGTTTTTTATAGCTTTTCTGTTCTCTATTTAATTTATTTCTGCTCTAATTTTTATTACTTTCTTTCTTCTGTTTGTTTTGGGTTGCCTTTGTTTTTTTTTTCTCCTAGTTCCTTAAGATGTGATGTTAAGTTGTTTATTTAGGCTTTCTCTTGTTTGTTCATATAAGCCTATGATGATATGAACTTCTCTCTTATTGCTTTCACTGCATCCCAGAGATTCTTATATGTCATTTTGTCATTTTCATTTGTCTGTATATATCTTTTGGTCTCTGCATTTATTTCTTCTTTGACCTAGTTTCAAAGCTTTATGGTCAGCGAATATGCTTTGTATAATTTTAATCTTTCTGAATTTGTTGATGTTAGTTTTGTGGCCAAACATATGGTCAATTCTTGAGAATGTTCCATGTACACTAGAGAAATTGTATATTCTGATGTTTTGAGATGAAATGCCCTGTAGATGTCTATCACATCCAATTGTTCTAGTGTTTTGTTTAAGGCCAATATTTCTTTATTGATTTTCTGCTTGGACGAATGATCTAGAACAATCAGTAGTGTATTGAGGTCTCCAAGTATGATTGCATTTTTGTCGGTTTTAATTTTAGATCAGTTAGTAGATGTCTTATATACTTTGGTGCTCCTTGGTTTCGTGCATTTATATTAAGAAATGTTATGTCTTTTTGACTCAATGTCCCCTTTATCATAATGAAATGACTATCTTTGTCCTGGTTACCTTTGTTTTCTTGTAGTCAGCATTGTTAGATATGAGTATGGCTATACTTGCTTTTCTTTAGATTTTATTTGCTTGGAGAATCATTTTTCAACCATTCACCTTGAATCTGTTTTTATACGTGTAGCTTAGATGTGTTTCTTGAAGGCAGCATACAGTTGGGTTTCTTTTTTGATACACTCTGCTACTCTGTGCCTTTTTATTGGTGAGTTCAATCCATTTACATTTGATGTAATTATTAACACTTGAGGGTTTCCTATTACTACTTTATATATTGCTTTCTGATAGCTCTGTTTCTTGTTTGATTCTTCTCTTTTGTTTTTCTGTCATTTGCTTTTGTTTGGTGGTATTCCATACTTCTTTCCTCTTCTTCTTCTTTTTTTAAGCTATGTCTTTCAGTAGTGGTATTTTCAGCAGTGGTTAATATTAGGTAATTAAAGAAATATATATCATATTCACTGTAGTCCATTATCTCATGAATGCTTCTGCACTCCATCCTCCTTTGCTACTGCTAATCTTTGTCCTCTCCCTTTTTTTGTTTTTGTTGTCACAGATTATCCTTGTTTGTATTGTGAGCTTGTTGTAGTTTTTATTGTGGGTTTTGTTTTTTTTTTCTGTGTCTGGTCAAATCTGGTCAATCCCCTTTAGTATTTCCTGAAGTGGGGGTTTTCTGGTGATATAGTCCCTCATCTTCTCTAGATCTGTGATGTTTTTATTTCTTTTTCATATTTGAAGGGTAGCTTTGATGGATATAATATCTTGGCTAGAAGTTCCTCTCTTTCAGTACTTTAAATATTGGGGTCCACTCTCTTCTGGCTTGTAGAACTTCTGCTGAGAAATCTGATAATAGCTTAGTGGGCCTTCCTTTATATGTTGCATTCTTCTTTTCCCTATCTGACTTGAGGATATTTTCTTTGTCATTGATTTGTGATAATTTAATTACGATGTGCCTTTGAGTAGGACTGTTTGGGTCTCCAGTCAGGGCACATACAGGAACAGCTTGATGTTCTTATATATCTCCCCCCCCTTTCTCTCACTAAAATTAACAAATAAAAATTTTAAAAGATTTTAATTCTTATGAAATCTAATTTTGCAATTTTTTCTTATATGTGGAATGCATTTTATATTTTGTTTGAGAAATCTTCATCTACCCCAAAAGTATAAAGATATTCTTCTATGTTTTCTTTTAGGAACTTCGTGATATTTGGATAACATTTAAGACTAGACTATGATTTATCTCAAATTTGTTTCTGCATATTGTGTGAGTTGAGGTGAGGGTGAACATTTCTTCCTTTCACAATATTGTTCTAATACAAAAGCAGAAAAGCAGGAAGAAAAATAAAGTTCAGTTTTAGGTTTTGTAAGATTACAGTCATTGTTCTCAGAGAAATAAAAGTGAATTTATTTAAAGTTTGAGTTAAAACTTTTTTCTATGACTGTAGAAATTACTCTCTGAACTGTAGGAGAGAACAGGAAAGGAGAGTAGAAGAGAGAGCAGGAGGGTGGCCTGTGAATAGGATAGTAATTACCTAGAAGAATCTTATAGGCAGAAAGTGAAGCATACACACCTGAATCCTTTTTGACAGAGGCAAGTACTTCCTCTACCAGTTTCCCAGAATTCCATTTGTACTCACAGACCATGTAGCTGCCACCCAAGCAAGAACTGTGTATTGTCTGTGCTTTGCAGTCAATTGTCCCCGATTTCCCTTATTTGCAGCCAGCCCATGAGCCAATGACTACTTGGCAGGAATGATGATCAGCTGTGCTCCATGGCTAGTTCACTTCCATCAAGGGGCCCTATGTTTACAACACTTCAACCCTATCCCAAGGCCAAAGTAAACCCTTGAGCAATAGCATGGGTCCTAGGATATCCAGAAGGTGATGTATGTGAAAGAAACAAGTCTACCCCAAACAGAACCCACCTGATATCTCTCCATTATAAAATGCATCTCATTTTACAATTTCAAGTATTTCTGGACTCAATATGCATGATTTCTAATATACGATCTAGTTTAGATCACACTAATCATTATTAATATAATGAAGCATGAGTTAATCACTCTGTAGAGAAAACATTACCTTCACAGTTTATTTCATCTTTGCAAACTTTATGGCTCAACAAACTGCATGCATCATTATAATTTCAAATTGTATTTATTGGTGTGAGCATCATTTTTGTTTTATAACAATTGTTTGACATTCTGAAGTTGTTCATTCAAGTTATTCCTAGAGGAGGGAAGGTGGTCTGGTTAGGAAGTTATGTGCCTTCTATTTTTAAAGTATGGTACATATTCCTCCTGAGCTTCTGCTGTTCTCTATAGCCCTCATCTCTTCTTGAAGTTTCCTGCTTTCTTCCTTGAATCCTTCTCTGATAAGCCGTTCATTTTCCTGAAAAAAGAAAGTAAAGACTGAACCCATACAATTTAAAATTTTTCCATATTTGCCGAATTATTTCCCCTGTCAATACATATGTTAATCCTTCATGAGTTTTTGAATTATTTTTGAAGTCTGTCCCTTTCTTAACTTCTAGTATATGATTTTCTTTGGAGCTTTCTATGCCTGCCAATAATTTTTCTGGACTTTATTTAGCTACAGAAATGAACTTCTCTTATAGTTTCTTAAATATTAGTGACCTAGAACTGTACTCTTGGCCGTCTTCATCCACGTGCAACACAGTCTTCATGGAAAATCTATTTTTCTTTGCTTCAACTCTGATTTGGGTAGTATGGACTTTCAAATAGATATTTAAGAAGGTAAGAAAGATGAGTGAATTTCAATGGAAAGGTTACCACATGATCAGAGGGCTTAATACAAGTCTCCAAAACTTGGTGGCATGGTAACAGAAATAAGCTAGAGAGATCAGGGCCTGCACTGGTCCATACTATCTTTCTGGGTGGACATCTGGGTTCAAAAATGACTTGAAGAGGAGTTGGAGAGCTTGAAATTAAAGGCAGCCTGTGTATTTAATTACATGATCTATTGTATAAATGGTTATGGAGTCTTTCTGTTCATTAAGGTGCCTGCAGAGATCAAGTTATACCAAGTGTGGCAGAAAGAAAATCACTGTGAACTCCACTCAGTAGGATAGACAGACCAGATAATTCTTCCAATAGGTAGGACTTGGAATGTTACTTCTCTCTCATGACATTACAATTTTCTTAATCTAAAAATGAAAATATAATAGTACCTTTAACATAAAATGAGGATTTGATCATAGAACGACTATGAAGTCATTGTGCAGTACCTGGTAATGAATAGCTATTGCTTATTAGTGACTTAATAATAAAAGATTCCATGACATTTCATCTTGCAAGCAAATACCCTTTAGTTATCAGAGAGGGTCATGGGTAGAAGTACTAAGAAGATAAAATGTCTACTAGTATTAGGGCTAGAAAAGTCCTTAATATGACATATACTCTAACTTCTAAGCAATGTTTTGATTCGGTGTACTGGAGGAGAAATGGCAATGACAGAATTGAATACCTCAAGTTTCAGAGCAAGAACCTTCTCTTGCTCTGCCATTAATTGGGCCCTCTCCAACTCCATCTTCTCAGTCAATTGTTTCAAATGTTCCTGATAACTCTTTTCTTTCTCTTCCATAATCTGCTGATTCTTCTTTTGCATTTCTTCCAACATTTTTGTTGCAGCCTCTGCAGATTCAGCCTTTATACGTTCCACTGAGTAGAAAAAGTAAGCAGAGAAACATGAGGATTAAATTGTTATGGCCTTGTATTGCCTTTCACTCCACTTTTTTTTTTTTAATGAAAAAGAGAGAGAGATGGAGGGACAGACAGAAAGGAAGGGAGAGAGATGAGAAGCATCAGTTCTTCACTGTGGCTTAGTTGTTCATTGATTGCTTTCTCATGTGTGCCTTGACCAGCAGGCTCCAGCAGAACCAGTGAACCCTTGCTCAAGCCAATGACCTTGGGTTTCAAGCCACTGACCTTGGGGCCATGTGTATGATTCCATGCTCAAGCTGGTGACCTCGGAATCTTGAACTGGGGTCCTCAGCATCTCAGGCCAATGCTCTATCCACTGTACTATCACCTGGTCACACCCCACTTTTTTTTAAATTCTTATTTCCCAGACAAAACTTCTTGTGATAATTTTTGCACTTAGTAATCAAAAGATGACTATAAATATCAGTGAAAAAAATATTTTACACTATGAACTATATTTGCTATTCTTTGCTCTACAGTAATGATATCAGGGGAACTGATATGTCTAATATTAACATTTCCTGGGCTTTCCATTCAGCCAAACAATTTTCAGCTGCTTGATCTCTCACCTTCGATCTCTTTTTCCTTTTCTGTGAGTGACTGATCAGTCTGTAGAAGAGCATCAGCCACACTCTCTTTGGACTCCATGTATTTCTTCAGTGTCTCTTCTGCCTAGTGATGCAGAGGAAGTTAGAATTAAGAAATAGAGAATATGGGTTTAAACAAAACCCAGCATTACATATGTTAATTCAATTTAATTTTATCACCTCTATAACAATCATTGTAGAATTTAAAATACTATTTCATACTAAACTGGCCTAAAAGTCAACTCTGGATACCCCCTCAAATCAGTTTCATTTCCTATCGTTCCAATTTAGTAATTTAATCAGTAACTCTGGTTTTCTAACTGTCTGTGTTGAAAACCTTACAGTTACCCAGGATATCTTTTGTTCCTTACACAGTCATGAGCTAATCTCATGTTTGCTCTGTCTTCAAACTAAATCCATCAGATCCCATCACTTGTCATCTGCTCTTTCCAAATACTCTGGTGCAAGACATCATTACTCCTTGTGTAGACCATTGCATTAATGTCAATATTGGTCTCCCCACATTCACTCTTGTTCCCCAACAGTCCATTCTTCTCAGAGCAGCTAATGTTATACCGCTGTTAATTTTAAGTGAGACTGCTTCACTCTTATGTATAAAAGCTTCTACTGGCTTTCCTACTCTTTTCAAATAAAATTTATATTTTCTCAGTGACCTCCAAGGTATTACCTGGTCTGGTCTCTGGCCTGTGAACACCTCTCTGACCTCATCTCCTGCCTGGCTCCTTTCTCACCACCCTCCTGCCACGTTTCTTGCTATTCTTAGGATATAAACCAACTTATTCTTCTGAGTTTTCCACTTTGATATTTTCTTCCCCTAGATGCCCATTTGCCTCACTCCCTCACTTCTTTGAAGAGTCTGCTGAAAATTTACTTCATCAGAAAGGCTTTCTATAAAAGCATTCATATAAAATTGCCTCACATTTCCTTCTTCTGATATATCTAGAGCTTATTTTCTTTTTTCTTCAGGGCACTTTTTGTCACTGTGAAAGTGACTGCAAGAGTCATCCTAATATTATTGGCCCCTTTGTTCTTAGTAACAGAACTTTGAATTTTGTTTTCATCTGTGCACATTGTGAACCACAATAAAAATTTGTATTTTCTATTCAATATCTCTGGTAGCTGAGTGCCTATAATGATTAAATTTTGGCCAATAACACTCAGGCAGAGGGTAGACTACTTATTGAAAGTCACATTGAAGAGAGTTGACCCAAAGATCTTTCTTCTGTTTTTTTCCTTTTCTTTCCACCTGCAATATGGAGCTAGGGGGTGCTACTCTAGCGGCCACCTTAGATCTTAAATTGACCTTAAAGAGAGAGGTTGTGTACTAAGGTGTTAGAGCAGAATGAAGGAAGAGGTCTAAGACAACATTATTATGAAGTTTTCATTATCAACCTGACTACCTCTTCATCACTTCTTGCACACGAGAGAAGCCTTTGTTTAAGCCACTCTTAAAACAAAAACCACATGGATTCAAACCTAATTCAGGATGATCTAACCTGACTATATTAGCCTAAAGGAGAAGTTAAGAGCACAGTCTGCTATCTGGATTTGCACTCCAGCTGTACCACTCATTGCCTGTGTGTTCTTGGATGAGTTGATTTATTTCTCTGTGTCTCAACTTTCTTATTTATAAAATGGGGACATTAGTAATATATATTATGTAAGATTGTGAGATTTGAATGAGTTAAGCTTTTCATTTCCTGAAAACCAAAATGCTCTATATGGGTTAACTTTTATTACTTCTCTCTGTAAGCCATCATTTGTTTATTTCTGCTAAACATTTTGAGAGAAGCTTTTTTTTTAAATGCCTTAGCCCTAAAAACTTGACAAGACTTGATATATATACTAGATCTAAATAGATAATCACTGAATTTTTGGATGAGTAAACTAATAAATTAATTCTACAAACATTTTTTGGAGGGCTTCATCTATGCTTCCAAGATGGATATATTCTTCATTCCATGGTTGTTTCTTTTACTGAAAAAATATCAGTGAATGGAAGAGAGAAAGGCAGAGGCAGTATGTATTAATCACATTTTGGTTGTTCCCACTGTAGTTTGAAAATATCACTTCAGAAAGTTCTCAGAAATAATACTCAATAGACAGCTTACCTGTATCCCCTTTCTGGGCACTTGGTAGTACTTTTTTTTCAGTGCCTCCATTTTCTGAATAAAAAGATGATAACCTCCTGGTTTAGAAAATGTCCCCTGCTTCACATCTTCTTCTAGAGGACTAAAAATATCTTGAAGTAAGGCTGAGCAATGATCTGATGATGCTCTCACATTCTGCTTACAAAAGTCATCACGTTTTGCTACTAAACATTCCTGTGAAGTGGCAAAATAGCACAGATCAGAGTCAGCCATGACTCTGTGAACCACACACAGATGACTGAGAAATTCTTCTCCTGCAGAGATTGTGGCATACAAACAGAGCCATATCCTTCACCTTGCTATGAGACTCCAGAATGATCTTAAGAATAGTGTTGCTTTAAAAAATTCATCTACTTCTCTGGTTGTGATTATCTGACACTCCTGTACCCTACTTTTCCTGCTTTAGAGAATGATTCTAAAAGCACACTGTTCTACAATAAATTTCTCCTTTGAATTCCAATTTCAGAAATAGTTTAGAGCACAAACTTTGGAGTCTAGCAGGTGTGGGTGGCGTTCCTGGGTCTATCACTTTGTGGCTTTGTGACACTCAACCTTTGTGAATTGAGGTTTTTCTTGTTGGTAAAACAAGGGAAATTTTATCTATTCATAGATTTTATGTCCAAATTATATACAGTGATATAAAGTATTAAGCCCACTGATTTGTTCATAAGTGCACAGTAAAGGGTCAATGATTACAAGTACAATCTTTAAAATGAGAGTATTTTTGCA
Source organism: Rhynchonycteris naso (assembly GCA_037038555.1). Taxonomy (NCBI): domain Eukaryota; kingdom Metazoa; phylum Chordata; class Mammalia; order Chiroptera; family Emballonuridae; genus Rhynchonycteris; species Rhynchonycteris naso. Next base: position 158,728,647 of record CM072997.1, on the reverse strand, counting down.
GATTTTCTCACTATAAGATTAAGGAATGTAATAAAGATTTTACCCAGGTATTTTCAATACTGAACAAGCCTAATAAAAATATATTTATCTGCATTAATCATTCAAGAGAACCTACATATCAAGCTTTTTCATTAGTACAGAAGGATATCCATTTTCTGCTGACCTTGACTCTAATTTCATTAGGACCTTTCAATGCAGAAAGGTAAAATTTATAAAATCCTGACTTGCAAAGCAGGGAGGGATTGTTACTTTTCCAGTGATGGTTTGACATGCAAAAATCCTTCCTCAATTTGTAAGAACTCAGACTTAAAAACATTTTCAAATGACAGTGTGTGTGTGTGTGTGTGTGGCAGAAACAGTCAGAGAGAGGGACAGATAGGGATAGACTGACAGGAACGGAGAGAGATGAGAAGCATCAGCTCTTTGTTGTGGCACCTTAGTTGTTCATTGAGTGCTTTCTCATATGTGCCTTGACTGGGGGCTGCAGCAGACTGAGTAACCCTTTGCTTGAGCCAGCAACCTTAGGCTCAAGCTGGTGGGCTTTGCTCAAACCAGATGAGCCTGCACTCAAGCTGGCAACCTCGGCATCTCGAACCTGGGTCCTCCACATCCCAGTTCAATGCTCTATTCACTGCCCCATTGCCTGGTCAGGCTCAAATAAAATTCTGATGACTGGTTTTACTTTCTTGGTTTTCTGAAAAGTCTACCATAACGTCACATTAAAGACAATACATATTTAGTGCTGTTAAAAAGAATTGAATGATGCGAGGTTATTAACAGGAAAAATGAAAGTACTGTGCCTTTGATTAACTCTAAAAGAGAAAATAAACTAAAATACTCATGTAAATAAAGTTTTAAAATTTACTTACGTGCTTCTGGATATGGCATCCAGAAGAGGAAAATTAATAGCAGAAGATATTTATAATAAACAGTTTAGTTTTGGTATATGGTCTATAGGACAAAGGTTAAGAGTATTTTCTTTGTTTAGTAAGGATTGCAAATGAGTACTCATTAACTTATTGCCTCTGTCTTTGGGTCTAGGAAGAGCCACTTATAGATAGAATCCCAAATCTCTCTGCCTTTCGTGATATAGAACAGCAAAAATACCGCTAGTTTTGTCTGGAATTTTTGGCCCACATCCTTGAAGGAATTCTTCATGAAGACTTCAATGGCCTCCTTCTCAATGGCCCGGTGTAAGTCCAGCAGCTCCTGGAGGGTTTCTGTGGGCAGCTGCACATTCTGGCCCATCCGCTGGTCATAGTGGGCAATGGCCTTTTGCACTGCGGCCGAGTTCTCTATCTGGGCCAATGCCAGGACTGCGTTCTCCATGCAGGGCAGATCCCCACTGCTGATGGCCTCAACATAGGTCAGCACCAAGCTCTTCAGTCCTACAAAAGCAAATTAAAAAAAAATAGTGATTATCAGTTGGTGAGAAGGAAGAAGAAACCATAATCTGTTTAGCCCAGTGGTTCTTAACCTTTTTTGAGGTACTGAACCCATCAGTTTCATATGCACATCCACTGAACTCTTCTTTAGTGATAAATAAAATATGACTTTTTTTCCAAATTCAAGACATAAATATATGTATTTTTACTGGTGCACAAAATGAGCCGTGCATGAACATCACCTTGCTCAAAGAACAAAACCAACAAAGTGCATGAACTCACAACAAATTACGGTATCACTTTATTCTGGCTCCACGGCAGAGGCTTCTCCAAACCCCTGGGACCGACTCATCGAACCCCTAGGGTTCAATAGAACCAAGGTTAAGAACCACTGGTTTAGCCCTAAGTATGTAAAGTTGTTTACTTAGCTATTTAGAATCAAGTGCTAGAATGTTTTGTATAATGTTTTTAATGTCACAAACAATAGTTTAAAGATTTTCTGAGGGACAATAGGAATGGAATATTTTACAAACCTCTAGATTTAGAAAAGTTTAATGCTTTTCTTTTTTCCTCCTTCCCTCATCCTAAAGAAAGATGATACAGTGAATGGATCAGAATAGGATATTTTGGAGCCAAGATATTAAGTTTTGATCTTTTCTCAACCATTCTACATCTTCTTTTCTTCTGCCTTACTTTCTGTTGCTTCCTCACTTCTAATGCATAAAAAGGCTAAGGAGAAAACTTAGCTTGCTTGTGTGTGTGCACACGCGCGCACATGCGTGAATGTGTCTGTGTATGCCTAGTACAGGCTACTAGTCCTGTGTCTGGCATAGATAAGTGGGTCTTCCTAGATATTTTCTCATCACAGCTACATGCAGTGTGACCAACTCAGTAAGGTTTGCCCAGGGCTTTGCTGGTTTTATCATTGAAAGTTTTATATTATAGGAAATTCCAGCTTCGGGTAAACTATAGTGGTTGGTCACCCTACAAATATTAGTTCTTTGAGATTCAATCATAGGCCTTTTCTTTTTTATTTCTACAGTTTTAAAATAATGTCTATATGGAGACTATGAATTTTATTTCCTGCTTTGATTTAATTTTTAAGCTTTAGATATGTTTATTTAAATATCTGTATGTTAGCCCTGGCCAGCTAGCTCAGAGGTAGAGCACTAGCCTGGTGTGTGGATATCTCGAGTTCAATTCTGGTCAAGGCACACACACAACCACTTACTTCTCCACCCCTTCCCCTTCTCTCTCTCTTTTCTTCCTGCAGCCATGGCTTGATTGGTTCAAGCACATTGACCTTGGGCACTGAGCATGGCTCCATGTAGCCTCTGCCTCAGGTGCTAAAAATAACTTGGTTGCAAGCATGGCCCCAGATGGGCAGACCATGGGTTCCAGATGGGATGGCCAGATGGATCCCAGTTGTGGTGTGTGCGGGAGTCTGTTTCTCTATCTCTCCTCTCTCAGTTGGAAAAGAAAAAAATAAATAAAATTATATAAATAAATAAATAAATAAATAAATATCTGCATGTTATTCTTACTTATATACATCAGGGGAAAATAAATATTAGGTAATCTAAATTTAAACAACTTCATCCACTCTGAAAAATGATTTCTCCTCCAGACATTTCTCTCAGTAAACGGCATCCTTTCAAGCAGTTGCTTAATTTCAGAACCCTGAAGCCCTAATTCTCTCTACGTATCCATCATCAAGCTATGAAATTGACAATTAAATTGTGTGAGGATACAGTTCATTTTTACCATCTCCATTACCATAATCTTTGCCTAACAAAATCCCCATGTATTTCTAAATTCTTGCAAATGCTACTCATCTTCTCATCCTTTACATCTCTCTAACATATCACCTACAAAATCCTCAGAAAGACCATTTTAGATATAAATTAAATAACTTTACTCTCTGTCTAAAATTCTCCAAGACTGTCCCATTGACTTTAAATTCTAATATTCTTGAAGTCATCTGCTGGAACTTTCAAATTCTGCCATTGCATGCTTTTCTAATCATGATATTATTCTTATGTTTTTTACTCTGTTTGAATCACACTCTTTCTTTTGCAGAATTCTTTTCTATCTCAGGCTTTCTCTCAAATATCAGTCTGTAAATCTATTCTGTCTGTACTTCTGGTTGACTCATACTCATTTTTAAGTAACCATCTTACATGTCACTTTCAGGAAAAAGATATTCTCTGTCTTTGAGTCCAAATTATCTCCCACTTGCCTACAATCCTTAGTCTGTCATAACAGCCTATTTTACTGCTCACAAAAATTAAGGGATATTTCAAAATGAATATGAAGCGATAAAATATCCTCTAATTTTTGTGAGCAGTATATTTTGATTTATTGTACTTTTCACTATTTATCATTAATATTTTTTTTAAATTAAAGTACCCTCACTCTTGTTGTGCTGAAATGAGGGTAGAAATAAAATATTTTCTATCTACCATTATACCCAGTGGTTGGTGCATAGCAGAGACTTGTGCAAAGATTAGTAGCAAAGTCTCATGTCAATGAAATATTTGCCTTCTCTTCACTTGGCCAATCTCTATACAGCTCCTGAAGAATATTTCATAAATTGTAAGGCTGAGAAGTTGGAGGAAAAGGTTGCTACATAAAGATGGACTTTAATCTTTCCTTTATTCATCTTGCTCCTGTGAATATTAGAGAACACTAGAAATAATTTTACTTGCCACATTACGTTCACAATGTGATCTTTGTGGTGTGTTTTCTTGGACATCATTAGACTATGAATTTATCATAAGTAACCCTTATAGCTCCCTCATTTATTCTCTACATTGAGCAGAAGGAAAGTCCAGGTAAGAAGAGGGGAGTGAGAGGAACTCACGAGGCCCATTGACTGTGATGCCTCCTGAGAGAGTTTTGGCCTCAGAATATTTGAAGATGTAGGAGCAGAAGTCTGCTACTTGTTCTGTGAACTCAGGGTTCAGTTCATCCTCCTGTAGCTGCTCCAGGCGCACAAGGTACTTCCTCTGAGCAGGACGGTCAAAGATAAAGCATTTCTTCTTTGGGAAGAACTTTCGGATGCACAACCGTGGTTCGTTAAAGCTTTTACTTTCCATATTGGTACCTATAGGAATGAAAATTAGAAACAGTACAACTTTATACTTACTGCCTAAAATTTATGACACAAATTTCTGGTTGACTCATACTCAGATTTGCACAAATTTCATGTAAAGGGATAAACAGAGACTCATGATGAATCAGAAGTTTTTCAAAAAATTGAAATTTTTCTAAGAAGAAGGAGATCACTTAAAATTAGATCCATCTAATTTAGCCAAAAAATGTTTTCTCTAAAGAAGCAGCCAGAGTCATGCAGTTGCAAAATTATAATATTAGCACCAACACAGAAATGGTCATTTTAATATTATTTTCTCTTTATTTATTACCCAGCAATCAGTCTCAGTCACCTTGTTTTAGTTTCAATGACAAGTCCAGGTATTCATCAGCAGTGATGGGTTTTCCATTTGCTTCTAGCTCCAGGGAGAAATCTCTCAGTGTCCAAACAAAGGCTGGAAAGAAGCTCACAAAGTCGGCTGAGTCATCAACCTTACTGTTACCAGGTGAGGATTTTGCCCTGATTCGATCAGTCAGCTCTGTTACATAGCTGAGATGCTAACATAGGAAAACTGCAGAATAGTAGAACTGTTTTATGCAGTGTTTTCTCCTAAAGCTGACCTAAAATATTTTTTTTCTTAATTAGCTCACTCATACATTCAGTAGTTCAGTTATTCATTTATTTCACAAACATCTATTGAACACTTATTCTAGGGACTAAGAATATTGTGATAAATGAGAAAATGCTACCATTATAGAGCTTACATTTTATGCAGAGAGACAAGTGATAAATAAGTCAATAAAAATATAATAAAATATGAGATATTACTTTTGTTTTTTTATTCAGTGGGAGGAGGGGAGGCAGAGACTCCCGCATGCACCTCAACTGGGATCCACCCAGCTAGCCTACTAGGGGGCGATATTCTGCCCATCTGGGGCATTGCTCTGTTGCTCAGCAGCTGAGCTTTTCTTAGCACCTGAAGTGGAGGCCATAGAGCCATTCTCAGTGCTTAGGGCCAACTTGCTCCAATTTAGCCATGGCTGCAGAAGGGGACAAGATAGAGAAAAAGAGAGAGAAAGAAAGAAGCGAGAGGAGGAGGGTGGAGAAGCAGATAGGTGCTTCTCCTGTGTGTTCTGACTGAGAATCGAACCCGCGACGTCCACACATCAGGTCTATGCTCTACCACTGAGTCAACTGGCCAGGGAAAAATATGAGATATTAATAATAATTACATTGAATAAAACAAACCATGCTAAAGGTTAAAGAATAACTGTGTCTGCACATGGTGCTGGTTTATATGGTTGTACAGGTAAATTCTCTCTGAGGGTATCTGAGCAGAAATCAGAATAAATTGTAGGAGTCAGCCGTGCAGAAGAAATAACACTTGAAAATTCTTAGATAATAAATAACTGAGTGTTTCTAACATACAGCAAGCAGGCCAGAGTAGCTAGAGCCAAAGTTCAAAGATGGATAGGGTCCAAACCATGCAAGCCACAGAAAAAGTTGAAATCATAATCTAAATTTAATAGGAAGCCATTGGGAAGCTTTAAGCTCAGGGGGGATATGACCTGATGTTGGTCTTTAAAAGGTCATATTGACTGGCATTGCATCTATGAGAGGCAAAAGGATAAGCAGAGAGAGGGGTTAGGTAGTTAAAGATGTAAACCAGATGAGAGAAAATGGAAGCTTAAATTAGAGTTATGGTGTAAGGAAGTGGTGAGAATGGGTCAGTGTGGGAAAATACCTATGACAGTGGAAATGACAAGACTTACCAACTAGTAGTTTCTAAGGTAGAAAGAAAGAAATAATCTAGGATGAATTCTAAGATTTGAACCAAGAATCTGTGTGAAACTATGGGATTACTGTGATACTAAAAGAGTGATTTTGAACAGAAAAATTAAGAATTCTGTTTTTTTTTAAATGTTAAGTTTGAGATGTCTCACTGTCTAAATAGAGATGCCATATAAATGGCTAGATATACAAGTTTGCACCTGAGAGCAGTGCTCACATTTTTATATATACATATAATGTTAATTGGCATACAGGTGATACTGATAGCCTGGAAGAGATCACTTAAGGACTGAATAGAGGGGGAATAGAAGATACCAATGAATCAAACAGCTCTAATATTTAAAAGCCAAGAAGATGCAACCAAGTAAAGAAAACAGGTGTAAACAATGAAGAAGATGGAATATTAGGAAACGGTGACATTCCAGACACCAAAAAACCCAAGTGTTTCAGAAAAGAAAAAAAGGCCAACTATCAAATGCTGTTGAGAGGTCAAACAGTATGAGAAGTAACAATTAGATTGGGAAACATGAAGATAACCTTTACAAAAGCTAATACAGGACAATGGTGGAAATCAAATTATAGAAATGTTAAAGTTGTTAATAATGACCAAAATGAGGTAATGCAGGAGAGTGTAGGGTAAGATATGAGGACATGATAAAACTGAGAGATCAGAGTGTTCAGTAAGTGTGTATCAGTTGTTAAATTTTCTAAAACTATGGTGAACTAAGAAGCTAACATTTTTAACAAATGAAGAGTGTGTTTATAGGAAAGTTGGTGGATGACTGCGACAGTGAGGGATGGTGTAGTCTCAGTGCATGCCCTTCAAAGGAGTTTCCCTTTTTAATGGGAGAAGAATGAGACTGTATCTGGAAGCTGTCATTAGAAGCAAGGAGATTACCTAACTTTTCTGGGACCTGTGACATGCAAGTTATAGGAGAACAAAATCACCACTAAGATCACTGGAGAGGTCTGTAACAATGTTCAGAAGGTATAGACAGAATTCAGTTAAAGGGAAATATTTGGGGAAGATGGTAAGGATACAGAGATTTGGTAAATGAGAGTATAAGGTTTAGAGGTTGTTGAGGGCGTGGCAATGCAGGGGAGATGAAGTCTCATGGGTTGCACAGAACCTTGTGCAGCTAAGTGTCTAAGGATCATGTATAATGATCATCTAGTGAGGGGAAACAATAAACAAGTAAACAAAAGTATAGTAAAATCTGATATACCAAAAAGGCATGGATTTGGGGGGTGATTGAAGTAAAGTTAGATGTTGAGCATTATGAAATTCATTAAGGAGGGGACTTATGTATTCTTTTGCAGTTGCCCATCACTCTATCTCATGAAACTATAAAGCTGTCATTTTCTAGATTTAGGTTGTTCTGGGCCACACAAAGGATACTGCAGTTGGTCCATGGCCATCTGGTTGATGGTTCCCATGCTGTTGTATACGAAGGTGCTGCTCAGGAGGATGGCCAAGGCAAAGATCCAGGAGTCATTCTTGTTGTCTCCCTAGACATCATTGTAGAAGCCACATAGATTAGTAAGGAAGAGCAACATGCTTTCAGTTCAGATAGATTAATTCTGATCCCAGCTTTGTCTCTTTTTAGCTGTGGAAATTTAAGTTAGTCATTTCCATATGCAAATTTCTCCGAACAGTACAATAAATTTATAAACATTAAATTCATGCTTTTGTGAAATTTAAATGAGGTATTGCATATACATTTATGTAAGAGTGATAGTAATAACTATTATGATCAGGTAATTCATTTTAAGCATATCTCCTGAACTTAGATTGTGATGCTATTACATTCCCATGGCATGCCATGGTAAGTTAAAATATACTTCTTTAATAAGAGGTTTGTATGTCTAAGACTTATAAGAGTAATAATGTATAAGCCTTTATGAACAAAAACGTTGACATCAGATCTTATATTTTGCTTCTTTTATGATGAGTACAGCTGTGGATAAGATTATTCTTATCATCTTTCTCGGTTCCCATTGTGAAAAGTCAGACAAATTTGTAAAATAGCTAGTCAGGTTTAGATGGACCTTCACAGCCTCACTGAAACATTTCTCTATGATACTAATAATGTCATTAGTTATTATTTTATGGATTGAATAGCCAATTAACTGATCCTATTGGCCACTCTCAATACTTATGTATGTTATATAGCTGAATGGAGTTTAGTGTTTAAGGTATGCAACAGCTCTTAAATTAGCTTGTTATGATCATACTTTGTTTACTTTCTTGACCTAAAGCTCATTTTGGTTAACTTCAAAATAGATTTAAGATAAAAGGTTGATTGCTACTAAATAAATGAAAAAAATAATACATTAATAGATAAGTTAGAAGCATAAATCAAGGAATTGGAGGGGGAGATCATAAAAGAGCTACTGATCTGACATAACTAGGATTTAAAAGATTCATTTTTACCTTCTCTACATCTCCGAGGCCCTCAGTGTCAAGCAGAACAAGGGTGTGTTTTGGCTTCTCAGGATGAGGCACACACCACATCCAGATTCCCTTTGTGTGAGACTGCACTGTGGAGCCCAGAGAGAAGCCTGCAGGGGGAAAGGAGATAGCAGGACTTGGATTTTTAATATCACACAATTCTGGGAAATGATATAAAGTTAATGACATCAAAATTAAGAGATAAATGAAACCATAATCAGTGTTGATCTTAATCAGAACCAGAAAAATAGGAAAATTAAAGTATCTAATACAAAATTTAAGATTTATTTTACTTTAAAAATCAGTGTAAATTTAAAAAGACACCCCACCACAATTGCAAAAAAACAACAACCACACCTACACAAAAAGAAAAATAGTGCAAGCTTGATATTAATACCGAACATTTTAGTAATTGTTTTATGGTTTATTATTATGTATATTAATTGTATTTATTATGACCTTATTCCTTTTAGACAGGCACATTTACACTTTAAAAAGGGAAATGAAGACAAAGTAAGAAGAAAGAGGGAGTTGACGCTTATCCTCTAGAACAGGCTAAGAGTAAGAAGCTCATCAGTGGATTAACAGTTAGTTTTAATATTCCTCCCCTTTCTCTCCTCGCATCACCATCCTCAGTGTTGGGAGTGTGGGCGGACAGAAGGGACTCAGCAGAGCTTTGCTGGTGTCACTCACCCTTTTTCTTCCCAGCCAGCTTGTTCATCAGGTAGGATTTGCCCGTGCGGTAGAGACCCACGATGGCCACCACGACAAGAGGCTCTGTGATGGCAGACAGGATATTCAGAGCTTCCTGATTCACTGTCAGTTGCCCTTTAGTGTTCTCAATGAGGCACACTGGGCCTGGCATGTGACTCTCTGAGGCCATGTCCAAGGTGTCACCTTGTCTGTAAGAGAGAAGATGGGATAGAAAAAAATTTCTAGTCAGAAGCTGAGCAAGAACTTACAATGTGGACTAAAACTTTATTTTCTGTTCTTGAACTTTGTTCCTTATAGGTTTTAAAAAGTCTTATGACCCCTTTAAGCTGTCCTGTTAACTAGTCCACTCATTCATTTTTTAAATAATTTTATTTTTAAATTATTTATACTTGCAAAAATGTTGTACAACAAGTATGGAGAGTTTTCTTTTTTATTTTTCTTTTTGTATTTTTTCTGAAGTGAGATGCGGGGAGGCAGAGAGACATAAACCTGCATGAGCCTGACCAAGATCCACCCAGCAAGCCCACCAGGGGGCGATGCTCTGCCCATCTGGGCTGCTGCTCCATAGCAATTGGAGCCATTCTAGTGCCTGAGGCAAAGTCCACAGAGCCATCCTCAGCCCCCGGGCCAACTTTGCTCCAATGGAGCCTTGGCTGCAGGAGAGAAAGAGAGAGACAGAGAGAAAGGAGAAGGGTGAAGAAGCAGATGGGTGCTTCTCCTGTGTGCCCTGGCTGGGGATTGAACCCAGGACTTCTACACATCTGGCTGACCCTCTACTGCTGAGCCAACCACCCAGGGCCTGGAGAGTTTTCATATGTCATTTCCCCAGCTTCCCATAATGTCTATATGCTATACAACCATAGAACAATTATTTACACAAAATTTTAACATTACTATCATTCTATTAACTAATCTGCACATCTTTTCTGCCTTTCACCATTTTCCCCACTAATGTTCTTTTCTGACCCATGATCTAATTCAGGATCTCTCATTACTGTCATTGTTTCCTTAGGCTTCTGTCATTTTTGACAGTTTCTAATTTTTTATTTTGTCTTTCATGACATGGACATTTTAGAAGAGAACTAGCCTGTCAGTTTGTAGAATATCTCTCACTTTGGAATTTTGTGATGGTTTTCCATAATTAGATTGAGGTTATGTATTTTTGACAAGAATGCCATCTAAGTGATAGTCTGTCAGTCTCAGTGCCTTGCATCAAGGGATTTGTGATGTCAGTATGACACTGATATTAACTTGCTTAAGGTTGTGTCTGCCTGATTCCTCCATTGTAAAGTTAATATTTACCTCTTTGTGATTACAAAGTGTATCATTTGGGGAGATTTTTTGAGACTATGCAAATATATTCTCATCATACGTTCATATCATTTTTAATGCTAATTTTAGCATCCACTGATTGTTACTGTAGTGTTTGCCTATGTTACTTTGTATTTTCACAATTCTGTGAGCACTTATTAATTTGAGTTCTACTTTAAGCAGGAGCTGTCTCTTCTCCATTTATTTGTTTAATCATTCAATTATGTAGTTGTATCAGTATGGGCTCATAGATATTTATTTTATTCTATGGGTTTTACTACTTTACTATCATTATTTATTTTGTTACTTAATTTACCCCACCCCTTTTTTTTGAGAGCTCCTTCAGGATCGGCTTCCATGTCCTTTGTCAAGCTCCCACCATATATGAAGTACCTCCCTACTTTCTGGCAAGTATTTCATCTTGTATTTTCCCTGATTCAGCTCTAAAATGGAGCAATTTTCCCAGAAACCCTGATTCTTTCTTTTGGATAACAGCACTTATTGCCAAGATATCACATGAGGTGTATGCATTACTTCTAGGCCTCTCAAAGGCAAAGTGAAGATATGATGTATGTGTGTATATATGTATATATACAAGCATAGGTGTATACACACCTATATTTATTTGTTTTGTTTTTAGTGAAAGAGAGAGAGAAAGGGACAGACAAGGACAGACAGACAGGAAGGGAGAAAGATGAGAAGCATCAATTCATAGTTGTGGCACTTTAGTTGTTCATTGATTGCTTTCTCATATGTGCCTTAACCCAGGGGTTCCAGCCAAGCCAGTGACCTTGGGGTCAGGCCAGTGTCCTTGAGCTCAAGTCAGCAACCATGAGATCATGTGTATGATCCCACACTCAAGCCGAAGACCCCACGCTCAACCTTGTGAGTCCATGCTCAAGCCAGAGACCCCAGGATTTCAAGCCTTGGTCCTCGTGTCCCAGATCAACACTCCTAACTACACCACCACATGGTCAGGCTATTTACTTGTTTTTATTTATCTATTTTTGTATATATCCTTGACTCCTACTGATATTTCAAATTCCAATCCAGCACAACAGAATCTATTCAACCTTTTCCCCTTTCTTATTTTTCCTTTCTTTATTTTACTCTTTTCTCTACTGTGAGAGCCCTGGCTCTCACTGATCTATAAGTTTACCTAGTTATTCAATCTTAGTATACATAAAAACTAGTCTCAAAATTTTTAATTCATACTTCTGTGATAAATAAATTAACTAGAGTACATTATTATCAAACAGTTCTTTGTGTCTTTAGCCTTACTTATATAGTCAGAACACTGTATACAAAGTTTCTTAGATTAGTTCTTTCCTTCCACATCTTCTTCAGTGTAGTGGAATCATTAATTTGAAATGCAGTCAGATTCATTTGTTACTGCTTCTGTTTCATTTCAGCCTCCTTAAAGTCTTGATTGATTTTTTTTGTTTTTTGTTTAAAATGAAGAGTTTATTTGCTCAGTACACCAAATAGGATGCAAGCACTGTCATGACAAATATACAGAAATATGCAGATTGACATAAAACAGTAATTTAGCTTAAATGGAGGGAAATCTCTTTAACTGTTATGACAACATACTCCCAAGAAGAATCTTTCCTTCTGTTAAATTAATTACACATTTCAATAAAATAAAGGGTAATGGATTTAAGTTGAAGTTAGCTTGTGATTTTTTCTTAAAATTCCAACTCAATTAATCCATGCTAGTTAAACACTGTAACTAAAATTTCCAATAAGTGCAAAAGGAGATGAAAGGGTTAGTTATGTATTTTTTTTCTTGAACAGTCCAGAAGACAGTGGTTACTACAAATAGAGCAGGCAAACTGTTAAGACCAAATGATCTAGAAATGTACTAAATTTCCATCTCAATGTTCGTCATTGTGCTAAATGCTCCTCATTAGTATGGCACATTTTGGTCCCTGATATAGTTTAATGCCAAGACAGATCCCAGTTCATTACAGATACACATAGATTACTGTTGCTAGTTTTGTTTCTAAATATATATATTTGAAAAGCCAGATACTTCCACATACAAAGGCAGGTTTCCCCAGGAGGAAGTTATAGGAAGTAGTCTGGGGTGCGCTGGGTTACGTTAGGCTCTCCACAAGAAGGTGCAGGGTCAAACTGAAGGAATATTTTAAAGTGTCATCTAACTCCATGATAGCAGCCTGGTTCCCACAAGGGTAACAATAATTGGGTGCACTGAAAATGGTAACCACATTCCGATCATGACAACAATTGTATTTCTCCATTACAAGTTGGTGAGCGCAAGAAACCAGTGTGAGACCATTGGCATGATTGAATGTTTCAGAAATGTCTTGTCCAAACGTGTAGCCAGCACCACGTGGTGAAATGCCCCACCCACCACGATCATCTGGATCTGACCATAATAGATCACACATTGAGCCCTCACGTGGGACTTCTTGTAAATGGTCCAGGGCTCTTATGTGATCCAGTGTGTCTATGGAAGGGGAGAGGCCACCATGGAGGAAGAATATCTGTCCATCTATTAAAGCTGTAAGTGGAAGATAACCAAATAGATCTGTAAAGTATTTCCAAACATTGGCATTTCCATACTTTCATAGGCATTCATCATAAAAGCCAGATACTTGGGTAATTTTGTCGGCTTCCGTGGTTTCCTCTCAATATTGTAATGCGTTCTGGGTAAAGCACCTTTAATGCCACAAGAAGAGTCAGTCTCCACAGAATAATAACCTCTGTCTACATAGTCCCCCATGAACAGGTAGTTTGTATCTGGTGATTTTCCTCGAATCCTGAAGAGTTCCATAAGGGCATGGAACTGACCGTGCACATCTCCACAGACAGTAACAGGACAACAGACCTCTTGCACATTTGATTCTTTTGTTAAAATTTCCTTAGCTTTCTCGCACAACATCTGTACTTGGTTCTCGTTCAGCTGTTTACACTCGTTCAGATGCTGCACCCACTCGTCCAGCTCCTTGGTGAACCGCGTGTGGTCCATGGCGGCCTCTGCCTCTACCTGCCGCCATCCGCCCTTCACCCCCATCCGGCCCTGGCCCCACGGTCACCGGCTCCCAGAGGGAGGGGTCAGGGAGCGGGTTGCGGAGTCCGAGTCCCGCCCAAGCCCAGCGGACCGCCCCCAGCTGTCCTTGCCCGCTGGGCCGCGCCCCAAGTCGGGAGGGGTGTGGGGAGGTCAAGGGAGCCTGGCTCGGGTCTGGCGTACTTCGCGCCCTTGGCCACCTTTCGCTGCCGCCTTCTGCCTCCCGCCAGCAGGCCTCTATCTACCCAGATCCCTCCCTCTTCTCTTTCGGTCTTTCTCATCCCTCCCTCTGACTTTCTGTCAGTCTTGATTGATTTTTAAGTATGTATTTGTCTTTTGAGTATATGAAACATTACATGTTTCTAGGATTCATAATTTCCCATAAAGGTATACCTGAAAAAGTGTCAATTCATTTTTCACTATATTCTTATTTTACTGTTCTTTCTATTCATTCATTCATTTATTTATTTATTTATTTATTTATTTATTTATTTATTTACAGGGACAGAGAGAGAGTCAGAGAGAGGGATAGATAAGGACAGACAGGAACGGAGAGAGATGAGAAGCATCAATCATCAGTTTTTCATTGTGACACCTTAGTTGTTCATTGATTGCTTTCTCATATGTGGCAGTGACCTTGGGTCCAAGCTGGTGAGCTTTTTGCTTAAGCCAGATGAGCCCGCGTTCAAGCTGGCTACCTCTGGGTCTCGAACCTGGGTCCTCGTCATCACAGTCTGGTGATCTATCCACTGCGCAACAGCCTGGTCAGGCCTGTTCTTTCTATTCTTATAAATCTATTCTCACCCACCTTTTGTAAGCTTTTAATCTTATTAGTTTCTGGTTTATACTTCTTAGATATCTTTTTCACAAATAAATAAATATATGTCTATTACTTGACTTCATAGAAAACTTTCTTATTCTTTTTAACAGCTTCTTACTTCATATATATATATATATAATAGTTTATATATAATATATATATATATATATATATATATATATATATATATATATAATAGTTTATCCAACCACTCTTTTATGCAAAGGAATTTAAATTATTTATAATTTGTTTAAAATTACAAACAATGCTGTAATGGATAACCCTGCTAACTTTTTGCATATTTAATTTCATATTTTAGCTCTTTTTTTAGTATAGATTCCTAGAGGTATGGTTGTTGTGTCAAAAGATAAAAAACATATGGTTTTGTTATATATTGCCAAATTCCTTTCTAGAAAGATATACCAGGTAGCATTCCCACCAGCTCATTTTGTATCTAATTTTCCAGAAAATGGAGATTTTTCCTGAGTCTTACATCTTTTGACTTCATTACAAAATTTCCTTTTAAAGTTTTTTACCTTCACACATAGATGTTTGGACTGAACAAATGTGAGATCTCTGAGTGTAGAGATGTAGCAATAAACAACCTGCATCTGGAGAATGCTGTGTAAAATATAAAAGTACTTTGAAATACAAACACCATACTAACCTAGATATGGACTTCATTTCTCCCAAGTCTGTCCCTGAGCACTGTGTGGGTTAGATACACTACTCAGATTCTCTAGTCTCTTCCGGCTGTAACTGTGCAGGAAGTCCCTGAGCTGCCACAGTCCATCCTGTTTACCCATTCACTGGTTCTTAACCTTTACTTTGTATCTGCATTCTTTTTCACCCAAGACTTGATATTTCAAATCTTGTTCTTAATCTATTGATTGTTTACTCAGTTTTGTTACCAGATTTTGACCTCCTGTGTTTGCAGATTGATTCTTTTCTATCTCCAATTTATTTCCTTGCATATTCCTTATAATTAGTTCAGGTAATAAAGCTACAATTATGAAACATTATCTTAAAAATCAAAGCTTTTTTCCTCTTAAGCTCTGCTCTATACAAGGTATTTATTCACACAATTTTAGACATGACCAGAGCTTGATGATTACAAAATTTAACTTTATAAAATTATAATTTTAATAATTTTATAAAGTTAAAAGGAAAAATAACCTTCCTTTAATTATTCCTTCCTTAACTTCATGTTTTTTTAAGCTTTAATGCCTCAATCCCTGTAACTTGACATGATCATTATATAACATTTGCTATTTATTAGAGGTACAAACACAGATCATAGGCACCCTTATTTTCACTTTTATCCTAGAAGAAAGAATAATTTTCTAACATTTTAAAGTTGATTACTTCTGGCTCAACAGTAGAGCATTGACCTGGCCTGTGGAAGTTCTAGGTTTGATTCCCAGTCAGGGCACACAGGAGAGATGACCATTTGCTTCTCCAACCCTCCCCCTTCTCTCTCTCTCACTCTTTCTCTTCCTCTCCCACAGCCATTGCTCAATTCAAACAACTTGAGGCTCTATGGCCTTGCCTCAGGTGCTGAAATGACTCAGCTGCTGAGCAACAGAGCAGCAGACCCAGACAGGCAGAGCATCGCCCACCCAGTAAGGGGATTGCTGGATGGACCAGTCAGGGTACTTGCAGGAGTCTGTCTCTCTGCCTCCATGCCCCCAAGTAAAAAGAAGGAAGGAAGGAAGGAAGGAAGGAAGGACTTGCTTTTGCTGAGGTCTTACATTTAATAGAATGTTTTTTCTCCCATATGACTTTCTGTTTCTTCAGGGGGAAACAGCAAAAATAGCCTTCCTTAAAATTTAAATGTAGATCAAGGATGGTTAGCTCAGTGAATAGAGTATGGGCCTGGTGCATGGACATCCCGGGTTGATCCCAGTCAGGACACACATGAGAACCGACCATCTGCTTCTCTCCCTTCCCTCTCCTCCTTCTCTCCCTCTTTCCCTCCCTCAGCCAGTTGTTCAGTTGATGAGTATGGACTTTGGGCGCTGACAATAGCTCAGTTGATTTGAGCATCTGCCTCAGACACTGATGGCCCTGGATGGGGGTTACCTGGTGGATCTTAATCCAGGCACATGCAGGAGTCTGTCTTTCTATCTCCCCTACTCTCATTTAAAAAGATTTTTAAATGTAGTTAATATACAATATTCTAGTACCTTTTTAATGAAGGCCCATTTTCTCTTACAACAATGGTTCTTAACCTGAGTTCTATTGAACCCTAGGGGTTCGATGAGTCGGTCTCAGGGGTTTGGAGAAGCCTCTGCCGTGGAGGCCAGAATAAAGTAATACCGTAATTTGTTGTGAGTTCATGCACTTTGTTGGTTTTGTTCTTTGAGCAAGGTGATGTTCATGCACAGCTCATTTTGTGCACCAGTAAAAAAACCATATACTTATGTCTTGAATTTGAAAAAAAAAATCATATTTTATTTATCACTAAAGAAGGGTTTGGTGAATGTGCATATGAAACTGGTGGGTTTGGTACCTCAAAATAGTTAAGAACCACTGTCTTACAACACTGGCCCACAGTGACTGCTGACAAGCAGATAGGCTGTCCTATTTTATAACATGATATGTAATTCTAAAATATAGAAATCATTCAATGACTGATTTAGAAAAAGTGGCTGCACAAAGATTTTATAAGCTCCCAAATTACAAAAAACTTATTGACTCTTTTTGCAGACCCCAAGTTGCCTACCTTCTACTTAGCCAGCACTATGAACATTTGCAATAAAGAATGAAATGGTGGAAAGAAAGAATCAACGTCATTGAAATGCCTATATTACCCAAATCAATATATAAATTCAACATAATTCCTTTAAAAATACTAATGGCATACTTTAAATATATAGAACAAATATTCCAAAAATTTATATGAAATAAAAAAGAACACAAATAGCCTCAGCAATCTTGAAAATGAAGAATAAAGTGGGAGGTATCACATTTCCTGATGTCAAGTTATACTACAAGATCATTGTATTCAAAAAGCTCAGTACTGGCATAAGAACAGGCATATAGATCAATGGAACAGAACAGAGAACCCAGAAATAAACCCACACCTTTATGGACAATTGATATTTGACAAAGGAGGTAAGCTCTTATGGAGTGAAGACAGTCTCTTAATAAACAGTGTTGGGAAAATTGGACAGCTACCTGCTAAAAAATGAAACTAGACCACCAACTTACACCATTCACAAAAATAAACTCAAAATGGATAAAAGACTTAAATGTAAATCATGACCATAAACATCTTGGAAGAAAACATAGACAGTAAACTCCAATATCTCTCGTAGCAAAATTTTTGCTGATTTATCTCCATGGGCAAGTGAAATGAAGGACAAGATAAACAAAAGGGACTAAATCAAACCAGAAAGCTTTTGCACAGCAAAAGGCACCATGAACAAAATAAAAAGACAACCCACACAATAGGAGAATATATTCATCAATACATTTGATAAGGGGTTAATAACCAAAATTTATAAAGAACTTGTAAAACTCAACACCAGGAAGACAAACAATCCAATCAAAAAATGGGCAAGAGAAATGAATAGACACTTCTCCAAACAGGACATACAGATGGCCAATAGGCATATGAAAATATATTCAACATCACTAATCATTAGAGAACTGCAAATTAAAACCACAATGAGGTACCACTTCACACCAGTCAGAATGGTGCTCATTAACAAATCAACACAATAAGTGCTGGCCAGGGTGTGGAGAAAAGGGAACCTTCCTGCACTGCTGGTGGGAATGCAGACTTGTGCAGCCACTGTGGAGAACTGTATGGAGATTCCTCAAAAAATTAAAAATGAAACTGTCTTTTGACCCAGCTATCTGACTTTTAGAAATATATCCTAAGAATACAAAATCACTTATTCAAAAGAACATATGCATCTTCTTGTTTATTGCAGCATTGTTTACAATAGCCAAGATGTGGAAAGAGTCCAAGTGTCCATCAGTGGACGATTGGATTAAAAAGCAGTGGTAAATATACACATTGGAATCCTATGCGGACGTGAAAAAGAAGGAAATCTTACCTTTTGTGACAGCATGGATGGACCTGGAGATTATTATGTTAAGTGAAATAAACCGGGCAGAGAAAGAAAATAAAATCATCTGATCTCACTTATATGTGGAATCTAATGAACAAAGTAAACTGAGGAACAGTATAGAGGCAGAGGCGGGGTCACAGGGACCAGAGGAACAGCAGTCAGAGAGAAGGGGGATAAGGGGATGCAATCAGAGAAGGTGAAGGGATTAGTAAAAAAAATATATACAACTCATAGATACAGATAGCAGGACAGCAAATCCCAGAGGGAAGGGGTGGGAGTTGGAGGGAGGAAGGCAAAGGGGTGGTAATCAGGGACACGGGGGTGGGGGGGTGAGGATGTTATATTGAGCAGGACACTTGAATCCATGTTAAAACAATAAATTAAAATTAATAAAATTAAGAAAAATATGTGGAAAAATCACTTAGACTAGAAAAAACAGAACTTGAACATCAACCAACTGTTTCTCTGATAGTATAACTGTATTTACTTGAACTTCAGTGCATTTAATTCCAAAATGAAACTTTCCACTCCTGTTATTTTACTGTCCTTTTAATATTCTGGTTTCAGTAAAATATGGCTAAAAATTAAAAAAACAAAAGAATGAAGTGTAGTCTAAGCTTTATTAAGTGGGTTTTTATCAAAGATAAAGGTAATCTCAATGCAAAGAAAGAAATAACAATTTTAAAATATCCCAGACTCAGCGTAGGTTCTCCGTCTGCTGGAACGAGGTACAACACAGAGCTGGAGCAGTGGCCAGTTAACAAACACCCTGCTTCTGGTAACATCAGAATTTCATCCAAACTCCTGTGCCCATGATCAGCAGCATATCAATAGGATGGTTATTTTAAACTATATAAAAGGACTCATAAATCTCTTCCCACGCTGCCTCAATCTTACCAGAAGCAGAGGTCCTTTAGAGTTGAGAGGACAGCAGCTTCAATGAGAAAGCTATAAGAGCTCTTCCTCTTCCCTTTTATTCTGAGTTTCACGGCACTGGTTTCTCTTCTCTCTGGCACAAGCAGTGTGTTCCTTTACTCTCCAATGTCCTGGGACTTGCTGCATTTACTTCAGAGACCCACTGACTGGAAATCAAAACTAACAAGTCTGCAAAGAAATAGACTAAAATGAAACTGAAAATACTGAACCAAGGCTATTTGTCACTCAGCAAAAATTTGCTGAGAGCTATGCTAGGAAGAGGGTTTGACATGGTTTCTCAGCTAGAACCTACTAATTTTATCAGTAGGAGATATCTTAGAGACTACTTGCAATAAAAATAAAAGGTTCATTAATTAAAATATAGTTGAGCCTTGAACAACATCAGTTTGAACAGTGGGGGGTCCACTTATGTGTAAATTTTTAAAAAAATAAACGTACAGTCAGCCTTCTATATCCCCATTTTTGCATATGCAGATTTAACTAACCACAAATTGAAACAGTATTTTTCATGTAGGGTTGGGCACCCAAGAATGTGGAGCCTTCTGAAGTTAAACACAGATTTTCTCCTGCACCTGGAACTGGTCAAGAGTTAACTGTAATGTCATTTACTTCATGTTGTGGGACAGTTTAAAAAGCATGAGGATGAGAAAAGTTAATATAATATTTTCCAGGCCCAATTGTCTGAAATTTAGATTTATTCACAGTGAACCTAGTTTCTCATATTTATTGAGGACTGTAAATTCCCTGAGAAAATAGATATGCTTTATACACTTTTTAAAATTTTTATTAAATTTAATTAATTGTGTTATCATGGATTCAAGTGTCCAACTCAATATAACATTGTTACCTACCCCGTGTCCCCCATTACATCCCTTTTGCCCTCCTCCCTCCAACTCCCTCCCTCTTCCCTCTGAGATTTGCTGTCCTGTTATCTGTATCTCTGTGTTATGTATATATAATTTCACTAATCCCTTTACCTTCTCTGATCCCATCCCCTCATCTCCCTTCCTTATGACAGCTGTTTCTCTGCTCCCTGTGACTCCGCCTCTGCCTCTATTCTAGAGAAAGAAGGTAAGAAAAATAACTATGTAAAGCCACTGAGCTGTATACACAAAGCTTTTAAAATCTGTTTGATTAAAACCACATATTTCTCTACTCTGCACTATCTCTGAAAGGGGAGAGAGAGGTAGGGAGACAGGGTAATGTAGAGCCACAGGAATGTTGCCAGGAAGATAGCCCAAAGTAAAACAAAGTTCATAGTGTCCTAACGTAAGAGGAACTGTGAACTGTTTGTGCATTGAATTTTTGAAAGATAACCGTTTGAGCCCGAACCCTCCCTGCTGTAGTTGCCAAAGATAACTGCTATCCCGTTTCTTCTTTGTGAAGCTTGTTCAGCCCTGCCCAACCGCTAACTGCCATATCAGCTTCTATAAACTGCTTGCTTGCTGCCACTATATAAACCATTAGTCTGTAAGCAGCAGGTGCGACTCTCATTTGCAGCCCCTCTGATGGGTAAGATGTTCCTGAACACCAAGGGAGTTCGCCCCTGCGCAAGTTAAACTTGGCCAATAAAGTAACATCTTAAGTCCTGAAAGTCTCCGATGTCTGTTCTTGGCCCGGCGAATGCAACATTTGGGGGCTCGTCCAGGATCTCCCTTTGTGGAGTTTTGGTTCGGAGAACGGAAGGACGGCTCAAGCTGAGTAAGTATTGCTAAGGATCCTTCTTTTGAATTTGATTTTGGGCTCCGGAGCAAAGTAACCCTGAGGTAGTAGGTGGGACGCTACCGGTAGTCTACCCAGGGATTTCGGAAGTGGGACGCCCCTCTCCGAAATTTGATTTCTGGTATTCGTAAAAACTGGCAATTGCTTAGGAAAACCGCGCTGCGCTGCGTCCTGTATGTCTGTCTTGAGTGTGCGTGAGACTGTACTGTGGATTATTTTGTTACTTTGTGTCGCCTGTCTGCTCCCACTCTTAATTATCCCTGATTTGTTTAAGATAGGTCAACAAGAGTCAGTGCCTGGCTCTCCACTTGACTGTCTAATGAAGAACTCTGATTTCTGGAAAAGGGCTCAGGGATACGGCCGGCACCTGACCCCGACACCCTCCGAACCCTGAGCCATTTGATATGGGATGGCCCACAGAGGGCACCTTTGAACTCCCTAGTTTGTTTGCTGTCAGAGCTACTGTTTACAAAGTCCCACACTCAGACCAATGTGTGTACATAGATGTTTGGATAGATGTAGCCACTGAGAGGCATAGGTACATTAAAAAAGTGCATGAAAGGGAGCCAGTGAGGGAAGAGGGCTGTCCTCCTCGCTGCGAAAGAAAGAAAGGTAACTGAAAGGCAGCAAACTCCAAGGCAGCCTCTCAGTCAACCCAGGCTATACCTCATCCTGCCTCAGTCACCTGAGGATCACTTAGACCCTGTGCATGATCATGCACCTCCCCCATATCCCCCGCAAAGGGGAACCTGATTCCTCTCGTCAGGATGAAGGTGGGCTTCTAGCCCACCCCATACTCGAGGCGGAACTCTCTATGGGGAAGGACTTTTGCCCCTGACCAGAGGCGCTGCCATTTTGCCTCTGAGAGGCACCCCCAGGCCCAGATGCTGGACCACGGGCACCTTGCAGTCTCATTTATGTGCCTTTTTCCACTAGTGATTTATATAATTGGAAGCATCAGAACCCTCCCGTTTTCTGAGAAACCCCAAGGGCTGATCTCCCTCCTTGAAACCATTTTTAGGACTCACCAGCCCACTTGGGATGATTGCCAGCAGATCCTGCAAACTTTCTTTACGTCTGAAGAGAGGGACAGGATCATACGGGAAGCTGCAAAAGCAACCCTAGGGGAGGAAGGAGAGACTAGGGATGGAAAAAAGAAGTAGAGAAAATACTCCCATCCCAACCACCAGCATGGGACCCAAATACTATTGGGGGAAGGGACGCACTCCTCCAGTATCGCCGGGCTCTGTTAAGAGGGCTCAGGGCAGCAGCTAGAAAGCCTACAAATTTTGGCAAAGTAAGTCAAGTTATTCAGGGAAGAGAAGAATCCCCGTCAGCCTTCTTAGAGAGGCTTATAGAAGCCTATAGGGTATACACCCCGTTAGATCGAGAGGCGGAAGAGAACAGGAGGCTAGTGAATATAGCTTTTGTAACCTAGGCAGCTTCTGATATAAGGAGAAAACTTCAAAAGATAGAAGGGTTTGAAGGGGAAAATAGGAGTAAATTATTATAGATAGCCCAGAAAGTGTTCATTAATAGAGATGATCCGGAGATTGGAAAGGCAAAGGAGGTGGCTAAGATTCCAATTGCTGCACAGAAGCCCCCGACCCATACCTATTACTCGGTCTTGGACTTGAAAGATGCCTTCTTTTGTATTCCCCTGGCACCTCAGAGCCAGGAGATATTTGCCTTTGAGTGGAATGACCCTGAGAATGGACTAGTAGGGCAGTTCACATGGACGCGACTGCCACAGGGATTTAAAAACTCCCCCACCGTTTTTAATGAAGCTCTTGGTAAAGATTTGCAGGCCTTCCGCACCTCTCACCCGTCAGTTGTTCTGCTCCAGTATGTAGATGATATCCTCTTAGCTGCGCAGAATGAACAGGAGTGTGCGGAGGCTACTTTGGACTTGCTGCGGAACCTCGGGAAAATGGGATATCGAGTCTCCACCAAGAAGGCCCAGATTGTGACGCAAACTGTGAGTTACTTGGGTTATAACTTACAGGGAGGACAAAGGACATTGTCTAACCAGCAAATTCAGATGGTTTTGCAGATTCCGGAGCCAACCAGTAAGAGGCAAGTCCGGGAGTTCCTTGGTGCTGTGGGGTACTGTCGGTTGTGGATATTGGGATTTGTGGAGTTGGCCAGACCCCTGCATGAACTGACTAGAGGCAAAGAAGAACAGTTTGTGTGGACAGACAAGGAGAAACAAGCATTCCAAGTGCTTAAGGAAGCCTTGGTGACGGCCCCCGCGCTAGCCCTGCCAGATCTGACTAAGCCTTTTCAGCTATTTGTAGCAGAAAAGAGGGGAATAGCACTGGGAGTACTGAGCCAAGAACCAGGGCCATGGAAAAGGCCCATTGCTTATCTGTCCAAAAGACTTGACCCTGTAGCATCAAGGTGGCCAACATGCCTCAGGGCTCTTGCAGCAACCTTAATACTAGCCAGAGAAGCTAGTAAACTAACTTTGGGACAGGATCTCCAGATAATTAGAGAACATTATGTAGAGCAAATGTTATGGGCGCCTCCTGACAGATGGCTGTCCAATGCGCAGCTGACACAGTATCAAGCTCAGTTGCTGAACCCGCCGGCTGTTCGGTTCCTTAAGACAGTGGCCTTGAACCCTGCTACCCTGCTGCCCATACCAGATTCAACCGTGGTGCATGACTGTCAGCAGATCCTTGACACCGTGACTGGATCACGCCCAGACCTGAGGGACGTAGCTTATGAGAAGGTGGACTTAACCCTCTTTACTGACGGGAGCAGTTTTGTCAAGGATGGGCAGCGGTATGCAGGAGCAGCAGTGACCACTAGAAATGAGGTCCTGTGGCAGAAAGCATTACCCGCAGGAACTTCTGCACAAAGGGCAGAGCTAATTGGACTGACTAGAGCCCTTCAGATAGCTAAGGACAAAGTGGTTAACATCTATATGATAGCCGTTACGCATTTGCAACAGCCCATGTCCATGGTGCTATATACAAGGAAAGAGGCCTCCTAAGAGCAGGAGGAAAAGACATTAAGAATCGTAAGGAAATTCTTGCTCTCTTAGAGGCTATTTGGCTACCCACCAAAGTTGTTATCATTTATTGCAAAGGACACCAAAAAGGAGATTCTCCTGTTATACAGGGAAACAATTTGGCAGACTCAGCGGCAAGAGAAGCAGCTGTTGGACCGCAAGATAATCTATTGCCATTACTGCGTAAGCCAGCCCTGCCTCCGAATCCTAGATACACCCCTGAGGAGGAACAAATAGGAGAACAATTGCAAGGAAAGAAAAATCAACAAGAATAGATAGAACTCCCTGATTCTAGGCTCTACCTCCCTCAAGGAATAATTAGGGAAATTGTAAGGGATATTCACACTAGCACTCACTTGGGACAGAATAAGTTAGAACTACTTGTTAGGAAGTATTATGTTAGGTCTAATATTAGGGAAATTGTTTGTTCTACTGTTTCTAGATGCAGTACTTGTGCCAGGGTGAATGCGCAAAATAGAAAGCTACCATTCTTCGTGAGGTATCGAGGAAAAGCCCCAGGAGAATTATAGGAGGTAGATTTTACAGAGATAACCTCTGGAAAATTAGGATATAAGTACCTTTAATTTTAGTAGATAACTTCTCAGGCTGGGTAGAAGCATTCCCCACGTGAGGAGAAGCTGCCTCCACAGTTTGCAAGATTTTATTGAGAGAAATCAGACCAAGGTATGGCATCCCTCTAGCCTTAGGGTCTGACAATGGACCCACATTTGTGTCTAGAATATCCCAGGAATTGGCTACCAAATTGGGAATTAATTAGAAGTTACATTGCATCTATAGACCCCAAAGTTCAGGGCAGGTAGAAAGGATGAATAGGACTCTGAAAGAAACCATAATAAAGCTAAGAGAGGAGACAGGCGAGAACTGGGTTGAGTTACTCCCTTTTGCCCTCTTTAAAGTAAGATGTACCCCGTACCTGAAGAAATGGGCTTCCTATGAGAGCCTTTATGGTCAACCCATACCCCTTGTGCCCCGATTAACTAAGGAAGAACTAGAGGCTTCTAACCATAACTTCCTTAAGTCCTTGCAGGCTCTGCAGAACATCAGAAATGCAGTACGGGCCCTCCAGAGGTCAGCCCAGGTGGCACCAGAGAATCACTCCCATCAACTAGAGTCACCTGATCCTGGACAGTGGGTATGGATTCTTAACCATAGAAGGGGAAACCTTGAACCCTGATAGAACGGATCATTCCAGGTACTGTTAAGCACACAAACAGCCATTAAGATTACAGAAAAACCTTACTGGATCCATCTATCTCATGTAAACTTAGCCGACCCACCAGACAAAGAGCCTCAAAAATGGCGGGTAAGACAAACTCCTGGGAAGCCATTAAAGCTCACGTTTTCCGCCACCTAGTTTTAATATTATGTTATGTGTATGTTAATAGATTGGAACAACATGAATGGGTATTAATAAGAACAGCAGATAGAACTGTTGTTTCTACCAACATGTATGTCATGGGGAAATGCCCCTGTAGTGTTAAAAACTGATTTTTCAAAATTTTTCGATGACAAATTTTTTGACTCCCCGGTTGCATGGTGCCACTCGGACTCAGCACAGAGCCCCCTTCAGGATGACTGGTCTAGTTCATATACTGTAGGCAACAAGTGCACTTCGCATGTTAAGAACAGAGCCTTGTGGTATACCCCCTACTATGCATGTCCAGAACCCCCTCCCGGGTGACGCCGCATATGCGGATCTATTGCCAACTATTATTGCAAAGCATGGGGCTGTGAAACACTGGCAGATGCCTGGACACCTAAGAAGAAGGACCCAAATATTGTTTTAGTAAGACTTGGAACAAGAGCAGGAGGAAAGCGCCCTTCAGATAGGTATAATGATGAATGCGCCAAGGATAATTGCAACCCCACTGTTGTGACCATTATAAGCCCACAAGATCCTAGGTGGACTGTAGGAAGAATGTGGGGACTTAGGTTACATGTGTCTGAAAGTGACCCCGGAGTCTTATTCTCCATCAGAAAACTTCCTGCCAAAGGAGGTTACTTTCTAAGGGGAGCAAAAGGGAAATTGCCACTCAAATCCTCCCTTGGCTTACCAGAACCCTCTAAAACTGGAATAACTTTCGAGCAAAATAATACCCTGCCTCCTGTTGTAGTAGGATCAGGGGAGCAAAACAAGGAACTGCCTCTCCACACCTTGAGTCCATTCTTAGGTAGGCCCCATCACCAGAAGATTTATGCCCTAGATCTACTAGACAAAGTGTTTTTTATTTTTTAATAGCACCCAACCTGAAGTAACAGGGTCCTGTTGGCTTTGTCTCAGTCCCAGCCCCCTTTTTATATAGGGCTCGGAGCCAACACTTTGGGCCTAGGAGAATCAACCCCAGCTATAATAACCCTTAGTAAAGGCCAACATGTAGAACAGATAGAGAGTTGCCTTTTCGAAGGATCACTTACCTTGACGGAATTTCATAGGAAAGGAACATGCTACCTTCTGTCTAATTATACCTTGAAGGACTCCAACTATAGTGACTATTGCCTGAACCAAGAGACTTTGTCAACATCATTAGAGAACCCACAGGTAATTAAGGCTCCTGAAGGATTATAGTTTGTATGTACTCAAGGTATCTTCAAGTGTATAACCCCCTTCCATTCTGAACTTTGTGTAAGTGCTTATGTGATCCCACAAGTATATCTCTATAGTGGAGATCCTAAATTCCTCATTACTCCCACAAGAAGGGAAAGGCGAGCCACCCCGCTCCTTATCCCCATTTTAGCTACTATAAGTGTAGTATGGTTTATAGGGGTAGGGACAGCATCTCTCGTTCAAGGAGAACTCCATCTTCGGCAGCTCTCCCAGACATTCTCTAAGGACATATCACTCCCCCAAGATCAGGTAGCATACTTAGAACGACAGGTAGACTCCCTGGCAGAAGTAGCACTGCAGAACAGAAGAGGATTAGACTTGCTTTTCCTCCAACAAGGTGGGCTATGTGCAGCCTTGGGAGAAGATTGCTGCTTTTATGTTAATCATTCTGGAGTCATAAGGGAAAGCATCCAGGTCCTTAGAAAAAAATTACAGGAACGAGAAAAAGAAAGCAGAGAAGGAACTAATTGGTATGAAAATCTTTTTAATTAGTCTCCATAGTTAACCACCTTAGTCTCAGCCGTTGCTGGCCCCTTGTTATTATTGTTGTTAGCCCTATCTCTTGGACCAATCCTCTTGAACAAGCTCCTTGCTTTCATAAAGGAAAGAGTAGAAACAGTGAAACTGGTAGTATTGTCCCAACCCTATACCATTCTTCCCACTAACGAAGAATCAAGGGTTTGATTTATGACCAAAAGAAATGGGGGAATGTAGAGCCATAGGAATGTTGCCAGGAAGATAGCCTAAAGTAAAACAAAGTTCATAGTGTCCTAACTAACAATGAACCTAACATAAGAGGAACTGTGAACTGTTTGTGCATCGAATTTTTGAAAGATAACCGTTTGAGCCTGAACCCGCCCTGCTGTAGTTGCCAAAGATAACCGCTATCTCCTCCCCGTTACTTCTTTGTGAAGCTTGTTCAGCCCTGCCCAACCGCTAACTGCCACGTCAGCTTCTGTAAACTGCTTGCTTGCTGCCAGTATATAAACCATTAGTCTGTAAGCAGCAGGCGCGACTCTCGTTTGCAGCCCCTCTGGTGGGTAAGGTGTTCCCGAACACCTAGAGAGTTCGCCCCTGCCAAGGTTAAACTTGGCCAATAAAGTAACATCTTAAGTCCTGAAAGTCTCCGACGTCTGTTCTTGGCCCGGCGAATGCAACAGGTAACTTATCATAGTAATTTTTCGCCTTCTTTTCTAATATATACATTTATCAGTCTACACTTTCCTATAAAATGAATCCTACACATTCCAAATGTAGTATTATTTTCAATTAGTTCAGAAAATTTTCTATTTCTATTTTAATGTCTTATTTGAACTACAGATTATTTGGAAACATTTTTTAATATTTATACTTATGGTAGCTTTTCTAATTGTCTTGATTTCTACAATTATTCTAACGTTATTTTATCTGGTCATGGTACATACACTTTGACTTCCATCCTTTATATAAGACTTATTTCACTTATTTTATTATATAGTCCCCTGTTAAAAATATCCCTTGTGTACTTTAAAAAATTATGTGCACTGTAAATGTTGGGGGCAGTGTTCTATGGATATTCATCAAGTCCGCTTTGTTACTCACAATTTTTCTCTTTGTATTTTTTTGAAGTGAGAAGCAGGGAGGCAGAGACAGACTTCTGCATGCACCCAATCGGGATCCACTGGGCAAGCCCACTAGGGAGCGATGCTCTGCCCACCTGGGGCATAGCTCTGTTGCAACAGGAGCCATTCTAGCACCTGAGGCAGAGGCTATGGAGCCATCCTCAGTGCCCAGGCCGACTTTACTCCAATGGAGCCTTGGCTGCTGGAGAGGAAGAAAGAGAGAGAATGGAGAGGGGAAAGGGTGGAGAAGCAGATGGGCACTTCTCCTGTCTGCCCTGGCTGGGAATTGACCCCGGGACATCTACATGCTGGGCCGATGTTCTACCACTCAGCAAACCAGCCAGGGCAGTTCACAATTTTTAAACTTTATATTTTGTTTGTCTTTTTCTAGCAATTACTGAGACAATTGTTAAGTCTCCAGCCATGATTGTGGCTTTCTGATCTGTTTCTCTGCTTTTGCTTTATATAAGTTTGAAGCCATATTATTGAGTATATACATCTATTAAATTTAATTTTAACATAAAGATAAATACTTTATGTATTTTAGACAAATTGAAGTATCTATCATTAAAAAATTACTATTTTTAGCTCTGCTAATTCTGTTGGCCTTAAAGTTTATTATGTCTGATGTTAATATAAAAACTTTAGCTTTCTTTTGTTTAGTATGAATATGATATATCTTTTTTTATTTTTTTGTTTTTTCACACCATAGAATTTTGTTTTACCTTTTTATCCAAACAAACAATGTTAGGGTTTTCTGGAGCTTTTTTTTTTTTTTAATTGAGTGGAGAGGAGGTAGAAAGACAGACTCCTGCATGTGCCCTGACAGGGATTCATACAGTAACCCTGTCTGGGGCAAATCCTCAAATCAACCGAGCTATTTTCAGCACCTGGGGACCACACTCAAATCAATCAAGCCACTGGCTGCAAGAGGGGAAGAGAAAGAGAAAGGGGAAAGTGAGGGAAAAAGAGGCAGATGGTCACTTCTCATGTGTGCCCTGACCAGGATCACCCTGGGAGGATGCTCTATTCATTGAGCCAACTACCCAGGGCCTTTTCTGGAGCATTTAGATGAGCACAGTTCAGTAAAAATATAATACACACATGTAATTTTAAATGGTAAAGTAACTACGATAAGAGAATAAAAAAAACCCAACTGAAATAGATTTAAATAATATATTTTATTTAACACAGTAGGTTCCAGAATATTATTTCAATATATAATCAATATAAAAAAGCAATTAATGAGACATTTTATAATCCTTTTTTGGTTTACTAAACCTGAAAAATCTGATGCATGTTGCACACTTACGTAGACTAAATAAAACCATTGTCAGCTTTACAACTCCAAGTGTCCGACTTCATCTTTTTTGTAATATAAACACTCAGAAAGCTAGACTCAGGCTCCCCGACACCTTGGGAACTAAATCCAGGTTCCTATCCTAGCTGTAACCATTTCTTCTGATGGAGATAAGAAAAATTTGATGATGTCCTTTGTGTAGTAATTGGAAAGTTTAAAGCCTAACCAAGCAACCCACACTTTCAGGGAAATAGGCTCAGATCCTAAAATAACCAGTTACTGTGTGAATAAGGTTTGGGGTTATTTTAAATTCTAATCTGAAAGAAATTGGGCAAGGATGCACCAATTCTTCCTGTCTCCCTTATTACCTTTCCCAGCTTAGTCTCTCTGATTAATATTTTGTCAGTGATAGCGTCTGTAGTTAATCCCCATCTTTCTCAGGAATGTAGAATTCTGTTGTCCATTTCAGGACAAATTTTGCAACTTCATTTCCCGTTAATATGAGACTGAAAGTGAAAGTAGGGCAGGGCTACTTTGAAATAGGATTAATTCCAAGAAACCAGCTGTTTCTTTTCACCAATAAAGTCTATTGTATATTTCAGGCAACCAATATTTAATCAAGGAAATATTAAATCATCTTGTGAATTGTGTTAATATAATGTAATAAATAGGAATTTCTGATGCTTATGGGCTAAAAAAAATCCTACTTCCATATCCCCTTTTACAATGCTTCTTTAGAAACACTGAGTCAGTGTCTTTTCTCTAAATTCCTGAATATAAATAAAACTTTTCATGGACTATATAAAACTATTGTCAGCTTTACGACTTCAAGTGTCTGGCTTCATCTTTTTTGTAATATAAACACCCAGAAAGCTAGAGTCAGGCTCCCTGACACCTTGGAAACTTAATCCAGGTACCAATTCTAGCTGTAACCATTTGCTCTCAGGGAGATAAGCAAAATTTTATTATGTTTTCAGATGAGGATGTTAATTAAACAATGTCTACTTCAATTTTCAAGTGAGCATAGGGTGACCTCTGTGAAGAAAGATACGGAAAGTTTAGTATGTAACAGCAGTTTGTGCTGTCCAGTCCTCTTATGAAACCACAGGACACCAGTGATCTAAGGAAAGGTGTCACATATTGACTACAAACAGACAAAAGAATTTCACCTGTTTGAATATGTAAATAGTGTGAATCGTCATCCTGATTTTCTAATCACTTTCAGTTTACCTGTATTCATGTTTCTGCTTACTCAATAATAAAATAGTTTTCCTTTTTTTTCCCAATAATGTTGTGAAGAAGATGTTCTTTGTGGGTAAAATTTTTTTTAAATAATATTTATTTATTGATTTTTGGAGACAGGGGAGGGAGAGAGAGTAAGAAGGAGGGGGGAGAAGTGGGAAACGTCTACTCATAGTAGTTGCTTTCTGTTTGTGCCTTGACTGGGCAAGCCCAGGGATTTGAACAGACGACCTCAGTGTTCAAGGTTGACGCTTCATCCACTGCATTACCACAGGTCAGGCTGTGGGTAAAACTTTAAATTCACCAACAAAATGAAACAACTGAATTTGCTGCCTTCCCTCCAAACCCCTTTCCAGATAAACTAAAGTAATTATCCATAGATACATTGGGACATGTTGGTTGAGAATGATTCAATTTATAATATGTACAAAGTTATTCCACTTACAAAAGCCTTACAAATATAGACTTAGTATATAAAAGCCTAAAGCATAATCCAAATTAATTTCTCATTAATTGATGTGATTAGATATTATTTATAATTTTTATGCTTTTCTGAGTATTTTGAATTTTTCCAATGAATATAAATTATTTTGCAATCATAGAAAAATATATACACCACAGAAAATTATTTCTCTTTTGTAAAAGAGAATTATTTATTCAAGAAACATTTTTTTGCTAGGTAATAAGTTTCATAATCCATTAGGCATTTATTTGTTCCACAAGTATTTACTAAGCAATGACTATATAAAAAGTCTGTTATACATTAGAATAAGCTGGGCATAGTTGAGTTATTGTATTAAGATAGGTAATCTAGGACAGGCAGCTCGGAATGAGGGCTTGTACCATCCCCTGGATTTGGATAGAGACCACGGACATTTGCTACAGTTCAGCATCCAGTGTTTTATCTTGGTGAGGAAATAAAGAGATAAATTGTTATTTTATCATGGTGGACATTTACTCAAAAACATTTTGGAATAAGTAATATACTGTGTGTTTCCAAACTATCTCTAATTTAAACCCATGGGTCATTAATGAGCATGTGAATTGTCCTAACCTGGAATCATTCCCTTGAGTTGGTGATTTAGCCTAGCAAGTATTATTTTCTGAATTAAAAACAAGGAGTTTGTTTATTGACACAAACATTGGCAGAAACAATGAAGTTAATGGGGTTGAAATTATGCCATTGATTCAAAGACATGATCAAGACCATATTACCTTGTGCGAACAAGACTGAGATATGGCAGGCCAGGTAACTCCTGCCAGCTGTGCACATCCCGGGGCTCATGCCTGGTTCTCTGCTTCTCCCACCCCAGAGAGAATCCCGTCACTGCCACAAAGCTTTACTGTGCTCACCTTCGGATGATTCTTTGCTTTACAGAGAGGGATCTTCCCAGGCTGCACAGATTGTTTAAATGTTCTTACCTTCGAGTTACATTCAGCGTATACCCATGTGGCAGGATTTGATCTGAGACTGAGAAGGCAGCTGGAGTCCAGATGACACAGTCCTATCGGATGTTCTGAGCTTCCTTTTTCTAAACAATTTTCTTCCCCTAACCACTAATCCAGTGGTTCTTAACCTTGGTTCTATCGAACCCTAGGTGTTCGATGAGTCGGTCTCAGGGGTTCGGAGAAGCCTCTGCCGCGGAGGCCAGAATAAAGTAATACCGTAATGTGTTGAGAGTTCATGCACTTTGTTGGTTTTGTTCTTTGAGCAAGGTGATGTTCATGCATGGCTATTTGTGCATCAGTAAAACACATATACCTATGTCTTGAATTTGGAAAAAAAAATATTTTATTTATCACTAAAGAAGGGTTCGGCAAATGTGCATATAAAACTGGTGGGTTCGGTACCTCAAAAAAGGTTAAGAACCAGTGCACTAATCTATCACTGGAATGTGTTTCCTTAAAAAATACATTCAGTGAGAACTATTTGAGACTAGGCTAATAGGTGAGAAAATAATATCAGTGAAGCTGGTATAGACAAAATGTTGGAAAGTAGGAAAAGCATTTTAGAAATGGCCATGCTGTGGACTTCTTAGTGTGCCAAAATATTGTTTGCAATGATGGTGGTGAACCTGCCTTCTTAAAAAAATGTTGGAAAGGTACTTGCTT
Source organism: Rhynchonycteris naso (assembly GCA_037038555.1). NCBI lineage: Eukaryota > Metazoa > Chordata > Mammalia > Chiroptera > Emballonuridae > Rhynchonycteris > Rhynchonycteris naso. The sequence continues at coordinate 158,695,409 of CM072997.1, read as the reverse complement.
TCCTCATTTTTACAACTGAGTAGTATTCCATTGTATAAATGTACCACAGCTCTTTTCCCCACTCATCTACTGATGAGCCTGGAGAGTATTATGCTAAGTGAAATAAGCCCATCAGTGAAAGAAAAGCACCATAGATTTCACTTCTATGTGGACTCTAATGCTCAAAATGAACTAACAAACAAATAGAAACAAAGTCCTAGATACAGAGAACAGACTGCCAGTTGTCAGTGGGGGTTGGAGGACTGAGTAATATAGGTGAAGGAATAAAGAAAAAAAAAAAAAGACAACTTAAAGAAACAGACAGCAACATGTTGATCACCAGAGGGAAAGGGCGGTGGGTAGGGGGAGGTAGAAGAGGGTACAAGGGGAATGAATGGTGGCAAGGAGACCTGACATTGGGTGGTGAACACACAATAGAATATAGAGATGATACAGAATTGTAGGCTTGAAACCTATATAATTTTATTAACCAATGTCTACGTTGGGCACGTGTTGTAGGTATTTTGTCCATAGACTTGTGCATGAAAGACCAAGTTTAGGATGGAATTTACGTGGTGAGGGAGCTGCAGCCAGGGGACAAGCTTTCAGCTATTCTTTCTCCCTGCGTCTGACTCTTCAGGTATCAACTCTTGTCCTTAGAAGCTGAAAATCGTGCCCAATAGTTCAAACAGCTATGAATGGGGATGAGAAAATCCGACATCGAAAGTTCACCCCACCCCCACCCCCGGCCCCGGCCCTTCCGGTAGGGGTTTTCAACCGTTTTCACCGAGGCTGGAGAACTGACCCGGTGGTAACTATGCCCGGTTCCCACAAATTCGTCCTTGAAAGCACAGGCTTGCCCCTTTCCCAGCTGGGCGGGTGTCCGGGCGCACAGTGAGAATGGAGCAGCAGAGAGCAGGCCCGCCCCTGTCCCAGCAGGGCGGGTGTCCGGGCGCACAGTGAGTAAGTACAGAGCAGCAGATGTGAGTGCGAGCAAAGTAACGGAAGACCGAGATATTTCAACAGCCTACCTTTCAGGGACACTTTGTCAGGAAAGAGGTTTTTTTTGTTTGTTTGTTTGAGTTGGTTTGTGGCTTTAATAAATATATTTATATATATTTACTTACTTCTTATTTCCCTTTTTTCCATTCGCATCTTTCTTTAAACAAACAAACAACCTGACTAGGTGATGGTGCAGAGGATAGGCCACCGGACTGGGATGCAAAAGACCCCGGTTTGAAATTCAGGGTCGCTGGTTTAGGCCTAAAGATTGGCTTGAGCAACGGGTCACTTGCTCTGCTGTAGCCCCCTGGTCAAGGAATATATGACAAAACAATCAATGAACAACTAAGGTGCTGCAACAAAGAATTGATGTTTCTCATCTCTCTTCCTTTCTGTCTGTCGGTCCTTCTCTGTGTATCTGTCAAACAAAGAAAGAAACAAAGAACACTCTTGTAGTTACATGAGTACTCTTTCCATAGCAATAAAAAATATATATCTACTGCATATATAAAATCCTTACTATAATAGTCCAGAAAGAATCTCTATTATTTTGTTGCATAGTCTTTCTGATTTTTTTTTTCTCTAGTTATTTTAAGGTGTGCCTGGATTTGGATACTGTAAAGCTTATATAATTTGGGGTTGTGATTTAAATAAAATAATAAAAAGTAAAGATTCAAAGTAAATATTTTAAATGAGCAGATAAATTATAAGCAACATCTTTAAAACTGGTAAATGCTACAAATATTTATTCTGGTTTCATATTTTTATTATGATATTTCCTATCATACATACATGTTAATATGAGCAACAATTTTGGCATATAAAGTTGAAGCATGTAGAAGAACTATTTTCATGCATTTTAAAATTTTATTCTAGTAAACTGAACAACAATAAGAATTATAATTATGTTAGTATTTTACTACTTCTGCTGTCTTCTGAATGCACACACACAAGGGCTATTTTGTTAGAACAGTGTGGTTTTTGGCTTATTAGCTGTCTTTCTATGTTTACAAAGATCTAAGTGAATTGAGAAGACCTTAAGATTCTTTCCCAATTTCAACAACATCTTTTTATAATGAGGTAAAAAACTATGTATCAACATTTAAATGCTAGAGATTCATTCCTTGTTCATAGCAATTCTGGTTCCTAATACAAATAATGTGAATCATAATAAGTAGAATTAAGACATCTCATAAACAGTACTTTATATTAAAAATTTAAAATCATTTTCTTTTGATAAAGGATACAATGCTTAATAACCTTTTTATTGGAAAGTTGACATTTAAAGTGAACTTGTACACTATCCTTCTGAATATTATCTATTAATACATACTTTTCTTATATAATATCATGATAAAATTAGGTTATTCATTTTTTAAATTGTTTTTACTTGCAATTATTCAAACTGGGCAATGTAAATTGTTTTCCTGAGGGCATGTTTTACTGCTGCATGTAACCCAATATGGGACCCATTGTTTTGGATATTTAAAGATGATTAAGGTGAAATTCTCACTTTTGGCAAAGTTGTACATTAAATAAGGCAAATATTATAGAATAAACGAAGAAGTGATCAATGCTAATATAATGTAAAAATGAAGTATTCAGGTCTCTTTAGAAGCAATGACTAATTATATTTGTAAAGATTATAGATAGCTTCATAAGGAGGTACCATTTCTGCCAGATCTTGAAAGATGATCCAGATTTCATCAGAGATTGGAAAAAATGTATTTTAAAGCAAAGGAACAGAATGAACAAACGTACTATAGCAGCAAGTACCATTAGGAATCAACGAGGATTCACTACAGCCATGATCTCATAGAGGATGAGGTTGAAAGACCAATTGCAATCTAAGTCGCAGCTTAATTCTGGAAGCAGGTAGTCTTTGGAGATTGTTAGGCATTCTCAGAGCTGTGCTTGAGTTCCACCATTCTTATGGCAGGAAAAGAGGGAGAATGAAGAAGGTATCCTGGAGAAAGAGCTCATTCAGGAGGCTATTACAGCTTAGACAATACCCTACAGTCCTTCCACTCTTGGCTTGAGTGGAAGCATTGTTCTACAGGATCATTTAGAGATGCAGGTTTTTTTGTATTCTGTTATTCTGCACCCACTGAGTCAATGTAATCACCCACAAGGTCAAGTCTTGAATCTCTGATCCAGGTAGAGGAAGAAAATGGGAGAATAATAGAGCACAAGTTCAGAGTTCTCTGGCCAAGATTCACAAGTGACATACATATACTTCTGTTCACATTTCATAGTAAAGTTAATCACATGCCTAATACAATATGCAGGTATAGCTAGAAAAAATATAATCTCTGTGTTGCATAAGCTTATCTTATAAAATGCAGTTGTACAATATTTGGATCTGATGTGTCTGTTACTTCAATAAAGTATATGCAACAATATTGGAGACAGAATTATCTTATGGTCCTGAAGTTAAATTTGGCTTTTTTGAGTTGTGTACCCAAGCTAAGCTAAGTATAATGACCCTGTACTCTCTGAGTCATAGTCCTTAAGGAAAGAGGCGGATGGGTATATGATCCAAGCTTGAATAATGCCAATCTTTTCTTTCTTAATTAGATCAAAGAAGCTCTTTCTCCTTTTTTGTTTTATTTTGCTTTGTTTATGAGACTATAAAGACATGACTCTAGAGAAGAAGATTCTAAAGCTATTTAGCTCTTTATGACTATAAGAAAGATTTTTAAATAGAAGGATAATGAGATTTTGATATTTTTTCCCAGATTCCATGTTTTGTGCTTGCTACAAAGAAGATTATCTTTTAAAATTATATTCAATATGTTTAACTCTAAAAAATATAGCACTGGTAAAGTAAGAGTTGTTAAAGTGTTCTTTTTAAGCTGATAGAGTTTAATGAAGCTTCATTTGACTAAAATAGTTTTGCACATTGATTTCCAGAAAGGATGACCTTACATATTGTTTTTGAAATAGTGGGGGTTTTTCCTTTTCTTTTATTATTTATTTATTTATTTACTGCTAGTGTACTCAGCTATGGGGTATAATGAAGAAAGAATACATACAATGTAACTTCCTTTATATAAAGTTTGAAAGCAAGCCAAAACAAGCTACATTATTTAGGGCCTCAAATGTATATTACAATATAAAACCCAAATGTATATTACAATATAAAACCATAGAAAAGAATTGTGACAGTTGTGATATAGATTAGCTCTAGCAGAGTAATCAGACGTTGTAATATGTACACCCTTTTTAGGGATGCTTGATGTTAAGAATGCTCAGTGTCTATAACTGGTAGTAATTTAGGTACTCATTTTATAATGATAATTATATTTACCTTGCATATTTTATATTTTATGCATGCTTTTGTATGTCATATTTTATACTTTTGAAAAACAGAGAAAAGCATTTAATTATAGGAACATTGTTTTTGAAAAGGAACAAGATTGTGTTGTATCTGATTGAGATATGAGGTCAAGAGATGTTTTCTTTTCCTGTTTCTTTTCTTTTTTCTCTTCCTTTCCATTTTTCCTTAAATTGGAAAGACTCAGTATTGAAGAGAGGACTTTGCTTCTGGAAAGAGAAAGTAGATGTCCTTTTTCCTATTTCTCCCACAAAGTACAGCTAAAAACCCTGATGATTTAATGTATAGTAAATGTGAGAAGATTCTTAAAGATAAAGGCAAGGCAGAATAGACATGTCTCAGTTTGGGTTCTAGAAAAGCCAAAAACTGAGAAACATCAATAGGTTCTGAAATAGAAAACCCAATAAAAGCACACTGTTTTCTTAGCCTCAAGACCAGGAAAGAAGCAACTTCACAAGACAAAGAAAATCCTGACAAAGAAATCACTTTATTCTAGCCAAACTGCATAGTAAAATCTGAGGGCTGACCCCAGCTTCCCACAAAGCAAGAACAAGCCTAGACATCTGCCCTCACCACACTGTAGATGGGCACCCCTAATCTCTGCCTGATTGGTGTCAGAGAAGGTCCACTAGAGATTTGGACTCTCATGCTCTCTGTATGATCACGAGGCACCCTTCTCTCTTCTCCCAGGCATGGTGTCAGAGGAGGCCTAGTGGAGAGGCAGGACTTGCAGGGGTAAGAACACCAGCCAACCCTGTGTCAGTGGAGTCTGTGTGGAATGCAACAATAAGGAACTCCTGCCTCCTCAGCCCAGGGGTCATCAGCAACCTTACAGTGAATAGCAGACCACTGAGGCAAAATGTTGGAGGATTTCCAGTTTTCAGAATGAATGCTTAAGAGAACAAAATTAGCTTCCTTCTAAATAATGGCATCACGTATTTGTAAATATAACAAAGACAAAAGTATCTCTAAGTCACTCCATGAGAAGTGCTGATGTTCCTCCTTCTATTCCTTGTCAGCATAGGTTCAGCGGACTGTGCCTTTTCTCTTCTTCTACCCGTCATGTGGTGTATTCACTTCAAGCCGCATCATCGATGGTGACCACAAGCACCCCTGCAGGTGCAGCCTGGACTCCTGGTCTTTCCTCAGCTTGCCCTGACCGCATTCCCCAGGAACAAATTTTGTGTCATCAAATGGCGACCAATCGGAAAGAGCCTCTTCACCCTTAGTCCCAAGATCCAATCTGTGAAATTCAAACAATCATTTGATAATTGGGCCTCTTCTGTTGCCTGGGACATCTGTTTCCAGATGGGGAATATTGGATATTGTTGTAAATTGAAAGTGACTTTATACATTATGAAAACTTTCAAAGCTCCTTTATTTTACATTAAGTAATTTTCAAAATTCTGACTTTAGTACCATGCTAATCAAAGGCTATTGAGAAAAGCAATAGATTTGCATTTTGTTTATGTGTCATCATTATAGCTCTATGGTTCTGAAATTAATAGATACAACATAATCTAAGAAAAAGTTTACATCAGAAAATATACAAGGTTCTGAAACCACTGGTCTAAGTCCTCTCTGAGTGCTCTCTACAGAGTTCAAGGTCTCAGGACATCCTAGATTCTGGTTATTAGAAGGACTTTCCTCATACTACTTGAAGTAGGCTAGTCCAAATCTCAACATGAGAGTTAGTCATTGATTGGACCAGCTACTTAGGAAAACTCTTTCAACAAACTATGGGAGCAATGACAAACCCAAAGAACAAAGTCAATCTATAAATTTAGGGGATCTGTTATTGTTACAATAATGCTCACATTTTTATTTTTTTGTATTTTTCCTAAGTGAAAAGAAGGGGGACGAATGACAGACTTGCGCATGTACCCATCCAGGAACCAAACGCATGCCCTCCAGGGGCAATACTCAGCCCATCTGGGGCATTGCTCTGCTGCAACTGGAGCCTTTCTAGCGCCTGAGGCAGAGGCCATGGAGCCATCCTCAACACCCGGGCCAACTTTGCTCCAATGGAGCATTGGCTGCAGAGGGGAAGAGAGAGACAGAGAGAAAGGAGAGGGGGAAGGGTGGAGAAGCAGATGAACACTTCTCCTGTGTGCGTTGGCTGGGAATCAAACCCAGGATTTCCGCACACTGGCTGATGCCCTACTGCTGAGCCAACCGGCCAGGAGCTGTGTCCACTTTTTCCTGCGATTACATAGGGTTTTGGCAGAATCGGCACCCTTTGTTCCCTTTTCCTCTTTTTTTCTTCTTCTGCCTTGTCCTTTTTATTCCTTCTCTCCTTTGCATCTTGCTCTTCTTGTTCTTCAGATGTTATTCAGAGCTTCCTGAATCAGAAATATGTATTTTTTAAAATTCATTGTGTTTATATAGATTCTAGTGTTGCCCGGAATGCACCACCCCTCCCCTGTATTCTCCTAAATATCTCCCTTGTCCTCTCCCCATAGCGCCCTCCCCCCTTCCCTTCAGGTTGATCCCATCCTATTATCCCCTCTGTCCTCTTTTCCTCTGGTCCCTTTGATCCCTCCTCTGTCTCAATTCTGTTCCTCAGTTCTCAATGTTCCTTGGATTCCTCAAATGAGTGAGGTCATATAATATTTTTCTTTTTCTTCTTGGCTTATTTCACTTAACATAATAGTTTACAGGTCCATCCATGTTGTCATAAAAGGTAAGATTTCCTTCTTTTTTATGACCCCATAGTATTCTATTGTATATATGTACAATTGCTTTTTAATCCACTTGTTCACTGATGGACACTTGGGCTGTTTCCAGATCTTCCCTATTGTGAACAATGCTGCCATAAACATGGGCGTGGATTTCTTCTTTTGAAACAGTGGTATGGTGATCTTAGGGTATATTCCTAAAAGCGGGATGGCTGGTCAAAAGACAGTTTGATTTCAGAGGATTCTCTATACTGTTTTCCACAGAGGGTGCACCAGTCTGCATTCCCACCAGCAGTGCAGGAGGGTTCCCTTTTCTCCACATCCTCATCAGCATTTATTCTGTTGTTTTGTTGATGAGCGCCACTCTGACTGGTGTGAGGTGATATCTCATTGTGGTATTAATTTGCATTTCTCTAATGATTAGTGATGTTGATTAATTTTTCAAATGCCTATTGGTCATCTGTATGTTGTCTTTGGAGAAGTGTCTATTCATTACTTTTGCCCATTTTTTTATTGGATTCTTTGTCTTGCTTATGTTGAGTTTTACAATTCTTTATAAATTTTGGTTATTAACCCCTCTTCAGACGTATTGTCAAATATATTCTCCCATTGTTTGGTTTGTCTTTTTTTTTTTTTTTTGTCTTAACAAAGATTATTTTTTTAATTTAATTTTTATTTTATTCATTTTAGAGAGGAGATACAGAGTGAGAGAGTGAGAGAGAGAGAGAAAGAGAGAAAGGGAGGAGGAGCTGGAAGCATCAACTCCCATATGTGCCTTGACCAGACCAGTGCAGGGTTTTGAACTGGCGACCTCAGTGTTCCCAAGTCTATGCTTTATCCACTGCGCCACCACAGGTCAGGCCTTGGTTTGTCTTTTTATTCTGTTCATATTGTCTTTAGTTGTACAAAAGCGTTTTAGTTTGATATAGTCCCATTTGTTTATCCTGTCTTTTATTTCACTTGCCTGTAGATAAATCTGCAAATATATTGCCGCGAGAGATGTTGGTGAGCTTACTGCCTATGTTTTCTTCTAAGATGATTATGGTTTCAAAACTTACATTTAAGTCTTTTATCCATTTTGAGTTTATTTTTGTGAATGGTGTAAGATGGTCTAGTTTCATTTTTTTTCAGGCAGCTGTCCAGTTTTCCCAGCACCATTTGTTAAAAAGACTGTCTTTACTCCACTCTATGTTCTTACCTCCTTTGTCAAATATCAATTGTCCCTAAATCTGTGGGTTTATTTCTGGGTTCTCTGTTCTGTTTCATTGATCTATATGCCTGTTCTTCTGCCAGTAACAAGTTGTTTTGAGTACAATGGCCTTGTAGTATTATTTGATATCAGTAAGTGTGATACCTACCACTTTATTCTTATTTTCAAGATTGTTGAGGCTATTCATGTTCATTTTTGGTTCCATATAAATTTTTGGAATATGTGTTCTATATCTTTGAAGTATGTCATTGGTATTTTAATTGGTATTGCATTGAATTTATGTATTGCTTTGGGTAATAGAGACTTTTTAACAATGTTTATTCTTCCTATCCATGAACATGGTATTTGCTTCCACTTAAACATCTTCCTTGATATCTTTTATCAATGTTTTATAATTTTCCGGGTGCAAGTCTTTAACCTCCTTGGTTAAATTTAGTCCTAGGAGTTTATTTATTTATTTATTTTGAAATAGTGAAGGGGATTGTTTTCTTAATTTCTCTCTTTATTTTTTTTTGTTGCAATAGTGAAGGGGATTGTTTTCTTAATTTCTCTAATGTCTCATTGTAGGTGTATAAAATGCCTCTGGTTTCTTTGTATTAATTTTAAATCCTGACACCTTGCTAAATTCATTCATCAGGTCCTGTAGTTTTTTGATTGAGACATTAGGGTTTTCTATATACAGTATCATATCATCTGCATATAGTGATAGTTTTATTTCTTCATTTTCAGTTTGGATGCCTTTTATTTCTTCTTCTTGTCTGATTGCTGTGCTAAGTCTTCCAGTACTACGTTGAATAAGAGTGATGAAAGAGGGCACCCCTGTTTTGTGCCTGATCTTAAGGGGATTGCTTTTAACTTTTGCCCATTGATTATGATGTTGGCTGTGAGTTTGTCATAGATTGCCTTTATCATGTGGAGGTATGTTCCTTGTATTACCATCTTGCTGAGAGTTTTGATCATAAATGGGTGCTAGATTTTTTCAAGTGCTTTTTCTGCATCTGTTGAAATTATCATGTGGTTTTTTCTCCTTTTTGCTTATGTGAGGAATCACATTGATCGATTTACAAATATTGTACCATCCTTGCCTCCCCAAAATAAATCACTCCTGATCATGATATATGATTTTATTACATGTGTTGCTAGATATGGTTTGCTCATATTTTGTTGAGAATTTTAGCTTTTAAATTCATCAGGGATATTGACCTATAATTTCTTTTATGTTGTTTTCTTCGCCTGGTTTTGGAATCAGAATTATGCTTGCCTCATAAAAGAAGCTTTGATGTCTTCCTTCCTCTAGATTTTTTTTAATAGTTTAAGAAGTATAGGAGTTAGTTCTTCTTTGAATACTTGGTAGAATTCACCAGTGAAGCCATCTGGCCTAGTTCTTTTGTTTGTTCGGAGTCTTTTGATAATGGTTTTGATCTCATTTGCTGTAATTGGTCTGTTTATGTTTTCTGATTCTTCCAGATTAATTTTTGAAAGATTATGTTTCAAGGAAGTTTTTCATTTCACCTAGGTTGTCTAATTGTTTTGCGATACAGTTCTTCATAGTATTTTCTTACAATATTTTGTATTTCTGTTGTGTCAGTTGTCATTTCTCCACTCTTATTTTAAATTTTTAATTTTTTTTAATTTATTCATTTTAGAGAGAGAGAGAGAGAGAAAGGGGGGGAGGAGCAGTAAGCATCAACTCCCATATGTGCCTTGACCAGACAAGTGCAGGGTTTTGAACCGGCAATCTCAGCATTCCAGGTCAACGCTTTATCCACTGCGCCAGCACAGGTCAGGCCCACTCTTATTTTTAATTTTATTTAGTTGAGTCCTCTCCGTTTTTTCTTGGTGAGTCTGGTTAAAGGTTCATAGATTGTTTTACCCTTTCAAACAACTAGTTCTTGGTTTCATTGATCCTCTATATTGTTTTTTAGCCTCTATATCACTTATATCTGCTCTGATCTTTATTATTTTATTTCTTCTACTACCTCTGGACTTTACTTGCTGTTCTTTTTCTATTTCTTTTTGATGCAGGGTTAAGTTGTTTATTTGAGTTTTTCTAGCTTCTTCTGGTACGGCTGTAGTGCTAATAACATCCCTCTCAGTACTGCTTTTCCTCTGTCCTATATATTTTGTGATGTTGTAATGACACTGGGGAACAAATATTTTTTTCCTTTTTGGTTGCATGAGCTTTTAGAACTGTTTTTACATATTTCTCCATCACTGATTCCAAATGTGAAATGTGATTTTTGATGCATGCTCTAATTTTTATGCAATTTTAATATCTTTTTGTTACAATTAATGGCATGCATTGGTTTTTAAATGGAGTTAAAGGGCAATTTGAACTCTTGGATTGAACATAACCACAAGGCAATCAATGTTTTACAGACATCACTTTTACATAATTGTAGTTGTTTCTAAATGTAAAAATTTATTTTCTGATAAAAACACCCTGTTATTTTGTTTTAAGATTGAATTATGGCTTCTTCGAGTAGACATAAATGTAAGAATAGTCCTGAAACCTTCTGATATATATGTGGCTGTTATACACTTCAATGTCAAAGGCGCAATATTTCATCATTTGTGACACATGCATGTATTGCCTATTTTCAAGTTCCCCTTGGTAATCAAGACAAGAATTGGGCTCCTCATATTGTGTGTCATAATTGTGAGGAAATGCTTCATTTCTGGAGAAAACAAAACGCAAAGGAATGCCTTTTGTTATTCCTGTGGTTTGGTGTGAACCCAAGGAACACAGCAGTGACTGTTATTTCTGTCTGATCCATACGAATGGCATTGGCAAGAAAAAAATGGCATGCAATCTCATATCCTAATATTATTCAGCAATATGACCTATCCCACAGTCTGAGAAACTCCTGGTTTCATTTTTCTATGCTTTTATTTCTTCTAAGGACGGAGAAAGGGAACATGATGATGAAGTGTATTTTGCTAAGATGCAAGAGGAAATGGTTGTAGAATCACAAAGGTCTTCTTCTGAGAAGCAGTCATTAACCCTCAGCAGATTAGCCAACTCGAATTAAATGACTTATTAAGAGATTTGGGTCTTTCAAAGAAAGCAGCTGAGTTATTAGGCTCCATCCTTCAAGAAAAGAATGTACTTCACCAGTCAGCTGAAGTATCCCATTTCAGGTAGCATGAACTAATTTTTGTGGACTTTTTTCCAAAGACAAACACTTTGTTTTTTGGTTTTTTTCTACAGGGACAGAGAGAGAGTCAGAGAGAGGAATAGATAGGGACAGACAGACAGGAAAGGAGATAGAGATGAGAAGCATCAATCATCAGTTTGTCATTGTGACACCTTAGTTTTTCATTAATTTCTCATATGTTCCTTGACCACGGGCCTTCAGCACACTGAGTACACCCTTGCTTGAGCTAGCAACATTGGGTCCAAGCTGGTGAGGATTTTGCTCAAGTGTTCAAGCTGTAGACCTCAGGGTCTCAAACCTTGGTTTTCCGCCTCCCAGTCTGATGCTCTGTCCACTGTGCCACTGCCTGCTCAGGCCGAAGACAAACAGTTTGTTTACTGTCATGATATTAGTAGTCTTTTCAGCCAGCTTGGTGTTACCACTTGCAGTCCAACAGAATGGTGGCTATATTTTGACAGCTCTAAACAGAGTCTGAAATGTGTTCTCCTACACAATGGTAATGTTTATGCAGCATTTCCAATTGGTTATTCAACTAATCTGCGAGAAGATTATAATGACATAAAAATTGTCCTCGACGTACTGAAGTATGAGGAGCATAACTGGATCATTTGTGTGGATCTTAAAATGGTAAATTTCATACTAGGACAACAGAAGGTTTCATGAAGTATCCTTGCTTTCTGTGTTTGTGGGACAGCCAAGCTTGGGAGAAACACTGGACACAGAAGGAGTGGCCGAAACATGAAGCTCTGGAAGTATGGATACAAAACATTGTGAATGAACTTGTAGCTAATCGAGACAGGATCATTTTTCCCCCACTTCACATCAAACTTGGCTTAATGAAGCAGTTTGTTCAGGCTTTGAATAGACACAGTGAATGCTTTCAACATATTATATCTGCTTTTTCTGCCTTGTCTTTCAAGAAGATAAAAGCAGGTATATTTGATGGATCTCAGATTCGAACCCTCATACGTGGCAAAGAATTTGCCAGGAAGATGAATAAGGAGGAGAAAAAAGCATGGCAGTCTTTTGTGGCAGTTATAAAGAAATTCTTTGGCAACAAAAAACATAAAACAATGAACTTCTGGTTCAAAAGATGCTGTTGGATTTCCTTGACATTGGATGGAATATGAGCGTTAACACTCAATTCCTGCCTGACCAGGCAGTGGCGCAGTGAATAGAGTGTCGGACTGGGATGTGGAAGACCCATGTTTGAGACCCTGAGGTCGCCAGCTTGAGCATGGGCTCATATGGTTTGAGCATATATCACCAGCTTGGACCCAAGGTCGCTGGCTCAAGCAAGGGGTTACTCAGTCTGCTGAAGTCCTGCGGTCAAGGCACATATAAGAAAGCTATCAATGAACAACTAAGGTGTCGCAACGTGTAACGACAAACTGATGACTGATGCTTCTCATCTCTCCAGTGCTATCTGTCTGTCCCTGTCTATCCCTCTCTGACTCTCTCTCTCTCTCTCTCTGTTTCTATATATATATATATATAAAGATTCACTTTTAAACCGTCACCTTGATAAGTTTCCTGAAAATCTTGTAGCTGTTAATGATCAGCAGACTACTGCTGGAGGATCAAACGAGATTGTTCTCAAGAAGTAAACAAACGCAAGAGCTACAAATGCATATTTTTGCCTGAATAAAATTTCAATAAGTTTTGTGCAAATTTTATGATTAAAATAAGTGTTTTAATTTGCTCTATTTTGAAATTGTAAAATAATTTTGATGTAATCATATCTTTTAGTGAATTAGTGTATTTACTGCGTTATGTAAATTATTATATTTTCACAATGATGATGTCCAAGAAGACATTCTATTTTATCATGTTAAACTAAATGTTGAAAATTTTACAATAGGATAAAAACATAAAATCTTGAATTGCAAAAGAAATGTAGATTATACTGAAAAACTAATGTCAGATATGAGATCAGCACACTCGAATTAGGTAAGAACAAATTTTGTGGATGCAACAAAATGTTTGTTTTCCACTGTTATTCATTTCTATTAATTTTTAATTTTTTCTTTGATCTCATTGTTAATCTGTTCATTATTTAATAACATGCTATTTAGTTTCCATGTGTTTGAGTATTTCTCAGGTTTTCTGTTGTGGTTGATTTCTAGTTTTATGCCATTGTGATCAGAGAATGTGCTTGATATAATTTCAATCTTCTTAAATTTGCTGAGACTGCTTTTGTGCCCTAACATGTTGTCTATGTAGAGAATGTACCATGAGCATCTGAAAGGAATTTATGTTCTGCTGCTTTAGGGTGAAGTGTTCTGAAGATATCTATTAAATCCAGTTGATCTAGTGTGTCCTTTAAGTCTGCTGTTTCTCTGTTAATTTTCTTTCTTGAGGATCTATCTAGTGATGTTAGTGGATTATTGAAATCCTCTACTATTATAGTATTTCAGTTGATCTTGCCCTTCATATCCATCAAAGTCTGCCTTATATATTTAGGTGCTCCTATGTTAGGTGCGTAGATATTTATAATGGTTATATCTTCCTGTTGGATTACTTCCTTTATCATTATGTAGTGACCTTTATTATATCTTATTATAGCTTTTGTTTTAAAGTCCATTTTGTCTGATATGGGAATTGATACCCCACCTTTTTTTGCATTTTCATTTTCATGAAATATTTTTTTCCATTCTTTTACCTTCAGTCTATGTGTATCTTTTGTTTTGAGGTGTGTCTCTTGTAGACAGCATATGTATGGGTCCTGTTTACTTATTCACACAGCTACCCTATGTTTTTTCATTGGATAATTTAATCCATTTACATTTAAGGTTATTATTGATATGTAGTTGTTTATTGCCATTTTATTCTTTAAAGCTTTATTCCTCTTTTACTATATTCTTTCCCTTTTTATTCTGTTTACAACAGTTCCCTGAACATTCCTGCAGCATTGGTTTAATTGTAATGAATTCCTTGATTTTTTTTTTTTTTTTTTTTTAGCCTGGGAACTTTTTATTTCTTCTTCAATTTTAAATGATAGCCTTGCTGGATATAGAAGTCTTGGTTGTAGGCTCTTGCTCTGCATTACTTTGAATATTTTTTGCCATTCCTTTCTGGCCTCTAGTGTTTCTGTTGAGAAGTTGTATATCATCCCTATGGGGGGCTCTTTTTTAGGTGATAACCTTTTATTCTCTAGTAGTGTTTAATTTTCTTTTTGTCTCTTCGCTTTGGTATTATAATTTTGATGTGTCTTGGTGTAGATTTATTAGGGTTTCTCTTCAGTGGAGTTCTCTGTGCTTCTTGAACTTGTGTGACTCTTTCCTGCATCAATTTAGGGAAGTTTTCAGCTATGATTTCATTGAACAAAGTCTCTATCACTTGTTTTCACTCTTCTTCTTCAGGAACCCCTATGATGTGAATATTGTTTCTCCTTAGGTTGTCACAGAGCTCTCTTAGAGTATCCTCAGATCTCTTCAGCATGTTTTCTTTTTGCTGCTCCACTTCTGTGTTTTTGTTTGTCTTGTCTTCTACACTGCTGATTCGATCTTCTGCTTCATCAACCTGCTTTTAATTGCTTCTAGTGTAGTCTTCATTTTTGATATTGTATTTGTCATTTCTGACTGGTTCTTTTTTATTATCTCTATGTCTTTTTTGATGCTTGTTATCTCCTTATTTATGTTCTCATTGTGTCCATCCATTGTTGTTCTAAGATCTTTCAGCATTCTAATAATCACTATTTTGAACTCTGCTTTCAGTAGTTTGCTTATTTCCATCTTACTCAGTTCATTTTCTGGGGGTTTCATTTGATTCATTTGGATAGCACTTCTCTGTCTTCCCATTTTGACTGTGTACACCCTCTGGTTTGGCAGTGTTGTTTTTAGAGCTGGCTGAGTCTAGGGTTGGTTTTGTCTGCCTTTAATTTTCAGTTGTGTTTTTTCTAGGTCTTCTTGTGTTGGCATTAGCTGTTGTTTATAATTCACTGTTGAATATGGCTTTTCTGGTAGAACTGATTTGAAGTCTCGATTTGTTTGTTTTCTTTTCAGTTTTGTTAACATGATGATTCCTGTTTACTGATCTCACAGGGGGCTTACTTACAACTGTATCTAGGAATGTGATGGGTGTAACATAAGACTCTGAAGGTGTGCTCTACAAGCTTATCTCTGGGGGCAAAATGCTTTCTCTGCTTCAATAGTGGGAATTGTATCTTAGATCTCCATGGAGACATAATTTACTGCCCCTTCTCCCCACTTCCTGTTTTTAGTTGTGTCTCATTGTGCTGATAGGAACTGGAGAAAAGTATCTGGAAGTGAGTTACCCAGAACCACTTTAGGATTGTGCTGTGTGGAGGGATCAACCCCCATCTCCAGCCAAAGTGCCTCCATTCTGGATGAGTAAGCTTCACTGCTCATGCCATGCATTTATCTGCCTGTCACTATCTGTCTCTCTCTCTCTCACCACTTTTTTTTTAGAAGACAAGTAAGCCCTCTCAGCACACCTCATCTTAGGTCCTTAGGCAAGTAGCTGTGAGCGATATTTTCTGCTCTTCTATCTTTGGAATGAGAGGATAGAAGAGCAGCCTCTCAGCCTCATCCCCTCTTCACTCCTGGAAGCAGGGGAGCTCTCTTCGTGCCTTTGCATTCCTTAGCAGTCTCGGTGTGCCTTCTTTCTTTCTCCTTTATTTTTGAGACCTGTTCTTGTAGTCCAAAGTTGGTTATTCACAATGATTGTTCTTAAATTAATTTTTAATCCAGTTTGGTGCTGTGAGTTGGGAATCTGTGCATCTGCCTACTCTGCTGCCATCTCGGTGTCTCAGAAATATGTATTCTTAACACAATGTGTTCCACAGATTATTTTTCTAGCTTGAAGGATAATATTTCTAAACAGATATGAATATTTACTGTGGATAGGCTCAATTATTAAGTACACACACGTTGTTATAGCCTGAAAATACTACTTCTTATTAGTTACTCCTCTTTTAGAACTATTATGTTGGGGATGGTTTAAAGTCTTTTTGGAAAAATAGAATTATCTGCTAAAGTTGAACACAAGTAGCTAATAGCTTGCCTATTTCATTCCTAAGTATATACCAAACAGACATATATGCACATGCCCAGGAAAGCAAAATAACCATAGCAGATGTCTCTGGGTAGAATATATATATATTCTACTTCACCTATACACACACACATATATATATGTATATGTGTGTGTGTGTGTATATATATATACACACACACATATACACAATGATATATGTACACATATGTATGCATATATATGCATATATACATACATATTATTTTCTATTTCACCTGCACAATTTGAGGCATGCATGTGACATGCTGAAAACTTAGGAAGCAACCACTACAATGGTGTCCACGTGACATGTGTCATGATATCATGTGGATTCTTTACAGTCTGTCTCACAGTCACTAGAAAAGCAAGGAGAGGCTGTCATTGTAGTGCTTTGCATTTGATTTCCAGGAACTGGGGAGTAATCTATGTTTACTTGGTTTTTTGAAAGTCTTTGTGAGTTTTAGTAATAAGAATTCCCTCCACAGTGCAATTAATTGTTTTTATATATATTCAGTATTCCAAATAGCAGATAAGTATCAGCCTAGCTTAGTTTTTGAATGCTGAGATCAATTTATCACTTTTGCTGTGTAGATGTATCAGTAATGGGTTAAAAATGGCTGCAATTTTTTTCCCCCAACCTCTTTTCCCCGTATAGTTAGATTTCATCTCTCCTCACCTTGAATTAGGGTTGTCGCTGTAACCTAACCTGATCTATAGAATGCAGCAGAAGTGGTGCTGAGTACAAGAGTAGGTTTTGGAAGTCAACCAATAGTGCCATGCTATTCACAGGTATTAGAGAGAGAGAGAGAGAGAGAGAGCACAATTGTGTGAGTTGGACACTCAAGGTACCAGCTACATATGTGAAGCCTTTGGAACCTTCCAGTAAAGCCCAGTCAAAACTGGAGGTGGGGATAGCCCATGGAAAGAATCATCTCTTTGAAAATGTCATAAAAAATTCAGACATACCAGCCAGAGCTTTTAGCAGGTTAGGATTTCTGCAGCAGAAGACGTGACTGGAGCATCTTCAGAGCCACTGGGGTAATGAATGCGTCCACATTTGTAAATCAAAATGGTAAGAAGATAACAGTGAGGAGTATAAATGTTGCTCCACCCTTGTTTACCCTATTGGTACTCATTTTAATTTATTTTATTTATTCAGCATTTTTTAACACAATACAAGTAATAAAAACATATGTTTATAAACATACATTTATAGGGAGAAATATAAAATATTTGTCTCTCTATTTCTGACACAAAAATAACAAATTTATTGTATGCACAGCTGCTTACTTTCCTAAAAAATGTAACAACATATTCTTTACCTTTACCCACATTATAGAGAGAACTTCCTTTTTTTTATACCAATGTTTACTATTCTGTAGTTTGGATATTCAGTTACTTATAATTTCATATTTTGGTTATTTCTAATTTTAATTCCAAACATTTCCTCCATGAAATGACTATGTATATATGTCCCTTTGTGCAGAATTAGTGGTAGAATAGAGATGTGGAAGAATCTGCTATTTTAATAGAAATCAACAGGCTTCACTCTCTAGATACTGAAACAACTTCTACTTCCATTAACAACATAAAAGAGTGTTCATAATTTTATAGCCTTGTCAGTGAAATATAGTATCAAACTTATGAACTTCTGTCAAAATGATAGACTGGAAATGATTTCTCAGTGTACTTTTCATATTAGGATTAAAGCAGAGTAACTTTTCATATGTTTAAACATTTATTTTCGGTAACTAGTTTGTTTTTATCATTTGTCATCTTTCCTTCAAGAGAACTTTATATATTGTGGGGATTAGCTGTTTGTAATATTGGGCACAAATATTTTTCCTAATTTGCCATTTTTCAAAGAATATTTTTGTTCATAGTATTCTTTTTGCAGAATGTAAGGGTTTTTTAACTTTTTTATGTCCTCATATTTAGCATTATTTTTGTTAATTTAAGTCAGCTAGGTTATGAGTCATATTGAGAAAGGCCTTCTTTTTTATATGTTTTTGAAAAGCATACACTTGTTTTCTTCAAAGGAATTTTTATAGTTTTTGTTTTCATATTTTTACCAAGTTGTTTTTTTAAAACTGTATTGTATGAATTCTGGGTCCAACTTTGTCTGTATTCAAATGACTATTCATTTGTTTTAACCCAGGACAAATTCCATCTTTAAACTATATAATTCCCATATAATTTATGTTTTGAGCTTTCTGTTTTATCAATGATCAGTTTACTAAAGAATCAATAGTACAGTTTCTCTACTTGTTTTTGGAAATTTCTTGTCACTATATATGTGAATTCTTTCAAACTATTTTGAATCTATGTTTTCTATTTTAATTGTTGTAGCTTTCATTCCTAACATTTGATATATTATTCAATATTTCTGTTTTTCTCAATATGACTAGAAAGACTAGATAGAGTCTCACCAGATAATTATGAATGTGGGGGTCTAGCTTCAAAATGCTCTTTGTGGCATTGCTTTTAGACAACTTATTTAATATTCTCAACTTCACAATGATGATAACAATAGCTTTAATAATAATAGTAATAAATGCTATTCATATTGTTAATTATAGTTTATAGTTTTTATGAACAGTAAATACATGATTGAAGTGCTCATAGCTGGCACATAATAAATCCTGAATAAATATTAACCAATATCAATAACTCTTGATAATGTTAATTAATGTGGACATTGTATTAGGTTCCTATTGCTGCTGTAATAAATTCCTACAAGCAGTGGCTTAAAACAACATAAAGTTAGTTATCTTACTGTTCTGAAAGTCTGATGTCTGACAGGACTAGAACTGAGGTGTTCGCAGGGCCACCCTTATGCAAGGCTCGAGGGGAGAGTCTGTCTCCTTGCCTTTTCACTGCATTGAAAACTTAATCTGTTGACCTCATACAAGAAGCTGCAAAGTTCAAAAAATGTAGCCTAGCTCTTGGTAACTTCATGAAACTGTCAATGTTCATTTTAGTGTGTCTTTTTCTGGTCATTTTGTACCCAATGACTACCTCATAAGAGAGTCATATTATATTAAAATGTTTGGGGACGAGTGGGAACCAGGAATGCTGGTGGGAAAGAATGTGGACCACCGGTGAAAGCAACATGCACTTCTGTAGGTTCTAAAAGTAGGGTGAAAACCTTTATTTTTTTCTTTCCTGAAGATTTAGTAGAAGTATTGGACTCGAAATTGGATGTTTTATAATATGATCTAAGTTAATAGTACCCAGCTTGAAACTTTAGATAAGTGACTTAATTCAGTGAAGTCTCAAGTTTGTTCTTTTTTATAAATCTCTATAAGAGAAGTAGCAATGAATTAAATATTTATTTTGAAGACAGTGCTGTTCTTTTCAACCATGACATTTTCTTGAATATTAAGGTACATTCTATGAACTTGACAGCTAGCAAAGGCATTTACAGAGTATTGTTAAGCAAATTCTCAGACAAATGTGCTGTGGTCTTTGGTATGTTCTGAAGTACTATTCAAATCTAGACATACGGCTGAGTATCAGCAATTTCTACTGATATGGAAAGTTCAGCCTAATAAAAGTATCCACAGAACTGATGGAAAAACAGAGATTAAATTTATTTGTTTTTTATTTGTAAATAACAATTATAGTTAGAGCAACGTAAAAAGTTTAAGCTCCTACAATATAACGTAATTAGAAACTTCCTTATATAAAAAGGTAAGCTATTTAGGGAAAACAAAAATAGAGATTTGTGTAATGTTTCTGTAATTTGTGAAGCCTATTTTACTTGAGATCAAACAAAAAGAAACTGAAAAGAAAGTAAAAAAGATCTAATAAAATGTGTTTTGTTTTCAATATTAATGGTTGTTTTTGTTTTTTGTTTTTTTAGCAAGAGAAATACAAAGAAACAGAGAAGAGCAGAGACAGGAAGGAAAAGAAAGGAGAAGCATCAACTTGTAGTTGTGGCACTTTTAGTTGTTCATTGATTGCATTCTCATATCTGCCTTGACTGGAGACCCCTTGTTGAAGCCAGAGACCTTGTGCTCAGGCCAGCAACCATTGGGCTTAAGGCAGCGACCATGGGGTCATGTCTATGATTCCATACTCAAACTAGTGACCCCATACTCAAAATGGTGAGCCCACATGCAAACCTGATGAACATGTCACAGTCAAGCAGGCAACTGTGGTGTTTTAAACCTGGATCTTCAACATCCTATGTCAAAGCTCTATCCACTGTGCCACTGCCTGGTCAAGCTCAATCTTAAAGTAATTGTTTCCCTCCTTAAGGAAATTTAAATGGTTCCCCAAACTTCTAAAAATTGAGGAAAATAAAAACAGAATGGTAGGGATATATAAAATTTTTATGGTTACTTATGGTTAAAAATATGTACAAACAGATATGTATATAATTTGTTATTTTTAAGAAAAATCATTAGGTTTTTATACACAATTGCAAAGAATTAAGATCATTCAACTTTAGCCTTTTAAGCAAACACAAAATAAAATGAACCTTATTAGATATTTTGGCACAATACCTATGATTATGAGGACAAAACACACAATTATGAAGATCAGTATACACTGGTTCATGACATAAACTATTTAAGTTATGCCCTTGATGAGGGTAGCATAAATGAAAGGCTTCTCTAGCCCTTTGGTTTATGACACAATTTTTATACTAGTAGTTCCTTCCATCTTCTGGAGCACCTCTATTTCATTACAGTGTTATTTGCTTACAGTTTGGATTCTTCTAAGCAAGCTTTCTACTGACCATGACCAGTAGTCACAACACTGCCCATAGGCTGGACAGCCTCCACTTAGTTGAGAACCATGCATTGTCTCCACTAAGAAGTCAGGTTAATTGTCTTACCATTGGTGACTCCCCTAATGCCATCCAGCAAATGGAGGTTTGGCAAGAGTGATAGCCATCTGAGATCAAGACTTGGGTCAAATCCCATTTGACTTAGCTTACTGTGATTTTCATGTGCTAGATCACTCTCAGTCCACTATGAGAAAATTAGAGGAATGACATTGGGATACAAGAGGAAGTCTCCCCTGAGAGAATCAGCCCAATATCTCCACCAAATGAAGGCAATGATCAAAAGTCTCTTATTAGAAAATTAATCTTTTTAAGGAGTAACCATCATTTAAACTATTGAAATGCACATTTAACCAATTATGAGCATCATAGGTTTATAACAATACAAAAATTTGATATATTATAAAATTTATTTGAATGAAAATTGTCCCAAGTTTTATATTTTCTTGTTTTTTTATTGTCTTCAGTCAATGTGAACATGAAAAGATGTTCTGATGTTTAGCTTTAGAGTATGATGCAGTCATTACCTCCTGAGTGGACATTATGCTGTTGCTGCAAGACTTGATTCTGAAGTCTTATCCTTTCAGCTTGGATTCTCGCCTGCTGCTTTGCAGCTTCTTCCTAAAGAGTGATAAATAAAACTACAAAGTTTAACAAAAAAGTAACATCCACAACATTGGAGAGGGGAGAATAAGCCCAAATCATTGACTTTCCTTACTTATTTTAAGCCATCAGTAGACAACAAAAGACAGTCCTTAAATTCTCCTTTCTGTTTTACCTCTCATTCTTGTTTTCCTGCCTGAGTAATTAATTCTCCCATATCTCTTTCTTAAGCTGCAGAAACATCACCATCACTCAATTTCTGAAGTATTGGTTTCTCAAGAATTGCATCCTGAGTTCTCTTCCTCCATCCTCCTTGGGAAGCCTGAGTCACATCTTGACTTTAATGTTCATTGGTACACAGAGAAATGTCAGATCTAATTATTTGAGAACATGTGAATACAACAACTACGGGTCTATGTGACATCCCAAATCATGTGAGAAGTCAGAGCCTTAGATAGGGAATTTTTTTCACAGTATGGGGCAGAAGTAGAGGAAAGAGTGAGGAGATCAAGAACCCCAGGTTTACCATGCTGCCTCTTAGTATAGAGCTCTAATCACAAAAATGTCTTAGAATATCACCTGGAAAACTAGGACCTACAGGTAGACTGGTCATCCTGCAGGAGGGTTGGGGTGCCCTTCATCTCAAAAGGGTGTTCACATAAAAATTTTATACTAAGTTTACAGAAATAAGAGCACTTCAATTCTTACTCTCTACAAAGGCAGTTTTGATCACCAGCTAGGCTGTGTGATATTGTCATTTAGTCATCTCTTTGGAACCTAACATTTTTATTTTTTAAAGTTAATTTTAGAAAAAGATCAAGGGAGAAAGAAAGAGAGAGAGAAATATTAATTTGTTATTCCACTTATTTATGCATTTATTGGTTGACTGTTGTATGTGCCCTGACCAGGGATCAAAGCCAATTACTATGGTGTATTGGGATGATACTCTAACCAACTGAGCTAATAAGCCAGGGCATAGAATCTAATGTTTCTAATCAGAAAAATAGAGACACAATGGTTCTGCCTCACAATAAACAGATTTGATGAGAGATTGAGTAGTAAGTACCTTGTACAGTATGTGCTAAATAGAAAATACTTCTTATTGAGTAATGATGATGATAAAAGACTGGATGAAACAAGTTAAAAGTCTTAGAATGAGTGACAATTAAGGTAAAGACAGTGGCACAGATACAGTAATATAAAACTAATTTAAGAAGGTAGTAAATAGTCTATGACCAAAGGAAAGAATTGTTTATAACAATTAACAACATATAAAAGAGGAATTAGTGTGTTAAAAATGTCCTTTGATTTTATTCAACTAATTATAGTACTTATTATGTGCTCAGCACCAATCCAAACACAAATATTGACTCATTGAATTATTAAACACCCTATCAAATGGGTATAAATACTGTCTCTATTTTCTGCAAGTGGAAACTAAGGCACAGAAGGAACTGATATTTGCCCAAATCATATTTTTAGTAAGATGTGGAGCTGGGATTCTCAACCAGGCTGTCTGACTTCAGAGTCCCTTCCCTGAGCCCTAATAGTATGCTGCCTCTCCCTCTTAGTCACTGCTTCATGCTCTTATCAATAAAGTTCTGAGATGAAAAAATGGCTGAATACCTGGAGCCAACGTTCCAAATTCCTCTGTTGCTCTGCCAGCTGTATGGCTCTCTGCCTCTGCATTTCTCTTACTTCTTCCTGATGCTGTCTCTCCCTCCTTTCTATCAGTTTCTGGTTCCGCCTTTGATTCTCTTTCAATCTTTGTGCTGCAGCCTTTGCAGCCTCTAATTTCAAACGTGCTTCTGAGAAAGGAGGAAACAACAAACCTGTTTAGGATTCAAGTGCCCCTTCCTTCTGTTCCCACTCTTAAAAATTCCTTAGGGCCACTCTTTCTTCACGGCTGATAGTACAGCACCCTACTCAGATCAAGTTTGAGGAGGTAAAAATCATCATTGCCATGTTGCTCTAGTCTAATGATCCAGGTAAACCAGGCCAAATTCACTCAAAATGTGTAGAAAGCTCTGCCTTGCATCTTCTGTTTTCCTCTCACCTTCCTTCTCCTTTTTCTTCGCAGTGAGGGTCTGGTCTGTCTGTAGAATGGCATCACTCACAGACTGCTTGGACTGTAAATATTTTTGCAGAGCTTCTTCAGCCTAGGACCCCAAGATCATGCAGTTAGAATGAGGAAATTGTGATTAAGCACCTTGTAAACCTTTCTATTTCTTTTTCTTCCTAACCTCTTTCCCTCCCAGAAATGCTAAGCCTGCACTTAATGCAACTGTCTGTGAAACCTCTTCTGTTGTTACAGGGGTGGGCCCAACTCTGGACTGGCCAACCAGAGCACCCAAGGCCACTTGATATAAAGGGTTTTGGTACAGGTAAGAAAATGATTAACTTGGGTGTTTTCAAAGACTGATAGGGTGCTACAATGCTGGGGAACTTGGCCCCGACCACCCCCACAGACAGAGGGCAAAAGATGCACTTAAGCTTGGAGAGGTTGATGTCATTTGCAGTCATTCCTGAGAATGAAGCCAATAGTAAGGAAAACAGAACAGAAACCTAAGTGGGAGTTGAAAGAAAAGAAGAAAGGAGAACAATTGATGACATTGTTTAAATTCCTGAATGTAGCTGTAATTGAAACTAAACTTAAATGTTTTAAGTAAGCCAATGAATTACCGTTCTTTTCTAAGTTACTTTTAATTATTGGAATTCTGTCCTATGTAGCCAAAGAAGTCCGTCCCTATGTTGTAATTAATGTTGACAGTTTGCAAGAAATGTCTGGTGAATATGGTGACAGTTTAGTTTAATTTCACAGCTATTATTAGAGTATGAATACTTTCTTCCTCTGGATTGGATTTTGAAAGAATCCCCCTCCTCCAACAATTTCTCACAATCAATATCTGAAACTAGGGATACCTGTATTCCTTTCCTGGGCTCCTGATAGTACTTTGCCTTCAGCGCGTCTCTCTTCTGAATGAAAAGACAATGCCCCCCTGACTTTGAAAAAATACCCTTCTTCACATCTTTTTCCAGAGGAGCAAAAATATTCTGAAGTAAGGCTGAGCAACGATTCTGTGATGCCTCCAAGTTCTGTTTACAAAACTCAGACTGTTTTGCCTCCAGCAGCGTCTTCAAAAGAACAAGACCATAGAAAAGATGTTAGCAACACTTCAGTGTTTCTGAATATGAATCTCAGAAAGAATCTCTCTATTTGTTTTCTAGAAGGTAGAGAACTACAAGCAGGCCTCTGTCCTTTCCACCAAGCGTAGGAAAGTTCCAAGGATGATACTGTGTAGAAAAATGACTAGTTTTCTCAATCTCCTAAAACCCTTTTTTCCTGATATTTCTGCTTTAGATGGGATCTTCAGAACACAGATCTCTAGCCTCATGCCTTAAATTTAAATGCAATGAACTTATTTACAAATATCCCTTTTTCAGTATTTTCTGGGCCTGAGATTCTCAATAAGGAGTTGAAGTGGAATAATTAGGTAGAATAATATTAAACCCAGAGTTATGATCATATAATAGATTCATGTGGAAATTCTATATGCTTGATTAACATAAAAAGAAAGTTAAATAATACATTCTGAATACAATTTTAAGTAATAAAGTTAATTTTAAAAACTTAGTTCATAGTTATATCATGCTAAGTTCAGTTGTGTGTATGAAATTATCAGAACTTATAAGACCCAGACTACTTACATGTTTATTTATTTGTTTGCTTATTTGTTTTCAGAATAACAGTGATATCTTGGTCACATACATAATGTTCATTATGTACCATTCTAGTAGGAATTACTTTTCTTTATTAAGTCTCCATTTTGCATTTTCTAGCAATAGTTTTCCCTGTATTACATGTAAGCCCCACAAACTAGAGCAATAAAGAAATAAATAATTACCCCTAATTTCTTCTGGAATGTTTGGTCCACATCCTTAAAGGAATTCTTCATGAAGACTTCAATGGCCTCTTTCTCAATGGCCCTGTGCAGGTCCAGCAGCTCCTGGAGGCTTTCTGTGGGCAGCTGCACCTTCTGGCCCATCTGCTGGTCATAGTGGGCAATGGCCTTTTGTATTGCAGCTGAGTTCTTGATTTGTGCCATGGCCAATACTGAGTTCTCCATGCAGGGCAGATCCCCACGGCTGATGGCATTGACATACGTCAGCACCATACTTTCTAGGTCTTCACAGGGAAAAGAGATTATTTCATTATTTGCAAAGAAGAAAGGTATACCCTGAACAGGGTAATTCTGGAAATGTTAATTTAACAATGTATTGCCTGAGTTTTTCAGCATTCAGTATAATGTTCAAATGGCCTAAATAAGATTTTGTGAGAAATTGTTTGATCAAGAAACTAGATCTTTTTTGCTTTGCAGAAAGAATGTGCTCAAGGTCTATGTGATCATCCTCACACCATCCTTTTTCTATTAAGAAATGAAGAAGGGGTTGAAGTTGTGCGTATTCATTTGATTAGACTGCTTGCTGTACACCTTTGACCTCCTTTCTTTCTTTCCCCTTCCTCAGATTTTATTCCCTTCAGACTTTCCTTTCCTCTTCTACTTCAGTACATAAAGCTGGTTTGAGTGTTAGCTGAAAAGCACAAAGTGAGCAAATTAAATCAAGTCTTCTCTACTCTTTGTTGGAACTTTTTTATTTGTCTTTCTTGTTCTTTGCATAGTCTGTTTGTACTCACCATTCCTCTAGAGCAGTGATTTTCAACCCTTTTGATCCCATGGTACACATACACTAATTACTGCCACACACCAAATATATATATATTATTATTGCTGATCTGACAAAAATAGTTATAATTTTGATTCAATCATACCCGATGCCTATTGATATGTTGAGCATTGTCATTTTCTTTAATTTGACAATTTAAAGAGAAAAGGTCAATATCCATAAATAGTCAGGTATTTCATGCTTTAAAAATTCTTGAGGCACACTGGAATGCCCCAGCACACGGGTTGAAAATTGCTGCTTTAGGGTATAGCAATAATATATACAGTTCTGAGACATAGAGTCTCTAAATAAACTAGACCAAGATGCCTGTTTAGATTTTCTTTAGGGCTCTAGACCACTTGGGTCTCTGTTTGTTTAATCTTTCTATCAAGTAAGTTTCATTTTTTACAGAGAAAGTATATGTTGCCATCTTGTGCTTATCAATGGCTGTGACGCATACTAAGTACCCACTATAATCATGGAACAAATGTTGCCAACTCGTGTGCATTAGTCTAGTCCAAGATTCGAGCACTTATGAGTAGAACTCTTTAATTCGATCTATTCTTCACATTATATTCTTATTTTATACTACTTTAGAGGCATTATGTAAAAATTACTAGAAATGTTTTTGGTACCCAGTGGAACTTAATAAATGTGATTCACAGAGTTTTCTTGGTAGTATCTGACTATGCATTTTCAACATTGACAGCGAATGGAAAAACTGTTAAAAGTGTCCCCATTTATAATGTTGAGTTGAAGGAAAATCTTCTAAACAGTACTCACGAGGTCCATCAACTTTGATGTCTCCTGAAAGAGTTTTAGTCTTGGAATGGTGAAAGATGTAGGAACAGAAATCTGCCACTTGTTGCACAAAATCAGGATCCAGTTCATCGTTATTCAGCGTCTCCAGCTGGGCAAGCTTCTTCCGGTGAGTGGGTGAGTCAAAGATAAAACATTTCTTTGCTGGGAAGAATTTCTGTATACAACGACGGGGCAAATTGAAATTCTGAAGACTTTGATCAGTCTCTGGGGAAGGAAAAATAGGACTTATTTAGTACAAGTTTAACATTTATTTTAATCTATTTCCTATGAATATATTCGCCTGCCACCTGATGTTATTTATTTCGACACAAATCCACAAACCCTAAGGAAAAGTTTAAAGGTAACTAATTAAAGAAAGTTAAAAAGAAATTTGCTTCAAGAACAGGGAATAATACAATTTCATGTTGAATCTATTAGTTCACTTTAAATTAGTAGTGTCAGTTATTTACTTGGTGGCTTAGCCATGTGAATATATATAAGAAACTATAAATGTAACCACCTATACCCAGAGATTTCTTGTATTACTTTTCTCTCTCTTTTTAAAACCAAAGTCTCTGTTACCTTCTTTCAGCTTCAGTGAATTTTCCAGGTATTCATCTGCTGTGATTTCTTGACCATCTATTTCCAGGGATAAGTAGAAATCTCTCAGAGTCCACACTAAATTTGGAACGAAGCTCACAAAATCAGCTGTATCTTCAACCCCATCAATATCACATGAGGCTACTGTCCAGAGCAGATTTGATAGTTCTGTTACGTAACTGAGATACAGTTAAGCAAAACTGGTGGAAATAGGACTGCAGCTAAGCCCATATTGAATTCCATACATCCCTATACAATATGTTCTCTGTGGCTTTCAAGCAATTTCTCATTTTATCAGTAAATATAAGGGCTCTTTTTCTTGTTCCTTTAACGTTTATGATATTTTTTGTATGTGTATTTGGTTCAAAGACTCATAAACATAACTGGTAGATAGAAAAGTTTTTTTTTTGGTTTTGGTGCAATCTTGGATCATAAAAGGATACTGCAACAGGTCAATAACCCTCTGGTCAATTTTGTTCATGGTATTGTAAACAAAGGTACTACTCAGTAGTATTGCCAGTGCGAAGATCTGAGTATCATTGTTCTTGTTACCCTAGAAGTCAGAACAAATTTAAGTCATGTCTCATGGCATTCTGAGATGATCATTCATTAAAAATAAGCTCCTGCCCTACAATGTTAAATAAGACAAATGAAAATTATTGTGAGCAACAAATAAATTTGAATAGAATAATTCTGTCATTAGCATTGGTAATTTTATATGGAAACATATACTGTTAACTCACCAGTCCCTCTTATAACTAGTTAGGTATCTCCAAAATTTGTGGGGTAACCATAGTAGTTAAAATGAAGATTTTCAATTAAGTAAAACAAAGTTGGCCTATATACATTACATAGATATCTATTTTATTAAGTTATATACACAGTACAGCTTATACTGTTTTATCTAGTACTCAAAATAGTGCTGTGAGATAGATTAATAACTATTTCCATGTTACAGATGAGGAAACTAAAGCACAAATTGAGGATAAACATATTGAATTTGTGGTAAATGAAAAGCAAAACAATATCTAAACTAGAGAAGTTAAGTGAAAGATCCAGTTGTGTGCCACATCCAGTTTACACCAGCCCACTGGATCTGATTGTGTACATCAATTCCAAACCCTGAGTTTAGTGGCTACGTTTTGGGGGCTTAGAACCAGCTATGATGGGAGCTTTTAGAAAATTGTTAAGTGCTACCACTGAAGGTTTCACTGCTTCTTAACCCCTAGTAGGCTGCTTCCCTACCGCTAGTATTACCAGCATAGAGTTGGAAAAGCTCATGTGTATTCAAATGGTAAGATGAATAAGACCAAAGAAAAAATGGTTTAGGGAAGTCAGAGAGTTACAAGTGCCAGAAATATGATATGAACTCAGATTCCTCTGACCCAGGACCCAGTACTAATCACTGTTCTCTCCAGGTCAGGCTTGTGGCAGTGATTTAATTTGCACCATTTTTCTGCATTTCAGTTAACTGCTTAGCTCCACATTAATATAGTCTCCCCATAATGACCATCATGACTTTAGCTTATAAAAATATTTTTCTCACTTCAGGTTTTCAAACTTTGATTATTGAATATAGAAAGGGTATAAAAAAGATATGCTGTGATCAAGCAGAAATACAAAGAAAATCTCTGTGTAAAGAATGTTCGCAGATGAGAAGGCTAAACAAAAAGGAATCCTCGTTCCTTACCTTCTCTACATCCCCCAGGCCCTCAGTGTCAAGCAGAACGAGGGTGTGTTTTGGCTTCTCAGGATGAGGCACACACCACATCCAGATTCCCTTGGTGTGAGACTGCACCGTGGACCCAACAGAGAACCCTGCAGGGGGAGTAGAGAGGCTGTAATAGATGATGGGATCTAGAAATTGGAGACTTTTTAAAAAACTGAGCTAGGGATTAAGGAAAGCAAGATGGAGAGATGGAAGACAGTACAACCAGTGTTGATCTGAACTGCAATGCAGAGATGGGAAAATGAAAATACCAAGGACCACTGGTTGGAAACTTAGGGATTTTTTTTTATAAGAATATGATGCTACTAAAATATTAATAGCTTATAATTACATATTTACACATTATTTTATTGATGTTTTACTCCTTAAAATTGGCAAATATACAGCTCACAAAAATTAGGGGATATTTCAAAATAAATATGAAGCCATAAAAAAGAAGCATTTGATTTTTTATTTATTAAACAAGAACATCAGAAAGGCTCACAAGTGAAAGAAAGTTGTTTGATTATGCAAATGAGATGCAAAACCAACTTAAATTTCATTGTTGAAACTGCACTACACAAAAGGCTGAAAGTACTGGAGTATCTGCACGTTCCTTGATCCCCTAATTTCTGTGAACAGTGTGTTTTGTTTTTTTCCAAGGAGATACCAAGATAAACTAAAGAAAACAAAACAACAGCAACAAAAAAGGTGATGTGTCAGAAACAGACCTCTGTCCTTTATCTCCCAGAAGATAATTAACCAGCTGTGGCCCAAACAGTACCTTTCAGTATTCCCCTCACATCTAACTATCAATCTTCACATCACCACGCTCAATGCTGGTATGTGAGTGGACATTAGGGACTCAGCATATCTTTGCTGGTGTCACTCACCCTCCTTCTTCCCAGCCAGCTTGTTCATCAGGTAGGATTTGCCCGTGCGGTAGAGACCCACGATGGCCACCACGACAAGAGGCTCTTTGATGGCAGACAGGATCTTCAGAGCTTCCTGATTCACCGTCAGTTGTCCTCCCGTGTTCTCAATGAGGCACACCGGGGCTGGCATGTGGCTCTCTGAGGCCATGTCCAGGGTGTCACCTTATCTGCAAGTGAGGAGATGAGATTGACTAGGACTTTCAGTCGTTAAGCAGAGAAGGTCATTTTGCTTTCTGAACCTGGGGTCATACTACTCCCCAGCATGGCCTATATTTTTGAAGAAAATGTTAAAAAAAAAAAAAAAAAGAGAGCAAAGCTGGTTAGCGGTCTACTCTAGGCTGCTCCACTGGTTCTTATATATTTGATGGGATTATGGAAAAGCATTTCCTGAATCTAATCTACTGCTAGTTTGAATGTTTGAATCTGATTTTCTCCATTGCTTTTTGACTTGCTTATGTTTCTTAGTCCTTACTTCCCTGAATCCCCACATTGAATCCTTATGACCACTATTTGTTATATTGCACTTCTTGCTTTTACCCCATCTAAACGTGCTCTTCTCTGATTTAGGGCTATGTCCAGTCAAAGTGCATTATACTAAATTATAGCAAGTCATTATACAGCACTGATGAACAATTGTAGCTTTTACAAATAATTCTTTTATATAGATATTGGTGTGCCTTTTCCAGTCAAAACTTTTAATGCATGATTATTTTATGAATAAGAAAATGAGTGAAAATACTTTTTACTTATTTTCTTTTTTTTTTTATATATATATATTTTATTATTATTAAATCTAATGGGGTGACATCAATAAATCAGGGTACATATGCACAATGAAAACATCTCCAGGTTATCCTATCATTCAATTGTGTTGCATACCCACCATCAAAAGTCAAATTGTCCTCTGTCACCTTCAATCTGGCCTTCCCTGCGTCCCTCCCCTCCTCCCTATCACACTCTTCCCTCCCTCCCCCATCCCATAACCACCACTCTCTTGTTCATGTCTCATAGTCTCACTTTCATGTCCCACCTATGTATGTAATCGTGCTGTTCTCAGTTTTTCTTTTTTTCTGATTTACTTATTTCACTCCGTATAATGTTATCAAGGTACATCCATTTTGTTATAAATGATCCGATGTCATCGTTTCTTATGGCTGAGTAGTATTCCATAGTATATATGTACCATAGCTTTTTAATCCACTCGTCTTCTGACGGACACTTGGGCTGGTTCCAGATCTTCGCTATTGTGAACAATGCTGCCACGAATATGGGGGCGCATTTCTTCTTTTCGAACAGTGCTATGGTGTTCTTAGGGTATATTCCTAAAAGTGGGATAGCCGGGTCAAAAGGCAGTTTGATTTTTAATTTTCTGAGGAATCTCAAAACTGTTTTCCACAGTGGCTGCACCAGTCTGCATTCCCACCAGCAGTGCAGAAGGGATCCCTTTTCTCCACATCCTCGCCAGCACTTATTCTGTGTTGTTTTGCTGATAAGTGCCATTCTGACTGGTGTGAGGTGATATCTCATTGTGGTTTTAATTTGCATTTCTCTAATGATTAGTGATGTTGAGCACTTTTTCATATGCCTATTGGCCATCTGTATGTCCTCTTTGGAGAAATTTCTATTCATTTCTTTTGCCCATTTTTTGATTGGGTTGTTTGTCTTCCTGGTGTTGCGTTTTATAAGTTCTTTATAAATTTTAGTTATTAACCCCTTATCAGATGTGCTGTCGAATATGTTCTCCCATTGTGTGGTTTGTCTTTTTATTCTGTTCCTATTGTCTTTAGCTGTGCAAAAACTTTTTAGTTTGATATAGTCCCATTTGTTTATCTTGCCTTTTATTTCAGTTGCCCATGAAGATAAATCGGCAAATATACCGCTGCTACAGATGTCAGAGAGCTTGCTGCCTATGTTTTCTTCTAAGATGCTTATGGTTTCATGGCTTACATTTAAGTCTTTTATCCATTTTGATTTGTTTTTGTGAATGGTGTAAGTTGATGGTCTAGTTTCATTTTTTTGCAGGTAGATGTCCAATTTTCCCAACACCATTTGTTAAAGAGGCTGTCTTTACTCCATTGTATGTTCTTTCCTCCTTTGTCAAATATCAGTTGTCCATAAAGCTGTGGGTTTATTTCTCGGTTCCCTGTTCTGTTCCATTGATCTATGCACCTGTTCTTATGCCAGTACCAGGCTGTCTTGAGTACAATAGCCTAGTAGTATACCTTGATATCCAGAAGAGTGATACCTCCTGCTTTATTTTTTCTTTTTAAGATTGCTGAGGCTATTTGTGTTCTTTTTTGGTTCCATATAAATTTTTGGAATATGTGTTCTATATCTTTGAAGTATGTCATTGGTATTTTAATTGGTATTGCATTGAATTTATAAATTGCTTTGGGTAATATAGACATTTTAATGATGTTTATTCTTCCTAGCCAGGAGCACGGTATGTGCTTCCACTTGTTTGTATCTTCCTTGATTTCTTTTATCAATGTTCTATAATTTTCCGAGTACAAGTCCTTAACCTCCTTGGTTAAATTTACTCCTAGGTACTTTATTTTTATGGCTGCAATAGTGAAGGGGATTGTTTCCTTAATTTCTTTTGCTGATATTTCATTGTTGGTGTATAGAAATGCCTCTGATTTCTGAGTATTAATTTTATATCCTGCCACCTTGCTGAAATCATTTATAAGGTCCAGTAGTTTTTTGACTGAGACTTTAGGGTTTTCAATATACAATATCATATCATCTGCAAATAATGACAGTTTTACTTCTTCTTTTCCAATTTGGATGCCTTTTATTTCTTCTTCTTGTCTGATTGCTGTAGCTAGGACTTCCAGAACTATGTTGAATAAGAGTGGTGAAAGTGGGCAACCCTGCCTGGTTCCTGATCTTAAGGGGATTGCTTTTAATCTTTGTCCATTTAGTATGATGTTTGCTGTCGGTTTATCGTAGATTGCCTTTATCATGTTAAGGAATGATCCCTGTATTCCCACTTTACTGAGAGTTTTGAGCATGAATGGGTGCTGGATTTTATCAAATGCCTTTTCTGCATCTATTGAAATTATCATGTGATTTTTGTCCTTCCTTTTGTTTATGTGGTGTATCATATTGATTGATTTGCGAATATTGAACCAGCCTTGCCTCTCCAGAATAAATCTCACTTGATCGTGGTGTATGATTTTTTTCATATATTGCTGGATCCGGTTGGCTAATATTTTGTTGAGAATTTTAGCATCTAAATTCATCAGGGATATAGGCCTATAATTTTCTTTCTTTGTGTTGTCTTTGCCCGGTTTTGGGATCAGAATTATGCTCGCCTCATAAAAGGAGTTTGGAAGTCTTCCTTCCTCTTGAATTTTTTGAAATAGCTTGAGGAAAATAGGAGTTAGTTCTTCTTTGAATTTTCGATAGAATTCACTTGTGAAGCCATCAGGCCCAGGACTTTTCTTTTTGGGGAGTTTTTTGATAACTGTTTCGATCTCATTTGCTGTAATTGGTCTGTTTAGGTGTTCTGATTCTTCCAGATTGATTTTTGGAAGGTTATATGATTCAAGAAATTTGTCCATTTCACCAAGATTGTCTAATTTTTTGGCATAGAGTTCTTCATAGTATTTTCTTACAATGCTTTGTATTTCTGTTGTGTCAGTTGTTATTTCTCCACTGTCCTTTCTAATTTTATTTATTTGAGTCCTCTCTCTTTTTTTCTTGGTGAGTCTAGTTAAAGGTTCATCAATCCTGTTTACCTTTTCAAAGAACCAGCTTCTTTTTTCATTGTTCCTCTGTATTGTTTCCTTCGCCTCTATGTCATTTATTTCTGCTCTGACCTTTATTATTTCCTTTCTTCTACTTGTCTGGGGTATTATTTGTTGTTGTTTTTCTAGTTCTTTTAGATGCAGGGTCAGGTTGCTTATTTGAGCTTTTTCTAGCTTCCTATGATATGCCTGTAGTGCAATGAACTTCCCTCTCAGTACTGCTTTTGCTGTGTCCCATAAATTTTGAGCTGATGTATGCTCATTATCATTTGTTTCTAGAAACTTTTTAATTTCTTCTATGATCTCATTTTTAATCCATTCATTATTTAATAACATGCTATTTAGTTTCCAAGTGTTTGAGTATTTTTCATTTTTTCTTTTGTGGTTAATTTCTAGTTTCATGGCATTGTGATCAGAGAAAATGCTTGATATGATTTCAATCTTCTTAAATTTATTGAGACCATTTTTGTGTCCTAACATGTGGTCTATCCTAGAAAACGTACCATGAGCGCTTGAGAAGAATGTATATTCT
Source organism: Rhynchonycteris naso (assembly GCA_037038555.1). Taxonomy (NCBI): domain Eukaryota; kingdom Metazoa; phylum Chordata; class Mammalia; order Chiroptera; family Emballonuridae; genus Rhynchonycteris; species Rhynchonycteris naso. The sequence goes on along the minus strand of CM072997.1, from coordinate 158,660,557 downwards.
ACTGCTTAAGGGTGAAAAGTTCTAAAGATATCTATTAAATCAAGTTGATCTAGTGTATCCTTTAAGTCTGCTGTTTCTTTATTAATTTTCTTTCTTGAGGATCTATCCAGTGTTGTTAGAGGGGTATTGAAATCCCCTACTATGATAGTATTGCTGTTAATCTCGCCCTTTATATCCATCAAAGTCTGCTTTATGTATGTCGGGGCTCCTATATTTGGTGCATAGATATTTACAATAGTTATATCTTCCTGTTGAATTGTTCCCTTTATCATTATGTAGTGTCCTCCTTTATCTCTTACTACAGCCTTTGTTTTAAAGTCCATTTTGTCTGATATAAGTATTGCTACCCCTGCTTTTTTTTCATTTCCATTTGCATGAAATATTTTTTTCCATCCTTTTACCTTCATTCTATGAGCATCTTTTGTTTTAAGGTGTGTCTCTTGTAGACAGCATATGTATGGGTCCTGTTTCTTTATCCATGCAGCTACCCTATGTCTTTTGATTGGATCATTTAATCCATTTACATTTAAGGTTATTATTGATATGTAGTTGTTTATTGCCATTTTATTCTTTAAAGCTGTATTCTTCTTTTGCTCTATACATTCCTCCCTTTAAACTGTTCACAAGAGGCCCCTTAGTATCTCTTGCAGAATTGGTTTGGTTTTTATGAATTCCTTGAGGCTTTCTTTTTCTGGGAAGCTCTTTATTTCTCCTTCAATTTTAAACGTTAGCCTTGCTGGATAAAGTAGTCTTGGTTGTAGGTTCTTGTTCTGCATTACTTTGATTATTTCTTGCCATTCCCTTCTGGCCTCAAGTGTTTCTGTTGAGAAGTCCGATGTCATCCTTATGGGGGCTCCTTTGTAGGTGATAGTCTTTTTTTCTCTAGCAGCTTTTAAAATTTTTTCTTTATCCATTAGCTTTGGTATATTAACTATGATGTGTCTTGGTGTAGATTTTTTTGGGTTTCTCCTTAATGGAGTTCTGTGTGCTTCTTGAATGTGTGGAGTGTTTCCCAGCCTTAATTTAGGAAAGTTTTCTGCTATGATTTGATTGAACAAAGTTTCCATTTCCTGTCCTCTCTCCTCTTCTTCAGGCACCCCTATGATGCGAATGTTGTTTCTCTTCATGTTGTCACAAAGCTCCCTTAGAGTTTCCTCACATTTTTTAAGTCTCTTTTCCTTTTTCTTCTCTGCTTCTGTACCTTTGTTTATTGTGTCCTCTAACTCGCTTATTCGATCCTCAGCGTCATCCATCCTGCTTTTAATTCCTTCCATTTTGGTCTTCAGTTCTGATACTGTATTTGTCATTTCTGTCTGATTCTTTTTTATTATTTCAATTTCATTTTTTATACTTGTTATCTCTTTGTTTAGGTGTTCATAATGACTATCCATTGTTGCTCTAATTTCTTTGAGCATCCTAACTATCATTATTCTAAATTCTGCTTCTGGTAATTTGGTTATATCTGGTTCATTCAGGTCCTTCTCTGGGGATTTCTCTTGATTCATTTGGTTTGCATTCCTCTGCCTGCCCATTTTTTCTGTGTATAAGCAAGTTTTGGCCACTGGAGTCCAGTAGGTGTTGCCTTTGTGTTCTCTAGGTGTGGTCTATCTGCAGGCCCCCCACCCCCTCTGCCGGTGCCTAGGGTGTTTGGGTATGAGCGTTGCCAGCGCCGGCCCACTGTGGCTTTTGCTATGATTTCTGCCTCTCCTCCGTGGGAGGGGCTGTGACTGAAGCCACAAGATTAGCACCAAGGGTAGAGGTCAGCACCTTTCCTCAGCTGCGGTCCCAGCCTATTTCCGGACTTCCGCCCAGAACCAGCAGTCGGAGCCTGCTCGCTACAGTTCCGCGGGCTAGGCGGGGCTTTTGACGTGCTCTCAGCTGTAAGCTTTTGCCCGTCTGGAGCTTTAGCCCCGCCCTCGAGGCCAGGGCCCTTCTGCGCAGGGTCGGAAACCAAAGTTTATTGGGGCGGGCTGTTTGCTGGCTTCCGCCGAGCTGCGTACTTCCGCTCATCCCGGACTCTACCCGCCCCCTCGTTCGGAGCCCGCTCATGCACGTATGAATGCTATCTGGGGTTTCTCCGGCCGGATGGGGATAGTAGTGTGGGCTCAGCTGCGAGCCTCCACTTGTCTCGGGGTCCACCCCGTTCCCGCGCTCGGAGCCCGCTCGCGCACGTATACTGGCCAACCGCGGTTTCTCCGGCCCGGGCGGGGGGGGGGGGACTGGTAGCGTCAGCTCAGCCGCGAGCCCTTGCCCGTCCCTGGTCCTAGCCCGGTCCCCGCGGTCAGGGCCGGCTTGCACAGGGCCTGCCCGTTCCTGGCCTCCCGCTTTGTCCCCGTAAGTGGGATTAAAGGCGGGCCCGCAGCTTCCGGACCGCTTTCGCGGTCCCCTCTGACCCTCTGGGCTAGACCGATCTCCCACCGGCTTGGCCTCTGCCCACGCCGACAGAACCACCTTTCAGCGTCCTGCCGCCCCAAAACCTTAAGCAGCCCTCAGCAGAGTAGGAAGGGACCTAATACTCCACACTGTAGCCTGGGAGCTCCCTCACTTGTTTCACAGCTCAATACTGTCCAAACGCCTCTTCTAGGCTCTAGGACTGGAGGCTGGGGCTTGGTTCCTGGGACCCAGGTCCCTCCCTCTCCGCCAAACTCTCCTCCCACCCTTCGGGTCTCTCCGGGCTGCCGTTTGCTCCGGGGAGCTGGGCAGCCCTCTTCGCGTTTTCGCTATTCCTACCAGTCTCAATGTGGCTTCTTCTGTGTTCCTTGGTTGAAGAGTCCACTTAGTTTTGTTCAAAGTTGGTTTATCTCGGTGATGGTTCTTAAAATTGAGTTGTAATCCACTTTGGTTCTGGGAGTTGGAAGCTGGTATGTCCGCCTACTCCGTCGCCATCTTGCTCCTACTTATTTTCTTTTTTAATTGACTTCATCTGGGTGACATTGATTAAATAACATTACATAGGTTTCAGGTGTACCATCCCATAATATCTCATCTGTATACTACATCTGCTTGCATCACCATTTATTCCCCCTTTCCCTCTGCTAGCACCCCATACCCTTATCCCTCCCACAGTCACCACACTGTTGTCAGTCAGTGTCCATGATCTTTGTTTCTTTGCTGAATCGCTTTACCTATTATATCCAGTCCTCCATGCCCTTCCCCTCTGTCTGTCTGTTCTCTGTATTTATTTGTCTGTTAGTTCATTTTGGTCATTAGACTCCACATACGAGTTATATTACATGACATTTATTTTTCCCTGGCTGGCTTATTTCACTTAGCATAATGCTCTCCAGGTCCATTCACGCTGTCACAAACAGTTAGATTTCCTTCCTTCTTATGGCCCATAGCATTCTGTTGTGTGAATGTACCACAGCTGTTTTATCCAGGTACCACTGACTGACACTGGGCTGATCCATGTTTGGCTATTATGAACAACACTGTACTTAACATATGGGTGCATATATCTTTTGAAATAGTGTATTGGTTTTCTTTGAATATATTCCCATGCTGGGTAATAAGACAGTCCCATTATTAATTTTTTAAAGTAACTCCATACTGCTTTCCACAGAGGCTGCACCAATCTGCATTTCCACAATCAGAGCACGAGGTTCCCTTCTCTCCACAATCTCTCCAACACATGTTGTTTGTGGATTTATTGTAAGGTGACCGCTTTTGGCGGGACAGTCCTGATTTTTAAAAAGTTTGTCTTGAGTCTCTCAGCGTTTTAAAAAAGTCTCGATTTAAAAAATGTATTACAATACTACTTTTGCACTCTATGAAAATTTATTTTGCTCCATATAAACCAAATTTTTAATGAAGAACCCCCTGACCCCAGGTCAGTGGTGTTCCACTTTACCAATTTTAAAATCAGGTCACCTTTATTTATTGATGACAGTCAATCTGACAGGTGTGGGAGTGATATATTCTTGTAGTTTTAATTAGCATTTCTCTGACAATTAGTAATGTGGAACATTTTAAAAAAATATTTATTGGCCAGATTTTAAGGAACCTGTAAGCTCAACACCAAAAACACCAAACAGTCAAAATAAGAAATGAGCACAGAAACTGAAGAGAAACCTTCATAAAGAGAACATGCACATGGCCAATAGACATGTGTATGAAAATACTTTTTAAAAATAATACTTAACCATTTATTGTGTTACTGCTAGGCATCAATTCCTATAAGGTGAAAAGTCCCCAATAAAACATTTTTAAGCTACCTAGGATTTAATCAAATCCTTGCTCTTTTGTCTTGCCTTATCATAAAGAACAATTTTCTTACATTTTACAGTGATTATTTACTACAGAAACTAAAAATTCATCATATGCCTGGCTTTTTCTTTAACTGAAATCTTACAATAAAGAAGTCAGGGTTTCCTTACTACTTGACTGTAAACACTGCTTTTTAAAAATTATAAAGACCCATTCGCCCAGTTCCCTCATAGGCAGTGCTCTGGGGATCCTCCAGGTAAAGGTAACCAAACAGAGAAACTGCTTGGGAGCAGACAATAGGGTCCATTGCAAATGGCATAGCACTAGGGCATGGGAATTAGAAAATGCCCAGTCCAACCCAGGTCCAGAAAGAGTGGATTCCACATGGTTTTCCCATTCAAATACCAAATTTCTTTTCATTCTAATTCAGCACCAGTACAATACTAGCAATTTATGTTGTAGAGTTCTGGTTGTCTGATTAGTGTATAGCAAGGGTTAAAAGTATATTTAGATTGAAAAGATATGAGGACCTGGTAGTAATTATCTAAAGCAATTAGCTGGAACAGCAGAAGATACATAATTTAAATCTATTTGCAGATAATGGGGGGTGACAACCCTTGTTCTTTGGGATATTGTCACTAATGGAAAAGAACAAATTTGCTTGAATTGTCAGGCCTCCCAATGAATTGCATCAGAGTTGTGTATCTGTATTAATAAAAGTAGTTTATAGATTTTCTCCAATATTATCTAATTAACATTTTTAATGCCTTTAGGAAAGCCCAATCTCCAAAATCTTTGTAAATGAAACATGTTCAAACCCCATATAAAGCCCTGTACTTAACTGTGCTCTGTCGTTCATAATTCAGCCTGTGATATGTACTATGAGATGCATGTGCCCTAACACTTTTAAAGGCTGTTCGGCAGATAAAATATATTATGCTCACTTTGTTAAAGATGGCGCTGCCCACATGGAAGTTCATTGATATTAATGTGTGTTCTGGAACAGGCTGTGGGCAGGCTGGGTTGTTGTAGCCTAAGGCTTAGTTTTAAGAGTAAGCTCTTCTCCACACCCTTGACTGATTGGATAATGTATGGTGGTGCACTCTCCTGAGGAATCCCATTATACAGAGGCTTCCTTGTTTGTATAATTGGATTAAAGTTTTTGAGTCTATGCTAAAAAGTGGGAGAGACCAGGAGCTTGCTCTCTCTCGGTTCCTGGGTTCCTGAGATTAGTATTAGAGAGCAGAGCAGATTAAGGCCATGTGGAGGAGAAGTAGCCAAGATGGCAGAGTGCTGAGGAAGAAGCCAGTTTGTTAAGAGTTTGTGCTGGAGGAGATGGGAAACAGAGGTGAATAAGTCTGGTGAGCTAGAAACCTTTGATTCTAGGAAACTCGGATAAGTCAGTAGCTTTGTGAGCACTGAATGTGTGGGTTTTGGAGCCCAGTGTGTGTTTTTGCTTGCCCTCCGGGTGCAAGCTAGAATTAAAGCTGATGGCTCATTAGTTCTTGGCTCCTGTGTTTCATTACCGACTGTTTGAATCTAATGCGAACCTACATTGGCCAGGCGGCTGTGATAGTGGCCGCGACTACTGGTTTTACAGAGCCTCATAATCATTTGTAAATAAAGACAATAAAAGAATTCATCTCTCTCTCACTCTCTTTCACATACACACACACAAATAGTTAATTTTGGCTTTAAAGTAAGGCAGACCTGATTTCCAATCCTAGATGGCAACTGGCTATCTGTTTAGCATTGCATTTCACTCAACACTTGAAGCCTGTTTTCAAAAAATGGAAGTAAATAAATAAATTAGTGTATATTTATATCAGTAGAACCACTAACTTAAGAGAGCAAGGGTGGGCTATAGTAATAGAAAACTAAAGTATAAAAAAAGAAAATACCAAGAAATATTTTTTAAAAAAGGTTCAGAAATGCTAGTGATGGGATTTCTTGAAGAAAGTATCTTTTTTTCTAAGCCATACAGTTTTAGTTGGGTTTTGTGCTATGTTTATTATTGTAGTTTTCTTTGGCTTTCATTTGTATTGTTCTCAGTTTGAATTTAGAGGAAGAGGAAAAGGCTCTTATCAAGGAGACAATTGGGATCAAACAGAAGGAGAGGCATGAAGCTTGACTGTGATAAGAAATTTAAAGCAGGAGAGAATTCCGAGGAGTACACAATATTTAAGACAACTTAGAGGGCAAAAGCTGGGCAACTGTTGAATCAAGTGGTCGTCATAGTAGAGGCAGTAGCAGCAGCAGAATCAACATAAAGAGCCTTAAAGAATGAGTGGGTTCAAGAAATTAGACTAGTCAATTCATGTTCTTTCTAAAGGAAATCTACTTTTAAACAAGTACAAAACTATGACTAAAAGCTGATTTCTTGAAAGCTCTTTATTATTCACTTTGGGTTTTAAGTCTTTTTGTCCTTAACAGTGTAAGCAAGCTATTTGCATTGCATCTCACGCATTGCACTTTCTCATGAAAATAATAGTAACAGGTCTGAAATTTTCAGGATAAAGTTTAAACTAATTTATCAGGTTTTATCAAAGATAAAGGTAACTAAAGTGGTAATTATGATCCCCCCAAATTATAAATTGGCAAAGGAAGAAAAACAGTCTTAAGACTCAGTCTCTACACATGCTTGTGTCTAATTTAGCAGTAAGCAAACGTGGTTGGCACTTAATGCATTCTGCCCCCGGCAACACCGCAATTTAGTTTTTCATTAAGTTTGATCGTCCACATCAAGCTCAGCTGCCTCCTGTTCTACACAGTGTTTTGTTTTTTCTTTTTAAGATATTTTTATTTATTCATTTTAGGAGAGAGAGAGGGAGGGAAAGAGAGAGAGAGAGAGAGAGAGAGAGAGAGAGAGAGATAAGGGTAGGAGGAGCAGGAAGCATCAACTCCCATATGTGCTTTGACCAGGGAAGCCCAGGCTTTTGAACCAGCAATCTCAGTGTCCCAGGTTGAGGCTTTCTCCACAGCACAACCACAGGTCAAGCGATATCAAGCAATAGAGTGTTTTCAAAACATCCTGACCCTTGCAAACCTTTTCCCATGCTGGTGCCAATCTTACCTTAACTGTGAAATCAGTAGCAGAAATCTTTTAGAGCTGAAGCTGGTAACAAAGCTGCTTCGATGAGAGCTCTGTCCCTCACTTTAGCTCTGTTGGTTTCTGATAAACTTCTTTTCCTTCAAATCCTGAGGTTTCTTTTTCTTAACACACTCCACCTCCCCACACACTCAGAGAGCAGAGGATCAGAATATGAAATACAAAGCAAAAATAGAAAGGATTTTAAAATTTCACCACAGGAAACTGAAAGCAATAAGGTAAGCTCAATGACTAGGCAAAGAAAATTCCCATAATGCTGCCTGATTTCTTAGAAATTGCATAATGTCAGTGAAAGATAGTTTCATTTTTATTTTCCAGTTCAAATTGTCCTCAGGGTGAAAAAATCCATAATAACACCACAGTTACAATTACTGTACAATTACTATAACCCCAAAGTTGGAAATATGTAAATATACATCGACAAAGGAGGCAAGAGTAAACAATGAAGCAAAGAGAGTCTCTTTAATAAATGGTGTTAGGAAAATTGGATAGGTACATGCAAAAGAATAAAACTAGACTATCAACTTACACCATGCCCCAAAACAAATTCAAAATGGATCAAAGACTTAAATGTAAGTCATGACAGCATAAAAATCTTGGAAGAAAACATAGGCAGTATATTCTCAGATATCTCTTATAACAACATTTTTGCTGATATGTCTCTGCAGGCAAGTGAAATAGAGGACAAAATAAACAAATATGAATATATCAAACTAAAAAGCTTTTTGCACAGCAAAAGATGCCATTAACGAGATAAAAAGACAACCCACTCAATGGGAGGACAGATTAGCTGATATATCTGATAATGGGTTAATCAAAATTTATAAAGAACTTATAAAACTCAACACCAGAAAGGTACATAATCCAATTAGAAAATGGACAAAGAAACTGAATAGACACTTCTCCCACAAGACTGACAGATGGCAAATAGGCATATAAAAAAGTGCTCCATGTCACTAATTGTTAGAGAAATGTGAATTAGAACCTTGATGAGATATCACTTCACTCCTGTCAGAATGGCTTTCATTAACAAATTTACAACAAGTGCTGGCTTAGGTGGAGAGAAAAGGGAACCCTCCTGCACTGCTGGTGGGAATACAAACTCCGTGCAGCCAGTGTGAGAAACAGTATAATGTTTCCTCAAGAAATTAAAAATGGAACTGCCTTGTGATCCTGGTATGCCACTTCTATTAATATATACTAAGAATCCCAAAACACTAATTAAAAAAAACGCACTTCCGTGATCATTGAAACATTGTTTACAATAACCAAGATCTGGAAACAGATCAAGTATCCATCAGTGGACGAGTGGATAAGAAAGATGGTACATTTACACAATGGAATACTACATGGCCATATAGAAGAAGGAAATGTTACCTTTTATGATGGCATGAATGAACCTGGAGATTATTATGCTAAGTAAAATAAGCCAAGCAGAAAAAGACAAGTATTATATGATCTCACCTTGCCGAATTAATTTATTAGGTCTAATGGTTTTTTGGCTGAGACTTGAGGGTTTTCTATGTATAGTATCCTGTTGTTGGTAAATAATGACAGTTTTACTTCTTTTTCAATTTGGATGACTTTTATTTCTTCTTTTTGTCTGATTGCTGTGGCAGGGACTTCCACTACTATGTTGAATAAGAGTGATGAAAGAAAATACCCTTGTTTTATTTTTTATCTTAAGGGTATTGCTTTTAATTTTGCCCATTAAGTATGATGTTGGCTGTCGGTTGGTCATATATAGTCTTTATTATGTTAAGGAATATTCCTTGTATTCAGACTTTGATCAGAGTTTTGATCATAAATAGGTGCTGGATTTTGTCAAATGTTTGGGGTTTTTTTGCATCTATTGATATGATCATGTGATTCTTATTCTTCATTTTGTTTATGTGATGAATCACATTTACTGATTTGCAAATATTACACCAGCCTTGCCTCCTTTGTATAAATCCCACTTGATCGTGATGTACAATCTTTTTATGTATTGCTGGATCCAGTTTGTTAATATTTTGTTGGGAATTTTAGCATCTATGTTCATCAGGGATATTGGTTTATAGTTTTCTTTCTTCACAATGTCTTTATGTGGTTTTGGAATTAGGATAATACTTGTTTCTGAGAATGAACTTGGATGTCTTCCCTCCTTTTGAGTATTTTGGAATAGCTTGAGAAGGGTAGGTGTTAGTTCTTTGAATGTTTAGTAAAATTTGCCTGTGAAACCACCTGGTTCAGGATTTTTGTTTGCTGGGAGATTTTTGATAATTATTTCAATTTTATTTGTTATAATCAGTCTGTTCAGGTTTTCTAATTATTCCAGGTTCAGTTTTATAAGATTGTATGTTTCTAGGAATTTATCCATTTTACCTCAGTTGTTTAATTTTTTGGCATCTAGTTCTTCATAGTATTTCCTTTACAATCCTTTGTATTTCTGTGACATCAGTTGTTACTTTTCCTCTTTCATTTCTAATTGTACTTATTTATGTGTTCTTTCTTTCTTTTCTTGATTAATCTGGTTAAAGGTTTTTCAAATCTTGTTTACTTTTTCAAAGACCCAGCTCTTGGTTTCATTGATGTTTTGTGTTGTTTTTATTATTATTTTTAATTTCTATGTCATTTAGTTCTCCTCTGATCATTATTATTTCTTCTTTTCTACTTCCTCTGGGCTTTGTTTGTTGTTCTTTTTCTAATTTCTAGTTCTTTTAGGTGCCAGGTTACAGAGTTTTTTTGAAAATATTCTTTCTTCTTAAGGTATGCCTATAATGCTATGAACTTTCCTTTTAGATTGGTTTTGCTGTGTCATAGATTTGGGTTTTCTGTATGTTCATTTCCATTTGTTGCAAGAGAAGTTTTGATTTCTTCCTTTATCTGATTTTTAAACCATTCATTATTTAAGAACATGCTATTTACCCTCCAAGTGTTTTTCAGTTTTTCTGTTGTTATTACCGTAATTTCTAGGCTCATACTTTTGTGAACAGAGAAGATGCTTGATATGATTTCAATATTCCTTTTTTTTTTTTTTTTTACAGGGACAGAGAGAGAGGGATAGATAGGGACAGACAGACAGGAGCTGAGAGAGGTAAGAAGCTTCAATCATTAGTTACTCGTTGCTGTTGCGACACCATTGTTGTTCATTGATTGCTTTCTCACTTGTACCTTGACCGCGGGCCTTTAGCAGATTGAGCAACCCGTTGCTGGAGCCAGCGACCTTATGTCCAAGCTGGCTAGCTTTTGCTCAAGCCAGATGGGCCCGTGCTCAAACTGGCGAGCTCAGGGTCTCCAACCTGGGTCTTCCGCATTCCAGTTCAACACTCTATCCACTGCGCCACCACCTGGTCAGGCTGATATCAATATTCTTAAGTGTATTGAGACTGGTTTTGTGTCATACCATGTGGTCTATCATAGAAAATGTACCATGGGCATTTGAAAATAATGAATCTTCTGCTGCTTTAGGGTGAAAGGTTTTGAAAGTATCAATTAAATCCAGTTGATCTACTGTATTATCTAAGGCTGTTTCTTTGTTTATTTTCTGTCTAGAGAATCTACCCATTTATATTGTTGCATGTTAAAATCCCTTACTATTATTGTATTACAATTAGTCTCTGCCTTTATGCCCATGAAAACCAGCTTTATATATTTAGGTGCTCTGTATTGGGTGCATAAACATTTACAATGGTTATATCCTCTTGTTGGATTGCTTCCTTTATCAATATGTAGTGACCTTCTTTGTCCCTTCTTGTAGCCTTTGTTTTAAAGGCTATATAATTGTCAGCTATAAGTGTTGCTACCCCAGCTTTTCTTTTTTAAATTTTCATTTGCATGGAATATTTTTTCTACCACTTCACTTTCAGTCTATGTGTATCTTTTGTTCAGAGGTAGGTCTCTTGTGGAAAGCATATATCTGGGTCTTGTTTTCTTATCCTTATAGCTACCCTATGTCTTTTGATCGGAGCATTTAACCCATTTACATTTAACATTGTTATTGATATGTACTTGTTTATTGCCATTTTATTTTTGAAATCTATAATTCTCTTTCTCTGAATTTATTTTTTTCTTTTCTCATTTTTTAAATTTATTTTTTATTTATATATTTTTTAATTAATATTAATGGGGTGACATTAATAAATCAGGGTACATATGTTCAAAGAAAACATCTCCAGGTAATCTTATCATTCAACTATGTTGCATACCCCTCACCCAAAGTCAAATTGTCCTCTGTCACCTTCTATCTGGTTTTCTTTGTGCCCCTCCCCTCCCCCTCTCCCACCCTCTCCTCCTTGCCCCCACCCCGTAACCACCACACTCTTGTCTATGTCTCATGGTCTCACTTTTATGTCCTACCTATGTATGAAATCATGCTGTTCTCAGTTTTTTTCTGTTTTACTTATTTCACTTGTTTAATGTTATCAAGGTCCATCCATTTTGTTGTAAATGATCCGATGTCATCATTTCTTATGACCTTTAACATTTCTTTCAATATTTATCTTGTGGTAATGAACTCCTTGAACTTTTTTTTTTTTCCATGGAAGCTTTGTATCTCTTTTAATTTTAAATGATAACTCTTCTGGATAGAGTAGTCTTGGTTGTAATGTTCTTATTTAACATCACTATAAATATTTTTTGCCAATATTTTTGGCAAAATATATTTATAGTGATATATTTATATTTTGAAGTGTTTCTGCTAAGAAGTCAAATGTCAGCCCTGTGGATTCTCCTTTAGGTAATTAATTGTTTTTCTGTTGCAGTTTTTAGTTGTTGGGCAGATAAAATATAATATGCTCACTTTGTTAAAGATGGCGCTGCCCACATGGAAGCCCGTCACCCAGGTAATATTATTTGCCCTTGTGCTTGGGATGGGTGTGGGGGAAAAGCTGTAATGTAAGCAGGCCAGGTTGTTATGACCTAAGGCTTGGCTTTAAGAGTAAGCTCTTCCCCACACCCTTGACTGATTGGATAATGTAGGGTGGTGCACTCTCCTGAGAAATCCCATTATACAGAGATTTCCTTGTTTGTATAATTGGATTAAAGGTTTGGATTATCTATGCTATAAAATGGGAGAGACCAGTAGCTTGAGCTCTCTCAGTTCCTGCTATCCCCATTGCAGGGGCCTCCCTGATCCCTTGACCTCCATGGGAAAAGCTGGTTTTCTGCTTCTCCCTTGTCTTCTCTTGTGGCTTGCCTGTATTGGTGAGACACCAATAAACAGAATGGCCTACCATCCTCCGACTCTGCCATTTCTTCACCGTCAGCCCGAATCCAATGGGAACCTGCATGTGAATGGCCATGATGGCGGCTCCTGGCCTTACATTAGTATTCTTTGTTTGTCTCTTAACTTTGGCATCTTATGGATGTGTCTTGTTGTGGGTCTCTTTGGGTTTATCTTTAATGGGACTTTCTGTGCTTCTTGAACTTCTGTGACTTATTTATCAGTTTAGGGAAGTTTTCTATCCCTTGTTTGTTTTCTTCTCCTTCTAGAATCCCTATGATGTTGATGTTTCTCTTCAAGGGCTCTGAGAATTTCCTCAGGCTTTTTGAGCCTTTTTTTTTTTTTTTTTTTTTTTTTTTGCTGCTCTGCTTCTGTGCCTACATTTATCTTGTTCTCTAAAGTGCTGATTCAATCTTTTGCTTCATCTAGCCTGTTGTTGAGTTCTTTTAGTGCAGTCTTTATTTCAGATTTTGTATTTGCCATTTATGATTTTTCTATTTTATAGTTTTAATGTCCTTGTTAATGCTACCCAAGTTTGTATTGTGATCATCCATTCTTACTCTAATATCCTTGAGCATCCTAATAAATACTATTGTAAACTCTGTATCTGGTATTTCGGTCACTTGTATTTCATTTAGTTCTTTTTCTGGGAATTTCTGTTGTTGATTCTTTTTCTGCCCATTTTGTCTGTGTATTAGGTAGCTCTACTTTGACTCCAAAATTTGTTGTGGCATCTTTATAAGCAAGATGGGCTCAGTGATACTAACCTCCAGTTCAACTGAGCTCTTTGCTCTAGGAATGTTTCTTGAGGGACCTCCTATTGTAGGTGAGTCTTGAATGTTGTGGCTCTTTTGTGAATGGAGTTAACCCTTCAGGTTGGCTGAATGGCTCTATGTGTCAACCATAATCACATGTATTACACTCTGTGCAATGTCTTTCTTCTGGGTCTTCTTGTGCAGGGTTTGAGTATGAGATAATGTCACACATTATTTGCAACCTGCTGTGGGGTATCTGTCTGTGGGAACCTCCTATGAGGCAGAAGCACCAATCACATCTACAGTAGAGTGCAGGGGAAAGCTTTGGCCTCAATGCCACAAAACAGAGTTACTGACACACCTCCTGCTTCCTGACTTACTTGTCACATGACCCAACTTGTATAAGGTATGGCAAGACAGATTTATGAAAGTGGAACAGTTGCTTTTCAACTAGCTGATGCCACATGGAGGAGACTACCCAAGAAAGGTGATGACTGCAGTGTTGGAGAATAATTCAGCACAAGAATTCTGGTGGCTCACTGTGTCTCTCCCCTGACCACCAATTTCACACTCTCCTCATGTGATTCCTGTCCTCTCAGCTGTCCCTTCAAATAGAGCTCAAGTAAGTGGCTGTACATAGATATTTTTATTAAACCTTTAAGAAGGTACCTGCATCTCTGAGAACTCCTGTCTCTTTCTAACAGACAGAAATCTCAACACTTTTTTCCATCAAATGCTATGTGAACACTGCTTTTAGGCTGTGGTGCTCTAGGCTGAGGCACTGGGCCTGAGGCTTAGGACACACACCTCTCAATGCAGAACTCTCCACAGCGAAGAGTTCCTCCAGACCCTCAGCTGCCAGTAGCTCCTGGAAGTAGAGGCAGCCTTTCTTTGCATCTGTTTCTGCAGTTCCAACAGTCTCGATGTGGTTTGGGGACTCTTTGGTTATGGACTCCACTTCATTTAGTTCAAAGTTGGTTTTTCACAAACATTGTTCTCAAATTTAGTTACAACTCCAGTTTGGTCTTGGGAGGTGGCAGTTGAAACATTCACTTACTCCATCATCATCTTAGAATCTCTCATTTTAATTTTTTTAGAGTTAATAAAAAGGTACCAATATTTAATAATTGTGCTGAGCTTGATATGTGATAAATATCTTATATACTCATTATTTCAATTAAACCTCACAAATCATCATGAGTTGGGTAATAATGTACTGATGGGGTAAGCCAGAAAACTAAAACTAATGAGTGTCTATTCATTTACTTCCATGGTATGCCAGCAGCTTTCTCTAGTGGTGATTCTATATTTTTCTTCACTTAATTCCACAGAGCAGGAAGGGCAGTAGATTAGTTATCTATTTTGCTCCTCATTATCACTCCTAGAACATTTATGCATTTTCTTTAGCCATGTCCTAGTACCCATGCCATAAAAAACACAAAACAACAAAATCACCAGCAAAACTCATGATGTGTCTTTGAAGCATATGTCACATGTCATTAGATCATACTACTCACTACCCGCTCCCTTTCCAGGGATCCTGAATCGAAGTATTTTCATTCACTGATGATTTTACCACTAGTTTATTCCCCATTTCATCACTGCTCTTGTTAGTAATCTTGAGACTGTTAGCATTCAGCAGACAACCTTCTAAGGGCCTGACCTGTTGGATCCGTGACTTTCTCATATCCAAAGTCTTGTCAGTCATTTCACCTCAGCTTAGAAATTACTTTACTGTTAAATAAACCTATTCCATAATCTCAATTTCAAGCATCCTAACAATCAGTTCCTCTCAAGAACTCCTCCATGGTGAAATAACAAGTGGTCAAGTCTTTATCTTCATCTTCAATATTTGTCAGAGATAATCACCCCTTCCTTCTGAAGCATTTAATTTTTCTGGCTGCTTCTGTTATCACTGATATTGCTTTATCTCACTGACAAGTTTTTTCCCTTAAGTTTCTAATTCAGAATTCAGTATTCTCTGTGCTTTTGTTTCTAAATATTGCAGCTTCTCAGTTCTTGAGTTATTTTTTCTTTCTTTAAAATTATTTTTATTACTTTGAGAAAGAGATAGAAGAAGAAATAAAGAGAGAGAAAAGCATCAACTCATTCATCCACTTAGTTCCATTTATCAACACATTTACTAATTGCTTTTCCTACATGCCCTTATTGGAGGATCGAATTCACAACTCTGGTGCACAAGGATGATGCTCTATCCACTGAGCCCCTGGCTGGGTGAAGTAGTTTTTCTTAATCCACTCCCAGTTCCGTGGCTGTAGTGAATGTATACAAATAATGTTCAAATTTGTCTTTTCAGCTCTCTCTTCACTCCTGAGCTCCAAGCATTTAAATTCAATTGCCTGTTTGACATCCCCACCTCTGTGTCTGATATCACAAGCTTACCATGGCCAAACCAGAACTCTTGATTCTCTCTTCTGTGATCGAAAACCTGACCCTCTTACAGTCTCCCCTGTTTCAATAAATAACAACTCTTTTAACCCATCTTATTTTCTGTTTTTCTCTCTAGCCTCACACTCAGTCCAATGGCAAAGCATACCAGCTCTAAATTTGAATTATATTTATGGTCAGACAAACTGTCACCATTTCTAGCCCAAGTTCATATTATCACTCATCTGGAATTCTAGACTTCTAATTCTAGAGTCGTGTTTACTCTTGTTCTCTTAAACTATACTCCAGGACTAGCGATATTTGCTATTAAGAATTAATAGAAAAATCTTATACATAAGTAAAATTAATCAAATTATATTTTCATAGTAGATACTTTTCAAACAGTATATATGTCACAAATGACAAGGTTTCATTCTTTTTATGAGAAAGTAATATTCTATTGTGTAAAGTACCATTGTTTTTTCCATTTGTCATTTGATAGACAAAAGGTTGCAGTCACATCTTGACTATTGTATTAATGCTGCAATGAACATAAGATGCATACATGTTTTTGATTTAGGGTTTTTAATTTTTTTGGATTAATATCCAGAAAGAAAATTGTTGGGTCATATGGTATTTTTATTGTTTATTTTTTGAGGAACCTTTATGCTGTTTTCCACAGTGGTTGTACCAATTTACAATCTCATTAATGAGGCACAAGGGATTGGAATTAATTTCTTAATGCTAACATGTGTTGAACAGTGTACTTGGTTGTACATTTGTCTTGGAAAAAAAATAACCAGACATGATTATATAATTTATAGACTGTAGCCAATGAAATGAATGATAAGCAACATGGAAGGAACATGATTAAAAAATTGGTGAGAAAAAATTTGCAGAAGATGTTATCTATATAGATCTTTCTGAATGGGCAAAAGAGAAAAAGTGAAGATATTTATATGTCATGAGAATTACCATTACATTCTGAACTCAGCAAGGAGAATTTTAATATTAAGCTGATAAGGTGACACATTCTGTGGATATTAAGTCTCTTTCCCCAGCCATCCCTGTCATCATATAATGGGTTCATAAATGTAATGTCCATGGTGATAGAAATGGAGGTTATACAGGGGTTCAGAAATATGAAATTCTACTTACCAAGAGTGATTTGGCTACTGCCACTGCGAAGTGCCTAACCTGCTAATGACAGAGACCAACACTGAAGCCCCACTATGGCACTATTTCCTGGGGTTAGTTAGCTAATTGATAGCAGGTTGATTACATTAAACTGTTTTCATCATGAAAAGGGCAACATTTTGTTTATACTGAAATAGAAACATATTCTGAATATATTTGCCTTCTTTGAATGCAATGATTTTGCCAAAACTACCATCTCTGTGGACTTACAGGATGACTTATCTATCATCATGTTATTCTATGTAATATTGATTCAGATTAAGAAATTCACTTCACAGCTAATGAACTGTGGTCACAGGCCAATGTTTATTGAATTCACTGATCTTACCATGTTTCACACCATTCTGAAACATCTGGCTTGATAAAACTGTGGAATGACCTTTTAAAGACTCAATTACAATAACAGCTAGGTAGACAGATGCCTTGCAGGGCTGCAGCAAGTTTTGTCAGGAGATTTAACATGCTTTGAACTAGTGTCCAATATATTGTGTTGTTTTTTCAATAATGAGATCCATGGATCCAAGAATCAAAAGGTATGAATGAGATGGCACTATTCACTATAACTCCTAGAGACACACTAAAAAATTTGGTTCCTGTTCTCACAACTTAATGCACTGCTATCTAGAGGTCTTAGTTCCAGAATCATGAATGCTTTCATGAAGAGACACAAAGTAGCCTGACAAGGCAGTGGCGCAGTAGATAGAGCATCTGACTGGGATGCGGATGACCCAGGTTCGAGACTTTGAGGTTGCCAGCTTGAGCGCAAGCTCATCTGGTTTGAGCGAAGCTCGTCACCTTGGACCCAAGGTCACTGGCTTGAGCAAGAGGGTTACTCGGTCTGCTGTTGCCCGCCTCCCCTGGTCAAGACACATATGAGAAAGTAGTCAATGAACAACTAAAGTGCCACAACGAAAAACTGATCACTGATGCTTCTCATCTCTCTACATTCCTTTCTATCTTCTGTCTGTTCCTATCTATCCCTCTCTCTGACTCTCACTCTGTCTCTGTAAAAAAAAAAAAAAAAAAAAAAAAGACAAAACAATAATTCCATTGAACTGAGAGTGAAGACTGTCACTCAGCTGCTTTGGGCTCCTCATACCTCTGAATCAACAGGTGAAGAAGGGAGCTACTGTGTTGGCTGGGAGACTGATCCAGAATACCAAGGATAACTTGGACTACTGCTCCACAATGGAGGCAAGAAATAGTGTGTCTGGAATACTAGGAATCTGCTAGGGAATATCTTAGTACTGCCATAAGAAGATCAATAGAAAACTACAACAACCCAATACAAGATGGATTAATAATGACCTAGTCCTTTAAGGAATTAAGGTGTGGGTCACCCCATCAGGTAAAGAACCATAACCATCAGGAAATATGGAATGGATAGTGAAAGAAGGTAGTTATAAATTCCAGTTAACACCACATGATCAGTTACAGAAACAGAGTAGAACTGTCACACGAATTACCTCTTTATCTTGCTATGAATATGTGTGTCTCTATACGCAGATAGCCTTTTGTTTTCTTTTCTCTCTTATTCTCATATAATGTGACATAAGATGTATTGATTTTACATAATAATATTTACACTATTAATTTTTCAGCATAGTATTTAAATTATAGGATATCATGGAAAATAGTCCAATTAATAACTTGTGAAAATCACAGAGCTTCTCAGTAGAATTTGAACCCCAAAAGTCTTATTCTAGGACCCATGTTATCAATCATTTCACTTAATACCTCTGTGTTTTCTGACAATGCTTTCTATTTATTAATTGTTTTCCAGGTAAACTCTTTACATATCTAATTTAAAACTCATAATTCTTTTTGATACCAAGTAATTAATCCCATTGTCCAAGAAGAAAATGGAGAGAGAAGGTAAGAAATATATCTATGTAAAGCCACTGAGCTACACAAAGCTTTTAAAATCTGTTTGATTAAAACCACATATTTCTCTACTCTGCACTATCTCTGAAGGGGGAGAGAGAGGAAGGGAGACATGGTAACTTATCATATTAATTTTTTGCCTTCTTTTCTAATATATGCATTTCTCAGTCTATACTTTCCTATAAAATGAATCCTACACATTCCAAATGTAGTATTATTTTCAATTAGTTCAGAAAAATTTCTGTTTCTATTGTAATGTCTTATTTGAACTACAGATTATTTGGAAACATTTTTTAATCTTTATACTTATGATAGTTTTTTAATTGTCTTGATTTCTAACATTATTATAACGCTATTTTATCTGGTCATAGTACATACACTTTGACTTCCATCCTTTGTATATGACTTATTTCACTTATTTTATTATATAGTCCCCTGTTAAACATATTCCTTGTGTATTTTAAAGAATTATATACCCTGTAAATGTTGGGGGCAGTGTTTTATGTGTATTCATCAAGTCTGTTTTGTTAATCAAGTTGCTCAAAATTTTTTTATTTTTTTTAATTTTTCTGAAGTGAGAAGTGGGGAAGCAGAGAGACCGACTCTCACATGTGCCCAACCGAGATCCATGGGCAAGCCCACTAGGGGGCGATGCTCTGCCCACCTGGGGCATTGCTCTGTTGCAACAGGAGCCATTCTAGCACCTTAGCCGAAGGCCATGGAGCCATCCTCAGTGCCCAGGCCGACCTTGCTCCAGTGGAGCCTTGGCTGCAGGAGGGGAAGGGAAAGACAAAGAGATTGAAGAGGGGAAAGGGTGGAGAAGCAGATAGGTGCTTCTCCTGTGTGCCCTGGCTTGGAATCAACCCCAGAACATCTACATGCCAGGCTGATGTTCTACCTCCAAGCCAACCGAAAAGGCTGCTCACAATCTTTTAACTTTATATTTTGTTTGTCTTTTTCTAGCAATTACTGAGACAATTGTCAAGTCTCCAGCCATGATTGTGGCTTTCTCATCTGTTTCTCAGCTTTTGCTTTATATAAGTTTGAAGCCATATTATTGAGTACATACATCTATTTAAATTTAATTTTATCATGAAGTTAAATACTTTATGTATTTTAGACAAATTGAAATATCTATCATTAGGAAATTACTATTTTTATCTCTACTGATTCTGTTGGCCTTAAAGTTTATTATGTCTGATATTAATATAACAACTTTAGCTTTCTTTTGGTTAGTATGCATATGATATATCTTTTTTAATTTTTTTGTTTTATCACACCATAGAATTTTGTTTTACATTTTTATCCAAATAAACAATGTTAGTGTTTTCTGGAGCATTTTTTTTTTAATTGAGAGAAAGGGAGGTAGAAAGACAGACTCCTTTGTGTGCCCTGACAGAGATCCACACAGCAACCCGTCTGGGCAAATCCTCAAATCAACCGAGCTATCCTCAGCACCTGGGGACCACATTCAAATTAATCAAGCCATTGGCTGCAAGAGGAGAAGAGAGAGAGAAAGGGGAAAGTGAGGGAAAAAGAGGCAGATGGTCGCTTCTCATTTGTGCCCTGACCAGGATCACCCTGGGAGGATGCTCTATTCACTGAGCCAACTACCCAGGGCCTTTTCTGGAGCATTTAGATGAGCACAGTTCAGTAAAAATATAATACACACATGAAATTTTAAATGTTAAAGTAACTACATTAAAAGAATAAAAACAACTGATATAGATTTTAATAATATATTTTAACACAATAGGTTCCAGAATATTATTTTAATACATAATCATTATAAAAAGCAATTAATGAGACATTTTACAATCTTTTTTTTTTTTTTCTTAATATATATATATTTTATTTTTATTAATTCTAATGGGGTGACATCAATAAATCAGGGTACATATGTACAATGAAAACATCTCCAGGTTATCTTATCATTCAATTGTGTTGCATACCCATCACCAAAAGTCAAATTGTCCTCTGTCACCTTCAATCTGGTTTTCCCTGCGTCCCTCCCCTCCTCCCTATCCCACTCTTCCCTCCCTCCCCCCATCCCATAACCACCACTCTCTTGTCCATGTCCATACCCTCACTTTCATGTCCCACCTATATATGTAATCGTGCTGTTCTCAGTTTTTCTTTTTTTCTGATTTACTTATTTCACTCCGTATAATGTTATCAAGGTACATCCTTTTTGTTATAAAGGATCCGATGTCATCGTTTCTTATGGCTGAGTAGTATTCCATAGTATATATGTACCAAAGCTTTTTAATCCACTCGTCTTCTGACGGACACTTGGGCTGTTTCCAGATCTTCCCTATTGTGAACAATGCTGCCACGAACATGGGGGCGCATTTCTTCTTTTCGAACAGTGCTATGGTGTTCTTAGGGTATATTCCTAAAAGTGGGATAGCTGGGTCAAAAGGCAGTTCGATTTTTAATTTTCTGAGGAATCTCCAAACTGTTTTCCACAGTGGCTGCACCAGTCTGCATTCCCACCAGCAGTGCAGAAGGGTTCCCTTTTCTCCACATCCTCGCCAGCACTTATTCTGTGTTGTTTTGCTGATAAGTGCCATTCTGACTGGTGTGAGGTGATATCTCATTGTGGTTTTAATTTGCATTTCTCTAATGATTAGTGATGGTGAGCATTTTTTCATATGCCTATTGGCCATCTGTATGTCCTCTTTGGAAAAATTTCTATTCATTTCTTTTGCCCATTTTTTGATTGGGTTGTTTGTCTTCCTGGTGTTGAGTTTTATAAGTTCTTTATAAATTTTAGTTATTAACCCCTTATCAGATGTGCTGTCGAATATGTTCTCCCATTGTGTGGTTTGTCTTTTTATTCTGTTCCTATTGTCTTTAGCTGTGCAAAAACTTTTTAGTTTGATATAGTCCCATTTGTTTATCTTGCCTTTTATTTCAGTTGCCCATGAAGATAAATCGGCAAATATACCGCTGCTACAGATGTCGGAGAGCTTGCTGCCTATGTTTTCTTCTAAGATGCTTATGGTTTCACGGCTTACATTTAAGTCTTTTATCCATTTTGAGTTTGCTTTTGTGAATGGTGTAAGTTGATGGTCTAGTTTCATTTTTTTGCAGGTAGATGTCCAATTTTCCCAACACCATTTGTTAAAGAGGCTGTCTTTACTCCATTGTATATTCTTTCCTCCTTTGTCAAATATCAGTTGTCCATAAAGCTGTGGGTTTATTTCTGGGTCCTCTGTTCTGTTCCATTGATCTATGTGCCTGTTCTTATGCCAGTGCCAGGCTGTCTTGAGTATAATGGCCTTGTAGTAAACCTTGATATCAGGAAGAGTGATACCTCCTGCTTTATTTTTTCTTTTTAAGATTGCTGAGGCTATTCGTGTTCTTTTTTGGTTCCATATAAATTTTTGGAATATGTGTTCTATATCTTTGAAGTATGTCATTGGTATTTTAATTGGTATTGCATTGAATTTATAAATTGCTTTGGGTAATATAGACATTTTAATGATGTTTATTCTTCCTAGCCATGAGCACGGTATGTGCTTCCACTTGTTTGTATCTTCCTTGATTTCTTTTATCAATGTTCTATAATTTTCCGAGTACAAGTCCTTAACCTCCTTGGTTAAATTTACTCCTAGGTACTTTATTTTTTTGGCTGCAATAGTGAAGGGGATTGTTTCCTTAATTTCTTTTGCTGATATTTCATTGTTGGTATATAGAAATGCCTCTGATTTCTGAGTATTAATTTTATATCCTGCCACCTTGCTGAAATCATTTATAAGGTCCAGTAGTTTTTTGACTGAGACTTTAGGGTTTTCAATATACAATATCATATCATCTGCAAATAATGACAGTTTTACTTCTTCTTTTCCAATTTGTATGCCTTTTATTTCTTCTTCTTGTCTGATTGCTGTAGCTAGGACTTCTAGAACTATGTTGAATAAGAGTGGTGAAAGTGGGCAACCCTGCCTGGTTCCTGACCTTAAGGGGATTGCTTTTAATCTTTGTCCATTTAGTATGATGTTTGCTGTCGGTTTATCGTAGATTGCCTTTATCATGTTAAGGAATGATCCCTGTATTCCTACTTTACTGAGAGTTTTGAGCATGAATGGGTGCTGGATTTTATCAAATGCCTTTTCTGCATCTATTGAAATTATCATGTGATTTTTGTCCTTCCTTTTGTTTATGTGATGAATCACATTGATTGATTTGCGAATATTGAACCAGCCTTGCCTCTCCAGAATAAATCCCACTTGATCGTGGTGTATGATTTTTTTCATATATTGCTGGATCCGGTTGGCTAATATTTTGTTGAGAATTTTAGCATCTAAATTCATCAGGGATATAGGCCTATAATTTTCTTTCTTTGTGTTGTCTTTGCCCGGTTTTGGGATCAGAATTATGCTCGCCTCATAAAAGGAGTTTGGAAGTCTTCCTTCCTCTTGAATTTTTTGAAATAGCTTGAGGAGAATAGGAGTTAGTTCTTCTTTGAATTTTTGATAGAATTCACTTGTGAAGCCATCAGGCCCAGGACTTTTCTTTTTTGGGAGTTTTTTGATAACTGTTTCGATCTCATTTGCTGTAATTGGTCTATTTAGGTGTTCTGATTCTTCCAGATTGATTTTTGGAAGGTTATATGATTCAAGAAATTTGTCCATTTCACCAAGATTGTCTAATTTTTTGGCATATAGTTCTTCATAGTATTTTCTTACAATGCTTTGTATTTCTGTTGTGTCAGTTGTTATTTCTCCACTGTCCTTTCTAATTTTATTTATTTGAGTCCTCTCTCTTTTTTTCTTGGTGAGTCTAGTTAAAGGTTCATCAATCTTGTTTACCTTTTCAAAGAACCAGCTTCTTGTTTCATTGATCCTCTGTATTGTTTCCTTAGCCTCTATGTCATTTATTTCTGCTCTGACCTTTATTATTTCCTTCCTTCTACTTGTCTGGGGTTTTATTTGTTGTTGTTTTTCTAGTTCTTTTAGATGCAGGGTCAGGTTGCTTATTTGAGCTTTTTCTAGCTTCTTATGATATGCCTGTAGTGCAATAAACTTCCCTCTCAGAACTGCTTTTGCTGTGTCCCATAAATTTTGAGTTGATGTATGCTCATTATCATTTGTTTCTAGAAACTTTTTTATTTCTTCTTTGATCTCATTGTTAATCCATTCATTATTTAATAACATGCTATTTAGTTTCCAAGTGTTTGAGTATTTTTCAGGTTTTCTTTTGTGGTTAATTTCTAGTTTCATGGCATTGTGATCAGAGAAAATGCTTGATATGATTTCAATCTTCTTAAATTTATTGAGACCATTTTTGTGTCCTAACATGTGGTCTATCCTAGAAAACGTACCATGAGCGCTTGAGAAGAATGTATATTCTATTGCTTTAGGGTGAAAAGTTCTGAAGATATCTATTAAATCAAGTTGATCTAGTGTCTCCTTTAAGTCTGCTGTTTCTTTATTAATTTTCTTTCTTGAGGATCTATCCAGTGTTGTTAGAGGGGTATTGAAATCTCCTACTATGATAGTATTACTGTTAATCTCACCCTTTATATCCATCAAAGTCTGCTTTATGTATGTCGGGGCTCCTATATTTGGTGCATAGATATTTACAATAGTTATATCTTCCTGTTGAATTGTTCCCTTTATCATTATGTAGTGTCCTCCTTTATCTCTTACTACAGCCTTTGTTTTAAAGTCCATTTTGTCTGATATAAGTATTGCTACCCCTGCTTTTTTTTCATTTCCATTTGCATGAAATATTTTTTTCCATCCTTTTACCTTCAGTCTATGAGCATCTTTTGTTTTAAGGTGTGTCTCTTGTAGACAGCATATGTATGGGTCCTGTTTCTTTATCCATGCAGCTACCCTATGTCTTTTGATTGGATCATTTAATCCATTTACATTTAAGGTTAGTATTGATATGTAGTTGTTTATTGCCATTTTATTCTTTAAAGCTGTATTCTTCTTTTGCTCTATTCATTCCTCCCTTTAAACTGTTCACAAGAGGCCCCTTAGTATCTCTTGCAGAATTGGTTTGGTTTTTATGAATTCCTTCAGTCTTTCTTTTTCTGGGAAGCTCTTTATTTCTCCTTCAATTTTAAATGTTAGCCTTGCTGGATAAAGTAGTCTTGGTTGTAGGTTCTTGTTCTGCATTACTTTGATTATTTCTTGCCATTCCCTTCTGGCCTCAAGTGTTTCTGTTGAGAAGTCCGATGTCATCCTTATCGGGGATCCTTTGTAGGTGATAGTCTTTTTTTCTCTAGCAGCTTTTAAAATTTTTTCTTTATCCATTAGCTTTGGTAATTTAACTATGATGTGTCTTGGTGTAGATTTTTTTGGGTTTCTCCTTAATGGAGTTCTGTGTGCTTCTTGAATGTGTGGAGTGTTTCCCAGCCTTAATTTAGGAAAGTTTTCTGCTATGATTTGATTGAACAAAGTTTCCATTTCCTGTCCTCTCTCCTCTTCTTCAGGCACCCCTATGATGCGAATGTTGTTTCTCTTCATGTTGTCACAAAGCTCCCTTAGAGTTTCCTCACATTTTTTGAGTCTCTTTTCCTTTTTCTTCTCTGCTTCTGTGCCTTTGTTTATTGTGTCCTCTAACTCGCTTATTCGATCCTCAGCATCATCCATCCTGCTTTTAATTCCTTCCATTGTGGTCTTCAGTTCTGATACTGTATTTGTCATTTCTGTCTGATTCTTTTTTATTATTTCAATTTCATTTTTTATACTTGTTATCTCTTTATTTAGATGTTCATAATGACTATCCATTGTTGCTCTAATTTCTTTGAACATCCTAACTATCATTATTCTAAATTCTGCTTCTGGTAATTTGGTTATATCTGGTTCATTCAGGTCCTTCTCTGGGTATTTCTCTTGATTCATTTGGTTTGCATTCCTCTGCCTGCCCATTTTTTCTGTGTATAAGCAAGTTGTGGCCACTGGAGTCCAGTAGGTGTTGCCTTTGTGTTCTCTAGGTGTGGTCTATCTGCAGGCCCCCCACCCCCTCTGCCGGTGCCTAGGGTGGTTGGGTATGAGCGTTGCCAGCGCCGGCCCACTGTGGCTTTTGCTATGATTTCTGCCTCTCCTCCGTGGGAGGGGTTGTGACTGAAGCCACAAGATTAGCACCAAGGGTAGAGGCGAGCACCTTTCCTCAGCTGCGGACCCAGCCTATTTCCGGACTTCCGCCCAGAACCAGCAGTCGGAGCCTGCTCGCTACAGTTCCGCCGGTTAGGCGGGGCTTTTGACGTGCTCTCAGCTGTAAGCTTTTGCCCGTCAGGAGCTTTAGCCCCGCCCTCGAGGCCAGGGCCCTTCTGTGCAGGGTCGGAAACCAAGGTTTATTGGGGCGGGCGTGTTTGCTGGCTTCCGCTGAGCTGCGTACTTCCGCTCGTCCCGGGCTCTACCCCGCCCCCGCGTTCGGAGTCCGCTCGTTCACGTATGAATGCTATCCGGAGTTTCTCCGGCCGGATGGGGATAGTAGTGTGGGCTCAGCTGCGAGCCTCCACTTGTCTCGGGGTCCACCCCGTTCCCGCGCTCGGAGCCCGCTCGCGCACGTATACTGGCCAACCGCGGTTTCTCCGCCCCGGGGGTGGGGGGGGGTGCGGGACTGGTAGCGTCAGCTCTGCCGCGAGCCCCTGCCCGTCCCTGGTCCTAGCCCGGTCCCCGCGGTCAGGGCCGGCTTGCGCAGGGCCTGCCCGTTCCTGGCCTCCCGCTTTGTCCCCGTAAGTGGGATTAAAGGCGGGCCCGCAGCTTCCGGACCGCTCTCGCGATCCCCTCTGACCCTCTGGGCTAGACCGATCTCCCACCGGCTTGGCCTCCGCCCACGCCGACAGAACCGCCTTTCAGCGTCCTGCCGCCCCAAAACCTTAAGCAGCCCTCAGCAGAGTAGGAAGGGACCTAATACTCCACACTGTAGGTCTGGGAGCTCCCTCACTTGTTTCACAGCTCAATACTGTCCAAACGCTCTTCTAGGCTCTAGGACTGGAGGCTGGGGCTTGGTTCCTGGGACCCAGGACCCTCCCTCTCCACCAAACTCTCCTCCCGCCCCGCGGGTCTCTCCAGGCTGCCGTTTGCTCCGGGGAGCTGGGCTGCCCTCTTCGCGTTTTCGCTATTCCTACCAGTCTCAATGTGGCTTCTTCTGTGTTCCTTGGTTGAAGAGTCCACTTAGTTTTGTTCAAAGTTGGTTTATCCAGGTGGTGGTTCTTAAAATTGAGTTGTAATCCACTTTGGTTCTGGGAGTTGGAAGTTCGTACGTCCGCCTACTCCGTCGCCATCTTGCTCCTCTCCACACATTTTACAATCTTTTTTTTTTTTTTTTTGGTTTACTAAACCTGAAAAATCTGATGCATATTGCACACTTACATAAACTAAATAAAACCATTGTCAGTTTTACAACTCCAACTGTCCGACTTCATCCTTTTTGTAATATAAACACCCAGAAAGCTAGAGTCAGGATCCCCAACACCTTGGGAACTAAATCCAGGTACCAATTCTAGCTGTAACTGTTTACTCTCAGGGAAATAAGAAAAGTATGATTATGCTTTCAGATGAGGATGTTAATTAAACAATGTCTACCTCAATATTCAAGTGAGCATAGGGTGACCTCTATGAAGATACGGAAAGTTTAGTATGTAACAGCAGGTTGTGCTGTCCAGTCGTCTTATGAAAACACATGACAGCAATGATCTAAGGAAAAATGTCACATATTGACTACAGAGCAAAAGGATTTCACCTCTTTGGATATATAAATAGTGTGAGTCGTCATCCTGATTTTCTAATCACTTTCAGTTTACCTGTATTCATGGTTCTGCTTACTCAATAATAAAATCATTTTCCTTTCTTTTCCCTACAATGTTGTGAAGAAGATGTTCTTTGTGGGTAAAACTTTTAAAGAAATATTGATCTATTGATTTTTGGAGAGAGGGGAGAGAGAGTAAGAAGGAGGGGGAAGAAGCGGGAATTGTAACTCATAGTAGTTGTTTCCTGTGTGTGCCTTGACTGGGCAAGCCCAGGCATTTGAACAGATGACCTCAGTGTTCCAGGTTGACGCTTCATCCGCTACACCACCACAGGTCAGGCTGTGGGTAAAACTTTAAATTCACCAACAAAATGAAACAACTGAATTTGCTGCCTTTTCTCCAAACCCCTTTCCAGATAAACTAAAGTAATTATCCACAGATAAATTGGGACATGGTGGTTGAGAATGATTCAATTTATAATATGTACAATGTTATTCCCCTTACAAAAGACTTATAAATATAGACAGTATATAAAACCCTAAAGCGTAATCTAGATTAATTTATTTCTCATTAATTGATATGATTAGAGGTTATTTTTTATGCTTTTCTGAGTATTCTGAATTTTTCCCAATGAACATAAATTATTTTGCAATCATAGAATAATATATACACCACAGAAAATTATTTCTCTTTTGTAAAAGAGAATTATTTATTCAAGAAACATTTTTTTGCTAGGTAATAAGTTTCATAGTCCATTGGGCATTTATTTGTTCCACAAGTATTTACTAAGTAATGACTATATACAAAATCTGTTATACATTAGAATAAGCTGGGCATAGTTGAGTTATTGTAGTAAGATAGGTAATTTAGGACAGGCAGCTTGGAATGAGGGCTTGTACCATCCCCTGGATTTGGATAGAAACCACGGACATTTGCTACAGTTTCAGCATCCAGTGTTTAATCTTGGTGAGGAAATAAAGAGATAAATTGTTATTTTATCATGGGGGATATTTACTCAAAAACATTTTGGAATAAGTAATATACTGTGTGTTTCCAAAGTGTCTCTAATTTAAACCCATGGGTCATTAATGAGCATGTGAATTGTCCTAACCTGGAATCATTCCCTTGAGTTGGTGATTTAGCCTAGCAAGTATTATTTTATGAATTAAAAATAAGGAGTTTGTTTATTGACACAAAGGTTGGCAGAAACAATGAAGTTAGTGGGGTTAAATTATACCATTGATACAAAGACATGATCAAGACCATATTACCTTGTGCGAACAAGACTGAGATATGGTATGGCAGGCCAGGTAACTCCTGCCAGCTGTGCACATCCCGGGGCTCATGCCTGGTTCTCTGCTTCTCCCACCCCAGAGAGAATCCCGTCACTGCCACAAAGCTTTACTGTGCTCACCTTCGGATGATTCTTTGCTTTACAGAGAGGGATCTTCCCAGGCTGCACAGATTGTTTAAATGTTCTTACCTTCGAGTTACATTCAGCGTATACCCATGTGGCAGGATTTAATCTGAGACTGAGAAGGCAGCTGGAGTCCAGATGACACAGTCTTGTCGAATGATCTGAGCTTCCTTTTTCTAAACAATTTTCTGCCCCTAACCACTAATCTATTACTGGAAAGTGTTTCCTTAAGAAATACATTCAGTGAGAACTATTTGAGACCAGGCTAACAGGTGAGAAATAACATCAGTGATGCTGGTATAGACAAAATGTTGGAAAGTAGTGAACAGGATTCTAGAAATGGCCATGCTGTGAAGTTCTTAGTGTGCCAAAATATGTGTGCTATGACGGTGGTGAACCTGCCTTCTGAAAAAAAAGTGTTGGAAAGGTACTTGCTTTCCTCATTTTTGCAACTGAGTAGTATTCCATTGTATAAATGTACCACAGCTCTTCTCTTCACTCATCTACTGATGAGCCTGGAGAGTATTATGCTAAGTGAAATAAGCCCATCAGTGAAAGACAAGCACCATAGATTTCACTTCTATGTGGACTCTAATGCACAAAATGAACTAACAAACAAATAGAAACAAAGTCCTAGATACAGAGAACAGACTGCCAGCTGTCAGTGGGGGTTGGAGGACTGGGTAAAATTGATGAAGGAATAAAGCAAAAAAAAAAAAAAAAAAAGACAACTTAAAGAAACAGACAGCAACATGTTGATCACCAGAGGGAAAGGGCAGTGGGTAGGGGGAGGTGGAAGAGGGTACAAGGGGAATGAATGGTGGCTAGGAGACCTGACATTGGGTGGTGAACACACAATAGAATATAGAGATGATACAGAATTGTAGGCTTGAAACCTATATAATTTTATTAACCAATGTCTACCTTGGGCACGTGTTGTAGTTAGTTTGTTCATAGACTTGTGCACGAAATACCAAGTTTAGGATGGAATTTATGTGGTGAGGGAGCTGCAGCCAGGGGACAAGCTTTCAGCTATTCTTGCTCCCTGAGTTTCTCTCTTCCGGTACCAACTCTTGTCCTTAGAAGCTGAAAATCGTGCCCAATAGTACAAGCAGCTATGAATGGGGTTGAGAAAATCCGACATCAAAAGTTCACACACTTATTTTTTCTCTCCCTGCCCATCCCGACATTACCGGTTGGGTTTTTCAACCGTTTTCATCGAGGTTGGAGAACTGAGCCTGTGGCAACTCTGACCGGTTCCCATACAGTCGGCCTTGAAAGCGCAGGCCTGACTGTGTCCCAGCTGGGTCGGTGTCCCGGGGCACACTCACAGTGAGTATGGAGCAGTTGAGAGTAGGCCCGCCCCTGTCCCAGCTGGGCGGGTGTACCAGGCGGGTACACAGTGAGAATAAAGCAACAGACGTGAGTGCAAGCAAATAATGGAAGATGAAGATATTTCAACAACCTGCCTCTCAGGGGATATTGTCAGGAAAGAGGTTAGGTTTTCTTGTTTTTGTTTGCTTAAATTGGTTTGTGGCAACAATATATATACAGTGTGTCCGTAAAGTCATGGTGCACTTTTGACCGGTCACAGGAAAGCAACAAAAGAAGATAGAAATGTGAAATCTGTACCAAATAAAAGGAAAACTCTCCCAGTTTCATACCTATTCAGTGCAGTTCAATGTGGTCTTCATTTGTTGCCCTACACACACATCCAAACAATAGTGAATTTCTTGCCACACACGGGTAAGGACGTCTGGTGTAACAGAGTGAATAACGTCTGTGATTCTCTGTTTTAAGTGATTAATGTTGTTGATACTTTCAATGCACACATGTTGCTTCACATAACCCCAAAAGAAAAAGTCTAAGGGTGTCTGATTCGGGGATCATGGTGGCCATGGCTTGACAGAACCCCTGCCTATCCACCATGGGGGTAATGTTCTATCCAGAAACCATGAAAAATGGTGGCGTAGTGTGGAGGAGCATTGTCCTGTTGAAAGATGACACCTTCTGGAAATTGTGGGCTCTACAGACTCGTCACTGACTTATGCCCTACCAGAACGGGTTTCTCCACCAAACTGCCAGTTTCTTTCAACTGCTTATCCCACTGAGTAATGTTATTCCTATGTGGTGGTGCTTCGTTATAAATGCGCCGATATTCACGTTGCACTTTGGTCATGGATTCTAATTTTGCGAGCCACAGAACACACTGAACTTTCCTCTGTACCGTCCACATCTCGACTGGCATGGCCATGGGCTGCTCCGCTGTATACATGGTATTATGTCATCATCTGCGCATGTACACATGCTGCCACATCATCCTACAGAAACTGGAAGGGTTTTCCTTTTATTTGGTGCAGATTTCACATTTCTATCATCTTTTGTTGCTTTCCTGTGACCGCTCAAAAGTGCATCATGACTTTACGGATACTGTATATATATACATCATTTCTTACTTCCTTTTCCTCTAGTTGCATCTTTCTTTAAACAACAAACAGCCTGACTAGGTGATGGTGCAGTGGATAGGCCACCGGACTGGGATGCAAAGGACCCATGTTTGAAATCTATGGGTCGCTGGCTTGAGCCTAAAGGTTGGCTCAAACAAGAGGTCACTTGCTCTGCTGTAGCACCCTGGTCAAGGCATATATGAGAAATCAATCAGTTAATAATTAAGGTGCCACAATGAAGAATTGATGCTTCTCATATCTCTCCCTCTCTGTCTGCCTGTCCCTCTCTGTCTGTCTGTCTCTCTCTCTTTCAAACAATCAGACACAAACAAACCAAAAACACTGTTGTAGTTACATGAGTACTCTTTCCATAGCAATAAAAATACATATATCTACTGCATATATAAAATCCTTACTATAATAGTCCGGAAAGAATCACTATAATTTTGTTGCATAGTCTTTCTGATTTTTTTTCTTTACTAATTTTAAGGTGCGCCTGGATTTGGATACTGTAAAGCTTATATAAGAGGTTGTGATTTAAATAAAATAATAAAAAGTAAAGATTCAAAGTAAATATTTAAAAAGAGCAGATAAATTATGAGCGACATCTTTAAAAGCTAGTAAGTGATACAAATATTTTATCTGTTTTCATTTTTATTTGTTATGATACTTTCTATCATACTTACATGTTAATATGAGCAGTAATTTTAGCATATAAAGTTGAGGCATACAAAAGAACTATTTACATTTATTTTAAAATTTTATTCTAGTAAACTGAACAACAATAAGAATTATAATTAAGTTAGTATTTTACTACTTCTGCTGTCTTCTGAATGCACACACACAAGGGCTATTTTGTTAGAACAGTGTGGTTTTTGGCTTATTAGCTGTTTTTCTATGTTTACAAAGATCTAAGTAAATTGAGAAGACCTTAAGATTCTTTCCCAATTTCAACAACATCTTTTTATAATGAGGTAAAAAACTATGTATCAACATTTAAATGCTAGAGATTCATTCCTTGTTCATAGCAATTCTGGTTCCTAATACAAAAAATGTGAATCATAATAAGTAGAATTAAAACATATCATAAACAGTACTTTATATTAAAATTGTGAAATCTTTTTTTTGATAAAGGATACAATGCTTAATCACATTTTTATTAGAAAGTTGACCTTTAAAGTGAACTTGTACACTGTCATTCTGAATATTATCTGTTAATACATACTCTTCTTATATAATATCATGATAAAATTAGATGATTAGTTTTTTAATTGTTTTTACTTGCGATTATTCAAACTGGGCAATGTAAATTGTTTTCCTGAGGGCATGTTTTACTGCTGCATGTAACCCAATATGGGACCCATTGTTTTGGATATTTAAAGATGATTAAGGTGAAATTCTCACTTTTGGCAAAGTTGTACATTAAATAAGGCAAATATTATAGAATAAACGAAGAAGTGATCAATGCTAATATAATGTAAAAATGAAGTATTCAGGTCTCTTTAGAAGCAATGACTAATTATATTTGGAAAGATTATAGATCAGTGGTTCTTAACCTTTGTTGAGGTCCTGGACCCACCAGTTTCATATGCGCATTCACCGAACCCTTCTTTAGTGATAAATAAAATATGATTTTTTTTTCCAAATTCAAGACATAGGTATATGTTTTTTTACTGGTGCACAAAATGAGCCGTGCATGAACATCACCTTGCTCAAAGAACAAAACCAACAAAGTGCATGAACTCACAACAAATTACAGTATTACTTTATTCTGGCCTCTGTGGCAGAGGCTTCTCCGAACCCCTGAGACCGACTCATCGAACCCCTAGGGTTCAATAGAACCCAGGTTAAGAACCACTGTTATAGATAACTTCATAAGGAGGTACCATTTCTGCCAGATCTTGAAAGATGACCCAGATTTCATCAGAGATTGGAGAAAATGTATTTTAAAGCAAGGGAATAGAATGAGCAAAATACAATAGCAGCAAGTACTACTAGGAATCAACGAGGATTCACTACAGCCATGATCTCATAGAGGATGAGGTTGAAAGACCAATTGCAATCTAAGTCGCAGCTTAATTCTGGAAGCAGGCAGTCTTTGGAGATTGTTAGGCATGCTCAGAGCTGTGCTTGAGTTCCACCATTCTTGAGGCAGGAAAAGAGGGAGAATGAAGAAGGTATACTGGAGAAAGAGCTCGTTCAGGAGACTATTACAGCTTAGACAAAACCTTACACAGTCTTTCCACTTTTGGCTTGAGTGGAAGCATTGTTCTACAGGATCATTTAGAGATGCAGGTTTCTTGTATTCTGTTATTCTGCACCAACTAAGTCAATGTAGTCACCCACAAGGTCAAATCTTGAATCCCTGATCCAGGTAGAGGAAGAAAATGGGAGAATAATAGAGCACAAGTTCAGAGTTCTCTGGCCAAGATTCACAAGTGACATATATATACTTCTGTTCACATTTCATAGTAAAGTTAATCACATGCCTAATACCACATGCAGGTATAGCTAAAAAAATATAATCTCTGTCTGGGTTGCATGAGCTTATCTTGTAAAATGCAGTCATACAATATTTGGATCTGACGTGTCTGTTACTACAATAAAGTATATGCAACAATATTGGAGACAGAATTATCTTATGGTACTGAAGTTAAATTTGGCTTTTTTGAGTTGTGTACCCAAGCTGAGCTAAGTATAATGACCCTGTACTCTCTGAGTCATAGTCCTTAAGGAAAGAGGCGATGGGTATATGATCCAAGCCTGAATAATACCAATCTTTTCTTTCTTAATTATATCAAAGAAGCTCTTTCTCTTTTTTTGTTTTGTTTTGTTTATGAGACTATAAAGACATGACTCTACATAAGAAGATTCTAAGGCTATTTAGCTCTTCACGACGATAAGAAATATTTTTTTTTAATAGAAGAATAAACAGATTTTGATATTTTTTCCCAGATTCCATGTTTTGTACTTGCTACAGAGATTATCTTTTAAAATTATATTTAATAAGTGTAAGCCTCAAAAGTATAGCACTGGTAAAGTAAGAGTTGTTAAAGTGTTCTTTTAAAACTGATTGAGGTTAATAAAGCTTCATTTGACCAAAATAGTTTTTTGCACATTAAATTCCAGAAAGGATGACCTTACATATTGTTTTAGAAATAGTGTGTGGGGGGGTCTTTTTTATTATTTATTATCTTATTTATTTATTTACAACTAGTGTACAAGCTATGGGGCATAATGAACAAGGAATACATACATCTTTTCTGCCCTGGCCGGGAATCAAACCCAGGATTTCCGCATGCTGGCTGATGCCCTACCGCTGAGCCAAAGGGCCAGGAGCTATGTTCACTTTTTCCTGCGATTACATAGGGTTTTGGTAGAATCGGCACCCGTTGTTCCCTTTTCCTCTTTTTTTCTTCTTCTGCCTTGTCCTTTTTATTCCTCCTCTCCTTTTCATGGTGCTCTTCTTGCTCTTCAGATGTTATTCAGAGCTTCCTGAATCAGAAATATGTATTTTTAAAAATTCATTGTATTTACATAGATTCTAGTGTTGCCCCGAATGCATCACCCCTCCCCTGTATTCTCCTAAATATCTCCCTCGTCCCCTCCCCATAGCGCCCTCCCCGCTTGCCTTTAAGTTTATTCCATTTTATCATCCCCTTTCCCTCTGTCCTCTTTTCCTCTGGTCCCTTTGATCTCTCCTCAGTCTCAATTTCATTCCTCACATTGTTCATGGGATTCCTCAAATGAGTGAGGTCATATGATATTTTTCTTTTTCTGCCTGGCTTATTTCACTTAGCATAATAGTTTACAGGTCCATCCATGTTGTTGCAAAAGGTAAGATTTCCTTCTTTTTCATGGCCCCATAGTATTCCATTCTATATATGTACCATTGCTTTTTAATCCACTTGTTCACTGATGAACACTTGGGTTGTTTCCAGATCTTCCCTATTGTGAACAATGCTACCATAAACATGGGCGTGAATTTCTCCTTTTGAAACAGTAGTATGGTGATCTTGGGGTATATTCCTAAAAGCAGGATGGGGGGGTATATTACTAAAAGCAGGATGGCTGGTCAAAAGGCAGTTTGATTTTTAATTTTTAGAGGAATCTCCATACTGTTTTCCACAGAGGGTGCACCAGTCTGCATTCCCACCAGCAGTGCAGGAGGATTCCCTTTTCTCCACATCCTCGCCAGCACTTATTCTGTGTTGTTTTGTTGATGAGCACCACTCTGACTGGTGTGAGGTGATATCTCATTGTGGTTTTAATTTGCATTTCTCTAATTATTAGTGATGTTGATCAATTTTTCAAATGCCTATTGGTCATCTGTATGTCGTCTTTGGAGAAGTGTCTGTTCATTACTTTTGCTCATTTTTTGATTGGATTGTTTGTTTTGCTGGTGTTGAGTTTTACAAGTTCTTTATAAATTTTGGTTATTAACCCCTTATCAGACATATTGTCAAATATGTTCTCCCATTGTGTGGTTTGTCTTTTTATTCTGTTCATATTATCTTTAGTTGTACAAAAGCTTTTAAGTTTGATATATTCCCATTTGTTTATCCTGTCTTTTATTTTACTTGCCTGTAGAGATAAATCTGCAAATACATTGCTGCGAGTGATGTCGGTGAGCTTACTGCCTATGTTTTCTTCTAAGATGCTTATGGTTTCAAAACTTACATTTAAGTCTTTTATCCATTATAAGTTTGTTTTTGTGAATGGTACAAGATGGCGGTCTAGTTTCCTTTCTTTGCAGGCAGCTGTCCAGTTTTCCCAGCACCATTTGTTAAAAAGACTATTTTTACTCAACTCTATATTCTTACCTCCTTTGTTAAATATCAATTGTCCCTAAAGCTGTGGGTTTATTTCTGGGTTCTCTGTTCTGTTCCATTGATCTATATGCCCATTCTTATGTCAGTACCAAGCTGTTTTGAGTACAATGGCATTGTAGTATTATTTGATATCAGTAACTGTGATACCTCCCACTTTATTCTTATTTTTCAAGATTGCTGAGGCTATTCATGTTCATTTTTGGTTCCATATAGATTTTTGGAATATGTGTTCTATATCTTTGAAGTATGTCATTGGTATTTATGTATCGCTTTATGTAATATAGACATTTCAACAATGTTTATTCTTTCTATCTATGAACATGGTATTTGCGTCCACTTGTTTGTATCTTCCTTGATTTTTTTTATCAATGTTTTATAATTTTCCGGGTGCAAGTCTTTAACCTCCTTGGTTAAATTTAGTCATACGTACTTTATTTATTTATTTTGCAATAGTGAAGGGGATTGTTTTCTTAATTTGTCTCTCTAAAGTCTCATTGTAGGTATATAAAATGCCTCTGTATTCTTTGTATTAATTTTAAATCCTGACACTGTGCTGAATTCATTTATCAGGTCCTGTAGTTTTTTGACTGAGACTTTAGAGTTTTCTATATACAATATCATATCATCTGCAAATAATGACAGTTTTATTTCTTCATTTCCAGTTTGGATGCCTTTTATTTCTTCTTATCTGATTGCTGTGGCTAAGACTTCCAGTAGTACGTTGAATAAGAGTGGTGAAAGAGGGCACCCCTGTTTTATGCCTGATCTTAAGGGAATTGCTTTTAACTTTTGCCCATTGATTATGGTGTTTTCTGTGGGTTTGTCATAGATGGCCTTTATCATGTGGAGATTTGTTCCCTGTATTCCCTCCTTACTCAGAGTTTTGATCATAAATGGGTGCTGGATTTTATCAAATGCTTTTTCTGCATCTATTGAAATTATCATGTGTTTTTTTCTCCTTTTTGTTTATGTGAGGAATCACATTGATAGATTTACAAATATTGTACCATTCTTGCCTCACCAGAATAAATCACTCTTGATCATGATGTATGATTTTTTTACATGTGTTGCTAGATCCGGTTTGCTCATATTTTGTTGAGAATTTTCACATTTAAATTCATCAGGGATATAGGCCTATAATTTCTTTTTGTTGTTGTTGTCTTTGCCTGGTTTTGGAATCAGAATTATGCTTGCCTCATAAAAGGAGCTTGGATGTCTTCCTTCCTCTTGAATTTTTAAAAATAGCTTAAGAAGGATAGGAGTTAGTTCTTCTTTGAATATTTGGTAGAATTCACCATTGAAGCCATCTGGCCCAGGTCTTTTGTTTGTTGGGAGGCTTTTGATAATGGGTTTGATCTCATTTGTTGTAATTGGTCTGTTTATGTTTTCTGATTCTTCCAGATTGATTTTTGAAAGATTATGTTTCATGGAATTTTTTTATTTCATCTAGGTTGTCTAATTTTTTTGCGATATAGTTCTTCATAGTATTTTCTTACAATATTTTGTATTTCTGTTGTGTCAGTTGTTATTTCTCCACTCTTATTTTTAAGCTTTTTTTAAAATATATTTTTATTTTATTCATTTTAGAGAGGAGACACACAGAGTGAGTGAGAGAAAGGAAGAGAGAAAGGGGGGAGGAGCTAGAAGCATCAACTCCCATATGTGCCTTGACCAGACCAGTGCAGGGTTTTGAACTGGCGACCTCAGTGCTCCCAGGTCAACACTTTATCCACTGCGCCACCACAGGTCAGGCTCTCCACTCTTATTTTTAATTTTATTTATTTGAGTCCTCTCTGTTTTTCTTGGTGAATCTGGTTAAAAGTTCATAGATTGTTTTACCCTTTCAAACAACTAGTTCTTGGTTTCATTGATCCTCTGTATTGTTTTGTTAGCCTCTATATCTTTTATATCTGCTCTGATCTTTATTATTTTATTTCTTCTACTACCTCTGGACTTTACTTGCTGTTCTTTTTCTATTTCTTTTTGATGCAGGGTTAAGTTGTTTATTTGAGTTTTTCTAGCTTCTTCTGGTACGGCTGTAGTGCTAATAACATCCCTCTCAGTACTTCTTTTGCTGTGTCCTATAAATTTTGAGATGTTGTATGCTCATTACACTGGGGAACAAATATTTTTTTCATTTTCTGTTGCATGAGCTTTTAGAACTGTTTCTACATATATCTGCATCGCTGATTCCAAATATGAAATGTGATTTTTGATGCATGCTCTAGTTTTTATGCAATTTTAATCTCTTTTTGTTACATTAATGGCATGCATTGGTTTTTAAGTGGAGTTAAAGGGCAATTTGAACTCTTGAATTGAAGGTAACCACAAGGCAATCAATGTTTTACAGACATCACATTTACATAATCGTAGTTGTTTTTAAATGTAAAAATTTATTTTCTGATAAAAACACCCTGTTATTTTTTTTTAAGATTGAATTATGGCTTCTTCGAGTAGATGTAAATGTAAGAATAGTCCTGAAACCTTCTGTTATATATGTGGCTGTTATACATTCAATGTCAAAGGCGCAATATTTCATCATTTGTGACACATGCATGTATTGCCTATTTTCAAGTTCCCCTTGGTAATCAAGACAAGAATTGGGCTCCTCATATTGTGTGTCATAATTGTGAGGAAATGCTTTGTTACTGGACAAAACAAAATGCAAAGAATGCCTTTTGTTATTCTCGTGGTTTGGCATGAACCTAAGGACCACAGCAGTGACTGTTATTTCTGTCTGATGCATACAAAGGGCATTGGCACGAAAAGAACGGCATATAATCTCATATCCTAATATTCCTTAAGCAATACGATCTATCACACAGTCTGAGAAACTCCTGGTTCCAGTTTTCAATGCTTTTATTTCTTCTAAGGATGAAGAAAGT
Source organism: Rhynchonycteris naso (assembly GCA_037038555.1). Taxonomy (NCBI): domain Eukaryota; kingdom Metazoa; phylum Chordata; class Mammalia; order Chiroptera; family Emballonuridae; genus Rhynchonycteris; species Rhynchonycteris naso. The sequence goes on along the minus strand of CM072997.1, from coordinate 158,621,518 downwards.
GAACATGGTGATGAAGTGTATTTTGCTAAGATGCAAGAGGAAATGGTTGTAGAATCAGAAAGGTATTCTTCTGACAAGCAGTTATTAACCCCTCAGCAGTTTAGCCAAACTGAATTGAATGACTTAGTAAGAGATTTGGGTCTTTCAAAAAAATCAGCTGAGATATTAGCCTCCAGGCTTCAAGAAAAGAATGTACTTCAATGGTCAGCTGAAGTATCCCTATTCAGGTAGCATGAACAAATTTTTGTGGACTTTTTTTCCAAAGACAAACAGTTTATTTTTTGTTATTTTTTCTACAGGGACAGAGAGAGAGAGAGACAGTCAGAGAGAGGGATAGATAGGAACAGACAGACAGGAAAAGTGAGAGATGAGAAGCATCAATCATCAGTTTGTTGTTGTGACACCTTAGTTTTTCATTAATTTTTCATATGTGCCTTGACTGCAGGCCTTTAGCACACTGTGTACGCCCTTGCTCGAGCTAGCGACATTGGGTCCAAGCTGATGAGCTTTTGCTCAAGCCAGGTCCCATGCTCAAGTTGTCGACCTCAGGGTCTCGAACCTGAATTTTCCGCGTCCCAGTCTGATGCTGTGTCCCCTGGCCACTGCCTGGTTAGGCCGAAGACAAACAGTTTGTTTAATGTCATAATATTAGTAGTCTTTTCACCCAGCTTGTTGTTACCACTTGCAGTCCAACAGAATGGTGGCTATATTTTGACAGCTCTAAACAGAGTCTGAAATGTGTTCCCCTAAACAATGGTAATGTTTATGCAGCAGTTCCAATTGGTTATTCAACTCATCTGCAAGAAGATTATAATGACATAGAATTGTCCTCGACTTTCTGAAGTATGGGGAGCATAACTGGATCATTAGTGTGGATCTTAAAATGGTAAATTTTCTGCTAGAACAACAGAAAATTTTCATGAAGTATCCTTGCTTTCTGAGTTTGTGGCACAGCCAAGATTGCAAGAAATACTGGACACAGAAGGAGTGGCTGAAACATGAAGCTCTGGAAGAAGGGATGCAAAATACTGTGAATGAACCTGTAGTTAATCGAGACAGGATTATTTTTCCCCCATTTCACAGCCAACCTGGCTTAATGAAGCAGTTTGTTCATGCTTTGAATAGAGAAATTGATTGCTTCCAACAAATTATTTCTGTTTTTCCTGCCTTGTCTTTCGTGAAGATAAAAACAAGTATATTCAATGGACCTCTAATTCGAACCCTCATATGTGACAAAGAATTTGCCAGGAAGATGAATAAGGAGGAGAAAGAAGCATGGCAGTCTTGTGTGGCAGTTAAAAAGAAATTCTTTGGCAACAAAAAAACGTAAAACTATGAACTTCCGGTTCAAATGATGCTGTTGGGTTTCCCCCACATTGGATGGAACATGAGTGTTAAGATTCACTTTCTGCCTGACTAGGCAGTAACGCAGTGAATAGAACGTCGAACTGGGATGCGGAAGACCCAGGTTAGAGACCCCGAGGTCGCCAGCTTGAGCTTGGGCTCATATGGTTTGAGCAAAGATCACCAGCTTGGACCCAGGGTCGCTGGCTCGAGCAAGGAGTTACTCAGTCTGCTGAAGTCCCGCGGTCAAGGCACATATAAGAAAGCTATCAATGAACAACTAAGGTGTTGCAATGTGCAACGACAAACTGATTATTGATGCTTCTCATCTCTCCAGTGCTATCTGTCTGTCCCTGTCTATCCCTCTCTGACTCTCTCTCTCTGTTTCTATTTTTTTTTAAAAAGATTCACTTTTAAACCGTCACCTTGATAAGTTTCTTGAAAATCTTGGAGCTGTTAATGATGAGTTGACTACTGCTGGAGGATCAAACAAGATTGTCCTCAACAAGTACACAAACGCAAGAGCTACAAATGCATATTTTTGCCTGAATAAAATTTCAATAAGTTTTGTGCAAATTTTATGATTAAAATAAGTGTTTTAATATGCTCTATTTTGAAATTGTAAAATAATTTTGATGTAATCATATCTTTTAGTGAATTAGTGTATTTACTGCATTATGTAAATTATTATATTTTCACAAAGATGATGTCCAAGAAGACATTCTATTTTATCATGTTAAACTAAATGTTGAAAATTTTACAATAGGATAAAAACCTTAAATCTTGAATTGCAAAAGAACTGTAGCTTATACTGAAAAACTAATGTCAGATTTGAGATCAGTACACTCGAATTAGGTAACAGCAAATTTTGTGGATGCAACAAAAAGTTTGTTTTCCAGTGTTATTTGTTTGTAGGAATTTTTTTATTTCTTCTCTGATCTCATTGTTAATCCGTTCATTATTTAATAACATGCTATTTAGTTTCCATGTGTTTGAGTATTTCTCAGGTTTTCTGTTGTGGTTGATTTGTAGTTTTATGCCATTGTGATTGGAGACTGTGCTTGATATGATTTCAATCTTCTTAAATTTGTTGAGACTGCTTTTGTGCCCTAACATGTGGTCTATCCTAGAGAATGTACCATGAGCATCTGAAAGGAATATATATTCTGCCGCTTTAGGATGAAGTGTTCTGAAGATATCTATTAAATCTAATTGATCTAGTGTGTCCTTTACATCTGCTGTTTCTTTGTTAATTTTCTTTCTTGAGGATCTATCTAGTGATGTTAGTGGGGTATTGAAATCCCCTACTATTATAGTATTTCAGTTGATCTCACCCTTTATATCCATCAAAGTCAGTTTTATATATTTAGATGCTCTTATATTAGGTGTGTAAATATTTATAATGGTTATATCTTCCTGTTGGATTACTTCCTTTATCATTATGTAGTGACCTTTATTATCTCTTATTATAGCTTTTGTTTTAAAGTCCATTTTGCCTGATATGGGAATTGATACCCCACCTTTTTTTGCATTCTTATTTCCATGAAATATTTTTTTCCATTCTTTTACCTTCAGTCTATGTGTATCTTTTGTTTTGAGGTGTGTCTCTTGTAGACAGCATATGTATGTGTCCTGTTTACTTATTCACGCAGCTACCCTATGTTTTTTCATTGGATAATTTAATCCATTTACATTTAAGGTTATTATTGATATGTATTTGTTTATTGCCATTTTATTTTTTAAAGCTTTATTTCTCTTTTATTATATTCTTTTCCCTTTTCATTCTGTTTACAACAGTCCCCTGAACATTTCTTGCAGCACTGGTTTGATTGTAATGAATTCCTTGATTTTTTTTTTTTTTTTTTTTAGCCTGGGAACTTTTTATTTTTCCTTCAATTTCAAATGATAGCCTTTCTGGATAAAGAAGTCTTGGTTGTAGGCTCTTGCTCTGCGTTACTTTGAATATTTCTTGCCATCCCTTTCTGGCCTCTAGTGTTTTTGTTGAGAAGTTGTATATCATCGCTATGGGGGCTCTTTTTTAGGTGATAACCTTTTATTCTCTAGTAGCATTTAATTTTCTTTTTGTCTCTTAGCTTTGGTATTATAATTATGATGTGTCTTGGTGTAGATTTCTTAGGGTTTCTCTTTAATGGAGTTCTCTGTGCTTCTTGAACTTGTGTGACTCTTTCCTGCATCAATTTAGGGAAGTTTTCAGCTATGATTTCATTGAACAAAGTCTCTATCACTTGTTCTCTCTCTTCTTCTTCAGGAACCCCTATGATGTGGATATTGTTTTCCTTAGGTTGTGACAGAGCTCTCTTAGAGTATCCTCAGATTTCTTCATCAAATTTTCTTTTGCTGCTCCACTTCTGTGTTTTTGTTTATCTTGTCTTCTAAACTGCTGATTTGATCTTCTGCTTCATCAACCTGCTTTTAATTGCTTCTAGTGTAGTCTTCATTTTTGATATTGTATTTGTCATTTCTGACTGGTTCTTTTTAATTATCTCTATGTCTTTTTTTTTTAATTAAATTTTTATTTTATTCATTTTAGAGAGGAGACACAGAGTAAGAGAGAGAGAGAGAGAGAAAAAAAGAGGGGAGGAGCTGGAAGCATCAACTCCCACATGTGCCTTGACCAGACCAGTGCAGGGCCTTGAACTGGCGACCTCAGTGTTGCCAGGTCGACGCCCCATCCACTGCGCCACCACAGGTCAGGCTCTCTATGTCTTTTTTGATGCTTGTTATCTCCTTATTTATGTTCTCATTGTTTCCATCCATTGTTGTTCTAAGATCTTTCAGCATTCTAATAATCACTGTTTTGAACTCTGCTTTCAGTAGTTTGCTTATTTCCAACTTACTCAGTTCATTTTCTGGGGGTTTCGCTTGATTAATTTGGATTGCACTTCTCTGTCTTCCCATTTTGACTGTGTATACCCTTGTGGTTTGGCAGTGTTGTTTTTAGAGCTGCCTAAGTCTAGGGTTGGTTTTTTCTGCCTTTAATTTTCAGTTGTGTTATTTCTAGGTCTTCTTGTGTTGGCATCAGCTGTTGTTTGTAATTCACTGTTGAATTTGGCTTTTCTAGTAGAGCTGCTTTGAATCTCAATTTGTTTGTTTTCTTTTCAGTTTTGTTAACATGGTAGTAATCCTGTTTACTGATCTCTGAGGGGGCTTATTTGCAACTGTAATCAAGAATGTGGTGAGTGTAACCCAAGACTCTGAAGGCATGCTCTACCAGCTTATCTCTGGAGGGCAAGGTGCTTCCTCTGCTTTAATACTGGGAATTGTATCTTAGATCTCCATGGAGATGTAATTTACTGCCCTTCCTCCCCATTTCCTGTTTTCAGTTTTGTCTGGTTGTGCTGATTGGAGCTGGAGAGCTTTCTAGAAGTGGGTCACCCGGAACCACTTTAGGCTTGTGCTGTGTGGAGGGATCAACCCTTCCTCCAGCTATGGCACCTCCACACTGGATGAGTAAGCTTCTCGGTTCATGCCATGCATTTATCTGCCTGTCACTATCTGTCTCTCTCTCACCACTTTCCTTTTAGAAGACAAATCAGCTCTCTCAGCATACTTCATTCCCAGGTCCTTAGGCAAGTAGCTGTGAGTGATATTTTCTGCTCTTCTATCCTTGGAATGAGAGGATAGAAGAGCAGCCTCTCAGCCTCATCCCCTCTTTACTCCTGGAAGCAGGGGAGCTCTCTTCGTGCCTTTGCATTCCTTAGCAGTCTCGGTGTGCCTTCTTTCTTTCTCCTTGGTTTTTGAGACCTGTTCTTGTAGTCCAAAGTAGGTTATTCACAATGATTGTTCATAAATTAATTTGTAATCCAGTTTGGTGCTTTGTGCTGGGAGTCTGTGCATCTGCCTACTCTCCTGCCATCTTAGTGTCTCAGAAATATGTATTCTTAACACAATGTGTTCCACAGATTATTTTGCTAGCTTGAGGAAAATATTTCTAAAGAGATATAAATATTTACTTTGGATAGGCTCAATTATTAAATACACACACATTGTTATAGCCTAAAAATGCTACTTATTATTAGTTACTCCTCTTTTAGAAATCACTATTACATTGGGGATGGTTTAAAGTCTTTTTGGAAAAGTGGAATTCTTTACTGAAGTTGAACACAAGTAGCTAATAGTCTGCCCATTTCATTCTTAAGTATATACCAAACAGACATATGTGCACATGCCCAGGAAAGCAAAATAACCATAGCACATGTCTCTGGGTAGAATATATATATATTCTAATTCACTTATACACACACACACACACATATATGTGTGTGTGTGTATAAATATATATATATATTTATACACACACACACACATACACAATGATATATGTACACAGATGTATGCATATGTATCCATATATACATACATATGATTTTCTATTCCACCTGCACAATTTGAGGCATGCATGTGACATGCTGAAAACTTAGGAAGCAACCACTACAATGGTGTCCATGTGACATGTGTCATGATATCATGTGGATTCTTTACAATCTGTCTCACAGTCACTAGAAAAGCAAGGAGAGGCTGTCATTGTAGTGCTTTGCATTTGATTTCCAGGAACTGGGGAGTAATCTATGTTTACTTGGTTTTTTGAAAGTCTTTGTGAGTTTTAGTAATAAGAATTCCCTCCACAGTGCAATTAATTGTTTTTGTACATACTCAATATTCCAAATAGCAGATTAGTATCAGTCTTGTTTAATTTTTGAATGTTGAAATCAATTCACCACTTTTGCTGTGTAGATGTATCAGTGATGGCTTAAAAACGGCCACAAATTTATTTACCCCAAACCCTTTTCCCCATATAGAGAGTTAGATTTCATCTCTCCTCACCTTGAATTAGGGTTGTCCCTGTAACTTAACCTAATCAATAGAATGCAGCAGAAGTGGTGTTGAGTACAAGAGTGGGTTTTGGAAATCAACCGAGAGTGCCATGCTATTCACAGGTATCAGAGAGAGAGAGAGAAAGAGAGAGAGAGAGAGAAAGAAATTGTGTGAGTTAGACACTCAAGGTACCAGCTATATGTGTGAAGCCTTTGGAACCTTCCAGTAAAGCCCAGTCAAAACTGGAGGTGGGGCCTGACCAGGTGGTGGTGCAGTGGGTAGAGCGTTGGACTGGGATGTGAAGGACCCAGGTTCGAGACCATGAGGTCGCCAGCTTGAGTGCAGGCCCATCTGGCTTGAGCAAAAACTCGCCAGCTTGGACCCAAGGTTGCTGGCTTCAGCAAGGTCCTTGTTGCTTAGTCTGCTGAAGGCCCGTGGTCAAGGCACATGTGAGAATGCAATCAATGAACAACTAAGATGTTGCAATGACAATGAAAAACTAAGGATTGATGCTTCTCACCTCTCTCCGTTCCTCTCTGTTTGTTCCTATCTATCCCTCTCTCTGACTCTTTCTCTGTCTCTGTAAAAAAAAAAAAAAAAAAAAGTTAAAAGAAAAACTGGAGTTGGAGATAGCCCATGGAAAGAATCATCTCTTTGAAAAAGTCATAAAAATAATTCAGAGCATACCAGCCAGAGCCTTTAGCAGGTAAGGGTTCCTCTGGCAGAAAACGTGACTGGAGCATCTTCAGAGCCACTGGTGTAATGAATGCGTCCACATTTGTAAATCAAAATGGTAAGAAGATAACAGTGAGGAGTATAAATGTTGCCTCATCCATGTTTACCCTGTTGGTACTCATTTTAATTTATTTTATTTATTCAGCATTTTTTACATAATACAAGTAATAAAAACATATGTTTATAAACATACATTTTTAGGCAGAAATATAAAATATTTGTCTCCCTATTTCTAACTTAAAAATAATAAATTTATTGTATGCACAGCCACTTACTTTCCTAAAAAATGTAACAACATATTCTTTACCTTTTCCCACATTATAGAGAGAACTTCCCTTTTCTTTATTCCAATGTTTACTATTCTGTGGTTTGTTTATTCAGTTACTTATAATTTTATATTTTAGTTATTTCTAATTTTAACTCCAAACATTGCCTCCAGTGAATGACTATGTATATATGTCCCTTCGTGCAGAATTAGTGGTAGAATAGAGATGTGGAAGAATCCGCTATTTTAATAGAAATCAACAGACTCCACTCTTTAGATACTGAAACAACTTCTACTTCCATTAACAACATAAGAAAGTGTTCATAATTTTATAGCATTGTCAGTGAAATATAGTATCAAACTTATGAACTTTTGTCAAAATAATAGACCGGAAATGATTTCTCAGTGTATTTTTCATATTAGGATTAAAGCAGAGTAACTTTTCATATGTTTAAACATTACTTTATTTATTTTCTATAATGAGTGTTTTTTTTATAATTTGTCATCTTTCCTTCAAGAAAACTTTATATATTGTGGAGATTAGCTGTTTGTAATATTGGGCACAAATATTTTTTCTAGTTTGCCATTTTTCAAAGAATATTTTTGTTCATAGTATTCTTTTTCCAGAATGTAACAGATTTTAAAACTTTTTATGTCATCATATTTAGCATTATTTTTGTTAATTTAAGTCTGTTGTGTTTTGAGTCTTATGAAGAAAGGCCTTCTTTTTTATCAGTTTATGAAAAGCATACACTTGTTTTTCTCAAAGGAATTTTTATAATTTTTATGTTTTCATATTTTTACCAAGTTGTTTTTTTTAAATTGTATTGTATAAATTCTGGGTCCAACTTTGTCTGTATTCAAATGACCATTCATTTCTTTTAAACTAGGAAAAATTCCATCTTTAACCTATATTATTCTCATATAATCTATGTTTTGAGCTTTCTGTTCCATCAATGATCAGTTTTCTAAAGAATCAATACTACACTTTCTCTACTTGTTTTTGAAATTTCTTTTGTTGCTATTTATGTGAATCCTTTCAGACTATTTTGAACCTATGTTTTCTATTTTAAGTGTGGTAGCTTTCATTTCTAAAATTTGATATATTATTCAATATTTTTGTTTTTCTCAGTATGACTAGAAAGACTAGATAGAGTCTCTCACCAGATAATTATGAATGTGGGAATCTAGCTTCAAAATGCTTTTTGTGGCATTGCTTTAAGACAACTTATTTAATATTCTCAACTTCACAATGATGATAACAATAGCTTTAATAATAATAGTAATAAATGCTATTAATATTGTTAATTATAATTTATAGTTTTTATGAAGAGTAAATACATAATTGAAGTGCTCATAACTGGCACATAATAAATCCTGAATAAATATTAACCAATATCAATAACTCTTGATAATGTTAATTAATACGGACATTACATTAGGCTCCTATTTCTGCTATAATAAATTCCTACAAGCAGTGGCTTAAAACAACATAAAGTTAGTTATCTTACTGTTCTGAAAGTCTGATGTCTGACAGGACTAGAACTGAGGTGTTTGCAGGGCCACCCTTATGCGAGGCTCGAGGGGAGAGTCTGTCTCCTTGCCTTTTCACTGCATTGAAAACTTAATCTGTTGACCTCACACAAGAAGCTGCAAAGTTCAAAAAATGTAGCCTAGCTCTTGGTAGCTTCATGAAACTGTCAATGTTCATTTTAGTGTGTCTTTTTCTGGTCGTTTTGTACCCAATGACTACCTCATAAGAGAGTCATATTATATTAAAATGTTTGGGGACGAGTGGGAACCAGGAATGCTGGTGGGAAAGAATGTGGACCACCGGTGAAAGCAACATGCACTTCTGTAGGTTCTAAAAATAGGGAGAAAGCCTTTATTTTTTTCTTTCCTGAAGATTTAATGGAAGTATTGGACTCGAGATTGGATGTCTTGTAATATGATCTAAGTTAGTAGTACCCAGCTTGAAACCTTAGATAAGTGACTTAATTCAGTGAAGTCTCAAGTTTGTTCTTTTTTATAAATCTCTATAAGAAAAGTAGCAATGAATTAAATATTTATTTTGAAGACAGTGCTGTTCTTTTCAACCATGACATTTCCTTGAATATTAAGGTACATTTTATGAACTTGACAGCTAGCAAAGGCATTTACAGAGTATTGTTAAGCAAATTCTCAGACAAATGTGCTGTGGTCTTTGGTATGTTCTGAAGTACCATTCAAATCTAGACATACAGCTGAGCATCAGCAATTCCTACTGATATGGAAAGTTCAGCCTAATAAAATTGTCCTCAGAACTGATGGAAAACAGAGATTAAATTTATTTGTTTTTTATTTGTAAATAACAATTGTATTTAGAGCAACCTAAAATGTTTAAGCTCCTACAATATAACATAATAGGAAATTCCTTATATAAAAAGGTAAGCTATTTAAGGAAAACAAAAATAGAGATTTGTGTAATGTTTCTATAATTTGTAAAGCCTATTTTACTTGAGGTCAAACAAAAACAAACCAAAAAAAAAGTTTAAAAAATCTAATAAAATGTGTTTTGTTTTCAATCTTATATTTATTTTTTATTTTTTATTTTTAGCAAGAGAAATACAGAGCAACAGAGAGGAGCAGAGACAGACAGGAAGGAAAAGAAATGAGAAGCATCAACTTGTAGTTGTGGCACTTTTAGTTGTTCATTGATTGCATTCTCATATGTGCCTTGACTGGAGACCCCTTGTTGAAGTCAGAGACCTTGGGCTCAAGCCAGCAACCTTTGGGCTTAAGACAGCGACCATGGGGTCATGTCTATGATTACACACTCAAGCCAGTGAGCCCGTGCTTAAACTGGTGAGTCCACATGCAAGCCTGATGAGCCTGTCACATTCAGGCAGGCAACCTTGGAGTTTTAAACCTGGTACTCAGCATCCTATGTAAAAGCTCTATCTACTGTGCCACTGCCTGGTCAAGCTCAATCTTAAAGTAATTGTTACTCTCCTTAAGGAAATTTAAATGGTTCTCTAAACTTCTGAAAATTGAGGAAAATAAAAACAGAATGGTAGGGTTATTTAACATTTTTATGGTTACTATGGTTAAAAATATGTACAAACATATATGAATACAATTTGTCATTTTTAAGAGCAATCAGTAGGCTTTCATATACAATTACAAAGAATAAAGATCATTCAACTTTAGCCTTATAAGCAAACATAAAATAAAATGAGCCTTATTAGATATTTTGGCACAATATCTAGGATTATGAAGACAAAACACACAATTATGAAGATCAGTATACATTGGTTCATGATATAAACTGTCTATTTAAGTTATGCCCTTGATGAGGGTAGCATAAATGAAAGGCTTCTCTAGCCCTTTGGCCTATGACACAATTTCTATGCTAGTAGTTCCTTCCATCTTCTGGAGCACCTCTATTTCATTACAGTGTTATTTGCTTACAGTCTGGATTCTTCTAAGCAAGCTTTCTACTGACCATGACCAGTAGTCACAACACTGCCCATAGGCTGGACAGCCTCCACCTAGTTGAGAACCATACATTTTCTCCACTAAGAAGTCAGGTTAATTGTCTTACCATTGGTGACTCCCCTAATGCCATCCAGCAAATGGCGGTTTGGCAGGAGTGATAGCCATCTGAGATCAAGACTTGGGTCAAGTCCCATTTGACTTAGCTTATTGTGATTTTCATGTGCTAGATCACTCTCAGTCCACCATGAGAAAATTAGAGGGGTGACATTGGGGTACAAGAGAAATTTCTCCTGAGAGAAACAGCCTAATATCTCTACCAAATGAAGGCAATGATCAAAAGTCTCTTATTATAAAATTAATCTTTTTAAGGAGTAACCATCATTAAACTATTGAAATGCACATTTAACCAATTATGAGCATCATAGGATTATAACAATACAAAAGTTTGATATAATTATTATAAAATTTATTTGAATGAGAATTGTTCCAAGTTTTATAATTTCTTGTTTTTTTCTGTCTTCAGTGAATGTGAACACGAAAAGATGTTTTGATGTTTAGCTTTAGACTACCTGAAGAAGTTAAGTCTTAAGTGGACATTATGCTGTTGTTGACGGATTAGATTCTGAAGTCTTATCCTTTCAGCTTGGATTCTCTCCTGCTGCTTTGCAGCTTCTTCCTAAAGAGTGATAAATAAAACTACAATGTTTAACAAAAAAGTAACATCCACAACATTGGAGAGGGGAGGATAAGCCCAAATCATTGACTTTCCTTACTTATTTTAAGCCATCAGGAACAAAGGACAGTCCTTAAATTCTCCTTTTTATTTTACCTCTCATTCTTGGTTTCCTGCCTGAGTAATTAATTCTCTCATATCCCTTTCTTAAGCTGCAGAAAGATCATCATTACTCAATTTCTGAAGTATTGGTGTCTCAAGAATTGCATCCCGAGTTCTTTTTCCCCTTCTTCCTTGGGAAGCCTGAGTCACATCTTGACTTCAATGTTCATTGGTACACAGAGAAATGTCAGATCTAGTTATTTGAGAACAGGCTAATACAACAACTGGGGTGTAGGTGACATCCAGAATCATGTGAAAAGTCAGAGCCTTAGATAGAGAATTTTTTTCACAGTATGGGGCAGAAGTAGAGGAAAGACTGAGGAGATCAAGAACTCCAGGTTGACCATGCTGCCCCTCAGTGTAGAGCTCTAATCACAAAAATGTCTTAGAATATCACCTGGAAACCTAGGACCTACAGGTAGACTGGTCATCCTACAGGAGGGTTGGGGTGCCCTTCATCTCAAAAGGGTGTTCACATAAAAATTTTATACTAAGTTTACATAAATAAGAGTACTTTAGTTCTTACTCACCAGAAAGGCAGTTTGGATCACCAGCTAGGCTGTGTGATATTGTCATTTAGTTATCTCTTTGGAACCTAACATTTTTATTTTTTAAAGTTAATTTTAGAAAAAGATCAAGGAAGCAAGAAAGAGAGAGAGAAAAAAATCAATTTCTTATTCCACTTATTTATGCATTCATTGGTTGACTGTTGTATGTGCCCTGAACAGGGATCAAAGCCCATTACTATGGTGTATTGGGATGATACTCTAACCAATGAAGCTAATAAGCCAAGGCCAAGAATCTAATGTTTCTAATCAGAAAAATAGAAACACAATGGTTCTGCCTCACAATAAACAGATTTGATGAGAGAATGCGTATTAAATACTTTGTACAGTATTTCCTAAATAGAAAATACTGCTTATTGAGTGATGATGATGATAAAAGATTGGATGAAACAAACTCTACAAGTTAAAAGCCTTTAGAACAAGTGACAATTAAGGCAAAAGAGTGGCACAAACACAGCAATATAAAACTAATTTAACAAGGTAATAAATAGTCTATGACCAAAGGAAAAAATTGTTTATAACAATTAACAACATATAAGAGTAATTATTGTGGGTTAGAAATGTCATTGGATTTTATTTAACAAATTATAGTGCTTATTCTGTGCTCAGCACCAATCTAAGCACAAATATTGACTCATTCAATTATTAAACACCCTATCAAATAGGTATTATTACTGTCTCTATTTTCCACAAGTGGAAACTAAGGCACAGAAGGGACTGATATTTGCCCAAATCATATTTTTTTTTTATTTTATTTTTATTTTATTCATTTTAGAGAGGAGACACAGAGTGAGAGAGAGAGAGAAAGAGAGAAAGGGGGGAGGAGCTGGAAGCATCAACTCCCATATGTGCCTTGACCAGACCAGTGCAGGGTTTTGAACTGGCGACCTCAGTGTTCCCAGGTCGACGCTTTATCCACTGCGCCACCACAGGTCAGGCTGCCCAAATCATATTTTTAGTAAGATGTGGAGCTGGGATTCTCAACCAGGCTGTCTGACTTCAGAGTCCCTGCCCTGAGCCCTAATAGTATGCTGCCTCTCCCTCTTAGTCACTGCTTCATGCTCTTATCAATAAAGTTCTGAGATGAAAAAATGGCTGAATACCTGGAGCCGACGTTCCAAATTCCTCTGTTGCTCTGCCAGCTGTATGGCTCTCTGCCTCTCCATTACTTTTACTTCTTCCTGATGCTGTCTCTCCCTCCTTTCTATCAGTTCCTGGTTCCGCCTTTGATTCTCTTCCAATCTTTGTGCTGCAGCCTTTGCAGCCTCTAATTTCAAACGTGCTTCTGAGAAAGGAGGAAACAACAAACCTGTTTAGGATTCAAGTGCCCCTTCCTTCTGTCTCCCACTCTTAAAAATTCCTTAGGGCCACTCTTTCTTCACGGCTGATAGTACAGCACCCTACTCAGATCAAGTTTGAGGAGGTAAAAATCATCATTGCCATGTTGCTCTAGTCTAATGATCCAGGTAAACCAGGCCAAATTCACTCAAAATGTGTAGAAAGCTCTGCCTTGCATCTTCCGTTTTCCTCTCACCTTCCTTCTCCTTTTCCTTCGCAGTGAGGGTCTGGTCTGTCTGTAGAATGGCATCACTCACAGACTGCTTGGACTGTAAATATTTTTGCAGAGCTTCTTCAGCCTAGGACCCCAAGATCATGCAGTTAGAATGAGGAAATTGTGATTAAGCACCTTGTAAACCTTTCTATTTCTTTTTCTTCCTAACCTCTTTCCCTCCCAGAAATGCTAAGCCTGCACTTAATGCAACTGTCTGTGAAACCTCTTCTGTTGTTACAGGGGTGGGCCCAACTCTGGACTGGCCAACCAGAGCACCCAAGGCCACTTGATATAAAGGGTTTTGGTACAGGTAAGAAAATGATTAACTTGGGTGTTTTCAAAGACTGATAGGGTGCTACAATGCTGGGGAACTTGGCCCCGACGCCCCCACAGACAGAGGGCAAAAGATGCACTTAAGCTTGGAGAGGTTGATGTCATTTGCAGTCATTCCTGAGAATGAAGCCAATAGTAAGGAAAACAGAACAGAAACCTAAGTGGGAGTTGAAAGAAAAGAAGAAAGGGGAACAACTGACGACTTTGTTTAAATTCCTGAATGTAGCTGTAGTTGAAACTAAACTTAAATGTTTTAAGTAAGCCAATGAATTACCGTTCTTGTCTAAGTTACTTTTAATTATTGGAATTCTGTCCTATGTAGCCAAAGAAGTCCGTCCCTATGTTGTAATTAATGTTGATAGTTTGCAAGAAATGTCTGGTGAATATGGTGACAGTTTAATTTCACAGCTATTATTAGAGTATGAATACTTTCTTCCTCTGGATTGGATTTTGAAAGAACCCCCCTCCTCCAACAATTTCTCACAATCAATATCTGAAACTAGGGATACCTGTATTCCTTTCCTGGGCTCCTGATAGTACTTTGCCTTCAGCGCGTCTCTCTTCTGAATGAAAAGACAATGCCCCCCTGACTTTGAAAAAATCCCCTTCTTCACATCTTCTTCCAGAGGAGCAAAAATATTCTGAAGTAAGGCTGAGCAACGATTCTGTGATGCCTCCAAGTTCTGTTTACAAAACTCAGCCTGTTTTGCCTCCAGCAGCGTCTTCAAAAGAACAAGACCATAGAAAAGATGTTAGCAACACTTCAGTGTTTCTGAATATGAATCTCAGAAAGAATCTCTCTATTTGTTTTCTAGAAAGTAGAGAACTACAAGCAGGGCTATGTCCTTCCCACCAAGCATAGGAAAGTTCCAAGGATGATACTGTGTAGAAAAATGACTAGTTTTGTCAATCTCCTAAAACCCTTTTTTCCTGATATTTCTGCTTTAGATAAATCTTCAGAACACAGATCTCTAGCCTCATGCCTTAAATTTAAATGCAATGCACTTATTTACAAATATTTCTTTTTCAGTATTTTCTGGGCCTGAGATTCTCAATAAGGAGTTGAAGTAGAATAATTAGGTAGAATAATATTAAACCCAGAGTTATGATCATATAATAGATTCATGTAGAAATTCTATATGCTTGATTAACATAAAAAGAAAGTTAAATAATACATTCTGAATACAATTTTTAAGTAATAAAATTAATTTTAAAAACTTAGTTCATAGTTATATCATGCTAAGTTCAGTTGTGTGTATGAAATTATCAGAATTTATAGGACCCAGACTACTTACATGTTTATTTATTTGTTTGCTTATTTGTTTTCAGAATAACAGTGATATCTTGGTCACATACATAATGTTCATTATGTACCATTCTAGTAGGAATTACTTTTCTTTATTAAGTCTCCATTTTGCATTTTCTAGCAATAGTTTTCCCTGTATTACATAAGCCCCACAAACTAGAGCAATAAAGAAATAAATAATTACCCCTAATTTCTTCTGGAATGTTTGGTCCACATCCTTAAAGGAATTCTTCATGAAGACTTCAATGGCCTCTTTCTCAATGGCCCTGTGCAGGTCCAGCAGCTCCTGGAGGCTTTCTGTGGGCAGCTGCACCTTCTGGCCCATCTGCTGGTCATAGTGGGCAATGGCCTTTTGTATTGCAGCTGAGTTCTTGATTTGTGCCATGGCCAATACTGAGTTCTCCATGCAGGGCAGATCCCCACGGCTGATGGCATTGACATACGTCAGCACCATACTTTCTAGGTCTTCACAGGGAAAAGAGATTATTTCATTATTTGCAAAGAAGAAAGGTATACCCTGAACAGGGTAATTCTGGAAATGTTAATTTAACAATGTATTGCCTGAGTTTTTCAGCATTCAGTATAATGTTCAAATGGCCTAAATAAGATTTTGTGAGAAATTGTTTGATCAAGAAAATAGATCTTTCTTGCTTTGCAGAAAGAATGTGCTCAAGGTCTATGTGATCATCCTCACACCATCCTTTTTCTATTAAGAAATGAAGAAGGGGTTGAAGTTGTGCGTATTCATTTGATTAGACTGCTTGCTATACACCTTTGGCCTCCTTTCTTTCATTCCCCTTCCTCAGATTTTATTCCCTTTAGACTTTTCTTTCCTCTTCTACTTCAGTACATAAAGCTGGTTTGAGTGTTAACTGAAAAGCACAAAGTGAGCAAATTAAATCAAGTCTTCTCTACTCTTTGTTGGAACTTTTTTATTTGTCTTTCTTGTTCTTTGCATAGTCTGTTTGTACTCACCATTCCTCTAGAGCAGTGATTTTCAACCCTTTTGATCCCATGGTACACATACACTAATTACTGCCACACACCAAATATATATATATTATTATTGCTGATCTGACAAAAATAGGTATAATTTTGATTCATTCACACCTGATGCCTATTGATATGTTGAGCATTGTCATTTTCTTTAATTTGAAAACTTAAAGAGAAAAGGTCAATATCCATAAATAGTCAGGTATTGCATGCTTTAAAAATTCTTGAGGCACACTGGAATGCCCCAGCACACGGGTTGAAAATTGCTGCTTTAGAGTATAGCAATAATATATACAGTTCTGGGACATAGAGTCTCTAAATAAACTAGACCAAGATGCCTATTTATATTTTATTTACGGCTCTATACAACTTGGGCCTCTGTTTCTTTAATCTTTCTATCAAGTAAGTTTCATTTTTTTACAGAGAAAGTATATGTTGCTATCTTGTGCTTATCAAAGGCTGTGACGCATACTAAGTACCCACTATAATCATGAAACAAATGTTGCCAATTTGTGTGGATTAGTCTAGTCCCAGAGTGGAGCATTTACGAGTTGAACTCTTTAATTTGATCTATTCTTCAGATTATATTCTTATTTTATACTACTTTAGAGGCATTATCCAAAAATTACTAGAAATGTTTTTGATACCCAGTGGAACTTAATAGATGTGTTTCACAGTGTTTTCTTGGTAGAATCTGACTATGCATTTGCAACATTGACAGGGAATGGAAAAACTTTTAAAAGTGTCCCCATTTATAATGTTGAGTTGAAGGAAAATCTTCTAAACAGTACTCACGAGGTCCATCAACTTTGATGTCTCCTGAAAGAGTTTTAGTCTTGGAATGGTGAAAGATGTAGGAACAGAAATCTGCCACTTGTTGCACAAAATCAGGATCCAGTTCATCGTTATTCAGCGTCTCCAGCTGGGCAAGCTTCTTCCGGTGAGTGGGTGAGTCAAAGATAAAACATTTCTTTGCTGGGAAGAATTTCTGTATACAACAACGGGGCAAATTGAAATTCTGAAGACTTTGATCAGTCTCTGGGGAAGGAAAAATAGGACTTATTTAGTACAAGTTTAACATTTATTTTAATCTATTTCCTATGAATATATTTGCCTGCCAACTGATGTTATTTATTTCGACACAAATCCACAAACCCTAAGCAAGAGTTAAAAGAAAACTAAGTAAGGAAAGAAAAAAAGAACAGGGAATAATACAATTTCATGTTGAATCTATTAGTTCACTTTAAATTAGTAGTGTCAGTTATTTACTTGGTGGCTTAGCCATGTGAATATATATAAGAAACTATAAATGTAACCACCTATACCCAGAGATTTCTTGTATTACTTTTCTCTCTCTTTTTAAAACCAAAGTCTCTGTTACCTTCTTTCAGCTTCAGTGAATTTTCCAGGTATTCATCTGCTGTGATTTCTTGACCATCTATTTCCAGGGATAAGTAGAAATCTCTCAGAGTCCACACTAAATTTGGAACGAAGCTCACAAAATCAGCTGTATCTTCAACCCCATCAATATCACATGAGGCTACTGTCCAGAGCAGATTTGATAGTTCTGTTACGTAACTGAGATACAGTTAAGCAAAACTGGTGGAAATAGAACTGCAAGTAAGCCCATATTGAATTCCATACATCCCCATACAATATGTTCTCTTCGGGTTTCAAGCAATTTCTCATTTCATCCAGAAATGAGATTCACAGTAAATATAAAGGCTCTTTTTCTTGTACCTTTAACGTTATGACATTTTTTGTATGTATATTTGATTCAAAGACTCATAAACATAAGTGGTGGATAGAAAAGTTCTTTTTGGTTTTGGTGCAAACTTGGATCATACAAGGATACTGCAACAGGTCAATAGCCCTCTGGTCAATTTTGTTCATGGTATTGTAAACAAAGGTACTACTCAGTAGTATTGCCAGTGCGAAGATCTGAGTATCATTGTTCTTGTTACCCTAGAAGTCAGAACAAATTTAAGTCATGTCTCATGGCATTCTGAGATGATCAGTCATTAAAAATAAGCTCCTGCCCTACAATGTTAAATAAGACAAATGAAAATTATTGTGAGCAACAAATAAATTTGAATAGAATAGTTCTGTCATTAGCCTTGATAATTTTATATGGAAACATATACTGTTAACTCACCAGTCGCTCTTATAACTAGTTAGGTATCTCCAAAATTTGTGGGGTAACCATAGTACTTAATAAGAAGATTTTCAATTAAGTAAAACAAAGTTGGCCTATATACATAACTTAGATATCTATTTTATTAAGTTATGTACACAGTACAATTTACACTGTTTTATCTAGTACTCAAAATTGTGCTGTGAGATAGATTAATAACTATTTCCATGTTACAGATGAGGAAACTAAAGCACAAATTGAGGATAACCATATTGAATTTGTGGTAAATGAAAAGTAAAGCAATATCTAAACGATGGAAGTTAAGTGAAAGATCCAGTTGTGTGCCACATCCAGTTTACACCAGCCCACTGGATCTGATTTTGTACATCAATTCCAAACCCTGAGTTAAATGGCTACATTTTGGGGGCTTAGAACCAGCTATGATGGGAGCTTTTAGAAAATTGTCAAGTGCTACCACTGAAGATTTCACTGCTTCCTAACCCCTAGTAGGCTGCTTCCCTGCCCCTAGTATTACCAGCATAGAGTTGGAAAAGCTCATGTGTATTCAAATGGTAAGATGAATAAGACCAAAGAAAAAATGGTTTAGGGAAGTCAGAGAGTTACAAGTGCCGGAAATATGATATGAACTCAGATTCCTCTGACCCAGGAACCAATACTAATCACTGTTCTCTCCAGGGTCAGACTTGTTGCAGTGATTTAATGTGCACCATTTTTCTGCATTTCAGTTAACTGCCTAGCTCCACATTAATATAGTCTCCCCATAATGAACATCATGACTTTAGCTTTTAAAAATATTTTTCTCACTTCAGGTTTTCAAACTTTGATTATTGAATATAGAAAGGGTATAAAAAAGATATGCTGTGATCAAGCAGAAGTACAAAGAAAATCTCTGTGTAAAGAATGTTCATAGGTGAGAAGGCTAAACAAAAAGGAATCCTCGCTCCTTACCTTCTCTACATCCCCCAGGCCCTCAGTGTCAAGCAGAACGAGGGTGTGTTTTGGCTGCTCAGGATGAGGCACACACCACATCCAGATTCCCTTGGTGTGAGACTGCACCGTGGACCCAACAGAGAACCCTGCAGGGGGAGTGGAGAGGCTGTAATAAGATGATGGGATCTAGAAATTGGAGACTTTTTAAAAAACTGAGCTAGGGATTAAGGAAAGCAAGATGGAGAGATGGAAGACAGTACAACCAGTGTTGATCTGAACTGCAATGCAGAGATGGGAAAATAAAAATACCAAGGACCACTGGTTGGAAACTTAGGGATTTTTTTATAAGAATATGATGCTACTAAAATATTAATAGTTTATAATTAGATATATACACATTATTTTATTGATATTTTACTCCTTAAAATTGGCAAATATACAGCTCACAAAAATTAGGGGATATTTCAAAATAAATATGATGCCATAAAAAAGAAGCATTTGATTTTTTTTTTATTAAACAAGAACATCAGAAAAGCTCACAAGTGAAAGAAAGTTGTTTGATTATGCAAATGAGATGCAAAACCAACTTATATTTCATTATTGAAACTGCACTACACAAAAGGCTGAAAGTACTGGAGTATCTGCACGTTCCTTGATCCCCTAATTTTTGTGCACAGTGTGTTTTGTTTTTTTTTCTAAGGAGATACCAAGATAAACTAAAGAAAACAAAACAACAGCAACAAAAAAGGTGATGTGTCAGAAACAGACCTCTGTCCTTTATCTCCCAGAGATAATTAACCAGCTGTGGCCCAAACAGGACCTTTCAATATTCCCCTCACATCTAACTATCAATCTTCACATCACCACGCTCAATGCTGGGAGTGTGGGTGGACAGAAGGGACTCAGCAGAGCTTTGCTGGTGTCACTCACCCTCCTTCTTCCCAGCCAGCTTGTTCATCAGGTAGGATTTGCCCGTGCGGTAGAGACCCACGATGGCCACCACGACAAGAGGCTCTGTGATGGCAGACAGGATCTTCAGAGCTTCCTGATTCACCGTCAGTTGTCCTCCCGTGTTCTCAATGAGGCACACCGGGGCTGGCATGTGGCTCTCTGAGGCCATGTCCAGGGTGTCACCTTATCTGCAAGTGAGGAGATGAGACTGACTAGGACTTTCAGTCGTTAAGCAGAGAAGGTCATTTTGCTTTCTGAACCTGGGGTCATACTACTCCCCAGCATGGCCTATATTTTTGAAGAAAATGTTAAAAAAAAGAAAAGAAAAGACAGCAAAGCCGGTTAGCGGTCTACTCTAGGCTGCTCCACTGGCTCTTATATATTTGACGGGATTATGGAAAAGCATTTCCTGAATCTAATCTATTGCTAGTTTGAATGTTTGAATCTGACTTTCTCCATTGCTTTTTGACTTGCTTATGTTTCTTAGTCCTTACTTCCCTGAATCCCCACATTGAATCCTTATGACCACTATTTGTTATATTGTACTTCTTGCTTTTTCCCCATCTAAACTTGCTCTTCTCTGATTTAGGGCTATGTCCAGTCAAAGTGCATATACTATATTATGGCAGGTCATTATATAGCACTGATGAACAATTGTAGCTTTTACAAATAATTCTTTTATATAGATATTGGTGTGCCTTTTCCAGTCAAAACTTTTAATGCATGATTATTTTATGGATAAGAAAATGAGTGAAAATACTTTTTACTTATTTTCTTTTTTAATTGACTTCATCTGGGTGACATTGATTAAATAACATTACATAAGTTTCAGGTGTACCATCCCATAATATCTCATCTGTATACTACACCTGCTTGCATCACCATTTATTCCCCCTTTCCCTCTGCTACCACCCCATACCCTTATCCCTCCCACAGTCACCACACTGTTGTCAGTCAGTGTCCATGATCTTTGTTTCTTTGCTGAATCGCTTTACCTATTATATCCAGTCCTCCATGCCCTTCCCCTCTGTCTGTCTGTTCTCTGTATTTATTTGTCTGTTAGTTCATTTTGGTCATTAGACTCCACATACGAGTTATATTACATGACATTTATTATTCCCTGGCTGGCTTATTTCACTTAGCATAATGCTCTCCAGGTCCATTCACGCTGTCACAAACAGTTAGATTTCCTTCCTTCTTATGGCCCATAGCATTCCGTTGTGTGAATGTACCACAGCTGTTTTATCCAGGTACCACTGACTGACACTGGGCTGATCCATGTTTGGCTATTATAAACAACACTGTAATTAACATATGGGTGCATATATCTTTTGAAATAGTGTTTTGGGTTTTTTTGAATATATTCCCAGAAAAGATAATGCTGGGTCATAAGACAGTCCCATTATTAATTTTTTAAAGTAACTGCATACTGCTTTCCACAGAGGCTGCACCAATCTGCATTCCCATTATCAGAGCACGAGGTTCCCTTCTCTCCACAATCTATTCAACACATGTTGTTTGTGGATTTATTGTAAGTTGACCACTTTTGGCGGGACAGTCCTGATTTTTAAAAAATTTGTCTTGAGTCCCACAGCATTTTTAAAAAGTCTCGATTAAAAAATATATTCAAATACTACTTTTGCATTCTATGAAAAATTTTTTTTCTCCATATAGACCAAATTTTTAATCAAGAACCCCCTGCCCCCTTGTCAACGGTGTCCCACTTTACCAATTTTAAAATCAGGTCACCTTTATTTATTGATGAGAGTCATTCTGACAGATGTGGGAGTGATATATTCTTGTAGTTTTAATTAGCATTTCTCTGACAATTAGTAATGTGGAACATTTTTAAAAAATATTTATTGGCCAGATTTTAAGGAACCTGTAAGCTCAACACCAAAAACACCAAACAGCCGAAATAAGAAATGAGCACAGAAACTGAAGAGAAACCTCCATAAAGAGAACATGCACATGGCCAATAGACATGTGTATGAAAATACTTTTTAAAAATAATACTTAACCATTTATTGTGTTACTGCTAGGCATCAATTCCTATAAGTTGAAAAGTCCCCAATAAAACATTTTTAAGCTACCTAGGATTTAATCAAATCCTTGCTCTTTTGTCTTGCCTTATCATAAAAAACTATTTTCTTACATTTTACAGTGATTAAACTACAGAAACTAAAAATTCATCATATGCCTGGCTTTTTCTTTCACTGAAATCTTACAATAAAGAGGTCAGGGTTTCCTTACTACTTGACTGTAAACACTGCTTTTTAAAAATTATAAAGACCCATTCGCCCAGTTCCCTCATAGGCAGTGCCCTGGGGATCCTCCAGGTAAAGGTAACCAAACAGAGAAACTGCTTGGGAGCAGACAATAGGGTCCATTGCAAATGGCATAGCACTAGGGCATGGGAATTAGAAAATGCCCAGTCCAACCCAGGTCCAGAAAGAGTGGATTCCACATGATTTTCCCATTGAAATACCAAATTTCTTTTCATTCTAATTCAGCACCAGTGCAACATTAGCAATTTATGTTGTAGAGTTCTGGTTGTCTGATTAGTGTATAGCAAGGGTTAAAAGTATATTTATATTAAAAAGATATGAGGACCTGGTAGTAATTATCTACAGCAATTAGCTAGAACAGCAGAAGATACATAATTTAAATCTATTTGCAGATAATGGGGGGTGACAAGCCCTTGTTCTTTGGGATATTGCCACTAATGGAAAAGAAAAAATTTGCTTGAATTGTCAGACCTCCCAATGAATTGCATCAGAGCTGTGTATCTGTATTAATAAAAGTATTTTATAGATTTTCTCCAAATATTATCTAATTAACATTTTTAATGCCTTTAGGAAAGCCCAATCTCCAAAATCTTTGTAAATGAAACATGTTCAAACCTGTTGGGCAGATAAAATATATTATGCTCACTTTGTTAAAGATGGCGCTGCCCACATGGAAGTTTGTTGATATTTATGTGTGTTCTGGAACAGGCTGTGGGCAGGCCGGGTCGTTATAGCCTAAGGCTTAGTTTAAGAGTAAGCTCTTCTCCACACCCTTGACTGATTGGATGATGTAGGGTGGTGCACTCTCCTGAGGAATTCCATTATGCCTCAGATGGGTGGCTTTGTATCATTGACTTTCTTTATGTATAATTGGATTAAAGGTTTGGATTTTCTATGCTATTAACTGGGGTAGCCCGGGAGCTTGCTCTCTCTCGGTTCCTGGGTTCCTGAGATTAGTATCAGAGAGGAGAGCAGATTAAGGTCACATGGAGGAGAGGAAGCAGCCAAGATGGTGGAGTGCTGAGGAAGAAGCCAGTTTGTTAAGAGTTTGTGCAGGAGGAGATGGGAAACAGAAGTGAATAAGTCTGGTGACTAGAAACCTTTGATTCTAGGAAACTTGGATAAGTCAGTAGCTTTGTGAGCACTGAATGTGTGGGTTTTGGAGCCCAGTGTGTGTTTTTGCTTGCCCGCCGGGTGCAAGCTAGAATTAAAGCTGATGGCTCACCAGTTTTTGGCTCCGGTGTTTCATTGCCATCTGTCCGAATCCAATGCGAACCTGCACGGGTCAGGCTGCTGTGATGGTGGCCTCGACTATTGGCTTTACAAAACCTCATATAAAGCCCTGAACTTAACTGTGCTCTGTCATTCATAATTCAGCCTGTGATGTGTACTATGAGATGCATGTGCCCTAACACTTTTAGAGCCTCATAATCATTTGTAAATAAAGACAATAAAAGAATTCATCTCTCTCTCACTCTCTTTCACATACACACACACAAATAGTTAATTTTGGCTTTAAAGTAAGGCAGACCTGATTTCCAATCCTAGATGGCAACTGGCTTTCTGTTTAGCATTGCATTTCACTCAACACTTGAAGCCTGTTTTCAAAAAATGGAAGTAAATAAATAAATTAGTGTATATTTATATCAGTAGAACCACTAACTTAAGAGAGCAAAGGAGGGCTATAGTAATAGAAACTAAAGTATAAAAAAAGAAAATACCAAGAAATATTTTTTTAAAAAGGTTCAGAAACGCTAGTGATGGGATTTCTTGAAGAAAGTATCATTTTTTTAAGCCATACAGTTTTAGTTGGGTCTTGTGCTATGTTTATTATTGTAGTTTTCTTTGGCTTTCATTTGTATTGTTCTCAGTTTGAATTTAGAGGAAGAGGAAAAGGTTCTTATCAAGGAGACAAGCGGGATCAAACAAAGGGAGAGGCATGAAGCTTGACTGTGATAAGAAATTTAAAGCAGGAGAGAATTCCGAGGAGTACACAAAATTTAAGACAACTTAGAGGGCGAAAGCTGGGCAACTGTTGAATCAAGTGGTCGTCATAGTAGAGGCAGTAGCAGCAGCAGAATCAACATAAAGAGCCTTAAAGAATGA
This sequence comes from Rhynchonycteris naso, assembly GCA_037038555.1. Taxonomy (NCBI): domain Eukaryota; kingdom Metazoa; phylum Chordata; class Mammalia; order Chiroptera; family Emballonuridae; genus Rhynchonycteris; species Rhynchonycteris naso. The sequence continues at coordinate 158,596,846 of CM072997.1, read as the reverse complement.
GTGTGTTCAAGGAATCAGACTAGTCAATTCATGTTCTTTTTAAAGGAAATCTACTTTCCAACAAGTACAAAACTACGACTAAAAGCTGACTTCTTGAAAACTCTTTATTATTCACTTTGGGTTTTAAGTCTTTTTGTCCTTAACAGTGTAACCAGGCTATTTGCATTGCATCTCACTCATTGCACTTTCTCATGAAAATAATAGTAATAGGTATTTAACTTCCAGTATAATGTTTAAACTAATTTATCAGGTTTTATCAAAGATAAAGGTAACTAAAGTGGTAATTATGATCCCCCAAAATCATAAATTGGCAAAGGAAGAAAAACAGTCTTAAGACTCAGTCTCTACACATGCTTGTGTCTAATTTAGCAGTAAGCAAACGTGGCTGGCACTTAATGAATTCTGTCCCCTGGTAACACCGCAATTTAGTTTTTCATTAAGTCTGATCATCCACATCTAGCTCAGCTGCCTCCTGTCCTAGACAGAGTTTTCTTTTTTCTCTTTTTACTTTTTAAGATATTTTTATTTTTTCATTTTAGGAGAGAGAGAGAGAGAGAGAGAGAGAGAGAGAGAGAGAGAGAGTGAGTGGAGGAGGAGCAGGAACCATCAACTCTCATATGTGCTTTGTCCAGGGAAGCCCAGGCTTTTGAACCAGCGACCTCAGTGTCCCAGGTTGACGCTTTATCCACTGTACCACTACAGGTCAAACGATAGATTGTTTTCAAAACATCCTGACCCTTGCAAACCTTTTCCCATGCTGTTCCCAATCTTACCTTAACTGTAAAATCAGTAGCAGAAATCTATTAGAGCTGAAGCTGGTAACAAAGCTGCTTCGATGAGAGCTCTGTCCCTCACTTTAGCTCTGTTGGTTTCTGATAAACTTCTTTCCCTTCAAATCCTGAGGTTTCCTTTATATTAACACACTTCACCTCCCCGCACACTCAGAGAGCAGAGGATCAGAATATGAAATACAAAGCAAAAATAGAAAGGATTTTAAAATTTCACCACAGGAAACTGAAAGCAATAAGGTAAGCTCAATGACTAGGCAAAGAAAATTTCCATAATGCTGCTTGATTTCTTAGAAATTGCATAATGTCAGTGAAAGATAGTTTCATTTTTATTTTCCAGTTCAAATTGTCCTCAGGGTGAAAAAATCCATAATAACATCACAGTTACATTTACTATACAATTACTATAACCCCAAAGTATATTGAAATTATGTAAATATACATTGACAAAGGAGGCAAGAATATACAATGAAGCAAAGAGAGTCTCTTTAATAAACGTGTTAGGAAAATTGGATAGTTACATGCAAAAGAATAAAACTAGACTATCAACTTACACCATGCCTCAAAACAAATTCAAAATGTATAAAAGACTTAAATGTAAGTCTGGACACCATATAAATCTTGGAAGGAAACATAGGCAGCATATTCTCAGATATCTTTTGTAGCTACATTTTTGCTGATATGTCTCTGCAGGCAAGTGAAATAAAGCACAAAATAAACAAATATGAATATATCAAACTAAAAAGCTTTTTGCACAGTAAAAGATGCCATTAATGAAATAAAAAGACAACCCACTCAATGGGAGGACAGATTCGCTGATAAGTCTAATAATGGATTAATATCCAAATTTATAAAGAACTTATAAAACTCAACACCAGAAAGGTACACAATCCAATTAGAAAATGGGTAAAGAAACTGAATAGACACTTCTCTAAAAAGGAGTTACAGATGGCAAATAGGCATATGAAAAAATGCTCAATGTCACTATTCCTTAAGAGGTATGCATATTAGAACCACGATGAGATATTACGTCACTCCTGCCCGAATGGCTTTCATTAGCAAATCAACAGCAAGTGCTGGCTAAGATGGGGAGAAAAGGTAACCTTCCTACACTGCTGGTGGAAATGCAGACTCATGCAACCACTGTGAGAAACAGTATGATCTTTCCTCAAGAAATTAAAAATGAAACTGCCTTGTGATCCAGCTATCCCACTTCTAGGAATATATCCTAAGAATCCCAAAATACTAATTCAAAAGAAGATATGAATTCCCATGCTCATTGAAACATTGTATACAATAACCAAGATCTGAAAACAGACCAAGTATCCATTAGTGGACGAGTGGACAAGAAAGATGGTACATTTACACAATGGAATAATACTACATGGCCATGAAGAAGGAAATGTTACCTTCTGTGATGGCATGGATGAACCTGGAGATTATTATGCTAAGTAAAATAAGCCAGGCAGAAAAAGACAAATATCATATGAACTCACCTTGCTGAATTAATTTATCAGGTCTAATAGTTTTTTGGCTGAGGCTTGATGGTTTTCTATGTATGGTATGATGTTGTTGGTAAATAATGACAGTTTTATTTCTTTTCAACCTGAATGCCTTTTATTTCTTCTTCTTGTCTGATAGCAGTGGCAGGGACTTCCAATATTATGTTGAATAGGAGAGATGAAAGAAAATACCCTTCTCTTGCTCTTGATCTTAAGGGTATTGCTTTTAATTTTGCCCATTAAGTATGATGTTGGCTGTTGGTTGGTCATATATAGCCTTTATTATGTTTATTATGTTGAGGTATATTCCTTGTATTCACATTTTGCTCAGAGTTTTGATCATAAATGGGTGCTGAATTTTATCAAATGTGGGGTTTTTTTGCATCTATTGATATGATCATGTGATCTTTATCCTTCATTTTGTTTATGTGATGAATCATGTTTAATGATTTGCAAATATTATACCAGCCTTGCCTCCTTGGAATAAATCCCTCTTGATTTTGATGTACAATCTTTTAATGTATTGCTTGATCCAGTTTGCTACTATTTTGTTGGGAATTTTAGCATCTAGTTTCATCAGAAATATTGGTCTATAGTTTTCTTTCTTTACATTGTCTTTTCTTGGTTTTGGAATTAGGATAATGCTTGTCTCATAGAATCAGTTTGGATGTCTTCTGTCCTTTTAAATTTTTTGAAATAGCTTGAGAAGGATAGGTGTTAGTTCTTTGAATGTTTGGTAAAATTTAGCTGTGAAGCCATCCGGTTCAGGACTTTTGTTTGCTGGGAGATTTTTGATAACTATTTCAATTTTATTTGTTATAATCAGTCTGCTCAGGTTTTCTAATTATTCCAGATTCAGTTTTTTTTAAATTAATTTTAATGGGGTGACACCAATAAATCAGGGTACATATGTATAATGAAAACATCTCCAGGTTATCTTATCATTCAATTGTGTTGCATACCCGTCACCAAAAGTCAAATTGTCCTCTGTCACCTTCTATCTGGTTTTCCTTGTGTCCCTCCCCTCCTCACTATCCCACCCTTCCCTCCCTCCTCCCACCCCGTAACCACCACATTCTTGTCCATGTCTCATAGTCGCACTTTTATGTCCCACCTACGTATTAAATCATGCTGTTCTCAGTTTTTCTTTTCTTCTGATTTACTTATTTCACTCCGTATAATGTTATCAAGGACCATCCATTTTGTTATAAATGATCCGAGGTCATCATTTCTTATGGCTGAGTAGTATTCCATAGTATATATGTACCAAAGATTTTTAATCCACTCGTCTTCTGACGGACACTTGGGCTGTTTCCAGATCTTCGCTATTGTGAACAATGCTGCCACGAACATGGGGGCACATTTCTTCTTTTCAAACAGTGCTATGGTGTTCTTAGGGTATATTCCTATAAGAGGGATAGCTGGGTCAAAAGGCAGTTCGATTTTTAATTTTCTGAGGAATCTTCAAAGTGTTTTCCATAGTGGCTACACCAGTCTGCATTCCCACCAGCAGTGCAGAAGGGTTCCCTTTTCTCCACATCCTCGCCAGCACTTATTCTGTGTTGTTTTGCTGATGAGTGCCATTCTGACTGGTGTGAGGTGATATCTCATTGTGGTTTTAATTTGCATTTCTCTAATGATTAGTGATGTTGAGCATTTTTTTATATGCCTATTGGCCATCTGTATGTCCTCTTTGGAGAAATTTCTATTCATTTCTTTTGCCCATTTTTTGATTGGATTGTTTGTCTTCCTGGTGGTCAGTTTTATAAGTTCTTTATAAATTTTAGTTCTTAACCCCTTATCAGATGTGCTGTCAAATATGTCCTCCCATTATGTGGTTTGTCTTTTTATTCTGTTCTTATTGTCTTTAGCTGTGCAAAACTTTTTAGTTTGATATAGTCGCATTTGTTTATCTTGCCTTTTATTTCATTTGCCTGTGCAGATAAATCGGCAAATATATTGCTGCTACAGATGTCGGAGAGCTTGCTGCCTATGTTTTCTTCTAAGATGCTTATGGTTTCACGGCTTACGTTTAAGTCTTTTATCCATTTTGAGTTTGTTTTTGTGAATGGTGTAAGTTGATGGTCTAGTTTCATTTTTTTGCAGGTAGATGTCCAATTTTCCCAACACCATTTGTTAAAGAGGTTGTCTTTACTCCATTGTATGTTCTTTCCTCCTTTGTCAAATATCAGTTGTCCATAAAGCTGTGGGTTTATTTCTGGGTCCTCTGTTCTGTTCCATTGATCTATGTGCCTGTTCTTATGCCAGTACCAGGCTGTCTTGAGTATAATGGCCTTATAGTAAACCTTGATATCTGGAAGAGTGATACCTCCTGCTTTATTTTTTCCTTTTAAGATTACTGAGGCTATTCGTGTTCTTTTTTGCTTCCATATAAATTTTTGGAATATGTGTTCTATATCTTTGAAGTATGTCATTGGTATTTTAATTAGTATTGCATTGAATTTATAAATTGCTTTGGGTAATATAGACATTTTAATGATGTTTATTCTTCCTAGCCATGAGCACGGTATGTGCTTCCACTTGTTTGTATCTTCCTTGATTTCTTTTATAAATGTTTTATAATTTTCCAAGTACAAGTCCTTAACCTCCTTGGTTAAATTTACTCCTAGGTATTTTATTTTTTTGGCTGCAATAGTGAAGGGGATTGTTTCCTTAATTTCTTTTGCTGACAGTTCATTGTTGGTCTATAGAAATGCCTCTGATTTCTGAGTATTAATTTTATATCCTGCCACCTTGCTGAATTCATTTATAAGGTCCAGTAGTTTTTTGACTGAGACTTTAGGATTTTCAATATACAATATCATATCATCTGCAAATAATGACAGTTTTACTTCTTCTTTTCCAATTTGGATGCCTTTTATTTCTTCTCCTTGTCTGATTGCTGTAGCTAGGACTTCCAGAACTATGTTGAATAAGAGCGCTGAAAGGGGGCAAACATGCCTGCTTCCTGATCTTAAGGGGATTGCTTTTAATTTTTGTCCATTTAGTATGATGTTTGCTGTGGGTTGGTCGTAGATGGCCTTTATCATGTTAAGGAATAATCCCTGTATTCCCACTTTACTGATAGTATTGAGCATGAATGGGTGCTGGATTTTATCAAATGTCTTTTCTGCATCTATTGAAATTATCATGTGATTTTTGTCCTTCCTTTTGTTTATGTGATGAATCAAATTGATTGATTTGTGAATATTTAACTAGCCTTGCCTCTCCAGAATAAATCCCACTTGATCATGGTGTATGATTTTTTTCATATATTACTGGATCCAGTTGGCTAATATTTTGTTGAGAATTTTAGTGTCTAAATTCATCAGGGATATTGGCCTATAATTTTCTTTCTTTGTGTTGTCTTTGCCCGGTTTTGGGATCAGAATTATGCTCACCTCATAAAAGAAGTTTGGTAGTCTTCCCTCCTCTTGAATATTTTGAAATAGCTTGAGGAGAATAGGTGTTAGTTTATCTTTGAATTTTAGATAAAATTCACTTGTGAAGCCATCAGGCCCAGGACTTTTTTTTTTGGAAGTTTTTTGATAACTGTTTTGATCTCATTTGTTGTAATTGGTCTGTTTAGGTGTTCTGATTCTTCTAGATTGATTTTTGGAAGGTTATATGATTCAAGAAATTTGTCCATTTCACCAAGATTGTCTAATTTTTTGGCATATAGTTCTTCATAGTATTTTCTTACAATGCTTTGTATTTCTGTTGTGTCAGTTGTTATTTCTCCACTGTCCTTTCTAATTTTATTTATTTGAGTCCTCTCTCTTTTTGTCATGGTGAGTCTAGTTAAAGGTTCATCAATCTTGTTTACCTTTTCAAAGAACCAGCTTCTGGTTTCATTGATCCTCTGTATTGTTTCCTTCACCTCTATGTCATTTATTTCTTCTATGATCTTTATTATTTCCTTCCTTCTACTTGTCTTGGGTTTTATTTGTTGTTGTTTTTCTGGTTCTTTTAGATGCAGGGTCAGGTTGCTCATTTGAGCTTTATCTAGCTTCTTATGATATGCCTGTAGTGCAATAAACTTCCCTCTCAGTACTGCTTTTGCTGTGTCCCATAAATTTTGAGTTGATGTATGCTCATTATCATTTGTTTCTAGAAACTTTTTTATTTCTTCTTTGATCTCATTGTTAATCCATTCATTATTTAATAACATGCTATTTAGTTTCCAGGTGTTTGAGTATTTTTCAGTTTTTCTTTTGTGATTAATTTCTAGTTTCATGGCATTGTGATCAGAGAAAATGCTTGATATGATTTCAATCTTCTTAAATTTATTGAGACCATTTTTGTGTCCTAACATGTGGTCTATCCTAGAAAACTTACCATGAGCGCTTGAGAAGAATGTATATTCTACTGCTTTAGGGTGAAAAGTTCTGAAGATATCTATTAAATCAAGTTGATCTAGTGTCTCCTTTAAGTCTGCTGTTTCTTTATTAATTTTCTTTCTTGAGGATCTATCCAGTGTTGTTAGAGGGATATTGAAATCCCCTACTATGATAGTATTGCTGTTAATCTCGCCCTTTATATCCATCAAAGTCTGCTTTATGTATGTCGGGGCTCCTATATTTGGCGTGTAGATATTTATAATAGTTATATCTTCCTGTTGAATTGTTCCCTTTATCATTATGTAGTGTCCTTCTTTATCTCTTACTCCATATATACTACGGAATACTACTCAGCCTTTGTTTTAAAGTCCATTTTGTCAGATATAAGTACTGCTACCTCGGCTTTTTTTTCATTTCCATTTGCATGAAATATATTTTTCCATCCTTTTACCTTTAGTCTATGTGCATATTTTGTTTTAAGGTGTGTCTCTTGTAGACAGCATATGTATGGGTCCTGTTTCCTTATCCATGTAGCTACTCTATGTCTTTTGATTGGATCATTTAATCCATTTACATTTAAGGTTATTATTGATATGTAGTTGTTTATTACCATTTTATTCTTTAAAGCTGTATTCTTCTTTTGCTCTATTCTTTCCTCCCTTTAAACTGTTCACAACAGGCCCCTTTATATCTCTTGCAGAATTGGTTTGGTTTTTATGAATTCCTTCAGGCTTTCTTTTTCTGGGAAGCTCTTTATTTCTCCTTCCATTTTAAACGTTAGCCTTGCTGCATAAAGTAGTCTTGGTTGTAGGTTCTTGTTCTGCATTACTTTGATTATATCTTTCCATTCCCTTCTGGCCTAAAGTGTTTCTGTTGAGAAGTCCAATGTCATCCTTATGGGGGCTCCTTTGTATGTGATAGCCTTTTTTTCCCTAGCAGCTTTTAAAATTTTTTTTTTATCCTTTAGCTTTGGTATTTTAACTATGATGTGTCTTGGTGTAGATCTTTTTGGGTTTCTCCTTAATGGAGTTCTGTGTGCCTCTTGAACATGTGGAATGTTTCCCAGCCTTAATTTAGGGAAGTTTTCTGCTATGATTTGATTGAACACAGTTTCCATTTCCTGTCCTCTCTCCTCTTCTTCAGGCACTCCTACAATGCAAATGTTGTTTCTCTTCATGTTGTCACAGAGCTCCCTTAGAGTTTCCTCACATTTTTTGAGTCTCTTTTCCTTTTTCTTCTCTGTTTCTGTACCTTTGTTTATTGTGTCCTCTAACTTGCTTATTCGATCCTCAGCGTGTTTCATCCTGCTTTTAATTCCTTCCATTGTGGTCTTCAGTTCTGATAATGTATTTGTCATTTCTGTCTGATTCTTTTTTATTATTTCAATTTCATTTTTTATACATTTTATCTCTTTATTTAGGTGTTCATAATGGCTATCCATTGTTTCTCTAATTTCTTTGAACATCCTAACTATCATTATTCTAAATTCTGCTTCTGGTAATTTATTTATATCTCATTCATTCAGGTCTTTCTCTGGGAATTTCTCTTAATTCATTTGGTTTGCATTCCTCTGCCTGCCCATTTTGTCTGTGTATAAGCAAGTTGTGGGCACTGGAGTCCAGTACGTGTTGCCTTTGTGTTCTCTAGGTGTTGTCTGTCTTCTCCCCCCCTCACCCCCTCTGCCGCTGCCTAGGGTGTTTGGGTATGGGCGTTGCCAGCGTTGGCCCACTGTGGCTTTTGCTTTGATTTCTGCCTCTCCTTCGTGGGAGGGGCTGTCACTGAAGCCACAAGCCTTAGCACCAAGGGTAGAGGTGAGCACCTTTGCTCAGCTGCGGACCCAGCCTATTTCCGGACTTCTGCCCAGAACCCACAGTCAGAGCCTGCTGTCCACAGTTTCACGGGTTGGGCACAGCTTTTGACGTGCTCTAAGCTGTGAGCCTTTGCCCGTCTGGAGCTTTAGCCCTGCCCTCAAGGCCAGGGCCCTTCTGCGCAGGGTCGCAAACCAAGGTTTATTGGGCCGGGCATGTTTGCTGGCTTCCGCTCAGCTGCGTACTTCTGCTCGTCCCGGACTCTACCCTGCCCCCGCATTCGGAGACCGCTCCTGCACATAGGATGGCAAATCGCGGTTTCTCCGCCCGGGCAGGGATAGTAGCGTGGGCTCAGCTGCGAACTTCCCCTTGTCTCGGGGTCTACCTCGTCCCCGCGCTCGGAGTCCACTCGCACCCGTAGAATGGCAAACTGTGGTTTCTCCGGCCGGGTGGGGCTGGTAGCGTGAGCTTAACCGCGAGCCCTCCACCCGTCCCTGGTCATAACCCGGTCCCCGCAGTCAGGGCCGGGTAGCGCAAGGTCGCAGAGCAGATTTCTGCCCTTTCCTGGCCTCCGTTTTGTTTCCGTAGGTGGGATTACAGGCGGGCCTGCAGCTTCCGGACCGCTTTCGCGCGTCTCCTTCGCCCCTGCTTGGCTAGATCGAGCTCACACCGGCTTGGCCTCTGCCCACGCTGACAGAACCGCTTTTCAGCATCCTGCCGCCACCATACCCTTCAGCAACCCTCAACAGAGTAGGAAGGGACCTAATACTCCACACTGTAGGCCTGGGAGCTCCCTCACTTGTTTCACAGCTCAAAACTGTCCAAATGCCTCTTCTAGGCTCTGGGACTGCAGGCTGGGGCTTGGTTCTGGGGACCCAGGTCCCTCCCTCTCCACCAAACTCTCCTCCCACCACGCGGGTCTCTCCAGGCTGCCATTTGCTCCGGGGAGCTGGGCAGCCCTCTTTGCATTTTCGCTATTCCTACCAGTCTCAATGTGGCTTCTTCTGTGTTCCTTGGTTGAAGAGTCCACTTAGTTTAGTCAAAGTTGGTTTATCCAGATGATGGTTCTTAAAATTGAGTTATAATCCACTTTGGTTCTGGGAGTTGGAAGTTGGTACGTCCGCCTACTCCGTCGCCATCTTGCTCCTTTCCAGATTTAGTTTTGTAAGATTGTATGTTTTTAGAAATTTATCCATTTTACCTCAGTTGTTTCATTTTTTGGCATCTAGTTCTTCATAGTATTTCCTTACAATCCTTTGTATTTCTGTGATATCAGTTGTTACTTCTCCTCTTTTCTTTCTAATTTTATTTATTTATGTGCTCTCTCTTTTTTTCTTGATTAATCTGGTTACAGGTTTTCAAATCTTGTTTACTTTTTCAAAGACTCAGCTTTGTTTTCATTGATGTTTTGTGTTGTTATTATTATTTTTTCTATTTTTAATTTCTATGTCATTTAGTTCTCCTCTGATCATTATTATTTATTTTCTTCTACTTCTTCTGGGCTTTGTTTGTTCTTTTTCTAATTTCTTGTTCTTTTAGGTGCCAGGTTAGAGTGTTTATTTAAAATCTTTCTTCTTAAGGTATGCCTGTAATGCTATGAACTTCCATCTCAGGATTGGTTTTTCTGTCTCATAGATTTGGGTTTGCTGTATGTTCATTTCCATTTGTTGCAAGAAAAGTTTTGATTTCTTCCTTTATCTGATTGTTAATCCATTCATTGTTTAATAACATGTTATTTAGCCTCCAAATGTTTTTCAGTTTTTCTATTGTAATTACCATAAGTTCTAGGCTCATGCTTTTGTGGACATGGAAGATGCTTGATATGATTTCAATCTTCTTAAAAGTATTGAGACTTTTTTGTGTCATATCATGTGGTCTATCCTAGAAAATGTACCATGTGTATTTGAAAAGAATGTATCTTCAGCTGCTTTAGGGTGATAGGTTGTGAAGGTATCAATTAAATCCAGTTGATCTACTGTATTATCTAAGGCTGTTGTTTCTTTGTTGATTTTCTGTCTGGAGAATCTACCCATTATACAGTGTGTCCATAAAGTTATGGTGCACTATTGACAGTCAAAAGTCAAAAGTGCACCATGACTTTGCGGACACACTGTATTATTGCATGCTAAAGTTTCTTACTATTATTGTATTACAATTAGTCTCTGACTTTATGCACATGAAAATCAGCTTTATATATTTAGGTGCTCTGTATTGGGTGCATAAATATTTACAATGGTTATATTCTTTTGTTGGATTGCTTCCTCTATCATTATATAGTGACCTTCTTTGTCCCTTCCTGTAGCCTTTGTTTTAAAGGCTATATACATATTTGTCTGATATAGGTGTTGCTACCCCAGCATTTTTTAAAATTTTTCATTTGCATGGAATATCTTATCTACTACTTCACTTTCATTCTAAGTGTATCTTTTGTTCTGAGGTAGGTCTCTTGTGGAAAGCATATATCTGGGTCTTGTTTCCTTATCCTTACAGCTACCATATGTCTTTTGATTGAAGTATTTAATCCATGTACATTTAACATTATTATTGATATGTAGTTTATTGCCATTTTATTTTTTAAATGTATAATTCTCTTTTTCTGAATTGATTTTTTCCTTTGTTCTTTATAACAGGACCTTTAACATATTTTTTGATATTTATTTGGTGGTAATGAACTCCTTGAGCTTTTTTGTGTGTGTCTTGGAAGCTTTGTTTCTCCTTAAATTTTAAATAATAACTTTGCTGGATCAAGTAGTCTAGGTTGTATGTCCTTATTTTACATCACTATAAATATTTCTTGCCAATCCCTTCTGGCTTGAAGTGTTCCTGCTGAAAAGTCAGATCTCAGTCCTATAAAGTGTACTTTGTTGGTAATTAATTGTTTTTCTTTTGCAGTTTTTATATTCTTTCTTTGTCTCTTAATTTTGGCATCTTATGGGTGTGTCTTGTTGTGGGCTTCTTTGGGTTATTTTTTAATGGGACTTTCTGTGCTTTTTGAACTTTTGTGACTTCTTCCTTTATCAGTGTAGGAAAGTTTTTTATCTATGATTTCTTCAAACAATTTCCTATCCCTTGTTTGTTCTCTCCTTCTTCAGGAATCCCTATGATATTGATGTTGTTTTTCTTCATGTTGTCACAGAGGTCGCTGAGAATTTCCTTAGGTTTTATGAGCCTTTTTTTCCTGCTCTGCTTTTGTGCCTACATTTATCTTGTACTCTAAAGTTCTGATTGAAACTTTTGCTTCATCCAGCCTGCTGTTAATTCCTTTTAGTGCAGTATTTATTTCAGATTTTGTTCTTGCCATTTATGATTGTTTCTATTTTATAGTTTCAATGTCCTTGTTAATGGTACCTAAGTTCTTATTGTGATCATAAATTCTTACTCTAACATTCATGGCATCCTAATAACTATTATTATAAACTCTGCATCTGGTATTTCTGTGACTTGCATTTCATTTAGTTCTTTTTCTGGGAATTTCTCTTGTTGATTCTTTTTCTGCCCATTTTGTCTGTGTATTAGGTAGCTCTACTTTGACTTCCAAATTTGTTGTGGCATCTTTATAAGCAAGATGAGCTCAGTGCTACTAACCTCCAGTTCACCTGAGCTCCTTGCTCTAGGAATGTTTTTTGAGGGTCCTCCTATTGTATGTGAGTCTTCAATCTTGTTGGCTCTTTTGTGGATGGAGTTAACTCTTTCAGGCTGGCTGATTGGCTCTATATGTTAACCATAATATTAGACTCTGTGCATTGTCTTTCTTCTGGGTCCTCTTACATGGGGTTTGGGTATGAGATAATGTCACACATTGTTTGTAACCTGCCATGGGGTAACTGTCTGGAACTACCATTCTGTTTGTTGTTCTCATCTGCATTTTCTCTGCCTGGGTTTATGTAGTAGGGGTTACCTGTGTATAAGGGTCACTCTGTAAAAGGACCCAAGTTCTTTATGATTTTCTTTCAGTTTTCAGCTGCTCTACCTCCTCTTGCAGCTGCCTGTTTTCCCACAGAGTCTTCTATAAAAAGACTGTAGAGTGGGCACAGACTGGTTTCACCCCACCAACTCCTCCACAGGTTGCAAGTTTACTTGGTCAATGCAGCTGATATTGGGATGACACTTTAGTGGGACCCCCTATTTCAGAAGTCTCTAGATCAGGAGCTCAGTATGTGGGAAGTCTCCCCTACTCCTGAGTCTAATCCCTCAGCTACTGCTGACTATTTTACTCCTGTATCTTCTTATCAAAGTGAGCAGCAGGTTCACATTGGGTAGGTAAAAACTTTCTCTGCAGGAGTTATTTCAGTTGCGAAGCCCCTGGTCTCAGAGATGAAGAATGAGGCAATCTTTCAAAGGGATGGATTGTGACCCCCCAGAAGGTGGCTCAGCCCATTTATTGGTCCCAACAATAGCCTTCAACGAATTCACACTGAATGTCTGTGCTCTAAATCTTTATCTTCCCCTTGTGGAACTTAGCACAGTAGGGCAAGATATCCAGGACTTGAGCCAGAAGACTATGAAGCTCTACTTCATCCAGTGTTTGTGAGCTGCTGTACAGGTGTGGACCACAGAAAGCTGAATTTGCAGTTGACCCCTAGCTCTTGAGCCCATTGCCTCACCATTGAACCAGTGAAGTGGGTACCATTGTCACTTTCAAGGACCAGTGGTCGCCCATATGCAGCACTCAGGTGGTCCAAAACTTGTATGACTGCCCTCTGGTCAGGATTATGGGCGGGATAAGCAGCAAGCAGACCGGTGACAGTATCTACACAAGTGACTGCATACTGGTACCCTTCTGACTTTGGTAAGGGTCCAATGATGTCTATCTGCTATCATGTCAGTGGAACATGACCCCTCTGGATCTGTCCAGGTGACACCAATGGTCTCCGTGGGTGCTGCTTGGAACATACTTCACATTTCTCACAAGCTGCAAGTACCTCTGCATAGGACACAGGCAAGTTCCACACCTTAACCGTAGCCCACATAGTTTTCTGTTCCACATGGAGCAGGCGCCGGTGGAGCCATTGCACCATATCACCTGCAGGTGCAGTCTCCAACCATTGCACCTTTGCCAATGTATCTGCCTCATCATTCCCAGGATGGGCTAGAAGGGCATGCCCCATGACATGATATACTGTCACCTGCTTCTGGTGTCCTATTTACTATAAGTTCTGACACATGGCCTGACCCCATAGTGGATGGTGCATTACCATCCACTGGTTAATGTGCCAAGTAGCAATCCAAAGGGTCAGTCCACGATATACAGCCCAGTACAGATCACCAGCTGTCAGTACAGATCACCAGAGGTGAAGGTTAATTATGGGTAACTAGCCAAACAGCTCTCAATTCTTCCCATTGGTTGCTTTGGACTGTATCCGTGTTCATCCAAATAGTCTCAGTAGCTGGATGGAAGGCTATGGCCATCCACATGGCAGGTTGGCCCTTGCGGGAACCATCAGTATACCAGGTATACTCGGGGATGGGCACCCGCCCCTCCTGGTAGGGACTGACTTCAGGTTCTGCCTCCTGAGCCCCAGCTGCACCTGACTCTGAGGTTACATAGGTGACTGGACCCACGACTTCCTGCAGTTCTTCCCTCAATGGTCTGGTGCTAAGAGCACAGCGTTGTTGCAGGTAGGCACCCCACTTGGCCAGGGTGGACATTTGGGCCATACCACTAAGTGGTTTGGTCACCCAATCTCTTACCCATCCTGCAATAGGGTATGTCATCTTGAGTAACTGGTGTTGTGGTTGTAATACTCTCAGTGGCTAGGAGGGCAGCATACACAGCTGCCAGCTGCTTCTCCACTAATGAGTAACAAACTTCAGCACCTTTCCACAATTGGGACAAAAACCCAATAGGTTGCCATAAGCGCTCTGTTCGTTACCACAAGCCCCATCCAAACCCCTCCGAGGTTACATGAACATCCAGCTCACAGGGCCTGGCAGGATCAAACACATTCAAGGCCTGTGCCATCTTGACAGCTCTCTTAGCTGCTGCAAATGAACCTTGCGCCTGCTCAGTCCAATCCCAATGAACCCCCTTCCGATTAAGGATGTACAAGGGACGTAGTAACTGAGCCAAATGGGGTATAAATGCTCGCCAACACCCCAACAAACCTAAGAATTCCTGTAACTGTTTTACTGTAGTGGGCAAGAGGTATGCTTGAATCTTAGCTATAACTGATTCAGGGATAACTTTTGTTTTACTCAACCAGACAACTCCCAAGAATTTAACAGATAACCCAGGTCCTTGTAATTTGTTCTCGTTGACTGCCCGGCCACATGCTTTCAAATGGGATAGCAGGGTAGGTACTGCTTGCTCCAATTCTGGAAGAGAATCACTAGTTAACATAATATCATCAATATAATGATACATGCGAACTGCCTCTGTCTGTTTCCATTTAGCCAGGTCAGCAGCCACTAGCCCATGGCACAAGGTGGGGCTATGCAAATAGCCTTGGGGTAATACTGTAAAAGTCCATTGTTTCCCTTCCCAACTGAAGGCAAATTGGTCCTGACTCTCTGCAGCTATATCAATAGAGAAAAAAGCATTGGCCAAGTCTGCCACAAAGTGGTATGTCCCCAACTCATGGCTTAGCCGATCCATCATGTTAGCTATCGAGGGAACAGCAGCGTGCAAAGGGGGACCAACTTTATTAAGTTCTCTGTAATCTACTGTCATTCTCCAGCTTCTGTCTGGTTTGCACACAGGCCATACCGGGGAGTTGTAAGGACTGTGTGCTGACTGGATGATCCCTGCCTTTTCTAGTTTGAGGATTGTCCCTGTGACTTCTTCATAACCACCTGGCAGGCGGTACTGCTTGGTGTTAGTCACACACTGAGGGATAGGCAATTGCAAAGGGGAATGTGATGTGTGTCCCCGCAACACTACCTTTACAACCCTGATCCGCAGCCGGAACTCCCCTGTTGTAGTTTCCAACCATAGTCCTTGCAAGACATCTATCCCCAAAATATATTCAGGAATAAGAGATACATATACCTTATATGGCTTAGGAGGCAGTCTTCCTATCCCAATGGAATAGTTATTGGCTTCACTTGAACAGTTTGGCCCCATAACAGTCAATGGCCACTGGGTCCCAGCAAACCGCTCTGGGTTCCCATAGAGGAGGGAACATTCTGCACCTGTATCCACCAAGGCCAACACCCATTGTACATTGGAAGGGGACCAGTGGATAGCCAGTTCCACGTGTGGCCTCCAGTCCCCGCCCATTTCTGTTAGATGGGTCCCTCGGCCCTTTTCCTATTCAAACTGGTACAATGGGTTTTAGGGGTTCTTCTCTCCCTTGGTTGTCTCTATCATATAATCTTGTAACTGAGCTGCCCACCCACCAAATGTTTTATTGGTAGCTGCTGGGCCCTTCGTCTCAATGGCTGGAACTTCTGTTCTGGTTTAAGCTGCTGCCAAAACTCCAAAAGAATTTTATTAGACTGGCCATCTAATTTCCCCTTATCTGCTCCAGCCGCAATCAAATCTACCCACATCTGTGTTCGGGTAACCTTTATAGGCCCATTTCCCTTGTTAGTTGGGGGCAACATGGGCAGCAGCCCTCACTGCTTTATGATCCCTAGCGGCCTCCAATTCTGTGTAACTGCTACCATCTGTGTAACTGCATTGATGGGCTGCCCCACATAGGGGCCCAAGATAGCCACAAGTGACCCAAAAAGGGCTAATGGGGCGCTAGCAAGGATAAATATCCTCATTTTTGCCATAAACACTCCCTCATCTGGCCCACAAGACCCAGGGTTGAAAACAGCATTCTTCATACTTAGTTCCCAAAGGACCTTTACTAACTCGCTGTAGCACTGCCACTGACTCATTGCCTCTGGCAATTCTCCAGCATTCTGCCAGACCATACGAATGGTAGCCATCACCCATTCTAATAGGGTATGGTCTCCTGGGTTGCCATGGCAGTTCTGAAGACGCTGCCTCAAGGAGGAGTGTGTGGTAATGACGGCCAATTTCTCCATCTCTGTTCTGGAGAGCATGATGCCATCCACCCCTATGTCCCATAATCATAGTAACCAGGCTACCAAGGATTCAGTAAGTTTCTGCCTAAATTGTGCCCCAACTCCATCAGCTCTGCCTGGGTATAGGGCAGGAGCACAGAGATTTCCATTACCTAGGCAGGAGGCTGTGGCTGCCCCTGAGAGACTCTACACTGCTGGATTTTTACCTTCTTGGTGACACCTGGTTGGGTTCTCAGTGTGCATATGGCAGCTTCAGCCTGAGCCTTCTCATCCTTAGAAGGGGAGTTGCAAGTGCCTGCTCCCACTGACTCAAAACCAGTCCACCAGCACGGGTGCTGCTGCTCCTTTGGCGACTGTTTAGGCTCCTGTGGCTGCTGGCTTTTGACCGGAAGCTGAGACTCGAGCTCTTGAATCTGCAGTTGTTGCTCCAACAACTGTTGGTGAAAACGTTCAGCTTCTAGGGCAAACTGCAACTCGCGAACCCGTAATTCCTTCTCCAGGGCTCACTCCAATTCCAGCCTTTTCTGCCGTTTGATTTGCAATTCATACTGAAGCTTTCAACCTTGAGCAGCTTATCGCACAGAACTCTTGGTTTCTTCTTGAGTAAAAAACACGCAGCCCACGGTTCCTAAAAGGATAGCCATGGGAAGCCAGAACAGCAACCAGTCCTCTACTCGACCCCTCAGGGGTGGTGGCCCCATACTGATCTCTGAATCCTGCCAAAAACCTACGCCAGTTTGAGGGCCAGGAGCCACCATCGTGGCCATTCACAAGCAGGTTCCCATTGGATTTGGGCAGACGGTGAAGAAATGGCGGAGTCGGAGGATGGTGGGCCATTCTGTTTATTGGTGTCTCACCAAGACAGGCAAGCCACAAGAGAAGACAAGGGAAAAACAGAAAACCTGCTTTTCCCATGGAGGGCAAGGGATCAGGGAGGCCCCTGCAATGGTGATAGCAGGAACTGAGAGAGCAAGCTCCCAGTCTGCCCCACTTTATAGTGTAGAAATCCAAAACCTTAACCCAATCTACAAACAAGAAAGTCTCTGATACAAAGTCACTCATCTGAGGCATAATGGAATTCCTTATGAGAGTGCACCACTCTACATCAAAAAGGGTGGGAAAGGCTTAGTCTTAAAACTAAGCCTTGAGCTATAATGACCGGACCTGCTTACAGCTCGTCTCCCACACCCAATACAAAATATAAGTGAGCAAACATATATATTATATTTACAAACTTATTTTACCAACAGTTTGTTTCAGTACTTCCAACAGTCTCAATGTGGCTTCTGGGACTCTTTGGTTATGGAATCCACTTCATTTAGTCCAAATTAGTTTTTTCACAAACATAGTTCTTAAATTTAGTTACAACTTGTAAAACCAGTGGCCAAAGCCATCATCACAGCCACCTGGCTCATGCAGGTTCGCATTTGATTCAGATAGTCGGTAATGAAACAACGGAGCCTAGAACTGGTAAGCCATCAGCTTTAATCCTAGCTTGCACCCAGTGGGCAAGCAAAAACACACACTGGGCTCCAAAACCCATTCATTCAGTGCTCACAAAGCTACTGACTTATCCGAGTTTCCTAGAATCAAAAGGTTTCTAGCTCACCAGACTTATTCACTTCTGTTTCCCATCTCCTTCCCTCTACACAAACTCTGCACAAACTGGCTTCTTCCTCAGCATTCCGCCATCTTGACTGCCTCCTCTCCTCCATGTGGCCTTAATCTGCTCTCTTTTCTTATACTAACCTCAAGAACTGAGAGCAAGCTCCTGGTCTATCCCACTTTATAGCGTAGATTTAAAACCTTTAATCCAATCTACAAACCAGAAAGTCTCTGATACAAAGTCACTTATCTGAGGTATAATAGGAGGATTCCTCATGAGTGCACCACCCCACATTATCCAATCAGTCAAGGGTGTGGGGAAAAGCTTAATCTTAAAACTTGCACATGGGCAGCTCCATCTTTAACAAAGTGATCATAATATATTTTATCTGCCCAACAATCCACCCCTATGCTCACTTTACTACCCACAATCTACACCACCGGCATCCCTGTACAAGGAAATTAGGTACATTACACAAATTACAACAACATGACGAATCATACAATTTCAACAATTACAAAGGTACATTTCACCAGTCTCTGAGCACTTTGCCAAAAGCGTAAAATGTCCGTAGCCTTCTTTCTTGCCGTTTGAAAGGTTTCCCGGGGCAGGGGGAGGGTCTCCAGAAAAGCTACCCCCCACCCCCATCAGGGTATTTCACATTGTCCAAAATCCTTAAGTCCATTCAACAAAGGAGCCAGTGCTCACTTCGGTCATAGTCCAGGAAATCAGTCCACGCACATCGGGTGTTAGCCTCCCCCCTCATTCCTGCCATCATGGCAGGTCTCACACTGTCCTAAAGAGAAGCATGTGGCAATGGCAGTCAGCATTTCCATCTCTGCTCTGGGGAGCATGATGGCATCCACCCCTATGTCCCAAAATCACAGACCAACCAGGCACATAGCTCCTTGCTGCTGGGCTCTCACCTTCTGGAGACTGTGGATTGCAACT
The DNA here is from genome assembly GCA_037038555.1 of Rhynchonycteris naso. Classification (NCBI taxonomy): domain Eukaryota; kingdom Metazoa; phylum Chordata; class Mammalia; order Chiroptera; family Emballonuridae; genus Rhynchonycteris; species Rhynchonycteris naso. The sequence continues at coordinate 158,577,874 of CM072997.1, read as the reverse complement.
CCAGCCCAATTCTCCTCATCCTCCAAAGAGGAACTGAAAACATCAGCTCCCACTGCTGAGCTCGAGCCCCAGGCTGCTGCCTCTTTCTGCTCCACGGGCCTTACAGCCCCAGCCTCCTGCCGCTGCTGGCTCTCCACAATGTCCAGGGCAATCTCCAACTCACGAACTTGTGATTCCTCCACCAGAATCTGTTCCATTTCCAGGCGAATCTCACAAACCTGGTCGGCCTCCTCCTCCAGTGCTTCCTCCAGCTCCAGGGTCGGCATCTCTTTCTTCCATGTTTCCTCCAGCTCTTTCCACTACTCAGTTTGCAGATCCCGGGCTGCCTCTTCCATAGAGCTCTCGGTTTCCTCACACATGGCTGTAAAAGTTAGCCATCCTACAGTCCCCAGAAGGACAGTCAAAGAGAACCATAACAGCAGCCAGTCCTCTACCATGCACCTCAAGGGTGTCGGCTCCATACTGATCTGTATTGAATCCTGCCACAGACTACATAAAAAAAATGCCAGTAGTCGCGGCCACCATCGCGACCATCATCACAGCCACCTGACCCGTGCAGGTTCTCATTAGATTTGGACAGTCGGTAATGAAACAACGGAGCCAAGAACTGGTGAGCCATCAGCTTTAATTCTAGCTTGCACCTGGTGGGCAAGTAAAAACACACACTGGGCTCCAAAACCCACTCATTCAGTGCTCACAAAGCTACTGTCTTATCCGAGTTTTCTAGAATCAAAAGGTTTCTAGCTCACCAGACTTATTCACCTCTGTTCCCCATCTCCTTCTCTCTGCACAAACTGGCTTCTTCCTCAGCATTCCACCATCTTGACTGCCTTCTCTCCTCCACGTGGTCTTAATCTGCCCTCCTTTCTGATACTAACCTCAGGAACTGAGAGCAAGCTCCTAGTCTGTCCCACTTTATAGCGTAGATTCAAAACTTTTAATCCAATCTACAAACAAAGAAGTTTCTGATACAAAGTCACTTACCTGAGGCACAATGGGATTCCTCATGAGAGTACACCACCCCACATCATCCAATCAGTCAAGGATGTGGGGAAAAGCTTACTCTTAAAACTTGCACGTGGGCAATGCCATCTTTAACAAACTGATCATAATATATTTTATCTGCCCAACAAAAGGGAAGTGTTTTCTCACTGTGTGTATTTTTTGCCCGCCAGGTGCAAGCTAGAATTAAAGCTAATGGCCCACCAGTTCTTGGCTCCATTGTTTTATTACTGTCTGTCTGAATCAAATGCAAACCTGCATCGGCCGGTGGCTGTAATGGTGGCCGTGGCTACTGGCTTTATGCCAGCAGCTTTCTCTAGTGGTGACTCTATATTTTAATTCACTTAATTCCACAGAGCAGGAAGGGCAGTAGATTAGTTATTCATCTTGCTCCTCATTATCACTCCTAGAACATTTATCTGTTTTCTTTAGCCACCTTTTGGTACCCATGCCATAAAAAACACAAAACAACAAAATCACCAGCAAAAATCATGATGTGTCTTTGAAGCATATGTCATTAGATCATACTACTCAGTAACCCCCCACTCTCTTATTCCAGGGATCCTGAATCAAAGTCCTTTCATTCACTGAAGATTTTATCACTAGTTTATTTCCCATTTCATCACTGCTTTTGTTAGTAATCTTGAGACCTTTAGCATTTAATAGACAACCATCTAAGGGCATGACCTATTGGATCCGTGACTTTCATATCCAAAGTCTTGCCAGTCATTTCACTTCAGCCTAGGCATTTCTTTACTGTTAACTAAACCTATTTCATAATCTCAATTTCAAGCATCCTAACAATCAGTTCCTCTCAAGACCTCCTCCATGGTGAAATATCAAGTGGTCAAATCTTTATCTTCATTTTCAATATTTGTCAAAGAAAATCACCCCTTCCTTCTGAAGCATTTTATTTTTCTGGCTGTTTCTGTTATTACTCTGACTTTGCTTTATCTCACTGGCAAGTTTTTTTTTTTCTTCAGTTTCTAATTCAGTATTCTCTGTGTTTTTGTTTCTAAATATTGCAGCTTCTCAGTTCTTCAGTTATTTTTTCTTTCTTTTAAAAAAATTTTTTTGGAGAGACGGTAAGATGGCGATGGAGTAGGCAGACATACCAACTTCCAACTCCCATAACCAAAGTGGATTATAACTTAATTTTAAGATCCATTATCTGAATAAAACAACTTTGAACTAAACTAACATAAGTTACATGCATGTTTTTGAATTAAGGTTTTTAATTTCTTTGAATTAATATCCAGAAATACAATTATTGGGTCATTCGGTATTTTTACTCTTTATTTTTTGAGGAACCTCTATGCTGTTTTCCATAGTGGTTGTACCAATTTACAAACTCATCAACAAGGCACAAGGGATTGGAATTAATTTTTTTCTTAATGCTAACATGTGTTGAACAGTGTACTTGGTTGTTCATTTGTCTTGGAAAAAAATAACCAGACATAATTATATAATGATTTATAGGCTCTAGCCAATGAGATGAATGATAAGCACATGGAAGGAACATGATTAAAAAATTGGTGAGGAAAAATTTGCAGAAGATGTATATCCATAGATCTTTCTGAATGGGCAAAAGAAAAGTGAAGATATTTATACGCCATTGAGTACCTGAATAGAACAAAAAGCAGTGAGAGGAGAAATTATTTTTTTTTCTGCCTTTCACTGTGGAGCTGGACCTTTTCCTCCTCTGTTCTCAGACTAGGATATATACCATAGGCTTTCCTGATCCTCAAGTCTTGGGATTCAAATTAATTACATCTCCAACTTTCCTGGGCTTTCAGCTTGTAGATGGCAGAGCCTGGGACTTCTCAATCTCCATAATTGCATGAGCATTACTTTATATTTCCATCTATCATTGATATCTATCTATCTATCTATTTATCTATCTATCTATCTATCTATCATCTATCATCTATCTATCTATCATCTATCTCTATCTAATCATTTCCATCTTATTAGTCTTTTGTCTCTGGAGAACCTAACACATGCTCCACATGAAAATTCTGATCAAGGAGTAATATTATTTCTATGTTAAGATATTTGAGTGGTTTTCCAGGGCTGGCTGAGATCAAGCTGAGTCACTGTTTGATCCTTTTCAGCATCACTTCTGCAGTCATTCAAAAGGTGACCTCACAGTTTTTGTATGCTAATTCATCTGAGATAGAGATAACAACTCCTATAAGCCCCACTCCAAAATGCACTCTTCAGAAGTTATTTATAAGTGTACCAGATTCCACTAAAGATCTATGGAGTAGAGCCTGACCAGGTGGTGGCGCAGTGGATAGAGCATCGGACTGGGATGCGAAGGACCCCGGTTCGAGACCCCGAGGTCGCCAGCTTGAGCGCGGGCCCATCTGGCTTGAGCAAAAACTCGCCAGCTTGGACCCAAGGTCGCTGGCTCCAGCAAGGGGTTGCTCGGTCTGCTGAAGGCCCACGGTCAAGGCACATATGAGAAAGCAATAATGAACAACTATGGTGTCGCAACTGCAACAAAAAACTAATGATTGATGCTTATCATCTCTCTCCATTCCTGTCTGTCTGTCCCTGTCTATCCCTCTCTTTGACTCTCTCTCTCTGTCCCTGTAAAAAAAAAAAAAAAAGATCTGTTTAGTAGAAATATTTTTTCCTAAGACTTTTTTGCCCATCACAGCCTGAAGGAGAACATGAGCTTTTCATATCCTTAAAATTCATTCTCTTTCTACTTTGATGATTCCATTCTTCTATCTTATTCTCTTTCCTCTACCCACTACCTTGTTTTCTGGAAGTAACACAATTACTTTTATAGAGTAATTTATAAGTCGTTTTTATTGCTTAGGTTTGTGCTAGATTTACAACCTTGTATTAGACACCTTGGTTTAAAAAATGATGCAACTAATTTTTTTCAAGCATGCACATTTTCTTCTGTAAGAGAAAAACAGAAAACTAGAGTATATTGTCCAATAGGGCAATGTAAAAAAAGAACAAATACCAGTAGGCCTTCAGGAAGCTGAGCTAATAGGCCCCTTCCATGTGAAACTGAACTTTTGAACTGGGCTAAACCAAACTACCACATCCTGATATAGTTCTTGGAACTGGCTTTGCCTCACTGAAATCTCTATTTAAAAGAATAAAAGTTTCACCTAGCAATAGGCAAGCAATTAATCATGTACAGCAGGGTTAACTTGCGTGCGAGCATCAATTATAGCTCTTTCAAAACAACTTGTGTAACTCATTTGGAATTTCCACTTTTTCTGTTTTCATGAACTGTCCATTTCTTTTCATCTTGGATTTCTATCCAAATTATGTCTCCTGGATTGCAATAAAAATAAAAAAAACTTTTTTTCCTTGCAGTTTTTGATCAAAATTTATGACACCACTCTATCAATAATTTTGGAGTAAGGTATTATTGAGTGTTAAAAGTTTCCTATTGCAATTGTTGTAAAGTCCAGTCTCCTCCATGATCTGCAGGATAATACATACTCTGGCTCTCGCATGCTCCTCTCTAAACCTAGGCTATGTCTGCTTCACTGCATGAACCTTCATTCAAGACTAAACATACCAGCCTATTCCTCAATTAATAGTTTTGCTCAAACTCTTCTGCCTGGAACCCACTTCCCTCATTCTTTACTGATTCAATTGCACTCTTATTAAAACTTCATCTTAAATCTCATTTTCTCAGGGAGGTGTTTCTGACTGACTGATCTATATTGGGCCCCTTTTTAATACTTATCTATGCACCCTGTACTAGTCCTTCATGATGCTTGTCAGAAATTGTAATTTTATATCTGTTGATAAGACAGTTTGTTAATGTCTTGCGTATAGACTAATGCATGAGCATGGGACCATGACTATTTTGCTAATCACAGTATCCCTGTTGCCTTTACTAATGCCTTCTACAGTGTCAGATGGTCAGTGATTGGAACATATTTATTGAATAGCTAAATACACGTTGTTTAAACGTGTATGCTTTATGTCAGTCTGGTCTACATTTGAGTTTGGCTTATAGCACCTTGGGTGTTTAACCTGGTAAAAAAAATTTGGAAAATTCATCCTTCTGCTTAGACATGATTTCATAAATGTTAGCTCCTGTTTCTATTCTATTTGTTACTGTCATAGTCATCATCATTATCATCATCACTATTATCATCATCATCTTATCATCCTGGGGAAAAAAATCCTCTCTAACTGTGAACCTGGGATGTCAGACAAGTCACCTGCTTCTAATATACAATTATGAGGCAGACATAAGACATGCATTCATGTTCCAAAAGGGAGAAATTAGAAGAAATAAAGACATTTTGGGTTTCAAGCAAGTCAGAAACCCAGTACAACAAACTCCATTAGATTTTAATGTTTGAGATAATCTGCCCTGCCTCCATGCTCTGTCCTTCTGGCCCAGTGAAGAGGTGGACCTGTCATCCAGGACCACCTGGACAGCAAGCTCATGCCCTTGCTCTATCATCTATCTATCTATCTATCTATCTATCTATCTATCTATCTATCTGCCTTCTGGGACCTAGGAGGATCTAACCCGCACCCAACAACCTGTGTCTTCTGGGTTCATAGTGGTGGCAGCAGTGCCGCTGGCTTTTACATCTGTGGCTCTTTCCTCAAAGACCTTCTCCCTTTATTTGCTCATATCCGTTTCTTTTGGTATAGGCTTGTTTCTGCTAGTGTAAACTTCTCAAAAACCTTCTTGGCCTCCTGGGGGTCCAGGCATCAAAGAAGCTCTTCCATAAAATATTTCTTGGATAACTGCATCCCGATTCCTGGTTTCTTCAGAGAAGTTTGATGGACTCAAAAGCCAGACACCTCGTCTCTTTAGCAAATGGTTGTCCACTCACACTCCTGACACTATTTCCAGAGCATGCTACCTGCACAGGCTGAGAATCATCCAAATCAAGTGCTCTTTTCTTTTTGCTTAGCTATTTCTTCTTTATTTTATCTGTCTCCTCTTGCATTTTACTATAAGCAGCAAGGAGAGAATAGACTATATCTTCAAAAATTTTCTTAGAAACTTCCTCAGTTAAATATCTAAGTTAATTACTTATACATTCTAATTTCCACAAAACACAAAAATACAAATGGCCAAGTTCTTTACTACTTTATAACAAAAACTGCATTTCTTTCAGTTCCCAATAACAACTTTGTTATTTTGTTTGGGATCTCATCAAAAGTAACTGTAACATTCAAATTTCTAACAACATTTTGTTCATGGCAGTTTATGTATTCTCTAAGAGATCAGAAGCTTTCTCTACAACTTGCCTATTTTGTTTCTGAGCTCTCACAATGATCACTTTTAATGGACATATTTTTATCAATAGTCTCTTTAAAACAATCCAGAGTTTTTCTATTATTCACCTCAAAACTCTTGTAGCCATTACCCAATTTCAAAGCTTCAACAATTTTAGGTATTTGTTACAATTTCCAGTTGCCAAATATATATTATTCTGCCAAGTTTACCATAACAAAGTACCACAACTGGGTGAATTAAATTTAAAAAATATATTGTTTTATAGTCCTGGAAGCTAGAAGTCCAAAAGCAAGGTGTGGGCAGAGTTAGTTTCTTCTGAGGACTATGTGGAAATGTTACATTCCAGGCCTCTCTCTTTGGCTGTAAGGAGCCATTTTTATTCTATGTTTCTCTTCCTCCTTCATTGTTTTCTCCCTTCCAAATATGATGTTTTTTATATTTATTCTTGATATTCATTTTGTTTTTATTACATCCAGGTTGATAATCATAATTTTTTCAGTACCTTTAAAATATCATCACACTATTGTTTGACTCCATTGATACTCCAAGGAGTCAGCTTTCAACTTCTTTTTTTGCAAAATTTTGTTCTCTGTAAACACCTTTAGACATTTATATTTTTATTTTATAATTTTGCTCTGATTTATGCAGGTTTAAATAACTATCTTTTTCTACTTTGATCCACTGTACTTCTTGCATCTGCTAATGAGTGATTTTATAATTTCTAGAAAAATTTTGTCCATTATATCTTCAAATATGACTTTTGCCCCATTTCTTGGTTCCCTCACCTATATCTACTGATTAGATATACATCAAATTTTCTTGTTTTAGCCTCTCTATGAACTCACCTCTTCTTTCCCCTGTATTATTTCCCCTGATTTGTATCCCAGGTCATTATTTCTCTCCTCAACTGAGTCTAACCTGTTGTGAAATTAATCTTTTGATTTTTTTACATTAATATGCTAATTTTTGCTTTAGTCGGTCTACAGGATCAATTTAAAATGTAATATGCCATTTTTGTAGACTCCTAATTTGGCAGATATTTTCAAGACTATCTTTTATTTCCATAAGCCTAGAATATATTCAAAACTTCTTCCTCTTCTACAACACAGTTGTTTATTTGGTAATTATAGCATTGACAATTATAGCATATGGTCAAGGTTGTCCATAATTGTCTTTTTATGTATAGAATGCACACATGCACACACAAACATCAATACAGAAAGAAAAAGAGAGAGTGAGAAGAGAGAGAGAGACTTATTTTAAGGAGTTAGATCAATTGTAGGGTTGGCAAGTTCATGCAAGCTGGAAGTTCAAGTAGAAGTTTATACTGCATTTTTTTCCTTCAAAACCAAGGAAGCACCAGGTTGGAAATCCAAGCAAGACTTCTCTATGGCAATCTTGAGTTTGCCTCCTCTCACCACCTGCTGCTGCATCCAAACAACCTTGAGATTTGAAAGTTATGAGAGTAGTCATCTCATGATGAAAAGCTCTTCTCCCATAGAGACTTGATATACAGGACTTAGGAGCTCAGTCTCTAAAAGGCCCCACAACAGCCCAGGAGTAGCTTTTCAAATATCAAGTAACCTCTGATGTATAAGCTTTAACCTTGTCCTGAAATATTAACAGCCCCAATAAAACTCATGTTAGGCTTGCCAGATATGTTTCTTTCCTCATACTTTATTTCATCACTAATACTCTCTCCCCTGCCCAGATCAAGATCACTACTCTCCTGCTTTGGGTGCACTTGAAACAACTGTAATATCTGGTATCTTTAATTAATATTATGCTTATGATATTAACCTATATTTTAGTATGTAATTGTAGACCTTTTATGCTCTATGTTATATATTTTTCTATAGTAAGAATAGTCTATAATTTATTTCTCTAATCATCTAATGACAGATATTTTAGTACTTAGATATTTTAGCTATTATGAAAAGAGCTATTATGAACTTTCTGCACAAAAATATGTGAACATATTTTTTAGCTTACATATCTGTGCATTTTTCTCATGGGCGTACCTAGGAATGGAATGCTGAAAATGCATATGTTCACCATCATAAGATATGACAGAAACTCTCAGATCTACAAGTTTTACCAACGTATATTTGTACCAGAAGTGTAGCACATTCCAGGTGCTGTGCAAGCACATCACACTGCTTATTGTCTGCCTTTTCTTACTTTGGCAGATGTGTAATGGTAAAACATTGTTGTTTAAATGACAAACAATTAAGCATATTTTTAGCAATTTTTGGCTACTTGGTATTTAGTTCTTTATATACAGCAGTTGGCACAAGGAGGTTTACAGTCGTGAGTACATAAAACAATTTATTTATTATTATTTATTTATTATTATTACTAACCTATTTTTGCCCATCCACATATTCTGAAAAATTAATGTAATTTATGTATATATCTATTTTTCAACTTTTTTACTTCTTCATATTTTATTTGGAGGTGTGTGTGTTTGTGTGTGTCATTCTTTTATTTATTTAGTTAGTTAGTTATTGTGTTTACATAGATTTTAGTGTCTCCCCAAATGCATCTCCCCTCCCCCATATTTCCCTCAACATCCCCCTTACACCCTCCCAACTGCTCCCTCCCCCCTTCCCTTCAGGTTTAGTTTCATTCCTTAGTTTACATTCTTCCTTGAATTCCTCAAATGAGTGAGGTCATATGATATTTTTTTTCTCTGCCTGGCTTATTTCACTTAACATAATAGTTTCCAGGTTCATCCATATTGTTGCAAAAGATAATATTTTCTTCTTTTTTATGGCCCCATAGTATTCCACTATATATATGCACCATTGCTTTTCAATCCACTCATCTACTGACAGACACTTGGGCTGTCTCCAGATCTTCACTATTATGAACAATGTTGTCATAAACATGGAGGTGTATTTCTTTTTTTGAGTCAGTGATATGGTGTTCTTGGGACATATTCCTATAAGTGGGGTGGCTGGGTCAAAAGGCAGTTCCATTTTTAATATTTTGAGGAATCTCCATATTGTTTTCTATAGTGGCTGCACCAGTCTGCATTCCCACCAGTAGTGCAGGAGGGTTCCCCTTTCTCCACATCCTCACCAGCACCTATCATGTGTTGTTTTGTTAATGAGTGCCATTCTGACTGGTGTGAGGTGGTATTTCATTGTGGTTTTAATTTGCATTTTTCTAATTATTAGTGATGTTGAACATTTTTTCATCTGTCTATTGGCCTTCTGTATGTCCTCTTTGGAGAAACTTAAAATGGATATAACATTTATATTTCTCAGTGAAACACTTTAGGCAGTTCACAACTTTCTATTTTTCTGCTGCTCTCTTTAGTTTTGGTAACCCATAATCTCCAGCTCATTGTCCATTTACCATCTCAGTTTTAAATTTATGCAAGAAACTAGTGTGTAGGACTTTCTGTCTGCGTAAGAGGCATGATAAAGAACAGAAATTGGTCCCAGAATATCTGGAAAAGACCTCTATTTCTTGTTGTAAGAACTCACTTTCATAGCTCATTTCACATGCTAAGTTATTATAGAATTATTCACTCTAACAAGAACACCTAGCATACCCAGAATTTATTTCTTTAACTTGAATGTATCACTTCAAGTGCATGATCACGCTATAGAGAAAACAGATCAAGACTGATTCCCCTCATTTATTACAATATTTTGATGATTTTCCAGGGCTAACTGAGAACAGGTTTTCCTATGTTCTTTTTTTTTTTTAAGTGAGAGGCACGGAGGCAGAGAGACAGATCTCCACATGTAGCCCAACCAGGATCCACCTGGTAAGACTCATACCTGGACTATACTCTGCCCTTCTGGGGCCACTGCTCTGCTGCTCAGCAATTGAGCTATTATAGCACCTGAGGTGAGGCCATAGAGCCATTTTCAGTGCCTGGGGCCAACTTGCTCAAACCATTCAAGCCATGTCTGTGGGAGGAGAGGAGAGAGAAAGAGAAGGGCAAGAGCTGGAGAAGCAGATGGTCTCTTATCTTATGTACTTTGACTGGGAATTAAACCCAGGAATTCCACATGCTGGGCCAATGCTCTACAGCTGAGCCAACCAGCCAGGGTGCCATGTTCTTACAACATGATTTTTATCATCATAGTGATGGTGATCTCTCAGCTTTGGGACATAATCGAGTCAGTGATAGAGCTGGCTACAGTTTCTCTTATAATCTCCATTCCCAAATGCAAGACTATTTAAAATTCAGTTATAAACATAGATTTTACTAAACATATGAGGTGGGGTATTTTTTTCTTAGATATCATTGCCTATCGGTTTTGTGAGGAATGACAATCTTCCACTCCTCCAATGCCCTTACTTTTCTACCACTTAGGTCCATTCTTCCCTCTACCTCTTCTATTTTCTCTATTCACTACCTTCCTTTTAAGAGCACATCTAATTGTCTAACAAAGCAATATAGCAGTTACTTTCATTGTTTATCTCACTGCTGAAACTTATAACCTAGTGGTCTTTGTCTCTGCTTCTGAAGGTATTTCAAAGTATTTTTATAAACATACACCTTTTTCTCTTTATCAAGAATTTTTTTGGGGGGGACGATAGATGGCAATAGAGTAGGCGAACGTACCAACTTCCAACTCCCATAACCAAAGTGGATTATAACTTAATTTTAAGTTCCATCATCTGGATAAACCAACTTTGAACTAAACTAAGTGGACTCTTCAACCAAGGAACACAGAAGAAGCCACATTGAGACTGGTAGGAAAAGCAAAAACACGAAGAGGGCTGCCCAGCTCCCTGGAGCGAACGGTAGCCTGGAGAGACCCATGTGGTGGAAGGAGAGTTTGGCAGAGAGGGAGGGACCTCAGTCCCAGGAACAAAGCCCCAGGCTGCAGCACCAGAGCCTAGAAGAGGCGTTTGGACAGTATTGAGCTGTGAAACAAGTGAGGATACAGTTTGGGAGAAAGAGACAGTTTTCTCAGACCCAGGATTCTTCTTATAGAGACAAAGCAGAAAACCTCTCTCACAACCAATCACCCGGGGCTCCGGGGAATGGGGACAGAGGAGAGGACCAGAGCAGAGGGAAGAGAGTGTGGACTGGAAGGCACAGGGAAAAACACTCTGAGGGACAGCCAACCTAACCCCTGGGCTGAGTCACTTCCCAAATTGAAAAAGAATATTTCCCCTGGAACTAGTAATACCAGAGAAGGGAGACAGGACACCAGCCAAACAAGCTCTGCCATGGCACTTAGAGCAGAGCTGCATAGACAAAGGGAGCTTCTAGGACTACAGTATGGATTGTTAGGGTCTGAGCTGCAGTGTCCCTATCTGCACAGCTGAGGGTTTGCTGGAGGGATGGGGGTGAACGGACATGGAAATGCAGTTCTGTAGACAAGGGCAGAGGCCCAGCCAGTGTGACCTTGATCTAGCCCAGCAGGGGCAGAGGGGATGCATGCAAGCGGTCTGGCTGCTGCGGATCTGCCTGCAACCGCACCTGCAGGAGAAAAGCGGGAGGCCAGGAATGGGCAGAAATCTGCTACTGAGCAGGGGCCCGAGGGTGCGCAACATAACTTGGCCTCCAAATTATGCGATTCTGCGCCAGCCGACTCCCACCGCGGGGGTTGGATGGAAGCCTGGGAACAGGCGGGGTTCGCAGCTGAGCAAAGATGCTCACCCGTACCCATGGTGCCGAGGTTTGTGGCTTGAGTACAGTGCGCAACCCGACCTGTGGGGGCAAGTCAAAGGCCCAGAAAGATGGAGGCTTGTAGAGCCGGGCACAAGAACACAACCCCTCCCACGGAGGAGAGACAGAAATCACAGCAACAGCCGCAGTGGATTGGCGCCAGCAATGCCCATACCCAACTGGCATAGGCAGCGGCAGAGGGGTGGTGGGCCTGCAGAAAGACCACACCAAGTGAACACAGAAGCAACACCCATTGGACGCCAGTAGCCAAACCATTCTTATACACAGAAAAAATGGGCAAGCAGAGAAATGCACCCAAATGAATTAAGAGAAATCCCAAGTGAAGGACCTGAATGAACCAGATATAAACAAATTACCAGGAGCAGAGTTTAAAATAATGATAGTTAGGATGTTCAAAGAGCTTAGAGCAACAATGGATAGTCATTATGAACACCTAAATAAAGAGATAACAAGTTTAAAGAAGGAAATTGAAATAATAAAAAATTCAGACAGAAATGACAAATACAGTATCAGAACTGAAGACCACAATGGAAAGAATTAAAAGCAGGATAGATGAAGCTGAGGATAGAATCAGCAAGGTAGAGGACAAAATAAACAAAGGCACAGAAGCAGAGCAGAAAAAAAAAAAGAGACTCAAAAAATGTGAGAAAACTCTGAGGCAGCTCTGTGACAACATGAAGAGAAATAACATTCACATCAAAGGGGTACCTGAAGATGAAGAGAAAGAAAAAGGAATAAAACTTTGTTCAATCAAATCATAGCTGAAAACTTCCCTAAATTAAGCCTGGAAAACATTTCACACATTCAAGAAGCACAGAAAACTTCATTAAGGAGAAACCGAAAGAAATCTATACCAAGATACATTATAGTTAAAATACCAAAGTTAAGTGATGAAAAGAAAAATTTAAAAGCTGCTAGAGAAAAAAAGGCTATCACATACAAAGGAGCCCCAATAAGGATGACATCTGACTTCTCAACAGAAACACTTGAGGCCAGAAGAGAATGACAAGATATATTCAAAGTAATGCAGAATAAGAACCTACAACCAAGACTACTCTATCCAGCAAGGCTAACATTTAAAATTGGAGGAGAAATTAAGAGCTTCTCAGACAAAAAAAAAACCTCAAAGAATTCATTAAAACCAAACCAATTCTGCAAGAGATGCTAAGGGACCTGTTGTGAACAGTTCAAAGAGGGAAAAGAATATAACAAAAGAAGAATACAGCTTTAAAGAATAAAATGGCAATAAACAATTACATATCAATAATAACCTTAAATGTAAATGGATTAAATGATCCAATGGAAAGACATAGGATAGCTGTGTGGATAAAGAAACAGGACCCATACATATGCTGTCTACAAGAGACACACCTTAAAACAAAAGATGCACAGAGACTAAAGGTAAAAGAATGAAAAAAAATTTCATGCTAATGGAAATCATAAATAATCCAGAAAAGCAATATTTATATCTGCCAAAATGGACTTTAAAACAAAGGCTGTAGTAAGAGATAAAGAAGGACACTACATAATGATAAAGGGAACAATTCAGCATGAAGATATAACCATTATAAATATTTACGCACCAAACATAGCAGACTTTGATGGATATAAAGGGTGAGATTAACAGCAATACTATAATAATAGGGTTTTCAATACTGCACTAACATCACTGGATAGATCCTCAAGAAAGAAAATTAATAAAGGAACAGCAGACTTAAAGGATACACTAGATCAACTTGATTTAATAGATATCTTTCACCCTAAAGCAGTAGAATATACATTCTTTTCAAGCACTCATGGTACATTCTCTAGGATAGACCACATATTAGGACACAAAAGTGGTCTCAATAAATTTAAGAAGATTGAAATCATATCAAGCATTTCCTCTGATCACAATGGCTTGAAACTAGAAATTAACTACAAAAGAAAAACTGAAAAATAGTCAAACACTTGGAAACTAAATAGCATGTTATTAAATAATGAATGGATTAACAATGAGATCAAAGAAGAAATAAAAATGTTACTAGAAACCAATGATAATGAGCATACATCAACTCAAAATTTATGGGACACAGCAAAAGCAGTACTGAGAGGGAAGTTCATAGCACTACAGGTATACCATGAGAAGCTAGAAAAAGCTCAAATAAGCAACCTGACCCTGCAGCTAAAAGAACTAAAAAAACAACAACAAATAACGCCCAGGACCAGTAGAAGGAAGGAAATAATAAAGATCAGAGCGGAAATAAATGAAATAAAGTCTAAGGAAACAATACAGAGGATCAATGAAACCAGGAGCTGGTTCTTTGAAAAGGTAAACAAGATCGATGAATCTTTAACTAGACTCACCAAGAAAAAAAGAGAGAGGACTCAAATAAATAAAATTAGAAATGGGAGTGGAGAAATAACAACTGACACAACAGAAATACAAAGCATTGTAAGAAAATACTATGAAAAACGCTATGCCAAAGAATTAGACCACCTAGGTGAAATGGACAAATTTCTTGCATAATATAACCTTCCAAAACTCAATCTGGAAGAATCAGAACATCTAAACAGACCAATTACAACACATGAGATCGAAACAGTTATCAAAAAACTCCCAACAAAGAAAAGTCCTGGGCCTGACGGCTTTACAAGTGAATTCTATAAAAATTCAAAGAAGAACTAACTCCTATTTTCCTCAAGCTATTTCAAAAATTCCAAAAAAAAAGGAAGACTTCAAAACTCCTTTTATGAGGAGAACATAATTATGATCCCCAAATCAGGCAAAGACAACACAAAGAAAGAAAATTATAGGTCAATATCCCTGATGAATTTAGATGCTAAAATTCTCAACAAAATATTAGCCAACCGGATCCAACAATATATGAAAAAAATCATACACCATAATCAAGTGGGATTTATTCTGGAGAGGCAAGGATGGTTCAATATTCACAGATCAATCAATGTGATTCATCACATAAACAAAAGGAAGGACAAAAATCACATGATAATTTCAATAGATGCAGAAAAAGCATTTGATAAAATCAAGCACCCATTCATTCTCAAAACTCTCAGTAAAGTGGGAATATAGAGAACATTCCTTAACATGATACAGGCTATCTATGAAAAACCCCCAGCAAACATCATACTAAATGGGCAAAAGTTAAAAGCAATCCCCTTAAGATCAGGTACCAGGCAGGGGTATCCCTTTTACCACTCTTATTCAACATAGTTCTGGAAGTCCTAGCTATAGCAATCAGACAACAAGAAGAAATAAAAGCATCCAAATTGGAAAAAAATAAATAAAATTGTCCTTATTTGCAGATGATATGATATTGTATATTGAAAACACTAAAGTCTCAGTCATAAAAGTACTGGACCTTATAAATGAATTCAGCAAGGTGGCAGGATATAAATTTAATACTCAGAAATCAGAGGCATTTTTATATACCAACAATGAACTGTCAGAAAGAGAAATTAAGGAAACAATCCCCTTTACTATTGCAACCGAAAATATAAGGTACCTAGGAGTAAATTTAACCAAGGAGGTTAAGGACTTGTACTCGGAAAAATATAAAACATTGATTAAAGAAATCAAGGAAGATATAATCAAGTGGAAGCATATACAGTGCTCATGGTTAGGAAGAATAAACATTAGTAAAATGTCTATATTACCCAAAGCAATTTATAAATTCAATGCAATACCAATTAAAATACCAATGACATACTTCAAAGATATAGAATACATATTCCAAAAATTTATATGGAACCAAAAAAGAACACGAATAGCCTCAGCAATCTTAAAAAGAAAAAATAAAGCAGGAGGTATCACTCTTCTGGATATCAAGGTATACTACTAGGCTATTGTACTCAAGACAGCCTGGTACTGGCATAAGAACAGGCGCATAGATCAATGGAACAGAACAGGGAACCGAGAAATAAACCCACAGCTTTATGGACAACTGATATTTGACAAAGGAGGAAAGAACATACAATGAAGTAAAGACAGCCTCTTTAACAAATGGTGTTGGGAAAATTGGACATCTACCTGCAAAAAAATGAAACTAGATCATCAACTTACACCAGTCACAAAAACAAACTAAATGGATAAAAGACTTAAATGTAAGCCATGAAACCATAAGTATCTTTGAAGAAAACATAGGCAGTAAGCTCTACGACATCTGTAGTAGCAATATATTTGCCGATTTTTCTCCACGAGCAAATGAAATAAAAGGCAGGATAAACAAATGGGACTGTATCAAACTAAAATTTTTTGTACAGCTAAGGACAATAAGAACAGAATAAAAAGACAAACCACACAATGGGAGAACATATTCGACAACACGTCTGATAAGGGGTTAATAACCAACATTTATAAAGAACTTATATACTCAACACCAGGGAGACAAACAACCCAATCAAAAGTGGGCAGAAGAAATGAATAGAAATTTCTCCAAGGAGGACATACAGTTGGCCAATAGGCATATTAAAAAATGCTCAACATCTCTAATCATTAGAGAAATGCAAATTAAACCCACAATGAGATACCACCTCACACCAGTCAGAATGGCGCTCATCAAGAAAACAACACAGAATAAGTGCTGGCGAGGATGTGGAGAAAAGGGAACCCTCCTGCACTGCTGTTGGGAATGCAGACTGGTGCAGCCATTGTGGAAAACAATATGGAGATTTCTCAAAATATTAAAAATCAAACTGCCTTTTGACCCAGATATCCCACTTTTAGGAATATACCCTAAGAACACCATAGCAGTGTTCGAAAAGAAGAAATGAGCCCCCATGTTCATGGCATTATTGTTCACAAAAGTGAAGATCTGGAAACAGCCCAAGTGTCCGTCAGAGGACGAGTGGATTAAAAAGCTTTGGTACATATATACTATGGAATACTACTCAGCCATAAGAAATGATGACATCGGATCCTTTACAACAAAATGTATGGACCTTGATAACATTATTCGGAGTGAAATAAATAAAACAGAAAAAAACGGAGAACTTCATGATTTCACACATAGCGTGGACATAAAAATGAGACTATGAGACATGGACAAGAGTGTGATGGTTTCGGGGTGAAGGAGGAGGGGAGGGTGGGATAGGGAGGAGAGGGGCACAAAGAAAACCAGATAGAAGGTGACAGAGGACAATTTGACTTTGGGTGATGGGTATGCAACATAATTGAATTACAAGATAACCTGGAGAATTTTCTTTGAACATATGTACCCTGATTTATTAATGTCATCCATTAAAATTAATAAAAAATATATATAGTAAAAAAAAATGATTTGGGGGATCTTTTTGCTAAAATGATAAACCCTTGTTTTACTATTTAATATCATACCTGGCAATCATTTTGCTACAAGAAAGAAGGCTATATGTAAAGTGTGTACAGGTACCCTTGCTTTGGAAATTCTGGGACAAAGGTGGACAGAGGCATGGAGGTAAAATGGAATAAACATTTCATGGGAACTGGAGCTTTGATGACTTTTTTAGCCAAGCCAGAGCTGCCCATGCCATCATATTTTTCTAGACCATAAGTCATAGGCAGTCTAAGTGGAGGAAAGAGATGTCTGCAAATACATCCTTGAGGAACAGTGGTTTGGTTGTCCCTGAACAATTTTTATGCAGCCTGTTATGAGTTTGGAGCTTTAAAGAACCAGTTCTTATTTTTCTAGAGCTTTAAAGCAATGGATTTTCAAGAATTGAGCTTTTAATATAAAAAGTTTCTCTTTGTTTTCAAGTTCAATCTAAATTACAATTATGGGAAATATCATGTCAAGTGGACCTGGCGGCAAAGGAGATGTGGCCCAAGAGATTGTCCTGACTTCAAAGCCTTTATAGGAGGTTATTTTAAAAACATAAAGACTAGTCAAGTTCTTAGAAAAACAATGTAGAATGGTGCTTACCAGAGGTTGGAAAGAGGAGAAAGCGATGAGATGTTTAATAGGTACAAAATTTTAGTATTGTAAGGTGATAAAAGTTCTGGAGATCTGTTAAACCACAATGTGACTACTCTCAACACTACTGAACTGTAAACTTAAAAATGGTTTAGATAAAGAAAACAATGACTGATCCTTTGATCCCTCTTCTGTTTTAATCCCTTTCCTCAGTTCTCAGTGTTCCTTGGATTCCTCAAATGAGTGAGGTCATATAATATTTTTCTTTTTCTGCCTGGCTTATTTCACTCAACATAATAGTTTCCAGGTCCCTCCATATTGTTTCAAAAGGTAATATTTCCTTCTTTTTCATGGCCCCATAGTATTCTATTGTATATATGACCAGAGGAAAAGAAGACAGGGGGAAAGGGGAGGATAGGATGAGATAAACCTGATGGGAAGGGGGAGGGCACTGCAGGGAGGGGGGCAAAGGAGATGTGGAGGGGAATATGGGGAAGGACGATGCAGTTGGGGTTACCCTAGAACAGTGGTTCTTAACCTTTTTTGAGGTACCGAACCCACCAGTTTCATATGCACATTCACCAAACCCTTCTTTAGTGATAAATAAAATATGATTTTTTTTTCCAAATTCAAGACATAGGTATATGTTTATTTACTGGTGCACAAAATGAGCCGTGCATGAACATCACCTTGCTCAAAGAACAAAACCAACAAAGTGCATGAACTCACAACAAATTACGGTATTACTTTATTCTGGCCTCTGTGGCAGAGGCTTCTCCGAATCCCTGAGACCGACTCATCGAACCCCTAGGGTTCGATAGAACCCAGGTTAAGAACCACTGACTTAGAAGATTGGGAAAGTACTTTTACCAAGGGGATGGGGTTAAAGCAATCAGGATGGGATATGAAATGACCCTTTGGGATTGGAAAAACCTTGTAAGAAAAACCTGTTCTCACCACCTAGCTTGAACCTCAGACCAGCCCTTTCCCCTAGATATTTCACTGCCCCTAACTAGTATGAAGTAGCCACAGAAGAAGAGATCTTTGACCCTTTTCCTTAAACAACAAAAGGCTGAAGTGTTAGGTTTGGGTCCAGGGTGCGTTTAAAACTCAAGGCTCCTTGAAACTCAAGTTCCTCTCACTAACTTCCCACTAGGGCAATTTCTTCATTTAGATTCTTGTTGTGTTTATATAATATACCAGGTCAAGGTAAAACTAGGCTTAATACTATAATAAAGTAATCTTAATTTGACTCTTTAAAATGAAATAATAACTAAGGGGGACTTCATTCCTTCAGTCTGCAGACTGGGCTGTTGCCTCCCCTCAGTCCCTTGGAGCATCTGGTCTCTGAGTAGTTCATTGTCACCAAGATACTAAAATGCAAACTACCAATCACCTCTTCCAACATTTGACACATTTATGTAATTCTTGCAATTGAAAACAATCATGTACACATCATCTTTTTGTCTTTACTACAGAAGCTTATGTAGCACATTCCATGCCTAAACATATTCTGAAGGATGCACAAATAAAATAACAAACTGTCCTCAGATTAACTTTACTATCTAACTGAAAACAAATACTATACCCAAGTTAGTTGTAATTGGGCAAAGGATCACTTATTACATGGACTCACGTGTCCCTACTTTAATAAGGAGTCTATGAGTCTACCAGAGTCTGGGTATTAAAGAAAAGTTAGATCCCAAGTCAGGATTTCTTAAGTGTTTAGATATTTCTATTTCTTCAATACGTATAAACTTGAGTAAATAGCCAATGGACCCCTAGAGGGAGGGCAAGAGAAAGAATTTTTATTATTCTTGTTCTAAGTTCTAGGGTCTTCCTTCCTGAGGACCCAGCTTCTCCTTCCTAAGGAACCCCTTCTTCTACGTGATGGGTTTGAGGTCTGAAATTGGTTCAGATCAAAAGATTGTAAGAATTTACTCAGGCTATAAATCAATAGCCTCTTCATAAACCATCCTTGACTGTGCTGATTATTTTTGTCCTGTCCTTCTTGACCATGCTCTATTCATCATCTTCTGAATGTTCCATGGTTAGATCTAGCAGGCTGTCATCTCAGCCTTGATGCTCAACAGTCACTGCATCGACTTGACTTCTGATATTTAAGTGCCAACACCTGGCCTCCATGTGTCGGGATCTCTCATGTTCAACATTACCAAGTACCCTTGTTCGGTAGTGGCACGATGGACAACCTGCACTGGTGTACAGCAGAGGCCACCATGGAATGTTTTAAAGATAAAGGGATCTTTCTCACCAGCATATGTTCTTATTTTTGGCAATTCTGCCTCTAACATCTTAAAGCTGTGATTCAGAAATAGAAAATAGAGGACACCCGAGCTGAGATTTCAAAGAATCGCCAGAAACTTTATACCTTAGTTTTGAAGCAAATATGGGGATTAAAAAAACAAAGCCAAAATAAAAATATTAGGAGGCAAATTTTGTGTTTTCTAGAACTCCAATTCTTAGCCCTAAGCCTCTCATTGAACTTGACTGATGTCATTTCTAGAATTAATGAACAATTTATCATTTAGTGGTTAATTTTATATTCCTATTAGTATTTATTATTAGCATTATACATTGCATTTTTTTTTCTTATTTATGATTTATGAATAGGTAATGCAAACTGTCTTTACAAAATTCAAAAGACAGAATTTATAATGAAAACTATGGGTCCTTCCACTCTAGATCCCACCCATGCTAGTAATTTTATTTCCACAGAAAGCACATTATACACACTGTTTTGTACTTATATTTTTCACATTTAAATATATTTTAAAGTTTTCTTTCTAGTATTAGTATAGACACACACCATGTCAAATTATTTAATGACTACCTAGAATTCCACTATATGCTTGTACTAAACTTTATATTACCATTTCTCCATTAAAAATAATGCTGCTTATTATGTTGTGATGGGTACAAAACATAATCAACAGTTCAAATGCTATAGAAATGTTTATCTGAAACTTATGTATTATTATTGATCAATGCCACCCTGTTAAATTTAATTTCTAAATAAAATTAAACAGAAACAACATTGCAATGAGTCTCACTTGTGTGTGTACATGCATATGAGTGCATAATTATGCATATGTACTTATTAAAAGTGCAAATACTATATCAAGACATAAGTGCAGCCTGACCAGGTGGTGATGCAGTAGATAGGGTGTTGGACTGGGACACAGAGGCCCTAGGTTCGAAACCTCAAGGTCACCGGCTTGAGCATCGGCTCATCTGGCTTGAGCATGGGCTCACCAGCTTGAAAAAGGTGTCTGGCTTGAGTGTGGGATCACAGACATGACCCCATGATCGCTGGCTTGAGACTAAAGGTCACTGGATTGAAGCCCAAGGTTGCTGGTTTGAGCTCAAGGTTTCTGGCTTGAGCAAGGGGTCATTCACTCTGCTGGAGCCTTCTGGTCAAGGCACTTATAAGGAAACAGTCAATGAACAAATAAGGTCCCTCAATGAAGAACTGATGCTTCTCATCTCTTCCTGCCCATCTCTTTCCTCTCTCTGTCTCTCTTGCTAAAATAAATAAATAAAGATCTTAGTGTATTAAAATGCAAGAAATATTAGGACAATTTTGGATGAGCAATTGTACAATTAACATTCCTATATAAGACTCTTTTTCCATATGTTTCTAACACAATTTGCTATGAAATTTATTGATTCTTGGCAATCTGAGGAGTGATTATACCTGGTAGTTTTCAGCTTCATTTCTTATGAATAAGGCTACACATATTTTATTTCTTTCCTGTAGACTATCTCTTCACTTATATTGAGTTTGATTTTTTTATATTGCTCAATTAAGTTTGCTCTTTTTCTGTGATAGAGGTTGAAAACAGATTTTTTAGAGCGCAATTTGTCTTTGACCTCTTTTTGGTAAAAAAAAAAATGTTTATTTCAGTCTTACGCACTTTTGTATGTATTTTATGTTTTCTGAGTTTCATGTTATATTTAGAAAGGACTTACAAGATTTTAAAAAATTATTTGAGATTCCAATTTTTTTAAGATTTTAATCTTCATATTTAAATGTATATTAAATCTGAAGTCTACTTTGCCATACTATGTATATGAGCTCTAATCTCTGTTTTCTCTAGGTGTCTAAGTTATTTTTGACAACTTATTCAACAGTTAATTCTTTTTTCTTGAGTTGACATAAAACCTTTCAGATAAATGCTTCTTGAAAGTATCTGCTTCTATCTCTAGACTATATAAAACGTTCTATAGCTTCATCTGTATTGTTAGGGTTAGCACTGCGCCAGTCTAATTAATGCAGCTCTAGAACAGGTTTCCATGTGGAGAGATGTGATTTCTCTTCTCTATTCTTTACTCTGTCACCCTGACAATTATTAAAGCATTTGAAATATTTTTATTTAAACTTGTCTTAAGGTAGAAACATACCTTTTTAATCGAGGTACAATTGACATACAACACTATGTTATTTTTGTATATACAACACAATAATTCAATATCTGTTTATATTTTAAAATTATCACCAAAACAAGTCTAGGTAACATTGGTCACCCTACAAAATTACAGAATTTATTTTTTGCAATGAGAATTTTTTAAGATCTATCTTAGCAACTTTCAAACATGCAGTACAGTATTACTAACTATAGTCACCATGTTGTACGTTAGATACTTATGACATTTATTTCACAAATGGAAGTTTGTTCTTATTGACTCCATTCATTTTACCTACTTGTCTTTATAAAAACAATTTTTAACCTCAGAATACATTAAATATACAAATTAATTAGGGAAGAAATGGTTGAATATATATTTCTTCTTTTGTAACTTTCAGTAGCATTCTTAATAAGTTTTTTTCACAGTTAATTTTTGCCTCTACTGTAAATTTGATCTTTCTATCACCTAAACCAGTGGATGGCAATCTTTTTCAGAAAGTGCCCAAAAAGAAATATTTTTGGTTTGGTGGGTCATACAGTGATTGTTGCAACTACTTCACTCTGCTTTTGAGACATGAAAGCAGTTACAGACAATATGTAAGTAAATGGGCGTAGTTGTGTTCCAATAAAACTTTATTTACAATAACAGGCAGCTGGACATATTTAGCCTGCAGGCCAAAGTTTGCCAACTTCTGTTATAAATAGCTTCTTGTTTTTCTATTTAAATGAATACAATTGACTCAATATATCTAAAGTATGTCAGGCACTGATATCCTAGTAGGCACTTTTTATGTTTAAAACTTTTGTGAATAAAACTTAAAACCATACACACCAAATATAGGACAGAGCAGATATACACATTTTACAATTTTATTTAAAGAAAACCTACTTAAACAGTGAACTCAGGGCCTTCAGACCCTTCCCGACTAGTTTAGCAGGGATAGATAGGATTGCAGTGGCTTCATTGGCACATGTGTCCAGGGCCTGTGATATAAAAGAAGTTTTACTCTTTTTAGTACTTTCAATCATACTTCTCAGATGATCTATCTCTGCCTTCATTTCATCAGCTTTCTTCTTAAATCCATTATTAAGAAATTCCTCTTGGGTCTAAAACAAAGGATGTGAAGAGACAGAAAAGGAAACTTTTGAAAATTGCCATTTCTCAAGGGTAAGATTTTCTATGCAAGAATGTTATTAAATTTTCTTTATTTTATACATAAAAGTATTCTCTCTTATTAGATCATCAGAGGATAATATTTGAAACAGACACTATCTTCTGGGTTAGACCTGAACAGTGATAAGAAGGATAGTTTTCAACCTTATTAATAATCACACACCATTAGGGTCTTGCTAGGATACTAACCCAGGCTTGAGGACAAATGCAATAATATGTTCCAAACAAAAGTACTGATTAGGAGGAAGACATCAGTCCACTTGCACAAATTTTCAGTCTATTTTGAATGGCCTGGTCCCCCACTTTGTGGCAACAATAGGAACATATAACTGATCAAGAAATCTGATGCAAACACCTCTAGATGGGAAAAAAGAAAATTCTCCCAATGCTATGTGATGTCTTAGGCAAACTATTCATAGCTGGAGCCAACTGAAGCTGGTTTAGAAGGTGGGGGTTCCCCGTATTTCTAAGTCTGGACATATCTGATAGTTTTAGGCAAGCATGAATCCAAATCAGGGTTTTTCTGGTAGTAAGCTTCTTGATAATTGACAGTGATCTTGGTGAAGTACCCTGCTGATGCTTATATTAAAAACACCAGGTTGGAGTATCTACTTGATAATCTAAAAAGCCTTGTTTAATTAGGGCTCCACGAGATCATCCTAGAAGCACACTACTGTAGCAACTCAAACATTGTAGAGGCGATTTATATTCGTGAAGGACTTGGAGAAGCCAAGGTCACCTTGGACTCCCGAGAGTCTCAGTGTGGAGCAAAACTCAGAGGCCTTTAGGAAAGCCAGAATTCAGTACTTCTGGTGAATCAAATGCACTAAATAGCAGCAGTGGTTCTCTTTTTAATTTTGCTTTAATTTTCACCCATTCCTTTCTCATTAACCAGGGCGATGACCATCGGCAACTGCTGAGGCCATGGCCGGCCTTACCTTCATCTTGTGTTCCAGTATCCTTGTCTGTTCTCTCAAAGCTTCGTCTCTTTCCCACTCCAGCTTCTCTCTCAGTTGGACCATGTTTTCCTGAAGGCTTCTATTTTGCGCCTCCATCTGCTGCTGCTGCTCCCAGTGTTTCTGTCTCAGCCACTCCTTCTCCATCTCAGCTGCCTCCTTCCTGGCCTGCTCCTCTGCCCCAGGGAGTGTTAGAAAGAGAAGAAAGTAAAATATCAGGCCTGAACTCTACCATCTTGAGATCAGAGAGCAAATCAAATTTGAAAGAGAGGATGGGGAATCTCAGATTTCACCTGATTATGGCTACACCATCAAAAGCTGCTTTGAGAATGTGATAGAATAGGCATTTGGATCTGCCTGATGTACAACCACAGCTCTGCTTGTTATTTTCAGATTTGGCAAAAGAAGGCAACTTTGCTGTTTTTGAAAGATCTTCATGTGATCTGTCAGAGGGCACTGCAGGAACCTACCCACCCCACTGAGAGTTGGGTTGTGCCCATACCTTCTATGGCCTTCTGCCCTTGGGTCAGGGTTCTATCTGCCTGCAGGATGGATTTCTCTATTGGCATCTGTGACTGCAGGAAGTTTTGGAAGACTTCTTTTGCCTGAGGAACCAAGAGGGGAAAAAGAACTTGGAGTTTCACTAAGGAGATTTGTTCAGGGCAAACAAGTCTATTTGCATCATTTTTACTTTCTGTTTAAAATGTTTCAGGAACTCTTACAAAGTGTCCAAGCACCTTACTGTGGACAAGAGACTTTGCATATCTTCCTCCAGCCCCTCTGCCAGCAATAGTTCTCCCCACATGCCCTATGTTTCAGCCAGTCAGAATTATGTACCGTTGTACAAACCCGTAATCTCTTCATGCTTTTATGTATTTGCATGTTTACTTGGAGTACTTCCCTTTGGATAACATTTCAACCTCGACAACATGTACAAATACTTCAAAATTTACATCCCCGTCCTCTTCTCAAAGGTTTTATAGACTATACGTCCAATGTGAAATGCAGATTCTAATCTATACTGCTGTTCTCTCTAACCACTTGTTAGATGTGTGACTTTAAGCAAATTATATAATCTGCTTATATTTACTAATTCACATCTTAATATGTGGGTAATAAAAGTAAATGTTTCACAACATTTTTTGGAAGACTAAAATAAAATTTTAAGAGAAAGAGATTAACACTCTGCCTACAGGGAGTAGCAGTTCAATATGTTAATTGTATTTTTACTATTACATTTATTACCATTACCAGTGCACACCAGTGTCACAGGTTTGTAAGTGTTACCACTCTATGTAATTGTCTATTAATTTGGCTCTCTCTCACATTGATCAGCTTTGAGTACAAAATTCTGACATTCCGTCACAAATCCTCAACACTTAATACACTACATGTCTTATTGTTGGATGGAGAAATGATTCTTTCTCTTCTGTATGTTGTGGATCTCACAAATCCATACTCAGCTTTTAGAATGGACATTTCTTTTCTTCAGTAAGAAAGAGCAAACAGCTTTAAAGCCAAACAGTCATGCTATCCCCATGATCTCATATTACCCACAAGGGTACTGTGCTCTCAGCTTTTCAGGTGTCCCTCTTGACCTTCATCTGTGGGATTCCCATGCTCCCCTCCTTCCTCACCTTCACTCCTTTTCTGGGTACGTCCCAATAGCGCCGTTCAACCCTTTCTTTTGCTCTCCTGTAGTTATTGTGCCCTCCAGGAACAGAGAAATTTCCCTCTGAAATATCATCCATTAGTTCCATTGAAAGCTGATCCAGTGTATACTGGCAGTATTTAACAGAAGCCTCTTCATTCTTCTGCAAGAAACTCTCTTTCTTATTCTTTATGATTTTCTGCAAGAGAAATGTAAACAGGAGTCATTAGTTGAAAGGAACAGAGGAAACAAAATTCTGAAGAATCGATTAGTTGGGTACTCTGTGGTCCTCTTAAGAATGTACTCTTATTGATCAATGTCACCCTGTTAAATTTAATTTTCTAAATAAAAGTATAAAAGAACAGAAACAAAGGGAAAGCATTCTAAGTAGAGCAGCACAATCAATGTAGCAATAATCAAGAGATTTATTTCTAACTCTGAAAACTCTCTGCAAGACCCTGCTAAAGCTTCTTATCCTTCCTGGGCCACATCTTCCTCTGTGGAATGTTGAGATCACATATATATACTTTGTGGTTCCTAGTAACTGTATCATTCTGTGATTTTTATCTTCATAACAATCATACAACCAAAAATACTATAAATAATGACAAGTTAAGAGAGTCTGTCTAAGGAAACAGTGTTTAGGAGTAGAAGTGCACATATCCAGAGAGCAGCCAGCTTGGGAATGACTTTTGTGGTTATGAAATCATACCACACTTCACTAAAGGAAACACTGATGCTGATTTTGCCTGAGAGATCTTGAATAACTTTCCCAAGTTTGAGGAAAACGAAGTAATTATAGTTCTCTAGAATTCTCCCTCTCAGGAGAATTCAGACTACTTTAGTCTGAATAGGAGATGAGCTGTGAAATAGATATGTAGACCGGCAGGCATCAGCCGAGAAGCGCGAGAATAAGGAGGACAAATACTAAGACAAAGTACCAAAAGCTTCATCTGGAACACCCTCTGGTCATCCTTGAAGGAGTTCTCCATGAAGATTGCAATGGCTTCCCTCTCACAGGCTGCGTGCTGGTCCAGCAGCTCCTGGAGCGTGTCTGTGGGGAAGCTCACTCGCTGCGCCATCTGCTGGTTGTAGTGTTCGGTTGCCTTCTGCATGGCCGCTGAGTTCTCAATCTGGGCCAGAGTTGTCACTGCGTTCTCCAAACAAGGCACTGATCCTTTGTTGATGGTTTCCACATAAGTCACCACCAGAGTCCCCAACCCTGAATGAAACAGAATAGGGTTCAATGCCAATTTATACTCAGTGAGATGCAAGATTCTGACATTACAATTCTGAAACTACACACACACACACACACACACACACATCCACACCCACGTACTTATTTCTATCATCACTTCAATTTATAAATTTATTCATCATTCCTGTGTTGTTCAAGTCATCACATTAAACAAATGTTAAATTTATACTCTCATCTATGTTAGATGTCTGTGATCAGGAGTGTCTGAATAACTATTATACATTACACAGATAAAAGAAAAATAAACTACACAGATAAAGAGGAAGGATAGTTTATGTAATAATCATTTCTAATTCTTAAGCTTTCAATAGATTTACAAATATCCAGATATGTATTTTGGACTAATTTAACTTCCTAAGAAGTCTCTTTGAAAAAACTTAATGTATAGAAATTCCCCTGAAAATACAAGGTACTTTGTTTTTATTTCTAGTTAGTGGTTTTATTATCAGTGGTGGCATTCTTATTAAATGTGGGACTCCAGGGTATATCAGTGATAATATTTGGGGTTGTGGAAAGGGATTTACTAATCCCATAGCAAGAGACAATTATTAAAACTCATACATATTTCTCTATGGAGTTTGAATATTATTACTACACATTTTTATGTTAAATAAAACCACTAAAAACCATATAAATATTTAACCCATATTAGACCACTCAGAAATATGGTTTGTAAAAGGACACTCACGATTCCCAGTAACTTGGACTCCTTCCCTGAGGGTCTTAGTCCTTGCATGGGTGAAGATGTAATTACAGAAGTTTTCCGATTGTTTCCGGAACTTAGGATCCAGTTGACTTTCCAAAATATCATCAATATGGGCCAGGAGCTCGGTTTCTTTTGTTGGCCGGTCAAAGACAAAACACTTCCGTTTTGGAAAAAAATGCCTGATATACTCCCTAGGTATGTTGGAACTTTTAGCTTTGGGATTTAGACCTGGAGAAAATGAAAACATAGTTACAGTCAGCATGGTCCCGGTACAAGGCAGCAAAGATTTTTATGAATGGGGATTATTTATCTTTGGAGACTTTTATGATCATTAATTTCTTTAACATATTCTTACAAATTATAAAATAAATTCATATGAATAACAAATTATTGGAGAGAAATTTTAGGACACATCTGCCTGAGGGAAAAAATTATGGCTGATATCCACCAAACCAAACACAGTAACTGATTTATTAGATGTTTATCAAATGAGTGATTTAATAAGTGATGGGAAAGTATCAATTTCTGGTCTACTTTAACTCATGTTGAAAGTAAACTGTAGAAACAAAATGAAGATGAACTACAAAGATAATGAAGAAATGGTTAACATAGGACATATGACACCTTGTTCAGTTAAGGAAACTTCATTGATTGAATTTGCATACTATAAATAACACTTGCTATTTGTTTTTTGTAGAAACTTTGAAAACTG
Organism: Rhynchonycteris naso; assembly: GCA_037038555.1. Classification (NCBI taxonomy): domain Eukaryota; kingdom Metazoa; phylum Chordata; class Mammalia; order Chiroptera; family Emballonuridae; genus Rhynchonycteris; species Rhynchonycteris naso. Next base: position 158,549,181 of record CM072997.1, on the reverse strand, counting down.
CACATTATCTAAATGTAATTTGAAAAAGTCATCACTACTCCACAAATACATTGGTCTTGTCAATCACTCACTTACTTAAATGCAATTATTTGAAATAATTTACTAATGTAAAATAATGACAAAGTGAATAAATATGTTAACATAAAAGGAAGACATAATGAAGAAAGTTAAATAAAGAAACTAGCTATTTTAAGAAATTATAAAATAGTTGTTCTAGTTCAAGATGGCAATGTAAGAAGATAACTCTCTTCCCAAAGACACACCAAATCTACAGCTATGTATGGTAACAATTTCTTCTGGGGTGAAAAAACAAAACCAAAACACTGGTGGAGCCTTCCCTTCATATCTGGCAAATGAGAGGGAAACCACATTGAAGTAGGTAGTAAAAGCTGAGACACAGTATCACCTGAAAACCCACCCCAGGCACAGCCACTCATAGTCTGGGAAGAACTCAAGTCCTGGAGCTTCTCTCTGAAGAATAAAGTGTTTGTGTCCCAAGTTTTAATACTGGCACCTGAGACGATCCTCCAAAATATCTGGCTTTGAAAATCAATAGGCCTCATACCTACTAGACCCATGGGGCTATGGTGAGCTCTTAAAAGGCTCACATGAAGATTCACCCATTCCAGGATTCAGTGCAGAAGCAAATCTTAGAAAACACTTTGAAAGGAATTATTTGCTAATCTTAAAGTATTAGTGTAAATGGCAGAGAGCTGCTGGGATACTCTTGAGATAGAGGCTCATGAGAACCATTTTCCTGTTCTGTAACACCTTTAGCCTGAGGGGAAGGCTTCTCATTTGGCACACTTACAAGGGACTATTGAGGTGGTCTCGAGAAATGGACACAGGTAGACACAATCTTTATACTTTTCCTCTGTTTTATTCCAATTCACAGGTATCTTCCAGAAAGGACCTTATACCTTGTCATGTGTCCTGATTTCTGTGGTTGCTGCCAGAGGACACCTCTACATTTCCTGGCTCTGTTTCCCAGTGTGGATTATGCTTGTAGGTTCCACAAGACTGTAACCAAGGGAGAAAGTGTTCTTAAACAACTACTATCCCCAAGACAGAGATAAAAGGAAGCAGACACAGGAGCTCAGTCTTTCTATGAAAAATACCTACTGGTTTATCTTCACAGCTGCAGCTTGAGGCGCAGGTTTCTAATTAAACAAACATCTAAGGGCTGACTGTAATCTTCTCCAGAGACCTCTGAAAACAAGCACTATATTCATGCTGTTCCTCTGCCCCATTCCAGAGCACCAGTATCTCTTGGAATGGAGTACTTATTTGGATTCCATGCTCTGATTTTTATATTTAGCACTGATTTTTGTGGCTGCTACCCAGGGAATACTTCTTGATTGCCTAGACGCATTATCTATAAGTGCTTGTGTTCTCGTGTCCCAAGAAATTGTACAAATAAGAACAGCAGTCTGTGGAAGACCACCATCCCACGATAGTACACAGACATCAGCTTAAAACATAGCCCCAGTTATTTTCAAAAAAAAGTCCTACATGCTTGTCTTGGAGCTTCTATCATAAGGAAAGAAATCAAGTTAAGTTTAATTAAAGGTTATGGAGGTGCTCTCAGGGAATATAGGTTGGGGGACACCATCCTTGAGGTCTGTATCTGCCTTTCTAGAACTGACCAGCATCTCCCAGCAAGAAGCATCTACATTTGTCAGGAGTCTAAATTTTTGTGATTATTTCCCAGATCATCAGGCTCTGGTGGCTGGTAAGGTTTATACTTGTGCTCTCATAGAATTATATATTTATTTGCATTTTTTTTCAAATTTTCTGCCTGAAGATATGACTTCTCATCAGCCTGAATCTAGGTGCAGTCTTCTCTTTGGACGATGTCAGGTCATGTCATTCCCTAAACTAATGGATGTGACATTAAAAAAGTAAATAAGCTGCTGGGAATCACAGAGACTTGAGAAACAAGCAAGAGTTAGGGCAGAACTGAACAAAAAGGTTCATCTTCTATATGAGTCCACTACCTAATGAACAGGAGAGGCAGTGGTTTCATCTAAAGCATAGAAACCAGCAGAGGAAATCTAGCAAGATGTGGAAACATAGGAATATGTTCCAAATGTGATAGCAAGAGAAGGCCTCAGGGAAAAAAAACCTAAATGAAATTGAGATAAGTAATTTACCCAATAAAAAGTTGAAAGTAATGGTCATAGAGATGTTTACCAAATAAAAGAATAATAGCTGAACACAGTGGGGAAACTCAACAAAGAAATAGAAAATATTAAAAAGTACCAAACAGAGGTCAGAGAATTGAATAATATAATACTTAAACTGAAAAAACATATATTAGAAGGGTTCAATAGCAGACTAGATTAAACAGAAAATAAGATAAGTGAATTTGAAGACAGGGAAGAAGAACTCTCCCAATCAGAGCAACAAAAAGAAAGAGGGTTACAAGATGACAGCATAAAACAGTATGAAGTTCTCTCAAAAAATTAAAAATGAAACTGCCTTTTGACCCAGCTATCTTACTTTTGGGAATATATCCTAAGAATATCAAATCACTGATTTTAAAAAAGATACGTACTCCCATGTTTATTGCAGCAATGCTTATGATAACCAAGATCTGGAAACAGCCCAAGTGTCCATCAGTGCAAGAGTGGATTAAAAAGCTGTGGTGTATATATAACACAATGGAATACTACACAGCAATAAAAAGGAAGGAAATTTTACCTTTTGCAATGGCATGGATGGACCTAGAGATACTTATGCTAAGTCAAATAAGCCAGGCAGAGAAAGACAAATATTATATGATGTCACTTATATGTGGAATCTAATGAACAAAGTGAACTGAGGAACAAAATAGAGGCAGACGTGGGGTCTCAGGGAGCAGAGGGACAGATGTCAGAGAGAAGGTGGATGAGGGGATGGGATCAGAGAAGGTGAAGGGATTAGTGAAATTATATGTACATAACATAGATACAGATAACAGGACAGCAAGTCCCAAAGGGAAGGGGGGAGGGAGTTAGGCAGAGGAAGGAATAGGCAGGATAATCAGGGGAAAAGGGGTGAGGGTGACAGGTTTTACTGAGTGGGACATTTGAATCTATGTTAACACAATAAATTAAAATTAATAAAAAATTAATTTAAAAAGATGGCAGAATAGAAAGACTTTAAACTCACATCCTTCAGTGGACAGATCAAATATACACCTACCTATAGAATAATTCTCCTGAAGAACTGAGGGCTGATTGAACAGCTTTTACACAACAAAATAAAAGGGGCTATACAGAGAAGTGTAGAAGAGATGGAAACATGGTACTCATATGAACCCTATCCAGACAAGGAGACCTGCATTAAGGAGGAATATCTCTGAAGGGCCAATAGGCAGACCTGTTTACTCTGGGGCACAGAAAAAAAAAAAACCCAGAAGTTTAAAAATGACTTAGACTACATTTAAAGAAAATAAAACATTTATTAATGACTGGTGCCTGTCAAATGTTCAGGGAATTACAAGAACTCTACAGGATCTGTGGGCATTCTCTGAGATCAATGGTGCCAGCAAACACCATTGTTTATGTTCCCCCTCCTTGAAATAATGGGAGAAGAACTCACTCAGTACATGGGTTGTATCCAGCCTGCAAGGCCTACATAGTAGGTCCCAGGGCCACCATGCAAGCTCTGCTGTAGCCCTGACAAGTGACCCTCTAAGGCAAACCAGAGTCATGCTGCCAGGGTCATCTCAGCAAGTGCCCACTGCAGCCCTAGACAGTTGGCTTCCCAGAGTATCCAACAACTCCACTTTCTGGTGACCTCAACCAACACCCACTATAGTCCCAACCTACTAGCTCCCCAGAGCACTCTAAAGCATCATGTCCCAGGCTGCCTCAGCCAGCGTCTGTTGTAACCTCAGGGAACCCCTCAAGCCCTGTACCTTGAACCACCTCAGCCAGTGCCTGCTGGATCATCAGTCAGCCAGACACCCAGGTACTACACAGATACACCTCAGCTGACCAGCCATAACCACCCAACTCATGCAATCTACACAGCAGTCACTCCTACACAAAGTCACTCCTTCGAAATCAGAAGAGATAGCTGTTTTATCTAACTCATAGAAGCAAACACGGAGAGTAAAGCAAAAGGAGAAGACAGAGGAATATGTTCCAAAAAAAGAAAAAGGAAAGAAAAATAGAAAGAAAAGAAAACCCTAATAAAATAGAGATAAGTATTTTGCCAGATAAAGCACTCAAATTCTTTAAAGAAATAGAACAAAATGTCATCATATTTGTATGGAACCACAAAAGACTCTGAATAACCAATGCAATTCTGAGAAAAAAGACCAAAGTTAAGGATATCACACTCTCTGACTTCAAATTATACTACAGAGTTACAGTAATCAAAACATTATGATATTGACAGAAAAACAAATACATGGACCAATGGAACAGAATTGAGAATCCAAAAATAAAACTACACATATATAAGCAAATAATATTTGACAAATGAACCAAAAATATACAATAGAAAAAAAAGAAGCATTTTTAATACATGATGTTGGGAGAACTGGAAAGCGACATGCAAAAAATAAATAAATAAAACTACTATTTGTCCCATGCCAAGAATTAACTCAAAATGAAAATCAAAGTGCTTACATATATGATCCGAAATAATAAATTAGTACATAAAAGAAAACATAGGTACTAAACTTATTGACTTTGGTTGTGGGAAATATTTTATGAATTTGACCTCAAAGGTAAGTAAAGTAAAGGCAAAAATAAATAAATGGGCCTACAACTTAAAAGCTTATCCACAGCAAAACAAAATAAAAAGCCTCTAACAAATCAAAAAGCAACCCATTTGAAAGGGTGAAGATACTTGCAAACAACAGCACTGTAAGGGGTTAATATAAAAAATATATAAAGAACTCATACGACTTCATACCAAACAAACAGAGATCCAATTAAAAAATGGGCAAGGGACCAGAACAGATACCTTTTTCCAAAAAGATATACAAATGAGCAACAGATATATAAAAAGGTTTTCAACTTCACTAGCTATTAGAGAAATGCAAATCTAAATTACAATGAGATACTACCTCACATCTGTTAGAATGGCTATTATCAAAAAGACAGGTAATAACAAGTGTTGGAGAGGATATGAACAAAAAGAAACCTTCAATCACTGCCAGTGGAAATGAAAACTGGTGCAGTGAATATGGAAAATAGCATAGTGGTTCTCCAAAAATTTAAAAATAGAGTTACCATTTGACCCATCAATTTCTCTTCTGTTTACCCAAAAACTTCAAAGATATTTACTCATAAAGGTGTATGTACCCCTTTGTTCATTGCAGCATTATTCATGGTGACCAAGACAAAGAGACAACCAAAGTGTCCTTTACTAGATGATTTGATAAAAAGAGGTGTGATATATATAAAATGAAATTATATTCAGCCACAAGAAAAAATGAAAGAATGCTATTTGTGACAACATGGATGGACCTTGGCAATATTATACTAAGCTAAATGATTCAATCAGAAAATGATAAGAACCATATAACTTCACTCATATGTTATATATAAAAGTAAAATTCATAGGCACAGATGAAGGGAAGAAGTAGTAAGGGGTAAATGGAGCCAAATATATGGTGACAGAAGATGATTTGACTTTGAATGGTGAGCACACAATTCAATACATAGGTCAAGTATCATAGAAATGTACACTTAAAACCTATAAGATTCACCTGACCAGGCAGTGGCACAGTGGGTAGCATGTCGGATTGGGATGCGGAGGACCCAGGTTCGAAACCCCAAAGTTGCCGGCTTGAGTGAAGGCGCATCTGGATTGAGCAAGGCTCACTAGCTTGAGTCCAAGGTCACTGGCTTGAGCAAGGGGTCGCTTGGTCTGCTGTAGCCCCCATTCAAGGCACATATGAGAAAGCAATCAATAAACAACTAAGGTGCTGCAATGAAGAATTGATGCTTCTCATCTCTCTCCCTTCCTGTCTGTCTGTCTTTATCTGTCTCTCTCTGTCTCCTTTTATCTCTGTCACAAAAAAAAACAACAAAACCTTATAAGATCTTATTAACTAATGTCATCCAATAAATTTCATAAAAAATAATCGATAGTGATTAAGAAGAAAGAATAGTGGATGTCACCCAATAAAACAAAACAGAACAAAACAAAAAGAATGTTCTATAATATAAGGATAGTTAATGTAACCTCTGGGGAAATGTCAGATGCATTATTATTCACTTTATAGGATTTCCAAAATGAAATCCTAAAAAAACGTGGCTGAAAGCTTTCCAATTATCTGAGAAAGGAAATAGAGAATTAGGTCCAGGAAACACAAAGAGTTCCAAATAAGATAAATCAAGATATACCTACACGAAGACATATTACATTGCAAAAGTTAAGAGAAACACTTGAAAACAGCAGGAGTCAATAACTAGTAACATACGAGGAAAATCCATAAGGTTATCTAGCAATTTAGCAATTTCTCAACAGAAACTTTAATAGGCCAAAAAGTCAGAGACAGTATTTATTTACTATTTATTTATTTATTTATTTGTGTCTGTGTGTGTGTGTGTGTGTGTGTGTGTGTGTGTGTGTGAGAGAGAGAGAGAGAGAGAGAGAGAGAGAAAAGGGCAGACAGGGACAAACGGGAAGGGAGAAAGATGAGAAGAATCAATTCTTTGTTGTGGCACTTTACTCATTCACTGATTGCTTTCTCATATGGGCCTTGACTGGGAAGCTCCAGTTGATACAGTGACGCCTTACTCAAGCCAAGAATTTTGGGTTTAAAACCAGCAACCTTTGGGCTCAAGCCAGTGACCATGGGGTCGTGGCCATTATACCACACTCAAGTCAGTGACCCTGCGCTCAAGCTGCTGAGCCTATGCTCAAGCTAGATGAGCCCTCACTCAAGCCAGAGACCTCAATATTTCAATCCTCAGCATCCCAGGCTGATACTCTATCTACTGTGCTACCGCATGATCTGTCAGAGACAGTATATATTTAAAATACTGAATGGAAAGAGCTTACAACACAGAATACTTGGTAAGATTAACATTCAGAATTGGAAGAGAGCGAGTTACCTAGAAAAGCAAAAATGGCAACAGTTCATCATCCCTAAACTGCTTTATGTGGAAAATTTAAGGCCATAATCAGAAATTTTAAAAATACAGGAAAGAAAAAATGTCATAAATACTTGCAAATATATAGTAAAGGCTGTAGATCAGCCACTTAAAAGCTAGCATGAAGGTTAAAAGTCAAAACAAAATCAAACATAAATATAAGTAGTTAGGAAATACAAAGAACAAAAGGATTTGAAACACTATCTTAAAAACAAAGTGTGGAGGGTAAGTAAAAATGTATTATTTTTAGAATATGTTCAAACTTAAATGCCTATCAGCTTACAATAAAAATATATGTATGGATATATGTTGATGTGTGTGTGTGTGTGTGTGTGTGTATATATATATATATATATATATATATATATATATATATATATATATATATATATATATATATGAATGTCTTTGATAATAAGTAAAAGAACCTACAAAACATATGCAAAATAAAAGAAAGGAACCTAACATAACAGTAAAGGAAAGCAACAAATCACAGGAAAAGAAACTAAAAAAAGAAGAAAGGAACAGGAAAAAACTACAAAAACAACCAAAAAAACCCCCAAAATTATAATAAATACATACCTATCAATAATGACTTTAAATATAAATGGACTAAATGCTCCAATGAAGGGGCATAGAATGGCTGAATGAATAAAAAACTAAGACCCATGTAATGCTGCCCACAAGAGACTCACTTAGGATGGAAAGATACATACAGACTATAAGGGAAGGATGAAAAATGGTATCCCATGCAGGTAAAAATGAAATACTGGTGTAGCAAAATTCATAAAAACAAAATAGGCCTGACCTGTGGTGGCGAGCGTCGACCTGGGAACACTGAGGTCGCCAGTTCAAAACCCTGCACTGGTCTGGTCAAGGCACATATGGGAGTTGATGCTTCTAGCTCCTCCCCCCTTTCTCTCTCTCTCTTTCTCTCTCTCTCTCTCACTTTGTGTCTCCTCTCTAAAATAAATAAATAAAAATAAATTAAAAAAAAAACAAAATAAACTTTAAAACAAAGACTATAAAAAGATACAAAAAGGGCATTACAAAATGATAAAAGTGTCAATCCAAAAAGATAAAACATTCACAAATATTTACACACCTAACATAGAAGCATGTTAATATAGTCAGAAAATATTAACAGACACAAAAGGAGGAATTGTCAGCATAACAATAATAAAAGAAGACTTTAATAACCCACTTAAATCAATGAATAGAGAATCCATACAGAGAATCATAAGGAAACATTGTTCTTTTTTTTTGTTTCATTTGCTATGTATGAAAATATTATATTTTGCTGATGCAATTTTTAAAATTAATTTTAATGGAATGACATTGTCAAATCAGGGCACATATGTTCAGAGAAAATATTTCCAGGTTATTTTGACATTTGATTATATTGTGTACCCATCACCCAAAGTGAAACTGTCCACTGTCACCTTCTATCTAGTTTTATTTGTGCCCCTCCCTTCTCCCTACTCTCTCACTCACCTCCCCCTGCCCCCGGGTAGCCAGTACACTCTTGACCATGTCTCTGAGTCTCATTTTTATGTCCCATCTATGTATGGACTCATATAGTCCTTAGTTTTTTCTGATTTACTTACTTCACTCATTATAATGTTACCAAGGTCCATCCATGTTGTTACAAATGATCCGATGTCATCATTTCTTATGGCTGAGTAGTATTCCATAGTATATATGTACCAAAGCTTTTTAATCCACTTGTCCTCTGATGGACACTTGGGCTGTTTCTAGATCTTTGCTATTGTGAACAATGATACCACGAACATGGGGGCACATTTCTTCTTTTCGAAAAGTGCTATGGTGTTCTTAGGATATATTCCTAAAAGTGGGATAGCTGGGTCAAAAGGCAGTTTGATTTTTAATTTTTTGAGGAATCTCCATACTGTTATCCACAGTGGCTACACCAGTCTGCATTCCCACCAGCAGTGCAGGAGGGTTCCCTTTTCTCCACACCCTCACCAGCTCTTATTCTTTGTTGTTTTGCTGATGAGCACCATCCTGACTGGTGTGAGGTGATATCTCATTGTGGTTTTATTTTGCATTCTCTAATGATTAGTGATGTTGAGCATTTTTTCATCTGCCTATTGGCCATCAGTATGTCCTCTTTGGAGAAATTTCTATTCATTTCTTTTGCCCATTTCTTTTTTCATTGGATTGTTTGTCTTCCTGGTGTTGAGTTTTATAAGTTCTTTATAAATGTTGGTTATTAACCCCTTACCAGATGTATTGTTGAATATGTTCTCCCATTGTGTGGTTTGTCTTTTTATTCCGTTCTTATTGTCTTTAGCTGTGCAAAAACTTTTTAGTTTGATATAGTCCCATTTGTTTATCCTGCCTTTTATTTCATTTGCCCATGGAGAAATATCGGCAAATATATTGCTGCTACAGATGTAGGAGAGCTTACTGTCTATGTTTTCTTCTAAGATGCTTATGGTTTCACGACTTACATTTAAGTCTTTTATCCATTTTGAGTTTGTTTTTGTGTATGGTGTAAGCTGATGGTCTAGTTTCATTTCTTTGCAGGTAGATGTCCAATTTTCCCAACACCATTTGTAAAAGAGGCTGTCTTTACTCCATTGTATACTCTTTCCTCCTTTGTCAAATACCAGTTGTCCATAAAGGTGTGGGTTTACTTCTGGGTTCTCTGTTCTGTTCCATTGATCTATGTACCTACCTGTTCTTACGCCAGTACCAGGCTGTCTTGAGTACAATGGCCTTGTCATATACCTTGATATCCGGAAGAGTGATACCCCTGCTTTATTATTTCTTTTTAAGATTGCTGGGGCTGATCATGATATTTTTGGTTCAATATTAATTTTTGGAATGTGTGTTCTATATCTTTGAAGTATGTCATTGGTATTTTAATTGATATTGCATTAAATTTATAAATTGCTTTGGGTAATATAGACATTTTAATGATGTTTATTCTTCCTAACCATGAGCACGGTATATGCTTCCACTTGTTTGTATCTTCCTTGATTTCTTTAATCAATGCTTAATAATTTTCCAAGTACAAGTCCTTAACCTCCTTGGTTAAATTTACTCCTAGGTACTTTATTTTTTTGGTTGCAATAGTGAAGGGGATTGTTTCCTTAATTTCTTTTGCTGACAGTTCATTGTTGGTATATAAATATGCTTCTGATTCCTGACTATTAATTTTATATCCTGCCACCTTTCTGAATTCAATTATCAGGTCCGGTAATTTTATGAATGAGACTTTAGGGTTTTCTATATACAATATCATGTCATCTGCAAATAAGGACAATTTTACTTCTTCTTTTCCAATTTGCATGCCTTTTATTTCTTCTTGTCTGAGTTCTCTATCTAGGACTTTCAGAACTACGTTGAATAAGAGTGGTGAAAGTGGGCACACCTGCCTGGTTCCTGATCTTAAGGGGATTGCTTTTAATTTTTGCCCATTTAGTATGATGTTTGCTGTGGGTTTGTCATAGATGGCCTTTATCATGTTAAGGTATGTTCCCTGTATTCCCACTTTACTGAGAGTTTTGATTATGAATGAGTGCTGGATTTTATTAAATGCTTTTCCTTCATCTATTGAAATTATCATGTGATTTTTGTCCTTCCTTTTGTTTATGTGATAAATCACATTGATTGATTTGCGAATATTGAATCAGCCTTGCCTCTCCAGAATAAATCCCACTTGATCATGATGTATGATTTTTTTTCATATATTGTTGGATCTGGCTGGCTAATATATTGTTGAGAATTTTAGCATCTAAATTTATCAGGGATACTGACCTATAATTTTCTTTCTTTGTGTTGTCTTTGCCTGGTTTCAGGATCAGAATTATGCTTGCCTCATAAAAGAAGTTTTGAAGTCTTCCTTCCTATTGAATTTTTTGAAATAGTTTAAGAAGGATAGGAGTTAGTACTTCTTTGAATTTTTGATATAATTCACTTGTGAAGCAATCAGGCCCAGGACTTTTCTTTGTTGGGAGATTTTTGGTAACTGTTTCTATCTCATTTGTTGTAACTGGTCTGTTTAGATGTTCTGATTCTTCCAGATTGATTTTTGTAAGATTATATGATTCAAGAAATTTGTCCATTTCACCTATCTTTCCTAATTTTTTGGCATAAAGTTCTTCATAGTATTTTCTTACAATACTTGGTATTTCTGTTGTGTCAGTTGTTATTTCTCCACTCTCATTTCTAATTTTATTTATTTGAGTCCTCTCTCTTTTTTTCTTGGTGAGTTGATCTTGTTTATCTTTTCAAAGAACCAGCTCCTGGTTTCCTTGATCCTTTGTATTGTTTCCATAGCCTCTATGTCATTTATTTCCACTCTGATCTTTATTATTTCCTTCCTTCTACTAGTCCTGGGCTTTATTTGCTCTTGTTTTTTAGTTCCTTTAGGCGCAGGATCAAGTGGCTTATTTGAGCTTTTTCTAGCTTCTTCTGGTATACCTGTAGTGCTATGAACTTCCCTCTCAGTGCTGCTTTTGCTGTGTCCCATAAATTTTGAGTTGATGTATGTTCATTATCATTTGTTTCTAGAAATTTCTTTTTTTTTTTACAGGAACAGAGAGTCAGAGAGAGGGATAGATAGGGACAGACAGACAGGAATGGAGAGTGGTGAGAAGAATCAATCATTAGGTTTTCATTGCCATCGCAACACCTTAGTGTTCATTGATTGCTTTCTCACAAGGGCCTTGACCGCAGGCCTTCAGCAGACCAAGCCACCCTTTGCTGGAGCCAAAGACCTTGGGTCCAAGCTGAGGAGACTTTGCTCAAGCCTGATGGGCCCGCGCTCCAGCTGGCAAGTTCGGGGTCTCGAACCTGGGTCTTCCTCAGCTCAGTCCGACACTCTATCCACTGTGCCACCACCTGGTCAGGCTAGAAACTTTTTTATTTCTTCTTTGATGTCATTGTTCATCCAGCTGTTAATCTTGCCCTTTATAAAGTCCATTTTCTCAGATATAGGTTTTGCTACACCGGCTTTTTTTCATTTCCATTTGCATGAAAAATTTTTTTTCATCCTTTTACCTTCAGTCTATGTGCATCTTTTGTTTTAAGGTGTGTCTCTTGTAGACAGCATATGTATGGATCCTAGTTTCTTTATCCATGCAGCTACCCTATGTCTTTTGATTGAATCATTTAATCCATTTACATTTAAGGTTATTATTGATATGTAGTTGTTTATTGCCATTTTATTCTTTAAAGCTGTATTCTTCTTTTGCTATATTCTTTTTCCCCTTTGAGCTGTTCACAACAGGTCCCTTAGCATCTCTTGCAAAATTGTTTGGTTTTAATAAATTCTTTAAGGTTCTTTTTGTCTGGGAAGCTCTTTATTTCTCCTTCAATTTTAAATGTTAGCCTTGCTGGATAAAGTAGTCTTGGCTGTAGGTTATTGTTCTGCATTACTTTGAATATATTTTGCCATTCTCTTCTGGCCTCAAGTGGGAAATGTTCTTAACCAAAATAAATTTTAACCTGATGGACGTAATAGTTATTTGCATAGCATTTTATCTAAAGCATGCATAATTAAAATTCTTTCAAGTGCATATGAAACATTCTTCAAGATAGATTTCATGTCAGGCCACTAAATTAACAAAAAACTTAAGCAGAATATAAAAAACTATTTTGAGACAAATAAAGATAAAAATATAACTTTCCAAAATCTATAAGATGCAATAAAAGCAGTTCTATAAGGGAAGTTCAAAGCTATGCAAGCCTATGAACTTTTGTTAAGTGTTTTTCTTAGATATTTTATTTATTTTTAAAAGAAAAATTCAGAATAACTTATCTAACTCCACACTTAAAGAAATTAGAAAAAGAACAAAAAGCCAAGATTGGTGGGAGATGGATGGAGTAGGCGGACGTACCAACTTCCAACTCCCAGAACCAAAGTGGATTATAACTCAATTTTAAGAACCATCATCTGGATAAACCAACTTTGAACTAAACTAAATGGACTCTTCAGAAAGGAACACTGCAGAAGCCACATTGAGACTGGTAGGAATAGCGAAAATGCGAAGAGGGCTGCCCAGCTCCCCGGAGGAAACAGCAGCCCGGAGAGACCCGCGTGGTGGGAGGAGAGTTTGGCGGAGAGGGAGGGACCTGGGTCCCAGGAACCAAGCCCCAGACTGCAATCCCAGAGCCTAGAAGAGGTGTATGGACAGTATTGAGCTGTGAAGCAAGTGAGGATACAATTTGTGAAAAAGAGAGTTTTCTCAGACCCAAGAATCTTTTCAAAAAGACAGCACAGAAACCCTCTCTCACAACCACGCACCTGGAGCTCCGGGGAACTGGGACAGAGGAGAGGAACAGAGCAGTGGGAACAGAGAGTGGACTGAAGGCACGAGGACACTCTGAGGGACAGCCATCCTGACCCCTGGGCTAAGTCATTTCCCTAATCGAAAATGAATATTTCCCCTGGAACTAGCAATACCAGCAAAGGGAGACAAGACACTAGCCAAACAAGCTCTCCCACGGCAGTTAGAGCAGAGCTGCTTAGAGGGAGGGAGCTCCCAAGCCTACAGTGTGGAGACTTAAGACACTGCTATCTCTCTGAGGGTTGCTGAAGGGACGTTGGCGGCAGGATGAAAAGCGGTCCTGTCGGCGTGGGCGGAGGCACAACCGATGTGAGCTCAGTCTAGCCCAGCAGGGGAAGAGGGAACGCGCGAAAGCGGTCTGGCAGCTGCGGGCCGCCTGTGACCCCACTTGTGGGGAAAAATATGGGCAGAGATTGGCTCTGCGACCCTGCGCAAGCCAGCCCTGACCACGGGGACGGGGCTAGGACTAGGGATGGGCGAGGGGCTCGCGGCTGAGCTCATGCTGCCAACCCCGCCCGGATGGAGAAACCGCGGGGGTATGAAATCCTTTGTGCGCACGAGCTGGGTTTGGCGGCTGAGCTCACACTACTAGCCCCGCCCAGCCAGAGAAATCCCGGCGGTTTGCAAAACTACGTGCGCGCAGCTGGCTTTTGCGGCTGAGCTCACGCTACTAGCCCTGCCTGGCCAGAGAAATCCTGGCGGTTGGCCACCCTACGTGCGAGAGCTGGCGCCGAACAAGGGGCATGGTAGAGTCCTGATCGATCGGAAGCTAGCAGCTGAGCTAACGCCAGCAAACATGCCCAGCCCAATAAACCGCAGTTTGCAAACCTACGCAGGATGGCCCCGGCATTGAGGGTGGGGCTAAATTCTGGACGGGCAAAGGCTTACAGCTGAGAGCACGTCAAAAGCCCCGCCCAACCCGCAAAACTGTGGTGAGCAAGCTCTGACTACAGGGGCTGGGCGTAAGCCTTCCGGAAAAAGGCTGGTTCCGCAGCTGAGCAAAGGTGATCACCTCTGCCCTTGGTACTAAGGCTTGTGGCTTCAGTGACAGCCCCTCCCGTGGAGGAAAGGTGGAAATCACAGCAACAGCTGCAGTAGGCTGTCGCTGGCAATGCCTATACCCAACCACCCTAGGCAGCAGCAGAGGGGGTGGCAGGCCTGCAGACAGACCACACCTAGAGAACACAAAGGGAACACCTACTGGACTCCAGTGCCCACAACTTGCCTATACACAGATAAAATGGGCAGGCAGAGGAATGCAAACCAAATGAATCAAGAGAAATCCCCAGAGAAGGACCTGAATGAACCAGATATAACCAAACTACCAGAAGCAGAATTTAGAATAATGATAGTTAGGATGTTCAAAGAAATTAGAGCAACAATGGAGAGTCACTATGAGCACCTAAATAAAGAGATAACAAGTATAAAGAACAAAATTGAAATAATAAAAAAGAATCAGACAGAAATGACAAATACAGTATCAGAACTGAAGACCACAATGGAAGGAATTAAAAGCAGGATGAATGACGCTGAAGATCGAATCAGCGAGTTAGAAGACACAATAAACAAAGGCACAGAAGCAGAGAAGAAAAAGGAAAAGAGACTCAAAAAATGTGAGGAAACTAAGGGAGCTCTGTGACAACATGAAGAGAAACAACATTCACATCATAGGGGTGCCTGAAGAAGAGGAAAGAGGACAGAAAATGAAAACTTTGTTCAATCAAATCATAGCAGAAAACTTTCCTAAATTAAGGTGGGGAAACATTCCACACGTTCAAGAAGCACACAGAACTCCATTAAAGAGAAACCCAAAAAGATCTACACCAAGACACATCATAGTTATAATACCAAAGCTAATGGATAAAGAAAAAATATTAAAAGCTGCTAGAGAATAGGCCTGACCTGTGGTGGCGCAGTGGATAAAGCGTCGACCTGGGAACACTGAGGTCGCCAGTTCAAAACCCTGCACTGGTCTGGTCAAGGCACATATGGGAGTTGATGCTTCCAGCTCCTCCCCCCTTTCTGTCTTTGTCTCTCTCTCTCACTCTGTGTCTCCTCTCTAAAATGAATGAATAAATAAATAAATTAATTAATTAATTTTAAAAAGCTGCTAGAGAATAAAAGGCTATCACCTACAAAGGATCCCCCTTAAGGATGACATCGGACTTCTCAACAGAAATACTTGAGGACAGAAGGGAATGGCAAGATATAATCAAAGTAATGCAGAACAAGAACCTACAACCAAGACTACTCAATCCAGCAAGGCTAACGTTTAAAATTGAAAAAGAAATAAAGAGCTTTCCAGACAAAGAAAGCCTCAAGGAATTCATTAAAATCAAACCAATTCTGCAAGAGATACTACGGGGCCTGTTGTAAACTGTTTAAAGGGAGGAAAGAATATAGCAAAAGAAGAATACAGCTTTAAAGATTTAAATGGCAATAAACAACTACATATCAATAATAACCTTAAATGTAAATGGATTAAATGATCCAATCAAAAGACATAGGGTAGCTGTGTGGATAAAGAAACAGGACCCATACATATGCTGTCTACAAGAGACACACCTTAAAACAAAAGATGCACATAGACCGAAGGTAAAAGGAAGGAAAAGAAATATTTCATGCAAATGAAATGAAAAAAAAAAGCCGGGATAGCAGTACTTATAGCTGACAAAATGGACTTTAAAACAAAGGGTGTAGTAAGAGATAAAGAAGGACACTACATAATGATAAAAGGAACAATTCAACAGGAAGATATAACTATTATAAATATCTACGCACCAAATATAGGAGCCCCGACATAAATAAAGTAGACTTTGATGGACATAAAGGGCGAGATTAACAGCAATACTATCATAATAGGGGATTTCAATACCCCACTAACAACACTGGATAGATCCTCAAGAAAGAAAATCAATAAAGAAACAGCAGACTTACAAAACAAACAAACAAAAAAAGAAACAGCAGACTTAAAGGAGACACTAGATCAACTTGATTTAATAGATATCTTCAGAACTTTTCATCCTAAAGCAGTAGAATATACATTCTTCTCAAGCGCTCATGGTACGTTTTCTAGGATAGACCACATGTTAGGACACAAAAATGGTCTCAATAAATTTAAGAAGATTGAAATCATATCAAGCATTTTCTCTGATCACAATGCCATGAAACTAGAAATTAACCACAAAAGAAAAACTGAAAAATACTCAAACACCTGGAAACTAAATAGCATGTTATTAAATAATGAATGGATTAACAATGAGATCAAAGAAGAAATAAAAAAGTTTCTAGAAACGAATGAAAATGAGCATATATCAACTCAAAATTTATGGGACACAGCAAAAGCAGTACTGAGGGGGGAAGTTCATTGCACTTCAGGCATATCATCAGAAGCTAGAAAAAGCTCAAATAAGCAACCTGACCCTGCATCTAAAAGAACTAGAAAAACAACAACAAATAAAACCCAGGACAAGTAGAAGGAAGGAAATAATAAAGATCATAGCAGAAATAAATGACATAGAGGCTAAGGAAACAATACAGAGGATCAATGAAACCAGAAGCTGGTTCTTTGAAAAGGTAAACAAGATTGATGAAGCTTTGACTAGACTCACCAAGAAAAAAAGAGAGAGGTTTCAAATAAATAAAATTAAAAAGGACAGTGGAGAAATAACAACTGATATAACAGAAATACAAAGCATTGTAAGAAAATATTATGAAGAACTTTATGCCAAAATATTAGACAATCTAGATGAAATAGACAAGTATCTTGAATCATATAAACTTCCAAAACTCAATCTGGAAGAATCAGAACACCTAAACAGACCAATTACAACAAATGAGATCGAAACAGTTATCAAAAAACTTCCAAAAAAGAAAAGTCCTGGGCCTGATGGCTTCACAAGTGAATTATATCAAAAATTCAAAGAAGAACTAACTCCAATCATCCTCAAGCTATATCAAAAAATTCAACAGCAAGGAAGACTTCCAAACTCCTTTTATGAGGCGAGCATAATTCTGATCCCAAAACCGGGCAAAGACAACACAAAGAAAGAAAATTATAGGCCTATATCCCTGATGAATTTAGACGCTATAATTTTCAACAAAATATTAGCCAACCGGATCCAGCAATATATAAAAAAAATCATACACCATGACCAAGTGGGATTTATTCCGGAGAGGCAAGGCTGGTTTAATATTCGCAAATCAATCAATGTGATTCATCACATAAACAAAAGAAAGGACAAAAATCACATGATAATTTCAATAGATGCAGAAAAGGCATTTGATAAAATCCAGTACCCATTCATGCTCAAAACTCTCAGTAAAGTGGGAATACAAGGAACATTCCTTAACATGATAAAGGCCATCTACGACAAACCACAGCAATCATCATACTAAATGGGCAAAAATTAAAAGCAATCCCCTTAAGATCAGGAACCAGGCAGGGTTGTCCACTTTCACCACTCTTATTTAACATAGCTCTGGAAGTCCTAGCTACAGCAATCAGACAAGAAGAAGAAATAAAAGGCATCCAAATTGGAAAAGAAGAAGTAAAACTGTCACTATTTGCAGATGATATGCTATTGTATATAGAAAACCCTAAAGACTCAGTCAAAAAACTACTGGACCTTATAAATGAATTCAGCAAGGTGGCAGGATATAAAATTAATACTCAGAAATCAGAGGCATTTCTGTATACATACAATGAACTGTCAGCAAAACAACTTAAGGAAACAATCCCCTTCACTATTGCAGCCAAAAAAATAAAGTACCTAGGAGTAAATTTAACCAAGGAGGTTAAGGACTTGTACTCAGAAAATTATAAAACATTGATAAAGGAAATCAAGGAAGATACAAACAAGTGGAAGCATATACCGTGCTCATGGCTAGGAAGAATAAACATCATTAAAATGTCTATACTACCCAAAGTAATTTATAAATTCAATGCAATACCAATTAAAATACCAATGACATACTTCAAAGATATAGAAAACCTATTCCAAAAATTTATATTTAACCAAAAAAAACCACGAATAGCCTCAGCAATCCTAAAAAGAAAAAATAAAGCAGGAGGTATCACTCTTCGGATATCAAGGTCTACTACAAGGCCATTATACTCAAGACAGCTTGGTACTGGCATAAGAACAGACACATTGATCAATGGAACAGAACAGAGAACCCAGAAATAAACCCACAGCTTTATGGACAACTGATATTTGACAAAGGAGGAAAGACCATACAATGGAGTAAAGACAGCCTCTTTAACAAATGGTGTTGGGAAAATTGGACATCTACCTGCAAAAAAATGAAACTAGACCATCAACTTACACCATGCACAAAAACAAATTCAAAATGGATAAAAGACTTAAACATAAGCCGTGAAACTATAAGCATCTTAGAAAAAAACATAGGCAGCAAGCTTTCCGACATCTGTAGCAGCAATATATTTGCTGATTTATCTCCATCGGCAAATGAAATAAAAGGCAAGATAAACAAATGAGACTATATCAAACTAAAACGTTTTGCACAGCTAAAGACAATAAGAACAGAATAAAAAGACAAACCACACAATGGGAGAACATATTCGACAGCACGTCGGATAAGGGGTTAATAACCAAAATTTATAAAGAACTTATAAAACTCAACACCAGGAAGACAAACAATCCAATCAAAAAATGGGCAAAAGAAATGAATAGTAATTTCTCCAAAGAAGACATACAGATGGCCAAAAGACATATGAAAAAATGCTCAACATCACTAATTATTAGAGAAATGCAAATTAAAACCACAATGAGGTATCACCTCACACCAGTCAGAATGGCACTTATCAGCAAAACAACACAGAATAAGTGCTGGCGAGGATGTGGAGAAAAGGGAACCCTCCTGCACTGCTGGTGGGGATGCAGTCTGGTGCAGCCACTGTGGAAAACAGTATGGAGATTCCTCAAAAAATTAAAAATCGAACTGCCTTTTGACCCGGCTACCCCACTTTTAGGAATATACCCTAAGAACACCATAACACTGTTTGAAAAGAAAAAATGCAACCCCATGTTTGTGGCAGCATTGTTCACAATAGCGAAGATCTGGAAACAGCCCAAGTGTCTGTCAGAAGACGAGTTGATTAAAAAGCTTTGGTACATATATACTATGGAATACTACTCGGCCATAAGAAATGATGACATCGGATCATTTATAACAAAATGGTGGTACCTTGATAACATTATACGAAGTGAAATAAGTAAATCAAAAAAAAAAAAAAACTGAGAACAACATGAATTCATACATAGGTGTGACATAAAAGTGAGACTATGAGACATGGACAAGAGTGTGGTGGTTACGGGGTGGGTGAAGGGAGGGGAGGGTGGGAAAGGGAGAAGTGTAGGGACACAAGGAAAACCAGATAGAAGATGACAGAGGACAATTTGACTTTGGGTGATGGGTATGCAACACAATTGAATGATAAGATAATCTGGAGATGTTTTCATTGTACATATGTACCCTGATTTATTGGTGTCACCACATTAAAGTTAATAAAACAACAACAAAAAAAAGAAAGCCAATGTTGTTAAAAGGAAAGAAATAATAAAGATCAGAGTGGTAACAGATAAAAAAATAATATAAAAGATCAATGAAATTATGAACTGGTTCTTTGAAGAGATAAACAAAATTGATAAACCATAAGCCAGACTCATCAAAAAAAAAAAAAAGTAAAGATGGCCCAACTAAAGCAAATTACAAATGAAACAGAAGAAATTAAAACTGACACTAAAGAAATGAAAACAATTATATAGGAATCCCATGAACAATATCCATTTAAATTTAAAACACTCATTAGAATGGGTACAGACGAAAAGTAGTCAACATAATCAAGGCCATAAATGACAAACCATCAGCTAATATCATACGAAATAGTGAAAAACTGAAGGCTTTGCTTTTAAAACTAGGAACAAGACAAGGCTGCCCACTTTTTCCACTCATACTTATTCAGGATAGTTCTAGAAGTTTTAGCCAGAGCATTTACACAAGAAAAAGAAATAAAAGGCATTCATATTGGGGAAAAAAGTAAAGGTCTCATTTTTTGCAGATGACATGAGCCTGTGCATAGAAAACCAAAAGACTCCACAGAAAAACAATTAGACACAGTAAACCAATACTGTAAAGTTGCAGGATATGAACTCAATATACAGAAGTCTATTGTTTTTCTATATACCAACAATAAAACTTTAGAATATGAAACTCAACCACAAAACAAAACAAAAAACAATTTTTATAATTGTAAATAAATAAAATGTCTAAGAAAAACAGTTAACAAAAAGTGTGAAAGACTAATATACTGAAAACTACAAAGCATTATTAAAAGGAATTGAAAAATACACAATGAAATGGAAAACATATTCTATGTTCATGATTGGATGAACCAACATAGTTAAAATGGCCATATTACCCAAAACAATCTACAAATATAATGCAATCCCCATTAAAATACTAATGTCATTTTTTAAAGAAATAGAACAAAAAATCTCAGGTTTGTATGGAAAACACCTGAATAACCAAAGTTATTCTGAGGAGAAAGAAAAAGGCTAGAGATATCATTCTACCTGACTTTCAATTATACTATTGGGCCATGGCAATCAAAACAGCATGGTATTGTGCAATGCAGGAGGGGCAGTATATTGTTGCAATTACTCACAGATGGATTTTAGAGGTAAATTTATTTTGATTAATAACAATAAAAAATAAAGCAAAATAATAAGGGGGTTGAACTTATGTAACCTAAAGTAGAATAAAAAAAAAAAAAGAGTCAACAGAACAATGAGCTATATATCACCAGACCAAGAAACAGCCTGGGTTCTAGAATAATAGTTAGTTAAAGAAATAGACTTAAAAAAGAGAATTATGAGTAGGTACAAATCTCACCATACCATGGAGGAACACACTGACAGACTAGGAAGTGTCAGCTGGACTCCAAAGTTGGCCACCCACCTTGCACATCAACAAGGAAGAGTTCTCTAGAACTTCAGGGGTGGTCTGAGACCCTAACCTTTTCTATGGAGAAATCTTGGCTGGAGGCTATTATACAAGGGTTCTTCATAGCATATCCTCTAGGAATGCAGGAAGGTCACTACATTCTGGAATAATTAACAAAGCCAGCAATTAAGTGATAAGAACATGTGCCGTGGCTTCTGGGGAAACTGCAGCAGGACATCTTACTCATTTGAGTAAATGATTCAGTCATTCCTGTAATCATTTTTTGTGACCCTTATTGTTTAAGTTCAATTTAGTTCAAATTCATATATATTTTTATATATTGTTCCACCACAGGTATTGACAGAAAACAGACATACAGACCAATGAAACATACTTGCTTCTCCTTACTCCCCTTTTCCTACCCCCTTTCCCACAACCTCCACCCCTTGGTAACCACTTAACTTTTATCTATGTCCATGAACTTCAGTTTTTATATTTAAAATGTGATATAAAAAACATAAAACATATTGGGAGTAGAGTGAACTAATAATGTAGAGTTTAGAATGTGTTCAAATGGAAATTGTTATAAATATATTCTTATAGGTCAACCTTATGGTAATCATACAATAAAAACTTATAATAGATACAGAAAAGAGAATGAGAAATGAATCTAAAAATACCTCTAAAGAAAGTCATCAAACCACAAAGGAAGCAAGAAAAAAAGAAGAGAGGAAGGAAAGAACTACAAAATGGCCAGAAAAAAAATGGCAATAAGTACATATATGTCAATAATTACTTTAAATGTAAATGGACTAATTCTGCAATCAACAGAAATATTGTTGCTAAGTGAATAAAAAAGCAAGACCCACCTATATGCTGCCTACAAGAGACTTACTTCAGATGTAATTTAGATATAAGGGCACCACAGACTGAAAGTGAAAGGATGATTAAAAGTTATTCCACGCAACTGAAAACCAAAACCAAAAAATCTGACGTAGTGATACTTAGATAAAATAGACTTTCAGACAAAGACTATAACAGACCAAAAAGGGCAGGCATTATAATGGGGTCAGCTCAACAAAGAAATATAAATTTGTGTTATTCATGCTTTAAAATATATAAAGCAATTATGAACAGACTTAAAGGGAAGAAGTAGGCAGCAATACAATAATAGTGATAATGTGAATATCCCATTTATATCATGTAGACAGAAAATTGATAGAGAAACAAGCACCTTAAATGACACATTAGATCAGATGAACTTAACAGATCTATACAAAACATTTTACATAAAAGTGTCAGAACACATGTTCTTTTCAAGCACACATGGATTCTCTAGGATCTATCACAGGTTAGGTCACAATACAAATCCTAATAAATTTAGAAAGATTGAGTTCATATCAAGCATCTTTTTTACTACAATGGTAGAAAGCAACAACAACAACAACAAAATATCAATTACAAGAAGAAAACTGAAAATTTCACAAGCACAGGGAGATTAAACAATATGCTACTGCACCACCAATGACTGGTCAGTGAAGAAATCAAAGGAAATTCAAAAGTTTCTTGAGACAAATGAAAATGGAAATACAGCATACCCAAATATGGGATACATCAAAAGTTGTTCTGACAGAGAAATTCATAATGGTAAATGTTTCCTGCAATAAACAAGAAAAATCTCACATAAACAACCTAACTTTATACCTCAAGAAACTAAAAAAAGATGGAGATCTATGAACACACTAAATGTGCACTTATATAGAGAGCAATTCTTCCTGAGAAATAAGTGAGAGACAATTGAACAGCTTCTTCACAACAAAGAGAGAGCCACCATGCAGAGAAGATAGGAAAATTGCACGAGCTGCCCAATATTTGAGGGAACCCATCAGTAATGGAAAAGCCCATGACCACCATGGGGACATGCCAGCGAAAGTTCTATCCAAATTGTATGTCAATTATATTCCTAATTACAAAGTAAAGAAAGAAAAAGAGAGGGAGTGAAAGAGAAAGAGTGAGAGAGAGAGAGAGAGAGAGAGAGAGAGAAAGAAAGAAAGAAAAAAAGATAGAAAGAAGAAAAAATGAAAGAAAGAAAAAATGAAAAGAAAGAAACAAAGAAGAAAAGGAGGGAAGTTGGGAGGGAAAGAGGAAGAGAAGGAAGGAGGGAAGGAAGGAAGGAAGGAAGGAAGGAAGGAAGGAAGGAAGGAAGGAAGGAAGGAAGGAAGGTAGGAAGGAAGGAAGGAAGGAAACATACACTGATAGATCATCAGATCTATTTAGAATGTAAATTCATTCTGTGGAAGATACGACTATCCATGCACTAGAAATCCATATTCCTACTTGAGAAGGGTCAGAACTGAGGGAAATATGTACTTTGTTGTGATTTTATGTCTAACAACTGTATAGTTCATTGTTTTCATCAACACAAAAAGGGCAAAGCATAATGAAAAACACAGGTTTCTTGTCTTTGGAAAGTTTTAGCATCCATTTTATTTAAGTAAATTTTAATTGTGAATAATTTCACTCCAAATTAAGCCCCAGTCTTCTTGGGTGAGCTTAACTATAGTCATTAGAATTTACCAATGAATAACAACCTAGGTCCCAGTAACCTAGGGCTCGATCTAGTCTTAAGATAGGAATGCAACTCCTAGACATAATAAACAGTGTTTATTCCCTCCCACCCTGTATTGGACCTCCACTGCTGAGCCATGGTCTGTTACCTGGAATCAGCTTCAAGGCATTCTCCAGGTACTGATCTTCTGTGATAGGGTGACCATTTAACTTCAGCTCCAGGGTGAAATCCCGTACAGTCCAGATAAAGTCTGGGAAGAAACTCACAAATTCTGTGGCATCTTTTACTCCACGCTGGGTAGGGGAGGACTTTGCCCTTATGAGTTCTGTGAGCTCTGTCACATAACTAGGACTTGGCTAAGGAAAAATAATTTCCTACCTACCATTCTTACATTTCCCTCAAAAAAATTATTGTAAACAATAATTTGCCCTGGATTCCCTCTGTGCCACCAGAGGCCACTCAACTGCAGAAAAGGAGAACTTGACTTCCATTCCCATGAATTTCTCAATAAAACTGGGTAGGATACTGTAGTTTCTCCAAGGCATCATTGTTGATGGTGCTCATGCTGTTGTAGACAAAGCAGCTACTCAGAAGCACAGCCAGGGCAAAGATCCACGAGTCATTCTTAGGATCGCCCTAGAAAACATGCAGAGAAAACACTTAGAAGTCTTCTCTTCAGAAAACTCATTCAGTTATTTGATTATTTTTTCATTTTTTATTTCAGATCATTGTGTGTTTGGTACAAAGAAAAATCTTTAAAATCAGAATTAAAGGCAAATCTAAGCTTTAGCAATTACATTGATATTTCTTGCGACCTTAGTTTCCTCACGTATAAAAAGAATTCTAACACTTTCCTCAAAGTATCCTTTTTATTTGAATGGGATTAAATGAATTAATTTTGAACAATTAATTATTCATAAGTGGCACTGCACATTTAAGAAAAATTAAACTACAATATCTACTATGCTAATCACAAATGAACTCTCAAAATAAAACCAATTAAATTAAGAATTCATAAACTATTACTAAATGTTACATATTTTTCTTAGTTATACAAAAACAAAAATGAATATAATTGTTACATTTGAGATGACTATCTCGTGGTATTTACAAACATTTGAAAAACAAATGCAATAGAGATGACAATAAAATTAAAAGATTATGTATTAATATTAAATCTTAGTGAAAACAACAGTCTTTATGTCAAATAAAAATAATGAACCTGTCAAAGGGGAGCAGCACATACTGGAGTTAGAAAAACATTTTGTGCTGAATGTTAAAGGATTTGTAAAATGTTTACATGAAGAAATGAGAGAAGCATGCAACTAGAAAAACCTGCAGAAACAAAATGAGAGTAGACTGCAATAGTTATTTGACTGACACAGAACGGAAGATAGGTAGAGAAGATGCATCAAATTATTCACTTCAGTGCTCAAAACCATCTTACCTAATATACCACATTTTTAAAACATCTAACTTAAATATGAGTTTCCAAAGGGCCAAAGTCTGCTGTCTCATTCAATATAGTTGGATTTCAGCATTTCAAGAATAGATCACAACAGTTAAATTACAAAGAATCATGAAAAGATAAAGAGAAAATCTAGAATCAAAATGATCTGTTTGTGACCTTTTGTCTTACCTTTTCCACATCACCCAGGCCCTCGGTGTCTAGAAGAACCAGAGTGTGGTTTGGTTTGGAGGGGTGAGGTACACACCACATCCAGATGCCCTTGGTTTCAGACTGCACTGTAGAGCCCAGAGGGAAACCTAAAAGTGATGGGAAAAGCAACATAAAGTTGTTGTAAAGTAACGTTCTGTCAGGTTTATGTAGAGACACCAAGTCCAAATGAATTAAGGGGTTTCATTAAAGGAAGAGATTTATTAATATGCCAGCCGCATATGACAAACATGGGGCATAGCTGACCCAAATTGTGCCGTCCAGACTATAGCCCCGAGGCAGGTTATATACCTTTGATCACACAGGTTGGTGGGAAAAGGAGGAGGAGGGGAAGATGACACAATTCATTAGCAAGCTTATAACATTTGTCTATAGGATTTATAAAACACATTTTTTTTTTTACAGGGACAGAGAGAGAATCAGAGAGAGAGATAGACAGGGACAGATAGACAGGGACAGAGAGAAATGAGAAGCATCAATCATTAGTTTTTGTTGCCATTGCGACACCATAGTTGTTCATTGATTGCTTTCTCACAAGTGCCTTGACCGCGGGCCTTCAGCAGACCGAGCAACCCCTTGCTGGAGCCAATGACCTTGGGTCCAAACTGGTGAGCTTTTGCTCAAGCCAGATGGGCCCGCGCTCAAGCTGGCAAGCTCGGGGTCTCGAACCTGGGTCTTCCACATCCCAGTCCGACACTCTATCCACTGTGTCACCACATGGTCAGGCAAAAAAAAATTTTTACATATTATAACTTATAAGGTATTACAATAGTGAAAAATGTTGCTTTTCATATTAAAGACATTTCTAAATCTTTCAGTGTTTATCTGCTATTTCTTTGTTTAGAGGTATATACATTAACTATATACACCTTCAGGATGGGACGGGGAGCCTACCTGGCGCCAGAGGATCAACATCTGTGAATGACACATTAAGGAAAGAAGGGGAAAAAGAAAGGCCTGGCTAATCCTCCCTTTCCCCTTTTCATCTACAATACAATGCCATTGGCCATCCTGACCTGGTGTTAATCATACACAAGTATAAAAATTATATTTATAAAATCTCTCTGTATGCTTAGCCTAAATTATAAAATGTCCTTTAATCTCCTAGTAGAAGGTTTTTTCTACACAGTATGTCTCTGCAAGCCAGGAAATTCCCACATTCCTTTTCCCTCATTCCCTATAGAAAGGAGAGGACAAGAAACCCATTTGATTTATTTTTAACTGTTCAATGATCATGACTCCCTAAAGAAGTTAAGCTAGTTGAGTGTATTATAATTAGATCAAGACTTTTCATTAGTCTAAAGAATTAACAAGACAATTTATTCAGTAATTACTTAAGTACCTATTATATTCTAGACATTGGGGATATGTTCAAGGTCCTGGAGATAAATTAATTGCTAAAATAGGAAGAAATACCTTCCTTTTGTAGTCTTATAGTCAATGAGTGCTAAAACCTTGCTAATTTACAACCAGTTTCCGGGTAAAATCTGGTCTTAATGGATGGGACTATGGAGAGACAGGAATAGGTAAATAATAATAAATAAATACACAAACAAACAAACTGTTATAAGCCTTCTAAAGATTGTGGCTAAATCTCACCTCTTACTTATTTTAAAGATGTTGTGACTTATAACTAATTTAAAGGATCCCAACAACAATGAAAACATTCTCTAAGAGAAATATTATTACATCACATTCATTCTGATTATTTTCTATGTTGGGAGAAAACAGAAGTTCTCAGAGCCCGGCAGAGAACCAAAATAGAAAAAGTGTTGATGTGCGGTTGATGTTGCCCTATATTCTCATTTTCTGCCTATGAAATTCAGTATGTTGTCCTTTATTTTTCTCATGACTTATTTTATATTCTCAGTGTAAAGATTCTCTTTACATGAAACTATACTCATGGGTTTTGTAGAATTTGGATATGTTTACCTAAGAGATATTCTGCAACACCAAGGTACTATGTTCCAATCAGAATTTTCATAAAGGCTAGCCAAAGCCACATAAAAATAACAGTGAGCTAAAAGATAAACATTCTTGTTGGGGACTGAAAGCCAACATGGTCTTTGCAGTTTAGATTTTTGGAGGACAAAGGTATGGGGAACTGTCAGTAAACTGATAATCTGCCCAACCCCCACCTCACTTGTTCTATGAATTTGCTAAAGGCTGTTAAACTGTGGTGCTGGATTGTTTATACTCATACTACCCCCCCCCCCCCCCCCCCGCCCCATGTCCCTTGGAAAGACTGGAGGCAAGTTTCTTTTATCCTTTGGTTTATGAAGTTAAGATGTTATGTATGGTCGGGGTTTTCTTTACTTGGTAAAATTCTTGGGTTGCCTTGGAAATGTGATCAGAGATCTCTTTGATTTGCTAATGGCCCACTTTGCCCAATAAATAAAGCAAGAAGTAGGTGTGGAGGGCACTCTGTTCTTGGCATCAGCATTGCAGAGGCCTCCTGAGCCCATTTTATTCTTTAAGCGTATTTTCTTAATTCTGTGTTGTTCCCACTCAGGACCTGAAATTACTAGTCATGCTGGTTCACGGCACATTCTAATTTATTTATTTTTCTTATTGATATATAATAATAAGAAGAAATGAAAGAAGCATTTATTGTGTGCTTACTATGTTCTACACACTATCATTGTCAGCAAAGACTCCAGGTAATGTTTTTTCCTCTATTGATTTTAATATTAATATAGAAGAAAAATAAGTAAATATATAAGTACATAAACTATGTTGATATTGTGATAAATTTAAGTGGAGTGCAAGCTTGAGACAGGATGGTTAGGGAAGACTTCTTTAGAATTGACTTTTGTGCAGAGCTTTGACTAAAAAGGATCTAGCTGGGTAGAGGAACAGCAAGCATTGCAGGCAGAGTGAAACACAAGTGCAATGACATACAAAAAGGCTTTCATACAAAAGGGGTTTCAATTTGAAAGGGCAAAAGGGTGGTTAGTATGGCCAGTGGTAGAAAAAATTATTAAAGATGTGTTTGTAGAAACAGGAAAAACTAAGTTATAGTGGGCCACTGAGGAGTATCGATTTTGTGTAAGAATAATGCCAAGTTAAGGAAAGCATTAAGAACAACTAGATTAAACTTAGGTTGTTTTAAAGAGAATTTATTAGGGTAAAAGTGGAAGTAAAAAGGATACTTAAGAAAAAAGTATTTCAGGCAAAAATGACACTGACTTAGCTTCATAAATAAAAATAGTAAAATAATATTGTAGAGAAAGAAGAGAAAGAGACTGATCTGAGATATCTTTAGTAAAAGAGGACAGATGTATGAGTTGGATGTGGGTGATAAACTAAGTGAGGAATATAAGGTTTGCACCTTGAGACTGGAAGATTGGTGCCCAACTAGGAAAAAAATGACTGGAAAAGTAGTAAATGTGTTGTTATTTTGGTTTGTTTTAATTTGTTTCAGTATTTTTCAGTATTTTGTTTTTCTTTTTTATTGAATTTATTGGGGTGACACTGGTTAAAAACATTATATAGATTTCAGGTGTATAATTCTATAATACATCATCACATCATCTATATATTGTATTGTGTGTTCAACATCCCAAGTCAAGTCTCCTTCTATCACCAATTTATCCTCCTATACCTTCTTCTACCGCCCCCACCTTTTCCCTCTGTTAATCACCATACTATTGTCTGTTTATGAATTGTTTATTTCCTTAATCCCTTCAGCTTTTTCACTCAACCCTACAACACTCTTCATTTCTGACAGCTGTCAGTCTGTTCTACATTTATGAGTATGTTTCTATTTTGTTTGTTTATTTAGTTCATTAGATATTTTTTTCTCAAAGTAAGAATTGATCTAGACTTTTATTGTGAACATGATGATTTTAATGTCAACAACTTTCAAAAAGAAAAAATTAAGGAGTTATTTGATTAATGAGTCTGAATGTCAGAAGATCTATTAAGGCAAGGAATATCAATTACAGTACAGAGGTATGGGAATAAAAGTGGCATTTAATTCCAAAGATTGAAGGAGGCCACATTAGGAAGGTATGAAGAGAGGAGAGAAAAGATCCCAGTATCAAGATGACTGGATGAAAAGTTGCTGGTAAAAATGCTCAAGAGAACTAAACATAGAGGTGGAAGGAACGCCCAAAGCATGTGGTCCTTCAGAAGCCAAGGGAGAAAAGAATTTCAAGGAGAAGAAAGATGTCAACTATAAAATATGATGTCAAACAGGGAACTAAGATGGGTCCAAAGATACAGCTATTAAATCATACAAAATGGAGGTTATTGGTAAATATAACAAGAGCATTCAGTGGACTGTTAGGGTTAGAACCAGAGAGCAGTCAGAGAAACGTACAAAGAGAAGAGGTGAGAAAAAAGAAATTAAAGCAAAATATTTTAGCTGGAAGAAGAATAAAAAGAAAAAATGAGATGATAGTCATAATGAGATATGGGGTCCAAGGAGAATATTTAAGATGATATTCAGGTATTTTGGTTAGTTAATAAGAATATTACAGTACAGAAAGCAAAATTTCATGGGGGAGACATAACTTCAAAAGCACAATACCTGGCAGGTTAGAAAAGATGGCTCTGAGAACACTAGTATGGGAGATTTTCCTTTTATAGAAAGTGAAAGCAATAGGAATGAGAATTAGAAACAAGAACAAAAAGCAAGTTGCAAGTTTAGTGGTGAGAATTAGATTTATTAATGTGTTTAATAAGAAATTGAGAATCTCCCTTCATGTGACCATAGACAAGTGGCAAGGGGCTGAGATTCAGCTGGAGTTAAGCAAACAGCCTCTATCACAGGACTTCACTCACCCTTCTTTTCTCTTGCAAGACAGTTCATCAAATAGGATTTTCCTGTACGGTACAGCCCAACGATGGCCACAACAACCACTTGTTGAGAAATCTTGTAAAGGATCTTTAAGGCTTTCTTGTTCACCGACATCTGCTCATTCTTGTTTTCCACCAAACACATGGGAACCAACATGATGGGTCCAGATGCCATGGCAACCTGTAACCCCAAAAGAGTCTGTAGCAATAAGATAACAAATTCATTCTTTTCCTCAAGGTTAATCAAAGTATGTGTACATCAGCAGAGGGCCTGTGGGACTTTTGTACTTCTCTATGGCACAGAATGTAAGTTAGCATTAGCGGACCACAGGGGAAAGGGCTTCCTCCACCATAATCTCCTATGATGATAGAGATCAAGCAGCAGATATTACCAGCCTCCAAAGTTTTACTTTCAAAATAAAAATAAAATACAAGCAATGTTTTTCATGCAGTGAGAGTCTACACTGTGCTGAGCTCTTTGACACATGCATTACAAAGCTAACCTCACTGGTACTTATAAGAACCTTTTGAGTTCGGGCTTATTATACCCACTTTGCATATTTAGTAGATGACGTTCAGAAAGACTGAGGGATATACTCAAATTTATATGTGAGTAAGTGGTAGATCTTAGAGTTGAAACCAGAGAAATCTGTGTTGCCACGCCATGCTTTGCAATCATTTATCTGGCAGAATAATATTCCTCAGCAACATTGATTATTCCACATACTCCTAGATTAGTAATGCATAGGAGCTTCTATCAACTCTCCATACCAACAATACATTCTCTAATGTACTATTGTACTGAAATGGGTTTCCTTGTACTTCTGCAGTTAGGCCCTCATTCCACATACCACCCAGCAGTCACTAGACCAGGTTCCTTCCTTGCATGATCAGTTCTTCATCAAGGGCTCCAAGTCACCTAGTATGTTTTGAATAGTATGACCTCATGTTTTCACTCTTTGTCTTTAATTTATTTAAATACACTGAATGAGTACCTATTATGTACCTGAAACTGTGTTTGTTTCCTGGGATAAAATTATTTATAAACTATGGTCTCTGCCCACAAAATTATACTTCAGTAACTATATCAGGTAGTATTAAGTTTAGCTGAGAAAAAGAACACAAAAAATGGTTCATAAACAATTTAATTATACTACTCTCTTACATAAATTCCAGGATTACTGGTCTAAAACTGGTAGATTTATTTCATAACAAATTGGTGCCCAGAAACCTTACTTATATCATATGCTCATCCAAGTATGAGGAAACCCAAGGTCTAAGATTGTGTGCCATCATATTTATAGTAAAAGCAGATTGGAGAAGGGAAACTAGCATAGGCTTTTACTTTAATAAGAGTTCAGCCCTTCTACTTAGAACAAATAATAATAAATTTTAAGTTATCACATTACCATATCTACAGGGGAAGCTGATATAATCATAAGTAGTCTGGAAAAAATATATACACAGCAAATAAGCATGAGGAAGTCTGTCTGACTGCCTCCCAGCTTCTAACTTTGGAAAAATACCAAAAAAGAAAAAAAAAAGAATAATAGTAAAGAAAAGATTGTCCTTCTCTCCATTAAATGGTCTTGGTACACTTGTTGAAAACCATTTGAACTTAAACACTCAAGGGTTTATTTCTGGGTTTGATGTTCTACTCCATTGGTCTATATGCCTGTCTTTATATCAATACTACATAACACATAATTGATTACTAGAGATTTGTAAGTTCTGTAAGTTTTTATATCAAGAATTGTGAGTCCTTCAGCTTTGTTCTTCTTTTTGAGATTGTTTTGGATATCAACACCTATTCAGATTCCACACGAATTTGAAAAAAAAAATTGTTATTTTTACAAACAAAGTAATTAGGATTGTGATAGGATTGTATTGAATTTTTAGATCACTTTAAGTAGTATTATTGAAGTGTTATCAATGTTGTCTTCCCATCCATGAACATGAGATGCCTTTCTATTTATTTATGGCTTTTCAAATTTTTTTCATCAATATTTTGTAGTTTTTATTGTACAAGTCTTTCACCTCCTTATTAAATTAATTCCTAAATAATTTTTGATAATATTATAAATGAAATTGCTTTTTTAATTTCCATTTTAGTCTGTTCATTGTGAGTATATAGAAATGCAAGTGATTTTTGCATGTTGACTCTGTATCCTACTACTTTACTGAATGTATTACTTCCAATTTTAGTGGAATTTTTCCAGTTCTCTACATATAAATCATGTTATCTGTGAACAATGATCATTTTCTCTCTTTCTTCCAATTTAAGTGACCTTTTTTCTTTTTCCAAATTGCTCTGGCTAAAATTTTCAGTACTGTGTTATACTAAAAGTGGTGAAAACAGGCATACTTGTCTTGTTCCTGAATCTAGAGAAAAAGCTTTACTATCTTTCACCATTGCAACATGTGTTTTGGGTTTCTCATATATAAATTCTATTGGTGAGACAGTTTTCTTCTATTCCTAGTTCACTAAATATCTTTACCTTGAAAAGTGTTGAATTTTGTCAAATCTGTTCTCTGCATAAGTTGAGATAATTGTGTGCTTTCCCCCTTTCTTTCTATTAATTTAGTGTACTACATTGATCAATTTTTGTATGTTGTAACATCCCTGTATCCAAAAGTAAACCCCACTTGGTCATTGAAGGTTACAGAGTATGATTCTCTTAATATGTTGCTAAATGCAGTTTGCTAGTGTTTTTTGAATTGATATTCACCAGGGATGTTGCTTTGCAGTTTTCCTTGTAGTGTTTTGTGTGTTTTGGGGATCAGCATAATACTAGTCTCATAGAATGAGCTATGAAGAATCCCTTCCTTTTATGCTGTTTTAAAAAGTTTAAGAATTGAAGTTAATTCATCAAATGTTTGGTAGAACTCACCAGTAAAGCCATCAGGTTATTTTTACTGTCAATTTAATTACTAATTAAATATTCTTACCAATTGTGGGTCAATAATGATTTTCTTTGTGGTTTAGTCTTAGTAGATTTTGTCTTTCTAGAAATTTATTTCATCTAAGTTATTTAATTTGTTGATGTGCAATTGTTCATAGTATCCTCTTATTATTATTTTTTCTACAAAATTGATAATAATCTCCTTTCTAAAAGATTACTGAGGAGAGTATCTATGTGAATGACCTTCCATTCTGATTTCAATCTTTTTTTTCTTAACTAATCTAGCTAAAGGTTTGCTAATTGGTTAATAATTTTGAATAACCAACTTTTTGTTTCATTGATTTTTCTACTGTTTTTCTTTTCTCTATTTTATCTCTACTCTAATCTTTATTTATTTTCTTCAGTTACCTTTATGTTTAGCTTGCTAGTTTTATAGTTCTTTAAATTAGAGAAAAGTTATATTGTTTTATTTGAAATATTTGGGTTTTTAATTTTTTTTTTTTTACAAGGACAGAGAGAGGGATAGATAGGGACAGACAGACAGGAACGGAGAGAGATGAGAAGCATCAATCATCAGTTTTTTGTTGCCATTGGGACACCATAGTTGTTCATTGATTGCTTTCTCACATGTGCCTTGACCGCCGGCCTCCAGCAGACCCAGTAACCCCTTGCTGGAGCCAGCAACCTTGGGTCCAAGCTGGCGAGCTTTTGCTCAAGCCAGATGGGCCCACGCTCAAGCTGGCGACCTCGGGGTCTTGAACCTGGGTCTTCCACATCCCAGTCCAACGCTCTATCCACTGTGCCACCGCCGGGTCAGGCTGGGTTTTTAATTTTTAAAAATTTTATTGATTTTAGAGAGAGAGGAAGGAGAGAGACACAAAGAAAGAGAGAGAAAGAAATGTTAATTTGTTGCTCACTTATTTATGCATTCAGTGGCTGATTCTTGTATGTGCCCTGACTGGGAAGTGAACCCCCAACCTTGACAAATTAGGACAATACTCTAAACAACTGAGCAATACAGCCAAGGCCCTTTCTTCTTTATTAATGTAACATTTATACCTATAAATTTCTCAGCTAGCACTGCTTTCACGGCATCCCATAAGTTTTGCTGTGTTTTGTTATCATTATCATTTGTCTCAAGTATTTTTCAATTTCCCTTGTGATTTCTTCTTTGATCTCTTGATTAAGAATGTGTTGTTTAATTTCCATAAATTCATTAGATTTCTAGTTTTACTTCTGTAATTGATTTGTAATAACATCCATTTTGGTCAGGAAAGGTACTTTGCATGATATCTATCTTTTTATATTTATTAAAACCTGCTTTATAGTTAACGTGTTCTATTTTGGAAAATATTTCATGCACTGGAGAAGAATGTGTATTCTGCTGTTGTTTGTAGAGGTTTCTGTTAGATCCATTTGGTTTACTGCGTTGTTCAACTCTTCTATTTCTTAATTTATTCTATGCTTGATTTTTCTATCCAATACTATCATGGGATATTGAAGTCTCCAACTATTATTGTAGAAATGTTCATTTTCATTTCAATTTCAATTTTTACTTTATATGTTCTGAAGGTCTGTTATTAAGTGCTTAAACACTTATAATTATTATACTTTGTATATTGAACTTCTAATTAATATATAATGTCCTTCTATGTCTTTTATAACTTTTTTACTTTAATTCTCTGTTGACTTGGGAGAATGAGAAAGAGAGGGAAAAGGGGGGAAAGAGAGATTCCCATTGACTTGGGAGAATGAGAAAGAGAGGGAAAAGGGGGGAAAGAGAGATTCCCATTGACTTGGGAGAATGACAAATTGAGGGAAAAGGGGGGAAAGAGAGAGAAACATCAAATCATTGCTCCATTTAGTTATGCATTCATTGATTACTTCTTGTACGTGCTTCAAAACAATGATCTATCCAGGGAGCCACAAGCCAGGGTCTTTTCTTTTTTTAATTTAAAGACAAGGTTGTCTGATATTCATATATCCACCAAGGCTCTCTTTCTGTTACTATTTTTATAAAATATTGTTTTTCACCACTTTACTTTAAGACCTTTTATGTCTTTGGATTTAGAGTAAATCTCTTAAACAGCATATAGTTTTAACATGGGTTTTTAAAAAAATAAATTTTGTAAAACAGAAAAATAAAAAGAATAAATAAATTTTGTCAATCTTTTTTGTGATTGTAGAGTTTAATTCATTTACATTTACAGTACTGATAAAAAGGACTTCTATCATCTTGCTATTTCTTTTCTACATGCCTTATAGTTTTTATCCCTTAATTCCTGCACTATTGCCATTTCATATATAACTGATTATTTTTGCATTAAAAGATTTTAATTCCCTAATTATTTCATCTTGTATATATTTTATAGCTATTATCTTTGTGGTTACCATCAGAATTATATTAATATCCTAAAATTATCACACCCTAATTTAAAATTATACCAGATTAATTTGAATAACATACAAAAACTCTCTCTTTAAAGCTCTGTTCCCATCCCTTTTAATTGCTGATATCACAAAATATTATATTTTACACATTGTGTGTCCAAAACATAAATTAACCATTCTAAATCATTGGTGTTTTAAATTATGTAGAGAATAAAATGTGATCTTACAATTCAAAGCTAAAATAATATTAGCTTTTAGGCTAATTATTTAAATGAACTAGTCTCATAAATATAGTTGGAAACAAAAAAAAGGAGTGACAGACTGGCTTTATAATAATACCAGCTATTATAATTGGCCAAGTGTTTACCTTTAACAAGATTTTTATTCTATTGGTGTTCCTGCCATGAAGCAACGGGGCAAAGAAACCCTTGAGAAAGTCTCAGCTATTCCTAGCTCTATGTACTGGAATTTTCCTTGGTCACCTTCATGTTCACAACTAAGCGGCCCAAAGGACCAAAAACAAATCTTTTGTCCAAGCCATAGTCTGACAAAAATCAAGAGTCTTTTGCAAAGCAAGACTAATGTAACTGTAAATGCTTTGCCCTTTCCCTTCAAAAGTCCATCCATGCCCTGACATCTTCTAAGGCTAACCCACTCAACAGTCCAAAGTTTGGTCCTGGTAGAAACTCCACCCATTAATTATATTTCAGGAAAACTGTAAGGAAAGACACAAAATGAGTAATCAAAAGGAAATGTTAACATCCACAATTCCTCCTGTGGGTCCCTAA
Organism: Rhynchonycteris naso; assembly: GCA_037038555.1. NCBI lineage: Eukaryota > Metazoa > Chordata > Mammalia > Chiroptera > Emballonuridae > Rhynchonycteris > Rhynchonycteris naso. Next base: position 158,512,658 of record CM072997.1, on the reverse strand, counting down.
TCACCATTCCAACATTAACAGTGATAATCACCACCTTGTGCTTCTCTGGAAATACAGTTTTCGTATTTGGGCTACAATGTGGCAGTCTCTGAGTTTAGTTTTTCTTTCCTGCTACATTCCTGACACAGTAAGCCTAGACTATGCCTTGCAATGAAAAATTCATCTAGTTTTTGGTCTGCCTTATGATCTCTGCAAGAGTCAAAGTGCTATCAAACATGTGAGCATTTCAGGTTGAATGTTACTGCTGTCACAGGACAGTCACATCTTATTGTATAATGGATAGAGTGGTTCTATCCAAAGCAGGGGTCTTCATCAGTGAAAGCAAAGTCATCGCCTTATCCAATGTCCTTTCCTAAGGCTTAATGTCTAACCAGATATGGAGAAAGCAGTGAGGCTCTCGATGCTGAGGAAGAATCTGACACTAGAACAACCTGAGGAAAGAACCATAATGGTTAAGCCACAGATTTCATATATCATGTCTGCTGTCTCATGCTCCTAGATGTTGAGAACAGCTACAGAACTAGTGATGAGTATGGCAAGTATTCATCAAAATCTGACTTTTTAAATTGAGAATTGCAGTCTGACATATGACATCACTTATATAATCTCTATAAGAACCATTTATGATATATAAAGGACTGAAGAAATTCTAGGTCCCAGAAAAGAAACAATATTTTATTTTTCTCTTTTTGAAGAAGTCATCAAAATCCTTTTGACCACAAAGTTGAAGTATCTCCCCATGTAAGAAAACTGAGTCATTGCGAGATTGATTTTATTTTTCAAAACTGAAGTGTGCATCAAAACAAAAAATATGTATAGATGCATGTTATAGGCCAATAAAAAGTATATATTAATTAAAAAGTGAAGAAAGAGTAACAAGAAAACCTCTCAACTTCTGCACTCTCCATGTAACTGTTCAAAAATATGCCTGTGGAAAGACCCTGAATCCAACGGCCCTCGGGAGGGTCTGGATAACTCTTGAACATGTCTGCCACAGCATTCCATTAGGGAGAAGAAAGAACTACTCTTCTTCTGTGAAGTGCTAAACTGCTCCTGCCCTATTTTCAGGATGTACCAAGAAAGAAGCTGCCCCAGGAGTTCAAAGTAAGCTTGGGCCTGAGCAGAGATTTATAGTCACTGTGTGTTTTCTGTCTTTTAAAAAAGCAGCTGGGTGTTGAGGGAAGGTTGAAATACTTAACCAGCTCATTTGTTTTTGACTCTCCTTTAGTATTTTCCCCTCCAAATCATTAAGGCAGCCAGCGCTTTCTGAGCCAGTCTGCTCTTGTTACAAAAAAAAAAAAAAAGTTATAGGAGAGGTAAATCAATCTATTCTAATTTGGAGTCAGGATTGAGATAAATCCATCATAATACAAATTACAATGAGGAACACGGAGGAAGAATGGTCTTTCCACACCCTTTCACTTTAAAGAGCCAGAATACCCAAATCTCTCATCTCTCCCTGCATCTGTCTTTCCACTGCGCTTGCTGCTGTCCTGGTTATGTGACATGATGCCAGGCCGTCACCACACAGGTACCACTGCTCCAAAGGCAGAAGCTGAGCTCCCAGAACTAGAGCCAGAAGCTGAACCCTGCAGCCCAGACTATCAGGCTGCCTGCGCCCTTCCTCCCGGGACCTCAGAGGCCATTTTGAGTCAGAAATTGAGAAATTTAAGCTCAAGACCAAGTTGTCTGTAAAAGAAAGTTGATGAATTAGCACTTCTGCCCCGCAGCTCCTGGGGTCTGTGTGTTCAAGAAACTCCCAGTGGTTTCTCACTCCTCTTTGCTCCCTTTCCTCCACCCACTTCTCTGTGGCTGTGTTATAGAAAGTGAAAACAAAATGGAGCAAAAATCTGAAACTGGAAATAAAAGTAATTCGTGTCATTGTTTTTTTGGTAGGTACCACACATCTGGAAACAGTGCAGGATACAAAACAGGCTTAGACCTTTAGAGTTATTCTTAACAGTTGATTTAAGAGACTGAGAATGAATTATTTTATATAAATAGAGCTTCTTAGAAGTTTTCAAATACCAAATATGGTTAATACAAAAATAATTTAAATATTATATATAGTGTGTGTTGAGGACCCCTTTTAATTTCTGTTTCTCCAGCGTCTAGCAGGGGCCAGTCTGAAGCAGAGAGTGAGGAGAGGGAGGAAGCCACCCCACCCAGTACCTCTAAGTTAGGGTTAGTGTTCAGTCCATCAGTCCCTGAGAGCTCTTCTGCCCCTTTCCATAGATGAGGGAGTAGGCATTCCTCCAATGCAGGGCTCTTTGTGCAGCCACGGCTTAGTGCCCTAGAAGAAGCATCCCTCCAGGGCACTTTGCTTGCGTTGTCACCTCGCAGCTGCCTCAGATCCAAACGCCAAGGTTTAGCTGCTCAGAGCAAAGCGCCCCGCCCCCCTGACAGCACCCAGCCGCCCCGCAGCTTCCCTGCCTGACACGCGGGCAGACCCTGTGTCTCTAGTGTGTACTGTGCGCTTGGACACGCGCTGTTGTTGTACGAACACGCGCGTGGAAGACCACGTCTAAGAGCGAACTTACTTGATGCAGGGTCACAGACTGGGGACAAGTTCTCAGCTGGCCTCGCTTTTCCCTGGCTCGCTCCTAGTGCGTCCGGGTCCTTCCGTTCTGTACTGTTTAGAAGCTGAACATTCAGCCGGATATCACAGCCAGGGAGGTATGGGTCAGCGTGCGAGAGCAGAAATAGAAAGGGCACGCCCGTCTAGAGATTTTAACTGTTAAGGGTTTTCATGCTTCATAACGGAGAGCTTCGAGTGTGGGGGTCATCCGAGGTGGACGATTCTTGTTTTCTCCACATCCAGAATCCCAGCTGGCCCCTGCTTCTCACTTGGCTAGTGTCCCCTGACCCCGCAATGAACACAGGGTAGCAGGCTGACAGGAGGCTGACAGAGGTCCACAGCCTCTCTAGGGTGTGTGTGTGTGTGTGTGTGTGTGTGTGTGTGTGTGTGTGTGTGTGTGTGTGACAAGCTGAGTGTTTTTTTGTTTGTTTTAGTTTTTCATTTCAACTATGTCATTTCTTTCTTTCATTTTAAGTACTCTTTACTATCACCATAAGTCATTCTTTATTAACGAATTTTACAGCCCAGATATAATCACTATATTCATCAACTCTCATATGTGCCTTGACCAGGCAAGCCCCCCCAGACCTCAGTGTTTCAGGGTTCCTGGTCCCAGGCTTTAAACCACTGCGCCACCACAGGCCAACCACAGGTCAGGCCTATCAACACACCTTTAAAAAGCTGACAATGTCATTAATATTTACATTCAGTTCTCTGGTTTCATCTTTCATTAAGGTTTTCCCTTCACATTGAATTTTAGTGAGAGCATTAATTCCAAAAAAGTAAATATGTAATTTTAAAGTATTCCACTGTATTAAACTATAGACCAAAAATTGTATAATCATTAGTCGTTTGCTCCATCTATTGCCTTCTGGATGGATATAGGTAAGAATTGAGTTATTGGAATAATTTTGGGTTAGTTTCATGGCCTATTTTGTATTCTGAGTTGGTTTCAAAGGCATTAAAGTGTTAATTCCACTTTTATCCAATCTGTTTGGTTGAAACTGGCCCTGTGACAACATAGTAAAAACTAAATAACAACAGCTATATGTCAAAGATTTGCTTTAATGGCATGATCAAAAACAGATTATTAAAATGAAAAACTAGTTACAAGAAAGCTGTTACATTGAATACAATAGCAGAAAATACGCTGAAAACTGAAAAATTTAAATTCCTTTAAATTTGTGATGTTATATTACCAATCAAACATATTTCCTTTGGAATGTTTCTCTCTCTCTCTCACTCACTTTAAAAAGAGAGAGGCAAGAACATGGAACTGCTCATGTGTGAGCCCTAGCCAGCGAATCAAACCAGCAATCTCTGTGCTCCTGGACAACACTCCAACCAACCGAGCTGTTGGGCCAGGGCTAAGAATGTTTATCTTTCAATATGAGTTTATATCCCAGACTTCTTATTTTCAGAGTTAAAATGTATTCTTATTGAGTGATATTATTAGCTGATTTTTATAAATTATCTTTATCTGGTATTTTTAATTTGGGCAATGCTATTGTTTTCTTGCTACAGATGGTGGTACATTTCACTGGTACAGGTAATACAATTGCTGTTGTACATTTAAAGTTGAATGAAGCAAAGTTCTCACTTTTGGATGATCTATAACTTGAAGGTGGTAAATAAAAAATAAAGCCAAAAGAGATGGGAGTTAAAATGATGTTACAGATAAAGTTCTTGTATCTACAAAAGCAGGATTCTTATTTATTTTAGTGAAGGATGTGCCTTGACCGGGCAAGCTTGGGGTTTTGAACTGGTGACCTCAGCATTCTAGGTTGACACTTTATTTATTGTGCCACCACAGGTTAGGCAAAAAAAAAACAAGATTCTTTTTTTTAAAAAAAAGTACAAAATCAAGACTTTCTCAAAGTAAAGCTGACTGAATTTATTGTAAGCAGATTTTTAAAACAAATTTAAAAGAAGGTTGTTCTCATTCTTATAAAAAATGAGAAATACAGTACTTAAAATGATAAATGTGTCAGTAAATATGAATAAAACAGAATGCATAAATAAATCTATATTAGGAACTAAAAAGGAGACTACTTATCATCACAAACCCTTCAAATAGTAAATATAATATGAATAATGTTATGTAAATAATTTAAAAGTTGAGTAAAATAAAAAAATTCTGTGAAATATAAATTACCACATTGAAACAAGGAAGAAATATACACCTGGAAAACTCTAATGATTACTATCAAAATAGTATCCATGAGAAAGAAACTTTCTATAAAGAAATTACAACTCCTAGATGTTTCCATTGTGTTTTCTATAAATTTTCAAGTAAAAATCATCTCATTTTTATACACAAACTTTTAGATCACAAAAAATATACATTAAGCAGTTCATTACTTGGGTTGAAGATCTTTTATACGAAAATGTGACCAAACAGTACATAAAAGATAAGAAAACTATCATTTATAAATATGGACGCAAAAATTCTAAATCAAAATTTAGTTGTGTACAGCAAGGATAAAACATTATTATTTAGTTAGATTCATCCTTAAAAGTCTACTTTAATTAAACTTATAAATAATCACTGACATTAAATGATATGATTAAAGGGAAGTAAATTATATGATCATCTTAATATATGCAAAATAAAAGTGTGATAAATCTTATCCAATTTTGGTATAAAATTTCATCAAACTGGGTATAAAATAAAGCTCTTTTAATCTAATAAAAAAAAAGATACACAAATTATAGCAAACATATTAAGAGGTTAAATCGTTCTTTTAGACTAGGAAGAAGACAACAAAACCACCTTTTATTACATGTGTTTTTCATAGTTTAAGATGTTTTCAAAATTTCAATTTAATATAAAATGAGGAGAAAGTCTAAACATTGGAAATAATGAAATTAAACTGTCATTATTTTTAAATTATTATGGTGGTGATGATGGTAATGTGTATGACCTGTAAATTCTTTTTCTCATCCAAGGTCATCGTGTTATTTATCTGTTATTTTCTAAAATATTTATCACTTTATTGTTCACCTTTATGTCTATAATCCACTGAGAACTTATTCTTTATGTGATGTGGAATATGGATTCATAGTAATAGAAAAATATATTTCGTGTGTGTGTAATATACTTGTACACATGTATGTAAAGCTTCCTTGTGGAATGTATTACTAGTAGAATTCCTGAGTCATAGGATATGTGTATCTTCAGTCTTTCTAGATAAGGTTAAACAGCATTTCAAAGTTGCTATAACAGTTTACACACTACACCCCCCCCCACACACACACAAAATCCATTGATCTTGAATGAGAAAAACAATTCTTTCAGAATGTGTGCACACACACACACACACAGACACACACACTCCACCAGCACATCCCTAAACTAAAAATTTCATAAGTTTGACTGCATCAAAACTAAGTACAGGTATTAATCGACTTACGACCTACGCAACTTACGACCATTTGACTTTATGACCACAATCGCTAGCCACGACTACTCCACGTCTGGAGCAGTTTTTGTATGCATCTCTATTTTGTAATTTTGTATGTTTTGCAAATATTAAACCAGTTGTACTGGTAATGCAGTGATTTACTTAAACCTGACAAATGTAAAAATAAGAAACAAAATGGTGTAGAGATTATACAAATGGCATAAAATGAATAAAGAAAATTATGATACATAACAATAATGAAAATTATGATAAAATATGACTTAAAGATTTTTATAACATCATTTCACAGTACTGTACATATAGCCTACTCAATTTACGACCAAATTGTGTTACGACTGGTCTGTTAGAACCAATCGTGGTTGTAAGTCGAGCACTAGCTGTACCTCTTTCATGAAAAACAGCATGGAAAGGATGAAAAGGCAATCACAAAGTACATAACATTTGTAAATTATCTAATCACCAAAAAACTCTAAAATGCATATTAAAATAAAAAAAAACTCCTACAAATCAAGATGGAAAAGGCTAACAACGCAATAGAAAAAGACAGCTGTAGGGATTTCACAGGGAAACAAAATAGCAAACAAACATGAAAAGGCGCTCAATCATATTTCTGGTAAAGAAAACACACATTAATGTCCCAACGAGTTATCATCACACAGCTAGTAGATTTAAAGAAGTTAAAATTTCTGATGTTGAAAACGGTCATAATTTGCTGGTTCATGTGTGAACTGTTACAGCACACTCTTTTCTCCGCCACTGCTCACATACATCCATCTGCTTCTGCACGTGTTAGGATACATTCACATCCGAATAAGACTCGAGCCTTTTGGGGAACAATTGTGGAACCTCGAGAAGCATGGTTGGACAGGATTTTTCTGTGGAGGTGATATGTCAGCTAAGAACACATGGAAATAGCTGGTTGACTAGGTGATGTAGGGAATGGTGAACACACTTGGCAGAGTTTACAGTTTCTCTTTGAGGGAAGTGTATCCTAAGATAAGTGTACAGTTGGAATTGGGATTTGAAGTCTCTTCTGTCTCTGAATTTCAGTAATTGTGGAAATAAACATAAATTACCTTCACATTACCTTGAAGAGAAAGGTAGGCAGGCCCACACGGCAGAATTCACACTGAGTAAATATCAAATGTCACTAGAGTTGACATAGGCGGACTCATTCTCATGAGTTTATGTGACTCCTATAGTTGGAGTGAGTAAACATGAGCATTATTGCTAGAATTTATAGTCATGTAAAATCTTTGTTCATTATTGTAACTTTTTATTAAACTACCACTTTTTATTCCCTCCCCAAAATAAAGAAATCTTTTCTCTCTCTCTCTCTTTCTTTCTCACTCCCTCGTCCCTCCCTGACAATTCCTGCAGGAAATTTAAAGATTCCAATTTATTTTGCTTCTTTTATACCAGTAACAGTTAGATCTCTATTGCTTTATAAAGGACTCTAAGATATAATGTTTTAAAATATGAATTAGTATTTAACATTAAAGATAAAATTTTCTAGGCTTCTAAAGGCATGTATCTGGAATACAAACCATGACATGGGAAAAGAGAGAATGTCACAATACTTATTCAATGTTTTATGTTCTGGACTGGAATATGCATAACCCATATGTACTTATACTTCATTGTGAAAATTATATACGAGGACATACCTGGATGCAATATAGGAAATAAAGACTTCATATATATAGCCATGTGCTAAGAAAAAAAGAAGGCAGAGCAGACTTTTTAATTTTTTTAATGGGTCAGGTAACCAGAGATTGCTACACCTTTTGAAATAGAATCATAGTATACTAAAATACTGTGTAGGACATGCTGACCATAAAGAAATAATGCAATTATACTTTATAATAGCATAAGTTTGGAACCAAATGTAGGTTTTTAAGTTGCATTTCTACAACCTGTAACTTTGTAACCCTGACTCATTTACCTATATTATTTCTTAGTTTTCTCATCTATAAAATGATAATCATATGACCAATGTTGAAGCCCTGTTATGAGAAAAAATAAGTAACATCTTTCCAGTACTGAACATACAGTAATTAATGGTTTTTTTCCTATTAGTAAGAGTAAAAATAAACTCAAATTGGAATGGTTGGTCACCTCACTAAGTTTTGTTTTGTCCATGTGTGTGTTCACTCTGTCCTCAACAAAATTTAGAAATCAAGATCCTTTCTCATTTTTAAATATGATAGGCAGTAAGTCTAATTACAGAGAAGTGCATTGGTATATTGGAAAGGGAAGGATTACTATCAGAATGTTTTCCTAAACTGATGGAAGTAAGTAAAACATTTCTTTCAATTGAAATAACAGTCTTTCATGCCCCCAAATTTTAATGAATTTCTGACCCTGAACAAGGTGATTGAGCACTTTGCTTAGGACTGAGTTATTTGGCACCTTGTGTGCTCAGCTTTGGGTACTTAGTAAACATTCCCAGAAAGGAAGAGTCCCATTTTAACACCTTGCAACATAAGCAGCACTAGCACTGTTCTAGGCTCCTCTTGTGTGCTCTCTGAAGGAACAAAACCCAGGATATCCTGGATTCTGTATGTAAAAGGCTTTCTTCCATGTAATTTATGGTGCTCCAGCCAACACCTGAGTTAGGTCAGCAAGTGACCAGCTACCCAGGAAATATCCTCCCAAACTATAGGAGGGATAATCATTCCTGAAGGACATCGAGTCTTATAACTGAGAACTGCTACTTCTAAAAGTTACCAATTTTTTTCTAAGATTTTATGTCCACACATGTCACCAAAGTTTGGCAAAGCCAGCATCTCTGTTCCTTTCCACCTGTCTCTTCCTTCTCCTGTCTTGACATCTTCCTTTTCTCTCTACCCAGCCATCTTATTCCTCCTGTTTCTGAGGATATTATGCAAGCCTGTTGAGTCAGACATTTCTGTTTACAACCAAGTTCATTCCACACATTATTTTTGCTCGTTGTCATGGCTCCATCATTTCCAAACAAATATAAACAACATTTGTTATATGCTACTATGAAGAAATAGACCCTTATATATACACAAATTATTTTAGACTAGTTAGACTTCATAAAAATTGTTTCTCTTTAGAAATTATAACTGTCAAGATGATTTGAAGTACACTCAAGAAAAAATATACTTAAGTTGAACTTAAGTTCCCTTTGACCTGACCATTTCATTCCTGAGTATATATGCCACGGAAATGTGGATACATGTACATTTAAAAACATATAAACAATATCACAGTAGAGATATGTGTAATAGTTCCCAATTGAATATAACCCAATGTCCAGCTAAAATAGCTAAATAAACTGTGGTATGTCGGACAATGAAATATGTAATAGTAATGAAAATATTCAAACTACATTTAAATTCAAAAACATGAGTTAATCTGACGGTCATAATGGTGAGTAAAATAAACTGCACACTATAGAACACATGCTATTTAATTCTACTTTATATGTAAATTTCACAAACAAGCAAAGTTAGACTTTGATAATAAAAGTAATAACAGTGGCTATCTTCGAACAGGATGGGATGGTTATCATGTTAAGAGGGCACAAAAGTTTCTGGGATTTGGAGTGTTCCTTTTTTTAACCAAGATGATAATTACAGGGATGCACTTATTTTGTGTGTTTCAACTTCTATATACATTTGAGGTCTGAACTTTTATGTTTCTAGGTTATGCTTTAAAAGGTTAAATACTATGGGGAAAATTCTTATACAAATTTAAAAAAGCCATTGGACAATTTGAAAACTAATCTAAAATTCAAATTCTTACCCACGCTATCAGTAATATAAGCTCAGATGCAAAATGACCAATATGTCATTAAGGGGAATATGCAAATCTCATCTGAGAGAAATTGGTAAAAAAACAAATAAACAAACAAACAAAACAACCCTCACCACTTATGCCTGTCTTTCCTCTGGACATCTCTAACTTTTTGTCTGATTAATATACTGCTCACAAAAATTAGGGGATATTTTATAGCTTCATACTCATTTTAAAAAATCCCTAATTTATTTTTTATTTTGCAGAAGATAAAGTCTGAAGTTTATCCTCACCTTGAGAATATAAAAGTCTGGTCTCAGTTTCAGGACAAAATTTTATATTTAACCTTCTATTAATAAAGGTAAGAATGAAAATGAAGATCAGCAGGGCTTCTCTGAAATCAGACCAATGCTAGGAAATCAGCCTCTTCTTCTTCTGCCCAATAAAATCTTTGTTTATGTCAGGGAAACAAAAAGCTCCAGGGGCAATGAATGTTTTTGTGAACTTTGTGAACTGAAATTCATGCCAATGCTCAAACCCCTTTCCAGATAAAATAATTGCATGCAGAATATATTTAATCAGTGGTATGTAGAGTAGGAGTCTGTTTTATTATGAAAACCCATAAATCAGTAAGGTGTGGTTAAAACCCTAGAAGAACATGTACACTAAAATTATAGTATTTCTAGAGTAATTAAAGTTACTTTTATAGCTTACTGTACTTTATGAATTTATTTTCAATGAATGCAAATTATATTTTAATCATAGAAGTACACATATATGGTAAAATTTTGAAAAGGCAAAACATTTTCTGACTAATGTTAGTCAACTGGTCATTTATCTATTAGAAAGTACTTAACAAGCACTGACTATGTCCAAAAAGTCTGTCACCCATTAGGGCCCAATTGGGCATACTTATGTTATTTATATTAAGATAGGTCAGCTAGGAAAGGCGACTTGGATTGAGTGGCTGCATTAGCTCTAGCTGTTCTCACAGAAGCTGGGCATTTGATAGAGTTGCAGAGATTAAAAAAAAGTGTTTTATCTTGGTAAGCAAATATGGAAACAAAGCTTCAGACTAATAGCAGGTTGGAAATGGGACTATTATTTTGTCCATGTGATAATTTAAATTATATAGTTTCTACATATTTATTTTTTCACTTTACAATAAATGGAGATTTTCTCATATTAGTAAAATTAGTAGTTCCTTCTTTATTTTAGTAACTGTAGAGTATTTCTTTATATATAAGTCTAATGATTTATATTCCTTGTACCTGACAGATGACTTTAGAGTTGTTTCCAACTTTTGCATTAACACAATATTACAACTGATCTCCTACAACATATGCCATTTTCCTCTAGGGAAAATATATCTATAAGATAGCTTCCTACATGTGGACCTGTAGGGTCAGAGGTTTCAATCTTTGATATATAATTGTATCAATTCTCACTGTCTCTAGGAAATACGAATGATTCCCCGAACCCTTGCCAACTCATTCTCCCAACAAATGTGGTTATTTTCTTTTTCTTTAATTAATTTTCTTTTTATTATTTAAAGACTTTATTTTTTTTTCAGGGGGTGGAGCGGGAGAGAGAGAAAGAGAGAGAAAGACAGGGGAGGAGTAGGAAGCATCAACTCCCATATGTGCCTTGACCAGGCAAGCCCAGGGTTTTGAACAACCGATCTCAGTGTTCCAGGTTGATGCTTTATCCCACTGTGCCAGAACAGGTCAGGCCAAATGTGTGTTTTTTTAAGACAATTTTAGAAAACAGGTGACTCATACTTTTAACTTGCACATTTTCATATTATCGTTAAGTGTAAATTAACATCTTTATTTTTTCTACTATATTTGCCCATTTTTAAATAAAATAATTGTTCTTTTTCTTACTGGTATATAAAGGGTTCCTTATAGCATAAAGAAATTATTTCTTTATCTGATATAGTAGTAAATGTTTCCTCCACTTGTCATTTGTTTCTTGTTTTGTTTATATATATTTATATATATTAAATATTTCATTTATTTCATGTAGAGTTGCAGACTTTTAAATGTGCTATAGAAAACACTTTATGTGTATTTTATAGCACACTTAAAAGTGGCCTCTTTATATAAAACTACTTTTAACACTCAGTATCTAATCTAAGTTTTTAACTTAATTTTTCATATTATACATTGATTCATCTAAAATTTATTTTGGTAAAACGTTTAAGAGTGTCTCCAACTTTACATTTTTTCATATGGCATACCAAAGTTTAAATTCTATTTACTGAATATTTCAGTGCAGATCCCTACCTTCACATGGGCAGATCTTCATCTATTTGAACCACATAAACTCTCCTGGCCTCTTTCTAGTGATAACTGAGATCCAGCAAGGTGTTTGAACATCTAGCTGGTGGCACCTAAACTTGGTGTACCCTGGGACTTTTGCTGAGTGGGCTCACACATAACACTGGCACAGAGGTTGAATATGTATCAATCTGGTGAACAACATTTGCTCCTACTTGGTGACTCACTGAAAGTCTATCTCATGCAACATAAGTACTGTCAGAGGCTCTTTCAGGAACAGCCTAACAGGAATTTGGCAGACAGACACAAACAAATGCAGATCTCAGTATGTCTTAGGACTTTTACTAATCTGCATCCAGGCCTGGTGCTGGTAATAGCCAGCACTGGTGTGCAGGTTGGTCTTCCCAGTGCACACTAAGATCTAGCAGAGGAATCCAAATACTGTGGATTGCTTTAGCTCCAAATGGGTTGCTCAAGGGTTAGGCACAAACCACATCTGACATTGGCCTGCACCAGAGTCTACACCAGTGACCCAGAAATAACACCCAGTGGCCAGCTTCAGAAAACATTAAAGCAGAAGTCAATAGGCATCAAATGTGGTAGATCCAAAGGAAAATCTTGGCAAACACCAATCGTACTTAGGCAAATTCTGCTCTATGTTGCCAGCACAACCACAGCACCTTGCACACTGTGATCAGGGTTGAACATCTCTGTCAGTCAGTTTGAGGGTCATTCAAATGCACAAATAGGTCAACAGCAATCAAGACTCAATTACAATAGGAGGGCCCACAAAACCTGCATAAGTGGCATTCCTGAAGTACCCTGATCAGCTGATCAAGGAGACAGTACCTCTGGATCTCATAAAGCGCCTACTATATAAGTTCACCCTACTATGACTGGAAGTCATGGCAGAGCCACCTACTTCATAGAAACAAAGATGCAGTTGAATGGGGAGACAAAAAGAACACAACCCAAATGAAATAACAGGCATTATTTTCAGAAATAAAACTAAATAAAATGAAGGTAAGCAAGTTATTAGATATAGATTTCAAAAAAATAGTTATAAAAATGCTCAAGAAGTTTAGTGAGAACTAAAAGGAGCTTAGTAAGAATTACAGTAGCATGGAAAAGTATATAAAAACCATAAAAAAGTGGAAATAAAGAATACAATATCTGAAATAAAGAATACATTTGTAGGAGTAAACAATAGGTTGGATGAAGCAGAAGACTGAATCAGTAATTTGGAGACAAGGTAACAGAACATACCAATCAGCAGAAAAAAAACCAATTTTTAGAAATTGAGAATAGTTTAAACAACCTTGGAACCACACAAAGTATACCAACATTCTCATCATAGGGTATTATAAGGAGGAGAATATGAGTAAAGGGTTGAAACCTATTTGAAGGAATGCTGACTGAAAACTTCCTAGCCTGGTGAAGAAAAATGACACACAAATCAAGAAGTGCAGAGTCCTAAACAAAATAAATCCAAAGAGGAACACAACAAAACCCATCATAATTTAAATCCAATGGTTAAAGACAAATAGAGAATTCTAAAAGCAGCAAGAGAAAAACAGATGTACCCACAGGGAGCTCCTCTATGTGTCAGCTAATTTCTCAATGAAACATTTTAGGCCAGTAAGAATGGCATAAAATATTCAAGGTTATTAAAAGCAAGGACTTACAACAAAAACTATTTTGTCCACCAAGGCTATCATTTAAAGTTGAAGGAGAAATAAAAAGTTTCTAGACAAGAAACAGCCAAAGGCAATTCTTACCACCAAACCAGTATTACAAGAAATGTTAAAGTACCTACTTGAAGGAGAAAGAGAAAGACAAGAAGGAGAAGGAGAAGAAGAAGAAGGAAGGGGAAAAGGAGGAGGAGAAAGAGAAGAAGAAAAAGAAGGAGAAGAAACAGAATAGCATAGGTAAAAGAATAAAATGGTAATAAATATGTACCTTTCAGTAATCACTTTAAATGTAAATGGCTTAAATGCTCCAATCAAAATAAATAAAATAGCTGAATGAATTTAAAAAATAGGATCCATATATATGCTGTCTGCAAGGTACTCATTTCAGAACAAAAATTATACACAGACAAAAGTAAAGGGATGGAAAATATATTTTATACAAAGGGAAATTTTAAAAAGCTGGAAGTGTAATTCTTATATCTGACAAAATTGACTGTAAAACAAAGACTATAGTGAGATACAAAGAAGGACATGACATCATGAAGGAAGAAATCCAACAAGAGAATATGTAACCCTTGAAAATATTATAGACCCTCACACAGGGCTTGTTTGCTTGAAAAGCAAATTCTTGATGGACATAAAGAGAGAGGTTGACAATAATAAAGTCATAGTAGAGAATTTTAACACCATACTGACATAAATGGGTAGATCATCCAGACAGAATATCAACAAAAAAATGGTGGCCTTAAATGACACACTACATCAGATGAATTTAATAGATATATTTAGAACATTTTATCCCAAAACAGCAGAATACACATTTTTTTCAAGTGCATATAGAACATTTCCTTGGATAGACCACATATTAGAACACAAATAAATATCAATAAATTTAAGAAGATTGAAATGATATCAAGCATCTTCTCTGAAAATAATGGTATGAAATTAAAAATTAATCACTAAAAAATTCTGGAAAACACACAAAGACATTGAGGCTAAATAACATGTTATTAAGCAGTTAATGAGTTAACAATAAATCAAGGAAAAAAATCAAACAATATTTAGAAACAAATGAAAATGAGAACACAACAACCCCAAATCTATGAGACACAGCAAAAGCAGTCCTAAGTGGAAAATTTATATTATTACATGCTTATCTCAAGAAACAAGAAAAATATCAAATAAACAATCTAAGTTTGCACTTAAAGGAAATAGAAAAAACACACAAAAAGACGCAAAGTGGGTAGAAGGAAGGAAATAGTATAGATTAGAGCATAAATAAACAAAATACAGTCTAAAAAATACAAAAGATCAATAAAACCAAGAGCTGGTTCTTTGAAAAGATAAATAAGATGGACAAACTTTTAACCAGACTTATCAAGAAAAATGGAAAAAGGACCCAAATACATAAAATCAGAAATGAAAAAGGAGAAGTAACAAGAGATACATAAAAAATGCAAAAATTGTTAAGAAAACATTATGAACAACTATATGTCAAAAAAATTGGACAATCTAAAAAAAAATAGATAAATTTTTAGAAACACATAATCTTTCAAAACCGAATCATGAAGAATAATAGAATCTGAAGAAACAGATCACAACTAGTGAAATTGAAGTAGTAATCAAAAAACTCTTAACAACTAAAGTGCCACAAGTATAAACTGATGCTTCTCATTTCTCTCCCTTCCTGTCAGTCTCTGTCTCTGTTTGTCTATCTATCACAAAAATAAACCAAACAAACAAAACTCTCAACCAAAAATTGTCCTGGACTGAATGGCTTCACAGTCCAGGATGAATTTTAGCAAACATTCAAAGAAATAATACCTATCTTTTTCAAACCATTCAAAGGTTTGGAAGACACACAGCTCATTTTACAAGACCAGCAGTATCCTAATTCCAAAATCATATAAAGACACTACAAAGAAAGAAAAGTATAGGCCAATATCTCTGATAAAAATAAATGCTAAAGCCTTCAACAAAACATTAGCAAACCAGATCTAGCAATACATTATAAAGATTATACATCATGATTGAGTGGGATTTATTCCAGGGATGTAAGATTGGTAAAATATTTGCAAATCAAAAAAATGTGATACACCACATTAACAAAATTAAGGATAAAAATATGATCATATAGATGCAGAAAAAGCATTTGATAAAAGTCCAGCACCCATTTATGATAAAAATTTTCAGAAAAGTGGGAATAAAAGGAGCATATCTCAACAGAATAAAGGTCATATATGACAAATGCACAGCCAATATTATACTCAATAGGCAAAAACTACAAGCATTTCCTTGAAGACTCAAAACAAGACAAGAATGTCTGCTTTCATCACTCTTATTCAAGAAGCCTTAGCTACGACAATTAGACAAGAAGAAGACGAAGAAGAAAAAGGGCATCCAAATTGGAAAGGAAGAAGTAAAACTGTCATTTGCAGATGGCATGATACTGTGTATAGAGAACCCTAAAGATTTCATAAAAAAACTTATAGAATTTATAAATAAATTTAGTCACTAGCAGGATACAAAATAGATATCTAGAAGTCAGTTGCATTTTTATATACCAATAATTACCTATCAGAAAGAGAAACAAAGAAAACAATCCCATTCACAGTTGTTTCAGAGAACAAACTACCTAGGAATAAATTTAAGCAATTATGTATAAAATATGCATTTATAAAATTGTATGATGCTAAAGAAAGAAAGAAATTGAAAGCATATACTGTGTTTACCGATAGGAAGAATTAAGATCATTAAAATGTCCATATTTTCCAAAGCAAACTATAAATTCAACAGAATTTTTATCAAAATACCAATGGTGTTTTTCACAAAACTAGAGTACGTTATTTCAAATATTTATATGGAACCACATAAACCCATGAATAGCCACAGCAATCTTGAGAAAGAAGAATAAAGTTGTAAGAATCAAATTACCTGATATTAAACTATATACAAGGCCATAAGTAATCAAAGAAGTTTTGTACTGGCATAAAAACTGACATATAAATCAATGAAATAGAATAGAGAGCATTGAAATCAATCAAGGCCTTTATAGTCAATTAATATTCAATAAAGGAGGCAAAAACATACAATGGGATAAAAATAGTTTATTCAGTAAATGGTATTGGAAAAATTAGAAAGATATGTGTAAAAGTATAAAAATAAACCATTTTTTTACACCATACACAATAATATACTCAAAATGGATTAAAGGCTTACATGTAAGACTCAAAACCATAAAACTCCTAAAAGAAAACATAGGCAACAAAAAAGAATACATAGACACTCTGGATATTTCTCATAGTGATATTTGTTCTGATATATCTCTTTGGGAAAGGGAATCAAAAATAAAGAAAGAAATAGGACTATATCAAGCTAAAAATGTTTTGTACAACAAACTGTCAAACAAAATAAGAAGACAACACACTGAATGGGCGAACATATTCACTGTTACAACCAATAATTCAGTAACACCCAAAATTTACAAAAAATCTTATAAAACTTAACAACAACAACAAAAATAAATAAAAAATCCAATTAAAAATGGGCAAAGGACCTGAATAGACATTTCTCCAAAGTGGGCATACAGATGGCCAATAGACCTATAAAAAGATGTTCAATGTCACTAATCATCAGAGAAATGCAAATAAAAATGACAGTGACGTATCACCTCACACCTGTCAGAATGGCTATCATCAATAAATCAATATTCCCAACAACTGTTGGGAAGGATGTGGAGAAAAGGGAACACTTGTGCAATGTTGGTGGGAATGCAGATTGGTGCAGCTGTTACAGGAACAAGCTGGAGCTTGTGCTGCTCCTCACTATGAAGCCAATACAGAGACAGGGACTAAAGTGGATATAACTGTCTTTAATTGAATTGCCAGCAAACCCCAGGAGGCAGAGGACTTCAGACCTAAAACCATTTCTCAGTTTGTAGACGTCTTTTACAAGGTGATCAGGACTAGTTAGGGAGGGAAAGGAAATGTGGCTATGTGCCCTTTCTGAGGTCTGAATCTTACTCTTCTTTTGCCTTGGCATGTCCACCATCTTTGGAGATAAAATTTCTGTTCTTGTTATTTTTCTTAAGGACTTGGATTGGGTTTGAGTGCTCCATGGTCACAGCTGTGGACTCCTGTGTTTGATCTGGTTTTCTTTTCTTTTTTTTATTAAGTAAGAGGAGGGGAGGCAGAGAGACAGACTCCCACATGCACTCTAACCAAGATTCCTTTGTGACAGCATGCTGGACCTGGAGAGCATCATGCTAAGTGAAATAAACCAGTCAGAGAAAACAAGTACCACATATTTTAACTCATTTGTGGAATATAATGAACAAAATAAACTAACAAGTGAAAGTTCATAGAATAGACTGACAGTCCTCAGAGAAAAAGAGGATTGGAAGGCGAGGTGAAAAAGGTGTAGGAATTAAGCCCCCCCCCCCAATAAATAACTCATAAACACAGACACCAGCTTGATGATTGCCAGTTGGAAAGTGGGAGGAGGTAAATGAGAGTATTGGGGGTACAATTGCTGATGGAAGGAGACTTGACTTGGGGTGGTAGGCACACAATACAATACACAGATGATATATGTTCTAGAATTGTACATCTGAAACCTATATAATTCCATTAACCAATGTCACCCCAATGAATATTTTAAATATAATATTAAAAAGGTGATGTCTTTATAAATATAAAATGAAGAATTCAGCTATCTTGTAGGAGTTTGGACCCTTATTAAAAAAAAACAAACCTCTTACTTAGAAGAGACCTGGTGGATAACTGGTCTCAAATTCTGTCATTTGAACCAGCCCTTATAAAGGTTTTCTGAAACTCTAACTCAACTAGTAGGACTGAGGCTTTCCCTCATCTAATGGCACATGGACAGTTCTGACCTATCAGAGCAGCTCTATTTTAATGAATCAGGACAGTGATTTTTAAACCTATCAAACTGCAAGGATTTGGAGACTTCATTTGCATGACCATGGACCAATCAGGGATCAGGTGAAGGGACTCTTATCCATATAAGCAAGCTCCCCGGGAGCTCGCTTTTCTTTTTTCATTAAGTATGGAGACTGTATCTACTTGTCTGAGTTGAAACACCAAAGATATCCCTCAAGAACAGCGTATCAGATTGGCATAGGGAGTAGAAAATAGAAGCTGATCATCATGGAGGGGGCAGACCTGGGCAGAGTAAAGCAGACAGTCACAGAGCAGAGAAGAGCTGTCTAACTGGAGAGCTGCCTGGTCCCAGGGTTCTTTTACAGATGTACTGTTTTCCCAGCTGTGCTGTATTACACTTGAGCTGTCTTGCACTGAATAGTTTCCTTCTTCACCACACCCCAAATTGTAGATTTTTGTTGGTGTTGAATTGGCACCAACAGCCATCAGTTGACAACAGGTTTTGTGAATAGTTCATTCTTGACCCTTAAACATAAATATCTTTTCTCTGAAATATGCAATTATCTAGGCACTAGTTATATATTCTGTGTGATGTTTATTTTTAATTAGGTCATTTTATTTCATTGTTATTTTTTGCTTAGCAACTTGCAATCTAATTAGCTATTTTTCTCAATATATAGCAAAAAAGAGCATGTGATAATAAAGACAAGTGTGTGTTGAGAAATAATAACACTGATTGTAACCTAACAGTTTTTTCGTGATATAAATTGGTCTTAGACATTTGGCCCAATTTTGAGCTCAAGCTTTTTCAGTGAGCTTAAACTCTAGTCTCTTGAGTTGTTCAGATGGAAATACCCATGAAAATGAATTACCAACAACTTTTCAACAACGAACAATTACTATTACTTATCTCAAATAAAAATTGTCACTAAGTTCTGGGTATTTTTAGTTTTGAATAGCTACACTTATGAATACAGATACATTATTTGGGTTCCCCCATGTAAACATTAGTTTTTTGGCAGCACCTAAGTACAGCTCACTCTCCTGTACTTATTATCTCAGAGCCAACCTCATGATGGGAACTAGGCTCTCAACACTCTGTCTGAACATATGAGACATAGTAAAGAACGTGGAACAACCCAAGACTACGTGGCTGAACCTCCATTCCCTTCCCTAGGAATCCACTCTCAGAGCTCTTGTTTGCTAATGTACGATTGAATTCTTTATTCTGCTCAGGTCATTCATTGGAATAAATATCGATTATTCCAATTCAAACATGCTACTCAATTTACATAGCATTCCAAAGGGGAAAGCAGATCAAGAATTTTTTCCCTTATTTTTTATGACATCTGGATGGCTTCAAGGACTACCTGAGACCATACTGTGTCATTGTCTGATCCCTTGCAGCACGACTTTTGCAGAAATTACCTCATCATCGGAAAGGTAATTCAATCAGAGATACAACTGCATATATCACCTCCTGCAACCTCATTGCCAAACGCAAGACTATTCAAAAATCTGATATGAGTGTAATAGATGTCACTGAAAATGGCAGAGGACATCTTTTTCCCTTAGATTTCTTTACCCACCACAGCTTTGAAGGGAACCATGAGCTCTTGGATCTCCTGAAGCCCAGTCCCTTTCTACCTTGCTGGCTTCATCCTCCCTCCCTATTTTCGTCTGTCCTTTACTCACTACCTTGCTTTTAGGAGCAATTAAACTTTCTATTACAAAGTAATTGTACACCATTGCATTGCTAAATTTTCCACTAACACTGACATCCCTGTAGTTTCCTCTGCTCAAATAGACATATTAATGATTTTTCACAAACATGCACATTTTCTTCTCTATCAAAGATTAGGGGAAAATGTTAATAAAGCTTTATCTTTTTTTTTTTTTTTTTTTTTTTTACAGGGACTGAGGGAGAGTCAGAGAGAGGGATAGACAGACAGGAACGAAGCGAGGTGAGAAGCATCAATCATTAGTTTTTCATTGCCATGGCGACACCATAGTTGTTCATTGATTGCTTTCTCACATGTGCCTTGACCGCAGGCCTTCAGCAGACTGAGCAACCCCTTGCTGGAGCCAGCGACCTTGGGTCCAAGCTGATGAGCTTTTGCTCAAGCCAGATGGGCCCCACGCTCAAGTTGGCGAGCTCGGGGTCTTGAACCTGGGTCTTCCAGTCCGACGCTCTATCCACTGCGCCACCTCCTGGTCAGGCAAAGTTTTGTCTTTTTATATAATGTTATCCTTGTACCTACTCTTCTGTGTGTAAACAACTCTAAGAGTTCAGATAGTACTCAGACACTTTATTTTGGAAAATGTGTGAAAAATGTACTATAGGAGGCCAGAGGCAAGCAGCTTAAATTCAATTCAGCAATTTTAACTAAGTGTTGCGGAGTTTTAGAGAAGTTCTCAAACAAGCTGCACTGCACATTCCATAAATTTTTTCTTTGCCCAATAAATACAAGTACATGGAAGTACGTGGTATCTAAATGCATGTGCAAAACACATTAGGGAGAGTGGTTTTATTATCCTGACCAGGCTCTTGGACTGTTACCACAGAAAGGCAGCTGATTTTCTGGAACTGAGCTGGTGTTAAACATAGCTGGCCACTGCTTTCAGTTTCTATCTGAATTGTGGTTCTAGGAAATGCCATTTCCAGTGGCCTTGGATGACTTAAGATTGTTTTTCTGACTGGAAAACCTTTAAACTAGATCATTTTAAAACCTAATTAATGTTCACCTTAATCTCATACAATGTTATATATATGATAATTATATCAGAGTAAAGCTGGGGAAAAATGACTGTAATGGTGTGAAAGGTTAATGGAATAAGAGGAAAAATATTACATATGAGTCTCAGCACCTCTCATGGTCATTTTTCAGAGCAAATGGATGCCACTTAGCATTTTAAATATGTAATAAATAGCCTGGTAATTTTTAAAAGCTGCCGATTGTCCTATTTTTAAGGCAGATGGCCAGGAATACTCAATTTTGTCAGTTCTAATTCATGTTCACATAGATTTACAAAAAAAAAAAAGTCTTGCCCCTTTTTTTTTATATAAAGTTCTAAAGCCTTAAAAGATTTCATCCTGGCCCTGACTGGTTTGTTCAGTTGGTTAGAGCATTGTCTTGAAACAACAAGGTTTCAGGTTCAAGCCCTGGTCAGGGCACAAATGGGAGAAAACCAATGAATGTACAACTAACTGGAACAACAAATGAATGCTCCCCTTCTCCTTGACTTCTCTCTCCCTTTCTCCTTCTAAAAAGCAATTAATAAATAAAAAATTAAGCCTTGGCCAGATATGTTGATTGGAGCATCTCCCGAAGCGCATTAGCTGCCACTGGTTCAATCCCCAGTCAGGGCACATACAGGAACAGCTCAATGTCTTTGTCCCTGTATCCTTTTCTAATAAAAAGAACAAAAACAAAACATAACAAAAAAACAATAAAGCTTGCATTCCCTGTACCATAGCTGCGAGATCTTACACAATCCAGCTCCGCCTGTCCTCTACTCACTACATGTTACCTCAGCTTCTGCACATGGGCCTTCATTCAGATACCGAACACACTCAACTCATTACCAATTTGGAATTTTGTACACAAACTCTCCATCAGTCTAAAACTCTCTGCTCTAATTTATTTCCTAATTGTGCTCCGCAAATTTCATCTTAATTCTAATTTTTTCAGGGAAGGATTGCTGACACTAGTTCAAATTCAGTCTCCTTTCTACACTTACTTGTAGCCACCTGTATTATTCCTTTACAATGTTTATTAGGCATTCAAATATTACATTTGCGTGGATAACTTGTTGTAATGTCTGTTTTCTGAATAAAAAAATAATAATAATGCATGAGCACAGAGGTCATACCTGTTGTTCTAACTGCAGAATCCTCAATGCCTTTCTAATTCCTTCCCTAGGGCCCACCCTGTGGTCAGTGGTCAATACATATTTATTGAGTGACTAAATGTCGTCATGTTTAAAAGTACTCATTTGATGTCAGCCAAGACTACATTTGAGTGTTTCAGTCTGCATTATAAGTTGAATAAGAAATATATCAAAAAATTGCCTGGTCAGGTGGTGGCGCAATGAATAGACCCTCGCCTCGGACGCTGAGGACCCAGGTTCAAAACCCTGAAGTCGCTGGCTTGAGTGCGGGCTCTTCCAGTTTCAGTGTAGGATCTTCCAGCTTGAACGTGGGATAGTCAGCTTGAGCATGTGGTAGTTGGCTTGAGTGTGGGATCATAGACATGACCGATGGTCTCTGGCTTCAGCACAAAGTTGCTGGCTTCAGCAAGGTGTCACTGGCTTTGCTGGAGGCCCCAGAACAAGGTACATTTGAGAAGCAATCAATGAACAACTAAGGTGCCACTGGAGACGTTAGCATATAGGCACTTAATTTTTTTTTTAACAAATAAATGCATCTTTATAACACCTATCCAGATCAAAATATAACTTTAATCCCAGTAATGTTCCTACTTATGGTTGCCCAAAGTTAACTACTACTCTGACTTTTATCTATGATGCTTCTCATGTCTCTTCCTTTAATTTTTGCTTAAATTTTCTTTGTGTTAATATTGACAGTTTGAATTTTAATCTGAGTTAAGTTATTTACTTAACATTATTCCAAATAAAATTTAAAAAATTGAGAAACAATAAAGTAACACTCACTTTCTTATTCATCAATAAAACATAACAACAATAAAAGAAGAAAAACTCTGAGACCTGAGGAAGTGCAAATGAGGTGAGTTGAATCGTGTTTCTTTTTTCTTTCTTTCTTTTATTTATTTATTTATTTATTTATTTATTTATTTATTTATTTATTTATTTTTCCAAGGACAGAGAGTCAGAGAGAGGGACAGATAGGGACAGACAGACAGGAACGGAGAGAGGTGAGAAGCATCAATCATCAGTTTTTCGTTGCCATCGCAACACCTTAGTTGTTCATTGGTTGCTCTCTCACATGTGCCTTGACTGCGGGCCTTCAGCAGACCGAGCAACCCCTTGCTGGAGCCAGCGACCTTGGGTCCAAGCTGACGAGCCTTTGCACAAGCCAGATGGGCCCACGCTCAAGCTGGCGAGCTTGGGGTCTCGAACCTGGGTCTTCCGCATCCCAGTCAAACACTCTATCCACTGCACCACCACCTGGTCAGGCTCTTTTTTCTTCTTCACAGAGAGTCAGCAAGTTTAGCACATTTTTAGAGAAAGAGGACATCTTCTTAGTTATTGTTACATGGCCCCTTCTTCCATACTTTTGTTTAGACCCTAGAACACCTATTATGAGATTGGGATGTTACTGCATAGAGACAGTATTAATTATTCCAGCACAATAACTCCTAAAGGTGGTGATTTTGCCCACCAGGTGACATTTAGCAATATCTCAAACTATATTTAATTGTTCCAACTGGGTTGTTTAGCAGAACAGGTGCTGCTGACATTAGGTGTTTTGATGCCGGGGCTGCCATTAAACATCATACAGTGCCCAGGACAGCTCCCACACAAAGAATTTTCCAGCCCAAAATGTCAACTGTTGAGGATGAAAAATGCTTTGTGGAGCAGTGAAAGAGAATCAACTCCTTCAGCATGCAACAAGGGTGACTGTCACTAACAAAACATGAAGCAAAGAAACAAGTCAGGAAAGAGTGCATAAAGTGTTGTATCAAGTTCAGAAACAGACTAAAATTGCTTGGTGAGAGAAGTCAGAGTAGTAGTTAACCTTGGGCAACCAGAAGTAGCAACATTACTGGGATTTAAGTAATATTTTATATTTTGATCTGGATGGGTGTTAGAAAGGTGCATTTATTTGTTAAGAAAAATTAGGTGCCTACATACTAAAGTGTCCAGCAGACTTTGAACTTCATTGGTTACATTGGCTCTTCCTGGATTCAGACTACAGCTGGAACATCAGCTCTCCTAGGCCTGGAGGTCCACCTTTTGGAAACAACCACACTCATATTTATGTGAGCCAATTTCTTTCCATGTATATATGCACATCCTATTAGTTTTGGGAATTTTTCTGTTTGTTTTTTTTTAAACCCTAATACACATGGTCAATTTTAAAAAATAACAATAACATTCTCACTTATGAAACTTGTGTTACAAATTTAATCCTTTGCCCATCACAGTTCTTTTTTGTTTTGTGAGCTCTTCTTTTAGGTCTTTTACATGCATGCTCTTGAACCTCAGTGAAGTCTGTACCCATTGTTCTCACCACCCTTTACCTCCACCACGTCCCCTAGCCATCCTGGACGCTGTGTTTCAGAACTACACCCTCTTCTGCAAACACTTGTAACAGTTTTAAGCTTCTTTCTGAATAGTCACCTTGCCGAAAGTCTGGACTCTTCCTAGAGTGCTCAGTGTTCATCATTCAGTGGCCAATATCTTAACAACTGGAGGGAAATGAAAATGACTACTGAAGGCCTGAGGTCTCCATTAGAGTGGGTGAAGCAACGATCAAGATTGTAGCTAAATTCTTTCTTTCCATTCCCGTTTCCTTCCTTATCCTTTCATAAGTTTTCATCCCAGCAGTGCTACCTAATAAACATTTCACACACAAATTTCCATCTCAGAATTTTCTTTCTAAGAGTATCAGCCAACAGTAGATTTACCCAGAGAAGTCTGAAAAATAAGATTTTTTTTTCAGAGAAAGAGACAGGAAGGAGAGAGAGGAAGGGAGAGATGAGAAGCATCAACTTGTAGTTGCTTCACTTTAGTTATTTTTTTATTGACTGCTTCTCTGAAAAACAAGATTCTTAAAAGGGTTTCTGGATCCAGGCCATGGGATGCCTGGATGGCAGGGCCCCCACCAATGTGGTGAGTATGGCATACACAGACCTTGGCACAAGGTAGGTATACAGTTATTAATCTTTGCACCATGCTGTTCAGTTAGTGCCACAGTCAGATCACCTTCAGAGGGCACAGCATCCATCCTTCTGCTGCTGTGAGGGTTCATTACTGAAACGCTCACAGCTGTCCCCTTCTCCGGAGACCCTCCCTTCATAGTATGGTAGCTGCTCTGCCCAAGGACAATGCCTGACAGGGTACAAATGTCTAGCCCTTTGCTTCAAGGAGGGATGAGCTCTCATGCTCCCTGCCCTCCGGAGATCCCAGTGCACCGGCTTGCAGCCCTTTCCCTCCTGCAGCAGTAGCCTCTTTTCATTTTTAGTTTCTTGCCCTTCCCTCTTCCTCTAGACCCCGTTTATTGAAAGCACTCCCTCAATAAGTCACATGCACAGGACCCAACACCAGGGCTCTGCTTCTAAAAAGTCTAACCTAAGACATTATTAATACTGTTTTGTTGTTTGGTATAAATAAAATTCATGTGAAGTTCCTTAGTGTGCTTAAAAAAAAGAGTGAGTAGTGTACTGTGGTTGGGTGTAGGGTCCGACATTAGTATATTAGGTCAAACTTGTTTATCATTGCTTTTAAAATCTTTGCTAACTTCACTAGACATTATCATCATTTTTGTTTTTTCACTTACTGAGATGTGCAAAAATCATATTTGTCTCCTGGTGTGGAGATTAAACACTTTCTCTGTTCTTTAATTGAATACATTATAAATGACAATAGATTTAATACACCAACTCAAAACTACTCACCTTTATTCTCCTTAAACAATTCAAAGACCTTATAAAACTTGATGTATATCCTGACTCCTCCTGAGTAATTTTATGCTATTTTAACTCCCCTGATATAACCCCGGAATGCATTATTATGACTTTCCATGCACTCGAGATCTATGCTCTTTTGGTTCTGCATTCAGTTTTGTACTTCAGACTGTATATTTGCGCTATCTTTATTTCTTCCCAATCTGACATTATTAGAACTGATTTACTCATGGGAAAATTCTCCAAATATATATGTTCCACCCATTTTTAAAGTTAATTTTTTTTTTGCCATACAGCTAAGTAAACAATTATACTTCACTACCTTGCACTTTCTCACTTGTACTATTGTTTGATTACCCTTATAATAAAGAATCATGAGAGCCCTTTCTACCCTTTCCACCATGTGAAGACACAGCAGGAAAGAAGCTCTCTGTAAATCAGGAGGAGGGCTTTTACCAAGAATCCACCAATGATGGCACTCTGATCTTGAACTAACGGCCTCTAGAACTAGATGAAATAAATATTTGCTTTCTAAACCACACAAAATATGGTAACTTTTTATAGCAGCCTGAGCTAAGACAAACCGTGATGTTCATTACTATCATATGTACATGGTATCTGATATTTAAGTGTCAACATTTAATCCAAATGTGTCATGGTCTGTCATCCTCACACTAGCTGGGACATCCAATCCTGCTAAGGACACGATTCCCTCTGTCTCTTGCCAATTGCAGAGAGGCTACCACTTCACTTTTAAGGATGATGGGGTCCCTCTCACAAGTGCATAGTCTTATGTTTAGTTATTTGTTTCTATCACCTTAAGAGTATAATGCAAAGACAGGGAGTAGAAGCTACCAGAGCTGAGATTTCAAAGAGAGGCAGGGTAGTGTATGTCTTATTATGAAGCAAATATAAGGGATTGAGAACACGGCATAAATGAAAACAAGATTAGGGTACAAATTATATACTTTCTGTACTTTGGTCTTAATGTTAGACCTCTCACTGTACAGGCTGATGCCATTTGTAGAAGCAGGGAGCACTTTCATCATCTAATAGTCATTTTCTACATTCTTCTTCTTTTATCATTATTAGTACTACACTTTACTTTTTTTTGTAGTAATACAAACTTTCTTTACAGGATTTAAAAGAAAGAGTATATACTGGTTATCATGGGGAGGAAGATAGAGGGAGGAGAATAGGGGGAGAAGGGTGTGGGGAAGGGTGAAAAGAAGGACTAATATAAGGTGTTGGATAATGATTTGGTTCGGTTGATGGGTATATACCATAATCAATAGTATAAATGCTATATAAATGTGTAACTGAAACCTATGTAATCTTATTGATCAATGTCACCCTGTTAAATTTAATTTTCTAAATAATTTTTTTTTTAAGTATGCCCTGACCTGTTTAGTCTGGCATGTGGATGTCCCCAGTTCAATTTCCGGTCAGAGCACACAGGAGAAGCTTCCATATGCTTCTTCACCCCTCCCCTTCTCTTTTTGCTCTCTCTCTTCTCCTCTCCTCCTGAAGCCATGGCTGAATTAGAGCGAGTTGGCCCCAGGCATTGAGAATGGCTTCATGGCCTCTGCCACAGGTGCTAAAAATGACTTTGGTTGCAATGGAGCAAGTGCCGTATATAGGCAGAGCATCGTCCGCTAGGACTTGCTGGATGGATCTCAGTCAGGGCACATGCGGGAGTCTGTCTCTGCCTCCCCACACTAAATTAAAAATATAAATAAATAAATAAAGCACGTGACGTGTTCATCCCTAATCCCAGACACTTCTCCCATGTAGGAAACCATATTAATGGCTCTTTTGAGGGTTCCCAGAGATATTCAGTGTGTACAGATGTATGATTGCACACAATAATTATACTTTTCCAGTAAGCACATTATATACACCTTACGTACCTCATTTTTTCACTTTACAATGTATTTTCAATATTTTTATATATTCATAAAAATAGAAATGAAATTTCTATTTATTTACTGGCTGCATAGTATTTTAGTATTCCCATGCTAAATTTATATTACCAATTTACATAGATGCATATATAAGTGGTTTTCAATCTTTTGTCATTTAAAGTGATTATTCAATGGATTGTTTGTAAGTATAGCTATATGATATTAAACATGTATCTTTCATAATGTAAATAGGCTACACAAAGCATATGTACATTTATTCTACTTAATGTGGGCTGAGCATTGATATAGCCTAGTAGGCAACTTTCATATTTAAAACTTGAATGAGTGAAATGAAAAAGAACACACACCAAACACAAGTCAGAGCATACATCCATATTCTATAAATTCTTTAAAGAAGAACTATTTCCTTTTAAATAGTGAGCCTACCCCTCTCACAACATTACCAAGAAGTTTAGCAGGAGCAGACAATATGGAAGTGATCTCAGTGCCAATCCTATCTATGGTTTTTGCAATCCAGGGGGTGTCATCAGTTTCAGTAGCAGTAATTTTAGCTTTCAACTGATTTATCTCTGCATTCATCTCATCAGCTTGCTTTCTAAATCCGTCATTAAGCATGTCTTCTTGAAGCTAAAAAAAAAGTGAAGAAGAAAATAAAACGTTTTAAATTCCCATTATTTTTCAAAAATAACATTTTGTACTTAAGAACTTATTCTTCAATACATGAACTATTTTTCTTTCACTCCTAAAATTGTTTTCTGTTACATAATTAAAGAGAATTATGCAACAAGGAATATATCATGTCTTGGGCCTAAACACTGAAAGAACACATAGCTTACAGCCTTACAAATTTTTACACAAAACTAGGGGTTGCTAGGATGCTAAGCGTGGCCTGAGGACAAATGTCATGTTCCGGTCATAACAGCAGTTGAGAGGTAACCTTGGTCTCCTGGCACTAATTCTCAGTCCCTCTTGAATTATATAGAAAACTAAAATATAGAAATAATGGGAATTTCTACATTGCTCTAGACCTCCATTATAAATGTGTCCAGAAGGACAATCAGGAATTCTTCCTTTGCCATATGATAACATGGGCAGTCTATACACACCCACAGATAGTGCAACAAGTTTAAAAGCGGTCTTTTCCCTGTGTTTTGAAGTTTGGACATTTCTGATAGGTCTTTGTCAGCATAGATCTACCTAAGATTCTTTGGGTGATGGGTAGTAGGGTTCTAAACCTGGCAATGATCTTGGTAAAGCAAACCAGTTCCTGAGCAGAATACATATTTGTGCATGAAATACCTGTGTATTCAG
The DNA here is from genome assembly GCA_037038555.1 of Rhynchonycteris naso. Classification (NCBI taxonomy): domain Eukaryota; kingdom Metazoa; phylum Chordata; class Mammalia; order Chiroptera; family Emballonuridae; genus Rhynchonycteris; species Rhynchonycteris naso. The sequence continues at coordinate 158,483,170 of CM072997.1, read as the reverse complement.
GCCACATAAATACCATTTTGAAATATTCAAAATAACACCTCCAACCTTCTTTATATACTGTGATGATTCAGAGGGGAGGTACTTGTCATGACCACTCCAGAGTGTACCTACAGAGTACATTTCAAAGCCATTTTTACCAAGAAGGAAGACAAGCACAAGGGGTCAAATTAAAACAATTCCTACCCAGTAAATGTCCTTCCTTCCATGATCTGGCTGGAACCCTCATTCATCACATCTGAGATACAAGGGCAATGACCACTGTGCAGTACTGAAGCCACGGCAGGACTTACCTTCAGTTTATGTTCCAACATCATAGTGTGCTCTCTCAGTAGGTTTTCTCTGTCCCTCTCCATTTTCTGCTTCAGTTGGAGTATGTTTTCCTCAAGACTTCTCGTCTGCGCCTCCATCTGCTGCTGCTGCTCCTGGAGTTTCTGTCTCATCAGCTCCTCTTCCTTTTCAGCTGCCTCCTTCCTGGCCCGCTCCGCTGCCCAGGGAGGTTTGAGAAAGGGAAGAAAATTAAGTGAAGACTGATCTCTATCCTCCTGAGCTCAGAGACAAAATCAAACTCAAAGTGTAAACAGGAAGTCTCTGAATTCTCTTCTTTGTCCACACCATCAAGCATTTCAGAATGTGATGGGCAAGACCCTGACTGGCTGATCAGTCCCTGGTTGTTTTCAGATTTAATGGTGTATGTTCGACAGAAGAAGTAAAAGCTCTCTGGTGCAGGAAAGTTTATTTCTCACACCTGTCCATTGACACTGCAGGAGCCTGCCCGCCCACTGTGATCCCAGCCCTGCCCACACCTGCCATGGCCTTCTCCCCATCAGTGAGCGCTTTGTCTGCCTGCAGGATGGATTTCTCTATTGGCGCCTGTGACTGCAGGAAGCTCTGGAAGACTTCATTCGCCTGAGGAAACAGGAAGGAACAAAGAACCGAGGTTTCCACTGTGTAGAATTCTACTGCAAAAACAACTCTGTCCATGTTATTTTTTATTTGTGCTTAAAATGCTACTGTGGCTCCATACACAGTGTTGAAGCTCCTTACAATGACCAGAGGCTCTCCAGACTGCTGCTGCCTGTCTTCCTTCAGTCTCTCTCCCAGGGCTACTCCCTTCCCCCACCCTCGGTCCAGCCAGGAAGAACCATGTTCGGTTCTACAAACCCACAGTCGCTGGTGCTTTTTAATTTGCCTTCCCCATGTGAAATGCTGTCTTTAATTAGTGCTCTCCTCTCTTCTGCCACTTGCTGAATGTCACTTTAAATAAGTCATTTTAAAGTCTTTGCCTTTCAGTTTACATGTGTCAAATAATGACTAATGTGTAGATGCTTCTTAATGCTACTCGATGAACTGTAATAGTCTAGGAAAAGAGCTTAACATTTTGTCTAGATCAATAACAATTTAATATATTTTTGTTGCATTATTATCATTATTATTTCTTAATATTATTATGAGTTACCACCACTTATATTGTAAACTTTCTCAGGTTCACAAGTAATATAACCTTGTACCCAGTTGTCTACATGTTTGACTTTCTTTTCTATTTTAATTAGTCTTGACTACTAAGTCTCTGACTTTAACTAGTAAATTATCTGCTTTTGGCACACTAAATGTCATGATTGTTGGATGGAGAAATGATTATTTCCTTCCAGTGTCTTGTAGATTTCAGCAATCTATACGGTGGTCCTCGGGTTACGACACAGTTCCATTTCTACCACAGTGACATAACCCAAATTTTGGTGTAAGTCGAACCCTAGCCTAAGCCACTTCCCTATCTTAACACAGTTTAAAATCATAATCTAAAACATAAAACACAGCTAAGCAACAGAAAAAGGAAAATAATATAAATATACTGTACTGTACACTCTACTGTAGTAACAGAAAAAATGACAAAAAAATAGTTCGTCCATGTAGTCCATAAGTACGAAGCTAAGGCCGTAAGCTGAAACACTCAAGTCTCAATTTTTTAGAGTTTTTATGGAGTGAGTGTCATTTAACTCTAAATGTCATATGTTAAAACTATCATAACACAAGGACCCCTTGCACTTATTTTGGAGAATGGACATTTCTTCTCTCTTGAGGGAGAAAGAGCCAATAGTAGGCCTTAAAGCTCAAAAGTCATAATATCCCCATGATCTTATATTACACACAACAATGTTGTGCTCTCACATTTTCAGGAGACCCTCTTGACCTCACTCTGTGGGATCCTTATGCTCCCTCCATCCTCACCTTCACTCCTTTCCTGGGCACTTGCCAATAGTTCTGTTCAATTCTTGTCTTTGTTTCCATGTAGAGCTTGTGACCACCAGGAACAGAGAAAGTTCCTGCTGAGATACTTTCCATTAGGGCCATTGAAAGCTGCTCAAGTTTATCTCGGCAGAATTTAGCAGATGCCTCTTCGTTCTGCAGCACTAAAACATCCTTCTTGTCTTTTATGATTTTCTTCAAGAGAATTATAGACAAATGTCACCAAAAGAAAGGAAGAGAAGAGATAAAATTCCAAAGAACCTGGTAGAAGGAATTCTAGCTCTGGTTCTCATGAGAAAAGCATTCTGTACTGAGACAGATAAAAATTATGTGTTTACCTGAGGGAGGAGGTTTGGCGGTGGGTAAAGAGGAACAAATACACATTGATGGAAAATGATTTGATTTTGAGTGATGGGTACACAACACAATGAACAGTTTAAATGCTATAGAGATGTTCACCTGAAACATATGTACACTTATTGATCCATGCCACCACATTAAACTTAATTTTTAAATAAAAAAGTAAGTTAAATTAAAATAGAAAAATGAAAAGCATTCTGTTGGAGAAGGTCATGGAACAAAACAGGAATTGTGAGGTTTGATTTACTAACAATCCTGAAAATTCCATGTGAGGCAGGGGGAAGCCTGTTAAGCCCCCTGGGTCTCAGGGTCTTCCTCCATAATGCAGGGGTTGCATCACCTTATCTCTATGGCTCTCTGCAGCTGCCACATTCAGTGATTCATCTACAGTGATACAATGACACAACAAGGAACATTAGATATTGAAAATAGCCTGGGATTAGGTTATTAAGAGATATTTTGGTTCCTGAGAATGGGAAGCGGTTCTCAGAAAAGCAACCAGCTCAGGAGTGACTTTTGGGTGTTCTGGGCAATCTTGAAATCATTACTCACTGAAGTAGAAGAATTCACTTCAGAAAGCTATCTATAGTAATTATTCCTCAGCAATCAGAGAAATTTCTGGATTAAGCACATGTGGTTTGGGGGCCGAAGGGGATGCAAATGTAGTCCTTTGAAAGTTTATTCCTCATGAGCCTCGTACTAATTGATTCTAAGTGACAGAGGAGTCACAGGGTCATAAAAGTTCTTTTAGTCCTCATTCTTCAAGGGGAAGGGTCACAAAAAATAAATAACCACTATGACAAAGTACCACAAGATTCTTCTGGAACTCCTGGTTTTCATCCTTGAAGGAGTTCACCATGAACACTGCAATGGCTTCCCTCTCACAGGCTGCGTGCTGGTCTAGCAGCTCCTGGAGCGTGTCTGTGGGGAAGCTCACTCGCTGCGCCATCTGCTGGCTGTAGTGCTCGGCTGCCTTCTGCATGGCCGCTGAGTTCTCAATCTGGGCCAGAGTTGTCACCGCGTTCTCCAAACAAGGCACTGCTCCACTGTTGATGGCGTCCACATAAGTCACCACCAGAGTCCCCAGCCCTAATAAGCCATGAAATTTAGAGGATAAATATAAAGTTACCACTCAACGGGATCCAAGATTCTGAAACTACATTTCTAAATCTCTTTTTCTTGCTCACACGTTCGCGCGCACACACACAAACACACACAGCACCTCCTTCCATTACTGTCCCAGTGACGAGTTTTATGGTTCTTCAGGCCATAAGGCTAAAAGAATTCAGTGTCTACCTTCATCTGACATACTAAGGATATTTGAAAAACATAATTTCCCATTAAAATATTAGAAGCAAATTCTTTACATATGTAGAAAGATGAGACAGTGTAAATATGATTATATTTATTTCTAATTTTGAACCTTCCAGTAAATATTGAGAAGTTTTGGAGCTAATGTTCATTATTGGACTGCTCTATGCTCCCAAAATATCTTTTGTATTCTCCTTGAAACTCACACTCATTATAAAAGTCTTCCTTTAAGGAAACAGTATATTCTATTTGTATACCCAGTTATGGATTTATTCTCAATAGAGGATTTTTTCATGTACATGAAGCTATAGATATTACTGGCACCATTTGTAATTTGGGAGAAAAATATATGAAGCCCTTAAAGTGTGAGAAATATACAATTGTTTTCACAGAGTATGAATATCTATCTGTAGACCCATAATGCTATATATAGAACCAAACAGAAATCTTGGAGAACATAGTACATAATATATTGAACAAATATTAGGCCCCACAGAACATGAAAAGGAGACTCACGTTTCCCAGTGACCATGATTCCTTCTCTGAGAGTCTTGGTCCTCGCCTGAGTGCTGATGTAAGAACAGAATTTTTTTGTTTGCTCCAGGAATTTAGGATCCAGTTGGTATTCTGCAATATTTTCAATATTGGCTAGGAGTTCCTTGTTATTTGTTGGCCGGTCAAAGACAAAACACTTCTGTTTTGGAAAATAATACCGAATGCACTCTCTAGGGAGATTGGATAATTGTACTTTTGGATTCCTGCCTGAAAGATTAAAAAAACAAAAATGAGAGATTATAGTAGAACTGTCTGAGAACAATGACTTAAATATTTCTATGACAGGAAATTTTGTATGTTTGCCATATTCTTAGTTTATAACTTCTGTTTATGACTCTTTCAGCATAGATAGCCAATGTTTATTTAACATCAAATTTATCAATGATATAACTCTGGAGAGAAATTTGAAAGAGATCAATCATGGTAAAAAAAATTGTATTACTGTCATTAAACCTAAAAATGGTACAGCATTGTTTATATTGTTTACTGAATTAATGACTAACAGAAAAACAGATCCAACATAAATTTTTGGCCTGCTTGATCCCCTATGGAAATTGAGTTGTGGAACCAAAATGAGAGCCACAAACAAGGATTAATGAAACAATATTAGAAATGACACCCATATTATTTAAGGAAACCTGTTTTGATTCTAAACATTATATGTACAGCATTAGCTTTTTTTAAGGAAAATCTTTAAAGAATAAATATAACTAAAATGTAATTTTAAAATGTCAGCACTGATCTCTAAACTCCTTTACGTAAAGAAATATATCTGATTGCAGTGTTGCTCTTCTGACTAGCATTTCTCATTATTTTGAGAAAGTATAAATAAAAATACGAAGACAAAAATGAATAAATCAGAATTAATATTTCTTTCAAGGTTTCATCAGATACATATGCACCCACATGAATGTATAATTTATTAATTTGAAATTATAGCAGGATACATATTCAGGAATTTTTAAAAAGCTGTAATATACAGAAAGAGTTAACATGATTAAAATGTCCATATTGCCTGAAGTAATCCTTTTTTTTTTCTTTTTCTTTTTTTTTTTTTTTGACAGAGACAGAGAATGAGTAAGAGAGAGGGACAGATAGGGACAGACAAACAGGAAGGGAGAGAGATGAAAAACATCAATTCTTCATTGAGGCACCTTAGTTGTTCATTGATTGCTTTCTCATATCTGCCTTGACCGGGGGGCTACAGCAGACTGAGTGACACCTTGCTTAAGCCAGTGATCTTGGGCTCAATCCAGCAACCTTTAGGCTCAAGCCAGTGACCATGGGGTTATGTCTATGATCCCATGCTCAAGCAAGCAACTCCTTGGTTAAGCCTGATGAGTCTGCACTAAAGCCTGTGACCTCAGGGCTTTAAACCTGGGACTTCCACATTCCAGTCCAAAACTTTATCCATTGCACTATCTCCTGGTCAGGCTGCCCAACGTACTCTATACATTCAGTGCGCTCACTCCTTATCAAAATACCAATGGTGTTTTTCAAAGCACCAATATAAATAGTCCACAAACTTCTATGGAACCAAAAAAGACCCCAAATAGTTACCAAAGTCCTGAGAAAGAAGAATACATTTGGAGGTATCATACTACCTGATATCAAACTATATTACAATGCTGTAGTGGTCAAAACAGTATGGTACTGGCATAAAAATAAAGACATAGATCAAGGGAACAGAATAGAGACCCCAGAAATAAATCCATTCCTGTACAATGAACTAATGTATAACAAAAGAAGCAACAAAATAAAATAGGGTGAAGACAGTCTATTCAACAAATGGTGTTGGAAAAATTGGACAGATCCTTGTGAAAAAAAATGAAGTTAGCTACCTTCTTAGATCATACACAAAAATAAACTCAAAATGGATTAAATAGTTAATTGTAAGACTTAAAACTATAAAACTCCTAAAAGAAAACATACTCAGTAAAATTTAAGACATTGCTCTTAGCAATATTTTTTCAGATATATCTCTTAGGGCAGGGAAGACAAAATAAAAATAAACAAATGACACTACATCAAAGTAAAAGGTTTTGTACAAAAAAGAAAAACACTAACAAAACAAAATAACAACCACTAAATGAATGAAGACGTTGTCCAATTACACAAGTAATAAGGGATTAATATCTAAACTATATAAATAACTCACATAGTCAACATAGAAACCATTTGATAAAAAAAGTGAGCAGAGAACGTGAATAGACATTTCAGAAAAGAGGACATACAGATGGCCATAGACATATGTAAAGATGCTAAATGTCTTTAATCATCAGTGAAATGCTAATTAAAACCACAAGGAGCTATCACCTCACAGCTATCCCAAAGGTTCTCATCAATAAATCAAAAAACAACACATGTTGGAGAGGTAGGAGAGAAAAGGGCACCATAGTGCACTGTTGGTAGGAATGCAGATTGGTGCAGCCACTAGGGAAAACAGTAAGGACATTTCTCAAATTAAAAACAGAACTACCTTATGACCCAGCAATTTCACTTCTGAGTATATATACAAAGAAATCAAAACACTAATTCAAAAAAATATATGCACTCCTGTGTTCACTGCAGTGTTGTTTAAAACAGCCAAGAAATAGAAGTAATGCAAGTACTCAACAATACATAAGTAGATACAGAAGATCTAGCACATATCTACAATAGAATATTATGTGGCCATAAAAATAAAAAGATGAAATCTTAACATGGGTGACAGCATGGATGACCCAGAGGGTATTATGCTCAGTGAAATAAGTTAGACAAAGAAAGACAAATACCATACGATTTAAACAAACAAAGTAGGAATAGACTCATAAATAAAGAGAACAGACTGATGGCTGCCAGATTTTAGGGGGGTTAGTTGAAGGGCTCAATAAAAAAGGTGAAGGGATTAACAAATACAAATTGGTAGCCACAAGAATGTAAAGTACAACATAGGGTGTATAGTTACTACTATTGTAATAACTACATATGGTGCCAGATGGATACTTGAAATATTGGGAGAATCATCTTGTTAAGTATATAATATAGTATATAATAATATCTAACACTATATTATGCACTTGAAAATAATACAAAATAATATTGAATATAAACCGTAATTGAGAATAAAATTTATTTTTAATAAAAGCTATAATATAGAAATTAAAATGAATATTCTAAAAATTATCAAAAATATCACAAATACATAGAATGAAAAGACAAAAATACTTAAGGTATATTTAAACATAAATCATTTTATTGATAATACATGTATCAAGATAATAAACAGTTATATGCCTTTTTCTTTTTTTTACAGAGACAGAGGGAGAGTCAGAGAGAGGGACAGATACGGACAAACAGGAACGGAGAGAGATGAGAAGCATCAATCATCAGATTTTTCGTTGCAACACCTTAGTTGTTCATTGATTGCTTTCTCACATGTGCCTTGACTGAGGGCCTTCAGCAGACCGAGCAACCCCTTGCTGGAGCCAGCGACCTTGGGTCCAAGCTGGTGAGCTTTTGCTCAAGCCAGATGGGCCCGCGCTCAAGCTGGCGACCTTGGGGTCTTGAACCCGGGTCCTTCTGCATCCCAGTCTGATGCTCTACCCACTGCGTCAGCGCCTGGTCATATGTGTAAAATGCCTATTTCTATATGCCTATTTTAGAAAAATACTTTCTAATTATTCGAAAGATACTTTTTTTCATTAGATAGGCTGTTCCTTGCAATTTTGCCTAACAAGTATTTGAGCAGTTGTTTTACTCAACATGAAAAAGCAGAAGTTAAAATAATAAACATGAGTGTCTTGTATTTACAAAGTTTAAGCACCACTGTATTATAAGTTACATCTGAATGCTAAATTAGGAACTATGTAAAGAACAGATTGGTTATGAATAATTTTTCTGTACTTTAGGTTCTACTTTTCTTATGTGAACTTAAACTCCAGTTCATAGAGCTTTACAGCCAATCTCCCAGCAACTTTATTTAGTCTAAAATACAAATGCAACTCCAGAGGTGATGAACAGTGTTTAGTATCTCCCACCCTCTATTGGACCACCCACTGCACAGCCATGCTGTTACCTGGAATTAGCTTCAAGGCATTCTCCAGGTACTGATCTTCTGTGATAGGGTGACCATTTAACTTCAGCTCCAGGGTAAAATCCCGTACAGTCCAGATAAAGTCTGGGAAGAAACTCACAAATTCTGTGGAATCTTCTACTTCATCCCCAACTGATGGAGGGGAGGACTTAGCCCTGATGAGTTCTGTGAGCTCTGTCACATAACTAGGAGTTGGCTAAGGAAAAGGAAATTCCTATGCACAATTTCTACATTTCTCTAATAAAAATATACGCATATAAACACTATCTCCTGCACTGGATCCTTCTGTTCCCCAAGACCATTAAGTGAAAGGGTAGGAGAAACTGACTAGATCTCTGTTCTCAGAGAATCCATAAGACACGGTGGTTCAGTTCCTGGAAGGATACTGCAGCTGCTCCAGGGCCTGGTGGTTGATGGTGCCCAGGCTGTTGTAGACAAGCATGCTGCTCAGAAGCACGGCCAGGGCAAAGATCCACGAGTCATTCTTAGAATCGCCCTAGAAAGCACATTAGGGCAAGACATTTAGGAGTTTACACTGTAGAAATTCAGTCCAACACTAAGTCTATCAGACTTTCATTTACATTTCAACTAATATACTCACTATGCAAAAAAGTTAAGTTTGAAGATGGGCATAACAACAGATATTAACTTTGACAATTACGAAGACAGTTCTTCATTTTTTTAATTCATTTTAGAAAGGAGACAGAGAGAGAGAGAGAGAGAGAGAGAGAAAGGAGGGAGGAGTTAGAAGCATCAACTCCCGTATTTGCCTTGACCAGACCAGTGAAGGGTTTTGAACTGGCGACCTCAGTGTTCCCAGGTCGACGCTTTATCCACTGCACCACCACAGGTCCGGCAGTTCTTCATTTTTTTATATATTAATTAGAAAGAGAGAGAGATACACTGATTTGTAGTTCCACTTATTTATGCATTCATTGGTTGATTCTTATATGTGCATAGACTGGGAATCAAACCCACAACTTTGGTGTTTTGGGACAATGCTCAAAACAACAACCGAGCTACCTGGCCAAGACCACAAAGACATTTCTTGTGACTGAGATTTTTTCATATACAAAAAGACTATCCTCACAAGTCTTTCTTTTCATTCAATTAGTTGAAATAGAATAACATAGAAAAACTTGCCAGGTGTTCAATCAGGTTCAATGAAAGGTTTTAACACATATTCATTTTACACATATTTGTTGGTCATGAGCTACATAAAATATTCCATAGTTAACACAACAAGGGATATATTTAACAAATGTTTATAAATATTTCCACTGTCATTAAATTTAAAAAGTAGTTTAAAACAATAAATATTACCTTCAAGGTGACTATTTCAAAGCCAAAGCAAACATCTATAATGATGAATGTCACAAAGATAACAATAGCTATAAGAGGTGCACATCTTAATAATATATATAAGCATTGGAACCTATAACGATAATAGTAAAATAAAATTTAGTAGTCCACAGTGGAATAACAGAGCTCTAATAGTTGAAAAATTGTACAAACATGAAGTCTTCCTTAACATTTTGATTAAAAATTAAAGATTTGGTAGAATGTGAGTTTGAGAAAATGAAGGTGATCTTGCAGATAGAAAGAGCCACAGAAGCAAAAGTAGACATGGTAGAATATAGGGATATTGGCAAAAAAAAAAAAAAAAAAGTGGACTTGTTTGATTTAACTGGAACAGGGGGGAAAAGTTAAGATGAATAGTGAACCCAGTGCAACCAGCTGAAGGACTTTAATGGCTGGGCTAGTTTGTCTGTACAAAACACAGCAGTATATGAATAATAACATAATACAATTTTTTTCTATTAGAAACAGTGTCTAAAGTTATTCACTAAAAAAAAGGTAAAAATGCTTAGAAAACTCAATAAGAATTTTTTTGAGAAAAAAATGTTGATTCTTTAATTTATCTTCTCAAACCCAATTTGAAAAAAAAAAATCAATTAGGATAAGAAGTATCACTTACGACACACAATAGGTTATTTAGACAGCAAGACTATAGTACTTTTAATATATACAAATAAATAAAATTTCTAACTCTTCTTTGGCTAGTAAGAGAGTAGCAGACATTTAAGTACTATGTCTAAATAAGTCTCAAACCAAGGTAGAAAAAGAAAAATCATTCATTTTCCTCATTAGTAGAAAACCAAAATATAAAAAATTTATCTTAAGATGTTGTTGTAGGACAAGCACATGCCTTATAGAATCAGTGCCTTCAGAGGTATTTTCAAGTCTTCTAGAATGCTCTATGGATACTTGATGAACTTCATGGTAAGATTGCAGACTCTTTGAGGGCAAGACTTTTATTTTGGTCACTAATATCTACAGTAATAATCTAGAGACCTGAGAACATGGTGCTCAGTAATTATTTATTAAATTAAATAAAATTATTCACCCAGTGCCAAGTAATATAGAAAAATTTTATTCAATGTACCATAGCATCTTACCTTGAAGTAGTATTCAAACAAACAAAAATTTGCCTGATATATAGCTGGATTTTGAGATTTCACAAATAGATTGAGCAGTTAAATTGCTAAATGCATAAAGAGAATATCCAGATTAAAACAATTTATCTGTGGCCCTTTGCCTTACCTTTTCCACATCGCCCAGGCCCTCAGTGTCCAGAAGGACCAGCATGTGGTCAGGCTTACAGGGATGAGGCACACACCACATCCAGATGCCCTTGGTTTTAGACTGCACCGTAGAGCCCAGAGGGAATCCTGTAAGTCAAGAAGAGACCCAACACACAGTGACAACAGATAATCTAAGCAGCTGAAGGGTTACAGCTACAGAATTGCTGGAAAGTAAGTACCCCAGAATAATGATGGTGCTTTCCCTACTTTGTAAGAATGTCTTACTTTGTGTTACCTATTTCAAGGAAGAGATAAATGTTAATTATGAGAATGATACTCAGCAAGGGGTCAAGATGGAGGTAAGAGGCATCCACAAACCAGACATAATGAAGATCACTGACAACCATAAAAACACATTTTAAAAGAAAAATCAAGACCAAAGCCAGATAGAAGTGGAAAGAAGAGAGAGATCAAGAGAAATCTAAAACAAACAAACAAACAAACAAAACATCAACAACAAAGAAATTGAGATAATATTTTTTCCAGACTAAGTGATAAAAAGAAATGATAGGAGTAGGGGAGGTTGGTAGCTATAATGGGATGTGAAGTCACAAAAAATTACCATTTTTTTTTAAAGTGAGAGCAGGGGAGATAAAAAGACAGACTCCTGCATGTTCTCTGATGGAGATTCACCTGGGTAACTCCCATCTGGGCCTGATGCTCTGCCCATCCGGGGAAGATGATTGTAACTAAGCTATGTTTAGCATCTGAGGTGGAGTCTCAACAGAGTCATTCTCAGCACCCAGGGCTGTTGTGCTTGAATCAATGGAACCATGGCTGAGGGAAGGGAAAAGTGAGAGAGAGAGAGAAGGGGGAGAAGTAGATGGTCACCTCTTTTGTGTGTTCTGACAGAGAATCATTTCACAGCAGGTGGACACTCCACCACTGAGCCAACTGGCCAGGGAACAAAATAATTTTAACATAATGACACATATTCAAACATCTTCATATGCTGATGGAAATATTCCAAAGCAAAAGCAAAATATGTTATGAGAGAAAGAGGGGAGAAACAATTGCAAGAGCCCAGGGCTAGCACAGGTAAAATAAGGTAAGAATCTGTGCATTAGTGGGAGAGGTTTTCCTTAACAAGAGTAAAATAGAGACTAGCCAGGTAACAGAATACACTAAGGTAGTAATTTAGTGGTGAGAATTAGAATTAGAAGGTTGGTTTATTGAGAGAAGTTTAGTTCCCTCTTCATGTAACCAGGAAAGAAAACTAAGAAGCTGTGATATAGGTCGAGTCAAAGAATTGTCCCGTGATTCAGACAATACTCACCATGGTTCTGTCCTGCAAGTTGGTTCATCAAGTAGGATTTGCCTGTACGATATAGTCCTACAATGGCCACGACCACCAATGGCTGAGAAATCTGGTCAAGAATCTGTAGAGCTTCCTGATTCACTGACAGCTGCTCATTGATGTTTTCCACCAAACAAATGGGGGCCATCATGTTGAGTCTAGGTGCCATGGCAACCTGCCAACCTGGAAGAACATTCCAGTAGAAATAAAATTATAATGTTATCTTCTGATACAGTTATATGTACAGCACTTTAGGATAGTGTGAGTTTTTTGGCTTTGTTTCTGGCACAGTAAGCATAGGCTAAGCCCTGCACTGAAAGATTCATCTATTTTTGGTTTTGCCTTCTTTAAAGTGAATCTTTATTAAGGCCAACAAGTTGCCAATGCTATGAGGATCTCAGATAGAATGTTATTGCTGGAACTAGGCAGCCAACACTTGTAATGCAATAGAATGGCTCTACCCAATGTAAAGTTCACCATCACTGAGAAGCAAAATCATCATCTCATGTGAACATCATCTCCCTAGACTGGTGGCTTAACCAGCATTATAGAGGGCAGTGAGGCTGATGCTGAGGAAAACCTAGGAGCAGGACAACCTCAGAATGAAAACCCTAAATTGTTAAACCACAGTTTCCACACATCTCTTCTGTCTTGTTATCCTAGTTGTTGAGAATGTCCATAAAACTAGTAATGAGTATGGCAAATATTTATGAGTTTTTAAATTGACAATTTGGGTTGACGTATGACAGATCAATGAAATGTAATATATATAGAAACATTTATTCTATTCAAAGGACTGAATGAACTTGGGGTTCCTGTAGAAAACAGCTTTTGATTTTTTTATTTGAGAAGTTATCAAAATGTTTTTAACCACAAAGTATAAAAGCCATTTTTCTTTGAAGAAAAATTGAGTCACTAGGAGATTGTTTTTGTTTTTCAAAATAAAAATGTACATCAAAATAGAAAAACAGACATATATTTTAAGCCAATAAAAAGTATATATTAATAAAATTTGATGAAGAATAACAAGAGGACCTCTGAATTCTTGCACCTTCCATATAAGTTTTCAAAAATATCCATGTTCCCCTATATGCAGGTGATTTGATACAATATATAGAAAACCTTGATGATTCTACAAAAAAAAAACTATTAGCACTAATAAATGAATTCAGTGAAGTAGCAGGAAACAAAATTAACATTCAGAAATCGATTGCATTTTTATACACCAATTACCAACTATCAGAAAGAAAAATTAAGTAAGCAATTGTATTTACAATTGCATCAGAAAGAATAAAATATCAGGAAATAAGTTTAAGCAAAGAAGTAAACGACTTATACTCTGAAAACTATAAGATATTAATTACAGTAATAAAGAAGATACAAATAAATGGAAGAAAATACCTTACTCGTGGGTTAGAAGAATTAAGATCACTAAAATGACCATACAATTTATGGAGTCAACGTAATCTTTATCAAAATACCAATGGCATTTTTTACCTATCTCAATAAAATATCCCTAACATTTATATGGAACCACAAAACATCCTGAATTGCCAAAGTACTCTTGAGAAAGAAAAACAAGTTGAAGTTATCATGTTATTTAGTATCAAGCTAGACTACAAGGCAATATTAATCAAAACAGTATGCAGTAGCACAAAACAAACACAAAGGTCAATGGAGCAGAATAAAAAGCCCAAATATAATCCATATTAATATGGTCAATTAATTTATGAGAAAAGAGACAAGAATATACTACGAAGTAAAGGTTTTTTAAGAAGTGGTGTTTGGAAAAGTAGACAGATACATGCAAAAAATGAAACTAGACCTCTTTTTTATACATATACAAAAATAAACTCAAAATGGATTAAAGACTTAAAAATAAACCCTAAAACCATAAAATTGCTAGAAGAAAACACAGGCAATAAACTCTTTGACATTGATCTTCGCAATATTTTTTTCTTTTTATTATTATTATTATTATTATTAATTTTAATGGGGTGACACCAATAAATCAGGGTACATATGTACAATGAAAACATCTCCAGGTTATCTTATCATTCAATTGTGTTGCATACCCGCCACCCAAAGTCAAATTGTCCTCTGTCACCTTCAATCTGGTTTTCCCTGTGCCCCTCCCCTCCTCCCTATCCTACCCTCCCCTCCCTCCCCCCACCCCGTAACCACCACTCTCTTGCGGATTTGCAATATTTTGAGGAGATATGTCTCCTAGGGCAAAGATCACAAAAGCAAGAATAAACAAATGGAACTAATACAAACTAAAAAGCTTTTACACTACAAAGAAAACTATCAACAGAACAAAAAGGCAGCCTACTTAATGGGAGAATATGTTTGCAAATAATATATGTTGTAAGGGGTTAAAATCCAAAATATATTTACAACCCAAGCAATTCAACACATACACACACACACACACACACACACACACACACACACACACAAAAGCAAAATAAAAAAGACAATCTGATTAAAAAACAGTCAGACGGTCTGAGGGACATTTCGCTAAAGAGCCTCTTCCTGTGGTCAACAAACACATGAAAAGATGCTCAACATCACTAATCATTGGAGAAATGTAAATCAAAACCACAATGAGATGTTACCTCACACCTGTAAGAATGGCTATTATAAAAAAAAACAACAAACAATAAATCTTAGCAAGAATGTAGAGAAAAAGGAACTCTTACACACCATTGGTGTGATTGTAAACAGGTGTGGCCTCTATGGAAAATAGTATGGAATTTCCTCACAAAATTAAAAAATAAAACTACCATATTACTCAGCATTCCACTTCTGGGTATTTATCTGAAGAAGTCAAAAACACAAATTCAAAAAGATATTTGCACTAACTAGTACGTTGTACATCTGAAACGAATCCAAAATAATATTAAAAGTAAACTTTAATTGAAAAATAAAAGAACTAAAAACAAAACAAAAAGATGTATGCACTCCTATATTCATTGTAGCATTAGTTACAATAGCCAATTATGGAAGCAATTTAGGTATCTTGCGATAGATGAATGCATAAAGAAGATGTGCTCTACTTACGAATGGAAATTACCAAGCCCATAACCATAAATAGTGCAACCGTGCTATTTGCAACAACATGGACAGACTTGGAGGGTGTTATGCTAAGTGAAATAAATGGGAAAGACAAATACCATATGAAATCATTGTGGTATTAAATGGACTCTAAAAAACAAAATAAATGAACAAACAGAACAAACAGAAACAAAGTCATAGATGCAAAGATAAACTGTTGGTTGCCAGATTGGAGCAGGTGGGGGAATGGGCGAATAAGGTGTAGGGGATTAAGAAGTACAAACTTCCAGTTATAGAAAGAGTCATGGGGATGCAAAGTACAGCATAGGGCATATAGTCAATAACATCGAAATAACAATGTATGCTGCCAGATGGGGACACCAACTAAAAATAATATAATGTTGTTTGTCAACGATAATTTAAAAATACATTTAAAAAAGTATCCATGTGAAAAGAGTTATAATACCACCCTCAAATGGGTCTATAAACTCCTGAACTTTCCTGCCACAGAATTTGGTAAAAGAAAGGCCAACTTACTTTCCAGGAAAGGCTGAGTAGGTCCTTCCTAATTTTTAGAACATACCATGAAAGAATCTGTTCCAGGAGGTATCTGAAGCAAGCTTGGGCCTGACCAGTGACTTACGGCCAAAACCCAGAGATAACACGCTTACTTTCCAATTTATGAAGGTGCGATTGGGGATGAGAGTGAGGCCATAATCTTTAGGCAGCCCATTTGATTCTGGCTTTCTCCTTTTTTCCCTTTTCTCCATCCAATTAATAAAGACAGCCAGAGCGCTCTAAGACAATCCTGCTCATGATTTTATAGTAATAGTAATAATCAATAATAATAATTTAGGAGGCAAATCTAATCTAATGTGGAGTCAGGGTTGAGATATAGTGATAAATCTATCCTGATGCAAATTACAATGGGGAACACAGAGGAAGAATGGTCTTTCCCACCCCCTTCCCTTTAAAGAGCTAGAATACCTGAATCTCTCATCTCTCCCTGCACCTGTCTTTTCCACTGCACTTGCTGCTGTCCTGGTTATGTGACATGATGCCAGGCTGTCACCACACAGGTACCACTGCTCCAAAGGCAGAAGCTGAGCTCCCAGAACTAGAGCCAGAAGCTGAACCCTGCAGCCCAGACTATCAGGCTGCCTGCGCCCTTCCTCCTGGGACCTTAGAGGCCATTTTGAGTCAGAAATTAAGAGATTTAAGCTCAAGACCAAGTTGTCTGTAAAAGAAAGTTGATGGATTAGCACTTTTGCCCCGCAGCTCCTGGGGGCTGTGTGTTCAAGAATCTCCCAGTGGTTTCTCACTCCTCCTTGCTCCCTTTCCTCCACCCACTTCTCTGTTGCTGTGTTATAGACCTTGCAAACAAGCTAAGGAAGTTGTTTTTTACATTAATACAAAGCAAACAGCAAGAAACTGAACCTGAAAATAAAAGAAATTTCTTTTTTTTTTTGGTGGGCATCATACATTTGGTAACAGTGTAGGATAAAAAACAGGCATAAACTTTATAGTTACTTTTAACAGTTGATTATTGAGCGTGAGAATAAATTATTTCATCTAAATATTGCTTTGTACAATTCTTGGAATGCTATTTGTGGTTAATACAATAAAGAATGGCTTAATATTTAAATCGTACTTTGAGGACCATCTTTTTTGAGGCGGGGAAGAGGGAGACTGAGGCAGCCACTTTAACAAGGGCTTCTGCAAGGAGGCCGGTTTGGTTCTTCAGGCAGAGAAAGGACTTCTGCCCCTTCCTGCAGGTGATGTAGGATGCACTCCTCCTTCTCCCATGCAGGACGGCTCTTTGTGCAGCCCTGGGTGGATGCCCAAGAAGGAGCGGCGGATCCCAGGGACAAGTTGTACACGTTGCTGTCTTACAGCAGCCTCGGATTCAAATGGAGACGCCGAGAGGCTCTGAGTATCGAGTCCCGCGGGCCACACCGCGTCAGGCCTCAGCCGCCAGCCGTCAGCCCGGGAACGCGATCCACCATTCCGGGCTGGGGTCGCCAGCGCGGGTTGTGCTCCGAAGCACGGATTGTTGTTGCTGATGTTATTTAACAACCGTGTGCATGAAAGACCAAGGCTAGCAGCAAACTTACCTGTCTCCGGGCTTGTAGACGGGACAATTCCCAGCTGTCCTTGCTTGCTTCTCAAGCTCTCTTCCTGAGTCTGGCTCCTCAAGTGAAAGAAAGCGTCTGGTTTCGCTTTAAAAGCTGAAGATCCAGCCGGTAATTACTGCCAACTAGTTTTGAGTCGGGTTGAAAGATCTGAAACCGAAAGTTCACAGCCTTTTCGATGACGTTAACTGTTGAGCTTTTATCCCCTCTCCCCGTCCACCCTAAGGAATGAAACAAGTCAGGGTGGGAGGAAAGACAAGTTTCCTATTCACCTGCATCTCCAATCCCAGCTGTCCCCCCTCTTCACTTGGCTTGTGTCCCCTGACCCCACAATAAACACAGAGCAGCAGAATGAATGGGAGCCTCTAGCAGCAGGCTGACAGAGGTCCACAGCATTGCCTTTCAGGAGTACTTTTTGGAAGGCACTCAAGGGATTTTGTTATTGTTGTTTTCATTTTATGCTTTGACTCCCTTTTTATTTCTAGCTTTTTCAAAAACTCTTTTTAACACCCCTTTTCATTACCAGTATGTTTGTCCATAAAACTCCTATTTTTCTAGTCAAAAGATAGTCACTATCATTTTGTAGCCTATTCTTCACCTTACATTTGTTTGTGGTGGCTTTGTGGGGGTTATAAGGGTCCTGCGTTTATATTTTGAGCATTTGATTTAATAAAATAATATAAATATAAAAAGTCAAAAGTGAATATTCAAAATGAGCAAAGAAATCAAAACCATCAACAAATTTTTAAAAGTGACAAGTGCTTCAAATATTGTCTCTGTTTTCTGTATTTATCTTCTATTACCTTTCATTTTCATATTTGAATTTTAGTATGAATCATAATTCAGAAACAAAACGTATGTAATTTTAAGGGATTCTACTGTATTAAACCACTGAACAAAATAGTGTAATTAAATTAGTTTTTTGTTACAACTGCTGCCTTCTGAATGGATATAAGTAGAAGCTGTGTTATTGGAACAATTTTTGGTTAGTTTCATTGTCTATTTTCTTCCTCCTAGATTATTCTGAGTTGATTTAAAAGAAATTAAAATATTAATTTCACTTTTACTAATATGTATGGTTGAAATAGGCTCTTTAACATGGTAAAAACAAAGTAGCAACCTCTAGAGTTAGATTCACCATATAGCATTATCATAAATAGATTGCTAAAATGAAAAACTTGTTCCAAAAAAGCTATATACTAAATACAATATCATAAAATAAATTGAAAATTGATCCTCTCCATAAGTGATGTAATACTACCAATCATAATCTTATGGAAATGTTTGTCTATAATGAGTTTATATACTGGACTTATGTTCAAAGTTATAATGTATTATTTTCAAAATACTTTTTTTACTCATTGAGTTTAGGGGGGGGAGAAGGAGAGAGAAATAGAGAGAGAAAGAGGGAGAGAAAAACAGTGATTTATTGTTCTACTTATTTATGCATTTATTAGTCTGCTCTTGTATGTGCCCTTAATGGGGATCAAAACTGGAACCTTGGTGTATCGAGTTGATGCTCTATCCAACTGAGCTAATAGGCCTGGGCAGTTACAGTATATTCTTGTTGTGTAATATTAGTTGGTCAGTCTTTAAAACTTGATTTTATTAGGTACTTTTAATTTAGGCAATGCTATTGTTTTCTAGCAACACAAGGTGGTATACTTCACTGGTAAATGAAATATAATTCTGAGGCCCATTGCCTTTGCATATGTAAAGATGAACAAAGTAAGCGTCTCACCAACTTTGAAATGCTATTAAACCTTATCTAGCAAGACTGAAGATTCACATACCCTATGACTCAGGAATTCCACTCTTGGAACATTCCACAAGGGATCATATGTACATGTGACTAGTGTATATTTAAAATTTTTTTGAAGAAAGTTTTCCCAATAGAAAAACTGAAAATGCAGATATGTCTCAGTAATAGAATAGTGCTATACCTTCATAGAATAGGGCACATAAGCATACAATTGCAAACAAAATAGATGAATCTAATCAACATTTTACTGAACAACAACAACAAAAAAGCGAGACACACACACAAAAAAATAAAATACAATTTACTTATATAAAGTAGGACAGAAGGCCAAACTAAAACATATTATTTGAAGATGCACATATAACTGATAAAATCCTAAATGATAACTGACAAACTTGTCATAGAGATTGGTTCTACAAGCTTTGTCAGGGCTATAATAAGCAATAATAAGCAACTTTATGTGACTGACAGGTTGTGTTCTATTCCCGTTCAGTGAGATGATGTTCATTTTTCAATTATCAACTATATTGTATATTGTCCTTTTAATAGTTTATGTAATTTTTGTGTCATGTTTCATATTTTAACAAGAAGAGGAAGAAGAAGAAGGAGGAGGAGAAGGAGAAGAAAAAGACAGAAAGAAGACAATGTAAGTAAGTTAGCAAAATAGTGCTTTGAAAAGAACATAAAAATTCTCATTGAGAACCATGATGGTCAAAAAGAAATGGCACAATATTTCAAGTGCTGAAAGGAAAAAACTTTTCACCCAGAATTCTCTTTCAAGAAGGAATAAACTAGAAATGAAAGAAAATCATCTATTCCAATATAGAGAAAAACTAAGAGAATTGTTTTGTTAGCACACCTACTCTAAAGGTAAGGCCAACAGAAGTTATAAAAAGAAATAAAATGATAAATGAAAGAAAATTAAAGTATCAGGAAGGGAGAAAGGGAGAAGAATAACAATAAAATTAAAAGGATAGCAGACATGGTAAAACAAAATTCAGCTAATTCACAGTAACATAGGGTAAGAAAGATGAGAAAAAAACAGAAAACATTAAATAAAAAATGACAATAATGACCTATTATATCAATAATTGAATTAAATGTAATTTTTCTTAAAATAGCAATAAAATATAAAGATGTGCCAAGTAAATAGAAAACACATGACCCAAACATACTGTCTGCGATGCAGAGGTTGCTAGTTCAATTCCCTGGTCAGGGTACATACAGGAGCAGCTCGATTTTCCTGTATCTCTCTTCTCTCTCTCTGCCTCTATCAAAGGAAAAAAAAAAACATGCTGTCAACCAGAAACCGATATCAAGTGTGTGCTGACGAGCATGATATAAAGAGGGTAAGATTGATCACACACAAAAAATAAAAGAAATAATTTCAGGAGCTGAACTCCCAAGAAGGTGGCACAGGATTAATAGGGTAGATTTTTATTTGGTGGGAATAAGGGCTAAGGAGGAAGGGAGAGAAGAGATGAATATGAGAACACAAATTTTCTTTGTTAGAATGAGCTGGTTTGACTTTTCATGAATTAATTCCTGGTTCACCAGGCCAGACTCCCCATCGTTCTCTTTTGCCAACTGGTTTACCAGGTTGTATTTTCCTGTCTGAATCATCCCTACAATGACTCCAACCATTACATACTGAGAACTTGTGCATTCTTCATTGCTTACTAGTTCACTGACAGCTGCTGATTTTAGTTTTTTAGCTGATGCATGGGGGCCAACATGAGGGGTCCAGACTCCAGAACACCCTGACCTAGTGGAGGATGGGAAACCCTGTGTTTCCTCACTACCAAGCCTGGCATTGACAGATGGCACAGCTCTTTCTTCACCAGGACCCTAATTGTTATTGTCTCAATGTGTATTACCAGTCTCCAAGATTTATTTCTATAATAACATTCTGATTCTGCTCACCATTTATTGAATTTCTTACTGTGCCCAGCCCTGATACAGGTGATTTCAGGGAAAACCCAGTAGGTTAAGGTAGGCTTCAACCTGATACTGAGATCTAGCTTCTCATCATGGCTCAACAAAGGATTTGGGAGGGTGACAGAAAGATCTAGCAAAGCACACTAAATGTATTAAAACGATAGCACCCAGTTGAGAAAGCAGGTGACTTCGGAGACTGAGACGCCCTTATGGGATATGGGTGAAAAGTTTTTATTAAATGTGAGCAAGGGTGGAAGATAAGGTGGTCCTTGGCTTCTGATGCTGATGGGGTGACTGCTCACATGGCTACTCTTTTTCCTTCCTCTCTAGATAGCAATTTCTTTTATGGTCCTCACAGAACTGTCATGGTGATTGGGGTGGTGAGGAGAGGTGGTCCCAAAACCATAATGCAAATTTATTATAAAGATATTGAAGTGTCCCTGCTGGTCACCTTTAAATTAGTATGGCTGCAGAATCTGGTTGAGACTGATTTTGTTTGTCTCAATTACAGGAAATTGTGGAGAAGAAAGAATAAGGGGAGCCCGGGGAACAAATGGTCAGTGAAGGTCCATCTTCAATGTTCCAGCTTAGATTGAAAAGAGGAGGAATAGAACTTGAGATCTATGTTTTCTCTTCTAACTTCCCTGTCTCAATGCTCCAGACCGAATTTTCTAGGATTCTGATGTATTTATCTGGACTCTAGACCATGAGATTGCAAAAGATAAGAAGCTCAAAATATTTATTGAATGTTTTGTGACCCACACTGGAATATGGCAAAATTCATGTGTATTCATATTTCATTGTGAAAATTTAAACAATAGAATATACCAGGCTGTATTATAGGAAATACTCAAGGTACATGACAATGTGCTAAATAGTAGGGAAGAACAAATATTTTTTAATGAGAGAGAAAATCATAATCTGCTTTACTTTTTAAAATAGAATCACAGTATATTTGAATATTCAGTAGGAATGTCGGTGACCATAGAGAAACAGTGCAGTATAGCTCATTAATAATGTAGGTTTGGAACCAACATGCATATTTTCAGATTGCATTTCTACATTTTATGACTTTGTAACCTTAAGCTATCTACCCACCTTCTTCTTAGTTTTCTGCTGAGTGCTCTCTGAAGGATCCAAAGTCCCCAAATGTCCTGGATTCTGTACATGAATGACCTTCCTCCATGTAACTTCAGGTTTTCTAGCCCCAACGTGAACACACCTGAGTTAGGACAGTGAGTGGCCAGCTACCCAGGAATTATCCTCCCAAACTTTAGGAGGGATGATCAATCCTGAAGAAGGACATCAAGTCTTGTAACTTAGAACTGCTATTTTTAACAGTTACTAATTTTTCCTAAGATTTTACATCCGCACGTGTCACCAAAGTTTGGCAGAGCCAGCATCTCTGTTCCCTTCCACCTGTCTCTTTCTTCTCCTGTCTTGACCTCTTCCTCTTCTCTCCACCAAGCCATCTTATGCCTCCTGCTTTTGGGGATATTATGCAGAGCCTGTTGAGTCAGACATTTCTGTGCACAACCAAGTTGATTCCACAATTAATTTGCTTGTTGTCACGGCTCCATCATTTCTAAATAAAAATGAACTGTATTTGTTATTTGCCAATCCAAAGAGGTAGAATCATCGAATATATACTAATTATTTCAGACTAGTAAGACTAAAAAACTATTTGTTTTTTAGAAAACATTATAAGTATCAAGATTCTTTTAAGTACTCTCAGAAAAAGTCTTTGGAAATATATACTTAACTTGTATATGTATTTTTCACCTACTGTGTACTTTTGAACTGAGCACTTTTCTGTTTCTATGTTATGTTTTACATTCAGAGGTTAATAATTATGACAAAAGCTATAATAAAAAGAGTCACTTAGGAGATTTAATTATAAATTCTCAGCCTCAAAAAGAGCAAAAAGAAAAAAACAAAATAAAACACTGAAATAAAAACTATTGACTCATTTATGTGACAGCAAATAAAATTTGGACACTTTATGAAAGATCTGGACAATTGAAAACCTAGTCTAAATTTCAGGTTCTCACTCAAGTTAACAGTTTTACAGGCTTAGTTGAGAAAATAACCACCATGTCAATGCATTTCAGAGCTATACGCAACTCTCATTTGACAAAAAATGATAAAACAACACACTAATTCTGTCTCTCCTCTTTCACTTTTTGTCTGGATAATATTTTGCAAAGAATAAGTTTAAAGCTCATGCTCAACTTTTTGTGAATATAAAATTCTGGTGTCAATTTCAGGACAAAATCTAATACTTAATTTTCTATTAACAGAAAGAGAAATAGAGCAAGGGTACTCTGAAATCAGACAGCTGCTAGGAAACCAGCTGCTTGGTCTTCTGCCCAATAAAATCTTTATGTCAGGGAAGCAAAGG
This sequence comes from Rhynchonycteris naso, assembly GCA_037038555.1. Classification (NCBI taxonomy): domain Eukaryota; kingdom Metazoa; phylum Chordata; class Mammalia; order Chiroptera; family Emballonuridae; genus Rhynchonycteris; species Rhynchonycteris naso. Next base: position 158,459,393 of record CM072997.1, on the reverse strand, counting down.
AGCTCCAGGGACAAGACATGTTTTTGTAAACTTTTGAACTGAAATTCTTGCCAATCTTTCAGACTCCTTTCCAATAACTAAAGTTAGTTACTGCACTCACATAGACTTGGAATTATTCATAAGAGTAAATTAATTAGTGAAAGGTACAGTAGTAGTCTGTTTTTGTTTTGTTTTTTAAGCGAGAGAGGCATGGATAAGCAGAGAGGAGGGGAGAGAGATGAGAAGCATGAACTCATGGTTGCAACTTTAGTTGTTTATTGATTGATTCTCATATTTGCCTTGACCAGGGACTGTAGCAGAGACAGTGACCTCATGCTCAAGCCATTAATCTTGTCCTTCAAGTCAGTGACCTTTGGTCTCAAGCCAGGGACTTTGGGATCATGTTGATGATCCCATGCTCAAACTGGTAACCCTGTACTTTAGTTGGTGAGCTCGCACTCAAGCCAGATGAGCCTGCCTCAAGGTTTCAAAACTGGGTCCTCAACATCCCAGGTCAGCGCTCTATCCAATGCGCTACCACCAATCAGGTGAGTAGGAGTCTAATTTCTGCAAAACACAAACAAACAAACTCATAAATCAATAAGATATAGAAAAATTCCAAAAGAATATGTACACTGAAATTAACAGTATTTGTAGGTCACTTACATAATTTAAGGTTATTTTTATAGTATTGTGTGTTTTCTGAATTGATTTACAATGGATGTAAATTATTTTTCAATCATCACCGTACACATATGCTATAAAGTATTTTAATTTTGTAAAGAAATTTTTTATTTCAAGTAATTTTCTGACTAATTTGTATGTAATAGGTATTGCTAATTAATTGGTTATTTTTCTGTTAGACAAGTATCTAATAAGCACTGACTACATCCAAAACTCTGTCACTCATTATAGACCAACTGGGCATACTTGTGTTAATTATATTAAGGTAGGTCAGATAAGAAAGCAACTTGGATAAGTGGTTGCATTTGCCCCTGTGGTTAGGACAGAAGCTGGGCATTTGATAGAGTGGCACACCTTCCAGAAAGGTATTTTTATCTGGTGAGCAAATAAGAAGGCAAAGCTTCATGATAGTGGCAGGCTTGAAACTGGGACAAGTTATTATAATTTTGTTTTTATAATTTAAATTGGCCCTGGCTGGTTGGATCAGTGGTAGATTGTAGGCCTAGCATGTGTAAGTACCGGGTTTGATTCCTGGTCAGGACATACATGAAAAGTGACCATCTGCTTCTGCACCCCTACCTCTTCTCTCTCTCTCTCACTCACTCCCACACCTCCCACAGCCATGGTTCAAATGGTTTGAGCAAAGTTAACCCCAGGTGCTGAGAATGACTCCATGGCCTCACCTCAGGTGCTAAATCACTCAATTGTCGAGCAATGGAGCAGCAGCCCCAGAAGGGCAGACTATCGCCCCCTAGTGTACTTGACAGGTTGATCTAAGTCGGGGTACATGTGGGAGTCAGTCTTCTGTTTCCCTGGTTCTCACTTAATAAAAAAGAAAAAGAAAAAAATATAATTGAAATAACATAGTTTTTACATTTTAAATATTTCTCATGTACAGGAGAGGTTATGACAATCTTGATATACGATGTTTCAAGTTTACGACGCTCACTCCCATAAACACTTAGAAAAATTGAGACATGAGTGTTTCAGCTTATGCCTTTAGCATTATACTTACAAACTTCGTGGGTGAACTAGTTTTGTTGCACACGGCAGAAGAATATGCAGTAAGGTGGCATAGGAGTGAGGGAGTTGCTTCCCCAGTACACCTACCTACACCATTTTGGACTGTTAAAAGCACAAGTGTTTCGTTTGTGTTAGGATAGGGTGTGCTTAACTTACACCAATACTGGGTTATTGTCACTGTCCTAGGAATGGAAGTGTGTTGTAACGTGAACACCCACTGTATTAGTGAAAAATAGCATTTCTTTTTTTTTAATTTAGTTACTATAGAGTATTTTTTATACGTACATAATTTTCTTTCCTAGTAACTAACAGGTGATTTTAGATTTGTTTCAATCTTTTGTCTCCCAGTTTTGGCTACCTGTTTGTGTTTGTTTCTCTGCAGTAGATAGGTCTATAATTCTCATTCTTCAAGAAGTGACCTTATATAGTAGGTGTCCTACTATATACAGTGGTGCAGTCTCCTTGATCACCTGAGCTGGGTGCTTCGGGAATGACCATTGTGTAACTTATGTTGACTGTCCTGTTGTAATTGAATCTTGATTGCCTTGGGCCATTTGTGCATGGGGTCAACCCTCAGGCTGGCCTACTGTACGGCTCTACCTTGACCAAAGCATGCAACCTGCTGTGCAGGTGCTGACCACAGTACAGGGAATTCACTTCAGCATGAGTAGGTGCTTGACGAGATCGCCCTTTGAATATGCTGCTTGTAAAGCTAAGTGGATATTGCTGTGAGATTCTCTGAAGCTAGCCACTGGATGTCTTGGTTCTGGGTCCCTTGGGATGGAACCTGGTGCAAGCCAGTATAAGGCACAGCCTGTGACTGGCCTTTAGCAGCCTGTTTGGAGCAACAAGCAACCCATAGTTTGTGACCACCTCAGCTTAGTTTAGGTGAGCATGGAATGGACCAAGCTCACACCAAGATCAGCTTTTACCAGCACCACCCTGGGTCAGGTCAGCAAAGTCACAAGATACTTTAAAATCCACCTTCAGTTGCCTCCGCCTGCTAGCTACCTATTAGGGTTAGTCACTGAAAGAGTCTCTTATAGAGTCAGGTGAATGAAAAATATGGATCTCCTCTGAGGGGAAGGTGCTGGTCAGGCTTCAGTGAAAATAGTGAGTGTCACCTCTCAACACCAGAGACATAAGTCTCAGTCTGTCTCAGATTTTGCCCTGACATTAGCAAATGTCAGGTGGGGTCAATAGAAGTCTATTGTGTGGAGGCTATGGGACCCCAAGGGTAGGTCTTCTGACAGCAGGTGGGTTGTTCTAATGAGTCTCCCATAAATGGATAATGCCATTTGGTTTCACAGGAAAGTGGGGGGAATGGTACCTGCCTCAAAGCAAGACAACTGAATCATAGTCACCTCCTGATTCTGTCCAGATCTTTACTCCATGGCTGAAGTCGCTGAATTCTTAGCAGGGTCTAATCTCTGCAAGGTGGGGTGAGATCGATTCCAGAGTGTAGGATGATTATCTTCATCCAGGCGGATACCTTATGGAAGGGAGGGCTCCCCCTGAGAAAGAGGATGACTGCAGTATTGGAGAATGACTCAACACAAGGGTCCTTGAGGCTGTCCACTTTGTGTCTTTCCCAGAGTAGCCAGCCCCTGAGTTTCCTCAGGCAGCTCTAGTCCACTCAGCCATCCCTCTATGAGAGCCCACGGTAAATGGCTATGAACGAGGTTTTTTGTGTCGTCCCTTTAAGAGAGTGCCTGCATTTCTACAGACTCCTGGCTTTTTCTGGCAGACAGAAATCTTGTGCTTTTTACAGCAAAATGCTATGTGGGTGACTCTTTCAGGCTCTGGTGCTCTGAGCTGGAGAATCTGGCTTGGATTTTAGGCCCCACATAACTCAGGGGGGACAACCTACAGTTGAGATATCCCTCTGGAAATTGAGCTGCTGTTCATGTGAGCAAGACAAGCCCTTTTTAAATATCCACTCTTTCTACCAGTCTTGAAGTGGCTTCTTCTGTGAATCTTTGGTGTAAACCTCCTCTCCTGTTAGTCTTCAGTATGTTGTTAGGGATGATTGTTGTTAAAATTAGTGGTACTCCAACTTGGGCCTTACAGGAGGTAATTGTAACATCCACCTTCTTCACTGCCATCTTGGGTCCCCCCAAGAGGAAATGTAGGTTTAATGCTTATTAATTCTCAATTCCAATAGAGGTTGCTTAGTCACCTTAGTGTAAAAGAATGAAATGTTGACCCTGTATGGAAAACTGATTATTAAGCTCAATGTTGGGGAAAAGAGCAAATATTCTTCTGTGCTTTATAGAGTAATGCAGGCAGATTTAGAAACAAATGCATCACAATTTAGAGCTTTCATCATTTCACATTCCATATCTTGTCAAAATTGATACTGTCAAGATTGGATGGGTCTAGTTTCAGATGGTTGTAGCAAGAATTATTAAATTTTTATATTTAAAATTTACAGATCAAAGGGGTAAGACTTTATTCATATGGGGCAAATGAGAATATTCTAATCACTACTACTCATTCTTTTCTTCCCAAGCCATGCTTTTGCCATGTTTCAATGAGCCAGGGTTAATCTAACAAATCCCATTTTGGGGACCAACTGGATCTAACAGTTCCTAAGACCTCACCTCATGTTCAATTTATTAGAAGGACACTGAAAACTCTTGCTAAGTTTTATACATAAAGAAACAGTTCATTATATTAAGAGGCTACATATTAAACCCAGCAAAAGGAAAAAGTCCAAGAGAGACCAGGCAGACAATTCCAATTGGCTTCTCACAGGGGAGGTATACAAATAGCATCTAGTTCTCCCAGAAACAACGTGTGACAACGGGTACAAGAATGGTCAGTCAGGGCAGCTCACCCAAACCTTGCTATCTAATATTATAACTGGAGGCAGTCAATTACGTTCAGGGAGCTCAGTTGCTGATCTTAGTTACTTAGTCTCCATTTTATTTAGATGTCTAAGTGATGAAATATTTCAAGGCATTCAGAAAAATCAAATTGTCAACCTGAACAACATAGTATGGCCTAAGTCTTCCATGTATATAGAACATGCATAATAGGCAGAATATTTCAAAGGCTGATGGGTTTAATCCTAGGGGCTAGTCAAGCTCAGACCTTTCCTTGGAATGCGGAGGAACCTAGATCTACTGAGATAACCTTTATTGAAATGACTGTAATAGTGAAGAAGGTGATGTTCTGAAAGTGTAAAATGAAAGATTTGGTCATCTTACTGGAAAGAATGTCAATATTTTGTCAATATTTTGTTCTTGACTCTTTAAAATATCAGTATTTTTTCTCTGAAATATGTAATTGTCTAGGGACTGTGATAGGTTTTTAAAATTAAGTTATTTTATTTTAATGTGATTTTTTGCTTAACTACTTCTAAGCGATTAATTATTTTACTCTCAATATAGAGAAAAAAAAAACACTGATAAAAGTATGTGAGCCTTGGGAAATAATAGCACTGGTGGTCACTCAGACATTTTTTTAAGGTATAAATTGGTCTAAAATCATTTGGTCCAACTTTGAGCCTAAGTGTTTTTTTGTTTTTTTAGTGAGCTTAAGCTCTATTCACTGAAGTTTTCCAGGTGGGAATAACTCGTGAAAATAAATTATCAATCACTTTTCAACAATCAACAATCCCAATTAGTAGAGCCTCAATCAATCTCAAGTAAAAGTTGACCTAAAAATAGACATCAAATTTGGACCACCCTCTTACCAAAACTTCTACCACTCAAGCCTCCCCCTGATATCTGGAATCAATTAAAGTCATTCTCCAGGCACTCATTTTTGGTGATGGGGTGCTCTTCTATCTTCAGTTTTAGTATAAAATCCCACAAAGGATCCTCAAGAAAGCCTATGAAGAAATTAATAATCTCCATATTGTTTGCTATTTTATCAGGTGGGACTTGGTATTCTCGCAGGATAGCACATTGATCCACAGTGGGTATTGAAGCAATGGCTGTTTCCGTGACAGCCATAATTCATGACACTGAGTGCTTCAGCAGGGTCCATAGTCCTCCATATGGGGTGACAGACACTGCAGATTGGTCACTTAAAAGTATTAAAGCCTGGGAAAGTACTTTAGCTCACCACCCAAGGTAATTTTACCTGTTAGCAAATCTCCTCATTTAATGTTTATATGTTTCTTTTGATCAAACCTGCCACTTTCAGAATATAGGAAAAATGGAGCCCCCATTCCATGTCATGTTCCTTTGTCAAGTCTTGCATATCATGAACCTAGATCACTGTCTATTTGCTGAGGGTATCCATACTTGATACTTAGTGTCTTTAATCCTCTAATGGTAGCAATTTGGTTTGCAGTCAAGAGTAAACTTAAGTTAAATGTGACACAGTGTCCACATAAACCAAGATGGATTTAGAACCTTCACTCGCAAAGAGGGGCCAATATAAGCAATTTTCCAATGCATTACCATTGGGAAACCTAGGTGAACAACCCCAGACTTCTTTGGCAGTTGCTTTAGATGTTTTTTAAACAAACAGGACATGCTATTACTGCATTAACAAAATCACACTATTTCAAGGGCAATCCAGCATCCTTGGCAATACACCATCCCCTCTGGGCACTGCAGTGGCCACTCTTTGTATGGTCACAATATGCTGTACCTACTAAAGGGCCAGTTTCTAAGGCTTGTATAGAACAACAGCATCAACTTTCTGATTACCAGGGGGTGTCAGCACCTACGCTGGGGTATGAAAAACAGTGAGGATTGCCTCAGCTTTTTGTAAGCAAACCCAAATGTTCTTTCGCTCATGGTAATCCTACAAGGGCTGTCATGAATCATCTACTCCTCCCTCAGCTTCTCATTGTCTAAGCCATAAGGTCAATCTCTTTAGAACAGTTGTACAGTCAATGTGAAGAGTTAGTGGTTAGGGCTCATGAGTGATCACCAACAAAATACTCAATCTTCAACCCACTCACTGGCTGCTATAGTTTATTTGTTCCTGAGAGTCTCTACCTGGAGGAGGGTACCCTGCTAGAAACTGTTGCTGTTTGGGAATATACTTGGTTTCTCCCCACTCACAGGGCTGATGCCAAAATCCTAGGGGTACCCTCCATGTTGTCTCTAGCATAGTACCAGACCCATACTTTCCAGAGTCTCACACGTCTCAGATGTTAGCTCTGCTTGAGGATACCTAGGATTTTAATCTGCTTTACTAGTATTTTTGTTGTCTCAAAGGCAGTGTGCTGCTATGATGTCCAGTCCCATATGTTCCTTTTCTTCACCAGGTGGCCTAAGGGATAAAAGCCAGTTCCGAAATACAAGTCCTCCCTAACTCCAGAATCCTTCCAAAGACTTGCACCTCTTCCACATTCTTAGGGTTTACATAAACTTACATCTTATTAAACTTGTCTTCTGGGAAAACATGCAGATCAATGGACCAAGCAATTCTCAAAACCAAACAGCCCTGGCCAGTTTGTTCAGTGGATAGAGCATCGACCAGACGTACCGACATCCCAGGTTTGATTCCAGGTGTGGGCCCTCAACAGAAGTCACAACCTGCTTCTCTCCCCCATCTCTTCCCCTTTATTCCCTCTTTTCCTCCCACAGACAATGTCTCAACTGGTTCAGGCACTGGCCCCAGCAGCTATTAGCTCAGTTAATTCCAACTTTGACCCAGACAGGGCTGCCAGGTAGATCCCATGCAGGGCACATTCAGGAATCTGTCTCACTATCTTCCCTCCTTTCATTAAAAACAACAAGAACAAAAACATTTGGCAATGACTGGGCCTTGGAAATTTGTGGGTTTACACTACATCTTTATTCTCACAGATATTCCTGCAAAGCCTGCAGTGTCCTGCAACAGAAACAACTCTTCACATGCTTACATTATATCATCAATGTAATTTCCCATTTTCCTGATGTGGGGAAGGGACAGGTCTTAGGATGCTACCCAGTGACATATGGTGGGCTTCGCAAGTAGTTAGGAAAAGCGCTTGAAAGGTTCATTATTTATTGTCCCTCTGACATAAAGACAAATTGATCTTAGTTATCAGAAACCCGTAACTGTCAACCTTTCCCATGACTTTTTTGAATATAAAACATGTTTACTAGCAAAACATCAGATTAAAAGATTTTCTGTAAATGAAAAAAAAGTCTTAGAAAATGCCATGTTTAAAAATCTGGTGAAAGTTCAAGTACACATACCAAAAAAATATGCAATTGACTTAGTTATCCATTCCAATCTTATTCAGCTTGATCACACATAAAAGGCATTCCTCATAATTCCTTTTACACACAGTTTCTGCAAATTTCATAAATCTTTCAGCTCTTATTTTATTTTTTATATTTCTTATTGTGAAACATTCAATTAACTTTAACACAAAATTATTTTCTTCTTTACCAAAAACAAAATAAAACCATCAGAAGTACCCCTTCATATCTTTACCCAAAGAAAAGATTCTATTTTTCTTTCCTTGAAAAAAATTAATCTTCTTTTTTATTTCTTCTTTAGTGAAAAATATATATTCTACTTTTTTTTTATATATATTTTATTATTATTAATTCTAATGGGGTGACATCAATAAATCAGGGTACATATGTACAATGAAAACATCTCCAGGTTATCTTATCATTCAATTGTGTTGCATACCCATCACCAAAAGTCAAATTGTCCTCTGTCACCTTCAATCTGGTTTTCCCTGCGTCCCTCCCCTCCTCCCTATCCCATTCTTCCCTCCCTCCCCCCATCCCATAACCACCACTCTCTTGTCCATGTCTCATACCCTTACTTTCATGTCCCACCTATGTATGTAATCGTGCTGTTCTCAGTTTTTCTTTTTTTCTGATTTACTTATTTCACTCCGTATAATGTTATCAAGGTACATCCATTTTGTTATAAATGATCCGATGTCATCGTTTCTTATGGCTGAGTAGTATTCCATAGTATATATGTACCATAGCTTTTTAATCCACTCGTCTTCTGACGGACACTTGGGCTGGTTCCAGATCTTCGCTATTGTGAACAATGCTGCCACGAACATGGGGGCGCATTTCTTCTTTTCGAACAGTGCTATGGTGTTCTTAGGGTATATTCCTAAAAGTGGGATAGCTGGGTCAAAAGGCAGTTCGATTTTTAATTTTCTGAGGAATCTCCAAACTGTTTTCCACAGTGGCTGCACCAGTCTGCATTCCCACCAGCAGTGCAGAAGGGTTCCCTTTTCTCCACATCCTCGCCAGCACTTATTCTGTGTTGTTTTGCTGATAAGTGCCATTCTGACTGGTGTGAGGTGATATCTCATTGTGGTTTTAATTTGCATTTCTCTAATGATTAGTGATGTTGAGCATTTTTTCATATGCCTATTGGCCATCTGTATGTCCTCTTTGGAGAAATTTCTATTCATTTCTTTTGCCCATTTTTTGATTGGGTTGTTTGTCTTCCTGGTGTTGAGTTTTATAAGTTCTTTATAAATTTTAGTTATTAACCCCTTATCAGATGTGCTGTCAAATATGTTCTCCCATTGTGTGGTTTGTCTTTTTATTCTGTTCCTATTGTCTTTAGCTGATAAATGAATTCAGCAAGGTGACAGGATATAAAATTAATACTCAGAAATCAGAGGCATTTCTATACACCAACAATGAAATATCAGCAAAAGAAATTAAGGAAACAATCCCCTTCACTATTGCAGCCAAAAAAATAAAGTACCTAGGAGTAAATTTAACCAAGGAGGTTAAGGACTTGTACTCAGAAAATTATAGAACATTGATAAAAGAAATCAAGGAAGATACAAACAAGTGGAAGCACATACCGTGCTCATGGCTAGGAAGAATAAACATCATTAAAATGTCTATATTACCCAAAGCAATTTATAAATTCAATGCAATACCAATTAAAATACCAATGACATACTTCAAAGATATAGAACACATATTCCAAAAATTTATATGGAACCAAAAAAGAACACGAATAGCCTCAGCAATCTTAAAAAGAAAAAATAAAGCAGGAGGTATCACTCTTCCTGATATCAAGATTTACTACAAGGCCATTATACTCAAGACAGCCTGGTACTGGCATAAGAACAGGCACATAGATCAATGGAACAGAACAGAGAACCCAGAAATAAACCCACAGCTTTATGGACAACTGATATTTGACAAAGGAGGAAAGAACATACAATGGAGTAAAGACAGCCTCTTTAACAAATGGTGTTGGGAAAATTGGACATCTACCTGCAAAAAAATGAAACTAGACCATCAACTTACACCATTCACAAAATCAAACTCAAAATGGATAAAAGACTTAAATGTAAGCCGTGAAACCATAAACATCTTAGAAGAAAACATAGGCAGCAAGCTCTCCGACATCTGTAGCAGCGGTATATTTGCCGATTTATCTTCATGGGCAACTGAAATAAAAGGCAAGATAAACAAATGGGACTATATTCTACTTTTTATATGCAGTAATAGTCTCATCCTCATTGTTTGCTAGTAGTATTGTAAAAAAAAAAAAAAGACAAACTAAAAACTAAAAACCTTAATTCTTTTAAAACCAGTTTGAGTAAGGGAACTTCTATAGCAGTATATATTTTAAAGCCCTTTTATTTTTTCTTCAGTGTTTGTAGAAACTGTTTGTGTTAGCTCCCAGGCTGTTTATATTTAAAAGACATAACAAGATTTATAACCTCAAGAAACAGAATGAATGTGAACTTTCTTTTGGGACTTTTGGGTTTATTGATATTTACAATGTTCCTATGTGTTAGGTCAGAGGGCATCAGGACCTGCATCTGTTTCACTATAGATCACCACAACGTCCTTCCCTTTTCTTTCCTCAAGTTCCCAGGGATTCCACCTGTTGGTGTCCTAAGCAGGCTTTGTCACAGGCCCTCAGACTTTAATCTGAGGCAGTTTGCACTCTCCTAGCTTTGCAAATTGTTCACTAGGGTCTCCAATTTATTATCTTGCTCTGTCACTGTGTCTACTAATCTTAAAAACCACACAAATAGAGATAGTAAGATGGCGATGGAGTAGGTGGATGTATCAACTTCCACCTCCCAGAACCAAGGTGGATTACAACTTAATCTTAAGAACCATCATCTGGAAAAAACAATTTTGGACTAATCTAAGAAGACTCTAACCAAGGAACACTGAAGAGGCCACACTGAGACTGGTAAGAAAAGCAGAAATGCAGAGAGGGCTGCTCAGGTCCTGGGAGTGAATGTTAACCCAGTGGGACTTGTGTGGCAGGAAGTAAGTTTAGTGGAGAGGGGAGGGTCCTGGGCTTCAGGATCAAAGCCCCAGCCTGCAGCCCCAGAACCTAGAAGAGGCATATGGACAATATTTAGCTGCGAAGAAAACTAAGATACTGTTTGTAACAGATTTCTCATACCCAGGATTCTTCTTAAAGGGGCCGCCTAGAAAACCTCTTTCACAACCACTCACCTAGGACTCTGGGAGACTGGGAGAGTTGAGAGGACCGAAGTAGCAGGAAAAGAGTGTAATCTAGGAGGCACAGGGAGAAATACTTTGACGGACAGCCACCCTAACCCCTGGGATGAGTCACCCTCCCCCAATATAAAGTAAATATTTCCCCTGGAACCAGCAATACCAGCAAAGGGAAGCAGGATACCAGCCAAACAAGCTCTCCCACAGCACTCAGAGCAGAGTCACTTAGAAGGAGGGAGACTTCAGGAATACAGTATTGAGTGCTAAGATCTGAGCTATATCACCCCCACCCACACTGCTGAGGTTGCCGGATGGTGGGGGCAGAAGGCGGGCCGGCCATGACTGAGGTCTTGCGTGAACTCAGTCCTGACCAGTGGGGGCAGAAGGGCACACAAAAGCGGTCCAAACCATCTGCAGGGTGGGTGAGCAAGAGAAGTCCAGCCTGCAATCCAGTCCGCAGGAGAAAGGCAAAAGCTGGGAACCGCAGAGACCCATGGTGGAGCATGGATGTGCAGCCCTGCTGCTGGAGCCAGGGCTTACAGCATGGCACGCAAGCACAGCACAGCCCACAAGGGAGGGGTGAAAGCTAGGGACAAGCAAAGACCCATAGCTGAGCATAGGCGTGCAGCCCCACCAGTGGTGCCGAGGCGGGGCAAAGGCTGAGACTGGCCAGGGCTTGTTGACCCAGCACATGAACACAGCCCCGCACATGGAGTAGAAGCAGAAACTGCAGCGACTATCACAGTGTGCCAGCTCTGGCAACGCCCTTACCCAAAAGCCCAAGACAGTGGCAGAGGGGTGGCGAGCCTGTAGATAAACCACACCTAGGGAACACAGAGGACACATGCATTGGACTTCAGTGGCCACACCCTTCTAATACAAACAAAATGGTAAGGCAGAGAAATGCAACCCAAATGAATCAAGAGAAATCCCCAGAAAGGAACTTGAATGAGTCAGATATAACCAAATTACAGGATACAGAGTTTAAAATAATGATTGTTAGGATTCTCAAAGATCTTAGAACAACAATAGATGGTCATAACGAGCACCTAAATAAAGAGATAGCAAGTATAAAAAAGGACATTGAAATAATAAAAAAGAATCACTCAGAAATGACAAACACAATATCAGAAATAAAGACCACAATGGAAGAAATTAAAAGCAAGCTGAATGAAGCTTTGAATTGAAACAGCAAGTTAGAGGACATGATAAACGAAAGCACAGAAGCAGAGCAGCAAAAAGAAAAGAGACTCAAAAAGTCAGAAGAAACTCTAGGAGAGCTCTCTGACAACCTGAAGAGAAACAATATCCACATCATAGGAGTTCCTGAAGAAAAAGAGAAAGAACAAGAGATAAAGACCTAGATCAATCAAATCATAGCTGAAAAATTTCCTAAATTGATGCAGTAAAAAGTCACACCAGTTCAAGAAGCACAGAGAATTCCATTAAAGAGAAACCAAAAGAAATCCACACCTAGACACATCATAATTAAAATACCAAAGCTAAGAAATAAAGAGAAAATATTAAAAGCTGCTAGAGAAAAGAAGGCTATCACCTGACCTGTGGTGGTGCAGTGGATAAAGCGTCGACCTGGAATGCTGAGGTTGCCGATTCAAAACCCTGGGCTTGCCCAGTCAAGGCACATATGGGAGTTGAAGCTTCCTGCTCCTCCCCCCCTTCTCTCTCTCTCTCTCTCTCTCCCTTTCCTCTAAAATGAATAAATAAATAAAAATAAAAAAAAAAGAAAAGAAGGCTATCATCTACAAAGGAGCACCCATAACGATGACATCCAACTTCTCAACAGAAACACTTGAGGCAAGAAGGGAATGGCAAGAAATATTCAAATTAATGCCGAATAAGAGCCTACAATCAGTACTACTTTATCCAGTAAGGCTATTGCTTAAAATTGAAGAAGAAATAAAAAGTTTCCTAGACAAAAAAAAAAAAAAAACTCAAGGAATTTATTACAATCAAACCAATGCTGCAAGAAATGTTAAAGGGCTTGTAAAGATAAGAAAAGGGCAAAAGAATATAGTAAAAGAGGAATATAGCTTTAAAGAATAAAATGGAAACAAACAACTACATATTAATAAGAACTTTAAATGTAAATGGATTCAATGATCCAATCAAAAGACATAGGGTAGCTGTGTGAATAAAAAACAGGACACATACATATACTGTCTACAAGAAACACAACTCAAAACAAAGATGCACATAGACTGAAGGTAAAAGGAAGAAAAAAGTTTTATACAAATGGAAATAAAAGATAAGCTGGGGTAGCAATACTTATATCAAACAAAATGAACTTCAAAACAAAGGCTATAGTAAAAAATAAAAAAGGTCAGTACATAATGATAAAGGGAGCAATCCAACAGGAAGATATAACCATTATAAATATCTATGCACCTAATATAGGAGCACCAAAATATATAAAGCAGACTTTGATGGATATAAAGGGCAAGATCAACAGCAATACTATAATAGTAGATTTCAATACCCCGCTAACATCACTAGATAGATCCTCAAGAAAAAACATTAACAAAGAAACAGCAGACTTAAAGGACACACTAGAGAAACTGGATTTAGTAGATATATTCAGAACCTTCCACCCTAAAGCAGTAGAATATACATTCTTTTCAAGTGCTCATGGTACATCTCTAGGATAGACCACATGTTAGGGCACAAAATCGGTCTCAACAAGTTTAAAAAGATTGAAATCATATCAAGCATTTTCCCTGATCATAATGGCATGAAACTAGAAATCAACCACAACAGAAAAACTGAAAAATATTAAAACATTTGGAAACTAAAACACATGTTATTAAATAACAAATGGGTTAACAATAAGATCAAAAAAGAAATAAAAAGAATTCATAAAAATAAGTGATAATGAGCATACAACAACTCAAAATTTATGGAACACAGCTAAAGCAGTACTGAGAGGGAACTTCATAGCATTACAGGCAAACTTTAAGAAGCTAGAAAAAGCTCAAATAAACAACTTATCTCTGCTTCTAAAAGAATTAAAAGAAGAACAGCAAGTAAAGCCCAGAGGAAGTAAAGGAAAAAAATAAAAAAGATCAGAGTGGAAATAAATGACAAAGAGGCTAAAAAGAAACAATACAGAAGATCAACAAAACCAAGAGATGGTTCTTTGAAAAAGTAAACGATTGAAGAACCTTTAACCAGACTCATCAAGAAAAAAAGGGAGAGTACTCAAATAAATAAAATTAGAAATGAGAGGAGAGAAATAACAACTGACACAACAAAAATACAAAGGACTGTAAAAGAAATACTATAAAGAACTGTATGCCAAAAAATTAGACAACCTAGATAAAACAGACAAATTCTTTGAAAAATATTATCTTTTAAAAATCAATCTGGAAGAATCAGAAAACCTAAACAGACCGATTACAACAAATGTGATCAAAACAATTATCAATAAAACACCCAACAAACAAAGACCCTGGGCCAGATGTCTTCACAAGTAAATTCTCCCAAATATTCAAAGAAGAACTAACTCCCATCCTTCTCAAGCTATTTCAATAAATTCAAGAGGAAGGAAGACTTCCAAGCTGCTCTTATGAGGCAAGCATAATTCTGATTCCAAAACCAGACAAAGACAACACAAAGAAAGAATATTATAGGCCAATATTCCTGATGAAATTAGACACTAAAATCCTCAACAAAATATAAAAAACCAGATTTAACAATATATGAAAAAAATCATACACCATGATCAAGTTAGATATATTCTGGGAATGCAAGGCTGGTATAATATTCACAAATCAATCAATGTGATTTATCACATAAACAAATGAAAGGAGAAAAACCACATGATAATTTTAATAGATGCAGAAAAAGTATTTGATATAATCCAGCACCATTCATGATTAAAACTCTCAGCAAAGTGGGAATACAGGAAACATACCTCAACATGATAAAGGCCATCTATAAAAAACCCACAGCCACCTGACCTGTGGTGGCGCAGTGGATAAAGCGTCGACCTGGAACACTGAGATTGCCAGTTCAAAACCCTGCACTGGTTCGGTCAAGGCACATATGGGAGTTGATGCTGCCAGCTCCTCCCCCCTTTCTCTCTCTCTCTCTTTCTCTCACTCTGTGTCTTCTCTCTAAAAATAATGAATAAAATAAAAATAAAATAAATTAAAAAAAGAAACCCACAGCCAACATCATACTCAATGGGCAAAAATTAAAAGCAATCCCCTTAAGATAAGGAACAAAGCAGGGGTGCCTCCTTTCAACACTGTTATACAACATAGTTCTGGAAGTCCTAGCCACAGCAATCAGATAAGAAGAAGAAATAAAAGGCATACAAATTGGAAAAGAAGAAGTAAAACTATCATGTTTGCAGATGATATAATATTCTATATAGAAAACCCTAAAGTCTCAGTCAAAAATCTAGTGGAGCTGATAAATAAATTCAGCAAGGTGGCAGGATATAAAATTAACACTCAGAAATCAGAGGCACTTTTATACATCAACAATAAACTGTCAGAAAAAGAATTTAAGAAATCAATCCCCTTCATTATTGCAACAAAAAGGAATAAAGTACCTAGAAGTAAATTTAACCAAAAATATTAAAGACCTCTACTCTGAAAATTATAAAACATTGATAAAAGAAATCAAGGAAGATACAAACAAGTGGAAGCATATACCATGTTCATGATTAGGAAGAATAAACATCATTAAAATGTCTATATTACCTAAAGCAATTTATAAATTCAATGCAATACCAATTAAAATACCATAACATACTTCAAAGATATAAAACATATATTCCAAACATTTATATGAAACCAAAAAGAAAAATAAACACGAATAGCATCAGTAATCTTGAAAAGGAATAATAAAGTGGGAGGTATCATACTTCCTGATATCAAGTTATACTACAAGACCATGTACTCAACACAGCCTGGTACTGGCATAAGAACAGGCACAGAGATCAATGGAACAGAACAGAGAGCCCAGAATAAAATCCGCACCTTTATAGACAACTGATATTTGACAAAGGAGGAAAGAGCATACAATGGAGTAAAGACAGCCTCTTCAACAAATGGTGTTGGGAAAACTTATTACATTTACAAAAATAAACTCAAAATGGTTAAAAGACTTAAAGGTAAGCCTTAAAACCATAAGCATCTTAGAAGAAAACATAAGCAGTAAGCTCTCCGACATCGCTCACAGCAATATATTTGTTGATTTATCTCCACGGGCAAGTGTAATAAAAGATAGGATAAACAAATGTGACTATATCAAACTAAAAAGATTTGCACAGCTAAGGACAATATGAACAGAATAAAAACACAAACCACTCAATGGAAGAACATATTTAACAATACGTCTGATACGAGGTTAATAACCAAAATTTATAAAGAACTTGTAAAACTCAACACCAGGAAGACAAACAATCCAATCAAAAGATGGGCAAAAGAATTGAATAAACACTTCTCCAAAGAGGACATACAGATGGCCAATAGGCAGATGAAAAAATGTTCAACATCAGTAATATTTAGAGAAATGCAAATTAAAACCACAATGAGATATCACCTCACACCAGTCAGAATGGCGCTCATCAACAAAACAACACAGAATAAGTGCTGGCGAGGATGTGGAGAAAGGGGAACCCTCCTGCACTGCTGGTGGGAATGCAGACTGGTGCAGCCACTGTAGAAAACAGTATGGAAATATCTCAAAAAATTAAAAATGGAATTGCCTTTTGACTTAGCCATCCACTTTTAGGAATATATCACAAGAACACCATATCACTGATTCAAAAGGAAAAATACACTCCCATGTTCGTGGCAGCATTGTTCACAAAAACAAAGATCTGGAAACAGCCCAAGTGTTTGTCAATAGATGAGTGGATTAAAACCTATGGTACATATATACAATGGAATACTATGGGGCCATGAAAAAGAAGAAAGTCTTCCCTTTTGCGACAACATGGATGGACCTGGAAACTATTATTTTAAGTGAAATAAGCCAGGCAGAAAAAAATATATATCATATGACCTCACTCACTTGAGGAATCCAATGAACAATGTGAACTGAGGAACAGAATTGAAACAGAGTAGGGATCAAAGGAACCAAAAAATAAAAATAAAAAAGAGGACAGAGGGAAACGGGATGATTGAATGGGATAAACTTGAAGGTCAAGGGGGAGGACGCTGTTGGGAGGGGACAAGGGTGATGTTGAGGGGAATAGAAAACAGGGGGATGCATTCAGGGCTACACTATAATCTATGTAAACAATAAATTAAAAGCAAAAACAAACAAACAAATAAATAAACAAAGCAAAACAGAAAGAATTTCACAGATAAATGAGAACAAGCTGATGGTTGCCAAGGGAGAAGGGTTTGGAGGGATGAGAATATAACATTTTAGAAAAATAAAAGTGAACAATACTGTAAATATGTATAAAATATTTAATGCAGTGCTTAGAACAGAATAGGTTCGTAGTAAGTTGCACAAAGTGAACAACATGTCTGTCTCTAAACTTAGGTCTTTTTCCAAATTTCTACCTTGCATTCCAGCCTCTAGTTGTGCATCAGTGCCCAGCAAAACTGCCCAGGTAGAGTACAGCCCTCTAAAATAACCATTTGTTTTACTTCTTTGTCACAGTGTGTTATGAACACTTCTTCAAACAAGAGCATTAAAGCAGCCAGTGGGAGCTTCCCAAATATAATCTGAAATACGCCCCCATACACAGGAAGGACAAGGAAAGCCAAAAGGAAAAACAGACCGGGTTTAACAAACAAGGGAAGTGATTTAAGAGGTTTGCCTTGGCAGCTTTAACACAAGTATATTTCTTCTCCCACCCACCAAAGTATAAAAGTTTATATAGAGGTTTTAACCAGATTCAGTCATGTACACAAGAGGCCTTAGCAGGGTTCAGTCACACACCCACACTAGAAGAGCTCCTTACCACATTATATTCTCAACTCTGGCTCCCTGGGCAAATTCAAGCACATTCCAAGCTGAGGAGTTGCTGCTTGGGCTAGGGTTTTGAGGTCTGTGCATACTCAGCGGGTGTCAGGGACTCAGTTGTCTGTCTTCAGTATA